>JAAAKM020721499.1:179209711-180459711 GCA_010016025.2 Alatinidae sp. Z8VKAUB7J3 | reverse complement strand
AAAAAGAAAGAAAGAAGACAAAGAGAGAGAGAGAGAGAGAGAGAGAGCTAAGTTTTCCCTTAAATTTTGAATCAAAAAAATTATGAATATTTCAATAAATATTCTATTAATAATATAATAAAAGGGAAAACTAGAGTAAAGTTGAAAGCTTTAGGAAATAAGAGGTAAATTCAGCTATGTGAGTATGGATGCCTCTTATACGCCCTTTCCCTGACTCCTATTTTCTTTCAAAACCTCCGAAGTACCTCTTTACGCAAAAGTTTTTTATTGTTTCAAAAAGTAGAGTTGCAAGAAAGAATCAAAAAAAAAATTGGAGGGCACCTAGGCCCCCTCCCACGCTCATTTTTTCCCAAAGTCAACAGATCGAAATTTTGAGATAGCCATTTTGTTCCTCATAGTCGAAAACCATAGTAACTATGTCTTTGGGGATCACTTACTCCCCCAGAGTTCCTGGGGGAGGGGCTGCATGTTATAAACTTTGACCAGTGTTTACATACAGCAATGGTTATTGGAAAGTGTACAGACGTTTTCAGGGGGATTCTTTTGGTTTGGGGGGTGTTGTACATTTTTCCATAGATTCTTTTCAAAATTTTCATTTTCCTAACTCAACCCTTACTTAGACCTTACTTACTTAGGTGCTCCCACGCCTGAGGGCGCATAGGCAGCAACAGTGGTTCGCCACGGCGACCTGTCCTGAGCCCTCGACCAGAGCTCCATCATCGAAGACCTCGGTAACTGTGCCTCCTTCTCTAACATCCTGCCAATGGTCATTTTGGGTCTCCCTGACTTGCGGAGGTCAGGGGATGTCCAACACTATGGCCGGGGGCAGGGGGGCGGCCTCCACCACCTGCAGGGTGTTGATGTTGTGGCCTTGCTCCGCCCAAGGCTTCTCCGCCCTCATCGTCGGAGGGTCGCCGAGGGGTGGACGAGGGACTCTCGCCCGGCATAGCCGCGGGCAGGCTGCCCACGATGACGCCATCGGGCTGTCCCCTTGCCAAGCCCTCGCGATGGAAATCGGGGCTTGAGTGGGAAGGGAAGCTTGCCTCGCTGGCCACGTCATCGACCACTGGGCTAGAATTGATCATTTACGCTTAATGAATAATTCTGTATTAGCGTTTCTTGTGACGACTCCCAGCAATTGAGGCCACAATGGCAATATGTGACCGGACCGTAAAACGTAGAAAAATTAATATAAACTCAAGAAATTAAAAACAAACAAAACCTCAAAAAAGCTTATAAAGGATAAAGTATAGCCAAAAGCACCAAGAATTAAGGAAAGGTCGGGATACTAAAAACTAATTCTAGAGGGGAAGCTTGTTATTAGAGGCCGGAAAAAAATTACGAACAAGCTAAATTTTATACCATTCTAAAGATAATTTTAATGCTCTATAACTTATTAAAAATCCCCGTCGTTACCAATTGGAAAATTTTTTGTAAAGGTTTTTTTGAAGGCTAGTAAAACGTAAATCTGCCAAAGAATTTAAACAGAAAATGCTACAAATCGTGTTATCACATTGTGTGTTTTCCTATAATTTTGATCCTTATTATATGATTATACAACTTCAAAGCTAGAAAGCATATAGTAAAGGTCATCAAAGGTTCCACTTTTCAAAAAAGTTACTTATTGTTCTAATTAATTGACCCTTGTGTTGCAGGGTTTGTTTTAAAAGAATTAGGGCAAATTTAAACTTTGGCATAAGAGGAAGGTGTTGAGGCAGGGGCAACCCCCCTCACACACATAATAATTCCTGTTTGTTTTAACTTTTAATGTTGCTCCTTACTTTTTGTTGAAAAACTGTTGTTTTTTTATATTTTTTTTTTAATGACCTTTTTTTTAATATGTTCATAAATTATATACAAAACAAGTATTTTTTTTCACTGAAAGTAAGGAGCGACATTAAAACTTAAAACGAAAAGGAAATTTTTCCTACATGAAAGGCGCTGTCCCTTCATTAACACCTCGCTCTTTATGCTAAACTTTGAATATGTCACAACTATACTTTTTAAAACAATAAAGATAACCTTAGAGTAAAGAGAGAGGCATTGCAGAGGGGACAGCCCCTTTTATATACGGAATAATTTCTAGTCGTTTTAAAAATATTGTCATTTTCATATTTTAAATTTACTTAACCTATACAGCCTGTTACCGTCGATGTTTTCTTACTTTAAGAAAGACCCTTTTTAAAACGAAAGGAAAGGGTAACGTTGAAGTTTTGGGTTTCATTTAGGTGTGATTGATTTACAAGTTTGAATTTCAGTTTAAAAATTTTGACAAAAAAAGAACAAAAAGTGCCTCCAACTATAAACAGGAAAAATTTACTGCTTCCGAGAATACTCTCTTAAAAACTCTCCCTAGGAAGTTCATCCCCCAAAAAGTAACCCCCCCCCCTCGAAAATGGTCTATATATTTTCTAATAACAAATATAATACATAAACAATGGGGAATTTTCATAGCCTATAGGCCTTTCCCCACGGACTGTGGAGGGTCATGTTACCCCTACAGACATAGTCATTGAATCTTTCAACAATGTTGACAAAGTGACTATCTCAAGTTTTCGATAGGATAGCTTTGGGGAAAAAGAGGCGTGGCCTAGGAAAGGAGGAATGATTCCTTCTAAATATCAAATTTCATTAAGATCCTATCACCTATTCGTAAAATAAAAATACCCCAATTTTCACGTTTTCCAAGAATTTCAGTTATCCCTTCCAACTCCCCAAAATGTCACTGGATCTGGTCTGAATTTAAAATTAGAGCTTTAAAGCGCAATACCCTTCTAAATATCAAATTCATTAAGATCTGGTCAACCTTACGTAAGTTACAAATACCTCAATTACCTCCCCCCCCCAACTTCACCAAAGAGAGCGCTAATTTATGCAAATACTGTAAAAGGTTAAAAGACAATTGAGTTTTTCTGTTCTGTGTTGAGTTCAGCTGGGATTAAATTAATTAATATCTTTGATTATTAAACGGTTCGTGGTAATGAACTGTAAGTAAGGAGCGACCCGACTCAATAGTAACCGAAACTCTAAAAAACAGAATATTGATACAAATAGATACATTAAAAGAATTAAATTTTTATTCTGATTTTAAATATGTAAGTTTTTATCAAGTCTAGTCCAATTGTAACTTTTTTATGAAGGGATATTTCTGAAGGGATGTGTAATGGGACCTGCCTTATTGTTACTGAATTATGCAACAACACAATAAAGGCGAATATCATTACTGGGGAAAAAAGAGAAGTTCACATATATCGAGTTACAGTGGATTCTAGTAAAGGTCAACTTGGATGTACTGTTTAATGACATCTATTTCCACTTCGACCCGCATTTACCGTGACTATGCATAAGTCGCAAGGGTTTACCGACTCTTGAACAACTCATTTGCAATTATATTAAGGAACAATAGATGCAATAGAATTTTTGTTTCTTTTTACATGACCTTTGAAAATCCTTGTGCTTGTGAATAATATTTGTTTTGAGGAATTGCGCATTGAAAACTGCTTTGTTATATAACAAAACAAGATGCACGTTGTATGTTCAATATCTAAAAACCGAAAATGAGAGATTTAGAGACTTCGCAGAGATCACTTGTCGATGCAGTTTGGGTACGGTAATTGGAAATGCTTTTATGATGCAATTCTTTTGATGTAGCTATTGATATCAAAGCCGGGTCGCTCCTTACTACAGTTCGTTACCATGAACTGTTTGATTGTGTATTGCTATACTGTTTGACCTATGTGATTGGATGCACGTGTAGGCTTGTGACCTCGTTCAAGTACTTATCTCTATTAATTACTAAAGCAGGAAAACAGTTACCCTTTCTCCTTCTGTCTTTTATACTTTGTATAGTATCTATTTCAACAAATTTTGCATTTTTCACTTCAAATAATCGGTACACCAAGATACGTCAGTGTATCTTGTGCTTTAATAACATTTTCACCGAACTGAACATTTGCCAGGCAATCTGAGCGGTGATTAAACACCATGAACTCAGCCTTACTCTCATTAAATCGAAGACCAATACGTTTATACTCCCTATCAAGAAATTGAAAATTTTTTCTCAATTCCAAAGGCTATTCTACTAATATCAACGATGTCATCCGCATGGTTAGGTAGCGAAACATCAATACCTTTAAATATATTATAAGTCGCAGTTAAAGTTTTTTAACTGCAAGTAAGGAGTGACATTAAAACTTAAAACGAACAGAGATTATTCCGTATATGAAAGAGGTTTTCTCCTCCTCAACAACCCACTCTTTACGCTAAAGTTTGACTCTTTGTCACAACTCTACTTTTTAAACAATAAAGAACTTTAGCGTAAAGAGCGAGGCGTTGAGGAGGGGACAACCCCTTTCGTACACGGAATAATTTCTTTTTGTTTTAAGTTTTAATGTCGGTTGAAGGGTTTTTTTTGGGCTGGTATAATAAAGTTATTATTTCGAAATTTTATGGGCTGGATTCAAAATGTGATACATTTATTGA
Organism: Alatinidae sp. Z8VKAUB7J3; assembly: GCA_010016025.2. Taxonomy (NCBI): domain Eukaryota; kingdom Metazoa; phylum Cnidaria; class Cubozoa; order Carybdeida; family Alatinidae; species Alatinidae sp. Z8VKAUB7J3. Next base: position 180,455,229 of record JAAAKM020721499.1, on the reverse strand, counting down.
TAATAATTTATTTTTAACTATTTTTAGGCAAAACATGTGGTGTAAATTGTACAAAAAAGAAAAAACAAATACAAAGACAAATACACAGCTTAAACCTTCGTCTCAGACAAAACAAACGGATAATATTATGGTTTGGGACTAGGAAATCAAAATTTTGTCTTATTAAATTAGCACCGCTAAACAAAAATGTTGGGCCAAATGGTGCTAGAGATGCATTGAGCAGAAATTTTGAAAATAAGTTAATAGATCTTGGTGTCGTGGGCAAAAAGATGTTAAAGCCGCGTAAACAACGTTTACCGAGGATTCACAGAGCTTCCAAGAACAGATCCGTCAGTTCAATATAGATGTTAGGGAGAGTTTAGCCACCTAGCCCTCCTTCATTGACAGACATACATTTGGACTGAGTATGCAATACTGGTGCTGAGAGGGACAACAAGCCAACAAGCCTATTCTTTTTACTTTATTTCTCCAACACTTTTCCACTTTTTTAAATGTGTAAACGTATAATAACACTATTCAGATAGTGTAATCAAAACCTCAAGTTCAGGGATGAAATTAGATAATCATATGTAGTGAAATCCTGTGAGATAGGTCTCTATAACATAAGGTGTGATAAAGGTCACACTATAAATGCTATCTAGGAATGCCCACTTCCACTCAGTTTTAATGGTCCAGCAAAGATTTCTGACTAATTCGAATTGTGAAGCAATCCAAGTAAGTCGTTTTTTTTTATTAGTAAGCATTTATGATTATAATGTGCTACCGTAAACAAATATAGATTTCGCTTATAATAAATCTTGTAACTCAAATTTTGTGTCCTTTTAACTGGGTTGAAATTTCAAACAGGAGACCAATTAGGCGTTAAAAGAGTGGGGCCATTGACTTCTCTTTCTGGGATACGCCGACGATTGATATGATTGGCTGACGAAAATGCGTCACAGGACTGAAAGTAAAGAGCAATATTAAAAATTAAAACGAACAGAAATTATTCCATACATGAGGGAGACAAGCACTTTCTCACTCCCTCGCTCTTTACGCTAAAGCTTTAAAGTTTTTTTTTTAAAAACACTTCCCACTTAAATTCAATAGCCTTTGTATTTGGGTAGCCATTCTTAAAGAATTCTCAAGAAAGTCAAACTTTAACGTAAAGACCGACGGTTAAGGAAGGGGTAATACCCTCATATACGGAACAATTTCAGCTCAATATCTGCAAGAAAAAAAAAACAATAGTCCGATGTTACGAAGCTTAAACACAAGGGGCAGAGCTATTTTAGACCATTGATAACTAGTCAAATATCTTCAACATTTGTCCAAAACACAAGGACAAATCCTCTTTTTTTTCGCTTATTAGTTTTTACAGCACTTATTTATTAGTGGAAAAGTTAATCCAATCTATGGCAAATTTTCAGACAAAGGAATCTTTCAAGTATAAAATAAAAAAAAAGGATTTTTATGCATGGTCAAATTGCAATGTCACCACCTCAAATTTCAAACGAATTGGTTTGCCATTTTTCAAGACGATTTTTCAAGTTTCATAAATGTTTTCGAAACTTGAACTCGTGTTTCATTCTAGCTTCATTCATTGTAAGTGATGATAGAACGATAAATAGTCGGAATATATTTTGTTTTAAAGCTGGACAAATTTGTCACAAAATCAATTTAGCGGCACATCCGCCAGAAACTACTGAAGGTGAAATTGAGCCACCTTCTGGCATCTTCCAGCTCCCTGGTCTTTTCATGGACGAACTGCTTCTTTCCACGATCGATGAGTTTACTTCCCAGGCCGTTCAGCTTTCGGTATGCTGGTATATTGCCATTAAGGCGATGAGCTTGACAGCGTTGTTGAACAGCATTCAGGAGTTCATCTAACAGCCACTATGCTTCACAAGCCTGTATTTGAGCAACAGAAGACTCAGCTACCTTCAAGACCTTATACCTGAATTTTTGCCATGCTGCCTCGGAATGAATAAAAATAAAAAAATAAAAAACAAATGGGAAATGATAAAGCGGAAAACAAACAAAATATTTAAAGCTCCGAAGATTTGAAAATGTGAAGCATAGTACATTAGCAAACAATAAACAGCGTGAAGAGGGCAAGCACAGCATATTAGCAAAGACAAGCAACTGGAACAGATGAAGTATTTCATATTAAACAAGCAATAAGTAAATCAAAAAAGGAAATAAATAATATAAAATAAGCCTTTTAATAAATATATGATTGAACTTACCTCTACAGTTAGAATTGCATCCTGAATCTAAATTTAGCATTCATTGGTACCAGAAATGAAATTTTCCCCCACCTCCCTAATGTGGAAATATATTCCCTAAATTGGTATATATATATTTGGTAGGGGTAAAGTTTGTTTCCCACACACATGAATGTTAAATTTGGATTCAGGATGCAATTCTGACTACAGAGGTAAGTTTATTTCTTAGCTACCTGAATAGTGTGTTAATATTAATCTTACTCAATAAAAGCCCTCGTCGAGCTTGGCGAGCGCGCGCTTGCGGCCCTCCTCATCCGTCGCCTCGGCGAGGATGTCGGCGATGCCGCGCGACTTGTTGGTCAGCCGCCAGATGTAGATGCCGAAGCCGATGCCCACGATCGTGAGCACGCCGACCACCGACACCATCACCCAGCCGAACACGCCGTCGGGCGACGACTGCAGGACCATCAGCGAGGTCGCCCACAGGACCACGAAGCCCGCGATGATGATCGCGATGGTGCGCCACGGAGACAAGCTCGAAAGTGTGTTTGGTGATGATGATGGAATCACACCAGCTGCAGCTCTCGAACTTGTGGGGGCGTGACAGAAGTCGAGCAGATGATTCTGACAGCATTCTGACCTTGGAGTGTGTTTTGGAGTGTGCGTGCACGTTGAGTTTCGCAGCGTGACCTGCCTCACGTCTTTGCAAGAACCTTCTCTGTCGTTTCACCTGTGCCATCAGCTCTGGAGCTCCGACCTTGGAGCTGCATGTCTGCCTGTCTTCCGGACCCCAGTCTTCAACCTCACCCCAAACCCCACTTTGTACCCTCCCCCGGTTGAATAATTCAACCATAAGCTTGCATAATTCAAGCATCCAGAGATCTTTGGCTTTATGGTACTATATGGCTTATATCTTTGGCTTTATGGTACTATATGGCTTATTTTTCATTTCTACTGTCATTTTCCCTTGACTTGGGATATTGGTTCCAACCTCCCCCCCCCCCATCCCCAAGGTTTTGACGAAATTACACCGCTGCTAACCTCTGAGAAAAGAGTTGACCCAAAATCTGTAAACTCTTTAAAATCGGTCAACTCTTTCATTAAAATCAGTAAACTCGTTCAACTCTTTTAACTCTTTCAAAGCTGTAAACTCTCTGGAATCTTTAACATCGTTAATTATAATACGTCTGTATCTCAAATGGTCGCCGTTACTCTGAGCGAACCCAGTGTGCAGGTGAGTGGGGTGCGTATTCTTTGATTTTGTGATGCTGCTGCTGACCGCATGCATCCTGCTCAGTGTTACCCAAAAAGGTCAATTTTTCTCTTCTTTTTTTGTGCATAGCTATCTTCATGCAATAAATTAAATTATTATAATGATGTATGTTTTACCCATTCACTGCTGACGGTTTAATAACAAGTTGTCTGCCAACAGTCATGTAGCAATAAGTGAAACATTCATATTGGCGCCCAGATGACATTCAGCCATTTCTGAGTATCTGTTCTTAATGCAGATAAAAAAACAACAACCTGACTTAGTTTGGAAGTTACAGATGATTTTGTACATTTTTTGCAATTGCTTTGCTTTTTCGCTTTAATATTATTTTACTTTACTTGACATATTTTTTATATTAACTTTTAGAATATGTTTTTTTATTGAGCTTTGCAGCCCAATAAAAGCCAGACAGAGTTTCATGAAATAAGATTAAACAACTAAATACGATTTTTCAGCTAAAAGCTGGAAGCACCTTTAAAACTTAAAAAAAGAATATAAATTATTCCGCATATAAATGGGACTGCCTACTCCTTGGACCCCATCAACTACGTAATAATAACATACGAATGTAGTCCGTAACTTAACTTATATAGCAAGTTAACGTCGTAAGTTACGTATATTTTTACTGATTAAAACGTTCGTAAAATTAAAAGTTCTAGTTGCCTTGTTAAGTAACCAAAAAATATACCTATATTTTTTAACTAATAAAACCGTTCGCTAAAAATTAAAAAATCTAGTTGCCTTTTTAAGTAACCGAAAAATTGGAGGGCTACTAGGCCTCCTCCCCCAAATACTGTCACAAACAAATAATAGATGGCCGTCGTTGTCCACATCGAGCAGTAGATAAATGTTTGTGTATTACTCGTAAAAATATATCAAGGTAAATATTTTCATAAATAAATAATAGATAAAACAGCGTACCTATCTTGATATAAGAGATGAATGAAGGTAAACCTCTTTGGGTCGCAGTCGGCCATATCGAATAGTAGGAAAGTATGTCAGTATTACTGGTAAAGACAATGCAAGGTAAATATTTCTATACGTCACTTGGAATCATTAACTGGAAAAGTCCCTCCTCCTTTTAAATCTTGAAATCTCATTTACTAAAAGGAATCTAACAACATTGCTACAATTTTGGCTTGTTCATCTAGATGGTGGTTCTAATATTGTTAAGGTAAAACAGTTCAAAATAGGGATGATACCTTTTTATTGACAGTGAAATATAAATTATTTAACTGGATATTTCGAACACATATACAGTGTTCATCATCAGCAGTAAAACTCTGAGTTTTGCTGCTGATCACATAAATATTTAAACGAAATTTGCATATTAATTTTTTTTTGGCTAAATGGCTTTCTCAGAGTTTTAATCGGAAGATTTTAAGAAAAAAGGAGCGAGGGAGGAGGCCTAGCTGCCCTCCAGCTTTTTGATGACTTAAAAAAGTAACTAGAACTTTTAATTTTTTACAAACGTTTTCACTAGTGAAAATATACATAACTTTCGAATTAAATTACTTCACGAACTTCTATATTCATGTGTTTTTATTGTTTACCCCTTCTATAGCCACCTTTTCGCTCTGCTGGAGTGAATTGTGAAAATTCTTGAACCGTAGGATGGCGTTATCACCAACCGTCTCCAAGTGCTGCTACCCATTATGCTTACAGTGCCTCAAGTGATGTTTTAATTTTAACTGTATAAAATCTTGAAAAACATATTGGACAGTAATAGTATTCATCCCGATCTAACCCCTTTCCTTCAGTTAAAACCGACTAATACTTGGTATAGGAAAGAAATTTTCAATTGAATCAGGGTCGGCTGCCAAATCGTCGCCTGCTTGGCGTAGCGCCGAGTCAAGCTCGTCGAGTTGGTTGTAGCCAAAAGTGCAGACGGACCCGGCCAACTCCGAGGGGACGCCCGCGGGCTGAAGGCCCGGAAGCAGGTGCGTGTCCAGCTGCAGTTGCTCTCGAGCTTCACTGCTCGCGTGCGGAGTCAGATTGGCGGCCAGGTACCAATCGTGCCAACCGTGATATCCGCAGACCGCTACTTTGGTCCGCCCCGTTGCGGCGCGAGCGAAGTTTGGCCCCCTGGTACTACCATTTGAATGTGCATTCATGTCCCTTTTCAACGCAATACTTTCTTGTTTGCGTTTCGGCTTCTGTTCACAGTTATCAGCTGTCCAGAAAATTGAAGTTACTCAATCCCTTTAGATGACAATTCCTTTAACTACCTCAATGCTATCTTTTCCAAATATTAGTGCTTAGGGGTCTCTAATTTCAGTCAGCAGACAATTCATGAAAATGCTAAGGGGTCTGGCCAATCTATATGGATCGCCTTCGCAGAGGACCGCCACGTCACGGCCGGCGTCCAGCTCACGGCCGAGGTCTTCCGCGGCTTGGTCGTAGACCTCCTGGGCCGGGAAGCGGGCGGTCACCATGGGCATGCGGATCACGATCTCGGTGCGCCCTGGCGGCACGTGCGGGTCGACGATCGATCGCGCGAGGCTGTCGCCTTGATCCGCCGCCGGATAGGCGATCACCGGGCAATGCTGCAGAAGGCGGTGCGCCTTTAGGGTCAGCAGCTAATTGTATTAAAAAGCAGAATTGTGACAAAGAATCAAACTTTAGCGTAAAGAGCGAGGGATTGCGGAGGGGACAACCCATTTCATATACGGAGTAATTTCTGATAGTTTTAAGTTTTAATGTCGCTCCTTACTTTCAGCTAAAAAATTAGTTTTTTTTTATTTAATTTCTGAACATTTTTGAATTAATTCATATTTGGTTCTGGCTCTCCGCAAATATATTATTAAAATGAATATTTGTATATTAATTCTTTTTTGGGCAGAGAAAAGGCAAATGGTAACTGAAAATTAAATTAAAATGTTGACTTCAATAGGTATACACCTGTCATGTCGGCAAATTTCAGGGCCCTCTAGAGAGAGAACGAGTAGAGGTGGGTACTTTAAAATATCTTCCTGGGATATGCTTCAGCCTGTAGACCCATCCCTGAAAGTTTCATTCTCCTAACCTAACTGCTTTCTGAGATAGCAAGAAGTCACTAAACTAGAATTTTACTAAAAAAGCTACTGATTGATAATTACGAAATTGCTCGCAGCGCGTTCAAATCTGGAAAACATGTGTTAATCGAAAAGCCAATGACTTCTACCACCGCAGAAGCGGAAGAGCTGATCAATTTAGCAGAGCAAAAAAACTTAAAGATTATGGTTGATCACACTTTTCTCTACACCGGGGCCGTCATCAAAATTAAGGATTTGATTGATAGCGGGAAAGTGGGCAATCTCTATTATTTTAATTCTGTGCGCGTTAATCTAGGGTTGTTTCAGCACGATGTGGGATTTGTTGAAAAAAGCAGATTTTACAGATGAAGTTCTAATAAAAAAACTCAATGAAGAGATAAAAGAGTACTTTGAGTACAAATCTGAAAGCAAGTGAAGAGGATTGTAAGATTAGATGGAGGATTTGAGATGTCGCAAATAGAACATACCAAAGAATGTAAGTATAGAACGGATAATGATATGCCGCATACAAACTGCTATTGTAAATGTCACAAAATTATCATGGCAGATTCAAAAAATATGGAATCAAGAAAGTTTTCTAAGTTATCTAAGGGGATAGAGTTTTCTCTAAGTTTTCCTTTTTAAACCATGAACAATGTTGATCTAGTGATCAAATCAAGCAAATCATAGCATCCGCTTTAGCATCCGCGAAAATGCAGTGAAACAATTAAAAAAACAGTGTTTATTTTTATTATTATGAGTTTTCCAGCTTCTAAAAGTATTACTACCAGTTAAGTGAACATCATTTTTTATTCGCTGGGGCCCAGTTAAAAAAAAAAATGCATAGTTACGAAAGTTTTTATTAGTAATAAATATACGTAACTTACGAATTAAATTAAGAAACTTAATTCTATATTTTTATATTTTTATTACGTATATGAGGGGGTTCTCCTCCTCGTCAATACTTCACTGTTTACACTGAAGCTTAAATATGGTCCCAATCCTTAAAGAATGACCCCTGAATCACAAAGGCCGTTGAATAAATAGTTGAAGTTTCTAAGACTATTTTAGCGTTAAGAGTGAGGTATTGTGGAGGAAACGAACCTTATAAATCATTTTGCGAGCCTTAACTCCGGCTGAAAGTCTCAAAGACAAAGGGTCCGTTAGCGAATTCTCCAAGGGGGCTAATTATTATTTAATGCTATTGAGAATTTGTGCTTTGGCTGTGAAATTGGATTGAAAAGACCGTGAAACTATGTTGGCAAGGCAAGATTTGGAATAACAGTGTGTAGCACCGCAGGAAACTTCCAAAGCTGCAAAATTATCAAATGACGTTTCTTTTGAGCTGGTTTAACCAGCGATTATTATCTCAGAACTTTTACGCAACAGCTTTTCCGCCTTCTTGCGGCTAAAATTGCTGAATTGCACCACAAATTGGCCGAAAATGCTGCTTTGTTGGGGAACAGACTTTTTGCTTAAATAAATGTCTATGTTAACCATTATTTTGTAGGACTCCCTGCACCTGTAGAAACGAATGTGGTACCGTACGGCATTACTGCCTCTGAAGCTCGAGCCTCAATATGCGTACAATTTTTTGATAACTCTAAATCAATTTACCCGAACCATAAAAAAAAAACGAAGGAAAAAAAAAGGTAGGGACCTCCAGCCAGACACCAAAAAAAAAAAAAAAAAAAAAACCTTACAGGGCAAGGGGGGTTGAACATGGTCGGGCAGAACCCAAAGGCTTGGGGTATAACAGGCTGACATCAGCAGCGACCATGACCTGACAATAACCACGTAGGGCAGTTGGCAGAGAATGACCGCAGGATGGCCAAGCAGTTCTTTCCTCCGCGATGCACAAAGGACAACTTATGGCAACAGCCGAGGAAGTTGCTCAAAGAGTCTATGCCAAAAGACTTGTGGCTAATAGAGAAAGAATGAAAAGAAAGCGTGCCGAGGAATCACAACAACAGCGTGAAAACAGGCTTGCGGCTGATAGAGAAAGTAAGAAAAGAAAGCTTGCCGAGGAGCCAGAAAGTATGAAAAGAAAGCGTGCCGAGGAATCACAAGAACAGCGTGAAAGCAGGCTTGAGGCTAATAGAGAAAATATGGAAAGAAAGCGTGCCGAATTAAGTCTAGGAATGACATAAAAAAAAACTCTGAAGAAAGTAAAAAATAAGTTAGAACAAGACTTATTGCAAGCACTATTTTAACTCATGGGCTGCATTGGGACTAAACATCACGTTGTTTATAACTACCCAGATTATCCCACCTACCAAATTGTAGTAGTCTATTGTCATTACTATTTTCTGCCCTAGCACAAAAACAGTGTACACTAGGATACCATATTTCCCCATTTTGTACTAGCCTGGGTATTTAGGTCTTTAATCAGGTTATATATGAAGTGGATCTTAAACTAAGCAGCTTATTGTTAAGAGAATTTCGAATAATAAGGTTCAATCTCTGATTCAAAGGCTTAGATATCCTTCCTTAGATCATCTTAGGTCTCCGTTTCCACTTCTTCAGCTACAGTGGGAAGGTTTTGAAACTTTTGAAACTTTTTTTTTTTTTTTTTTTACGACGCCAGTTTTGCAGCTTTAACCTGAGAGATTGAACTTTTTCCTGGAAGTTAACAATTCGCTAAAAGATATATCAAAAGAATCGGATTTTTATAATGATTTTAAATATATAAGTTTCATCGAATTTAGTCTTTGTCATCAAAAGTTAAGAGCCCGAGAACATTTACCTTATTTTGGAAAATAGGGGATAACACCCCCTAAAAGTCATAGGATCTTAACGAAAATCACACCATCGCATTCAGCGTATCAGACAACTCTATAGAAAAAAATTCAAGGTTCAATCTACAAAAATGTGGAATTTCGTACTTTTTCAAACCAGCGTCGGATCCCAGCAGAGACAATTTGAATCCGCCACGTCCGGCCGCAGCACCATGGCAAGCGCCGGCGTTACAGCCATGGCGGGTAAGAATCGGAATGATTTGCGTATCAAAGTCGATCTGGTCGCTGGCATTGACCGCTGGCAGACCCGACCAACAGATCACCATCATGCAAAACAAACGTGGCACGATCGCACCTATTGGTTCTTTGATTCGCCGAACTTTTCTTTCCAATATTTCAAAGCCGCTTGTGCCGACCTAAAGGAAGAAAAGTCAAAGCCAGAAAAAACAGCAAAAAAGAAAGCCATATAACAAGTGACTTTGAACTGTTGCAGTCTTGGGATGATTTTCTGGTCATTAATCAAAGTAGTTACTTGTATATTTTTCGAATTCTTGTACCTTCATAGTGGAAAATCGAGAAAAAAGGAAACTAGGGAAGATCCCTATGGAAAGCTAAGGGTTTGAGTCATCTTGATATCACCCATGTCGATGATGACGCTACATTGCCAACCTTAGGGCATGACAGGATTGCTTCGTCGATATATTTGAAACCATGGATACTGAAACAGACAACTCCTTGTGAAACATCCAACAGTTCGTAGTAATGAACTGTAGTAAAGAGCGACCCGACTCAATAGTAAACGAAACTCTAAACAACGGAATTTTGATACTAATAGATACATCAAAACAATTGAATTTTTATGCTGATTTTAAATATATAAGTTTCATCAAATTTAGTCTTATTTATCAAAAGTTACGAGCCTGAGCTTAAATTATTTTTACGTCAATTATTTTGACAAGGGATTTAAAGATTCTTCTGATCAAAAATTAAAATTAAATACATAAAAACTGATATTTAATTTTGATTGTTCCAAAGGAAAAATACAACGCCCTCTAGCGATATCTATTTAAATAACAAGTTTTATTATAAAATTTAAAAACGAATATTGGTTGTATTCGTGTTTTCATCTGTTTTATCATTTTTAGTTTGCATTGGTATGAAACTAAAATTGGTTACTTTATACTGATGCACCCATTTGACAACCAGCATGCGCTTAGTTTGTTTTGATTTTATTCACTCCTCTCAACATTTCCTCACCTTAATATCCTTTCTAGAGACCCGGGATAAAAAAGGTCCCTTTCCTTAAAATTAACCCTCTATGCGAACAATTGAGAACTTGTATTACTTACAACCTATGCCCCAAGGGTTGTGGAAGTCATATCATTATCGTAGGCATAGTTATTTGACCTTTTGCTTGTTGTGAACAAAAATTACCATGACAAATTAGATACCAGGACTAATTAGATGCCAGGACTAATTAGAGCCAGGACTAATTAGATGCCAGGACTAATTAGAGCCAGGACTAATTAGCCAAAACAGAAATGTCAAGACAGATCTGTTCTGTGAGCCATTTGAAGGCAATTCAAGACTTAAAAATGATTCTGACAGACCATGTCCACAATATGTGAAATATGTTGAAGAAAATGCTGAAATAAATGCCATAATAAAGATGAAAGATATTGAATAGAAAAGTGCAACTTGTGTGCGTTTGACTAAACGCACGTTGCTCTAGACGGTCCGCCAGTTTGTGCCGCTCGTGTGGGCCACTCCGAACTTCCGGCATACATCGCTCATGCGCGCTCCTTCGACCTCGCAGACGACCAATTGGAGACGTTTGTCCATCACCGCGCCTGCCCGAGTGACCGGTTTGAGGCCATGACAAGGGTCAATACTGACCGCCGCTGATATAATGGGCGAGTTGCAATCGATGAACCGGTAGGATTTTGCGTAGTGGGGGTTCATCGTGAAGTTCACGTCGTCGTCCCAGGCGAGGAACTCGCCGTCGAGGGAGGGGAGATGGACTCCGATCGTGATCGCCAGGACGATCAGGGCGCCGACGCGCGGAGGGAGCGCGACGAGGCGGGCGGGCAGGTGAGCCTTGCCGGACACAGTGCGCTTCTAGCGGTCTCCTAGCGCCGGGGCAAGGCGCGTCGCGCGGCGACGGAGCGCGCGGGATCGACCGGCACCTGAGGTGTCCCCGTGCGGTTAAATTGACATGCTGGAGACATTTATTATCTGTGGCACAGTATGAAAACAATGTAAAAACTGTCTCGTAATTGTACTTTTTTAAATTAAAGATTACTCTGCCGTATTACTTCTTTTCGGTTTTGTTTCTTTTTCGTCTTTTGAGACGAAATTTTATTTCACAGCTGAAACTATATCATTGAGAGGGCATTCCTAGAATTTTTCTAATTTTACACAAACTGCAATGGATTTGGACCTATTTAGTTCTTGGTTGTGTTAGACTAGCTAGAATCAAACTTTCACTGTTCTATCTACTATATATATAACTTGATACTTTTTTATACTCTTTCATAAACCCATAGGCTATTTGCTTTTGGGATAAATTACATTGTAAACCCTAAAACGGCCTAAAACAACTGCCAGTAACAGACAATTTAAAAACTTGTTTCTTGGAAAACTCTGACTCAATTACGCAGCACCAGCCTGGCAGCCTTGGATTTCAGACACAAACATGGATCGCTTAGAAACATTACAAAAGAAGTGATGCATTCAACCGTAGGTGGACTAATTCTAAGAAAAACAACAATGTTAACAGAGCCGTTACAAGAGATAGCCCTAAGACTTGTGGAAGCTGGGGTTATTGACAAATTGATAGCAAATTATACATTTGAACCATATGTGGCACAGTGCAAGAAGCCACTCCTGCTGTCTAAGGGAAAAGCCATCAGATTGGAAGATTTTGTCAGTGCATTCTCATTATTCGGGTTTTGTGTAGCCATAGCTATGTTAAAAGAGATCCATTCAGCAGCAGATAACCTGGCCAAGCGTACCGAACAACAGGCTGTAGCGGTGGAGGAAACCGCAGCAGCACTTGAACAGACCACAACGGCCATGAAAACCTCAACCGAAAGCGCGAAGGAAGCGGGAAGCCTGGTGTCCACAACCAAGGATAATGCCGTCAAGTCCGGTGAGGCGCCGTAGGGATAATATCTGTTAATTTAGACATGCCGACATACTGCAACTGCTCACATTACACTAAGAATCTTACTACCACTACTACTACTACTACTACTACTACTACTACTACTACTACTACTACTACCACTACTACTAGTACTACTACTACTACTACTACTACTACCACTACTACTACTAGTACTACTACTACTACCACCACTACTACATTTACTACTAGTAGTAGTATTGCTGCTGCTACTTTGATGATGATGATGATGATGATGATGATGATATTGATGATCATGATAATGATGATGATGTTTATGACGACGATTACGAGAAAGGTTACCACGAACTGTTTGAAAAGCATTGCTCAAAATCAAAATAAACACAAGGCTACCTAGTTTACTAAATACACCTTGAATGTCATAATATTCAATAATTTAGCCTATTTTCAAATTTTGCGCTGATCTTTGCACCGTAAGCAAGTGCCGTAGTTTTTGAAACTTTTGAAACTAAAGTTTTTGAAACTGAACTTTTGAAACTTTCACTTGCAAAAATCAAATTATCCCTAAACGTCCCAACTTACAAATTGAGGCCACGGATCGCCCCGCTTGAAAGTTCGATACCGTTGCATACGATGTCGAACTGATAGGCCTTGATCGCGAGGGGGTCTTCATTTTCCAGCGCTTCCATCCCGCCCTGGGGCATTGAAAAGGGATTGTGGCTGAAGCCAACATGGCCGTCTGCGTCCAGTTCGTAGAGCGGATAATCTACAATCCAGCACAACCGGAAGGCATCCTTCTCCAGAAGGTCAAGCGCCTGGCCAAGCTTGTCACGGACGGCCCCGGCGAATAAGCAAGGATAAGTTCAATAGGGAGAGTTAGGATGACAATGACCCACACAGGCTTGGGCACAATGCCGAACTGTTCGCAGCAGTTGCCCCATGTTTCTGGGGCGTTTGGGGTGAAATCTGGGGCGTTGTAGAGGTAACAAAGCCCCTGGACTGCAGTGTCGTTGGCACTCATCTTGGGGCTTTTCTTCCCCACCTTAGCCTTCAACTTTTGCACCGCTTGTCCTAACTTCTCCCCACACTTGGGACGAACTTTGCCGAGCATGAATTCTCGCATGCGTAGAAAAATTTGCAGATTTTGCGTTTTTCGCATAAATACTAATGAAAAGTCGCTCGCAATCCTCAAACGTAATACGGCTTACCACAAAAGACAGCAGGTGGGAACACACACAGAATTCGTGTAAGTGCATAATAAATAAGATTATTAACATGCAATTAATATTCTGATACTAGTGAGATTTTTTAAATACAGCATTATCAAGAATAGTTATTTATGTTTAGAAAACTTTCTCATGGTCTCACATTCACAGCAAGATCTGCTCATCAACACGAAACACCAGTTTCAACTCAATAAACATAGGCACCTTAGTTGAATGTGAAAAAAAAATTGAACCCTACTACAACCCAGCCTACTTGCCCTCCTCCAATCCGACTTACCTTCCCCCGTCCCTGAAAATACCTTTAGATAAACTACCAAGACGACGATATGAAACGTTGTGGGCTATCATGCAAGAACGCCTTATAAAATAGGTTTCTAGGATACTTTTCTCCATGTGAATCCGTAAAAATGTAACCCACAGGGCTGCTGAGGCTGCTCTATGCTATCAAAGAAACTTCCCTTGCTTTTAACCGCCTCCTAAGCAACAATTTCTTAACCTCATTATAGAACAGAAAGTTGCCTCTAAGCATATATTTCTGAAATCAAATTTTCAATTGTTCTTCTGTAGATTATCTTTGCATTTATGCGCTTTAAATGTTAAGAGAACATTTGTAGACCCCCATTTATTAATTGCTCCTGCTTTTTATTGTTGTTTTTCGGTTTTGATAATTGGTTCAATTATTTTCTTTGGTAATTTATACTTTGTTCTTTTTTGAAACAACGTTTCAAATTCAAAACTTAAAAGTGTTAACAGTTCTTTAATTTCAGTGATGATTTTATCAAATCGACTGCGATCAGAATCAGATAAATCTCAACCTTCTGGATCAGCATGATACATATAAGTATTAATTTGTTGGTTTACCAATTCAACTGAATTTTGATACTCTTTAATTAAACGTTTTTCCGGGGCGGCAAGAACGTGGCCCTGGTGAAGAGCTACCTCGAAGAGATGAATCGTCACAAGATGAACATGATGGGTCAGCTCTCCAAGGCGGAGACGCTGCGGACCTGGCAGACGTTCGTCAACAGCCGGCGCTCCCCGCGGCTGCACCGCACGATCGACGAGATCTCCTGACGGTGGCCCGCGAGCCCAAGCTCGTCGTCAACATCGAGCCCTTCGGCAACAAGACCATCCCCCTGCGCGGGCGGCGCCTGACGGTCGACCGCGGGCGGTAAAAGTGCCGCACCGGTCAATCCGGCACGCACCGCGCTGATGTCGTTGTCTCCGACAGGGACCTGCAGCACGGCGCCGATTGCTGTCGGAACACCGCCCACCAATGTCGCCTTGTGCTCGGCCACGAGCCGCCAGAAGCCTTCCACAATTGCCGGGCTGCGCAGGCCCGCGGGCGACATGATGACCAGCTCTGTGCCGGCCATGAAGGCGCTCAATCCGGCGACGATGGTGCCCGCGCCATGTCCAGATTGGCTGTGCAAAGATTGTTACAAATAGTGGGAGGTATAATAGACGTGTGCTGGGCAAACTTTATTCTATTTTCTGTGATCATTCTTTCCTTTATGTTCAGGTCTTTTCTCCTTTCTTAATAATGGTAAATTAAACAGAATTCGAATACATTATTACAAATTTATCTTCCAATCAAGGACCTCTTAAACAACAGAAAAATTACTAATTTTAAAACATGTATTGGGAAACTCGTACAACTGCACTTCACATGCTAATCGAACATTCCCTGTGTCCCCGTCGCCTTTTATATATCCCCCTGTGCCCCCGGCGTCCCCGTTGTAGTTGTTTCCCTGTGTCCTGGTCGTCATTTATATTCCCTGTTTCCCGGTCGTCATTTGTCTCCTGGTATCCCAGTCGGTAATTTCTCTTTGAGTGTCCCGGTTGTCATTTATATTCCCTCTGTCCCAGTCGTCATTTTTGTCCAAGTGTCCCTGTCTGTAATTTCTCTTTGAGTGTTCCGGTCGTCAATAAAGGCAGCGACATGGCAGTTTTTGACTTGCAGTCCGAAATCAGTGATATTGATGAAATCGTACAATATCAGGCTGGAAGATAATTAAGCAGTAATGAAGCTATTTGGCGAATTCTTTCATTTCCGATACATGAAGGAAGTCCAGCTGTTGTTCACCTAGCGGCATATTTACAGAATGGACAACGTGTTTATTTTTTTGAATCCAACGTGCAACAAAGAGCTCTGAATCCACCGGATACAACGTTAACTGCTTATCAGCCCTCCTCTTTAGCTCATAATTTTCCAAACACCTCCAATCAATACTTAAAATAGCCATTTTGTTCAGCATAGGTGAACGGACTTGTAAATGTATCTCTAGGACTATGGCCTAGGTAATCCCCACAGTTACGCAATTTACCCATTATGTTTAAAAACTAAATGTTGCCTTAAGATTAAATAAAAAAGCACTGTATGTGTGGTGATTGCCAATAAGACATCTCAGCAATATCCCAAGAATGACTGAGGGCATTTGTAAAGGAAAGGTAAAGAGAGAAGAGGGGAAGAAGGGTAACAAGAGAAAGGGAAGAGAAAGAGAAAGGGAAGAAAGAGAAAGGGAGGAGAAAATGAAAAGGAAAGGGAAGAGAAAGAGAAGGCTAAGAAGCAAAGCAAGGCGTCTTCTCAACAAATCTTCTCAAACACTTTCATTTTACAGGGAAGTAATAGTTTTATAAGCGGAACAAAAAAATAGACTTTATTGTTGATTTAAGGTTTTCTTTCTTGCTTTTCGTAGCACCAGTTCAT
The DNA here is from genome assembly GCA_010016025.2 of Alatinidae sp. Z8VKAUB7J3. Lineage (NCBI taxonomy): Eukaryota > Metazoa > Cnidaria > Cubozoa > Carybdeida > Alatinidae > Alatinidae sp. Z8VKAUB7J3. Next base: position 180,438,913 of record JAAAKM020721499.1, on the reverse strand, counting down.
AGGCTTCAGTTCGCGCCACACAGTTTCGGGTATATTTCTCTTCAGAGAAAAGAGCATACGGCGCCCAGTCTTCTAAAGGAATATCGAGAAGCCCAGCCACTTTTTTGTAACCCTGGAAGTCAGCATTGTTCAAGTAATCAATAAGTTGAGGGATGTTGGTGAGTTTCTTTGAGTCCTGCATGATGAAAGAATTAATTTTGTTGTCTTGAACGTATTGAGTGATTTCTGGTGTTACAAGTACGTCTGCATGAGTTATGTGCAAAACTAAATTTGTTAATTTTGTCATTGGTGAGATCTGTTTTGCTCGATTCAGTCTACATGCGCTGCATCCTATAATCTGATCAGACACAGAATATTATGGGTTTATTTTAGGCGTCACGAATGGATTTAAACAATATTTTTAAAAGTAAATATATTTGCCTTCATTGAGGTCAGTTTCTCCCTGTCCCCTTGGCCTTAAAGTTTTAAACTGACCAGGAAAAAAAACTTGGTGTTTCACTGCTATTACTACTATTACTACTAGTAGTAGTATTACTGCAACTTGTACTACAACTTCTATTACTACGACTACTACTACTACTACTTCTACTACTTCTACTACTTCTACTACTACTACTTTTACTACTACTACTACTTCTACTACTTCTACTACTTCTACTAGTACTAGTACTAGTACTAGTACTACTACTACTGCTACTACTACTGCTACTACTACTGTTGCTACTACTACTATAATGCTTGAAGACATTTTGTCAAGCCCTCATCTTGGAGTGGAGTTTTCAATTGCAATAAAACATATCAAAAATTGCACAATATGCTCAGCGCCTTAGGGAACGCAAAATCTGGATGAGCAGACCATCATTTAACAGCATTAAATTGATTATGGATTTGACGTAAAAGCTGTAATCTGTTCTAATACCTCCTAAATCGTTGTTGATGAATTTTTCAGGGGATGCAAGGTTTCATTAAATGCTGGGAGAGTTGCTTAAACCCATTCTATGTGATTTTAATACAATAGAATGCATCGGTATACATTAGAATACAACAGGATACTATAGAAAACACTGGAATACAATAGAATGCAATAGCATAGAATCTAGCAAAACAAAATAGAATAGAATGAAATGCGACAGAATAGAGTAGAATTGAATACAGAATAAAATAGGCTCAAAATCCTTAAAATCTAAGAATATTTTATGAATCACCCTCAGGCTCAAATGATACCAAACAATAATTTAAAAATACCTTTATCTTATATTTCTTTTCCGAGTATCCCTTTCAGTCCCTCATAGAGGAAGTTATCAGGTGTTTGCTACGTATCAGGAAGTTTTTTTGTTTTCTATGGTTGTTATGCTTAAAAAACCTAAGGATCTGGGAAAACCTTCAAGAGCCTTCTGGACCTCATGAGTTCCTTTAAAAACCTTCAGATTTAGATTCAGATTCATTTAGTCAAAAATTCATATTCATCAAAATCTTCAACTTGCCCAAATGGAGAGACAAGCTCGACTACTGGGCAAGACAACGTAAAAATAATGTTTCCGAACACCTAAAGAAAAAGGCATTAAACAAGTGACAGGGAGAATCACATCAAAGTACAAACGAATATGTTGCGAAGTGAAATCTGCGGCTAAAAGGCCAGTAAAAATTACAGGGGATGATATAACGATGATATCAATGTGGAATTGAATTACTATGGAAATGAATTCGCCCCAAAATTTCTTAATTCTACTGAAATTTCCTATTTGCCACCCTTTGACGTAAAACCAAACCAAACGCCCAGACTGACTCACTGACCAACTGACTCACTCACTGACTCACTCACTCATTGACTCACTCATTGACTCACTGACTGACTCACTCACTGGCTGACTCACTGACTGACTCACTCACTAGCTGATTCACAGACTGACGTACTGCCTCACGTAAAAATGTAATAACAGCTTAATGTTTAATTTTTAAAATCATTCTGGGCTTTTCACGTATTTATTCCAATTTATCTTTCGTGAAAAAGATTGCATATTTTCTATTTTTTGGTAAGTACTTGATAGTGTTCTTTATGTTGTTTTATTGCTGATTCCTATTTTTAACGATTGTTATTACCCATGTACTACAATTATGTTTTTTAACAATCCTATTGCAGTCACAATTATTATATAATTATTTATTATAATATCTTAATTATTATATCTAAATAATTAATTATTTATTAATAATTATAATAAGTTATGCAGTGGTTATTGTTATGTTTGATAATACTGTTGGTAACGATTGTTGTCATGCGTGTACTATCATGGTGAGATGACCGCCCATCGAGGTGATGTTGAGGATACGCCCTGCCCTTCGCTGGCGAAAATACGGCAGGAACGCCTTGCTGACCGCGACCGCGCCGAACAGGTTGACGTCGAACTGGCGCCGCATGTCCTCCAGCGAGGATTCCTCCATGATGCCCTCATGCCCGTAGCCGGCATTGTTCACCAGCACGTCCACGGGGCCGTGTTGCGTTTCGACGGCAGCGACCACCGTATCGATGGCAGCGAATTCGGTGCGTTTGCTTTTGCGTCCGCAAATTTACGATGATTGGTGTGGAGCGGTGCTTTAATATTGTCGACGTCCGCTGTTCGAAAAAATGCTTTTAATCATATATCCACCACATTCACAGCCAAACATCAGTCGCCCCGTTGACATGAGCGCTGGGTTTAAATCCTCCTTCATTCAAAGCCGCATCACGCAATATTTCCGGTTCTTTCATACTTCATCTGTGAACTAACAAGTCCATATTGCAAAAAATACTTAATTACCAACAGAACAAGCATTTACTAAACAACAAGCACACGTAGTTCATCTATAATGACCGCATGTACAACGACCATATTCAAAATCTCTGCCCCATGCTATCAGTACCTGAAACCCCTTAGCTTTTAATTATCTTGGTATTGTCTCTAGCTCTTCTTCGCAAAATAAACATTTCTTTATTTTCAAATCACAAAAAAAAACATTCCTTTTTATATCATTTCCAACAGCTTTTATGACGGTTTAGCACATTTTTCTAAATATTGCGCATTAAAACTTAAAACGAACAGAAAATATTACGCTTATAAGGTGTTCACCTCCTTCTAATACCTCACTCTTTACGCTAAAGGATTTTTAGTTATTTCAACTCTTTATTCTACGGCCTTTGTGATTCAGGGGATAAAATTTAAGCTTTAATGCAAAGAGTTATTGAAGAGGTATTGACGAGTGAGCGAACCTTCTCATATACGTAATAAAAACATACGAACATAGAAGTTTGTTACGTAAGCTAATTCATAAGTTAGCTGATTGACAATAGATTTTTGACGTTCTCCATCTGAAAGAAATTTTAAATTTATATTTTGAAGTCATTGATACGGCAAGCTTAGCAGATTCTCGTTGGGCTGCGCCATTCGTTAATTATTCTGAATTTCGTCTGGACTTTGTTTTCCATACAATCCTAGAAAAGGCTGGGTGATGGGAGTTGTAAGGTAATGTCTGACTTAGATTATTCAGAGTATATTTGATTAGTTGGGAGCAGTATAGAGGAGTGTAACTATGTCGTCAGTTGGCTCATCAACTACTATGGAGGAAGAAGAGCAGAAACAAGAAGAAAATGAGTTACTGCTGAAAGATATTAAGCAAGTAGCCCAAGTCAAAAAGCCTATCTTTGCTCTTTACAAGGATGGAGAAGGAAATCTTGGGCACATGAAGAGTGACAAAAATAAAGGAAGTAAAGATGATAGGAGCGAAACTGAAGAACAAGCGGAAGAAAACGCAGAACCAGTAAAAAATGAGACAGAAGAACAAAGCAAGAAATATAGTTCAAGATCGTTCCTTAGAGCAAGTTGGACCTCGTGACTATGCTGAAAAGTTGGGTGCTCCAATCGTTGAAGCAGAAGATAAAAATACAAATATGATTAATGATAAATTATATGAAAATGACACTAATTGAACAAAACGATAACAACGACTGGATCAACCTTCAAGCAACATATTAATTTTACAAGCAAGCCATCAAGCTCACTCAATTCAAGCTATTTTACCCCTGAATAAACAAAATTTTTTTTACGTTTGACTCTTTGTCGCAACTCTTCTTTAAAAAAAAAAGAAAAAACTTTAGCATAAAAAAGCGAGGCGTTTGAAAGGGCCCTTTACCGAGGCCCCTTTCATATGCAGAATAATTTCTGTTCGTTTTAGAATTTTAATGTAACTCTTTACACTCATTTAAATTTTTTTTTGGTTTCAATTGATTCCTGAAATCAGCCCTATTCCAAATTCAACGATAATCTAACTTTTTTCAGATGAAATTCGTTATATTGTGCTCTTATTGTGTCTTGCAGCTTTTATTTTAAATCCCGACTGGATCAGGTGACATTAGGGGGAGTTGGGGGTGGGGAAACCTAAAATATTGGAAAATGCTTAGAGCCAATGGATTGGGATGAAACTTGGTGGGAAAAAATTGGTGGGGTTAATTCTGAAAAATTAGAAAAATGAAGTATTTTTAACTTGCAAAGGAAATACGATCTGGAAAAAGGTATCATAAGTACATGAATCAATACAAAATCGTAGCTAAAAGGCCATTTTTATGGCCACCCCTTCCATAAAAAACATATAGGCCCAGGGACATAGCTTAGAAATCTTTGCCTCCCTCTAGTTCTTGATTTTTTGTACCCTGGAGGCATTGTTTGAACTATTTTGAACAAGATGGATATCTCAAAGTTAGAAAAGGGCACTGGGAAGCTAATTGCCTTACGATCACTTTTGACTATTAAAATGAAACTAGAACTTTCAACTTTCAATCAAATGAGCCTCTTCCGAAGATTGTAGGTCCACACCTAGATGGACGGGTATTCATTTACTTAGTATTTAGTTTAGAATACCATTTCATACACTGAGATACACCTCCTCTTATTCCTTCTTTCAATAAAGGTATACATATCTTTGCCAGAACATAATTGAATTTCAGCTTTAGAGTGTTTGAGAAACGCTTCCCATGTTAATTCTGGTGCTAAAAAGAAGTGCAGTGGATCTAGTTTATAATTGTTAAACATAAATTTCCAAAATTTTTCAACATCTGATAAAATTAAAACATTAATGTAGTCTCGCTCTGTCACTTTTGACTCTTAAAAGGAAACTAAAACTTTCAGTTTAAAATCAAATGAGCCTCTTCTAAAGTTCACACAAAAATCCCTCCATAAAGACCTTATTTGTGCCTGGGGCATTACTTACAAGTCTTGCCCCCACACTGTGGGAGAGTTGTTTCATCCCTAAGGATATTGTTATATGGTCTTTGGACTGTTCGTGAACAAACAACCTCGTCAATTATATATCCCGCCTGTGCCCCCGGCGTCTTAAAACTGGAATGCTTGTCCTTTATTCTTAAGCTCTTAATATTCTCTTTCTGCCTTATTTTGGCATTTATTCTTAAAACAGGAATGTTTGGCCTTTATTTTTAAACTCGAAATATTCTATTTCGGCCTTTATTCTTAAGCTCGAAATATTCTATTTCGGCCTTATTTTGGCATTTATTCTTAAAACTGGAATGTTTGGCCTTTATTCTTAAGGTCGAAATATTCTATTTCGGCCTTATTTTGGCATTTATTCTAAGATTTTTATGATAATTTTCATATAAATTTTTTATATAATTTCTTATAATAATAAGAATTTTTCCTTTCGCTTAATAATAAGAATCGCCCATTGTAGTCAAACATATAGATAAAAAGGTGAAGGGTGCAGTACAAGGCTTTATAGTCAAAACCAACGGTGCTGATACTCTTTTCATGGCCCTTCAGCCAGGAAGTGCAATAGGGGGTGAGTCATCCTGCGCATTTCCCTTTTAACCTTCTCCAGATTTGGAAAATAGCAAAAAGACTTATCTTTAAGTGAGGGCCGAGCCTCCCTATTGCATCCAAGTGGATTCCAATCCCACATGTGTAGAGTCGACCTAAAAGACTTTCCTGCGTATCACTGAGCAGTGCACTTTCCCCAAGAGGGTCTACAATTTGCAAATTACACAAATAAATAATCATCCAAAAAATTTCAATTCCAATTTGCAAAACTTATTCAGTAATTGCAAGTTACTTCGTAACAGTACATTTAATTCAAGGCAGTAGCTAGCTTCAAAGTTGAAGATGGGAGTGACATTAGACCTTTTCCTACAAAGAGAACTAATCGGAAATACATTGGCAACATCAACAATGAATTCATACTTGAAGCTTGTCCTGAAAAATGTAGGCCGAAGAATCATACCGACTGGCTATACTGTTGAACTTACAATGAAAGGCGGCCTTATGAAAAAGTTAAAAATAACAACTCGAAAAGAAATCAGGTTGTTGGAGAGACAATTCCAGTGTTAACACAACAGAACTAGAACGAGAAGCTTGCTTGTGTTTTTTCGAGAATAAAAGTTTAAAATAAAAGTGATTTATTTCACGACCGGTAAAAGACTTAATAGGACTTCATAAATTGAAGTCCTATGAAAGACTTCTGTAGACTATTCTATTCTGCTCTAATGATTATTCTGCTCATAATCCTGTTGTGATGCGATGGTTTTGTATTTTTATTATCATAATGGCACCTTTTAATGCTTCTCGGCCTTCCTATTCCAGAAATGGCACCAAAAATTCTCAAGAAGAAAAATGATTCCAAGAGGTCAGCCCCATTGTGTCCGTGGTTAAGACTGAGCAATTGAGTACAAATTTGTCTGTCGATTCCTCCAAGCCCAGGGTTTGTTCCAGAATTGCAACATTAGGCAAAAGGTTAGCGACATACTAGACATTCTCATGCGTCTGGCATCGTGAATCTTCTGCGTACATAAAACCAACAGTACGTGTGTGTGTAATGTGTGCATAACAGATCGGCAAGAAACTTTAAGAAGTCATAGATAGTTGCATTGACCTACATCAGGAAATGTTGAATAGACAAGTAAAAAGTGTCTGCTGTCATCCAGCCACTTTGATGGGCAACACCAACACATTTAGGGAGGCTGTCTTCAAATACCTTTCAGGCAAAAAATCAACATATCCAGTTCTAACTTTAGCAGAAAAAGATGAAACAGACAGCATGCACAAATAAAAATCTTCTTTTTTGGTCACTGAGGGATGAAACTGGATGCTTGCAATGTATCCAGAATAGCCCCAAGGTAAGTTACTTCCTTTTGAAAACTGTTTTGCTGAAAATCAGATTCATCTTTCTCTGATTTGCTAATTATCTACTTTGACTGCCTCCATGGTACAGTAGATGAGAAATTGTTACTAAATTCACAATAGCAAACCCCAAAGCCTAAGTTACTAAACAAATTGGAAAACATAATTGCCAAGTTGAGTTTTGCCAAAATGAATAGGTGCAAGCATTAAAGTAGAAATTAGTTTCATTCATCTCTGCAATTTTTTTATGTGGCTCTTGGGTTAGACAGGCCAACGGCTAGATTAACCCAGTGGTTGTTTAAAAGCTGGGGGCGAGTGGCATTTTTTAACCGGTATTTGTTTGGGACTGTTGCACCAAGGATCCAATTGGACTTTATCCCAGGAATTAAATCGAGTTGTCACTTTACTATTCATAGTGAGGGAAAAGTCGAAAATGTCAGCGATTATGTTGCTGCAGGCAGAGCCATCCAGCGCTTTTGGCTTAAGACAGACCAGTTGCAAGTGGGACGAAAAACTAATTTATGTGTCTTATCAAAGCTGTGTTTGTCAGCAGAACTCACAGATAGAGCAGGCTACACAGTAAGCTCCTAGTGATGATGATGACGAAAAAGTGTCTACCAGTGACGTCAAAAAGTGCAAAAATAACAAAATGTTCTAAATGCCAGGGCTCTGAAGTCGAGCCATTTTACTACCAACTCCAATTCTCGAAACTATAAATATGATTGTTTTGACTTCTAACATTTTCATCAAAGAAGTACGAACTTTCGACCCAGTGGACCTATAATTTTGCGAGAGGGCTGCGAGAGGAAATGAAAAGTTATAGTGCCCTGTTTAAGTGATCAAAAAAATTAGAGGGCACCTAGGCCCCCTCCCACGTTCATTTTTTCCCAAAGTCGTCGGATCGAAATTCCACGATAGCCATTTTATTCACTATAGTCGAAAAACCATATAACTATGTCTTTGGGGACGACTTACTCCTCCACAGTCCCCGTGGGAGGGGCTGCAAGTTTCAAACTTTGGCTTGGGCTGAGACGGAGTCAGAGATGATGATGACTCAGTAAAAGATTTCGGAACAGACAGTCAGCTCGTCTGCTTTTATGGATAGACCCTTGACTTCACTCAATCTTAAGAATCATCTTTGATGGATAGGCACTTGCGCTTATAAGTTTCATCAAACAACAACACACAAAAAATTGATACAGATGACTTAAAAGAGAAAACAACCAAAGAAAACAACAGAATCAAACCAAAACAAAATAAAATACGCACACTCAAAATTTTTTTATTTAACTGTGAAAGAAACACTCTGAGCCTTGGCTATTTTACTTTCAACATCTTCACTGCTCCCACCGTCTTTACTAATAATACTACTGAAGTAAGTAAAGCTGCCCACCTGATCAATCTTTTCGTTACACAACGTCACCTTTTCGTCTTCACTTATTCCTAGCCTTAGTGACTTAGTATTCCTAACATTAATTTTCAAACCTATTCTAGCACCCAGAACTCGCAAGACCTCTAAAAGTTTATTCATTACTTCAATGAACAAAATCAGTTTCACGAGGAGAAAAATTAATGTGTAAGTTTCATATAGAAAAAAAAAATCGAAATGCAAGAAGTTTCACGAAAAAAAATTTGCACGCAACAAGCTCCAAAAGAAAATAAACGCGCGACAAGTTCCAGGAACCGAATCAGGTTCATGAAGAGAAACCATTGTACAAGTTCGACATAATAAAAAAACCTATATATAACAAGTTTCACGAACAAAAATGAGAACGCAATAGGCTCCATAGCGGCACTGCCTATGATATTGCTTATATGCCCCTTTTGAAAACTTGCATGCATATAGTATTTTTGTATAGTTGAAACTTCCCCTAGAGGTTCCCTGAAAGTTTCTCCTTAATAACCTTAGCTTCATCAGTTACAGCAATTGTTGCAGTAGTATTAGTAGTATACAGACATTACTTTTGTGTAGTTCAAAATCCACCACATCATACCCTGAAAGTTTTAAACTTACTAATGTAAGCTATTCCTGGTATATTGCTATATTTAACATTGTTATTATTGAAGAATATTTTTCCTCCTTTTTTTTTTACAAATTAAAGCCAGGATTATTAATCAATTGCTTTGACGCCTTCCATGGGCCAAATTGTATAATCAATTAGGAAATTTTGGAGTAGTTGAACCTGAGGAAACTGTAACTCCGTTAATTGAAAAAAAGAATAGTTAGGAAGTGTATTTTCTTTGGTACCCATTGTTAGTGTATCGTGTATAGCTAAGGAGTGAGAATTAGTATAATATCTGGTGGGTTTCACCCCCCCCCTGCCAAAATTTTGTCCGACTCGTAAAGACGTAACAAAGATCAATATAAACAAAGTATTTTGCGTTACAAGGTTTTTGCCCCTCCCTCCTCTCCTGAAGAAAAATCCTAGATGCACCCTTGGACACAACCCTGCTTAATTCCTGATTTAATACCAAACAAGTTACTAACCTCACTTCCTACTTTAAACGCAGCAGCATTGCCTTCGCGCGCAGAACTAATCACTTTAATTTACTTATAAAGCGTAAGTTTGTTGTCATTATAAGTTTAGTCATTCTTTGGCTTTATTTTAAAAGCTAGGGTTTAACTTATTTACTTTTTTTAGATCCAGACACGAATGAGAAGCAGGAGGAAAACAGAAACCGGACAGGGTTATGGCAAACAGATTACGGTGCCAAATACAACAGATTTTGGAAACAAATCTTGAAGAAAAGTTCCATGGGACTAATAGTGGAAAAGCTCTTAGGCGGATCGGCCATATGAATTTTTTTCCCCCACCATTTTTCATCCCGATCTCTCCACTCTAAGTGTTTACCCATCCTGTTTCATCCTGATCTCTCCACTCTAAGCGTTTTCCAAGATTTCCAGTTTCTCCCTCCAACTCCCCCAAATGTCAACAGATCTGGTCGGGATTTAAATTGAAAGATCTAAAGCACAAGATCCTCCTAAATATCAAATTTCATTGAGATCTGATTATCCGTTAGTAAGTTACAATTACCTCATTTTTTCTAATTTTTCCAGATTACTCCCCAGCTGATCCGGTGCCTCCCCCTTGAATGGTTCTAGGGGATAAGAATTTTATTTTTATGGAGGTACAAAAAAGCACTTACAAAAAATGATAACAAAATACTTAGATGTGACCCAGGATCAAAAAAAGGAAAGAAATAACCGTTTACCTTCGTTTAGGCTCTTTTCAGGGATGTTAACTTGTCATTTTTAATGACATAATTTCTTGATGTCTACTTAGCTGTGATATTGTTTGTTTCTTTTTTTTAATTGGATCATGGGAGAAAGCTTCAATTGAAGAGTTAGAGAAAATTGTGAAAAATTTGAAGTCAAAGGCTTCTGGTATTGACGGTTTGAATCTGAAAGCATTCAAAGTATTTTCAACATATCTACTACTATGTCTTCTTTACCTTGTTAGCCTTTCATTTGAAGTCGGCCAGTTTCCCGACGCACTTAAACAAGCGAAGGTCCTGCCACTGTTCAAATCAGACAATAAGCAAGATATTAAGAACTGGTGACCTATAAGGTTGTTACCACGGAACTTTCTCCTTCATCAGTTGAAAGGACTTCTTCAGAGGCAAGAACCCGATTTTGCAATTCAAATATCCTTTGACACTCTTCTTTGTATCTTTCCTGATGCTCAGCTATTGAGAAACGATTACCTCGTGAGAACATATCCATTCCTTCTTCACCTGCTTTTGCTTTTTCTGTAGAAAGTGTTCTGACTACGTCTATCACCTGTACAAGAAAATTAGTGAATTTAAAGTAAAAAAAAAAGGTTCCTACTAAAAAGAAGTCCATTTTTTTTTTTAATGCAACAGGCTTAAAATTTTTCCATATCTAAGGTAAAATAAAATGAATTCTAGCATGGTTCAAATGAATTCAACAATTTCTAAACGTTGTTTTAGGAGTTGACTTCAACTCCTGTTTTAGGAGTTTTAGCTCGACCTTATCTTCCTGTTTTAGGAGTTGATTCAACAAGTTCTAAACGTTGTTTTAGGAGTTAACTCACCTGAAAATCAACCTTGACCCTGATAAGACTAAGATTATTGACGCCCCAGCTAGCGAACCGCCAGCACCAAAACAAGAAATACCAGCGATCCTATTAACCATACCCGCAGGCAATACTCGACTTGATTTAGCTTTGGTTTTTAGTGCTACCAAGGCATAGCTACTAAGGCAAATAAACGACAAACTCATAAAGCTCAATACCAATACCGAAAACTGAACAGCTAGAGGTTCCGAAATGGATAAGAACTGAGGAAATAGCGCAGTAGTAAAAATGATGGCCTTTGGATTTGGCACAGTGCACGAGCACAGAGCGCACGGCGGTGGCGACGACCGTCCCATCCTGGTTGCGTCCGGTGTGCGCGATCTTCACGATGCCCTGCCCCGGTCGCGATGAGGACAGCCGCTTCTCCACGATGACGCTCTCGGTATAGAGCGTGTCGCCGGCGAACAGCGGATGCGGGAATGCCACGTCACCGAAGCCGAGTTGTGCCACGAGGGTCCCCTGCGTCAACTGGGCGGTAGGCGTTTGAACCAAGGGCGCTGTAGTAGTGACTAGCCAGTAAAGAAATGGCATATCACATTTCTGGTGAATATTAATTGATAATATGATATTATCAATATAATACTTACTTATAACCTGCAAAATATAATAATAAGACTGTGGAGTAAACAAAAAGAAAAAAAAAACCATAACCATACAGTTCTAATACAACATAAATAAATTAAATCATTTCAAAAAATGACCAAAGAGGGACAAAAGCACCAATCATTTGCTGAGTTTAAAACATAGATCTGTAGATATTTGTCGCGCTAGAAGAGATGTTAATGGCAGATGAGAAGTAACCCATAGAAATCAATTTTAATAATAAATCGAAGAAGGAATTGCTCATGAGCGATCAAAATACACTTAGTCCAGGCAAAGAAGAATTACTCAAGCAAGCGCTTAAAAATATTGGAGTGGGTGAGCGGGGACAGGATCTCATTCCTCGCAGAACTGAAACGGGGCTTGTGAGATTAACGCATGCTCAGGAACGCGTTTGGTTTATCCAACAATTATTGCCGAGGTTGCCAAAGAGCTTTCTGCAATTGGATTCGTTTTCGCCAGACGCCTTCACACGGCCACTAGAATCCCCATCGGCGTTATCGATGCTTCGCGAGGTGGCACGACTGTGGCGACCTGGACTCCAGACACGAGGCTCCGCAAATTGGACTCCAGCCGCGTGAAAGACTTGTTGACGGAATGGGATCAAAAAGTAGGCCAATGGGATGCTCAAGCTGATCTCAAGAATCGAATCGAGCGTTACCGGCAAAAGGTTGCAAAAATGATATGAACAGAGAAAGAGCGAACACAGTGTCTGAAAAAAAGACAACAATAGTGTAGTGTGAAGCCGTATCTAACAATCCCTTAGAAAATGGACAAAGAACCAAGATTGGTTTTGGGAATAACGCTCTTTACTAAGGAAAATGGGTATCTCTCATATAGGTAAGTTGATGATACTTCCTTACTAATTGAAACTGTAAAATTGAAAAGATTACGTTAAAATTAAGTTCACTAAAATATTCATTGCCACGCGCTAACTTGGCATTACTCGGTCTTCTTTTTTTTTTTTGTACTCTTTCCAAAGGTTTTGCTTCCTTTTTATTGACTTTAGGACTCCAGATGTTAAGCAGGGTGCTACGTGTGTTGATCTTTTTGATCGAGGATTTTTTAGAGGAGCTTGTAGACAATAAGATGTGAATTTTTCCTTAACAGTGTCATAAAACCGGCCAAATATATTGTTATAGTTGCCCAAACTAATATTTTCTGGTAAAGAAAAGTCCCATGAAGATGGAGGAGGAGAGAAGGAGAGAAGGAAGGGGAAGGTGTTGAACGGAACTCGAACACGGACCTGGATGATGGACGGGTAGAGGGAGTTGAAGTCGAGGAGAAGGATGAATTGATCGTAAAGGCCTCGTTTCGGCTCCAGCACGAGTCCTCCCGCATACTTCGGCTTGCGCTTGCCATCTCCTTCCACTGCAAGCGAGGCAGAAGCGCCAAGTTCATGTCGTGTTGAGTGTATGAGGTGCACGGTCCGCCGTCCTTACGGAGGAGCGTGCGGAGCTGTGTTGGGCTCAGACGGCGTTGTATTGCGGCCAGTTGTTGGTAATAGTAGTGGTATCAATTTCAAATAAACAATAATTAGAAAAAGGTGGTAAAAACTTAGGAACGGTTCATCTGCTCAAAGCTAAGTTTCCTATTTTTATGGTATATTACTAAATTTTAAGAAAAATTGTTTGAATCTAAGACAGTGGAGTTAAAGAAGATAACTTTCAAAGGGCATCAGTGTGCAGTCTTGCTCTACGAAATGAGGTGTTTTTAACTTACGATTGGGTGATCGGATTTTAATGAATTTTGATTTATTAGATGGACCTCGTGTCTCAGAGCTCTTATTTTAAATCCCGCCCGACATTAAGCCTCTGATTTTCCTTTGAAACCAATGTATTGATTCTTAGAATTTCGCTAGAGCTCATGCCATATGAGTTCTTGGCTCTTGGCTCTTCTGACCTCGTCACAAGTGTCATATGAGCTCTTAGCTCTTGTTTTAAATAGAATATTCTTGATATTGCTTATATGCCTTTTTAAAAACCTGCATGCATCCAGTTTTTGCCTTTAATTGACACTGCTACACTTTCTCTAAAAGTTTCATCTCAATACCTTTAGCGTCACTAGTTACATTAACTATAGTGGTAGAAATAAAAGTATACATATAGTACCTTCTGGCTAGTTCAAAATCATCCGCAACTTAGCCTTAAAGGTCTAAATGAGTAATATAAGCTGTTCTTTAGATATTGCTTTGTCACCTTTTTGAAAGTCAGCGCGAGCACGACCACGAGCACGGATCTCATCGGACGTCCACCTCGATCGAATTCGTCTTCACCGCGTCGCCGTCGGGAAGGTAGGGGTTGAGCTTGTAGTAGAGATCGAACCTCAGCTTCTCGCCGGTCGGCGGCGTGAACACGACCAGCCTCGACTCGCCGGAGTGCAGCTGCGTCGACTTCGGGTAGAAGATCTTGCGGTCCGGGTTGTACCCGGGAAGCAGGCGCACCTGCGACAGCGTCAGCGAACGCTGCGGCGATGGCATCGATTAAATACTACGAGCAAAAAGTAGCAAGCAGTGAACGTGAGCAAGCTGCGCCTTACTTCCACTATGCGACTCGCTTTGCACTACAAAGCGCTGAAGAAGCATTGCATAAGTTCCTAGATAACTTCCCTGCAAGTGGTACTCGTAAGTTTATGCGTTTCATTACTATGAACTACTCAAAGAAAATGCCTAAGATCAGCGATGATTTAATCCGTGAACTTGCGACTCAAGCGCAAATGGATACCATTCAAAAGATGGCACTAGTATCTTGAGTCAGAATGGTGTTATTAGAACGAATTGCCTTGATTGTCTTGACAGAACAAATTGTATCCAGAATTTTTTTGGCTTAGAGGTTAGTAGCTTTTTTTTACGAATGCAAAAATCAAGATCAGTGGAAAGATGTTCATCTCTTGTGAGTCTATGTATCTTGGTATATCAAGTATAAGTATGCTGTTAGTATCAAGAAATTAAATAACGAATGCTCTCAAAGAAAGAAATTTCCAATCTTTTTGAACACTTAAAAACGGAAACTATAACTTTTAATTTTCGTTCGAATGCGCCCTCTCCCGATCATCCAGGACGATTATTTGATACGATCATCCCTGAAAAAAAAACACGCATCCGTGAAATGAACGTGGAATTAAAAAAAAATAATTAAAAACCCCTTTATCCCCCAAAACACTCTAGTCATATAGTTTATGTATACCCAGCTTGAAAAGATAAGAAGTCGTAACATATATATTTTCGATCAACTGGCAATCTATGGCTAGTTGGAAGAAAAGAGGTAACTACGGGAAAATTTCGCCTGTGTCCAAACAAGGCGTCTTCAGCGTGGAGAAGAAAGAATATCGGTAACTTTGTCGAGATAATTATATCTACAGTATCGATATATTTCGAAACATCAAGGACCTTGCTACCTAGACTGAGTCCAGTACCTGGGTTTTGGGCCTTTACCCTTTTTTTTCGTAAGGCTATTTTTGCGTGAAAAAAGTACTCATTACAATGTAATATCCGGGGCACTGACAAACCGGGTCGAGCTCTGCGACGCCTTGCCGCCCTGGACCTACGGCGCCGGCGCCCTCATGGCCAACCTGGCCGCCCGCGGCCTGCTCTAGGACAGCCGTTTCGTGGCCTGGCCGCGCCTGCGCAACCTCCTGCTCGGCCTGACCAGCGCCCTGTGCCTCACCTTTACGGTCTATGTCGGCCACGGCCTGATCTTCCGCGGCGACTTCGTCGAGATTCCGATCGGCGGCCCCTTTGCCCTGACCGGATGAGATAGAGTGATTCTTTACGACATTCAATGGCCTTACGATTAGAAATGGATTTAAAAATCTTAGACTCAAATGCAAATTCAAGGAACGTAGCCCATCAATGGTTGGGCAACGACATTGAAAATTTTTGAACTACTAAGGATTTCTTCCTAGTTTTGTGTTTAAAATGCTGGTAAAAAAGCATCAGTCATAACAAACAATATCGACTAGATTATGCAACATGGTTTTATGCCTAATAAATTTTAAACTTTGGAAAAAGCTAAAAAAATTAAAAATAAACTGAAAAAAAGGTAAAAACCTAAAAATTAAAAAAGAAAAAAACTAAAAAAAACTAAAAAAGGTAAAAACAGCAAAACACTAAAAAAAAAACTAAAAACTAATAAAAAAAACTAAAAACTGAAAAAGCAAAAAAAAATAAAAAAAGGAAAAAAACTGAAAAATAAAAGAGAAAAAGAAAACTAAAAAAATCAAAATAAAAAAAAACTAAAAAAGCTAAAAACTACAAAAAACAGAAGGTATTTGCCAGAAAAAAAAAGATATGCAGTTTTAGATTGCTTTAAGCTTGTTTACTTACTCAGATGGCCATGTTTCTTTTTGTTAACAACTTGATTAACAGAGTAGCCTATTCAGATAGCAAAGAAACAAGCTTACCTCTAAAATAAGAATTTCGTCCAGAATCCAAATATCAAATTTGTTTCCATTGCAAATTCAATTTTAGGCCCTATACCTGAAATTGCAGCTTAGAGCAATCTAAGGATTTCTCCTAAGGGAGAGAAAAAATTAGAAAAAACGAGGTATTTATAACTTACGAGTGGGTGATGGATCTTAATGAATTTTGATATTTCGAAGGACATCATGACTCAGAGCTCTTATTTTAAATCCTGACCGGCATTAAGCCTCTGATTCTCCTTTTAAATCAATCTTTTGATTCTTAGAATTTTGTTAGTGCTCATACCATATGAGCTCTTGGCTCTTCTGGCCTCGTTACAAGTGCCATATGAGCTCTTAGCTCTTGTTCATGAAAACGACCAATGTAAGTTTAAAACCAATAAAACACCCAACATCAAACAATCATACTAACAAATATGTTCAAAGCATGGGCAATTTTGATAATTTACAGTACTTTCTTCAGGGGCTGTGAAGGCCATATTTTGCCTGAAAAAATATCATTGAACCTTTCAACAATTTTGAACAAAATGGCTATCTTAAAATTTTATCTGATGTCTCTTGATGTTACGGAGTAAGAAGACACCAAAAAAGGCTTTACAAAGGGGCAGAGGGTACAGTTCCATTGGAAGGAAGTGCCCTTTTGGATCCTAATGTGGAAAAAATTATTTTTGGAATATAAGGGTTTCTTGAAAAATGTCTTGAAAGAAATTAAAATCTCTTAAATTATTATGTAAGAACCCATGTGTGCATTGTCACTACGTAACACCCATGTGTGTATCCTTCTCAGTTACAAGCGAGAATCCCCTAAGGGGGCCTGAAGAAACATGTCATGTTGGAATACGTCTTCATTTACATAAGTAAATAATCAAGAATATTTTTTTTCAATTTGTTCGAAAAGAGTTAAACTATAAACGTGCCAAACATCTTTGTAATATCATTGGTCGATATAAAGTTATAGTGTGTCAAAGTGCCGCGGCCCCCTCCCCATGTATGAGAAGAGCCAAAAAGCCCATGTAAGGTAGGGTTAAGCCTTGATTTAGGGTGTCCTCCACTCAAACCCGATTAACACCCGGATGCCGACAGTCAGCGAAAGAAAATCCTAAATCTTTGAATCCACGTTATGCAAATTCCTGAAAAGCATAATCATTAGCTCCCATTAAAATGCAGTTATAAAACAAGGAGAATTAAAACTGAGAAAAGTAATGGCAGGAGAAAATGAAAAAGAGAGCATGGGCACAAAGAAGCTCAACACAGGGCATAAATTCACTCACAGGAATGAAACAAATACTGCACAATACAGTAATGTGACAATGCTTCACCAGTCTAACTGAATTATGTGCATACATGCTATAATGTGTATTAAATTATATTATATTGTTTCAGCCCAATTATTCTACCCATTTAGGAATCCTATATAGATAGAAAAGAAGATAAGCCAGACTCTCGCTGGGTTTAGCCAATTCTTACAGTCTAAAATTTAGCCTGACTCTGGGTTAACATCAAAATCTGACCAAATTTATATTTTTAGAATCTGGTATCCGTTTCACTATTCTATTTCTATATAAACACACATATATATATACAGACAAAAAGACTCTTTTGCAGTACCATATAAAAGAATCTGTAAAACTTACTGCGACTGCTTCCTACAGGGACTACTTATCTAAGACCAATTAAGGCTGTGATTATTTATGACTGTCAAAGTAACTACTTGAGATTGCACCTACTTCTAACCACAATGGGGATAACTTTTGACTGTAGTCACTGCTGACAACAATTGCGACCACTTGTCTTTTTGACAGTGAGTATAAACGACTGCCACTACTTGCAACCGCGATGAGGGTAACTTTTGACTGCAATTATTTACGATTATGACTGCACCTGCTACTACATTTGTTTGCCGCTTACATTTGACTTACATTTGTTTAACAAGAACTGGTTGATATTATTTTCATTATTTTTACAGAACAGTTGCTCCTCCTCATTATACACTCTCTCACACTTGGCCACTTGCCATTTAATATTAAAAAGTTTGCATTTGCAATAGAACAAAATTTCGACAAACCTGCAATTGAAAAAAAGATCAGCTTTTGTGGAGCTGAATTTATTTTAGATCGAAAAATAAATGAAACGTCAGTTTAAAGCATATCAAACAAATGGTTCTAGAGGATTGAGAGAGTGCTCAATTACACAAAAATTGAAATTCCTAGAGCCCTTTTTATATGAACAATAATATGCACTACCATTTTCAAATGTTATGACAGAATGCTTGTTCAGTACTCTCTCACAAGGACATGAAAACAGAAACACAAAACTCTTTGGCAACAATTTCTGCGACATATAATATGCAAACCCAATTGGATATGAAGCAATTGGATGGGATTACTCTTCTTTTATCACATTGAGATTTGAACTTTTCAGGAATTCAAAACCTGGTGTTCAGACAATGAAAACGATGAATTTGTATAGTGGGCGAAATTACTTTTGTGTTTTCTGATACCAAGGTAATCGGGTGTCAGGTTAATATCACTATTAGATATTACTGTCAGGTATCGATGATAATCTAGTTTTACAAATTTTGGCTTTATTCATTGCCAAAAAATATTTAGGGTAAAAAAAGACGCAATTGAGTCCTAAATCTGGGTAGCAAGAAAATTGAACCGCTGCTCTACCCGGACTTCCTCGCCGGCCTCGGTGCGGCGTTGCGCGCGAGTGGACGGCGCACGCACCTCGAGACGGCTGCGTTGCATCCGACTGCGCTCGCGCAGTGCGCGGCGGAGCTCGACCATCTGAGCGCTGACTTCAAGTTGCCCGGCACCTTGGAAAAGGGCGACTACCGCGCGCAGCACCGCGCGTGTGTCGACGTCGCGTTGGCCGCGGGGATGTCGGTGGACGTCAAGGTCGTGCTCACTTAAAATCCTAGCATTGGTCAATTCCGTGAAAGTATAGCCCACCCTTTATGATTTAATTAGGGTAAATATTGAAAATTATAAAACCAATTACAGTGGCGCCAATTCACGATAATATAGGGGGGACAAGAACTCTTAGTCGATGTCTTCACTATAATAAAGATTTAGAAGATATTTTTCAAAACCTTGAGTGGGGAGCAATTTTTTCGACTGTAAATTGAATTACGGAAAATATTTTTGAATAAGCTTGGGATGAGGGTCCCCTAGTAAATGATAAACACAAAAGAATGTAATACGTATTTCACAAAGGAGAAAATTCTTTTGCGAAACATGAGTTCAGTATTGTGTTTATTTGTGATTAACTTTATTTCTAAACTTAGAAATGAGGGTTGCCGTATGAAGGAAGCTGTATTAGAGGGTTGTTTAATGAATAATGTTTGATTATTGAACGTCAGTTTTATTATAAAACATGACTTACTTTTGACTTAGGTCTCCTGCCGGGGCTCCGTGTGGAGGTCTACTTCCTCTATTGCTATGGTACCTTTTTATTCTTTTATTTGTTTTCTTTCTTTATGAATTCCCTGGTAAATTTCTTTTGTCATACATGCCACGAGACAAGCTAGTTCATGAATATATAACAGTAACACCCGAAGGTTTCCGGCTCCGAGGTCAAGTTTTTGACACTTTCAACCAAACGTTGAAATGGTTCAAAGAACATTTCAAGGACAGAATGCCCAGAATGCAAACCCGGACTCCCCAAGTTGGGGATCAGCTCTAAGACACAATATTCTACCAAAAGTCAAATTTCATTAGGATATAATCACTCCTTCGTAAGTTAAAAATACCTTATTTTTCTAATTTTTCAAAATTAACCCTTGCCCCCAACTCCCCCAAACAGAGCAGATCCGTTCCGGCTATGTCAATCATGTATGTAGGACTTGTGCTCATTTTTCCCATCAAGTTTCAGGCTACTTCCTCATCAACGCCCTGCTCTTTACGCTAAAGTTTTTTACTGTTTTAAAAAGTATTCTATAGCTCACCTGTTCCTATGCCCCCTTTGATGTCTGCGAGGAAATATTACTAGAAAGTAGTGAGGCTCTCGTTCAGGATTACCCCTGGCTCGACATACAACCCTTACTCGGTGACTACCATGCCGGTCTTGGTAACTTGCCCAACCTGGAGGGCCAATCTCTGTATATTTTTCTTGGCGGTAGTATAGGCAACTTTACTCCGAAAGAAGCTGCCGCGTTTATCACTGAAATCCATGACACGGCCAGAAAAGGAATTCCCCCCAATGTCACTAGATCTGGTTGGCATTTACAATAAGAGCTCTGAGACATGGGCTCCTTTTAAATATCAAATTTCATTAAGATTGGGTCAACCATTCCTAAGTTAAAAATACCTAAATTTTTCTACTTTTCCCAAATTAAGACCCCCAACTCCCCCAAAGAAAACACATTCCAATTATGTCAATCTTGTATCTAGAACTTGTGCTTATTCTTCCCATTAAGTTTCATCCTGATCTCTCTGCTCTAAGTGTCCTGTCGGGGCTTTGGAGCATTAGTGGCTTTTCAGGTTTCCTGGGGTTTTGGTGAATCCGGCTCATTCCTGGGAGTTGTGGATGGAACAACTGCGTGCATGTGCAAGACGCGATGACGAACATGTCTACGCAAAGGGTTTATGTGTTTGAGTGTGAGTGCTCGAGACTGAACGCGTAGCGCATCCACGCAAACCGTTTGTTGTTTTTGCCTGCTGGATTTCCAGGGGAAACAAACAAGAAAAAAAAAGACCGCTCGATTGATAAGTTGATGGTAAATTGTAGGTTGTTTGAGTCGATGGTAATAATTTATTCACATCGTCGATACCTAATTCGCGCTTTGCACGTTCGAGATCATGTTGATCATTGATTGTGATTGTTCGAGTGATTTCTGTCGAGTCCATCAAGAGCAGCATGAAGAGCGCGGAAGATCTGGGGTCTGTTGTCCGTACGATGAAGACACTGGCCGCGGTCAACATTCGCCAGTACGAAGCGGCGGTGGAGTCACTGAACGACCGAAGATCGCTTAACATTGTCGTGGTTCGCCTCTTTATAGAGGCACGAGTGTGCCTCCTTGATAAATAGCCCTTTGGAAATTACTAAAAATACTTTAGCGTACAGAGCATGGTATTGAGGAGGGGACGAAACCCTCATGTACGTAATAACTTCTGTTCGTTCTAAGTGTTTATATTCCTCCTCATTTTCAGTTGAAAAAAACTTGTTTTTTTTTATTTAAATGCGGAATGTGTTTGAATTAATACAGGTTTTGATTGAATGTCGGTATACTATTGTATGTTTGGTTATAGGGTTGTATGTTTTATATGGTGTTAGGGCTCTGCCCCTTTGTCCTTCCAGATAAATGACTTGTTTCGATTTTGATTTCATTTTCTTATAGTACAATTTCAAAGGACAAGCTAAATTCTCAGTGCAGAATCAGTTGTGTTCGCAACGTCAGTTGTGTTCACAATAAGTAAAAGCTTTGTTAATAAGTAAAACCTGGACGGGAACACGTCAAACATCAGGAACATCTTAAATATACTTTTGCCGGAAACGCCATTCCAAGAAAATTTTACGGAAGAATTCTTTTTAAAATCATTACTTCCATTTTCCCAAATAACGGTAGCAACAAGACTCGTCAATCCATTATTTTGTGGATAATAGTAGTTAGAATCCAGTTCCCTAAGAATTTTATGGGATTTTTTTTGCGCAAAAACTGAGGCAGGAAGAACACAACAAATTAACAGAATCCCCCAGAAAAGAAAAAAAAGTTTTGATCTTTTCACCCCTATGAGAGCAACACCGAGTCGATCTCTGTGTTTGGACAGGTAGAAATGCCGCTGTCCGATACCGTCACGCTGACGGCAGGCTTACGCTTCATACGCGATGAGAAAGACCATACCTATGCGGTGAACGTGGTGGATTTCATTCCCGGCAGCACCCTGCGCAACGGCAACCCGAACATACTTGCCACCATCGCCAGCTACAGCGGTGATCGCGAGGACAACGAAACCGCAGGTCGCCTGGGTCTGAACTCGGACCGACAGGCTGTGTCAGAAGGCGGAAGAGTTCGCCGAACTGGGACTGGCGATCGAAAAGTTCGGGCCCGGCGCGGTCGTGGTTCGCGAAGCGCCCGCCCTATTGGGGCAATCGGATATTGCCGGTCTGCTGAAGGATCTGGCCGACGACCTGGAGGAGTTTGGCGCAGGTCTGGCTCTCAAAGAACGCCTTGAAGACGTCTGTTCGACCATGGCCTGCCATGGCAGCGTGCGTGCCGGCCGCCGGCTTACATCGGAAAACCTTTCTCTCAAGCCCATTTATTTTCCAAACACATCCAGTCAAAATCTTGAGATAGCTATTTTGTTCAGCGTACTAGAATGCGCAACTATGTCTTTAGGTATATAAGGCATGTTAACCCCCCACAATTATGCAATTCGCCCAATATGCTTTAAAACTAAATGTTGCTTTAAAATAAATCAAAAGGTATTTAAGGTTGCCAATAAGACCCCTCAGCAATGTATCGAGAGCGACTGGGGGTATTAAATTGAAACTGCAGTGCCTGATTTCTGATGCCCGTTTTGTAAATAATAATGAAAAAAAATTATTCGGGAGTAAATTCATATTAGTTTTTTTATATTTAAACTAAGATAAGTTACCCTAACTACCTTGCATATTGAAATAGCAGCATTCAGCCACATTTCTAATGTCTCACCCTTATTATTTTTAATTTATTTATAAAAGCACCAAATGCAAGTAAAAAATGGTTTGTAACACTTTGCTAACCTTGATTAACTAAGCACGAGAAAATGGTCCATAAAACCACAAAATCAAAGTAACAAAATAAAATGTCCAATTTAATGATAATTTAGATTTTCTGGGCCTGTCCACTGTTTGTTTTTTCCACAAAAAAAGCAATGCTACTTCTGTAAGTTTGTTCATGATTCTACTACTACTACTTTTATAATAATAATAATAATAAGAAGAAGAATTCATCAATTTATAGAATTTTATCAAGGCAATTTTAAATGAAAACAGGTTTATTGTAAACAAGATTTCATTGTACATACTTCAGAACCTAAACCATGTCTCTAGAAACTATTTTTCAGCTATAGTTTCTAATCCTTCCCCATTTTAAGCCTTGAAAAATTGTCTTGGCCAAAACTCTGGTTTGTATGTTTAAATACTTTTAAAACTAGATTTAGTGAAGTTATGATACTCGAAAACTTTCCTTTGACCTTGTGTATGCTTTAGCTTTGTTTCTGATAGTTTAACTTTTATAACACAAAGTTTGTATAAGTTTGTCAAAAGCCTGTACCTTATAGGCCTATCAGGATGTCATCCGGGTGGCCCAGCTCAAGGCCGATCCGGTGCGGCACAGCCGCGTTCTGGATGAAATCCGTGCCGGCGAGGACGACCCCGTCACCGTCACCGAGTTTCTGAAGCCGGGCGTCGACGAGCTTTGCTCCGTTCTGCCGTCGTGGCTCGCCCGGATGGTCCTTCGGGCGGCCGGAGGCGGCGCCATGCGCCGGCGGCTTCACTTCGGCATGCACGTGAAGACGACGACAATCAACGGGTTCATTTGTTACTTTAACTGTGGAGCCAATTGGCGAAAAAGCAAATTTGGACTTGGAAGGAAGTAAAACCTTTGTGACTCAGCCTTCATCAAAAATGCAAGTAACACTACCATTACAAAAAATTAATGCGAATCATTTACATAATTTTGGAGTAGTACAATTAGTTGATTTACAAGGAAATCCTGTCATTCCTAAATTTGATGTAAAATCAAAAATTACTTCTTCAGAAGATGGTGTGGTTCAAGTTCTTGATGATGCTGTTTCTGTTGAGCAGTGGAAGGCCCAGTTTAAGATGTGGAGCACTGCCACTGACAATATAATATGCAGATTTACGTCCGATCTCAAGGAAAAACCAATGAACGCCAGTATTTTGATTACCACATATCCCATGATAATGTATGGACAAAGAAGAACACATGAAGTAGAGCAGACAATGAAGTTCCACAATTCCAGCCAAAATTTTTCCTCGTGTTTTAACAATCGTTCAGGTTCACTGTAAACTTGGATTGACGGCCGATAAATGTGTCATCCAGGAATTTTTCAAGGGGGAAGAAAATTTCCATGAAGTGAGCGCAGGATTTACTAGCATTACTTAAAAAAAAACATGAAAAAATAAATATGAAAAAGCTTTTTTTTCAGTTGGAAGTAAGCAGCAGCATTAAAACTTAAAACGAACAGAAATTGTTACCCATATGAGGGGCTCACCTACTCCTAATACCTTGCTCTTTACGCTAAAGTATTTTTAGTAATTTCAACTATTTATTCTGCGGCCCCTAAATCCTGCAATGCACGAATTGTAGTGGCCACCAATGCCGATTTGGAATCCCGGCAAAAATCCGGGGAGTTTCGCAAAGACCTTTATTACCGGCTTCGCACTTATCACATCAATGTGCCGCCCCTCCGCGACCGTATGGATGATATTTCGATGTTAGTTGAACATTTCTTCCAAAAAGCAGCCCAATCCCTGGATAAAAAGAAACCAAAAGTTCCCAAAGAACTGCTGACGCTGCTGCGGAACTATTCTTTCGTCGGCACCACGGCCCGCCTGGCGGATCGGGTTGGCAGTCGGGGTCGCCATAGCGAAACCTTTGACAGCCTGCTCTACGAAAGCGCGGACAGCTACGCCCAGGCCCGGCTGCTTTATTTGCAAAACCGTCGGTTCGAATTGGGAATGCAAAGCGAAGATACCTATATCGAACCTGACGCCATTAACACTGAGGGGTTCTGATGACTGAAAAACTGACCCGCCGTGGCCTGATTTTGACAGGCTCTGCCACGCTGATACTTTAGTATGAAAAGACAGCAAATTGTCTACGGTTAGAAGACAAGCCACAATGAGAATCCATATATAGAAGCCTGCCGCGTGCCAATCAATGCCGTAAGTAACCAATGTACGTAACCAATGCCGCAATATGCATGGGTAGTAATAGGCCTACTCTACCTAAGCTCTTTCATACCCCAGAACTTAAAGACCAAAGAAACTAATATAATTTTGAAAAAAAAATGCCGATACGTTTCCTTAAAAAGCAGACAATGTCACCAGGAAAAAGCTAAAATCGGCGGCAAAGAAAAAAAAAAAAAAGGACAAAACCAAAGTGTTGCAACACAAATTCTTGCAACACAATAACAATAAACAGCAGAGTCACATTCAAAGCAATCAGAAATTAACATGATTAGGGCTCACAACCCCTATGTCTTCTCAAGAAAAGAGCATAATTTGCACTTAACTGAAAAAAAATAATTTAAAATTTTTCATTTTTATAACTTTAAGAAGTTAAAAATTATTGAGATTTTAACAACGCAGCAGCAGCGGGAGGAGGACCTGCCTGTGGAGGAGGAGATCCCTGCCGAGAAATTGCTGGGTGTGCAGAGCAATGAGGGCGCGGCGCAGCAGATGGAGCAGGAGGTGCCTGCAGAGCAGCGCATCGGAGGCGGTGAGGGCGAGAAGCAGCGCAAGAGCAGCGGCAAGCAGCACAACCGCAAAGCCAGCATGGCCGACACCCGCCCTATGGAGGAAGAAGAAGAAGAAGCGGATATTCCGGCGGAGCAGCCTTGGCCTGAGGGCTCTGGATAGGTTGTCATCCTCAAAGAGATCATTTCCGGACCTTTCAATTATGTTGAGCATTTTTTTTATTGTGTTGAACATCGTTAAATATTTTTTAATTTTGTTGTGATTTTTGGGATGGACAGGAAGATAGATCGTATTTGAGGGCTTATCAGGAGCCTCACATTGTGAAATGTCTTCGATTTTAAGGGAATGTCTTTTTAGTCTACGGTTAATTATATTATTGACAAGAGGAATGGGGTCAATTATCCGAATTTTCGTATACTACTAGCTTTTGATAAGTAACTTCAAACTTAATTTTCCACATTTGGAATTTGAATAAAAAATAGGCTCTTCTTATGTGTATATTGTATTATAGATTTCCACCCTATAATTGTGACTACAATGGACAATGATCTTTCTTAACCATGGTGGATTTATTAAGTGAATCAAATAAAAAAAAAACAAGTTTTTTTTAACGGAAAGTAAGGAGCAACATTAAAACTTAAAACGAACAGAAAGGTAAGCCCCCGTTATAATTATGTGTTAATTCTGTTGATGATCGTGAGGTAGAAAATTAACCTGCCATCACCCTAACGAAACTTCTATATCTTCTTATCTAACATCTTATCTCTTATCTTAACGATCTTCTTATCTTATTAAATCGGCTATAGTTTGGAGGTAAAAAACAAGATAGCGCCAGTTTTTAGCGCTCTCTGGGTAGTAAATCAACGCGAAAATCAGACATGAAAAGTGGCGAGATAGACACGGGTCTTAGTTAAAGCATGATGGATTGCTCCAATCCTTGTTTTTTCGACAAAACAGATAATATGTGGATCTTAAGGCTACTTCACTCATTTTTTGTAAGATCCTGTTTTCGTCCAGTAAGAATTGTTTGAGAAATTTTATAAACTTGAATATGTTGTCAGAGAAAAATCCCAGGGTTGAAACTTCAACAGTTATCACTTCCAACTCGCAAACAGGGTCCTGGAGGTCGTAACTGATATTTTTGCCTTATTGCGCTTTGCAGACGCGACTCTCGCAGATATTTTGGTTTTTGCATCTTGTTGACCTTTCAGCTTTTTAGCACTGGCGCGAGATATGGTTTGGGCCTTCTGTCTTGTTTTCTCTTTTGGAGTAAGAGGAGAGGTTGCTGTACGCTTCTCGGTCATATCAATGCTCCTTCGAAATAGATCGCAACAAAACGATCGTCCCCGGTAACAAAATCTCAATACACGCGTTACTCCACCTTGGAGACAAGTTGCAGATCATACTGTAATGTCTGACATGCACTGGCGAAAGCTTTTCAATGGAACCTGTAAAACTATTTACAAGGAGCCGCAGCCACAGTCGCGAGTAGTTGCAACAGTTGTGATAGTAGTTGTAGTGGCAGTGTCTTTTGGTTAGTTCAACATTCTTTTCAACATACCCTAAAGGTTTCAACTTAATACCCTAAGCCGTTCCTGGAATATTGGTGATATTGGCGCCCTTTTGACAACCTGCATAAGTATAGTGAGTTTAGATTTAGTGAGGTTTCAGGAAAGTAGGGTGTTAAGCTTCTTGGTCCATTGGCCACTGGAAGCTTATGGATAATATCAGTGTTGTATTTTTAGGACACTTTGATGTCAATCAATTTGAAAGGCGTCTTTAGAGAAGAGACTGACTCCAAAAGTGTTATTCGGTCATTTACAAGATTTTTTGTCATTTGTCCTACACCACATGGAGGCTATTACATCATAAACGACCTACTCTTCATTTCAAATGCGTCTAAAGCCCAAGAAAAGGTTGGTTTTTGTTCCTCCCCCTCTAAGGCATCAACGGCAAAACCTTCGTTCTTTAATTTCTCCGAAAGTGATTTAGTTCCTGCCTTAGTTCTGCAAAAAATAATTCCTCTGTCATTTTCAAAACGGTCTAACAATCTGGTTAAAACACTAAGCTTATCTTTGATGGTTGTGTTGATATATTGATGCGTGATATTAGCATTTACCAAAGCATTTTTATTTACTTCAATTCGAATGGCGTCGACAGACATATAGGTTCTAATGATCTTTTGGAAAAACACTATTCCTTCGGCCATAACTTCTCCTAGCTTCTGACGAGACAACGAAGTTTTAAAAAGACGTTTGAAAACAAAAGGAACTAAATATTGATTTGAAAGAAAATATGTTCTGCTTTTGGTCCGAGTCGTTAATTTTTTCTCTATGATTGCTCTCTCGAGTCTTAAAATTCAAGAGGCATATTTTAGACTACATTAAAAATTAAGGAAAAAACATATTGGTAGTAAAGTAGTACCTCCAAAAGGCTTAGTTTAGTTGGTTGTTTTGTCGGCAGGGATGAGGAGCTTGGTTTCGTCTTTATTCCGTTTGGTGTCGTCCTGTAGTTTATTGAGGAATGGGTTGTTCACGTGTTTGAATTTTATTGATTGGATCATGTGGTTCAATTATAAATATATAAGGTTTAATCGTTACAGGTTTTGTTCATTGGAAAGTCAATTGGAGTTGATCTGTGGAACATTTTTACGAAAACTTAAATAGTAAAGCCCAGCTCTAACTTAAAATAAAGTTTAATTCATTTGCTTACCAATACAATAGGCTGAGAGGGAGGAGGGCACCATGAACAATGTCATGAAATTTTACAGGGCAGAGAGGAGAACTGCTACCAGTAGCTTTGTTATCACCGAGATTTAAATGGGAATATTTCTAATATTTCCGTTTATGTACGTTTTTTAATGTCTTCTTTTTCCCTCGTGGAAGTGAACTCCTGGCTCCCCTGACGGTATCCATGGGGAACATACTCTTAAATAGAGTTAATCGAAGAACTTACAACCAGATTGTTCCAGATAGCTGGCCTGAGCATCATCTCTAAACATTCCCAGTTCCACTTGTTTGAGCTCTTTGTCAGGTTGGATATCAGGCTCGTAAGTGTTTTGCACAAGTTTGTAATAGCTCATCAGTCCTCTGAAAACAGGTACGGATATAATGTGGTGGCCGCTTTTTTCCGCATCATTTTTAGGTAACCACAGAATTTGGATCTCATTGGCATCAAATGCCTGAGCCAGTCGAGGGCCGGAAACATTTGATTTCTTCCTTAGTGTTAGTAGGCAGTAGTGGGGTAATTAAGTTGTGTTGATACAAGCTTTTTAATCCAAGTTTTCAGTTTTCCACATCTGTGGTACAAATCTGACGCTGAAATTTAGGAAAAACAAACAATATTTAAATTTTTTGTCAAGAGATGTGGCTTTGGCACAGTTCAGGCATTGCCCTTAAAATTACGATTAATCTATCGATTTAGTCCATTCCTAGGATTTTAATTCGTGGAAATGCTATCATACTTCAGTTGACCCGAGAAATAAAACTTAATATCATTCCCAAAAGGTTCTATCTATGCTCTTTGACAACCTGGAAACACTTACGCTCTTTTTATTTATTTAAATTGTAAGAGCAGAAGCAGCATCTTAACTTAGCAGCAACTTAATACCCCCCGTCGTTTTCGATCTATTTCTGAGGTGTCTTATTGGCAACCATTTAACATAATGCCTTTCATTTTATTTTTAAAGCATTATTTAGTTTTAAAACATTATTATTTTAGTTCCATGGCAGATGTTACATGAAGGACGATACATGACAGACGTTAAATGGCAGACGTTACATGACGGACGTTACATGGCAGACGTTACATGGCAGACGTTACATTTTGCCCGTTAATTTTCAAAATTGAAGTTTATGGTGACCAAATTTCCCAATAATTATGTTGCATATGGTAAATACAAGAACTTTCACCCAGTTGCATTTATCATGTTTTTCCTATTCAGCAAAATTTCATTCTTTGTATACAATCAGGTACTGGCAGGATGAAGAATTTCACCAGTGTGAAGCCTTGCGGCAGGAAGACATCGCCGCCACCGGCGCCGGACAATGTGGCGGCGCTGACGAAAAACGTCACGCCATAGGCAACGGCAAATCCGATGAAAAAATAGCTGATGGTGGAAAGGGCGAAATCACCCAGGATTTTGACCAGGGCATTGACCTGGTTCTTGTGACGCACCGTGCCGACTTCGAGGAAGGCAAATCCGCCATGCATGGCGAACACCAGGATGGCACCCACTAGCCCCGGCAGCCGCTTTACGACAGGC
Source organism: Alatinidae sp. Z8VKAUB7J3 (assembly GCA_010016025.2). Lineage (NCBI taxonomy): Eukaryota > Metazoa > Cnidaria > Cubozoa > Carybdeida > Alatinidae > Alatinidae sp. Z8VKAUB7J3. Next base: position 180,408,947 of record JAAAKM020721499.1, on the reverse strand, counting down.
CCAATTAGACCTGCGCAAGCAGCCCCAGTGGCAACACCCCATCTTCTGGGCAGGCTTTGTCCTCCAGGGCCGCTTGGATTAGGACATTAAGGATTTGAAAACTTTATGAAAGATTGACCTCTTAGATTCTCCCATCCAGGTCATCCAAAGCATCAATGGATTGTGAAAGTAATTTAATTTTATAGCGGTGGAATCCTTTATTCAAACTTTGCTTCGCCCAGCGTTCCCCTCTCTTCTTCAGCACGAACGAAATAATATGATCAAGAAAAAACAAGAGCCAAAAATAAGGGCAGAAAGTACAACAAAACCAATAAAAAAACACCTAAAAAATTAAATAAAATTCAATAAAAGACCAAAAATCAAAAAAAAATTGAAATCAAATGCCTAACAAACAATAAAGCTAGTTATTCACCAATATCCGCGATGTGCATAATATCCAAACAAAACTGAACTGCCAACGACTGATACTAACGAACAGCTGAGTGGTTTTTTCAAATGACCAATTTCAAATGAATTATGAAGTTTATCAGTGAATTGCATGGAAAGGTGAGGATGTTATACCTTGTTGAAATACAAATTACATCTGAATCGTTTTAAGGCCAAGGACTTTCTCTATTTTATGCGAATGAATAGATTATGCAAATGCTATATTCAAGACCCAAGGGTTAATTGATGAACTTTAGGAGAAAGGTGAGCCATAGTATCGATGTAAAGATGCCTTGTATCAAACACTGAAAGCAGTACGAGCCTACTTATTTCTGCCGGTAGCTATTTAATCCATATTGTTTTGACATTTACAAACTCCCTGATTCCATAGTGAGACAACTCTCGTCCGTAACCGGATTGCTTTATACCGCCGAATGGAAGCCGGGGATCGCTTTTGACAATACCGTTGATGAAGACATTGCCAGCCCGAATATTTTCCGCGACCCTTTCACCTTCTACAAGATTGTCTGTCCAGATGCTGGCACCCAGGCCAAATTGGGTCCGATTTGCCCAGTGCCCTTGCTGTTCTCTCCCACCAGCAGAAATAGATCTTCAAGCCAGGGCCTCGAGCTTGCATCAGCCGGCCGGTGTGTGTTTAAGCGGTCAGCAGGGAATACAGGCTTTATCATTCAGGGAGGCGCAAAGTGAGGCGGAAAAGGAGCAAGCATTGTGGATCGATGTGCGTGAGCCCCATGAGTTTGCTGCAGGCCATATAGAAAAGGCGATTAATTTACCGTTAAGTACCATTGAGCAACAAATAGAGACCTTGAACCTTTGTTTCTGTATAAAGAATTACAGTAACCACTTTTTTCTGAAAAAGATGGGTAACCTGGGGTTGAAACCTTGCAGGGGTAAGTCTAAAACAAGTAAAACTCTGTCCAAACCTATTCTAAGGTTCACAATTACCCCCGCCCATAAAGAACCATTTCTCTTTAGTCCTCCCTTTTACTTTTAAAGTTGGACTTGTCTTTAAAAGTATGTATTAAAAGTATACTATTTTAAAGTATTTAAGTATATAAAAGGGTGTTCCACGTGGAGGGGAGACGGCCGGTCATCTTGTTGTTCGTCAACTGCAGCACTTTGAGCGGCGTGGCGCCGCCGCTGAGTCGCCCCATGGACTCGGGAAGCGCGCCGCCGATGCGGTTGTTGCTGATCTTGAACGTGACCAAGTTTTGCAAGTAGCCAAACTCGTCGGCGAGCACGCCGGTGAGAGCGTTGTTGGAGAGGTCAAGGTCGGTGAGCTTGGGCAAATACGCGAGCTCGACGGGGATGTCACCATTTGGTTTTGCCGACACAGGAACTATTAGCGCATCCTTAAACTTGGTTTTCTGAAGTGTCAAAGATATCTTCTTCTTCATCTGGAAAAGTTTTCAAAATTACTAAGGCCCTCAGGAGCAACACATCCACTAAAATCAAACATCCCGCAAATTATTTATAAAAGCTTTTATAATTTGAAATCTATTCACGCAGCTTGGTACGGGTTAGTGTTGAAAGATATTCGGGGTGCCTCTGAGGGTAGTAGGCACAAATAGGCGAAAGATCAGAAGATCTGAAATTTCGGAAGTGGAGGGACGGGAACAATAAGTGAGGCAGAGCAAGAGCGCTATAAATACGACCAAGGACGTAATTAGTAGCATTATTATTCTTCGAAAATTACTGGATACAAAACTTCAAATACCGTATCACAAAATTCATTCAAATATTAGTGCAAATCGAATAAGAACTCCTTCAGGTAAACTTCAGAAGTATATTAAAATTGTGGGATGTGGCTTTAGTTACTGTGAATGAACTAGCTCTAAGACTAAAAAACATAACTCTGAGCGGTGCTATAAATTTATCATCTTTAAGGAAAGAGTTGCCAAACCCCTCTATCATTTTAGTTCACCTTTGGAATGCAACTGATTTGTATTTAAAATTAATTAAACCAACAATTTATATTTGAAATCAATTAAAGCAACAATCAACTTTGAATGCAAAAAAATTGTTTATGCATAATAAACTTGTAAAGAACCGAAGAAAGGACGAAAAATTGTACATATAAATCAAACTGTAATTTTAGAGACTGTAAATTTTTGAGATAGCAAGCAAAGCCTCAAGGACTAGTCGAAATGCTGCATTAATTTAGCTAATGTAATTGTATACTATTATGAATGTATTGAATTGAATAAATTATTGGCTAAGTAAAAATTATTTATAGTTTGTTCAATTTTTACATGAACCAGCTTAAACGAATATTTTTCCTTAAACGAATATTTTTCCTTTCGAGAAATTCATATTTAAAAATCCTACTTCAAGGTGAGGAGTACCGATAGAGGCAATGATGAAAAAGGCGCCTCGGTTCGATTCCCTCCACCGGCGATCTTCGTGCTGTTAATCCTGGTTGGTGCAGGCCTGGACTACCTATGGCCAGTGCCAATTGGTGTGCCCGCTGCTTTTGAAGCAGCGGGTATCGCCATTACCTTGTTTGGCGTGGCTGTGGCGATTCTGGTCAATGGGACTTTCAAGCGGGTAGGCACAGCGATCGAGCCCTGGAAACCTACTACCAGTCTGATTACTAGGTTATCCAGGCTGGGGCATTTGGGTTTTTGACCAAAGATGCCGAGTCAAAAGAGATGATTGACGCTATCTACAAAGTAGCTGCAGGGCAGAAGTACCTGAGTCCTGAAATCGCTCAGCGTATTGCCATGAGCAAGTTGATGCCGGACAACGATAATCCTTTTACCGATTTGTCGGGCAGGGAACTGGACATTGCGATGCGCATTACCCGCGGCCAGAAAGTGCCGGACATAGCAGAGCAGCTACACATTGCTACAAGAAATCTGGACGGCTGCTCTGCGCCCCCAAATCGGTCGTTGGAGATCCAGGTCCTAAATCCCAAAAGCTGCCGTTCGCTTCAGCTAATCGTAGGTCACAACCGCGAAAGCTGCAATTCGCTACATCTGCAGGGAGTTCTGCCCGGAGACCGTAAGCGGACTTTCGGTGCAGACCGCCAAGTGGACACCTACTCGATGACCTCTCTGTGAACTATTCTGACATTAGTATATTCGCTACTGGCATACGAATAGAAAGAGAGCGGTTCGGCATCTGTGAAGCGGCCTTGCCGGTAGTATAACTCGGCAAGATTATTGAGTAGTCCAGCGACGCTCCTGTGCTCGCGTCCATGCACCTTTTCCTTGATTTCGAGGGCTCGCTTGTAGAGCCTCTCGGCGTCTGCAGCACGGCCTTGCCTACTGTGCAGGAGAGCGAGGTTGTTGAGCGATGAGGCCACGGTGGGATGCTCTGATCCGCCCTTCTTCTCTCTGATCGCGAGGGATCGTTTGTAGAGACAGGTCGGGTTGCAGAAACCGTAAATCTTGCCATCATATTCCAGAAAATCGGTGACCGGATCGCCGGAATAGGGGCAATGGCTGTTGACAGAGGGCCCCTGAGCAACCGCGCGGGCGTCCAGGGGTTTCGGCCCGGGCCAGGGGGCGGTGGCATGGTCCATGGCATAGGGCACAACCTCATAGCTGCGGGTCAGGCCAAGGGCACGCCAACGGCGGAAAGCCGGATCCGCAAGGGTCGTTTCGACATAGGCTTCGAGTAATTGAAATTAATGTCATGTATATTTGTATTCAATGTCGTGTATCGGTAGTTGGTTTGTTGTATTTTAAATATCTGAATTTAATGTCATGTATTTTTGTAGTTGGTTTGTTGTATTGTAATTGTGTATTTGCATTTGATGTCATGTACTGTAAATGTCTGTTTGAATTTTATATCATGTATATTTGTTGTATTGTATTGTATTTGAACTGTACTGTAATTCTCATTTCGTGTACTTTTGCTTATTTGATGTCAGGTCGAAACGCAGATCTTCGGGCTCACTCTGCCCAGCTGCTTCCTCTTCCAGGTCTTCGACGGCTACCCCGCCGACTGCGCGGCCTCGGAGATCACGGTGCGCAACTCGTTCCTGCGCGTGGACGAGTCCCGGGACTACGAGCCGACCGCCTACAGCGGCGACCGCATGGACCGCTTCGGCTACTTCGTCACAGAGCGCCCTGGCTACGACCGCAGCTACGGCCTCGTGGAGCCCGCGCGCTACCGCTTCGCCAACACTAGGTTCAGATAAGAGCCAAATTGTTTCAGCTCAAGTTTACGTTGCAAACATGGCAGATAAGCCATTGATGGATGAAGTCTGGAAAGCATGGTTAGGGCCAAATCCTGAACATTGGCCACAACGAGCTTGTTTGGGAGTTGAGCTTGAGGGAGATGTACTAATTGAAGTAACTGTTACAGCAATAAGAACACTATAATGTGTTGAGGAATCATGGTGTTGATAGAAATAAAACCAACTCAAATCGAACATATTGCATGCTGAAGACGACACTGAAGCGAAGCTAGAGGCTCATCTGTCATCAACTGGGATTAGTTATACTGATTCTAATGATTCATGGTTGCAGAACATTGTTGGATGGATGCAAGTGAATAGTACAAATATCACCTTCCTCTTCTCTTCCTTGTGGTTTATCGACGCCTTTGTGGGGGCTCAACGAAGAAAAGAAAAGGCATTCCGAGAACTTGAACGTAAGAGGGTAATGGGCGAGAAGCGTGTGAGAAAAGGAGGCAGGCCCAGCTTTCGATCCGCCGAATGCCACGGCCTCGAATGGCGGTCCGATAGCGCTCGAACACGGCTACCACGAGCGCCTCTCGGCTTTCGAAATGCTGGTAGAACTGCCCCTTCCCCGTATCCGAGGCGCGCAAGACGTCACCAACGCTGGTCGCATTGATCCCCTGCGCGTGGAACAGGTTCGCGGCGGCATCGAGAATGCGCTCCCTGGTCCGCGCGCCCTTACCTTGCTTTTGAGTTTCGACGCTCACGGCCCTGGTGACAATACATTTGAAATCAGATGTACTTTTTGAATTGGCTGGGTTAAAAATTATGTTGGTTGAATATTGATTGTTTTTGGAAGTAGGCCTATATTGCTGCCACTTATCTCTTTTGTTGGTACTGCCACTTTCTCTCTTCGGATAAACACCAAAGGTTCTTACACGTTAAAGGTTCAGGATGCGAGAAGAGTTTATCGGAAGAGGCTCTGATGGTTCGAAAGAGAGATATGAAACCGTTCATGGTAACGAACAACTGCTCCTCCGACGTCAAGTCGCGACTGGTCTTGCCATCGCCTTCGATCAGTTTGTCGACCGTCGCGCTACCGGCGTAACACAGACGACAGGCCGTCTGGTCGTCCTCGGAGCCAGGAACGAAGGATGGGACCCAAACATCAACGTGCTCGAAAGGAACCCCGTGCCTCTGTAGGTAAGCGATGCCTTTGGCAAGGAAAGGAGCAGAATGCAAAAGACTACTTTTGCCGTTAACGTCGACGGCAACAGGCACCGTAAGGGAAGAACAGTGCGTTTTAGAAAAGGTAGAGGATGTGTCGACTAAGTTTTCACTCTTAGATTAATAATTGAGAAGTCCCTTCGTTGTCTAACGCCTTTGGTCCTCAGTTTTATCGATTATGAGCAAGCTTTCGATTCTGTTGTTAGAAGAGCGTTAGCAAAGGTCTTATCCTTATATGGTATACCAGAAATACATTAAAGTGATCTGTGCGACTCTGTCACTCACACAGTCTCTCACTCGGTCACACACTCAGCCCATGATCCGGTTTGCCTTTTTGGGTTGGATGCTGTTGCTGTTGCCTTTGTCGGCGCAAGCCGAAGATCGCTTTGCCGACGGGTGGGCCGTTATTTCCGGCGATGGAAAGGTCCGGTCAAGCGACTGCATCGGATCGAACAGGACGATGGTTTGCACCATTGACACCGTCATGGCGTGCGGGGCGTGGAGTTGTCGCCGACAGTATGACCCGAATAGACCAGATTATTTTTCTGATGATCCGGAATTTGCATCCATACATCGTAGTGCGTTGACAAATGGAGGAAAAAAAAGAAGAAGGAGAGAGAGAGAGAGAAAAGGTAGAACTGAATTTTTACCTGCGAGCGTTATGAATGGTGGATGTTTGTCGTCATTTATTTTTTCTTCTCTCTCGCTCTCTCTCGACAATGATTGGACACTAATGGAAGCAAAATGGAAGTTGATCCGACACTGCATTCGCTCAGCTAATCGACCAAATGAGAATTTTGATTGCCTGCCTGACATAGACACATGGTCCTTCTAAATATAAAAATTCATTAAGATCCGATCCTTATCAGATCTTCACTAAGATCCGATAAGCACCAAACTCGCCAAAGCACTGAACCCTACCACCTAACTTCCCCAAAGAGAGCGGATCCAGTCCGGTTACGTCAATCACGTATCTACGACATTTACAAGCGTTTTCCAAGATTTCCGATTTCCCCCTCCAACTCCCCCCAATGTCAATACATCTGGACGGGATTTGAAATAAGAGCTCTGAGACATGAACAGAATTACTGTTGCATCGGGAGCATCACAAGACACTTCAACCTCTAGCCCAACAGATATCACCTCAGGCTATTCTTGATCTCCTTAACGAACTCTATCATCTAGAACAGGGACTTCAACGTAATTTAAACATGCAACTTGGACTTGAACGGTTATTTCTCAATATCCATAAGACCATTGCCAGCCCAACATAAAAGACCTCAAATAAACCACTCGCGATAACTATGATGGCTACCTGTTCTCAAATGTATTTCACGTCTACAAAACCATCTGCCCATATCGCATCATATGTTTTGTCCGTCGGCCACCATGGTCCCCGGGTATAGTCATGTTCCACAAAAGTTCGTTCGGTCAAGGGATGGGGCAGTACCGTCTTGTTCTTAGCATCAAGACTACCCTCTACACACAACGCCTCTACACCGTGGGTCAAGAACCATACCGTACTCAGACCCCGGCCACATCCAACGTCAATGACGGAGTGAACTCCATACTCTTGAACTAGATGCTTCCACTGCGGACGCGGAAACGGTAATCATCGCCCTGACCTACAGATTCGGGGACTTCCCACACAAAGGATCCCGTGTTCGGTGCGGTATTGGCGATAGTTTTGTGATAGCTGTTGCCTTTGAACAGCGCCAGCTTCACGTCTTCGCTCAAGCCTCCTGTTTCCCACGTCAGCTCAACCTCGGTGCCCCATTCCCAAAGATCACCCCCATTCGGAGCAACCACGGTCAACTCAGGATCAGGCAAGCCTTGCTCAACCGTGAAGATCCAGTCCGGGCGAACCCGTCAGACGTGGACCGTGAACGTCGGTCATTAAGCTGAGCGTTTCCATCACATGGCTGTTATCAAGGCCATGCTTGCGAATAAGCGAAACGGCTTCGTCATCAACCGTCTCTTGGGCGAAAAGGGGCACCACCATAAAGGTGCTGAGCACCGAGAGCGTGATGAGGTGCCGTAGGGCATGTTTTTTCATGTGTACTCGTGGCTGAGATGATTAGCTGCAAAAAACATTACAGGGTACACCACCACCCTACGGCACACAGCCCGATCCTGACGGAAGATCCACGAATCCTTGCAAAAACAAGGTACCGTCGGCACGTGCGGTTCGCACACTCCACACGGTTGAGGTAGCCTGTTTTGGCGATCATCAACCACAGCCGGGCCACATCTTCCCACGGCACAGGACAGACAATGCCGATTCTGGCGCGAGAACCGGACATTTTTCCCGATAATCTTCTGGATGAACGCACTCCCTGCCCGGAGGGCAACCGGTGGTAAAGCTTGCAGCCATTTTGGCAGCCGATGTGGCGGGCTACAGCAGGCTTATGGGCGCCGACGAAGAATGGGCGCTGGACGTGCTGCGTCAATGTCGCGACCACATAGACCGACTGATTTCGGAGTTGCACGGAAGGGTTGTTGGTACGGCGGGCGACAGCGTCCTGGCACAGTTTGACAGCCCGGTTGAAGCGGTCCGCTGTGCGCAGGCCATACAGGCAAGACTTCGCAAGATAAATGAGAATGCTTCCGATGAGCGAGAGACCCATTCCAAGAATAATTGCAGCGGCGAGCCGGTGCATTCGCATTGCATTAACTCCGTTTAGAAGCGAGTTCCGAAACTGAAACTGAACACTTCGGTCTTGTCATATTCTTCTTTCAGATAAGCGCGCGAGAAGTTGACGCGCACCGGCCCCGCCGGCGAAGCCCAGCCCAGTCCAATGCCAACGGACGCGCGCAGAGACGATTCGTCGGCGATACCCGGGAACGGATCATCGCTGTCCCAGACACTGCCGGGAATGTAGCATTTAAAAAGGGTAAGGGGGCTGGTTGCCTTCTGACAGCATCTTCCCAAACAATCCTTACCCAAAACAATCCTTCTGATAGCATTGCGTAAGGATGTATATTATATATTTTATGGTAGTCTATTTCTACGCTAAAGAAGCGTAGAAACAAGTAACTGGTTTCTTGTTTCTCTTCGCTTTTATTTACTGGTTAATAAACTCGTTCCCATGTTTATATTCATTTCTTTGATTTTTGAATCTGACCCCAATACACCTCAGTAAACCTGAGAGTTAAGGTAACATTGAAAATAGAAACCCTAGAATCTAGAATCTGTTCAGTGTTAATCAATTTGTCTTCGACAAATACGATCCTGATGAATAGAGATTGTTTAGTGATTGTTAAAAACGTAGTTTAAAGTGTGTATCGATCCGTAATACCAACAATAAGCGCAAATACCCAAACGGAAAGAGAATATGATGTCATCAAACAGGTTATGGAACAAATCGACTGTAATCAGTATAAGATATTTCACTATCTATTACCACATTTTTTTTTACATAGGCAACAGTTTCGGCATCTAAATTTCTGTATTGCATCCTAACTCACTTTCAGGGAAAAAACGATTCAAGTTTGAGCGATTAGAATGGAATAGCTAAGGGAATAAAGTCTTCATCCCCACCCCCTGTGCTTACGTCCAAGGCTAATTTCTCCATAAATAATTCGAAAAGAATACCATCCTAAAAAAGCGTAATCTTTAGAAACTACTTAAGGATATGAAAGCTGGCCGTAAACATCCTGTTCGCTCAGTTTGCGCAAAAACAGATGCAGCGACTGGTGGAAGATAATCCCTATGTAAAATCGGCTTTTATTTCTGACGGCTCTGTTTTCATCATAGAAGGCTATCCAAACAGTACCTACAAGATAGATGCCTCTGGAATTTCCGCTATTACACAGAGCATCATGGATAAAGGCCAGGAGATGGAGTTGCCTTTACTGTTAACGGTAACCGATGAGTTATTATCAGACACAAATGCACTCCTTTATTTAATCTTCCGCTTATCCTACTCGCCTTACTAGCCGGATTGACGATTAGTTGCGAAGTTTCTTTTGGATAACGGGGAATGGCCTTCCTACAAAGTTTAACAATGAAGGAGGGCTTTCCAATCGCGCTCGATTAAAAGCAGACGGGAACGCCTTTTCAGCCCTTATTACAGAATTAAAGCCAAATACCTTGTACGCCTTTGTCGCCTATGCCGAGATCGACGGCGAAATTACCTATAGCCCGCCCATACCTGTCATCACATTCAAAGCTATTTCATTTGTTACCATAAAACCTAGTCAATAAAAACTTCTTTGTGACGACCTTGCAACTATCCGACTATGTATGCTGTGCTTCTGCGCATTAGCATTTTTAGTAAAATTTCTTCAATAAAATTCATATTTTCGATGTTGAACAGAAAACTTTCTAGGGAGATATCGGTATTTTCGTTAAAATTTCTTAGAAAATATTGCTTTTTCTAAAGTTAGACAACCCTTTATTGAGAAAGTAGGAGTTTGTCACCTTCAGAGTGACCATCCAACGCAAGTCCGAGAGGGCCTTCTCATCAAGCACCGTGGCCTGGCTCAACGCGTCCCGTGAAAGCTGGCTCTCGCGTGGTATGAGGTTGTGCCAAGCCCCTTGCTGCTGAACCTGAACCCAATACACGTGCTGCTCGGTATGGTCTGTTCGTAAGCCACTCTGCCAATCGGCACAGCCCTGAGCTTCTCCACATAAACGTTGCCATAAACCTGGAGTCAGGGACACCTAGATTTCGAAAAGAGAGCATAACCCAAATACTTATTGAAAAGTTCCTTCCCTGGCTTATGATGGCATATTTGATCATAGTTGCAGCAGTAGATGAAACCTAGTCAAAGGCTCAATACAGCCTCTAGATTAAAAAACTTAAAAAATGTATTTTGAAAATACTGTATGATGAGAAAACTAATAGGAGAAAAATTCATGTTGGCTATGATATATTCGTTATATTATGAGGGTTGCAGTGGTAGCGGACAACCCAGAAATTATCATGTTTCCTTCCTATTAGGTTTACACCTGCAATTTGTTTAAAATATTTTTGTCTACTGTTCAACATAATCACTCAAACCAAACTGGATATCATGAATCAAAACAGCATCACCAGTATTACAATAAACTAAAATTGTAGAAACAACTAACAAATATATAAGGCTACTAGGGCTCTGCATTTCCCTACTCAGTATATATGACATCCATGCTAATAACTAACATATGGATAAAATTAGCTTTGGCTACTACGGACATCGCCGCTGTCGACGCGGCCTACCGCGCCGACCTGTCCGGAGCGCGGCGCATTCCGAGCCCGACGCCGCGCCGGCCCAACGTGCTGCTGCTGACCCTCGAGGCGGTCAGCGGCTGCCAGCTGGCGGTGAACCTCGAGCACCAGGGGATCCCCGGGCGCGGCAAGATGCCCCACCTCGACGCGCTGGCCCGGCGCGGGCTGAACGCGCCGAGCTTCATCACCTCGCAGGCCCAGACCAACCGAGGGCAGTACTAAAGAAGTAGCATGTGAAGCGGTTGTAGAGAGCATATAAAGTCAAAAATACGTTAATCCTCAACGATTCCAGCAATTACCGGACCAAGATAAATCTTCGTACAAAAAATTTATAGAAACGGGCTGCACTGAAACCTTCTATCGGCCTTAATTACAGGCTCAAATCCACACCAAACTTGTCCAACCGGTCATAAACCATTGAAAGGTTTAATATTTTTGTAGCCATTTTGTCACACTCCCTATTTTTAATAGTTGACTATTATGCTTCTTCAGCAGCAACTTACGGTAATGGCCAACAAGGGTTTAATGATGATAGCTTAGCAACATTATATCCATTGAATGCATATGGTTGGAGCAAGCATCTTTTTGATCAGCGTGTTATGCGTATGATTGAAATGGAGCAACAACCACCACAATGGGCAGGTTTGAAGTTTTTCAATGTTTTCGGCCCCAATGAATACCATAAAGGTGATATGCGTAGCATTGTGCTCAAATTATTTGAGCAAGTTCAAGGATTAAAAAGGCATAAAGTAAAAATTGAACATTTTGGTGCCAGATTCAAAAAACTTGTTCAGTTTTTAGAACGGTACTCAGAAACTTAAAACACTCAGAATACTGGCTCAACCAGTCAGTGTTCTACGGCTCAATTATCATTAGCCATCATTTACTTTGGCTATGATTCTCAGCCTGAAATAGCAGATAACAACAAATTTAGATCTTGAATGCTCAAAATACATGGAAGGGACTAACATTGTAGTTCATTCTACCCTGAGGACTTTGAGGATCTGCTTATACCCCCTCCAGGTAAGGCATGTCTTTCATTTGGTTTTTGTTTGGAAAACTTGTCAGTATCAAATGTCTTAAACCAGCTTTTGAGAATTCAATTCCAAAACAGCAAAAACACTATTCCTGTGCTCCTTTTTCCTCTATCCAGAAGGAAACCCTTCAAGATTCTGGAAACTACTTTAAAAAATTTTAAAGCAGTTGCTTATGTCATTCTTCACGGCGTAAATATAAAATTTACATCGTGTTGGTATTGCCTGTCTGCATCCGCTTGCCGTTGACATCCAGTGACATGGCAAGGTTCTGGACGTCACCGATCTCGTCCGGGGTAACCAGCCAGGGGCCCAGTGGTCCGGATGACTCAAAGCACTTGCCCTTCATCCACTGACCGCCGCGCTCGGCCTGGAAGTGGCGCTCTGAGACGTCATTGCAGATGCAGTAGCCGGCGATATGTGACAGCGCGTCAGCCTCGCTTACGTATTGCGTTTTCTGGCCTAAAGAGCCACTCATCGGCGAAGTGGAAGTCTGACAGAAAGGCTGGGTCGGCTTCGTGCGTCGTCTCGCAGTCCCACACACAGCAAGTCGGCGGCAGCGGGCGTGGACGGAGGAGTTCACTCGCAAGATGGACGCGATGGAAGCAGCGGCAGCTCGAGCTTGTCTGTGCCGTCATCGTCACGTGAGGACGACACGCAGCAGCGCACCGAGCAGAAGGTGTTCTGGCGACAGCCGCTGCATCTGCGCCCGCCGGCAGTGATAGAAACAGAGCCATTAATTTTAAAATGCGGGACTCTTTGAAATTTGTTCTTTTTAGTGGCTTTATATTTCTCAAAATAGAACCTTCTAAAGAGGCAGAATTACTAGTCTTTCAAGAATTTGCTGTCTCGATTTTTCACTCAGTATTATTCGCAATGTGTCACGCACACCCGTTCAAAGACGGGACCTTTTTTCTCTAAAAAAAAAAAAAAATGAATAATGTGCTTGGCTTGAAAAATATGTCACAAAATAGAGCATCCCCATACAACTAATTTTGGTAAAACACATAATTTAAGCACTTGGCTTGCAGATATCTATGGTTTGCTATTGAATCAGTTGTAAGCATTAGTGATCAAACAGTTCGTGGTAATGAAATAGTGTTTAAGGAGCAACTTGGCCAAATAGTAACCAAAACTCTAGAAAAAGGAATTTTGATCGCAATTAATCCGCAGCTTTTTAGATGGTTTCAAGTATATGAAATTCATTATATTCACAAAATCAATTTAATGTTAAATGCAAAAGCCGAAGAAGTAACACAAGTTAATAACCAAATCAGTCTCATAATTTATATTCCTTTCATTTTGCTTTTGTAATCAATATAGACTAATACAGGTACAAATAGCCAGTACAAATACTGTGTATCACCGCTCCTTCTCTTGAGCCACTAGCTAACTCACGACCATCATACGCATATGAATCACCAATTTATTGTTCAGCGGGTTAGCAATGAAAATATTGCGTTTAGAGCACGACTAGACATACTTATAAAGATGCAATTCGTAAATTAATTGCTAGTTCAATAGGTTTTAATATTCAACGATATAGTTTTGATTTTGTAATTGTTCAACCTGAGACAAAGCAACTTGAACAATTAGCGGATTGGTTTGAATCTGGTAATTTAGCTCAAACAATTGATTCAGTAATTGATTTTGAAGAACAAGCATTGTTAGAAGGATATGAAAAATTAAAAACCATGCATGTTTGTGGAAAAATTGTGGTTCGTGTTAGTTATCCAAAGCATAAAGGCACATCCGGCATCAACATTGGGCTATATTGTTCCACCCCATCAGTTCCAGTGACCCGAAATCTGGGGCGAAAGCAGGCCATGGAACTCCTGATGACAGGTGACTTGATTCCGGCGCAACAAGCCGTCGATTGGGGGTTGATCAACAAAGCCGTCCCTGCCGATGAGCTGGACTCAGCCGTCGCTGAGATGGCGTCCAAGATCGCATCCAAAAGCCCGACCGCCGTCGCACTTGGCAAAGACCTGTTCTATACCCCTAAGAATCCAGTTCTCGTTTTTCTTATGCCAACACCGTTTTAATGCCATGAAAGATATGTTATTTACATCGCGTAACTAATATGGCGCGTAACACCTTTATTGCTGTTGGTGTGGCGCGAAGCACATCACTAACTTGTCCTTCAGTCGTATTGTGTCGTTGGTTCTTATAAGGAGGACTAAAATATGAAGTGTGTTCTTGTGTCGTTCTGTGAAGTTCTCGCGTTCTTGGGTCCTTTCAGAAACTATCGCTTTTCCTTGCTGTGCAGGAAGGCGCGCAGGATCTTGTTGGTGGTGCGCGGGTAGACGTAGTCGGTACCCAGCAGGAAGAAGCGCTTGGCGCCGCCGCCGTCTTCGCTGAGCAGGTATTCCACCGCCGGAATGGCCTGCTGGTTTGGCGCCGCACCGGTGTAGAACACGTTCGGCGACATTTCCTCGCCTTCGTACTGCACGGGGTAGAACAGCAGGCCGTTGAGTTCTTCATAGACCGGCAACACGGATTTGCGCGACACCCAAAGTAAAAGAAGAACGACCCCATGAACTCCAACAGGAAACCGTTGCCCGTTGAGATGAGGGGCCCGAGCGTGGTTGCTGCCAACAAAAAGGGGGGCCGGCCGAATTCTTCACCCGTGCCGCCCTTTTGTTCTCCGCTCAAGTTACTCACAGACCTCCAGGCGATAGAGGAAGCCAACAGTGCACCAACGAACTGCGCCAACCAGTAGCAAAGCATCTTCCCAACTGAAAATTGTCTCCGGAACACCATCAGAAGCTGATTGACGTGCGTCACGGAGACGTGAGGCCACTCCGTTCGTGCGTCCTTCAACAGTGGGACCAAACTCGGCCCGTCGATCCCCGCCTTCGGGGGAAGACCGCAAAGCTCGTTCAACGTCGAAAAGATGCTAAGCAGATTGACCGGCTTCGAAACAACGGTCCCGGACGCGCTCCCCTGCGGAAGACCGGGGCTTCCGCGAGGAACACGCAGAAGAAACGGAACTCGAGTCACGGCGCGCCAGGCGGTGAACTTCGATATATCACTAGAGGCATCGCTTATCCCCCCCTCTTCTGACTGAAATCCATCAGTCTTCAGTTACAAACAAAGTGATTGATGTTCAAGTAACTAAGAAAACACCATAATCTTAAAATATGGTAAAATAATAGATATACAAAATCCTTTTTCTTTATATTGCTTTGTTTTGGGGCGTGTGCCTCATCCACAGCCTTTTAATGCACACATACCTTATCTCTCACTGAACCTTTGGAAAATTAAAAAGTTTTGGGGAAATCGATGTGCCGGCGGGGCGGTTTTCAACCGTCGTGGTTCACCCTATCATCAAGGGTGGCGGTATATTCCAAGAGAGTTCGGAAGCACGAATGTGGATCACCGATGACGATCGACGTCTCATTGTGCAAATGAAAACGAAATTCTCCTTCGGAACAGTCACGTTGCGTCTGACGGACTGGGCACTCACGATGGCGGACCCCGACAACGAGCAATGATACTCCGTCTTGCGGTCGCCCTGTTATTCGTTGGGTGCGCCCAGAATTTTCCCAACAATGGATGTAATGCTAATAGGGTGGTAATTTTTTTAGTCTAATTGGCTGCCATCTATATGGATAGGGGTGATATCAGCATTCCACCAGTCCTGAGGCACTGTATTTTTATCCAAGGACTTTTGGAAAAGTGCTGCAAGAGGTAAGGCCAATTTTGCATGATGGAAACACACATTCTATCCAAGGCCAATTCTATCATGGAAAACATATTCAAATATTATAGCTTCAAAGTTGTCCAGATCGGAAAAAGGAGAAGAAAACTAAATATGGATTAAATTTGAATTTGCTGAGGATACTTTTTGACTGAAGAGGTTTATCTGATCTATAGGAAAAACGAGACATAAACCTAAAATGGGTTAATTTGGATTCGCTCAGAACACTTTTGATCGAAGAGGGTTATCTGATCTATAGGAAAAGGGAGACATAATTCAATAATGGATTAAATTTGAATTCGCTCAGGATACTTTTGACAGAATACGATTATCTGATTTATAGAAACAATGAGTTCCGGATCGACTGGGCGTCCGACGATGGCGATACAGCGGAGAACCTGGAGTGCGGAGGATGGCAATCGTCTCAGTCTTCGGCGAAGAACATCGTCCAGGGTAATTTCCAAGCTGGAGTCTAGGTCGCCTTTCTCCAAATGCCGGGCGATCTCGGCGAGAAGTAGAGGATTGCCACCAACCTCGCTGGATATTTGTTCGATGTGCTCGGGCTTGGCCCGAATCTCGCTGGTGGTTAGAAGTGCTTTGGCAGCAAAGTACATTGCTATAGTGTCTGACACAATCAAAATCAGAAATGTGTCAAAAATGAAAATGAAGAGCAAAGACACGGGTGGCTAGAAGATATGCGAAAACGAAAATTAGAGCGTGTCACATATGAAAATGAAGAGCAAAGACACATGCGGTTAGAAGACATTTGACGCCAAGCATGTGAGTGAGTCCAAAATGAATATGAAGAGCAAAGACACTTGGGGTTAGAAGACATGTGACTCCGAGCATGTGAGTGAGCAAAGGATAAACTCTAATTTCCTTAGCAATGAGAGAACTTTTAAAGTTTGAGAGGCACATCTGATACCATTTTTATACCGCAATCCCAAGTGCAAAAGCCCGAATGATAAACTCAGCTGAAATCACGAACAGAAATGGGTAGAAACAATAGATTTTTGGCCCCAGACAAGAGCTATACGAAGTTTTCCAAAATGCAAAGTCAGATTCATCAATCTGGCCTAAGATCCACACTTTTCGTAAAAACCGCAGAGGCTAGAGTTCTCAAACTCATCAGTTCCCTTGACAGTTAGGTCTTTTTGACTGTCTAAGTTGTTTTTGTTTGATGCTCCAAGAAACTCATTGTCTTTTTGAGCTTTAATATCACCATTCAGTAATATTTCAGAATGTTGGCTTGAATTTTCTGTTGAGCTTTGGTAATTTTTCGTAACTTCTTCAGCAGTTTTTGTAACGTGATTCTTTCCTAAAGAGTTATCCAAGTTAATTTTTTCCAGTATAATGTTATGCTTCTCTTCAAAGAGGGAGGATTTGAATAGATTAGGATGGAGGAGAAGCATATGTAGCTTTGTTGACCTGAGGCGGCTTGATATTGCAATAAGTTGTTAATAGTAGTAGTAGTATTTTAGTTTGTTTTAAAGACTTGCAAAATTAGACATCTATCTAGATATGGCTGTTGTTAGTTTTGGTTGAATTTAAGTCAGACCTTACAATTTCTATAAATATATATGTAGATGCAATCAAGCTCAGAAAAATGCATAGTTTTTATGCTAAAATAAACTCTTATAGAGTATATAAGAGTTTTCCAACGGATCACTAAAACCAACAGATTGTTTTCAATTTTTACTCTGTTGGATTTAGTACGCTGTAAATTTAACTTTTTAAAATTTCTCATCCTTCGGCTTCGCTCAGGATGACCGCGATGTCACACTGAGCGAAGTCGAAGTGTTTGGTGATTAGTACAAAAAACTTTGTTTACAACGAGGAAAAAAATGAAAAAGATTTCAGCTCACCTCTTTTTATTAATCATAGGAGTTCAGGACTACTTTAACTTTTTGAAGTTGGTGGTCCAGAGCTTTGATTCAGATATCCATAAGGCCTTTTCTTTAGGGACCGTTTATCCATTGTTAATTTTTACCTGGATAAATACACTGACGTACTATTTGAGTAGGATTGAGTGTCCAAAGAATAGCACAACACAACACAAAATTAACACAATACTGAGAGCGAGCTTGTAACAACAGACAATACTACTGCAGTTCAGTGACACAAGAGCTGGCTTGTACGATCTGATCGAAATTCCATTGACCCAGATTGACTGGCAGATCCTTGCCCCAATAGTCCTTCACGCGCTCATATGTGATCGAGCGGCCTGGATCGATTGCACCGATGCGGTAGGGACCAGAGCCCAGCGGGATCTCCAAGCTCGACTTCGACAGGTCGCGTTTCTGGCCGTCTTTGCCGTTGGCTTCCCAGTAATGCTTGGGAAGAACGAACATCAACTGCCCGACGATCTGAGGCAGCTCGCGATTGTTTTTAACACTACTCAAAACGCCCTGAAAATTCCGAGTTAATACTTTAAGCCAATCCTGACATGTTGCTGATAGCCTCCCTTAATAAATTACTTGCACAAAGAGTGTTTGAATTATTTCGGTTTCCCCGTCAAAATACCCACAAATTTTGATTTTCATACCCTAAGCCGTTCCCGAGACATTACTAATTAACCTTTTGACAACTCATTTGCTTTAATATCAACTTGAACATTGCACGAAAGAAATGTTTTTTTTTTTTCTGAAAGGTAAAATTTTGAATGACAAGTTTCGTGGTTTTCGAGGAATCTACAAATCCTTTAATTTTTTCTATAATTTTGATAAACCTTATTATAAATTAAAAACATCCTCCTCGTTCATTCAAATTTTCGAATCCATTAAATGAAACATTCTCTATGTTTAGCATCCTAACCTTACGGCACACCTTAGCTCATAGAATAACTAAGTGCTTCCTGGTTGAACATCTTTCAATTAGCCTTTGCTGATTGTTGGCACTATATTAACAAACAATGGTTGTATTTCGTCCTCTATAAACTTCTTTGGATAAAAGATCCGAATAAACGACGAAAAAGTGAAAGCTGATACCTACTTTCCTGGAAACCTCAGAAAAACTATTTAGCTTCTCCCGGTTTGTGCTAGAGATAGAAAAGTTCAGTTTTAATGAAATTTAGATCATCAGAAAATGTGAATTTTGTTTTAATTCGGTTGAACAGAGAAGAATATTCTGTTTGAAATCAGGAAAGGGTGGTTCCTCATTATTCGAGTGACGGGCACGCCGTCGTTCCAAAACAGTCCGGTGAAAGCGATTTGTTCTTGCGCATCAGTAGTGACGACGAGTCGATGAAGATGCCTCCTCCCGAATCCAAGATCCCTCTAACCGCGGAAGAAGTTGGCATCATCAAACGATGGATTGATGCGGGGGCAGACTGGGAACGACTTTGGTCTTTCGTGCCGCCAGTAAAATCAAAGTTGCCATTGATTTCAAACCCGCAATGGGCTCGAAACGAAATCGACTACAAATGTCATTCTAAGTGAAGATGTTCTTCGAATCAACTCACGTTCATTCATCATCGCAATCGATGGAGTAGTTGCAACTGAATGCAATAAAACAACGATTCTATTCGAGATTGTTTGATAATCTCACTTACATTGATCGAGATATTTTTGTAATTCTTTTGCTGCTGCTTCTTTCTCAGCAGCAGTTGCTGCTTCAGCTTCTTGTTTTTTTTTATCTTTTGATCCTTGAACTGCATCAGCAATACACATCCAAACGATCAAAAGCAAACTCACAATCTAGTGATAAATATCAATGCCCTGATTGTTTCCGATTCTAAGCAATTTCGGTAATGAAGTCCAGAAAGCTTCACGTCAATTGAAATTCTAGATTCCCAAGATGTAGATCAGCCCGATGCAGCTCAAATTGCAGACCACGAACCATATTGTATTAAAAAATAAGCAAAGTAGCTTTTTAAATGAAAGTAAAGAGCAACATTAAAAGCTGTATTTTAACAGGGTTGTGATTGTGTCACTGTGAGTGGGATCGACGTTTTGGCGAACTTGAAAACAGGAATGATGGTGTCTGTGGACGGCAACGCAGGCATTGTCAAGCTTCTCGATGACTCTGAAATCGACAGGGCAGTAGCCAGTTAATGCAGTACTCGCAAGACGAAGGCTTATGACGACTTGGATCTAAATACGCCGTTAGCGTCACCTCTCACACAACAATCTCCGGCTCTCTAGCTAGGACCTACAACTGCTGTAATAAGCGTGGTTGTTGGGGAGAACATGCTCGCTGGCCACGGTGACGACGACCGCGTTGTGGTTCGGGGCGCGACGGGCAAGTTCCTCGGGCGTCGAATCGAGGACCAGCCGCCCGCGCGCGATGATCGCCGCGCGGTTACAGATGGCGTCGACCTCTTCGAGGATGTGCGTGGAAATGACGATCGCCTTGTCCTGCGCCATGTCGCGGATCAGGCGGCGGACATGGTGTTTCTGGACCGGGTCGAGGCCGTCGGTCGGCTCATCGAGGATCAGGACGCCTGTGCACAGGGGCGCCAGCAGAAAATTTTCCGAGGGGGACGGACGCCAAAATAGTAGTGGTGGTTGTATGATAGGGGATATTTATTTCAAGTTATTGTTTTCGCAGGAATAAGTTAGTTTTTAAATACTTTATGAAAAAGCTCTCAATTAAAAAGTGCAATTAAATTGCAAGCAAAATTAAGCAAAATACAGTAAATTTTAAGCGACAGGGATTCCTGGCAAAGGGATCAATTTATTTAATCAATAATATATTAAACAAAATATCGAGTGTTTATTATAAAACTGATAAGCACTACTTCCTCAGGAAAGCTCACCCCCTTAAACTTTCCTCCCCAAGGAAAATTCTTATCATAGAAATCCCACCTCACAAAAAAATACTTTTTAATACTTCCTAATAGAAAATACTATAAGTAGATAACTGGTAATCTTTGTAATTTACAGCCCTTTCCCCAGGAGCTGTGGGGTTCATATTATCCCCAAAGGCATAGTTCTTGGGTCTCTCAACTATACTCAGTAATCGGGATTAAGAAGTACTTCCATTTCATGGGTCGTCCTTTTTTTTTTAGTAATTGAGATTAAGTAAGTAAAGCGGGAGGTGTTATAAAAAAGAATAATATGTTTTTTATTCTTATCACCTATTGAAAATAGAATTTATAGGTATGCGAAAGCACACTATTGATAGAGGGGATATCTTTAAATTAAGACAGGGGAAAGAAAAGGGATTGTCGTTTTAAATAATAACCGCAAAAAAAAACAAATTCCGGGGTAAAAATAAAGCATCTGAGAAATAAGACCTTTCTATACATCAAGTTTCATTAAGATCCGACCATCCATTCGTAAGATAAAGATATCTCAATTTTCACGTTTTCTAAGATTTCCAGTTCCCCCCTCCAACTCCCTCCAATGTCACCAGATCTGGTCGAGATTTATAAGAGCTCTGAAGCACAAGATCCTTCTAAATATCAAATTTCATTAAGATCTGATAACCCGTTCGTAAGTTACATATACCTCATTTTGTCTGATTCGATTATGCCCATGGAACGATTTTGAGCATCGATGTTTCCGCCGCATTAGAACGCCCTGGCGTTATCGCGGTTTATACTGCTAATGATCTCGGTGATTATTGGCAGCCGGGGCCGTTGTTGGTTCCGCCGCCGCCTATCGAGCGCCTCACGTTTAACAAATGCACCCAAGTGCCTCTGGCAAAAAGTAAAGTGCGACATTGCGGCGAGCCGGTTGTGGTTGTGGTTGCAGAAAGCCGCTACATTGCGGAGGATGCCGCAATAACCACATGTTGTTGGGTGGTGTATTGGTACAGAAACGATCCAGTATGAAAGATTATTGTCCGGGGAAATTAGATCCGACACCAGGTGGTGTTGTTGGATTCGGTGAATCGTATAAAATGAATGCTATACGTGAATTACAAGAAGAAATGGGTATTCAAGTAATAGTACAAGATGAAAACAACAACAATAACGACAGCGATGGGTTCGACCCATACGACGAGGAAGACGAAAGTGATATAACAGAAATCACATAAAGTTTTTGATCTAATACCACTGCGCGACTGGTATAGGGCATTTCGTTTGCCCAAGCAATAAACGTAAAGGTATGTGGCTCTCCACTATGATGCGGAGCCAGATATACGTCATCAATATCCTCAAACCATTCGAAAAACTCAATTTGTAAACCAAGAGATTGTAACGCGCGTTTAACAGCGCCCACAGTCCCTTTGTGTTTGTGGATAGAAACGGAATTGGCAATCATTGCTCGCTTGGTTTCGACCGACCAAAAACATCATCGCCATGCAGAGGCACGGAGGAGCGGAGAGGGAGGGGAGAGAGAAAGCATACGACATACGATGTGTGGCACCACTTGCACCGTCTTTCCCAGATAGTCGCCTCGACGCTCCTTCTCGAGCACACGCTGGTAGATCTTCCCTGTGGTGATGTTGTTGTCTCGCCTGAGCTTGATGTCGAGGAAGCGCTCGTAGTTGCCGAGATCGAGGTCGGCCTGCATGTCTGGTGAAATCGATCGCTTCCCGAAACATTTCTGTTTTGCCGGAGCCAAAATGTCCTCGCTGCAACCTTCCATTTTCCTCACCTTCAACTCTTGCCCACAGTCCTGATCACCTGTGTGGTCGATGTCGGCAACATCCTCCTGCCTTCACCAAGGCCTGTACTCCCTACGCGTACCAAGGTGCTCTCAAAGAAGCCATCAGCCAATTCAAATACCATGGGAAGATACGGCTGGCGAAGCCCTTGGCTCAGCTTATGGCATCTGCATTCAGTGTACCCGGAAACACAGCTTTCAAATCACTCCGTTAGCAGCCCTTATGGCGACAATCCTGACTGTTGGCTTTCTGAATAAGAACCACGAAATCACCGCGATGCGGAGCTGCGGCATGAGCTTTTTTCAAATCGCTTCCCCATTTGCCGGCCTTGGTCTTGTGGTGAGTGCGATTCTTTTTAGTTTTACAGCCGTTTTTATACCCTTATCTAATCTTCAAGCCGATTATGTCAAGACTGTGCTCATTAAGAAGAAACCCGTTGTCCTTTCGAAGCGACACTTGGAACGTCAGGAATCAGGTTCCTATCACTACCCCGCCGTGATTCAAACGAAAAACGGCACCATTCATTTCGTTTACAGCTACTTCGTCAAAGGCGGTAAAAGCATGAAGCATGTGGCAGCGAACGAGGCGTGGCTAACGCAATAGCAGGGAGTCGTCTGGCTCGGACATGATTCGATCGCCCCGAGTTCACTCGTGATTAACGTGGCTAGCGGCTAGTGGCTAGTGGCTAGCGGCTAGCGGCTAGAAACGGCTTCTACCAAATCGGGGTCGATAAAAAAATCATCGCCCAACAACGCGCTTTGGTGTTGAAGATGATGGCAGATCGAACGGCCAATTTGGGCCACTTCAATGGAATGCGTCAAACGGGTGCGGTAAAAATCATATTCGCCGGGAAGAAAAACCTGGGTTTTCGATTGCAACCGCCGCAAGGCCGAGCTGTGGATAATCCGGTCGCGGTCGCGCTGAAACGGCGTACGATAATCCTCGCTTTTGCGGGTGGCAAAAGTTCTGCTTCAGGGGTTGCTTTTGCATTCGTATCCTGCGAGAATATGTAACTGAAAAACATCAAACATTGATATTTTTGGGGAGAGACTGCTTGGTGATAGTTCTTTGAAGATTCCTCCTCCTTGTGAGCAGCAAGGTGAGCAGCCTCCAAAGTCAGCATATACTTCTTTGTGAGCAGCCTCCAAGTCAGCATATACTTCTTCCGATAATGATCAAACTTGCACGCCGTGAAGAACTCGAGTCTTGTACATGGGAGTTGCGCTTTATCTGAGTTTTAATAACAGGGCAGGGAAAACTATAGGAAGGGTGTTTCTGGCTGCAGTTTGCACAGTTCGGATCAGCTATGCATGGCTCAACTTTTGTTGATATGAGCAGCCCTCTAAAATGAGCACGTTTTGGGAGAACGCTGGGCAGGAGTTCTGCAGATGGTCTAGTGATCTAGTGATCTACCCAAACAGCGTTTGGGTAGGTCCTTAAACTCGTAAACAGGAAAATTTCATAACCCACCCCGATCGAGACCTGCGAGCCGACGATCCCGTGCCCGCCATAGAAGTTCTTTTCGCGCGAGAACATGTGCATCGAGCCGCCCTTGCCGCGCGAATATCCGGCCTGCCTGCCTGTCAGTTCAGCCATCACGCCGCGGGCCGACATGCCCATGGCCAACATGTGTCCGTGGTCGCGATAGCCGGTAATCATCTGGTCGCCATCCTTCAGCGCCAGCTGGATGCCGGTAACGACCGCTTCCTGTCCGATATAGAGGTGGCCGGGGTTTGCCCCAGAACCCAAGCTGATGATGAGATCACGAACACACACACACAAAAAAAAATGGATAACAGCCTGGGGTAGGGGTTTTGCAAAAAAAAAAATTATTGAATTTTTAGTTTATGTATATTCTATTGATTTATCTATTGGAAAAAAGTAAAGAATTTATTGAAAATAAAAATGGATAAAAGCATGGGGGGCCGGGGTTGCAATTTTTTTTCCAGAGAAGCATGCTATATTTGCCATCTTTGTTCGAACCAAGACCGAGTTTGAAGCAGTGCGTCATTTCGAATTGGATCAAAATACTGCAGCCTTAAATTATGCGGGCGATTTGCCTGACGAGTTGCGACGATTATTAACATCAGAGCCTGATTACTATGCAGTCGGTGAGTCAAGTTTGCCGTCAGGGGCGGAATTCAAGTTTCAATTTGGCGTAGAACAGATTCGGGATCTATTCAAGATTCTTAGTGATCGCGAATCCCTGGATTTGTATGCAAATTGACGAAGTGGCCGCATGTACTTCGTGTTGAACGCTATGGTTTGCATGAACTTACTGAAGGAGATAATTATATTACGCGCAAAACAAGTAATGCCCATTGTTCTTACGTATTGAATTTAGGTGAACGCGGAATGCATGTTTCATCATTAGCATTTAATAAAGCTGATCCAGCTATGCTTGATGTATCTGCATATGGTGTAAAAAATGGCGTTGAATATGCTTTTGATTTGGCAAAGCTATTATTAGCTGATCCTTCTAATGCACTTGGTTAAGGCTTGCTATTCCATAATATGTTGGGGACTCTTCACTTTTCTTCAAGACAGGTTTGATTTTTCTATGACTATACGCGTCCACAGGTGGCACTACTGCTTAAAAACTAGAGCGGGAGATCCCTTCAAATACCTTTACTGCTCTAACCTTGCCTTACACTTGCTTGGACTCCTTAAAGAGGCTCTACATGAGGAATATTTTCGATCCAATGAAAAAGTTAAAAATCAGGAGCAAAAGTGGCTTTAAGATCTAACTAAGACCGAACGAAAGCTGATTCGCTGTGGATTCCACGCCGTGTTCGTGTATCACGTGGTTTTGTCGTATCACGCCATGGGACTGACCTCGCGCCTCTTTCCCCAAGATGAGTTTGGGTTTTATATGATGCGAGCCTGCATGATGGCTTGCCGTGTTGGCGTGCTGGCAACTTTCTTTTTAGGAATCTGGGGATTCGTCCGACTGTCAACGCGTGAAGCAAAACCGATTCCCGCGCGCGTTTGGATTCCCTGGATAGCCAGGAAAAATGTACCTTTTTATTAAATCATTCGATGCTACGGTTTCTTGGCCTTTTCTCTAGTTTTTACTCACGTTCATTTTTTCATTAAATTTGAAGCCCGCTAGAAACAAAAAATCCTTACTCCCAGTGCCAGACAAAGGTCGATTGGAATGATTGGGACCCGCGCTAGCATGAAATTGAATAATTTCAACCCTGTGAAACAGCCTATTCTTGACAAACCCAGTAAGCGTTGCTTTTGGAAAGAGACAATTTTCCTGGTATCAAAACTCCATTTTTTAGAGGTTTTGTTACTATTGAGCCGGGTCGCTCCTTACTACAGTTCGTTACCACGAACTGTTTGAACACAGGTCAACGTTTGTAACTTGCAGCCCCTCCCACGGGGACTGCGGGGGAGTAATTCGTTCCCAAAGACATAGTTATTAGGTTTTTCGACTATGGTGAATAAAATAACAATCTTAGAATTTTGATCCGGTGACTTTGGGGTAAAAATGAGCGTGGGTGGGGGCCTAGGCGGTTTGACGGACGAACTGTATTCTCACAAAGGTCTTGAGAAGGTGCTTGAAGACTATTTTGGCGAAGAAGCAATTGGCACCAGTTTAACAAAAACCTTAATTCCCTGTTACGATATTCAGAACCGCGAACCGCTCTTCCTTAAAAGTTGGAAAGAAGAACATCGTTCTGTTCAGATGAAACACGCCGCGCGCGCAACATCTGCCGCTCCAACATTTTTTGAACCGGCTCATGTTCCCATTGGTGGTGCAAAAAGAGAAACAAAATAAAGGATATACTGTTTTAAATCAGTGTAGCTTACAGCTGTTCCACTATCGAAATTTTTACGTTTTATTTTAAGTGCAAACATCGTTGGTAAGCTTTATAATAATATTCATTAGCATCATTGAAATCCCATTTAAAATCTTCTTGCAAATATTTATACTCTCTTACTCTCTCTTCAATTCTATTAGTGTTCATAGGGCCAAATATTATACTGTTTTGCGCATAACTATTATCTATTTCAGACTTATGGGCAATTCTGCCTGCAGGAACCGCACTTAACATTGATACGATGGACAACCTTGCCCGCAAGATTGGTTTTGAAGGCCGGTATCAGCTGAACCTGCCGCGCGGAGAAACCGGCGTATGGACCTTCAGCCGGGATTCGATGAGCACGGACAGCACCGACCCCATGTCGGATCGTACTGTGCATGTGGATCAGTACACGGGCAAAATTCTCGCTGACGTGCGCTACGAAGACTACTCCTGGGCAGGTAAAGCTATGGCCGGCGTGAACTTTTCAGGGGATATTTTTCACTGTGGGATTTTGCTAGAGTTTCTACACGATATTATTTTTAAATGCCTTTCTTTCTCTTTGCCGACTCAATCTAACACGTAGAAATGTTACGGGTCATTTTCCAGGGTGAATTTTCACCATTATTAAATTGTCTAGAAGATTTCTCTGGGGGGGGGGATTTTTCCGTAGACATGAAGCCAGATTTACTGGCATTATTTGAAAAACGATCAGAAATTAAATAAAAAACAAACTGCGTTATTGTTACGAATGAACACATGCCGATCCTGAAGCTCACGCTGATCCTGCAGGTCGAAGGTCGCAAGAGATATCCTGGCAGTTACAGGGTATGGGCGGCGGCGAGCCGTGGCGCTCGCGGGCCATTGGCGATCAGATCCTTATGGCGCAGACGGACTTTGCTTTTCGCGCCCTTCAGGGTGTCAACAGATTAATTCAAGCCGTGCCTACATGTTACTACTGGTTCCGCATCCGCTGTCCCGACACCAGAGAAAATTCATGTAATGGATAAAAGGATGAAATGACATTTAGTTTGGAAGAATTATTCTGCTCAAAATCATTAACCGAATCTGTTCCATAAACTGCACCAATGCTTAATGGAATTACTACAGAAATTGCTACAATTGCAATTTTTGTTTGAGAGTTCACCTTTCGCGATGATAAAACATTATTAATAAATTTACAAAATCTTAATAATATTAATTGCTAAACTTATAAAATAATTAATAATATTAGGCATATGCCGGTTTAAGGGAAATGGGAACTTCTTGGGAGAGTGTAAAGAGGTAGGCTTTAAATAGATTGGAATGGAGGAGGAGGACGTGTAGCTCCGTAAGCCTGAGGCTTGTTGCTGCGGTAAGCTATTACTATTACTATTAGTTGTCTTATTATTACAATGGCTTCTGTCTAGACTCTAGAAAGTAGTTTAAATGGGTTTAATTCAATTTCTTATGGGTATTTTGATATCGATAACCAAAGCTTGTTCCCATTTGCTATGTACAGGTAACTAGAACTTTAAATTTTTTACGAATGTTTTTATTGGTAGAAAATATACGTAACTTATAAATTAGCCTACGTAACGAACTTCTGTATTCTCGTGTTTTTATTACATATACGAGGGGGTTCACCCCCTCTTTAGTACCTCGATCTTTTCGCTAAAGCTTAAATTTCGTCCCAATTCATTAAGAATAACCCCTGAATCACAAAAGCCTTAGAATAAATAGTTGAAATTACTAAAAATACTTTAGCGTAAAGAGAATTAAGTCAAGTGACCTCCTTTGAAGAAAGCTAATAAATGGGGGTTGCGTAGGTCTTCTTCACTTGCCACTCTAAATGTCAAACATTTTTTAAAATTATTTTTTCCGCCTCTTTTAAATTTATCTTTCAAAATGTATCTTACCTTGTGTACATATGTATTCTTTAATGTTTTATACTTGGACAAACGTCTAGTTGAACTGGAAATACACGAAATACTACTACTACTACTACTAACAACTCACCACACCACCAAACACCTATTTCAACGATTACTACAGGCGTGATGCGGAGATATTTGCAAATGCCGGGCTGGCAAAGGAGGCTGTCGAACTCCTGAAAAAGAACGTGATTTATTATAAACTCCGCATCCCAGACAAACCCCCGACACCTGAGTTGGCAGAACTGGCGATTCTTTTGGGGAGACTACAGCGCAATTCTGAGGCGGAACAACTTGTTACCGAAGCACGAAGGTCTAGAGCTTTGGGCGTTGTTCACTACCGAAGTCTTGGCGGACCAAATAGATTTGTACTGAATAATTTTTTGAAATATTTTTTGGTCGAGTTGATTAGAGTAAATAGATATTCTATTTTTCAATACAATCTCGAATAGGGAAATATTCAATGTAATCATGTGATTCGATCGATTTGTGTTGATCAATTAAATAAATACTGAATAGAAATGTTTTATTCCAATCCGATGAAACTTCAATTTAAACAGTAAGACTAACACGTTGATTTTGAAATTAACATCTCGAACCATAATAACTCCTGGAACCGGGCGACGTGATCGCGACAGGGACGCCGAGCGGCGTCGGTGCCCGGCGCGACCCGCCTTTGTGGATGAAGGCGGGCGACCGGATCGAGGTCGAGATTTCGACGATCGGCACCCTGTGGGCCGACGTGGTTGACGAGGAATAGAGGCGGAAGGAGCCGATCATGACCATCATGCGTGTCGAGAAGCTGATCTACGGCGTCGAGGATATGGAGACCGGCGCGAACTACTACCGGGACTGGGGGGTGGAAGAGTTCATTGGAAGTCATTGGAAGAGTGGAATTCGGAAGTTTTAGTGCCCTTTTTAAGAGTCAATAATGGATGGAGGACAATCAGCCCCGCTCCCAAGCCTATCATTCTCCAAAACATATCAGACCGAAATTTTAAGAAATCTATCTTGTTCAGTCTTGTTGAAAGGTCCAGTAATTATGTCTTTGGGGATGTCAACCTCCCCAGAGGCCTCAGGACAAGGGCTGTAAGCTAGGCAATTCCTTTATTGTCAACACATGGAATGTCGGGGTTGTTTTCTGGTTAGTTTGGAGAAATTGAATACCATCTATCCAATTGGGCCTGTAGTTGAATAGTTTAGTTATACAGTATTCTGACTGTTTGGATTTCATGTTTTGCATTGTCTATTTTCTTTCTTGTTTTTGCGCGTGTTTTCCATCTTAGACATTTTTCTTGTTTGCTTGGGCATTAAAGATATTGGTCTGGAAAGATATTCTTTCAAAAACAGTGATATAGTATAGGCAAACTAAAGTTTGGATTGACTTCACAAAGAGATACAATAAGTGTCTGGTTACATTGTAGAGTAGAAAATGTGACCTTTGCTTTTGCATATCAAGATCAGAATAGAGTAAATTCAGATTATCTACCGCCATTAGTTGTTCTCGACAGCTACCTATACGTAGAATAAGAAATATAAAGAGGGAAAAAATTTGTTATATATTTATGCATTTTTTATCAATAAGCAAATTAACAAATATTTTCAGAACATTTTATCCGTATGGCACTGAAAACATTTGACTTTACCTGTGAAACGGTGGTTTGAATATCAAAATTGTTTTGTATATTTTGGAAGACTAGAAAAAATTGTTTCTTCTACAAACAACTGGTCTTTAATGACTTTCAAAAAACTAAAGCATATTTTTCACAATTTCCACTCTTCTTAAAATTTGTATTATGTCTTTTAGCTGATAAACTGAGTTATAATCCATAAATATGCTATTCCAACGACAATCCAGAATCATAGATTGTGTATTCGAAAAATTGGCTGGACGAGAACATCGCGAACGAGGGCTGACCGGCGCGCCAGCTAGGATAACGCGGCGGGACGTGATACTTGAGGTCGAAGACACTTCGACAGCGAGAGGAACGTCATGTCAGACCAAGAGAAGATCGCGATCGTTACCGGCGCGGGCACAGGCATCGGTCGCGCTGTCGCGCTTGCGCTCTTCAATGCGGGCTTCAAGATCGCCTTGGCCGGGCGTCGCCTAGAGCCGCTCGAGGAAACGATATCGCTGGCAGGAGCCCATGCTTTAGGGGTGGGTCTAGGGATGGTTTTCCTAGGTGAAGTTTTGGGGATAGCATGATTAGCTGTATTTGTTAGTATTGATGTCATAGCTTCAGCATATGTGTCAGCTGTAACATCTGAAGTATGAGATTTCTGGGTTAAACTTAGGATTTCTTCATTAAGCTTATTTCTAAACACAGACCAATTTGCTTTGGTGTTGACATATTTAGGGATATGTGGGAGAATTTTGGCTGGTTCATTTAAAGTGGATATTAGTACACGACCGACAATCACGACGCCGTCCGTTACGACCGCACTTCGTCGATGCCCAAAGACAAAGTCATCAAATACTACACGGGTCGCCCAAACGCCTTTATGGGGCATCTTAGTCCAAAACTCGACGAACCCAGCATCCTCTACCACAACGAAAATGGGACTTTCAAAGATGTCACTCAGGAAATGAATATTGTGGACATCGGCTGGTCAGGAGACGCCACACCCATTGATGCCAATGGTGACGGCTGGATGGACACACCATGGCCAACAAAATCTTCAACAATTCCGTATCCATGCGGACGAATTGTTTCTTCAATCGCTCTAGAAATATCTTCAATTTTGTTTCCAGGCTTGATTTGTTTAATCCCATTCTGAAGCGATTTCTTTGTTACATCTAAAAGTTGTTTTACTTTATTGTCTACTTTTCCAACAGGAACAGTCACCGCCATATCAGAAAAGTATCCGTCTAATTCAACCCCTAAGTCCATTCCAACAACATCACCTTCTTGTAGAAAAGGTGATACATTTTTTTATTTATTTCACGGGGTTAGGTTACAAAAAGCAAGTGATTTTCTAAGTATTAGAACTTATAATATAAGTAAACTTATTATAAAAATTTAAGATTTATAAATATAATTAGTATGTTTATAACTAAATACTAGTATAAGTATAATATAAGTACTTATTATAAAAAACAGTGATATTATAATATAAATTATTATATTATAATTATTATAATATAAAAATACAAAAAAATTAATAAGCTAAAAGACCGCCGTGATTTTCGCACCTTCGTTTCTCCGCAAAAGCACTCGATGGGCATTGGCGATTCCGAATTCCACTCTGCCCAAATCTACTTTGGGTTCTACATTGGCACCGGGTCCTCCTGGAATGATTTCTACATCGAGCCCTTCGGCTTTGTAATAACCATTCAAGTGCGCCATGTAGAATCCGCCATGCTGCGCATCGGGGAACCAATTCAATTGCAATCGTATTTTGCCTGAATGATTCTTGTTGGAATTCCATTCCAGTCGTTTCTATTCATTGAATTTGGATTTTAATTTATGGTATTATGATAAGGTTGCAATTCAAGGAAAAACAAATGACAATCACTGATGAACAAGCTGATAAAATAACTGCATTTTTAAAAAAACGCAGAGAGCTCAGGGGAGAATCATCTGTCTATCCATTTAAAGGCTGTGATCCTAAAATTTTTAAGGCCTTTTGGGAGTGGATTTTGGTTTATGGAGATGGGAATCCCATCAAAGCTGCTAAACGACCTTCTTAGCGCAGTCTGAAAAAACTTGTTTTTTATTTAGTTTTTCATCGTTTTTTAAATAATTCTAGGAAATCCGACGCCCTCTTCATTGAAGATTCCCTTCTCCCATGAAAAATTCCTCCAACTCAACCTTCTCCCCCAGACCCCTCCCACCAGAAAAAAATCCCCCCTGAAAACGTCTGTATACTTCTCAATAACCAATACTATATGTAAGCAATGGGAAAATGTCAGAACTAGCAGCCCTTCCCCTCGGGACAAACATGGATGAAGAATATGATTTTTAATTGGATCCTAATTAACAACAAAAAATCAAGATCTTCTATAGTCTTTTCAAAATCCTAACATTCAAATGTGCCATTAATGTATTATCACTCATATATGGTACAATGCTTTTTAAGAGAACAATCGAACTGAGTAAAGCTGATTCTGTTCGAACAGTCAATCGATGATGTGCAACTCGAACCTAAACGAAAAGCAAATTCATCTCGCTCTTCTGTTGGAACAGATCATCGATTAACTTTCACAAACAACTAAGGAATTTTATTTACTAGAGGTTATATTAAGGATATCGTAATTGAATGAATGAAAAATTGTTAATCCACTTAACAGCTAACTTCAGTAAAATAGCGATAGACAAAGGGGACAAGCTGAAATACAAACAGAGACACGGGAATATGTTATAGGCTATATAAAGATGTTAACTATAACAAAGACTCGATTTGTTTTAAAGATTTTAGCGGTGTATTTGCGATTATTATTTAATCTAACACCCACTCCAGTGCCTATTTGCTGGATGCAGAAACCTTGGAAGCCCAACACGTGCTCCCTCTGGGACACGAGCGCAAAAGCGCGGCGGTGAGCCCCGTCGTTTTGGGCAGCACCCTGCTCTTCCCACTCAATTGGGGCACGGACGCATGCAAGCTGCACGTGTATGCAGCAGACGAGGAGGGACAATGGATCGGGGCTCAGGAACCCATCTCGCTTGTTGGGCACGTTGTCTCTCCGCCTCAGGTTGACGAACAACCATATTCAATTTATAAATCAACAATTCGGGTATCACACAGACAATGGCAAGATAAATAGCTCCAGCAAATGTAATTCTCGTGAGTACCTTATAAATATAATCCGCCGTTCGTTGTCCAGGCCTAATGCCTGGAATGAACCCGCCATGCTTTTTCATGTTATCCGCCATATCCACCGGATTGAGGACAACAGCTGTATAGAAAAAACAAAAGAATAAAATGAGGCTGACATATAATAGCGTATACAAAACAGATCCAAAATGCCGTAAGGATACCATGACTTGCCGGGAAAATGCACCCATTTAAAGCATCCGTTTCTATAAGCATATTAGCTAAAACATAATTGACGTGCTCGCGACTGATACTTTTTCAAAAATAAAATTGGTTATAAAGAGAACGATACTTCCCACAATTTACAAGAGTGTTTTATTGCATATAATTGCATGTACTCATTGTTTGCTGACTGGAGGAGAATAGTGCTTCCAATGGCTAGTTTTGTCAAAGAAGAAGTCAGCATCAAGACTTGAACTGAAATTATACCATATGTGACAGGACTGCTCCTTCTTCAACTCTAGTTCTTTGGACTAATGTTTGGCTTTTTGTCACAATTCTTTTAGAAAGACTGCTCAAACACAAGGACCGTTGAACTTGAATGGGAAGTATCTTTAAAGAACCTTAAGAGTTTAGCTTAAAGGGTGAGGGTTGAGGAAGTAGCAGGCCCCATCATATACGAAATAATTTCTTTTCGTTTTAAGTTTTAATATTGATCCGGAAACTACGACAAAGAATTGTGGAAAGCAGGACACATCAAACGCATTATAGTAAGCCTAACCTAACTCAGTGTAACCTAATCTAACCTAACCCCTAACCACCTCTTTATATTAAATATTTAATAAAAATGTACATACATCGAAGTTTTCTCACTCAAAATAAGCAAATCATTACCGATCAAGGAAGAGAAACCGGTTTCTGATAGATCTTACACAGCATAATTCTTGAGTGGGCTCAGTTTAACAAACAAGTACCACGAGATTTGCATTTTTTTTTGGCTAAATGGCGTTTTCTCATATTTTAGATTTTTGGTTACTTAAAAAGGCAAATTGAACTTTATATTTTTTTACGAACGTTTTTTATTAGTAATGAATATACGTAACTTACGAATTAATATACATAGCGAACTTTTCCATTTGTATATATTTATTATGTATATGAGGGGGTTTGCCCCTAGTCAATACCTTCTTCTTTACGCTAAAGCTTGAATTTTGTCCGAATTCTTTAAGAAGGACTGCTTGTGATAGGTCCGTTCGTCCATGTAGAGGCTTCGATTGACTTCGATCTGTATAGCGTGGAGACCCTTGTCCGGGCGGCCGTAATGCTCGGTGATGAAACCACCGGCATAGGGTTTGTTGTGGGCGACAGTGTATCCCATTGAGCGTAGCAGCTTCATGGCCCGCTCGCTAAGTAACTGGGAAGCCGAAGTGCCAAACCGGTCACCGACAATGAAATCAGGTTTCTCGCCGCCATCCGCAGCCCGGATAATGTGATAAAAGAAGTTGAATTTCATCCAAATGAATTAATTTTATTTGACATTGACTATTTTGTTTGCATTATTCATAGCTCGGTCATTCAAAAGAACTGCACACTAGGCCGCGCATACAAGAGAGTACCCATGGGGTTATATGGTTTGTACCCTGTTTTAAATGCTTAAGCCTAAATACACACATAAACATGCTTTTTGCATGTTTCCTGACCTGTCCCATAATTGAGCCCCGTAAAATACCTTCATTGCTTCTCGGAGGGGGTTTGCCCCCTTGTCAATACCTTGCTCTTTACACTAAAGCTTGAATTTTATCCCAAATCTTCAAGAGTGACCCCTGAATCACAAAGGTCGTAGAATAAATAGTTGAAATTACTAAAAATACTTTAGCGTAAAGAACAAGGTATTGTGGAGAAGACGAACCCCATTACAAACGTAATATTTTATGTTCGTTTTAAGTATTAATGCTACTCATTACATCCAGGAGAAAAAAATAATAATTTAGTTTCTCACCCGGATGATCGCCGCGCGATCGTCCTCGAGCTCGAGCGACGGGTAGGCGTGCGAGAAGGCCGACCAACGGAACTCGGACCAGCGCGGGGAGAGCTGCAGTTTCTCGCTCTCGAACGGGACCTGGAACCCGAAGGTCCACTCGATCACCTCCTCGTCCCCGACCAGCCAGCGGGCCGGCATCTGCAGGTCGATGAGATCGAGCGGGCGCTGGATGCCCACGTCGTCCATCACCTCGCGGCGGATCGCCGACTCGAGCGATGGGCCGGATCGGCCGGATCGGCTGCACCGGCATGATGGGCGGCTGCACCGGTTGGATCGGTTGAATCGGCACCACCGGCTGAACCGGCTGGACCGGCAGCGGCGTCACCACCAGGCAGCGCAGCTTGGCACTCAGGACCGCCCGGTGCGCGTCAACCAGACCATTGCCGGTCGCCGTGTCCGGCCCCGCCGTGGCACTGTTGGCGCCGGTGTTGGGATGGCAGGTCCTGGCAGTGACGTCCCGGGCCGTGTCCAAACGTTCCATTTTAATTGATCGATCAACATGTTTTTGCAACTTCTTTTTTAAGTTAAAAATGTTTAAAAGAAATTTGTGTGTTTTAAGCCCTCTTGGTTTAGTTTAGTAACTATTCTTTGCGTACAAGTTCGGCCTGACGGGTAAAATACGTGTATATAATCTCAGGTTTTTGGTCTGATTTTGTACCATATTACGGGTTTGATTATTTATATGCGTTATCTATGATTCCAGTGTTGTGAAATATAATCAAAATTCTTGTCTGTAATAAACAAAAAAAGTTTTGTTTGTAATAAACAGACGTATTTTACAAATTAACTTAAGTAATGAGCCTCTATATTTGTGTATTTTTATTACGTATCTGAGGGGTTTCACCCCTCCTCAATACCTTGCTCTTTACACTAAAGCTTGGATTTTGTCCCTAATCCTTAAGAATGACCACTGAATCACAAAGGCCGTAGAATAAACAGTTGAAATTACTAAAAATGCTTTAGCGCGAAGAGCAAGGTATTGGCTCGGAACATACTGGAGGCAAGTTCTTATGCCTTTTGAAGTAAGATTATCAATAATGCTAAGACAATGAAATGTGTCAATATCCATCTCATACTGAGAAGCTGAAGACAGCAGCTCTAGGCTTGACAAAGAGTAAGAAGAAACTATAATATCTTGTAAATTAGCGATCAAAGGTTGATTATTCATGAGGTGTTCTAATACCATGATTATGGCATTTAGCAATGCAGACATTATAGACACATTATCATACATTCTCAGTGTCGCACTCAAAGCGAAAGCCCGCTCGATCATGACTTACGAACAGTTCCCACTCGAAATCGAACGACAGTTGATGCTCGCCACAACGAAGTAAGCGGTGGAACAGTTCCAGTCAAACCAGAAAGAGGCAGCCCACCGGGCTGCCTCTTTTGCGTTGGTCGATGAAAAATAGCCGACCGGCTATTCATGTTTCGTTCTCTGATTGCGAATCGCTACTATTTCTTTTTGGGACGAAAAGCCACGAGCCTATCTTCACTGGCAAGTCACTAACTGAACTTAGTAAACTGCCCATTGGTGAATCAACTTATTCAGAGCATGCATCGGCTATGAGATATTCAGGTGTGCTAGTTGATCAGAATATGAGTTGGAAGGAACACACTGCTAAATTGCGGATGAAGTTGGGAAGGAATGCTGGAATACTGCGGCATATTTATTCTACCTTTTCATGCAATGAGATCGGTATATTTTGCCCTAGTCCATTCTTATCTGAGTTATTGTCCCCTGATTTTGAAGAATAAATTTAATGTTGGTGATAGAGTTCGAACAAATCGAGCTACTAACATTTTTGAAAAGGGGAATTACTTGTGGTCCACTGAACTTATTAAAGTGTCAGAAGTCTTAAATGCTAAAACCTGTAACATATCGTCTAAGTGATATAAAAGACGAAGATATTCTTTGAGCTTTTTACGAGCATGAATTACAAAAAGTTAGAAATAATGGAATGTCTCATATTAAAAATATATTAAAGAGTCAAACTTGTGAGGGTATGCCGCCGGCTGGTCAGGCATGATCCAGGAGGTCGTCGAGACCCGCCGCATGCCGCCCTGGCACGCCGACCCCGAGGTCGGCGAGTGGGCGAACGACCGCAGCCTGACCGAGGACGAGCGCCAGACGATCCTCGACTGGGTCGAAGGCGGCCTGCAGAAGGGCAGCAAGAAGGACAAGCCCAAGAAGAAGCGCTGGGCCAAGCCCGGCAGCTGGAAGATGGGCAAGCCCGACGCGGTGATCTCCATGCCGCGGGCATGAACATAACCTGAGCCTAAAACGTACTTTTGAGGCTTCAGTCTCCTTCCCCCCATCTGTTACAATACTACAGATTAAAGTTAATCTGTATTTTCCAATGTACGTGCTTTTTGCATTTATTTAATTACTAAATAAAAAAGTGCTACTTTATATCTGCTGTTTCGAAGGTTTTGTCCCCCCCCCCCGTAAAAAAATTCCTGTGTGCGTGCCTGGGACTGTTTGTTCTAAAGTTTGAATGTTTGTCCCAATTTTCTAAACACCTCGCTCTTTACACTAAATCTTACGTTTTGTCCCAATTCCTTAAGTATGACCCCGGAATCAGAAAGGCCGTAGAATAAATAGTTGAAACTACTAAAAATACTTTAGAATAAAGAGCGAGATATTTATATACTCTTAAATACCTCGCTCTTTGTGCTAAAGTATTTTTAGAACCCCTCACATGCGTAATAATCTCTGTTCGTTTTAAATTTTAATGCTACTCCTTACTTTCAATTGAAAAAACTTTTTCATGCCTTTTTGAGCAAAGACAACAAGCTTTATTATCAGGCCGGCGCGGGAATCGTATCTGCAAGCGTAGAAGAAAAAGAATTGCAGGAGGTGAATAATAAACTGGGAGCCTTGACAAAGGCGCTGAAAGAGGCGGAAAGTTTATAAAGCCTAGGAGTAAAAGAGCCTAGGAGTCAAGGAGTTCATTCCATCAGCGTCTCTTGAAGATAGTAGGAATTATTAAAATCTCAACCATTTGAAATTGATCGAACCCTATTTCATTATTTATTGTTTATATATTTTTTTTCGTTGTGTTGCAGTTGTCGTGTTTTTCTGTTATGTCTTAAAAATAAAAACAAATCTTCTTTTCTGTCGTTTGTATTTTTTTTCCGTTGAGA
Source organism: Alatinidae sp. Z8VKAUB7J3 (assembly GCA_010016025.2). Lineage (NCBI taxonomy): Eukaryota > Metazoa > Cnidaria > Cubozoa > Carybdeida > Alatinidae > Alatinidae sp. Z8VKAUB7J3. The sequence continues at coordinate 180,370,971 of JAAAKM020721499.1, read as the reverse complement.
AAGGCTCGCCGACGTGGGGCCGAAATATTCGGAGTATTTTTATTTTTTTTTTTTTAGTTAAAGTGTAGTTTTGTTTTTATTTTTTATTTTTTGTTCACTGCTTTGTCAAAATTAAAACCCGTTTTCTCTTTGCTTAATGCATATTTGAAAGACCTGTTAACTATGTCTTCGGAGATAACATGACCCCCCACAGACCCTGGAGAAAGGTCTAAGTTTTTGCCCATTGTTTACAAATAGTATTTGTATAGTATTAGTATTTTAGGAAGTATGTGCACATTTTGGGGGTTGGGAAAGGAGAGGACAAATTTTTACTGGGGACTTTGAACGAGGAAAATTTTCCAGGGGTTGAACTTTTCGGGGGAAATTGTATACTGGAGGAATTTTCCAGAATCCCTGAGGAAGGACGATCATGGCGAGTACCGTTCTCTTCTTGTTCTTGTTGCTGATGGCGGCGAGAGGAGCGTCGAGGAGAGCGAGTTTTTATCGCTGTCTTCGTCTTCGTCCTTGGTATTGTCGAAGCACTAGTATTAGTAGTAACCATTGGTATTTTGGTCACTAATGATGGTCTTATTCCGTTGTCGACATGACGTGATCCAACCCCAACAACATTATCATGATCTTCTTGCTTCTTGTTTTGAAACGTCTTGCTGCCCCTGCGCCGAGAAATCAGGACAGGCGCCGGCCGGCTCGGGGATCCGCGGATCCTCCGTCACAGCCGCGCCCGCGTCGGTGTCCTGGCCGGAGTCGGTCACGCCTCCCGCGTCGGTGTCGGGAGCGGGATCGTCACAGCCGATCAGGACGGCGACGAGCGACAGGCAGATCAATGATCTCACGGGGATGGACGCTAGCAGGGCCGATCGGCCAAAGCACGGGTTCGGTAAAGATGTCCGAGCCTCGGAAGACGCCGAATGATTTAACACAACAATTTTACAAACTCGGCCCTTTCAACGAATAGTCGAATGCACTCCCGAATAACTTGTCCAATTTTTGAGCATATTGCTGTGTATTCCTGCATAAAACTCAGAATAGCATGCTACATTTAAAAATACTAATTAGAAAGAAGGAAAATTCTACAAACCCTTTTCACACACATAACCAGCTATTGTTATTCCTAGTCCTTGAGAGTCTTTCTGGAGTCGAACAACAAAACTATCCACTTCTGGGTGCTGGCCATTGGGTACCGTGGGCCATTGCTGAGCGGGCCCACAGACTCAAGGGGCCAGACCCAGTCGGAGGGCCGCATCCATCCGGTGACATACGCGGCGTCTGGGATGTGACAGCGCCACACATCCGTGACGGGAGCCAGCAAGGAGAACAGCGGGGGGAACCGGACGTTGGCCGAGGGGCGGGAGGCGAAGTCCAAGATTGGTGGGTGTGCGAGGCGCCATGCATCCCATACCGCTGCATAGAACAGGTGGACTCGAGCTCAACGTCGCTCGGCTCGAAGGTCGACTCGACGGCGACACCGCGGAGGATCGGTTTCAGGCATTCCTCAGGGACCTGGCAGAACCGGCCCGGGCCGCCGCACTGTTCGAGGAGTACCCAGTGTTGGCTCGCGACGTGGCGACCGCCACGACGCAATGCTCGGAGGTGACCTCGGAGCTACTCGAACGCCTGGCTCGCGACTGGCGTCAGATCTGCGCGTCGATCTTCGGCGACCGTGATCCAGGGCCACCACGGTGCTGGTCGGCAACCGCGTGTATTCCAACAGCGAGGGGATTCGGATCGATGGCCAGAACTATGTCACGATTTCAAACAACCTGGTCTACGCCAACACGAACTCGGCGGTCTATTTGAAGGGCGGCTATCGCAGCGGCGAGGCCCATCCCCGGATCACCGGCAACACGATCTACCAATCGGTCGGCGATGCGGTGACGATCGAACAGTCCAGCGACGTGCGTCTGTCGAACAACATCCTGTGGGTGGAAAACGCGCACGCTCGCGTCAGCAATAATGGGCATCTGGCTGCTCCTTCCATCGATTTCAAGTGCGGACAACCATGACGAGATCGACCTCGACCTTCTGACACCGCACGGATCAGAAATCGATGAGAACGATGTCGACGAAGCGCTGGTTGGCACCTGGATCATGGTCAACGGCCAGGTCGAGAACGGATCCCGCATAATCCCCATGCGCGGCCGCGGACGGCGCCTGTCCATCCTCGCTTCGGGCAGTTTCCAGGAAGACCGAGTGGAGCGGCACATGTCTGATTATTATCATATGTAGGGTCGAACAAGGGGGGCAATATGAGTAATGAATCATCTACTCATCAAGCTGGCAGGCTTTTGGTATGGAATGAGAAGATAAAGAAACGTATTCGGAGTATCGCATTGACTTTAGTGGGGGTGGTATCAGCTGCAGCTATCCCAATTTGGCAGATATACTTTGTGGAAACGTCTGAGGTCGTGATAGAACTCGCATCAATAAATCGCAACGAGTCTTCCTGGGCTTAGACCTAGTGGACTTTTTCAGAATTCCTAGGAATCGTTTGGACTCAGACTATTTTGGATTTTGAATTTTGTGGACTTCTAATTTCTATTCAGAGAGTCAGACACAGAATACACAAAGACCGACACAAAGGCATTGTGTGAGAGACATGCAAACAGCCGCTCAGACACAGGAATAGTGAGAGAGAGGGACAAAAAACACCTACAAACACGCAGAGTTAGATACGCAAACACACAATGAAAGACATGAAGATTTAGAGATATAGTTTTATTGGAATTGGACTATATTTTATAAGCCGAGTAAAAGTGTTAATAAAGTAATGTCAGTGGTAATGATATAAATAATGTTGTTTCCCAAGGACAGCGAGAATTGATGCAAATGAAGTTAACTACTTTAAGCTACCTCCTCGGCAAATGGCAACACATGGGCCGCTGGTAAGGTTTAAAAAGATCAAAGTCAATGTACATGCTAATTCTTTAACTTAACTTTGGTTGTTTGAAATAATGACAAGGCATCCGCAGATGCAGCGTTGTCCATTTGCTCCTTGTTGGACTTGTGTTGGACGAATACAAATCAGAGCAAAATTATGGGGAAACCCATGAATAAACGAACGACGGACATCGAGTGAGAGTTCATTCTAAACAAGGTAGATGCGTACGCGTCATTTGTTGTGTTGCGATCAACGCAAAACTCTCGTTGAAATACCAACCGAGTGTGCTTGGATGTGTTTTGAATAAATTTTCCATGGTAAGGAATTTCTTTCCAACACCCCCCAGCTCCTCCAAAGTGAACAGATCCGTTCCAATTATGTCAATCACGTATCTATAAATTATTCTTATTCTTCCCATCAAGTTTCATCGCGATCTCTCCACTCTAAGCGTTTTCCAAGATTTATGTTTCCCCCTCCAGCCTCCTATGTCCCCGGATCCGATTAGAATTGAAAATGGAGCATCTGAGACATAAGATCCTTCTATATATCAAGTTTCATTAAGATACGATCACACATTCGTAAGATAAAGAACCGGCTGGTTATGGTCTGCCGGTAATGGCGAAAATCGTTGGGAAGAAATCAATATTGTGGAAAAGGGAAATAATTATGGCTGGCGCATTATGGAAGGGAACCACTGTTTTAATCCGCCCAGCGGCTGCAACACGACCGGTTTAACTCCGCCGATATTTGAATATGGCGGCAACAACACTCGCCGCTCTGTAATTGGGGGATATGTGTATCATGGCCGCAATAATCCCGAACTTACCGGAAAGTCTATTTACGGCTATGTCATCCTCAAAGAGATAGTTATAAAATCTTTCGACTATGCTGAACAAAATGGCTGTCTTAAGAGTTTGCTCGGGTGAATTGGGGAAAAATGAGCATGGGAGGGAGCCTAGTTGCCCAACACCCTTTTGGTCACTTAAAAAAGGCACTAGAGCTTTTCATTTCCATTTGAATGAGCCTTCTTGTGATATTTTAGGACCACTGGGTCGATTTCATATCTACCTCATTCTTACCGGAATACAAAACTGGTTAAAAAAGGAAAGTACAACGACGTTCAGCAGTAAAACGCATATCTCTTGGACTGCCTGCTTGTACATTCGCATTCGAAAGTTGTACATCAAGTTCATCATCTGTAAGGTCATTCCATCCTTGCCAAATATATAATTCTGTTTCAGCATCAATTAAACAAAGTGCAGGTTGAGGTAAATCGTACAAATCAGCTTGAGTAAATGGAAATGCAGAGATATGATCAGGTGAACGAAGAAGATAGACAAGTTCTTGAGCAACGAATATATTTTTATCACGCCTAGATTTTAAAACGTTAATGGCGAAAAAAATTCTGTCGGCTTTTTAGAAAAAGTGGTATACTACGTGAAAGAAATGAACAGAAGAATGTCTAAAATTCTGTAAAATTTAGCAAAAAAATTATTGAGTATTAAAGGTATTTAGCAAATTAAAGGTGCATGTGCAAGAACACTTAATGAATTTATATTAAATGATGAAGTACAAAAATCTTGTAGGTGATGTTGCTAGTTTAGACAGGAAATAACAAATTAGAAGAGGTTGAACTTTGCTTGAAGAATGAGCTGGTTGATATTGCTTGTATCTGTGAATCATGGTCCGCGACTGAAGATGCTGAAGCATTTGAAGGATATGATACCTATTTCAAACCTAGAATGACACCCAATGATATTACAGTAACACATGGTGGTGCTGTTGGTATTATTTGTCGGTCGTCTATAAGAAATCGAGTTCTCACTTTCAGTAATATACCAAATAAGCATGGTTTTGAAGTATTATGGTACGAGAGTTCCGAGTCTCTTCCAGCCCTGAACTAGTCATTGACTGTTGAGATACGATTTTCTTATAGACGAATCTAGATTCGTTTTACGCTTGCTGGGCCTGATGTCATTGAAGAGCTTTCACTGGTGCTAGGGAGAATGAGATGCGATCGAACGGAACGATTGCTTTGGTAGTAGATCTTTGATAACGGATAGTAACGCATGGTCACATTGGCCACTGCAAAGAAATGAGTTCCGGCAAATAGTAATGGCGGATGCGCTACTTCGTCGAGGACATGACCCAGCACCGAAGCCGCATCCGCCAGATGGCGATCGAGGCCGCGCACAACAAGGCGGGCGAGCTCGCCGAGGGCTTCGACGTCGACCTCGGTGCGGTCCTCAGCGTCGCCGAGGGCGGCGCCACGACCCACACGTTCGGCGTCGGCAACTTCGACAACGCCTACGCCCGCGTGCAGACGAGCGAAGACGAAGGTCCGCCACCCCCCGGCGCGATCCCGCTGCGCGTCACCCTCCAATAAAGAATCAACAAATAAGAAATGGGAAACCGAAACCAAAAACTTAAAAACTGCCTCAGAAAATGAATTAAAAACTTATAATGAAAACATAAAACAACTTGAAAAACAGTTGATAGAAAAAACTTCAAATTTTGAAAAGCAACTTGAAGACCTAGAATTGCAAAGAGAAACACTTGTGATTGAAGCTCAACAAATGAATGAGCAAATGGAACAAATTGAATTAGAAAGAGAAACTGTATCAATTGAATTAAAACACAAATGGCACATTTGGTCAAGGAACATATCTATCAGACACTTACTATCATGCAGCTTTAGCTAATTCCATAGCAGGTTCAGATCTGGATTCTGGTGAACACGATGTTAATGCGACATTCAACAGAAGCCTTGACGGCAGCTGTTCATTTCCTCCTCAGTGGTATTATGGAACGGATGAACAACCCGGCGGTGACATAGATTTTGTAACAGTTGCACTTCATGAAATACTACACGGCCTTGGCTTTTCTGATTTTCGTCTGAAGCTCTCTGGCAGAACCTCAATAAGTGGGAAGAATACGGGGGTAAAGAGATGAAGCTCAGCAATTTGTTTAAGATTATTTTGATCTTTTAACACCTAATATTATTGCTAAAGAGGGAAAGAGAGATGGCAGTCCTATGCTTCCCTGTCAAAAAATGTGCTCCAAGGCTATTGGTTTACTCTTTTGATGTATTTCCGCGAGCTATTTAATATTCCTTAAGCGTGTGTTAGAAGGCGGCACTGTTTTTAGTAGCACACGACCGACGGCGAGCAGCACGGCGTCGCATTGGATGTCGTCGTTGCCTTCGCTCTCGACCACGCAGCCCTTGCCCTTCTTCCGGGCACCGGTGACCTTCCGTCCGAGCTGGAACTCGAGGCCCTGTTTGGCGAAGATCTTCTGCGCCTCCTTCGCGATCTCGGCGTCCATCCCCGGCAGGATGCGATCGAGGTACTCGAGCACGACGACCTCGCTACCGAGTCGGTTCCACACCGAACCCATCTCCAGGCCACAACTAATTGGTAAATTCTGAGTGTTTTAGTTGCTAGCTATCAATATCAATAAATTTAATAAAAGTACTTTTGAGTGCAAAAACTCAGCTAGTTGATAAATTCCGTATGAAAATGCCAAGTGTTTTAGCTGCTGGCTGAGTACCAAAAATTTAATGAAAGTACTTTTGAGTAAAACAACCTTTGCTAATTCATAAATACGGAGTGTTTTAATTGCTTGTTGAGTACCAAAAAATTTAATGAAAAAACTTTTGACTGTTCATTCAGATTATGTTTAATGCCCTCTTGGCAGTGAGCGACGAGAACAATATCATTAGTAAAATCGCAGTCGTGTATTTGACGCTCGGGGCTTAGTTGTATGTCTCCTCTATAATGGCAAGCTCGAGGCACAAAATCTATAAGTATTGCAATAATATTAAACATCCTTGACGTACACCGGACTTGATAGGGAGCCACTTTGAACGCCCATTCTCCGTCTGGACTGCAAAAACCTGTTCAGCATATAGGGCTTTATCCCACGTACGCCAAGCCGATCTACTATGGACAGTTAACAATATATATATATATGCCTTTGTTGTGCGACGTGGCGTCATTATGACTGTTAATTGGACTTGACCCATTAAAACCATGGGGACAAAAAACCCGGAGAAAGTTTCTTTCAGCACACAAACCAAAAAATGTTGACGGATGTCGACTCCTTTTGAAAAATCTAGTGATAGGAATCGAATTGAAATTTAGTCAATTAAATTACAATTAATTGAATCAATTAGCTTGATTTTGAGCCAGCTGACGGACAACGGAAAATCGCCGGAATTGCGAAAACTAGTCTATCGGACACACCGCAGCCTGATGGCTGTTATCGGGCCTTGACGCCGCGAGTAGGGTGGTTGCTTCTCCGCCATCGGAGGACGAGGACTGGGCGGCGATCCAGACGCTTGATCCCGTGTTAACCTCCGCTGCTTTTTCCTACGATGAATCTCATGAAACCGTCACGCCTAAATCGAGTCCTTCATCGTTGGGGTTCCCTGAGGTGCCACTCATGATTTTGCGCGACCCACCCGGAGACCGCTCCTACAGCTACCTCGAAAAAGGCGAATCCTATTGCTACTCCATGCACGAGTGGATGAGCACCAACACCCTGGAGTTTACGACCTTCAACCGGGGCCAGTTGGGCGACCGGACGTCCGTTGGCGTAGGGGTGTCCAAGGAGTTGGAAATTGGCACGTCGTTGGGGCTCCAAACCAAACGGCAACTCACATGGAACCGGGGCGGTCACAACACCCGCAAGCTGCGCCGGCTGATCCGATACGGTCAGCGCAAAGAGCTCGATATGGACGAGACGATCGATCGCACGGGCAAGAATGCCGGCGATCTCGAGATCGTGTTCCGTCCGCCCCGCCGAAACCAGGTCCGGCTGGTCTTGATGATGGACGCGGGCGGCTCCATGAGCCCCTATGCCCATCTCGTCAGCACGATCTTCACGGCCGCCAGCAAGTCCAGCCACTGGAAGCGATTCGAGGCCTACTACTTCCACAACAACATGTTTACCGTAGGGTTCTCTGATACGGTGAATGAGACGGTGTGATTTTCGTTAAGATTCTATGACTTTTAAGGCGTGTTTCACCCTTTTTTCAAAATAAGACAAATTTTCTCAGGCTCGTAACTTTTCATGACAAAGACTAAATTTGATGAAACTTGTATATTTAAAATTAGCATAAAAATTATATTCTTTTGATGTATCTCTTAATATCAAAATTCCGTTTTTTAGAGTTTTGTTTACTATTGAGCCGGGTATGCGAGACAGGGCCTCGATCGCTTCCATGCCCGGCATGACGACGTCCATGATCACCGCCGCGAACGCGTGGGGATCCTCGACGAACCTGCGCACGCCCTCGGAGCGGTCGAGGCACGTGACCGTCTCGAGGCCCAGCTGCTCGAGCATGCGGCACGTCGCCTCGAGCACGAGGGCGTCGTCGTCGAGGACGAGGACCCGCCCGCTGAGAACCCGACCGCTCTCGCGCCGTCGCGCCGGAGCGCTCCCGGGCAAGCATGTTGATCCTGGCCCTTTTCTTGTCTTCCACAACTTTCATCACTCTCAATTGGTGATGGAACTTTATTCTGGTTTTGGTCAGTACCTTGAGAACCAGAGGAGCCACCACTTTGGGCGCCAGGACTTGGCCCAGGAGGTTGCGTCTTGATTGGTGGGTTCTGAGTATGAAGTGTTGCACCGGGTTTAGGTGGAAGCTGGTGAACAGGCGGAGGTTCACTAGTTACCTGCAAACCAAATAAAAAGAGATGTAAGAACCCGAATCCGGTAGTTCGCGGTAGGGCCGGGGGACCTGATACTGTCGCACACCCTCGGCGACCCGCAGTTGCAGGGCATTCGATTCGGGGTCGAGAAGAAAGAATGCCGCCGATTGAAAACCGGTCACCTGCCGCACGGCTTCCAGCAGCGACTGCAAGGCGTCGAGCCAGTTGTCTTCCCCGGGAGAGGCCAGCCCGATGTCGACCCAGGTGGAGAGGTCGCGATCGACGGTTTCCAGCGACTGGGTCGCGGCGAGGTATCGAAACGTCCGTTTCGGAAACGCGTCAGGCCGCGAGCTTCGGTCCCGATCCAAAGGGTGCCGCTGGAGTCGACAAAGAGGGATTGAACGCGTGCGTCTCGTAGCCCCTCGTGTGCCGTGAAGGACTCGACTTTATCATTCCAGTAGCGGTGCAGGCCGCGATCCGTCCCGATCCAGATAGCGTTCGATTGATCCTGGGCGAAACACCGAACATTGTCGGAAACCAGTCCGCTGCCCGTATCGAGTCGGACGAATAGCATCTTTTGCTGATGAGGCTACATTGCTCAGATTCGATATTGTATCATAAACCAATCCCATGTCTTCATAATAGGCGTCGCTACCTGCTTTGAATGCGTTTAGACCGGTAAGCTCATAGCTTAATGCTTGTAACTGATTAATTTTCAGCTCGCCCATAAATAACGCCGCCCGGCCCAGGGTTTCAGTGGTGCCTATTGCATCCAGTGTAAATTGCTTTGCACCACCTGCAACAATACCGCCATTATACTCCCGGTTGCGCCGTCTTCACCACACACCGGTGCGAACACCTGCGGGCAATTATCAACATCGCAAGCGCCCTTGCGCTGTACCAGCACACGATCGGCCTCCGCTTCGCAACGATTGATAAACGTGCGTCCATTCATGCCACAAACAGGATCTTCATAACTCGGACAACCATTGGCGGTACACGCGCCGAGCCCAGCCACCTTGGCCTGCGACTTGTTCGCAAAACACTCGTTGATATACGTGTTACCGTCTTCGCCACACCCTTTACAGATGAAAACCAACCATCTGTTTCAACCCCATTTCATTTTTATTGTTTTCTTTACTTTAACTGATCAAATTGATTCAAATACTCATTTTATTGTCTCGGCTGTAGGTAGTTTCGGTGGACAAATCAATTCAAACCTCATTTCATTGTCTGTTCTTCAAACCCCGTCGTTGAACACCATTGTTTCAAACCCTGTTTCATTTTGACTGTTATTGGTACTTTTGCAGATCAAATAATTGAAATGCCCTTTCACAAAATAGTTTATTTCTCTTTTATTTCTAGATTGTCCTGACTGAAAATTTTGATTTTTTCTTTTTAATGCAAGAAAAATATACATAAATGAATACAGTCGCTAGAGAAGGTGAGACACAATTATTTTGATTTATTTATTTAAATTCAATAAATAGACAGGAGATTATTGCGAGATTCCTTGTCTAAAAATCTTGAATGCATGTTGAATGTAAACGCAAAAAATTTGAACCCTTTCAAAATTACCCCATTTCATGACAGGACCGCGCGCGTGAGCAGCTTCCCAATTCCATGGCCCTGGTAGCTCGAGTCGACTGCCAGCCGGGCTAGACGCAATATCGGCAACGGGTACGCCGGGAGACGGCGCCGGGTTGCGGCACTCAGATTATGCGTGGCGATCTCTCCCGTGGCCACTGTCGCGAATCCAGCCAAGCGGCCGTCGTGGTCGGCCACGTAGGTTGCGCCGATGTGATGACGAAACTGGCTCTGGCCGGCAAACCGAAGAAAGAACCGATCAAAGATAAGAAATGAAATAAAAAAAGTATTTTTAACTATATGAAAGGAGCAAAATTAAAACTTGGATCGATTAGAAACTATTTCGTTAATGAGTGGGGCTGCCACCTCTTCAATGCCTTGCTCCTTATGCTGAAGTTTGAATTTGTGTCCAAATTCCTGAAGAAGGACTCATGAAACACAAATGCTAATAAATTAGAGTTCGAAGCTTTTTTAAATACTAAGAAATGTTAGTGTGGAGAAAGAAGATTGCAGGGGGTAGCATCGATCGAGTTGATCCATCTAACAAAGTCGTCCATGAGCAGCTTTATCTTATTTGGAGGTGGAGGCGTATAAAAATAAATAAAGACTTGGGTCTGACGATAATCTTCACCTTGTTCTGCCATTACATGTTTATGTATTTGTAGTATGTCATTTTCAGATATATGTTGATTTTTACGAAGCAGAGCACTTTCAATAAATTTCAGAGCTTCATGAATCCCAGGATCTTCATGATGATCGATTTGACTTCGACCTTATTTTTAATTGGTTTTATCTACACCAATTAAACAATAATATCATCATATCAAATTTTCAAGACTAGTTTACCTATTGCTAACATACATGTGTGTAAATGGATTTCTCTTTCTTAGTATAAATAAGTATAAAGTCGAGTGAGAAAACATAATATGGTGAGCTCTCGATGTATTCTACCAGCATCCTCGAATCAGTTAATTACAATGTATGAAACACGCTGGGTTAAGACTGCAACATAAACAATAGCATGCATTAGAACCTATAGCATGCAAGGAGAATTCCCTCTCCCGCTTTCTAGAAGATTAAATGGATAGCATGTTTTCAACCCTTTTCACATGAGAGCGCACAAGCATCCCAATGCTATTGATTTTTGATCTATTAGATGCACCTGCCTGTTACATCCCAATTCAAATTTTGATACTAGAAAACCACATTTTGGAAAATGAAACATGCAAACGATGAAAAAACACAACGAAGAGACACTTTTATGCAGTCCATTATTTCTCAGAGACCTTTTTGGGATATCAACTTTGATGTCTCAGATGTTCGCAGTGAACAAGCGTATGCCGATGAATTGAATCAATTAATTCAAGAAGCGGTGCAAATTCACTTGCGCAGTGACGTACCGTTGGGTGCACATTTGTCAGGCGGCTTAGACTCTTCGACGGTCGCTTGTTTGGCTAGCAAATTTCTAGATGGCAAGCCATTAAAAACCTTCACGGGTGCCTTTCGTGAAGGGCCCGAATTTGATGAAACCCAGCATGCCCTCGCGTGGGGCCTCACCACGACGCGCTTCGGCGCCGCTCCGGCTGCGCCGCCGTCCGCCGGACCCTACCGGCACTGAGACTTCGCAAGCCTGGCTGCTCTATGCTGCAGGCGTGCGGAGGCTCGCCGTCGTAGCAGTGCTGTTGTTCGGGTCGGGGTGCAGCGCGCTCTTCGACTTCGACGGCCTGGCCGACGGCGGGGACCCAAGCGCGCGAGACGCGGGGGTCGACGCGGGCGCGACGGACGCGGGCGAAGACAAGGCGTGGACAACGACGGCGGCGTGCAACGTTTCTTCGTTCCGCAGTGGGATGCCAAGTTGATTACCGAGGAAGTCGATGCTGCAAAACAGGCGTGGCCGATAATTTCCTTGCCGGCCAGCGAAATCTCGATCGACGGCCAAGAAGGTGAACGCAGTTTGAAGATGGTTCCCTACTTTGCGTGGAGCAATCGAGACCGTAGCTCGATGCAGGTTTGGTTCCCGGAAAAGGCGAAAGACGCCAAGCCGGATCTGATAGCCGCCGCCACAGCCGATACAATCGCCCGTCCCTGGACCATCTTGCTTGAGGTTGATGCCAGCAGAGCAGCCTCTGGTCATGTGATCTGCGATCCACTGGGCGCCGCCGCGACCGCCCATGCCGCCAGCCGCGCTGCGAGGCCAGGAGTGACCGATCATCACCTTGCTCTCGGAGCCAGGGCCGATCTTGCTGGTCCAATCCTGGCAGGTGCTGTTCAACGCCGTGTTGTTGAGCCTGCCTTGTGCATTGGAACCACAAAAAATTATCTTTAAACAGTTAGTGTTTACAGGGTGGGTTACATAGGTTTTTTACAGTTAGTGTTTACAGGGTGTAGAGCCTAGGGCAAACTAAATTTTACAAGGCCCAAAACACTACATATTCCGTCAATATCATATCCCGTCGACGAAATGTTTGATATATCTTAATAAACGAGTCTACTGCCAAAAAGTGTAACCAGTCATGCAACATCAAAAAGAGGCCTGAAAGAGTAAACAAAAAGTAGGCCATAAAATGATTTCGCGACCTGCAATTCAGTTGCAAACCCGCTCGGCTGTAGGGTCGGCCGATACAGGCAATCACGGTCATCCAAGGTTGCAGGGCGCCAGGCCATCCGCCGTCGCAATCACCACGACGCCAATGGAATCGCGGCCTGGTTGAGATGCATTTCCCGCCAACTGCCGCTTTTCAAGGGTCAACACGAGCCCATGTCGCATTCCGTCAATTGGCGTGCGGCGGATCACTTGGACCGGCATCCGTTCGGTTGACAGGGAACAGTTTGTAAAACTTTTATTTAATGAAGTGTGCACAAATGTCTATGTATTTGTTTGGCCAGAGTCAACTAAGAAACTATTAATGCCAGAAACGTCTAAATTTTTCAGAACAATCCTGGAGCCATGGGAATAGTTATAGACTATAATAACCCCATTAAATAAACTATAAAAAAAAATCAGAAAGAAAACGATTACCGCCCGACCAAAAAGAGAGCAACATTTGCGAGGGCGAATTTTATCTTGGTTTTCCCCCACTGTACAATATACACCAAAACAGAATGCAGAGTTAAGACCGTGGATAGTTGTTCAAAATACAACGAACTTGATGAGACTAAGGATGAAATGTGCCTAGCTCACGCGACACAAACCTTTGCCGGTTTCTATCGATCGGTAACAGTGTTGGTCATTCTCAGCGACCCGAGGTACATGTATAAAAACAAAATATATAGGTCGTCGATGCCACCGATTATATAATGGCAAGTGTGACTGAGATATTATTGGTGAGTTAGGGGAATGTTATCTTCAAATTCATGTTTTCAAGACCTTTCTATACCCATAAACAACTGGCTATCTACAAATTGTGATTGGATGTGCTTGGGAAAACAGTGGGCATGGGAGAAGAGGTTAGTTGCCCTCTCATCACGTTCAGCTAGTTAAAAGGGCTTTATTCCTTTGAATTTAAAATGAAATGAACCCTCTCCGAAATTTCGAGGATAACAAAATGACCATCTCAAAAGTTTTATCAGGAAAATTTAGGAAATTACCTGACACTATTTGTGCTAACGTCCCCTACTCCAATCTCTCCGTAGGCAAGGCCATCTTTATTTTACAAAAGGTCTTTAGAAAAGGCAATGTACTGAGCTGTTACAGGGTTGCTCATCCATCTTTAAAATGCCAAATAAAAGTTGGCCTCTATACTTGTGAGGTGCTTCGGCTAGTGCTCACTGGTTCGATGAGCTAGGAAAGTCCTGGCCCAAAGAACAGTTATATTTTGGCACACCTCTTAAATAAGAACAATAAAACTGCAACTGTCCTTTCTGTAACATTGCATCAGTAGTCCGATTAGAGATGTCTAGGCCCTCCAATATCGTATATATGTCACGCAATTTTTATGAGGCTATAATGCCGCTTTTCTATTAACAGGGGGTTAAAATTTGATTATTATCGGAGAAAGTAATTCTCACTTAATTCAATTAGAGCAGTCTCATCGCTTGTCCTAGGCTTCACCAATATCTTAATGTAAGCGGTATTGTCGAGGATTTCAATTACAACAGAAAAATAGAGTTTTTTTGAATAATAATATTTTTGCCAAGAATCAACCTATTGGGAGATTTTATTTGAATGTCTTCTTCAATTGTTAGACTAGGATTTTCTTTTAATAATTTATATAAGTCATAGCGTTTTTGTATTCTATTTGAAGATTGGTTTAAATAGAATTTAAAAAAATCAATAAGTTTAAAAATTTTTTTAAATGTATACATTTATTTAATTAGTACTTTATTTCTTATTACGCGATTAATCTTTGCCAATGTAGAAACATACTTACTTACTTTCAGATCAACTTTACAAAACAAACCAGAGAACAATATCAACAGAACATTTTGCAACTTGCCTCCAGCATGGAGATTTGAAAGCCTCAACAAAATACAATGGATGGCTCCTTCAAATTCATGTAGAAATTTATGCTTGTGTTTTGAAATTTAAATTTATACCTAATTTTTTTGTAAAATTTTTGCTAAGTTTTTGCGAGCTAAAAAAGATTTTTTGTAAGTTCATATTGACCACGAGACAAAACTAATCCAAAACTATCAGACAAATAACCTCTTAAATCAACCCTGGAAAACCCCAAGAATTCAGAGTTCTTTGAAGCTAAAAAGTTATTTGTTTTCCGTGTTTATTATTGAAGTAATACTAAACAGTTGTTGGTTGTGAACGGCAAGGTAAGAAGTAGTCCTTGTGAAAAGTAACCGAAACTCTACAAAAAAATTTGTTTGGACGTGCGCAAATGAGTTTGAATCGGTTGATCGTTTGAATATGAATATGTAATGACCTTTGAATTGCAACCACCATTTAGTAGAATAAATAACTCTTTTGAAAGTACTAAAAAAACTTTAGCGTAGAGAGGAGGTATTGACAAGGGGTTAACCCCCCTCATAAACGTTATAATTTCTGTTCGTTTTATGTTTTAATGTTGCTCCTTACTTTTAATTGAAAAACAAATTTTTTTATTTAATTTCTGATAGTTTTTTCACTAGTACTTAGAAATATGGTGCCTCCTTAATAAAAATCTCCTTTCCCTGAGTGATCATCAAATAATGCTAATTTTCCCCGAACAATGAAATCAGTATAGCCGGCACTGCAGCGAACACCTCTGGATACCTCAAATCTGGCGGACATCAATTTAGACATATCAAGATAGAGAGACTAGTCTTGACCCACTCCACTTTTAAATTTTGGATATGTTCAGCTATATTGTTGATGGCAAAAATAGTCAAAGCTGACATGGAATTTAATCAATTTTTCCTTCAGTGGACTTATACACAGCTTACAGTGAAGCTCATCCTCAACGTAGGCAAACAACCTCATATTACGTAACATACACCGGCATCTCTTAAAAAACATTCCCTATGACGTAACAAGCACGTGCTGACTGTCATGGAATGACAGAATAGGGATTTGTTTAAAACTACGTCTGCCGTCTGAATGACGGGATAGGAATGTATTTAAAAGCAGGACTGTCATGGAATCTATGGATAGTGATGTCATAGAATGAAAAAGGGGGGTACTACTCAGAGAATCACTTGCAACCTACATGGTCTGTGCTCAATCTGGCATGAAAGTGACACTGCAGTCGTCAGAAAGTGTGCAATGAGTACAACATCAAGGTTTTGTCGTCTGTTTGACCCTGCCCTGTCCTATTCACTGAATAGCGCACTTTTGCAGCGACACAGCTCGGTGGAAGGAGATCGAAAGTGATGCGGAGTTTGCGATTCGACTCAAGAAGCTTGATGAGGTTGTGAGGAAGAGGAACCGGATACGATTGACCCTGCAGGGTCGGTGGTTTGCCAGTCAAGGTAACTCTGTGGTATGTTTTTTAAGGCTCTATATGAATAATTATATAGGCTCTACATAAATAATTCGCATTCAGTTTGAAAAGGTTTTGTATAATGAACTCTTAAACCAACTTAAAGTTAAATGATTCATCTAGATCATGGGTATTGACCAAACTGCTTAATTATTGTAAGGCTTGAGAAACTGACTCTTCATTTTTCTGTCAAATTTGTTTTGAAAATCTTAGTATTAAATGACTTGAAATTTTTGGACCTTCAGCTGGTTAGACTTCTTAATATTTTCCAAAAGTTTTCAACTCAATTTTTGTGTTATTCAATTCGCTTATCTACAGAATGATATAACACATAATATTAATCCAAGTGGCTGTCCTAAGAAAGACAGGAAAGCAATTGATACAGGGCGACCATATATATATAACACAGACTGATCAGTCTAGAGATAGATAGATGAACGTGTTTGTCTATTTAGCTAAAAAGCGTCATTCAAAAAAAAACATTTCATACAAAAAAGTAATTGGTATTATTTAAGGACTTGACCAATAAACTGAGGCAAAAATATCGCTTGTACAAACCCAACTAGCGGTTTGGAAATATATTTTTCAAGAAGCTAAAATATAGAAGTGAAATCGCGGCGAAATGAATGAAATTAAAATTTGATGAAATGAGAGAAAGAAGATTAATTGCGACAAGTAAGACAGCCTAACTAGAACCGTCAGGCTGTTTTTACAAATGATAATAGTGTTTATCTTTCCTTAATTCTAACGCCTTTAGAAACAGTTAAATATTTAGTTGAAGACTCTTATGAAATCGATCCCAATAGTAAAAATCGAACGGTTAACTTGGCATTTTATAAGTTAGACTTAGAAGAGGAAAATAAACCGCCTGTTTTTAGTTATACATACTATTTCAAAGAAGAGCTCAGAGTGGCGGAAGATAATAAAATTCCCGAGGAACAGAGCGCTTTAATTGTCGCGTTAAACGAATGTATTCCAAATTTAAGAAATTTACTTAAAGATCGTTACTTATGCATGGGAAAAAAAATTCTATTGTGTTCCATTGCTGAGTTTCTGTCACTATAAATTGGAATTTCTGGTTCTAGGTGTTTATCCTCCCAGAAAATACCTACTATGGAAAATACCCACCACTCCCCATAGAAAATAAGGCTTTCTAAATTTGAAAACTCTATTTGAGTTTTATTGTATTTTCTGTAGGGGGAAGGAATTTTGGTACTTGTGTATTATGCACCACTCACTCAAGTTTACGCTGAGTAAAACTCAGAACGGTTGTTCGGGACGTGCCCTAGGATTCGCTCGAAGGGCGGGCTGCAGGTATGCTTTCCGGAAAGGATCGTATTGTCCAATTAGCGATCCAGCCTCCGCTACTGCCACCCCTGCACCGCCCTGCCCACCACCGCTCGCTGAAGATGACCCTCCTCGACTTGTCGCCTTCCCCTCACTATCCCTGCTACCACCACGCTTGGCCAGCTCTTCTTGTCGTTGGGCTTCTAATTCCTGTTGCATACTCAGATCCATCGAAATGGTGATTGCGTTAATTGGTGTGATGAAATGTGGCGCCGCTTATGTGCCTCTTGATCCAAATTTACCCGCTGATCGGGTTGACTATATTGCGCAAAATAGCACTTTCAAACTGGTATTAGGGAATCGCGACAACAGTGCGTTCTCGGTGCCATATTATGTTTGGTCGACGTTGGAAACTACCTTAACTGAGTACAGTGGTGAATATCCAAATGTGACCATCTTGCCGGAACAGGCGGCATATGTGATTTACAATTTGGCATTTATCTCTATTCGTATGTATATGTATTATCTGACTTTTTTTCAGTTGTTTGGAAACAACTTCTTTTTTCAATGAACGTTTTAGCAAAAAATGAAAAATATGACAAATAGCCCGAAAAATTGATTTTAATACCTTTTTTGGTATTCTATCAACTCCCGGGGATCCGTAGGGGACCAAGGGATGTAAATGCTTTTCTTCAAGGATTATGGCTGGTTGCCCTTATACTGCAGCCATTATCAAATTCTTGCACAAATGCCTGCTATTTACTAAACATTGTTGAATTTTTGATATTTATGGTCATACCGGAATCCATAAGCGCTTTAAAACAATTATTTTTGACCCTAAAAATAAGGAAATAATGGCGATATTGTATTATGGGCACTTAAAGAGGGTACAATTACTGGGTATAAAAAGTAGCCGCAAAAGGTCAGTTCTTAAGGTTTCTTTGGTGACTAACTTACTTCTTTAAAAGAATCAAAATAAAATTTTGTTTTAGTATTACGTGATCAAATGAACCTGTTATCCCTTGAAAAGGCCCGCCAATCTAGCGGGCCTTCGTGATTCTATCAGTTACAAATCAGCTCTTCTTGTTCTGTCGGTTTTCGACCAGGTCATCGACCACCGCGGGATCGGCCAAGGTCGAGGTATCACCAAGCGAGCCAAAATCGTCCTCGGCAATCTTGCGCAAAATTCGGCGCATGATCTTACCCGACCGCGTCTTCGGCAATCCCGGAGCAAACTGGATCTTATCGGGGGAGGCGGTTAGATCCATACCAGAATCTGCACAGGGAATATGAAACTTATTTACAGAGTAAATTTTAAAATTTAATTAAAAATTTTTTAATTACTTTAATCAAAATTACACCCAATTTTTAAGAAAGATGTCTTAATGTACAACGTACATTTGTACGGAACTCATTTAGGAATGGTTTCTGTTAGTTTTAATCTTAATGTAGCTCTTTACTTTCACTGGAGTCTCTAGAAAGAGTTCAATGAAGAATCTTTATTATTCTTACAAACCTTGTTGCTTGGTCGCCAATCTCTTTTGCAAGAGCTTGGCAAACGGTCGGTCACTGTTCGGTTGTTCGCAGTCAAACGCCAGCGTGAGATTGCCGCTCATGCAAACTGGCCCAATAGCGTGCTTGATGAGATCGGCACGGCGGAAGCACGACAGTATAAATCAAGCTACTTCATCGACTGGTATCTGATGGCAACGGCGCAGACCATGCAGCCCCTGCTGGATGCCGAAGAGAAGATCCCGGCCATTCTTTCACACATCCATTCACAGGGGTAATCTTCCGCTCTATCCATGAATGTATTGTTAAGGAATAATTGTTAAAGAAAGAAAATATCTCATTCCTCCACCACTTCTTCTCGGCACGACACTCGAACGTTTTTCATCTTTGACCGTTCCTGTTACACTTCACTGTAGTTTTTCCCTAAAGTGACCAAGAATCATCCACGATCCTTTCAGAGGGGCATTAAGGTCGGGGTTAGATGAAGAATAGGCGGGAGGCGTGAAATGGTCATTATGTAAAGCCAGGTTTATCCTCGTGTTAAATTTCTGAAGAATAAGAGGCTAAAATTGGGGAAGAGGGAGCTTTTTTGCCTGCTCGGAATACTGTTGTGTAAGAGGAGTGAAATCTTCGAAAATGAATCTAGAACTATGACTAGGACCTTGTGGTTATTATAAAGTTGCTAACCCGTAGAAAACCGATCTGTCATGAACTTAAAAAGTAAATGTACAAGTAGGAAGTAACTTGCAGGAATGTCTAAAATCATCCCTCATATACACAATAAAACATACGAATATAGAAGTTCGCTACGTAAGTTACGTATATTTTTTACTTATGAAAACGTTAGTAAAAAATTAAAAGTTATAGTTGCCTTTTTATATAATCAAAAAATTGGAGGGCAACTAGGCCTCCTCTCACACTCCTTTTTTCTCAAACTCTTCCAATTATAACTATGAAAAACCCATTTAGCCCGAAAAAATAAATATGCAAATTTCGTTTTAATTATTTATGCGCTGAGAGCCAACCATTAAGCTCAGTGAATTTTCTTATTAGCTGGTTGTTTTCCATTAAACAATTGAGACCAATTTTCTGATACACTGAATCTGACAGTTCACTAAGATTCTTTCACTTTTTGGAGGTGTTTCCCCCTTTTTCAAAAGTCAGGCAAACTTTTTCATGCTCGTGACATTTCCTAAGTGATTTTTTATATTTGAAATCAGCGCTTAAATCAAATTCTTTTGATCAGGGCCTTATTCGGGATTTATTTCAGAGGTGGGGAGGGACTGAACAAGGAAGTCAGTCCATTCTTATATAGAATAATTCTTGTCCATCTGTTATAAAGATTGCTCTTTGCTTTCATTTGATATTTTTCATTTATTCATTGGGTCTAAAGAAGGAACAAAAGCTTGCTTGAAGTTTAAAGATATCCAAAATTAAGGATGTCGATTACCGATTTCCGTCTCCATGAATAATTGTAGATAAAGGTAAGGCCCCCAAGAAATACAAACAGTCCACAATAAACAGAGACTTTATTGACACAGCGAGGAACGCGAACATCGCGTCGTCCGTGCATGCCTTGGCCATGTCGCGCGCAGCGTCGGCCACGGCTTGCGGTGTGGTTCCCGAAACACAGAAGAGTTCGGTTTCGGTCGCGCGGCGTCGGAACGCTTGCTTGTCTCCGCCGTACTCTTCGACGGTGACGTGGAAGTTGCTTCCGCCGAAACCAAACGAGCTCACACCAGCGCGACGCTTTTCACTCTCCGCTTTGATCCACGGACGAGCGCGCATCTCCACACTAATAAATATAAAATAGAATAAATAAAATTGGATAATAATAAAATATAATGTGATTATTTACAGTGTTGTTAATTTTGTAAGATATGTTATTTCTTTTGGTATTTCACCTGATAATTCATTATTATTCAAATTACTAATAAATATAAAATAGAATAAATAAAATAGAATAAATATTAAAATATAATATGATTTTTTACAGTTCTTCTAAGTGTGTAAGATTTCCTATTTCTTTTGGTATGCAACCTGATAATGATAACAGGAATTAATAACAAAAGTGACAACAAAGTGGCTTACTTAAAAGCCGATTAGCCAAGCAATGATAATAATAATAATAATAAAAAAAAATACAAAAATAATAAATAAATTATAATACACCGATAATATCAACAACTATAACAATATCAATAATAATAAATAAATAAAACATCAATAAAATTAAAAATGAAACATTAATTTGTAAATTAGAATAGCTATCAGAATAAAAATTAGCCAAAAATTCAGCCAAGCAAGTTCTGGCCAGTGAGATTTCTTCCCACTAGCAATATCATCTGATGTCATCAAAGTGTGGAGCCTTCTAGGTGAGAGGGCCATTTCTCCAAATTTTTCCTTTCCTGGTCTTGACATCACCTATAAAAAGAAATTGTTGTCTTTCATTGTAGAGTAGTTTCCTTCCCAAGACTTTTTTCCTTCTTTAAATACAGCAGAGAAAAACAGGTCTTCAAAGAAAAACAAACATATTTAACAAAAGAAAAGAACCAAAGCCCCGCGGTGAGCATCGCAGGCCTGTTCCTCGCTCTGGCGCTCCTCGACGCGTTTCCGGTGCTACCGGGCTGGCTGCATGGTTTGCTGCTCTTGCTGTTTGCCGGCCTGTTCGCCCATCGGCTTTGGATCGGTACGAGGCAAATCCAGGTTCCAACAAACGCCGAGGCCACCCGTCGGCTCGAGACCGATTCCGGGCTTGAGCATCGTCCCCTGACCGTCATCGAGGATCGCCCCGCGCTCGGCGTCGTCGATCCCGAGGTGCGTCGCGACATTTACAAGCTTTCGCTCGGCCTGGGACACCAAGAGGGTCAAAGAACTTGTTCTTTGTCACTGACTGCAGTTCAGCTGAGCGTTGCTTGACAAAGTTTTTCAACGTTAGCGAGAAAGGCAAGGTTTTAAGCTGTTTTTTTCTCAAATGGCTGAATTGCCAAAACTAGTTCTGCCGCCGAGCGAGGCTGTTGGATAGTAGCAGTAGGCCTGGGGCACATGGTGTCACCCAGCACTTCGTATACAACCGTCTGGTCAAATCGCGCCTCGCGCAACGTGACTACAACGTTGTCATCCTGGCGTTCAATGCGCTCGGCCGCGCTGCGCAGCCCGGTTCGCACCAGCGCATCCTCGAGCGCCTGCAGCGGTCTGGCTACACCAGCCCCCGCCGCTTTGCCGGCCGCCGCTGACGCGGCATTTGCTCGCACCCACAGAAAGTCTTCCCTGGCCTGCGCAGCGCTTGCTTCAGCCTGCGCAAGCTCATCCGACACCGGCGCGACTAGAAAAAAAAGAAACCAGGTAGCCGTTTTTTCATTGCCGTTTTTGTTTCTGTTCCGTTTATTTCTTATCGATTTTGCCGTTTCTGGGTTTTTTTAAACCCATTTTTCTTCATTTTCCGTGTTTTGGTTGTAAACAGAACCATATCGCATTCTTACCACTTTAATTGGATTTGGATACTTGCCATGTATAGATTCTTGATAATCCATCCAGGGGGAATTCAGAAAATGTCTGAATGAAAAGGAGCTTGTAATCAGAGAAAAAAACGAAGTTTGAATAATATCATACTGAAACTGAAATTCACCTTCTAACAAAATTCCACTAAATATTTGTAAGCACACAATGTTTAAACAAAAAAAAATGGCAATAAACTGCTTATTTCATCTTTGCTCAAGAAGAAGATGAAAATACATACCAATTGTTAAGTCATGGACAGGCTGAAACCTTTTGTCTGTAAATTGCAACAGCAAACATGATTTTCCAACACCTTAAAAAGAAGTAACATCATAAAAAGATGGGTAGTTGGTTTATTATATTAAAGTATTACCGAAAAACTAGAACATGGAAAATGTTAAAGGCTGAGCTTGAGCAAAATATAAAATGACAAGTTTCTAAGGACCTACACTCAAAGGACCACGGAAAGCATTTATAAGCCCCCTTCTATCACATAATCGACTACCCCCACCCCTTGGACAAAATGCTGCGTACGCCCATGGTACCAAGCGGTCAAAAAGACGTTGGGAACAATGGCTTGAGAGAAAAAAGATTCCACAAACACTGTTAAGGACTGGGCTGATGTTGGAGATACCTAATTGAAGAATACAGCTTCCTGGTAGGAGAATATCTCATCACATAAGACCCCTCCCCCATCTCTTTCTTCAGTCTCGAGCAAAAATCAGACAAAATATTTGTAGTTAGCCACTTAGAGAAAGATTTTTCGGAATGTTGGAGGTTTCACTTTCAAATTGTTCAAACTTTTGTAATTACACAATCATCTGAGTCATCCTCCTGAATTATTATTATAACCCCTACACCGCTCAAATCGGCAAGTGGCACACCGGCACCGACACCGGTCCCGGCCGCGACTGGGATCACCAGATCGTCTGGAACCGGCCGAAGTTCCCCAACAACTCCGGCAAATACTACCGCAATCAACTGATCGAAACCAACGGCGGCAAGGCCAGAATGGTCAAGGGCTACTCGACCGACAACTACACACAGTGGGCACTCGACTTCATTCAAAACAAGAAGAGCGTGAAGCGCGACGGGAAGAAGCCGTGGTACAAGCTTATTTTATTGCCACAAAAAAAACAACAACAAACAAATGACCGTGGATTGTCAGTGTAATTGACATATACTAAGATATATTCCTTAAGGTTTTGATAGTTTTTTATTCATTAATGTAAGAAAGGTGACAACATTTAAAACTTTTTTTTTCAGTAAAGCACAAATTATGTTCTGGTCTTGAGAAGGCATGGGGGTTATCAGCCCAACTCATGTTTATTTTTGCTCGTTTTGAATTTGACTTGGTTATTTATTGACTTTTCAAATCTAATCCGTGTTGCATTCCAATTAAAACATGTTTTTGGTTTTGCCAGCTGGTATGCTTATTTCCTTTAAAAAAAAGAAGAAACAATTTGTTTACTAAACAAGATGGAGTATTTACCTTTCTTTCCAGATTATCTGCTAAACACAATGGGATAAGAATTGAGATTTTCTTGCAAATTTTTTAAAGCTTCTAATCTCATCTGTGTGTTCAACCCAATTGAAAACAATTCAAAATATGAAACCAGGTGTAGAAATCAGCATGAATAGAGCTGCGTTGAGAAAAATCAGCACAAAATGATTTCCATGAACTAAATGATTTTCAGGAGGAAATAAATCAATGTAAAAGTTTCACGATAAGAAAAATCTATATACAAAAAGCTCGAGAAACCAAAAAATCAGCACGCTATTACATCCAGGAACAAAAATCAACACGCAACAAGTTCCATGAACATAATCAGTTTCACAAAAAGCAAAATCAATGTACAAGTCTTATGAAGAGAAAAACAGATCCGCGTTGAAGGTGGTCTCTGCCGAGATCGACTTCATCTCCCGGTCCGGGCGCACCGGTCGCGAATCCTGCGCGCGAGCCAGCGCGAAGAGCCGCGCCCCCGTCTCTCCGTATCGCGCCGTCAGCGCCCTTTCGGAAGCCGCGCGCAGATCGGCGATGGTCGGGAATCCGTCGGCGATCAGCCGCGCGGTCATGCGCGGCCCGACCCCCCAGATGACCGAAACCGGCCGGGGCGCCAGAAAATCCGCCGCCACCGGTAGGTTTTCCATGAACGCATCAAGAGATGCTGCGTCGACCAACCATTCCTGTCCGGTGCTTGTGCTGACTTTCTCGCACTGCAATCCGTCCTTTGAAATTGCGCAAGCTCGCTGAAACGAGCGCTCTGAAGGAGATTTTCGGCCCGCGTTCACCACATGCGTCTGCGCCTCGGAAATAGTCAGTTTGACGGACTCGGACACCTTCCGAACATCATGCACGGTCGCAGTGTTTGGCGTCGCCATGTCGGCAGCAATGCCGAGTTGTCGGCAATCTGGCTGCAGATCTACCGGGAGCCGGACAAGCATTTCGAGCTGTATGAGCTGGCCGAGGAACTCGTCGATGTCGAGGATCATTTCCAGCAGTGGCGGTTTCGCCACATGAAGACCGTGGAGCGCATAATCGGCCACAAAAAGGGAACCGGGGGATCTTCAGGCGTCGGGTTTTTGAAGACGGCACTGGACCGCACTTTCTTTCCCGAGCTTTGGGCCGTCAGGACCGAACTGTAAAACGGATCGCAGATTGGAAAGCGGAGGGAGAAAAAATTTACGACCTGATTTTGACGGATTGCCCGACGATGGACGGCGACTGGCAAATTGTAGTTGGTACAAATGAAGGTTATGTATACTGGCTAAATAGCGCCGGTAAGTTGATTCGGAAAATGTTTAATCCCGCCGGCGCGATTAACGGCCTTCTTACATTAGCCGACTGTGAAAGATTGATTACCGTCGACGCCTCGCGGCAGCCAATGAAAATATGGGATCGCCCTCACGCAACGGATTCCGTCAGTCCCCATCCAAAAGGAGAAAGTTGAGCAAGAATCCGTCCTGACGGCTCCACGCACAACCAATTCCACCTTGCACCTGCCTACCCCCGCCATTTCTAACACCGAACATCCCAAGGCCCCGTTACCAACCCTAACCCTCCCGATCGAGACACCTCCACCCTCATACACTACGTCGGAAACAGCGACCACCTTCTCAAGCCGAACTGGAAGCCCAAACCCCGTTTCTATCTCCACAGCTCTGCGTGAGGAATTTAAATGGATTGGCAAAGTATGGTCTAATTTACTTTGATGAGTTCCAAATTACATCCACCGACATTGGGAAGATGATGTCGAGGAGCTACTTAGCCTTTGAAACTATGAAAATGTTCACAGAGGTAAGTATACAGTATAAGACTTCAGTGTTTTTCTTTTCAATAAACAAAAGTACTTTCATTCCTTCTAGTCTGCATCTGACCCACAAGCTGTAACTTAATTAGAGAATTCTGAGAGCCTGCAATAAGGTGAATTAATTCGTTTTAAGCTGTAACAGGGCCCACTACTTATATTACAAAAAGGCTATGTAATAGCAACAGTGGCGTAATTTCTTCAAATCCTGGGGGAGGCAAAGCTGGAGCCATTTTTTCCAAATAAAGTGAAAATGACAGTGAAGCCGAGGTCCGGGAGGGGAAGTTGTCCCCCCTAACCCATAGCAAATAACTCCCCTGAATAGCAAGTAAAACTTAAACAAAAAAACGTCCGAGAACAATGGAGTTGCTTAGGGTTTCGGGACGAATCAGTCTAGAGACAACTAGCGTAATTCTTGGGAAATTACATATAAGTAGTATCCCCTTTTTGAATTTCGCGGGAGCCCTATCCCTGGATTTCATGAGAGCCCTATTCCTTCATTCCATGAAAGCCTGCGGGTGCGTGTTATGTAATACGGAATATTTTCTAAGAGATTAATGTTTCTTATTGGCAAGAAAACGAGAATGTTTCCTAGGAGATGTAGATGTTACGTAATAATCTTATAGAAGAAAACTGAAAAGATATAATATTTTTTTCCATGAAAAAGACTATGTCAATAAATAACGAACAGAAATTAAACTAAAAAACTTTTTCCACAAGAACTGTTTTTCAAAGAAAAGTAAAGAGCTCCATTAAGCCAAGAATGATCAAAAATATAGTCAAATAATCTTTCAAGCGTAAATCTACCACAAATTACTATATCTAAATAAATAAAACTCAAAACGAATAGACATTACAATAAATAGCCAAGTCACGCAGGGTCGCGACGTCGAGCTCAGCTGGCGCAGTCCCCTGGAGTACTGTAGCCTGGAGGTCTACCGGGACGGCCAGCTCCTCGACGGAGACGTCACGATCTGCGGCGAGGAGACCCTCTGCTACGTCGACCCCGACCTTCCCGGCGGTGTCTACCTCTACCAGGTGCGCGGCATCGACGACTGCCGCGGTGGCGGCGGGGGCAAGCGTCTGCGCGACAAGGGTCCCGCGCCCAGCCAGTTCTCGGACTTCGAGGACAGTTCAGACGTCAGCGCGGTGATCTGATCGCTGGGAGGGACGGCGTCAGCGAGGGACTGTTCGAGTACCTCTAGCTCAACCCGCACGTTGTGAAGTTTGGACGGATCGGAGATCCGCTCGTTCTTGATTCTGAGAATCGTGATCTTGTCGATCAACTCTCCGGGCGCGATCTCTACTGTGATGGCAGATTGACTCATGGCCGGGAGACTAACGCTTGTTGGCGAACAGAAAAAGGTGCTGTGAGGGCAAGCCGTCTTTCCGAAGAAAAGGAGGCGTCCTTTCTCCCTAAGTTACAGGACGATTTTGCCTAGTTCCTTAGCCATGATTCACTCGAGCACCTCAGGATTCTCTCCTTGACTACCTGTGTCGGTTTGCGGTACGGATACTTATAACCTAAGCTTAGAAGGTTTTCTTGGAGGTCATTACAGTCATTATCTGTTCCACTAGAAGTTTCACAGTACTATCTCCCTTTAGCAGAAAATGCGCATTTAACAACATCTTCTATACCTACAAAAACCAGTATATAAGAATTGCTCATTCCAGCTGCAGGCATTGTGTTAATTATACTGTACATTGACCTGACCGAATTCCGGTTCCCTATTCCACAAAATGATCTAATGGCATTATTCTGCAGTACGCGTATTGGGCGAAGTATTGAGGGGAAAGTACCAAGCCATACAGACCAACAATATAAAATATACGAATGCATCAGAGAAAAATATAATAATCGTGAAACATATGAAGGAAAAAAGTGTTTTAATTTACGGAACCAATAATTGATTTTCATGTATCTTTCGGACACCTCGCTGAAATGAAATAGCCGTTTTGTTTGGTTCAGTTGAAATGTCCGAAAATTATCTCATTAAGGATGAGACCACCCCTCAAGCATAAGGGAAAGGGTTTTAAGTTATGCCCTGAGAGAATAGAGTTCTTCATGAAAGGATGGTGGAATAAATTTCGGATGGGTATATCGGATTCGAAACCAGAGTTTTTAGTACCGTTTCTTTGAGTCAAAATGATCAGATCAGAAAACCCTATAGCAAAATTTTCAAGCTCCTATCTACAAAAATGTGGAATCTTGTATTTTTTGCCAGAAGACAAATCATGGGTGCATGTTTATTTGTTTGTTTGTTTTTTTTTTCCCAGGGGTCATTGTATTGACCAAGTGGTCCTAACAAGTTTTTTTAACTGAAAGTAAGGCCAGAATTCAGTTTTTTAGAGCTTTCATTATAATCAGCCAAGTTCCTCTTTACTTATAGACTGTCTCTACAACCTTTTTAAGACTCAGGACCGACGTTCTGTCCAGCCGCCAGGGAGCCCAGTATGCGCAACTCGGTAAACTCCAAGCCCAGGGTTTCAATTTCCGTTTGCCACAGCCGATTCATGAAATCCTGATTGTCGGTCATGTTGCCGCCATAGCCATCATCGACCGCTTCGGCATTGGCACGTATACCGGCGAGGCTGCGTTTGAGCGCCGGGGAGTAAGCGTTTCCACGTTCGAATTCGAGCAGGTATTTTGCACAGGTCCAGCCCTTCTGGTTGTGTCTTTTGACAGTTTGCATCTGATCTAGCTATCAGGATATCTACCAGAAGGGGCCATTATGCATATTTGCCAGATGACCTTATTTTTTCTGTCTCAGCTAACTTTCAATGATTAAGTAGTAATTCTTTGTGTAGCTGATTAGAAATTCTCTCTGCCGATTCTGCTGATGAATGAGTCAATGTATTTATAACCCATTAATAACACAAAGGCGTGGCGATGGAGTATCAAAAAGTAGAAAAAAGGAAAAGCTGGATCTGGTCGGGATTTAAAATAAGAGCTCTGAGACACGATATCCTTCCAACCATCAAATTTCATAAAGATCTGATCAACCGTTCGTAAGTTAAAAATACTTCATTTTTTCTATTTTTCCGAATTAACCGGTTAATACCAAGTGCCATAAAAACGCTTAAATGTAGACAATGTAAGTGTTAGAGTCATGAAGGGTCGTAACTATTGGAGGTGAAGATAGAAAAGTTTGAGATTTTATTCATTTGTTTAGAAAAGAAAGACTTAATTATTTGTTTTCTAAGAAGTATTTCGACTCATTTACTTAGTTTGAAGCACATACCTACATGCATCTTTATTAGAGTTCATATTTTTCTGACGATTTTAGTCTTTATTCGAATATTTTAGGATGAATAGAAGAGGAAATACTAACGAAGAGCTCTAAACTGACAGGACTCTATACTGAAAGGACTAGCTATAAACGTTCACCGAAATATAGAAATAGACATCGACCGTATAATAAATAGATATGGTGAAATACTGCTGATACGCCCGTATCAGCAATCTGTATACGTATGTTGTGTTTTGATTTAGTTCAACTTTCCCTTCAACGTCTCCTCAGATATTTTTTTCAAT
Organism: Alatinidae sp. Z8VKAUB7J3; assembly: GCA_010016025.2. Lineage (NCBI taxonomy): Eukaryota > Metazoa > Cnidaria > Cubozoa > Carybdeida > Alatinidae > Alatinidae sp. Z8VKAUB7J3. The sequence continues at coordinate 180,341,803 of JAAAKM020721499.1, read as the reverse complement.
ATGCTCAGCCTTAGTAGTACTCGTTACAGAAATAGCAGCTGTAGTGATAGTAGTGGTAGTGGAAGTAGGGGTTGTGATAGCAATAGAAGCAGTGGTAGCTGTAATAGTAGTAGCGTGTAAATATTGCCTTTTTGGTCAGTTGATCATCTTCCTTACGGAAGCTTTTGAAAGTTCTCTAGGATGTAACCCAAGAATAAAGATTTTCATAAAATGCATATGGGACAAGTAAGGAATGCTTGTGAATTTTAAGTCTGTGCCCAGGAGAAAACAACGTTTTGAATTATTTTGTTTGTAAGAAGAAGGAAAAAAGAAAATTCCCGGCCTCGTAGTTTCTTTTAGTGTTTTCATCAGTAAAAAATGGAATTTTACGCTAAAAATGTGCAAAAGAATTTCTGGTGTAACAGGTTCGTCCCGGCGATCAGTCTTTATTTCGAACGCGAAAGTCGGCTCCTGCGCCGAAGTGAGCGCGTATTGCCGAACTTCGGCCTGGTTGAGTATCGATTCAACAATTATCACGAGGTAGACGGCATTCCCTTCAACCGCGAATTTGTGCTCTACCTGAATGGCGATTTGAACATGCAGCGAGACAACCTTCGTACCCAGGTCAATGTCGATATTGACAAGCTTAGCCGGGTTGAGAGTGACCTGACGCATATTGCAGCAATCACAGCAGCTTCGCAATTTTTTTTCCTAAAATTATTTCATCCATCTTCCACATTGTCAAATTTTAAACTCTCAAGTTTAATATTCAACTGTTCCTGGAAAGTTTCTCCCAGATTTTCATCCAGGAGTCGACAAGCATCATAACTTTCCGGGAGGTAGTTACCCTTCCGAAATTTCAGCTTTAAATTCCCTTTAGACACTATTAGACGGTGATCTTTACTTTCAACATCAATAACAGCAAGGGAAAAGAATTACTTAAGCTAAAAACTGGTAAGGGTCTGACCTGTGCGGTTTTTACAGAAAGTGTGGACCTCAGGCCGCATTGATGAATATGACATTACATTTTGGAAAGCTCCGCAGAACTCTTGTCTGGGGCCAAAAAGGATGGTTTTTGCTTGTCCCCGAGCCAGAGCATATGGTGTGCGAAATGAAGTGGAGTTACATAGCCTATGTCAGAGAGGAGTATCTGAAGTTGTGCAGCCAAGCTTTCGTTTCATCAAATCATGTTTCTGCTTTAGGGGCTGACAACTTCAGTAGTAAGGTACACATTGAAACCAAAAATAAGCCGATACCAATTGTGAGAAATGTAGGGGACTTGTAAGGAAAGGTCAGCTGTTAGCTCATAATCATCTTCGGTAGTGAGGGGTTTGCAAATTTTGCTATTTGGTCTACCTATTATTTGTTTCCAGTGTATTTGATGATAAGACCGAGTTGGTTCCAGTGGGTTAAAGACAGGTAGTAGACATGTAGACAAGTAAGACATGTAGGTTACGCCAGCGCTTCCAAGTCGACAATCCCGCAAGCGATGACCGTGACATGGTTCGGCTCTCAAGCAGATGAAGAGTGAGACGGAGGATGGTGAATGTCGAGGTGGTTTACATAGCACATCAGCTCAATCGATTCAGTCTATTTGGCGAGCAAACACAACAGCAGCAGCGGTTCATCATTCAGCGTGGTCGATAAGAGTCGACGACGATAATGTGCATCAGAAGCCCAAGAATCGTCTGACCAGGCCGCGACGTGTTGCAGCGGGACCACGGATATGCATGTGAATGTGCGCATTATTGCAGCGACCAATGCCGATCTCAATCAAGCCATGCTCCAAAAGGACTTTCGCCAGGATCTTTATTTTCGCTTAAATGTTATGGAGATATTTATTCCGCCCCTCCGCAAAAGACTTGCCGATATTTCCATCCTGGCCCGCCATTTTGTGCGTTTGTTTAATCGAAAGTTCCGGAAAAATATCAAAGGAATCGATGCTGAAGTCCTGGCACTGATGGACGCATTGAAACTGTGAACACAACCAGTTTAATTGATAAACAGGCTTGAACAAACAGTCTAAATTGGGGTTTAGAACTATACAAAATTAAATCCTATCTTAGAATTTATATTTTAACTGGTCAGTAACTAGGACCTAGGAGGATTTTAACTGGCTTAAAAATATATAAAAGATTAGGGTTGATTGATTGTAAGAACCTATGCTGTAACTGTTGTAATCTTGATATTACAAATTTGATGTCATTTGGCAAGTTAATAAACTGGCAAGCCGCAACGTCACGACGTGTCGCGCCGCGCAGCCGGGCAATCAACCGTACCACCTCGTGGATGCGGTAGTCGTCGTAGAACGTCATTTCCTGCGGCACGTACCCGATGCTCCGACGCACACGTCTGCCATGCCGGCGGACATCAAGCCCACCGACCTTGATCTGACCCTGGAAATCGATCAGGCCCAGGACGCAACGCAACAACGTGGTTTTGCCCGCGCCGTTAGGCCCCCAAAGCGCGACAGACTGCCCCACCCTTTTACTTTTCAGGTCAATTTTCACTGAAGGTCAGCAATTTGTAGTTTAGCCTATTTTGATTATAGCAATTGATTGATCCTGACATCTAAAAAGAATAGATTTTTCTTCGTTGAATAATTTAATTTTTAGCGGGAAAATTTATATGCCGGAAGCCTAAAATTGGAATCTGTAATAGCCAGGCCTTGACAGAACCCCAAGCTGGTGAAGAATATTTCTATAATCTCGTTTTATCTAATTTTTCTCCATTCTTTCTATATTTAACTAATTTAAATTTGAGCCTATCAGATTTTTTATAAGATTTTCAGATTGGTGAAGAATTTTATGAAGCATTCTGATTGGCTCATATTGGCACTAGCTGATTGGCACATATTGGCACAAGTATTATAAAATATTTAATGTGAATAGACCTTTTACACTACTGCATTTACACGAGAATCATATATAGGAATAAGTTCAGTCTACCAGAGTTTAAACTTTTAAAAACACTTTATTTTACATAAGAATTACGACATTCTGGGACCAATGGGTCGAAACGATCAACCATGGGAAAAAAGCAAATAAACACGTATCCGTGATTTATCTTCTGGCAAAAAATACAAAATTCCGCATTTTTGAAGATAGGAGCTTGAAACTTCTACGGTAGGGTTTTCTGATACGCTGAATCTGATGGTGTGATTTTTGTTAAGATTCTGTGAATTTTAGGGTGTGTTTCCCCCTATTTTCTAAAATGAGGCAAATTTTCTCAGGCTCGTAGTTTTTGACAAAAGTAAAATTTTGATTAGTAAATTTTTGAGATTTCGTCAAAGTTGACACTGTTTATTGAAACACTTTTTTTTTCTAGACATTTTTTAGTGTTTTAAATGTTTTCTAGGCATTTCTATCTGTTACATTATAACAAGAAAACATTCTGTTTTCCTTGTTACATTCCCAATAGAACTAGTTTTGGTACAGTAAAAGTAAATCATTTAAGGCACTTTTCACAGTATAAAAATAAAGCATTTCAGGGACATTTCATGATAGTAAGATTTATCATTGGCTTTTCCCTTATCGGACAAAAAATTCCGATTATCTTACGTAAGTGACAGTTTCTAACGACTAGAGACAAGTTGACTAATGACTAGTTTTAGTGACTAAAATAAAACATGCCGTTATTTCTAATTCAACAATACAACTTAAAGCTAATAAACTTTTTTAACTTTCTTTATAGATATTTTTTGTCGACACCATCTGAAGCTAAGAGCAACAAAAAACCAAAGCTAGATGAAGAAGCATCCAGAAAATCCTTCTTTCGGAGCGCCCACGATTCAAAATTATACTTGACCTCTGTCATCATTGTAGCTTCCAATATTCTAATCTTTGTTCGCAGACTTATCATTCTATTTTCTGGAACTATCTTCAACTGTAAAAAAGTCCGCTAGAATCCTGCGCCCTTGTCATTGAGTTTTTCTTCCCCCCATGACAGATTCCCCCAAGGAAAGATCCTCCAACATAGACCCCTCTCCTCAGCCCCACCCCAAACAAAATAAAATCCATTAGTAAACATATCTCCCAGTGCTTTTATTTTTTTTTATTGTGTAGAACATTATAATAAATTTACTTGGAATCAATTTTACAAAATGCGCCTATAATTTAATTCTCAGTCTTTATTTAGGTCTATCCTTAAAAATGTTACATTCATTCATTTTTTTAGGTAGGCTAGGCTATAGGATACAGTTAAAACATTTGTTTAAGACTTGGATATTGTAGGTACATTTTGTAAAATTTGTATAATTCACTGCTGTTACTTGTTTTAAGGTTCGACTTTGGGACGCAGCCTCTTTAACTCTTTAAGAAAACGAAGTTTTTTTCATATTATCTTGCTAAGGAATCAGCCGACTGATGGAAGTTTATGGATGCCATGTCATTGTTCGAAAAGTGTAGAATAAATATTAAGAGGAAATTCAGTACAATGGAAATTCTTGAAGACCTTGCAACTGAAGCAGCCCGGTCAACAATGAAAGTAAATTCTCGTAAATCTAATAATATGAAACTTAGTTTTCTGAGATACATTGTATTTATAACTATAATGATTCTTTATGTAAGGCTCGTGCTACTGAGTGCCAAAGTAGCTTTGAGGCTAAATACTTTGAAAGGCCACCCTGACAAACAAACATTTATTTTATTTACCATTTTAATTTTTAGACAAAGTTTTTCAAAAATTGACGCTAGAAAACTTTCATATTTCCGCAATGTAACATTACATTATTATTACTTTTTTTTTATCTTCTAAAGCTGGGGGGAGCGAAAATTCTCTCTTCCCTCCGGTTATATCAATAACGTATTTAGGACTTGTGCTTATTCTTCCCACCAAGTTTCATCCCGATCTCTCCACTCTAAGCGTTTTCCAAAATTTCCCGTTTCCCCCTCAAAATCCCCCCAATATCACCGTATACTGTCGGGATTTAAAATAGGAGCTGTGAAAAACGACATCCTTCTAAATATGAAATATCATTAAGATCCGATCACCCATTTGTAAGCACAAAATACCTCTTTTTTTCAATTTGTCCTCTCCTTCGAAAACATCTAGTAAATTTTCATCCGTTTTTCGGAGTGCCCATGCTTCAGAACCATAATTGACCACCATCACTGTAGCTTCCAATGTTCTAATCTTGGTTTGTAGACTTATCTCTCTATTATTCCAAATCTTTTTTATTTGTAAAAAAAACACTCTGAGCCTTAGCTATTCTACTTTTAGCATCTTCACTGCTCCCACCGTCTTTACTAATAATAATACCAATGTAAGTGAAGCTGTCCACCTGATCAATATTTTTCTCTTTACGCTAAGGTGTTTTTAGCAATTTCAAAAGAGCAATTTATTCTAATTAAATGGTCTTTGTGATTCAGGGGTCATTCTTAAAGAATTGGAACAAAATTCGAACTTTAGCGTAAAGAGTGAGGTAATGACGAGGGGACAAACCCCCTCATATACGTAATAAAAATATACGAGTATAGACATTCCTTACGTAAGTTACGTATGTTTATTACTAACAAAAAAGTTCGTAAATAAAACTAAAAGTTCTAGTGGCCGGTAAAACGTTTCTAAATAGATTGCTTCTGGAATCAATTCGATCCGAAAATGACGTAGTGTTGACCCTTGTGTCGTCCAGAATAGCCGCAAAATTACTGCCTGGCTGGAGAACTGATCATTCCGCTTTGAAATTGCCTCTGAATATGCAATCTACAGAAATTCCTACGTGGAACATTAAATTCAAATTCATTATAAAGTTGACTCCCAGATTTTTTGCTCCGTTCTTTTCAGTCTAACAGTTTGTGGTAACAAACTGTGCAGCATTTGAAAAAGAAATCTTGACATAATTAATTTCTTTCATCAATTTTCAACTCTTGTTCTTGTATTGAGTATTCCATCCACTCAAATTCCATAGACTCGATGTGAATCACGTAGACAGCACAATTTCCCTTTCAAATAAATCTGTATTGTCGAGTCCTGTTAAATGCCTGTCAAGAATGATAGATTAGCTGTCTCTATACAATCCTCCTGTTTTTCAGGTTCCATGTCTGGTATGTTTTGTAAATTTTCAGTGCTTATTCTTCCCACAAAGCTTCATCCCGATCTCTCCACTCTAAGCGTGTCCCAAGATTTAAGGTTTCCCCCTCCAACTCCCCCCATATCACTGGATCCGGTCTAAATTTAAAATAAGAACTCTGAGGCCCGAGGTCCTTCTGAATATAAAATTTCATTAAGATCCGATCACCCATTTGTAAGATAAAAATACCACATTTTTTCCAACTTTTCCTGTCCCTCCAGCCCCCCAGATGGTTGAATCGGGGAACGACCTCGCGGCGCGGTGCGGATCAGGAAAGGGTCGCCCCCGTGGCGGCCCTTTTCCTTTGCGTGCCAATCGTGCCGATAAGTGCAGGGCCGGTCGAGTGCGGCCGCATCTTACGAGCGAAAACCGGCGCATCGATGCAGCCTGTGGAACAGCCGAGCGGCGCTGTCGGTTTTACCGGCACAGCACAGGAGGACATCATGTTCGACTACAGCGACAGTCATTCCACGATCTCGTCCGATCGGGTCAACGGTACCGAGGTCAGCCCCCTCCCACGCTCATTTTGTTGAGATAGCCATTTTGTTCAGCATAGTCGAAAAACATATAATTATGTCTTTCGGACGACTTAATCCCCCACAGTCCCCGGGGGAGGGGCTGCAAGTTACAAACTTTGACCATTGTTTACACATAGTACTGGTTATTGGGAAGTGTACAGACGTTTTCTGGGGGACTTCTTCAAGTTAAAGGGGGGAGGTCGGGCGTTACATGGGAGGATCTTTCCATGGAGGATTTTATCATATTCAAACAAGTAAAAACATAGTGAAAACATTTTAAATGTCTTCTGTTTTCAGTTAAGTGCAAATTATGTTCTGGTCAAACAGTTCGTGATAACGAACGGTAGTAAGGAGCGACCCGGCTCAATAGTAACCGAAACTCAAAATATTTACGTCAAAAGAATCTTTAAATCAATAGTTACATCAAAAGAACCGTATTTTCATGCTGATATTAAATATATAAGTTTTATCAAGTTTAGTCTTACTCATCATAAGTAATGAGCTTGGTGGATAGAATAAGCAAATGTCCTTGATACGTGATTGACGGAACCGTTATGGATTCACTCTCTTTGGGGGAGTTGGGGGAGGGGTTTAGTGATTTGGCGAGTTTGGTGCTTCTGGAGGTGCTAGGACGAAGAAAATTGGTAGGCGTGTCAGGGAGCTGCACAAAATGACTTGATAAAGTCGTTTTCCCAAATTCGACCATCTGGAAAAATTAGAAAAAAATAGGTGTTTATAACATACGAGTGGGTGATCAAAGTTTCTCGGCTTTCGAAAACATCGCAAACATTCCAATTATATTCACCGGTATCATTATCACCATTGTTACTGCATTCACTACTGCAACAGCTACCTTGCATTGTTCGACCATTTCAGTCCCTGTCAACACATCTATTTCAGTCACTGCCGTCAATGACATTCCTGCTGTCGTCGAAACACTTGTACTTGTAGTCACTGTTGTTGTTGTAGCGGTTGTTCCAGGTGTGGCAACAATACCGGTTGTTGTCAAATTATGAGTTTATTGCGTCCGACATGAGTTTATTATTTTAACGACCGACATGAGTAAGCTATCACTGGATCGGCGGTACTTACAAATTTCTAATCTGAAAATAAAATTTGAAAAATTGAAAATAAAATAATCTTGGAAATAAAATTAACATTATGAAATGCTAGTATGATTGCTCCACGTTCTGCTTTTTCGAGATCTCTGGCAATTGAGGGGTTTCCTGCAATGTTGCTAAATACTTAGATTGTAAGTTCTAGTTTTAGTTCATTGTTTTTCCAGTTTTTCTTGTCGTACTTTACGGCCTTTTCTTTGTTGTAATAACTTATTAACTTGAATTGAGTTTCTGGAATACTTCATGGATATGGAATGGGCTATGTCGCTTTTAGTGCCCCATACTAGTCTGCATTTTGATCCATACTTTCTTAAGAAATAGCATGATTATGAACTGTCTCAGTATTTTGTTTTTGGTATTTTTCTAATTTTAATTCTTTATATTGTGTGTTCTAACTCGCAAGCAGCAGAACGCCGTAAACGCCGTCGAACCTGCCGCCGGTCGGCTGGCTGTCAAGATGGCTGCCGGTGACGACCGGGGCGAGGGAAGCATCCCGGCCCGGACGTCGGGCATAGATGTTGCCGACCTTGTCGACGGAAACCGTCATGCCGGCATCCTCGCACCATGACTTGAACAGGCTGCGGCTCTGACCGTCCAGATCCGTCAGGGCGAGGCGGCATACGCCGCCCTTCGGGGTTTCGCCGATTTTCGCCATTTCCATCAGGCCAAAACACACTCAGACACAAAAGCTGGGATTTACAAACAAAAAGACATAGAAGGAAAACACACATACACACATGCACAAGCACACACACCCATAATCTCACAAATTTAGACATATTAGACACACTATCACAGTCAAACAAACAGGAACGGAACAAAAAGACAAAATTAAACCGAGGGAAAAGACGTACACGCCAGAACAAACACAGACAGCCACGCAAAGTTAAAAACAAAGGCAAAAACATGGTCAGGCCCCACCATCGAAAAATTGAAAAAGGTTTCTCCACGTAATCTTTTAAGTGCTCGTGCATCCGATTAATCTTTTTGTTCTACCACTTTGAATGACAACCCTTAAAACAAATTTTTTATAACCCAAATGACTGCACAGGGATTCAGGGAGGGGAGGGGGTAGGGTATTGAAACTAAAAAAAAATGTAAACTTTAATATCTAAATTTTACGGGAGGGGGTATTTGGTGGTCATTGAGTGATTTCAGGGGTGGAAAAATATCCCTATTAGTGTTAAATATATGTGGCAGTTACCCGGCTCCACAGCCAATATATCTTTTTTGAGTGATAAATAGAAAAATTTACAGAAGCAAAAAAGTGGCATTTTTCCACGGGTCCGAAAGTGCTGCCGTGATTTCGGCTGGGTTTATCATTTGTTTTTTCGGACCTGGGATTGAGGTAGAGAAATGTTATCAGATGTACCTCTTAAACTTTGAAAGTTCTGTCATTGCTAAGGAAATTGGAGCTTATCCCTTGCTCCGTTGCATTGGTGATTTCTCTTTTCATGATATTATTCCGGGTTGGATCCAGTGCTGGTGGAGAAAATTTTTTGTTTTCTCCCCGACAGACCTTTACTCTGGTCCAGGTTTTTAACCTGATATTGTTAATTATTGGTGAGGTGGCACTTATGCAAATTTCATGTTCTTTCATGTTTTTGTTTATTTATTTATTGACCTATTGACCTATTGACCTTGGCATGCTTTTTGGACTTTGATTGTTGGATTTTGATTTGGATGCACGAAGGGTTTTACCCCCTCGTCAATACATTGCTCTTTACGCTAAAGCTTAAATTTTGTCCCAATTCTTTAAGAATGACCCCAGAGTCACAAAAGCCGTAGAATAAATAGTTGAAATTATTAATAGTACTTTAGCGTAAAGAGCGAAGTATTTAGGAGGAGATGAACCCCTCATATGCGTAATAGTTTCTGTTTATTTTAAGTTTTAATGCTGCTCTTTACTTTCAGTTGGAAGCTTTTTCATATTTATTTTTTCACAGTTTTGTTTACTATGCTTTTCGTTTGAAGGTTAAGTATAATCCAGCTTAAGTTCTCATAGTTGAATGGCCGAATGAAAACTCATCCAATCTTTGAACTGTAGTTTTTTACAACTTTATAAAGCCACTTATTCTAAGAAGTTCCATATTTTATGAGTTGCTTATCAACAGTTGTGACGAAAAGTATAAGTTTAGCGTAAACAGTGGGGTATTGAGGGTATCGCATCCTCTTCCATATAAGTAATAATTTATGTTACAATACTACTGATTAAAGTTAATCTGTATTTTCCGATATACGTGCTTTTTGCATTTATCTAGTTACTATAAAAAAGTGCTACTTTATATCTGCTGTTTCGAAGGTTTTGGCCCCCCCCTCCAAAATAAATTCATGCGTACGTGCCTGATTCGGCACAATACTGAAATAGAGAATTTACTTGTAAAAATATAAGTGAAAAATTTTTCGTTCTTTTTACTTACTCGAAATTTCATTTTAAAAAAACAAAAAGGCTTCCACCCACAATCAACACGCCCAGCGTGGCGACCATGGCGATCACGATGAAAAAGACGAACAGTCCGGACATTGTTTATCCGATAGGTCCTGGAAGTTGGTAGACCGGGTCGGTGCTGTTGCTGCGACGCCGGCGGCTGCCGCTCTATGTCTTCTTTCGGCCGTTTGGTCGGCCTTTCAGACGGGCGTTCTTTTTGCGGCCAGGACGATCCGCCTGCCCAGGAAACGGTAGGACCTTCCCGGTCTCCGGCCCTTCCGCCTATTCAAAGTCCAGCAATGCCAATACGGAACTTATCAAAGGTACTCATAACACTGTTGTGGTTTCCTGGCTGTGTTTCTTGATCGACTGATCTAAAATTCCAGTATCCAATACGAAAACACTCGGTCGTTTTCAAGAATCCTGTCCGGGGGCGTGCGATCCGAGGCAATCTGCTGCTGTTTCTTGAGTAATCGGTTTTACGGCGGCGGATTAGTAGCCCTCCGACCAACCTTCCTCCGTTTTCCAAGCTTGGGACAGAAATTGCCTTGGACTCGGTTGAAATCTACGTTTTAGGAATATTTTTACTAAATATTCAATATATAGAGATTGTATTTTGGTTGGGTTTGGTTATGTTATGTATTTAATATGTGTTCTGCGTAATATTTAATTAATATATTATTAATATGTGTAATATTTAATCATTACTCTTTGTTGTAGTTTCCATAATTTTGTTACAAAGTATTGTATTTTCATCATATTTTGGTAAATTTCATTATGATTAACCTAACTTCATCGCGTCGTGGCTACCGAAGCCACAGCTCACCATCGCCCCGGGGTTCAACTGGGGCGTCCGCAACGGGACCGGCGCCGCTGTGCTGGGCACGCTGGACCCGAGGCTCCGGATCCCGGCACTGTGCACCGAGCTGCGCGCGGGCGGCATCATCGCCCAGTCCGCGGGGCCGACGGACACGTTCGGGGGCTACCAGGGAACACCGTTCGTCGTGCCGTACCTGCCGCAGTACGTCGGCCTGCGACTGTACGCTCAGGCAGGTTTTGAGACGATGCCAGCTGTGTGTTGCAAGTGCATTCCAAGTGCTTGATGTGCCAGGCCGCAGGCTGGCCGTGGCCTCAGCACGTGATGCTGGACCCCAGCAAGCAGCCGAGGTTCGTGACACACCCAGCGTCGCCCTTCGCATGACCTCAGCACGTGTACGCCTATTGTGGTGCATGTTGTGTGATGTACACTCCTGGGCCATGAGTAAGGAGTCGTGTCTTCGGATGATCAACGACAGCGGACAGCGCCAAAGGACAAAAAAGTCAAGAACTCCAATTTAATTTTATTTATTTTCCCCTCAATTTTTTCTTATGTTTGCATAAACCTATAAATTGTGATGAAAGGCTATCAAAGACGTGCTGTAAGTCTTTAGCCACGAAAAATCCACTTATTCAAGAATTAATCATACAAATTGAAGGTTCGAGGATTATTATGTAAGTTAAAACAGTTGAAAATAGGTTATGTATAATATGCTAAGCGCCTAATTATTTTTATGGAAAAAGTAGGTGACCTCGCGCGTCGACGCCATCAGTTCGGCGGGGTCCTGCCAGACGGTGATCGCGTGCAGATCGACGACGCAATAGATGCAATCATGGCTTTCCTGCAGCGCGACGAACTTGCGCAGCGCGCCGAGATAGTTGCCGAGATGCAGGTTGCCGGTCGGCTGGACGCCGGAAAAGACAAGCGGGCGGAATTCACTCATGGTCTGGTTTTTTCGGGCTGGGTTCCGGGGCGGGTCAGTCGCCCGGGCTTATGGACGAATAGAACAACCACTCACCAGAAAGCTCTTCAGTTTATAGAACATCTTCCTGCTAGGTCCTCATTCAAATTTACTAGTAATTTGATGCCCAATTCAAAAGATATAAAAAAAGATATTAATAATTGCTTCAACTTTTGACTGAACTGACTTTCTTTTTTGCTGGGGAAGCTATGAGTCTTTTTCTTGCTCGACCTTTGCTCAGTAATATTGGTATCAACACCCCCCATCATCTTTGATTACCTTGGTCAGAATGTTTGATGTTTCCTTATTTTCGCTAGTGAAAGTAAAACTTGCTGTTTGAAGCCGGAGTAATCTCCCCTCAAAAAATGCCATGAACATATTGCCAAGAAGCATAAAGTTCTGTGTAGCGATGGGGAAAAGTAAGACTTTTGACTGTCTATGAAGATGTACCACATTCTAGCCATAAGGACAGGGTTTATTTCATCTCTGCTAGCGCATTTAAGTTCCAATAGAGTAAAAGACCCTATAAAAAATATGCTAATAACAATCTTCCGCCTCCGAGCTAGGCTGCCCGGCTCATGCCCACGCCGTTCCGTGCCCGCGTCTCGCGCCTCGCCGGGTGGTTGGCCGATCGCCGCCTGCCCGGCCCGCTGCGCGCCCCGGTGTATCGCACGTACGCCAGGATCTACGCCCTCGACCTCGACGAGATCCGGCTCGGGCTCGGGGACCACCCCAGCCTGGCCGCGTTCTTCGTCCGTCGCCTGAAGGTCGGCGCGCGGCCGTTCAACGAGGACTCGACGGTCCTGCCCCTCAAAACCACCGGATACTGAATCCGATAGGAGAGGTTCACGCTCTAGAATAGTCTCACGACTCAGCATCCTGGCATTGTTAATACCGTTTTTTCGGGCCTTTTCGATCAATTCAGGCAATTTCTCCAATTGCTCATCATTCCAGGCCAACACCAGCGCGCCACATCGCAAAACGGGTAATCCCAACTCCCCCGCAATATCATGATACTCCGCATATCCGTCCGCTATGCAGGCTTGTTCCAACGAGCCGGGAGGCTACAAGATGGGAAAGCAAAGGGCAAGTTTAATGAGATTTTCATTCGATATTCAGTCAACGTGACAAGCGCTAAAAGCTCGTTAGCTCTGTCGCTTGAAAAGATCTAAATATAAGTAATAACAAACTTATTTCCTGGCTTTAGCTACACTTTTGGTCTTTTTTATACCCTTAATTCTTATGCTATGTTCGTTTTTTATTTTTACTTTGCTTTTTTCTGTGAAATACCTGTCTTTGGTTTAGTTACGAAATAAAGTAATAGGTGCTTCACTGAAAATGATTTATATTACAAATATTTTCTTTTCTAGTTATTGCAGCATTGAAAATGAAAATAAATTAAAGTGAAAAAAAAATACTGAACCTATGGTTTTTCTAAATACTGTACTTTGATTTGATTTGTACTTTTCAAGACAGTTCAAGATATATACAGCTTTCAGTAAAGTACCAATGATGCAGTAGGTTTTAAACTTTTATAGTGAGAAAAGGAGGCAAAACCTAAGCTCTTGTTTGCAGAATGGACTGCTATAGTTAGTACTTGTAGAGAACAGCACGAGAATATCATAAGCAGGACTAAATTTGACTCCGCTTATGGCACGAGTATATCACGGTAGAACATGGGCAAATAACTTTATACCTGACCGTACTCAAAGATTCAAAGTTCAAACCTCTCTCCAGTAATATTTATTGACTTTCTGATCATATTTAATAATGTGACCGGGACACTTCTAAAGTTTAACAGCGCCTGTCCTGATCCCTTGACCTTTCCAAAACAACATATGCTATAAGATTAAGCTAAAAAAAAAAATTATGGTAATTATCAAAATTGAACTCAAGGTCAATTTTTGCCCAAAATCTAGTAACAGAAAAGTAAAAAGAAAATGAAAATGTCTACTGCTTATCCTAAAAATGTTACCCAAAATTTTGAAAGACTAGGACTCCGAAAACACATAAAAAGAATCTGAAGTGTACACTAATTTTAAATATGCATAATCAAACAATTTAGAACTTACCCACCACAGTTTATCAAAATAATAAGTGAATCATTAGTTTTAATTGGGGTTTTTGGTTTGACAATCTTGTCAATAAAAATTAGTTATATTTTCCATATTTCCAATGTATTTTCCAACCTTTTTGGTTATCCCTTTACCCATTTTAGTTGGGGAAGAGGTTTACGAAAGTTTTTAGTACATGTTGAGATGTGGCATCTACATGCATACAATTACGAGGGTGTTTATGTCTTCAGATAGTTCCTCCTTTTAAAATCAACCCGTCGTTAACTGACAGTCATGCATAATCAGAATTCAACTAAACCGAATGAGACTTTCAATATTTATCGATTTTATGAACGAAGGCAAGCCCGTATTATCGACATCCAGTTAACCGCTTTGCTATGTGAATCTGGAGAATCTACATGAGTAACTGGCATTTGCCTGAAACATTCACTTTTGAAGGGAAGCAAGTACGTTACGGAATCGTAGGCGAAGGTCCTCCCTTGATCATAGTGCACGGAACCCCGTGGTCATCTTTCAATATGCGGCCCCCGCCGGGCCGCGCCAGACGACCAGCCTCGACGGCTCGTTCTCGCACGGCGACGGCCCGCAGGTGCAGCGCGTCTTCAACTGGACGGGCATCTTCGACGAGCTCCACGACTTCGAGCGCAACACCCGCGGCGTCAGCGGCGGGCGCGGCGCGGTGGTCAACGGAGAGTGCGGACCTTCGGAGACGCAGGTGGCCCTGCCCGGCAACCTCGCGCAGCCCATCAAGGAGCTCGCGGACGCGCCGGACAACTGCACCCAGTGTCGTGCCTTTGCGCAGCGAAAGCAGCTCCAGCATCTGGTATTCCTTACCGGTCAGATGCACACGCTGGCCCTGGACTTCCACCGTCTTGGTGTCGAGATTGACCTTCAACTCACCCGTCTCAATGATCGACTGAGCATGCCCCTTCGAACGACGAACAATGGCCTGAATGCGGGCAACCAATTCGTCTTTGTGGAACGGTTTCGTCATGTAGTCATCGGCTCCACATCCGAGCCCTCTGACTTTGTCTTCAAAGGTGATGGACGAGAAGCGCGACTCGGAGCGCCAGGCGGCCATCCGCCGTCAGCAGGAGCACCAGCGACGCATCGAAGAGATGCACCAAGGGCCGTACGGCAAGCACAACTACAAGGTCAACTCGACCGCCGATCGTCTCGACTTCAACGATCGACAGAAACAGTCGTACTACGACCTCGTGGTCGCCTACACCGATCGCATCTCGCAAGCGCGAACCGACGAGAAGGCCGACCCGAAGAACCGTCAGCTCTACCACTTCGCCCTGTTGTAATGCCTGCAATGTATGTTGAAAGTTATCCACGGGTTGCCTCATTAAGTCAGTTATCGAACTCGCTAAGTGTACAAATTATCACTCACTGTTACTAAAGCTATTTGTTTATAAAATGTATCAATTGGCAATTTAGACTGACGCAAACGTTTTCCTAAAGCAATTTTACCCGTATAATGCGCGCAAAATATCTAATCACTAATTAAATCGTACCTGAAGGAGTTTGAGATGACTGTCGGTATCTCTAGCACAACTTGGCGGAAATTCTTTCTATGGGAAGGAAAAACCGGGATACCTAAATTCAAGGTATGAGAACAATTTTTCCGACAGATTTTTCAAATCTCAACTAAAGATAGTCAGAGGTTAAACATACAAGTTTTGTATTTTTAAATTCAGGGGACCCATTCAATCTCTGTAACGGAGGAGGAAAGGCAGCTCTAATTTCTTGTCGTCAAGAGGTCTTCAAAAAAATCATCAGGTTTCAACCAAGTAGAGACCGCCGACGCCTTCGGTGTTGCGCACCGTGGCCAGCGCCTTGTCGAGTTCTTCCTGAGAACGTGCACGACCCATCAGGTAGATCGTTCCAAAGGAATCCGCCGCAGTCCGAAAATTGACGTCTGCGACGCCACGGGTCGAAACCATCTCAACGCCGACCTTGGTCTCCAGGATCAAGACATCATCCCAGCCCAGCATCTCGTCCTTGCGGCGTTCGCGCTCTTCATCGCTCATGTGCAATGCGTGCCAGAACAGTTCCCAATTATTTAATTCTGTTCCTGATTGATTACTTAATACATTATCTACTCGTGCTGTATAAATAAGAGTTATTGTCTCAATAGTTTGGCTATTATGATCCGTATTTGTAATTTTACCAAAATCGAAAGTTAATTTATTATCGTCAATGTCAGCATCAATTCCGTCAAAACCACCACTAATACTTGTACTTAAGCTATCACTTGCCTTTATTTCATTAATTTCAACAAATTCAAGGCCTTCGTCTAGAATATCTTTTAAATCGAAGTCTGAGTCCACAAAGCATCCGCTAAAGCTTTGCACGAAACGCTACACGATTGCGAGAAATAGTCACTCAAGAAAGAAGAGGCAAGAGCGTTGGACACATTCAATTACCTCTATAGTCATTATATACCCCGAACCAACAGGTGTCTAGAATTCCCAATAGCAAATTAAGAAGCAGTTGCGACCAGTTTGATGAGCTATCTCTCATCACCAAAACACATCGCCTTAAGCTATTTGGCGACACCTTGCGTCACTGTCGAGACTAGTGAGGTTGGGGCGAGTGTTAGTGGGAGCGTAGTGCACATTCCGGTCGCTGCTAACAGTGCGTACAGTATGACCAAGCTTGCTGGAGTTGAAGTGGAGGTTGCCGAATGCAGTGGAGGCGCGTCTGTTGATTTTTGTGAGGGTGTTGTTGTTGACGGGCCTGTTGATGTGCGAGCCGTTAGCAGTGGTCTTGATCTTAGCAGCTACTATCTTATTGACTGTGAGGGGAGCAGTGCCGGGGTTGAAGCAAAATAACTAATTTTAAATTATGTCACTTGTTTACTCCAGGATTTCCAAAATAAAACAACAAAATTTTGTTATATTCATTGAACAAAAATACTAAATCTGGCAATTTTAGAGAAACTGCCGGGGATTTTTACTGAAACAAATTATTAGGTTTTATTAAAAACTGATCATTGTCATCATAAGTAAAGAAAAAATTTGTCAATGAAGAAAAGACTGGAATCTAAGACTAGAAAGCGTGGATTTGACTTTTCCACATGTCAAACATTTTGTTTCCTTCTGATACGACTCTCTAGGGCATAAGAAGCCTGATTTCTAGAAAATCATCAGGCATATTTTTACTAACTGTATCAAGAATAAATTTTTAGCAATAAAGAACAGTCTAAAGAACTTTTTTTGTGAATTTTACGATCTAATAGTGTGCATTTTTGGTACAAAATTCGTTTAGTAGCTTTTTATTTCTTGAAAAGTTCCTAAAATTACAACCAATTGAAGGAAAAAGTACACTCCGTAAGGATTCAGCAGTTACGCGGGCAAACGGCGATTCATCTCTCCCCCCCGGGGACAAGGTGGCGACTCGACCGAGCTCGTCGAGGTCCGAAGGCCGGATGAGGGGGTGGGCGGCGCGTCCGAAAACTGGCCGGCACGAGGAACTCACTGGCTGACGCAGCGTGCTTGGACTCCCGTCCGATTAGCGGGCTTATACAAACACGCAGCGCAAGCAAGTGCGCTGGAGGCATCCAACTCGGCCCAGTCCTCCAACCCAATCGCAGGGCATCACCGCGGGTCTTCCGGAACTCGAGCAGTCCATGCAGTCAGTGAAGGACACCGTCACGAACGGAATGTCCGGGTCTGAGTCGTGGCTCACCCCGAGCGGCACTGCGTTGATGGGCGGCCTGAAAACGGGAATCGACGGGTACACCCCGATCATCTCGTCCGACATGTCCAACCTGGGCTCTGTGCTCACCGCGGCCATGGCCTCCGCTGGATCATGGCTCTACTCGACGGGCGTCGCCACGATGGGCCGAAGAATGAGAGATGTCGCGCTCGTGCCAGAGCGCGACATTTTCCATCGCCGGCATCGCGTAGGAGCGAACCATGCGCGCAAGGCCGGTGAGGTTTTCCGTGAGTACCGGGTTGCGTTTGTGCGGCATCGCCGACGAACCCTTTTGGCCCGGCGAGAAATATTCCTCCGCTTCCAGAACTTCGGAGCGCTGGAGGTGGCGGATTTCCGTCGCCAGCCTCTCGACGGACGACGCGATCACGCCCAGTGTTGCGAAGACCGCTTGAATAGCATCACCTCTTGCCCACCTCCCCCGATAAAATTATATAGCTACGCCCTTGGCACTAGTGGTAGCAGTAGTAGTATTATTAGTAAGCAGTAACGGTATTCATATTGCGCCTTTAAGGTCTAGCGCAACATCCTCTCCTACTGCCGTGATAGTTTCAACTTCATACTTTGAGTCCTCTCTGAGATATTTCCAACACATCATGTTGATAACCTGTATCCACACAGTGTGTTCTGATTTATCCCAACGCATTGAGAAATTGCCTGGAATAATGAAAATCCAAAATGGAGGTGGAAGAAAACTGTGTCTAGAAGAATTTCAGAAACGAGGAATGAGGTGAACTAAAAACGAAAGCGAAGATCAAAGATAGTTGCGGTTAGAAGACATGTGACAGACATGTCACATATGTGTACTAACTGTTAATTTTTTATTTATATTAAGTTGCCATCAAGACATTAGGCAATTTGACACAAAACCAACCACAGATAGTCTGAGTGAGATGCACACCCTGTAGAGAAGTTCTCTAATCCTGAATGACCGTGAGTCATTGCCTTAAACTTAAAAAAAAAGATTGTTAGTTTATATGTATGAATTCGGATGTTGAGGTAGTAGTTGGAAAATGAGTCTAACTGTGGACTCACTAATCACACATATTTAAATTCTCAACCTTTTTGTTAAAGTATATCTATAGAACCTCTATTTTGAATGGGTTATTTGCATCATTCGGGGCCTGCATTTATCATTTCATTCATATAGGCACAACAGGATAATTTTACTTCGTGGTATCCAAGGTTAAAATATCTCATAAAAATAAGTCCCTTTCTCTCAACTCTACTTTTTAAAACAGTAAAAAAAAAATTTTAACAGTGTAAATTATATATCCTACCAGTTGAATCATTAAAATCATATAGATGTATAGAAATTGAAGATTTTTTTTTCAGAATATCAATTTTTTAATTTCAGAAATTGAAGTCGGAGTGATCATGATACAAATGATATTCGATAATTTGAATATCAATAGAAATAGTTTGATAATTGATATGATTTTGCCAATGAATCTTTCAACGAGCAAATATATTTCGTCCCTACACAGACCCACTCAAAATACATTAGTATAAAGTGCAGAATTATACACTTGCAGGTGTACCCACAAAAAAGAAAGGCAATACATCGGATTCTGAAATCCTCCGCCCCCCCCCTCCCAAACACACAGAAGACTCCCAAAGTGCAAAAAAATCTTAATACAGCAAAAAATCGGAATTTACTAATATGAGTAGCGTCTTGACGGACCAGTAGCTCTAGGTTTACCCCTATCTGGCTTGTTAAAGTGACTATGCTGTCTCTGCTTGTCTCTTATTCTTCGACAAATTTTCAATCAATATTTGGAATTTGGGCTGGATAAGTTCTTTTGCGAAAACAATAAATATTTTCAAAAGGATGATTATCGTTTTAAGAATTAGTGCATGATTATACTTAATTGCCTGCATTTACAGCAGTATTTGTTATTATACCGACCTTCAATTTTTTAAAGAAGAGAATCCTTTTTTTTTAATTAAATTACAATATAGTAGATAGTTTTCCTATCGTCGTACCATATATTCTATAATATTTAGTCATTCACCCATACAACATCATTCGATTCTTCTTGGTATTTTCTTTATAGAGAGCAGGCTTCAAAAGTTGAAAAACTCAGCTCCCCGTACCCCTAAAAAAAAACGAAACGTTGAATAGTGTTAGCATTGTTGCTATATGCCCAAAACGGAGGCTGATGGATTGCAGATGTACCCGGCGAGACGGTGCAGAGCCTGGAAGCCTCTTTAACACAAGCTGCTGATGCGCCGTGGTCTGAAGGCGTGGCCCGCCTTGGTTATGAGCCTGGAAGCCAATACATGTATTCGGGCGCATCCTATACCCTCCTACAACTCCTTATCGAAGAGGTAAGCGGGCAGTCTTTTCAAGACTACATGACCCAGACCATCTTTGAGCCCCTGCAGATGACCCGCTCCACATTTATATGGGACGACAGTACCGACTGGGATCCTACCTACAGTTTTTTTCGCTGTTTTGTATACTTTTTATTTGGGCCATGTCAATTGATTGTAAAGGATCAAAATTAGGTGTTAAATTGTGAACAGCTACTGTGACGATGGAGATAGTTGGTTTAGCACAACTGGAAGAGGCAAAGCAGCCTTGACTTACTTTTAATGTCCCACAACTGCTTAGATTTATTGTGCAGGCATAATTAGGTTTGGCAGAAGTTGTTGAATTGTGACAAACCAATGTTGCTAATGTTTCCATAATACACAAGTACCAGGATTTTTCATTGAGAAAGAGCCGTATTTCCCGGTATTATTTAAAAATGATCAGAAATTAAATACAAAAATAACAAGAAATTATTACGATATGAAAGGGTTCGCCTCCTCCTCAAGACCTCCCTCTTTACCTATAGTTTTTTTTTTGAATTTTAAAACAAAGCTTTAATTAAACTGCCTTTGTGTTTCAGGAATCGTTCTTAAGGAATTAGGACACAAAGTCAAAACTTTAGCGTAATGACAACAACTAAAGGTTTTAAATTCAACTTTCATTAATTCATCACGTATTCTTTGAGAAACTGTTTTCTATTGCTCAAATAACTTTAAAAAATGATCAATTAGATTTAGAAAATTTTCCAAAATCACAAGATTCTGTATAACTTTATGTTTCATAAATCCATCCATTTTTTAATTCTAATACTCTCACAGTTGAATACAGACTAACTAAGATTCTTTCTACATCGAGAAAATTCCTTGAGAGAGAGGAATGGTAACCACCTCTTCGAGGTCGACACCTTCCTGCGGCGCACGCTCAACTACGCCGCGACCTCGATCCTGCTCACGGCCCTCTACGCCGCCTCGATCATCGGCGTCGATCGCCTGCTCGCCGGCAGCAACGCCGAGACGCGCGGCCAGCTTCTGATCGCGACCAGTGCCCTCGCTCTCTTCGCGCTGCTGCCCCTGCGCGATCGGATGCAGACCTTCATCGATCGCCTCTTCTTCCGGAACGTCGCCGACCTTCGGCGCATCCTATGTGCATGCAGGCTGTCAAAAGGGCATATGTCAGGAGCAACTTAGGGTGTTAAGTTGAAACTTTCAGGGGATGGTCAATTCACCAAAAGGCAATATGCACATGCTGCTGTTGCTATTAATACTGCCGCAACTGCTACTTCCAATGCAACTACTACTATGGCAAAGGGTATTAAGGTGAAAATTGCAGGGGATGTTCAAGGAGAAGTTGAACTAAATCAAAATACACAGGGTACATCCAGATTCTCAGAAGAATCAAGAAGGAGCTTCGATATCGGCGGCTAGGTTTATAAATAGTGTGTCTGGTATGTCTGGAGGATCGGCAGATGGTGATCTGTTTAATAATTTTTCACAACGCGTGTCTGTAGATATTAATTTTTCATCACTTTTGAATTAAATAGAATCAAAAGGAAAAGTTTGACAAAAAAGAGCCTGCTTTGAAATATAAAAATTAAATTCAACGTCACAAATGTAGCTATTCTATGAAATACTCTTTGTCTTTCCTGTAAACTTGTCACTATACTGAATTTAGCACATATATTAGAGCCATTCTTGGACGAGCACACCTGTGCTTATAGACTAAAAGATGTTTAAATTGCCTAAATGATTACGTATCGAAGTTTTATTCTGGAACATAAAATCTAAAGAATTAGGACTTTTGTACATACAAACTTTTTTAACAAAAGCAAATTTACAAGCACTGCTAAAACTCTGAAAAAATTAGTTAAAGCAAATCAAACGAAAAAAACAAAACATAAAAGGCTTATGAACCGGGCAACCTCCAGCAGGTCGTCGTCCGTCAGGTTGAACAGCGGGCTCTTCAGCACGCAGGCAAGCGACAGGTCGTCTTCCGGCAGCAACAGGAACCTGCCGAGAGCGGCGAGATCCTGAACAGCGATATGGTCCGTCAGAACAAGGCGGTCACTGCCGGCAGCCGGGATATCCAGCTCTTTCAGTTCCCGGTTGAGCGCTTCGACAAAAGGCCCGCGCTTGCGCACGAGGATCATCACATCGCCGGGATTTGCCATAATCTACCGCCTGCTTATTATCGCAGCGGCATAGTATAACCCGGTTACTGCCCGCAAGCTGCACCGCTTCTGCCAGCTTCTTGTTCCGGCTTTTTTCAAGATCACTTTCCACATCCGCATTCCACTGTAGTTTAATCAGGTCAGCACCCAACTTGCTGCGGTCTATCTGCGTAAAGCTTTGTGCGTCCAACCCATCCAGACACAGGCGATAACCCATCTTCTGCACTTCATCACGTGCTATCATAAAGGCACGGATCGATATTCAATTGGAACAGTTGGAAAAAAGTGTTGAATCAATTCGTTGACTTTTAATATTTTGTATTTTATACATCTATTCCATGAACTGTATTATTGCTTATTCATTGATTTGAAAGAATAAAAAATTCTCTGCAATAGAAGTGTTTGTAGTGCCACTATTGATTAGTGCTCAGTGAAAGAAATCTCTAAGCGAATTTCAAACTTTAAAGAACAAACGCAATTCAGTACGAGATGAGGTATTGTCTTTTGTGGACCAAAAAATTATGATCCCAATAATTTCATACTTCTACAACGATATATTCAATCATTAGTTGCTTCTGGAAAATATCCAACTGGTCTGCCTATTACAGCACTTCTCCAAGTACATCCATATAGTAATCATGGATGTCCAACAAAAGATGTTTATGATTTAAATGGCCTTTTTACAAGTGCTGTTACCACAGATTCTGTCAATTTAAATTTTGGTTACGTCAATGGTACGGATGAAGATCGTCGTCGTATTGCCCAAGATCGAGCGAACGCCTCGGACCATATCGAGAACCTGATCGAACTCGGCCCCGTCGCGGACTTCGCGCCAGGCCGCGCCCATGCAGAACCGTGTAGCACCGGCAGCCTTGGCAGCACCGGCTTCAGCCAGAACGTCATCGACATCGAGAAGCTGTTCCTTCTGGAGGCCGGTCGATTTCGAATAGTGCGCCGATTGAGGACAATATTTGCAGTCTTCAGGGCATCCGCCGGTCTTGATCGAGAGGAGGCTGGCGAGCAGCGTAAAAAGCGAGGTATTGAGGAGGGGGCAGGCCCCACATATAAGGAGTAACTTCTGTTCGTTTTAAGTTTAATGTTGCTCCTTATTTTCAGTTAAAAATAACTTGTTTGTTTTATTTCATCTCTGATTATTTTTTGGGGTGCTGTAACTAATTTTTATTTTTCTCATGGCACCACAAGCCCTATCAATGGCAATGCCTCTACAGCGGGGCCATCTAATACGCTGAATCTGTTGGTACGATTTTCCTTCAGGATCGGCGTCGGAACCCGCAACCGCCTGCTCGGTCTCGGCTCCGGCGCCTATCTCGAGGTCATCGGACCGGATCCCGAGCAGCCGGAACCGGACGCACCCCGACCCTTCGGCATCGACACGCTCACCGAGCCGACCCTGGTGACCTGGGCGCTGCGGTTCGCTCCGGAAGAAGGCGGAGAACCTGCTCGAGGGTCCGGCGCCGACGGGCCCACCGAAACTCCACCGGGGTACGAGCCCTTTCGCGCCATGAGCCGCCGCGGCAAGGAGAGTGTCAACGCAGCGGATAAGCCGCTCCCCGAAGGGCTGGCCGAAGAAGCCTATCTTTTTCAACGCCTGTTACGCACAGATGGTGCGCAGACAAACATGCGTAAGTTTCTGGAAATTGGTGGACAGACACGTGATGGGGAGCTGCGCGTGGGTGAGCTGAATGCCGAGCTGGGTCACTAGGTCCGCGTTTGATGATTGAGATCCAGGCCAATGGACTGACGTTTGATGCAGAAGTTGCGGGTCGACCCTCCAGAGTCTGCAGTCGGAGGTGTATTAGCGCTCGTTAAGAATGGCGACATGGTAGAGCTGGATGTAGCGAACCGAAAATTGCATCTAGATGTCTCTGACGAAGAACTGGAGAAACGCCGGGCCAATTGGAAGCCACTCCCTCCCCACACATCTCGTGGATATGTTAGCATGTATATGAACCACGTGATGCAGGCTGATAAAGGAGCCGATTTTGATTTTCTAATCGGCAAATCTGGCAGCGAAGTACCCAAGCCATGGACTCGTCGTCCATCATGGAGACGATTTCAGATCGGCCATGAACTTGCCCGGCAAATTGGAGTACCGACGTTACGGTCAGCTGTTTCGCCATCATTTGCCCGTACATCGCACCGCCATACCTTTTCGACTTAAACAGCTCGTATCCCATCCGATAGTCGCGAGCACTATTCCAGAACCAACCGGTTCAGCTTCGGAAGCGCCATGAGCAAAGCTGCCGACATCAACGCATGGACACGATTTCCCGTAGTGGTCACAAAATGTCGACGACCTGAACTGCTTCTTATAAAAAGAGTAAAAATTAGGGCCTAGAAACCTAGTTTTGAAGCTTAAAGCCCCCCCCCTCCACACACATTTATTTTACTTCCCCGTCAAAAGATTATGTGGAGCTATGCATTGAGTTTTCCTCCTACAAGTTTTGGATAAATTTTGATTTGAACAAGTCAGATGCACTGTTTCATTGGCAGGATGTTAGAAAAGGAGGTGAAGTTGGCGAGGTCTTTGATGGAGGCATAGCTGGAGTGTCGACTCAACTGTTAACTTTGATCCAATTCCAAGCCCACATGGAAATTATTTTGAAAAAGCCCAGACCCCTTAGTACATAACATTGACTGATTTCAATGATTACATTTGATAAGGATGATTGAACAACACAACAACACATCAAACCAAATCATATACCTAATCAAGGACTACCCCAAAGAAAATTGAACAATCCCCTTTTTGCTGCTTACGCCATTTCGATTTTCCACTGTGTGTTGTTGTAACTGCGACAACTAACAGCAACACAAACAAGGACGGTGCGGCTGGTACCTCGAACGAAGAAGATCGTGTGTGTGCCTCATGCAAGAAGAGTCTCTCGTCTAGTGCATACAATCGGAATCAGTGGAATAAGGGGGAAGGGAAGTCGCGGTGTCGAACTTGTGTTGAACAGGCCGTCGCAGAAGAGGCATCAAAAAGCAAGCAGTCGAAACAAGAAGCCATTGAAGCAGCTAAACAAAGGGTTGCAGAAGCCAAGGCATCCAAACTCTTCGGTGTTCCTGCGCGCGACGTGGTCGTGCGCGCCGGTCGACCGGGATTCAACACGGTCGAATTGAGGAGCCGGGGGAACCAGAGAGATCTCCGAATCGGACTCGAACGAACCGGACGTCTCAAGCTTCGGGTTCTCGATGTCGAGACCCGCTATCCACTCAAGCGGTTTGTCGCGAGGCTGGAATCGGAGTGCGGAAGCTTCGATCGAATGGTCGTGGGCGAGAACGGATCGTGCTGCTTTGAGGAGGTATTTTATCATCTCGACGCTTTGCATTACGCTTTAAATCATGTTTTATTCAAGTGATATTTATTATTAAGAAAATTATTAATTTTATTTAATAGTTCAGCTTTTCTACCAATAGTTTTTATATCAAATAGTTTCGCTTGCACGTAATTATGTAACGGGATAGCTTATTTTTATCTTGACGAATTTGGTTTTTCGTTTAAACAATTTTCAATCGATTCTATAATGGCACCCATTTATAAGGCATTGATTTTGTTAACTGCCTTTCTATGACGAAACACATTAAAGTTCCAATAGGGTTTTTGTTCTTTTATTTGACAGTAAAAACAGATACAAAAGATACCGGATACTCCGATCACATACACCAGTGATAAATAATTTCTTAGACCATACTGCTTTTCCATTTACAAAACGTAACAAAAACAAAAGCAAGAACGTAACGTTAATTAATAAATAAAATTCCAAGAATTTCGACTCCACACCCGGAAAACGAGGAAAAGAAAAAGAAAAAATTAAAAATGCTGCATTTTTTCAGAATTCTCAGAACATTCCAGGGCAGAACCCAAAGTTTCTTAGAGGCGGGCCCCATTACTTACTGTGTTCATCTAGGAGGCCCTAGTTTACAGCTATGGATACCAGTTAACACTATTTACACTTATACTTACTGGTGAAAGCACTGCATGGCTTGAAAGTTCCGCTTCGCAAGCAAGCAACTTTTACTGCTGACCTTGAAAACTTAAACAATCTTTTTTTTTTTTTTTTTCAAATTCTGTAAACTGCAAAAATATTTTAATATTTTTATATTAATGTTTTACACAATTTTAACAACAATTTTAATGTTTTGATTCAAACTAAAACAAATGTCTTAAATTTTAAAGTCAGTTTGACTTTATTTTGTTAGATAAAAATCCACACGCTATGTGATAAAGCTTACAGGTTTCAACGCAACCAGTTATATAATGTCAGTAGCAAAGCCCAAAAAAACAAAAATTTGTAATTATTACAATAGATGGTTCGATATTTTGACGGTGTAACCCTTTCCTTCTTCTGTTAAAACAGGCACTCCTGCTTTCTCCAATGCCTTTATGTCGCGGTAAATCGTTCTTCTACTTACGCCAAACCTTTCTGATAAGCTGGCTGCGGTCAATACCCTTTGCGTTTGCAATTGGGTCAATATCGCTGTGAGCCTCGAAATCCTTTTTACATCATCTCCTTCCATGCGGCATTCACTGTTTTCTGGTGGCACTACTTGAAGTGCGAAAAATAAAAAAAGCCAGTGCGCAAAGAAGCCGATGATGCACCTGGCCCAATTCCTGGTGCATGGCCCCAGCTATCACAGCCTGGCCATGTGGCGGCATCCGGAAACGGCGGCCCGCAGCTACGACTGGAGCCAGCCGGAGCTGTACCAGCATATCGCCAAGGTTTGTGAGCGCGGCAAGTTCGACATGGTCTTCTTCGCCGACCTGAACTACATCTCGGATACCTATCAGGACAGCCTGGACCCGGCTTTGCGCTATGCCGCGCAGGCACCAGAGCACGCAGCGAGCATGAACAAAAGACCGCGGCGTTCGAAGCTGTTGGCGCGAACCTGTTCGAGAATGGTCTCGAGGAGTCGGGCAACCCGGTCGAGGGGAAGAATCCGCTCGCTCAGATTGAGGGCGACCTGACCGCACACGCGTGCGAAATCCGGCGATTGCGCGCCGGCCTCGAGGGACGGCAGAAGCAGTTCCGCGGCCGCACGGCTGTCGCCGGACCGGTCGAGAATGCCGGCCTTGCACGAGATCGCGGCGAGATCCTAGCGTGGCGGAATGGTAAGGCGGAATGGCGCGCGTCACGTCACCGGTCGTGCCCGAGCGATCGTTTGCGTTGCCGGGCTTGATTGACGCCCAGCGCAAGGCCGTGCGTCCGGGGTCAGTTCGTCAGCTCAGCGACGTCGTGCCCGGACGGTTTTCATCACCACCCACTTGTGCTTCCCGATCTGACGTGACCGCCTGAAGCCATGGCGTTCGAAGGTGGACAGCGCGCCATTAAACAGGAACGCCGGCGAGGCCATCCGGAGCCATTCGGCACTGCGCGACTGCGGCGAGATTGAGGTGCGCGCTCCGCGGGGCAAGCGCAAGAAGACCCGCGCGGGCGATGACATGGGGCAGATGTGCGAGCGGCTCGCGGAAGTAATGCGCAGAAGGAGGGCCTAGTATGGCGCCATATACGATGGATCGCGTCGAAGAACTCGTCGAGCGCGTCTCGCGCCCGGTCGACCCCGGCAAGCTGACGATCTTCTCGACCTTCCGGAACGAAATCGCTTTCATCAATAGATATTTTTTAAGTTGCTAATCTTCATCATTGGCTCGGACAATAAAATCTGTAGAAACCTTAGAGTAAAGTGATCAGTGATTTTTTGTTGTTTTTTATTAATAACTATGACCCAAAATAATGGAAAAGCAATTACGGTTCTTGATAACTTTTAAATATGAAGATTACAGGAACGTTTTTGAGTGCCAAGAAGCTAAACTATCAAGAGCATGTCACAATCATCAGGAGTATTGGAAACCCAAGTTTTAAACCACAAAAAAAGACAAGAAAATTGTTTTCCAACAAAGCATAGACTGCAAACCGTATATATAACACAAAATTTATTTTCACTCTCGGATAACATTAAAACTGAAACCAAACAGCTATTATTCTGTATGTGAAGAGGACCAATCCCTCCTCAATTCCTTGCTCGTTACTTTAATGTTTATTAGCGCTTAAGAAAAGCTTCCTGTTCAAATTCAACGTGCATTTTATTACAAAGAAAACGAAGAAGTCAAACTATGGAAAGAATAGAATGTGCCGTGTCGTTCAAGACGCTGAAAAGCATCGTATTGAACACAAAACAGTTGGTTGCTTATCCCCTTCCCTCACTACTATGCAAACACTCTCTCCATCAGTTGATTTACAACCCAGCGGGACGACACTGAACAATCTTATGAGTATCGACAATAATAAGTTCAGCCGTAATAAGGATAATGGTGCGTCGAATAGTACCGGTAATAGTGAAGATAATACTCCTGGTACAACAACAATGGTGACGACATCCGTTGGCCGATGCGCCAACCGTGCGAGTGGCGCGGCTGATTGAGTTTGAACTACAACCGATTCGAGAGCTGGGGAGGCAAATCGTCGACTGCATGGCGCCGTCGCCGCGGCAAAGTGAAATCCAACCTTGGGTGGACCATTTGAGCGACTGTTTGTCAGCAGCCGGAAGTTTGGACGGAACGGCAACTCCAAGCGAAAGTGTGCCGGAGCCATGGCACAGCAAGACTCCTTACCAGTACCAGATCGAACCCCAGAAACCATTTTCATCGCCCGGGTAATCTGTTGCGTATTATTAACCGAAGCAATTCTTTCCCGTACTTCTTTTAAGTTCGCAGCCATGAATATCTAGCTAATTAATAATGAATAATGAGTAATTAATAATTAATTCTTTTAGGGAGAGAAGCATTATTAATTCTTCATTATTCATTATTCATTATAAAAAGTTATTTTGCAAATTGAGTCGTTAACTGAGAAGCCAGTTTCTCCAAAGTAGCCAAAGCTTCTTTATCCTTCGCCCAGACTTGGTTCACGAAAGACTGAACGACGGGATCGTTCGCATCGACGAATGCTGCAACTTGTCGCGGATCGCGCCAATCGATCGCATTCTGCCGGAAGACGTTCACGGCTCGCGTGATGGAGCGAGCCTCCGTGCCGTCGATCAGAAGCCGGATCGACGCGGTCACTTCGCGATCGACCGGAAGCAGAATGGCATTCGCAAGAACGGCTTTCAGCTCGCCCGACCAACTCTGCCCTTTCGAGAGAGTCCTCGTTTTTGTTCTGCAATTTTTTTTCTTGTTCGATCAATATCTTCTTGCAAAGCATGTTTTTGTCTTTGTTGTTCTTCTTCTTCACCTTTAGCTTTAGCTATCTTCTCCTGATGTCCTTGAATCTCTGATTCCAATTCTTGTGTTTTATTTTTTAATCTTTGATTACTTTCAGAACTTTTCTCTAATGCTCGAAACATTTTATCAAATTCACTTTGAATATCATCTAAACCATCTAATTCTTTACATGCTGACTCACAACTAGAACTTTTTATTTTTTTACGAACGTTTTTATTAGTAATGAATAACTCGTGAAACTCACGAATTAACTTACATAACGAACTGCTATATTTGTATATATTTATTACGTATATTAGGGGGGTTACCTCGCTCTTTACACTAAAGCTTGAATTATGTCCCAATTCTCTAAGAACGACCCCTGAATCACAAAGGCCGTAGAACAAATAGTTGAAATTACTACAAATACTTAAGCATAAAGAGCGAGGTATTTAGCAACTCTTTGCTAAAACAATTGTTTCATTTTTATCCAAAACATGGGTGATTCCTTTAACAACAAAATACATTGAATCACCAATTTCCCCATATTGAATAATCCAATCTCCAGGAAGATATAATTGTTGTTTTAAACTTAATACAATATCTTTAACAAGCTGTGGATCAGCATTTTGAAACATTGGTACTGAAAGAATTAATTTTTGATTAATTTCAAATAAAATTTTAAGTCGATAAATTGGTGAAATTTGTTTCAGTCGACTGAGACTTCGCCAAGGGAATGCATGACGCGCCGGGATTGGTTCGGTTCCTTCGCGACGGGCGTCGGAGGAGTGGCCTTCGCCGAGCTGCTAGCCCGAGACGCCTTCGCGTCCTCGACGGCCAACACGACGAGACTCGCTGCCAAGGCGAAACAGGTCATTCACGTCTTCTTTCAGGGCGGACTGAGCCAGGTCGATTCGTTCGACTACAAGCCGCTACTTGAGCGTTATCACGGCAAGGCGCTCCCCGACCATTCATGCAAATCCGTCACACCAATTCAAATAAAAACGAGGGCTTGCAAAAATAGTTATAGAGAAGAAAATATAATGGTAAAGAAAAACAAATAAATAAAATATATTTATATGGCCCAGAATCCAAAATCTGGCATTGGAATCTGTAAATCAAAACCGAGCTTAACTAGTCCATAAATAAGAAAACATTGCTTTAAACCTCAAAATCAGATATTTTGGTACAAGTAAAATGTCTTGAGTTGCAAAATAAGTCGTCCCATGCTTCTAAAGCCGGTGAATAACTCACGTCCTGTTCCAAAAGTTAACTCTGGTTGAGTTAGCTCAAGCTCTCGCTTGGCAAGCTCTTCATCTGAAACATGAAGCACTAGATCGCCATTTGGAGCATCTAAAGTGATTAAATCGCCTTCACGAATTTTCGCTATCGTGCCACCTTCTACCGCTTCAGGTGCTAAGTGAATTGCCGCCGGCACCTTCCCAGATGCGCCAGACATACGACCATCAGTGACAATTGCGATGCTCGAATCCAGGGCCCGATGGTCGACCGCGCGGCCCTGCCGCCGTCGATTTCCGAGCGGCTGGTGTCGGTGGTGTCAGAGACCCTGCGCGACAAGCTGATGACCCATCACGAGCTGTCGCCGGAAATGGCGACCGATCTGGTGATGCAGTCGCGCGAGCGCGCCATCCTGGGTATCGCCAAGCAGTCGAATGTCGCCGACCTGCAGGCGATGATCGATCAGCTCCACCGCAATGGCCGGCTGACCCATTCGCCCCCTCGTTAATACCTTGCTCTTTACATTAAAGCATTAATTTTGTCCCAATTACTTAAGAACGACCCCTGAATCACAAAGGTTGTAGAATAAATAGTTGAAATTACCTAGAATATTTTAGCGTAAAGAACGAGGTATTTAGGAGGAGATGAGCCCCCGATGTGAGTAACAATCCCTATTTGTTTTAAGTTTTAATGCTAATCCTTACTTTCAGTCGAAAAAACTTTTTCATATTTATTTTTTCATCATTTTTTTTAGACTTAACAAAGTCGATTTCCCTATTCGACCATCTGGGTTGCTGAAGGGAGAGGAAAAATTAGAAAAAATAAGGTATTTTTAACTTACGAGAGGGTGATCGGATCTTAATGTATTTTGATATTAGAAGGATCTCGTGTCTCAGAGCTCTTATTTTAAATCCCAACCAGCATTAAGCCCCTGATTTTCCTTTTAAATCAGTCTATTGTTTCTTAGAATTTTGCTAGAGCTCGTACCATATGAGCTCTTCTTCAGATCAGATAAACTCTATCAACAAATCCAACAGAATTGATACTATCCAAACAGAAAATTTTTGTTAATGCTTGTCAAGTAAGCGATGGTCATATATATATATATATATATAACTTTCCCTTATATTGCGGAAACGATAGCTTCTTGGCATATTATATTTTGTTTTGAAGAGGAAATGGTGTAATTTTACAATGTTTATAGGAATTTATGCACTATATGAGAAGATCACGGAAAACGTTGCTTAGTTTGTTATTTTTAAGATGGAGAGCAAAAATCAAAACATGCATTAATTCAAAAACGTTCAGAAATGAAATAAAAAACTATTTTTTTTTAACTGAAATTAAAGAGCGACATTTAAAGTTAAAACGAACAGAAATTACTCCATATATGAAAGGGGCTGGTTCTTCCTCAACAACCCGCTCTTTGAGCTAAAGTTTTTTACTGTTTTAAAGACTAGAGTTGAGAGAAAGAGTCTAATTTTTACGTAAAGATTGGGGCGTTGAGGAGGGAACAACCCCCATTCTGATCATTCAATATACGATCTGGGTGAAGGAGCCCGGTTCGGAGTCTTTCGTTTCCTGGCATCAGGATGGCACCTATTTCGGACTCTCGCCCTTTGAGCACATTACGGCCTGGGTCGCGCTCTCGCCCAGCAACCGGACGACCGGTTGTGTCGAAGTGATACCCGGCAGTCATCTGAAAGGACCGCGCGCCTCATACCGTGTCGAGAATGCCGACAATATGCTGAAGACAGGGCAGCATATCGATGTGGACAATCCCGTCACCATCGATGTCTGCCAGTGCCAGGGCATGCAGCTGGGAGATATTCAGGGGAGCTTCAGGATCGTAGCTGTCGGGAAGAATGGAATGAGGAATGAATCCGATCGCTCCATCGGTGCCCCGCTGTTCAAACCACCTCAAACCCCAGCCATGGGCATTTTGTGAGGAAACAACGTCATTGTCTCCATCGTTGTCAAAGTCGTAAGCGAACATTTGAGCGCCGCCGGCAGCAGCAAACGGCCAGGCATGGAGTCGCCTTAGGCAAGATGTTGTTCTTCGATCCGCGTTTATCCGGTGACGGCAACATGTCTTGTGCAACCTGTCACAACCCTCTATTCGGTTGGTCGGATGGTCTACCTACTGCACGCGGCTTTCAAAGCCAGATACTAGGCCGTGCAACACCGACAATTGTCAACACCGCCTACAACCGTTTGCAAATGTGGGATGGACGTAAAAAGTCGCTTGAGGATCAAGCCATGGGGCCCCTTGAAGCAGATGTCGAAATGAGCGGTGGCGGCAGCGGTGTTGGCGTTGGCGACGGCGGCGGTGTCTCCGTCAGCCGTCGCCGCCGCGCGCTCTCGCTTGACGCCGCACAGCTCGCAGCAGCAGCAGCAGCAGCAGCAGCAGCAGCAGCAGCAGCAGCAGCTACTTCTGGTAGTCATCGCTATCACACTTGTGATACGCTCATGTGCTCACTTCTACGACTGCTACTACTACTGATCCTAATACTACTACTACTACTACTACTACTACTACTACCACCAAGGATGAAACCGGCGACGCGACGAACATCAACCTGGCGGATGACCCACGCGTGGTGGTCAATTTGACGGTCTGGGAAACGCCGGAGGCCTTGGAAAAATTCGTCTGGCAGACCATCCACAAGCGCGTCTACGAGAAGCGCGGCAAGTGGTTCGAACGTTCGGACCAGGCGCACTTCGTGATGTGGTGGGTGCCGGTCGGTCACATCCCGTCGCTCGAAGAAGCCCTGGAGCACCTCGACCAATTGCGGGCCAGCTGCAGCCTGCCGCTGACCGGTTGCGGCTGTATCCGCAAGGTGCTGACCGACCTGGCCTACCTGGAGATCGAGGACAACGCGTTCGTCCTGCGCGAGCGAGCCCCGGGGGTCAGCGTCGAGGAAATCGTCGCCAAGACCGCCGGCAAGCTGATCGTCCCCGAACACGTGCCGGAAATGATCTTCTAAGTTGTCTACCGTTCCGTAGGCGCCACCACGCACGGCGTCTACGGAACGTTTTTCTACATGGCGGGAGGCACAATCCAGGCATTCGAGCGCGGTGCCATGGATTATCTGTTGAAACCAGTAGAAGCCGACAGGCTGGCTGGCACTTGCCAGCGCCTGCAAGAACGGTTGCAACAGCGACAGCAGCAAGGCCAGCAAGAAAAATCAGTAGCAGCAAATGCCGCCAGTGACCAGGCAAAGCAGGTCGAACAAATGCTGACGCAGTTAATGCAGCAGCAGAGCCAGAAGCGTGAATATCTGCGCTGGATACAAGCCAGCGTAGGTACCAGCGCCGGTCGTGGCCAGATCCGGCTCCCACTCCTGGACGGCTTCCGCCAGCGCCGGCGTTTGCGCCAGCATGGCGCGCACGCGGGCGTGATCGCCGGCCCGCAGGGCAAGAAAGAACGTCACCACTTCCGGGAATCCGGAAGTTCTCGAGGGTCGCAGCGGGTTCAATGATTGTTGCATCAGGTCTTCTCCCTGTGCTCTGAATTGTGCTTTGAGCCGGGCCCGCGCATCGCGCAGGCGTTTCTTCACCGTGGACAATCCCCAACAGTCCCAGAACGTTTCAGCTTGATAACCCAGGATGATCTTGAGATAATGCCGATAAACAATTTTGATAAGTTGGGTATATGTAGTGTCTTTGGGTTTACCTCACTACTACACTACCAATTGATTTCAGTCCCATAGGGGCTCAAGGTACATCTTCCCTCTGAAACAAGCAATTCTGCAACCAGTCTGCAGCTGCAATTTGCACCAGAAGGATCTTAAGCTATTGGATTCACTAGTCTTAAGTATATCACCCTTCTCCACAGGGCTGGCACTCCTTGTGTTGTTGGGATTGGGTTTGCCCATTATGGGAAGCCTGGTTTCGGACGTGATGTATCCCGACTGGAGATGGAGGGATCATGCATTTCATACATTCATTGAATGCATCGGTGCGCTCTTGGCCTTGTGTCTGGCGATTATTCTGTTGGGTCATGAACAGACGAAGACCAAAAGTCTGTATCTTTGGGTGGCTTGTGGAATGGTTGGTATGGGTGTCTTGGATGCCATTCATCATAATGTATAAAATAATACAAATATTAATAATAATGATATATAATAGTCTACTCCCACTAATAGATTTTCTATAAATGGTATGAAGTCTTTATAATTTAATAATAATAATAACTAAAATACTATAACTACCGAGTAAGATGCTACTCCTTAATATAAAAATACTCCTTATTATAATCCTGGATATGCATCATAAAATAAATAACATTAAAGAATTAATTTTGAAGTAAATGAAACTCCTACTAATAAATAAAAAGAGTTTGTGCTCTTCTTGCGTGACAACAAGAAGTGGTGGCTGATTCCCTTGATTGGTTCATTGCTCCTAGTAGGACTAATAGGCATCCTTGCCGTTAGCGGAGCTGCGCCATTCATCTACACGATTTTCTAAACCTGCATCCCACCCCATCCCCTTCACAATCCACATGGAATTCACTCATGTCCGATACAAATAGAAGAACCGCACTGAAGTCCATTGGCGCCGCAGCAGCTTTGGCAAACATAGCCAAGACATCACAAGATCCTCTAAGGGTTTTCTTGACCTTGAAGTTTTTTTTAACTGATCTTTGGACTATTTTGAACAAAATGGCTATCTCAGAATCTTGATCGGATGCAGTGGGGAAAGGAGAACGTGTAAAAATATCTAGACGCCCTCTGGTCGCTTTTTACTCGTAAAAAGGGAACTAGAACTTTCAATTTACAATCGAATGGTGCCCCTTTGAAGTTTACACGACCACGCCTTCCATATAAACCCTATATGCCACTGGGGCCAACTGAACAGGTGATAATCTGCTACGGCAACCTTTGTACCAACCTTTGTCTCTTCTGTTTACAGTATTGCTCAACAACTAGAACTGTATACCCTAAAAATATGTTACTTTTAAACTTTATACCGCCTCCATTTAAAATCACTAAATGTCCATAAAATTAATGACCAAGTTAAATGAGTGAGCAAGTAACTGTGAAATTTGACCAAAGAAATATACAAAACAGAGGAACATGTTTAATAAGCTTTTCCTATTGTTACTAGGTTGTGCAGCTTCTCCATTTGCCAGTAGGGAATTTCACGGCCCGCTTTGTGTCCTTCCCATATCATGCTGGGGTCTGGGTTTTCTGCCCACTTCTTGGCGGTGTGATTAAATGGTGCATCCCAAGACCACCCATCTGTACCTACCACGCGCACGCCTCGTTCGGTGAGATATAAAGTGGCTTCGCGTCCCATCCCACAACCTGCATCAACGTAACCGGGTTGCCCAAACACAGATCCCGCTCGCGTGTTGACAATTCTCCTTGCCATATGTATACCACATTGTTCATTCAGCTACAATTACGTTAAGACTGTTAGTGTTAATTTTTAGAGAGCTTATATTCTTTGATTGTGGTCTTTGACTGGTGACAAATAAGGGGGGGGGTATGAACCCAACCTTGAAAAACTGTTACAAAAAAGAAGAGATGTTGTAGAAATTGCAAAAATATCAACCGGATATTGGATATCCATCCAATATCGATTGGAATATCGATTACAGTATCGATTGGATCGAAATGCCGAACATGAAGACAGGATTCTCCCTGGTTCCCTTCATCCGTGTCACTCTGATATTGCGAGGCCAATGATATGCGGTGGATATTTCGAGCGGTGTTCCTCATTCTGATTCTCATCCCGGTTTCCGTAGTTGGGGCAGCCTATTTGGCAATCGAAGACCAACCCTTAATCCAACGCGACGTTCGACTCACGCCGAAAGAAGTGCAACAAGCGAAAAAGCTGTTTAAGGAACATGATCCTCGATCATTACACTAACAAAAAGAATATACGTCAAATAAAATAACACTTGCTAAACCATTGTTACAATAAAGACAATTTTTTAGCATTATTTTCCGTTTAGTAAAAAAAAAGTTGAAGCATAAATTGTTAACGACCTGACAGTCAAATTGTTGCATTATAGATTTTTGCAGTTGCATTGATCTGCGAAATAGGCCATCCATGTCCCTCTCTTTTAAAGTCAGCAGTCAAAGTTCCTTCATGTGGCAACTTAATATTGGCAAAAAATCCGGGAAACTTTTCCACCAAGGAGGGGATTACCGGCATGATTTTGAGAACAATCACAAATTAAAATGAAAGTGCGCTAAAGAAAACTTTTCAAGCAAAATCGTCCGAAAGAAATTTTCTGGGTTGAATTATTGGCTAGAATGGAATTGTCTTGTGGGACGTTCCTTGGAGTGGAGGTATGTTTTCGTGAAAATAACTTTCTATAAATAATTTCTTAGACCACACTGCTTTTTCATTTACGAAAAATTGATTGAAGAAAAAAACTCAAGAATGCGAAGTTATATAAGTCGGTAAAAGAGGTCGAACACTTTGTAATAAAAACTATTCCAACTCTCTGAAATATACCATAACAAGTTTTTGAAATTCTCAGAGGGAAGCTTGTGAAGGGGTAACAGAAGGTACTCAAAATATGAAGATTTCTTGGTATTAATAATTGATGGCGGTTCGTGGGTCCCATTTGATTACAATTGAAACGAGTTTATGTGGATATTTACTCAGCGAGAATCAAGATTATCAGAGCAAACAATTACGACATTGTAATGTGTTTGAAGTAGGGCTGGAGGCAAACAAAGTTAGTCATATTTCAAAGCAAAGAATTTGTCATTCCACAGACCCTGACGTTTTTTAGAAATATTTTGCACTTATTGTCTTCGTTAGGGGTGTGCTTATCTTTGAAAAATGATAGATTATATTACGAAGATAGAAAGTCAGCGCTTGCTTAGACCGCAATTTTTCAGGGAAAGGGTTATTACAGATCACTCTTTATTCGGGAAACAGGTAAAGGTACCCATCAAAGCCACGGTGTAGCGCCCCAGCAGAACGACAACCGTGCGATCGGCTAGAATGTGCAGCGCAAATTCATTGGCATTTTTGATCCACCCCATGGCCCAAGAGACCATATAATAGATGCCATATTCGATAAAGAGTAGATAATATAGACCGCCTTTGCCAAACGTCCAGACGTACTCACCCACGCCCAGCTTTAAGGCTCTTTGAACCTCTTTAAGTTCCTCATAGGAAAGCTGATAGCATTAGAATTAATAGTAGTAGCCCTAGTTTTAGTGGCAGTAGTCGTAGTAAAAGTAGTAACAATAGTAGCAGTACTAGTAGTATCTGTAGACACAGTAGTAATAGCATGCAAATATTTTCTTTTAGTCCTGAGTTCTGAGTTCTTTTTTTAGCATAAGTTTCATGAACAAAAATTACTTCAAGACAATCTCCCCCATAAGACTCCATGGCCGGGAAAGAACAGGAGAGAAAAAAATACCAACACAAAAAATATGCAAATTTGATGTTCGTATTTAATAGAGCAATTATAATTAAAATCCGGTAGTAGCCAAGACCATGGGCTCATTTGAAGGAAACTCTATCAAAAAGTCTTAAAACTACTTTAATCAATCATAAATATTTACTTATCTCATTCCTATAGACGTTTCGCATCTCTACTATTTCTTCTTTATTGTTTCGAAAGCAAACATTGTTGAAGGAGTGAAACGAAAAGAGTGCCGCCATTTCCACACTTACTTACTTACCTCATACGAAATGATGATCCCGAGGGCGTTTGGTTTATCCTTGGGGATGACGCCCGAACGCACGGAGTCCAATACACCCATAGCGGTCGCATACTGGACCGTGCCCATTAGGATGTTGGTGTACTTCTCGTTGTCCACGGTGACTTTGCTGACGCAGATCGTGGGCGGACGCACCATGACGTCGGTGTTGAGAAGTGCCAGCACGCGTGAATGGCCGACAACCTGATCCCCGACAAGCTTGGCGAACGCGGTGCCGAAAGGACGCCAAGATTGTGTCCACTTAATAAAAGGCAAGATCTTACTCAAATTGATTTTATTTATTTGTTATCACGCTTTGTTGGTCTTATCCGACGAAGCAAGTGATTGTACATAAGCTCCAACGATCAAAGATTCTTGGATTTTGTTGCTCCACTGAGTTACAATAGAGATAATATGGTTGCCATTTTAGGCACTATTTTACTATGTTTGTTTTTTTTGTAATTTTTTTTTTTAGACCTCTTCATAGGTTTAAGGCCAACACCCGGCGCGTCGGAATTTGCCGTCCCGCTGGTGCATCGCGGCGAAGTGGTCGGGGTCTTAGATTCTGAATCCAACGAGGTCAGCGGTTTTTCGGAGAAGACCCGCCAATTGCTGCAATCTGTTGCGGTGCTCACCGCACCTCACGTTGCAGAGTTAATCACCCAGGCGGATGGCAGCAAAGCAAACTACTCGGAGGTCATCAGCGATCTTGCGCACCTGCCCCGCTCACCACGCACTCTGCGCAATAATTTCGCCAAATTGTTTTTACACATTTTAAAACAAGGTAGTCTTCTATCGTTATTTCACACTTTATTGACCCTAGTTCAATATCTCATCCTTCCCGACACATGTTTGCTATCCTTTTATGACCTAATGTGAATGAATAGATCGATGATCTTTCCCTATGTTTGCTGGATTCTTCAAAACTATCACTGTACTGAAAACATGAAACGAAATTTTTTTTTACAAAAGACCACTTTTCAGGCCCTAATCCAATATCTGACCTTTCTAAGATACCACCCGCTTTGCAGTGATTCTCGCAGTGCAGAACCTGCGCGACCCGCGCGGACAAAAAGCCCAATCCGACCTGATCATATTGCGACAAAACATTTTGAACACCCTGCACGGCTGGCAACCCGGTGAAGACTTCGATCCGATCGAATACGGTGGCGGCCGACTGTTGCGCATGAGCGATCAGGTGCTGTGGTGGCAGGACGAGTTTTTAACTTCTCATTCTATAAGGAGTGTGTGACATGGCGAAAGATAAACAGTGAGGCCAACGAAGCCTCATCACCGTCACGTCGGCGCCTGTCCCCAGGCACGAACTCAGGTGGCGATCCGTCGCGGGGCCGACTCCTCGGCGCTGACACGTCGTCACCGTCGTTCCGTTGCTCGGAGGACTCACCAAAGTCGGGAGTGTCCTTCTCCTGTCGTTTTGCTTCCTGTTCTCGATCGCGGTCCGGTGAGCCGAACTGGAACTCGTATTGCTCGTCCCATTCGCGAAGCTCGAGCTTGCAGGCCGCCAAGAGAGCCATGTTGTCGGAATCGACGAAGCGCAATTCTTTGATGAAAATTTGATCGAAACTTGCCAAAAGCTGGCCAATATGGGGAAACGGGTGATTGTCGCCGGTTTAGACATGGATTATCGCGGCATCCCATTTGAACCAATTCCACAATTGTTAGCGATGGCGGAATACATTACCAAAATTCAAGCAATTTGTGTAAGCTGTGGAAACCCGGCGACCTTTACATACCGCACATCTACTGATACCAGCCGTGTAGGCATTCCGATTCGCCCTTTTAAACAAAATTACTGAACTTTTGTCTAATATTTTCAACCATTTCACAAAATTCTATTAATAGCCAAGATGCTGGAAACGGGATTTTACAACCCCTGTCACCAACCATGAAAATAAATTAAAAGCCTTTTAAAAAAACTTCCTTAACATCTATCAAATATATTCAATCAAATAACAAAATTTGATAAATTCCCAAGTTGCTAGGAACACGGTTTTATAGCACCTATCCACCCCCCCCATGTTTTAGGAATAGTTCTTTTATGGTTACACATCATAGCTGCTTCAAGATTTGCTAACTTTGCATGGTATAGTTTTTCAGTTGCAGATTTCCCCTTCATGTTATCATGTTTTACTAGATAATCTTTAACGACTGTTGTTGCTTGATATGTTCTAAACACTTTAGCCGTCACTCCTTTTACAATTCCTGAGAAATACTTGTTTACATCTCTTGATGTTATGTTATGGAAAATTTCTTCATTAGGTTTTTTCTTTTCCATTCTTACTCATATCCGTGCGGGTTGAACACGCGATCGTAAAGTAAGCGCCGGGCGTTACTTTTTCTTCATTCAAGGCTCGGTAAAGACGCCCCATCGCCGCGAACACAGCGCCAGAGCTTAAAACAACGGATAGGGATAGAATATCGATCAGAGACCAAGTTGAATATTGCTCGCCCAAAACGCTTAAAAAGCGCCCTAGAACAAACATGAAAGCAAGAACGAAAACGGTAAAAAGGAAACCACGGAAGATTAAATCCAGAAAGAGACGGGAGAATTCATTTCAGATACAGAAGCCCTGGCACAAGCGGCAGACGATGTTTTGCGCAAGCATGGATTACTAGAATCCGATGGTGTTGTGCCCGAGGCAAGCTCCACAGAATAGTGCCGTTCTGCGTTGCGATTCAGGACCCAATATTGGGATGTATTGGTTTTCATACCCAGCAATGAAAGTCTTTGATACCTTTCAAAAGCAAGAGAAGAACGACAGCTGATGGTGATTGAGTGATAGCAATTCCTGGTCGCAGCGGTGCTGGTGTATGTGGCACGTGGTAATGGGCAAATTGAACCCGAAGAATCGGCACGTATGATTGACTTGCTGGAAGAACACTACAAGTTGCAGGGGGCCGAAACCCTCGAGCTGCTTACGCGGGCAGTCAGTGAAATCAATGACAAACCGGAGTTGGCACCGTTGCTGTGTGAACTCGGCCCCACCTTGTCGGATGCGGACAAGGAAGATCTTGCACTGATGGGATTGAAGGTGATCGCAAAGAGAGCCTGATCGAGTATTTTCTTCTGAACGAATGCACGCCGCGCCAGCAGCCGAGCGATCGATAGCGCCGCAAATCGCACTTTGGGCGGGCTACGCCGCCTTGATTCGCGCCAAGCGTCCAACTCTGCGGATGGAGAGTCCAACCGCTCGAACGACGCGAAAGGCGAAGCTGGCTAGGTCAAAGTTTTGGAACGAAAACTCTTGGCTGGGGAACCTGGATTCGAACCAGGACCGACGGAGTCAGAGTCCGCTAATGCCGGACTGGCCTATAAGGGTAGCGCACTCAGCTTCCAGCCTCATCCCGAATTCACTCCTGAATTCATGCGTGACATCATTTTGCACAAAATCGAGCTGGGCCTGCCAAAAGAACTGGGCGAAGAAGCACTCGCCCGTATCGGCAGCCAGTATGACTCGGCCAGAATTGCCATGCAGATTGCCGAGTTCTACAAGCAATATCAAAAAGAAGATCCGAGCATGCAGGCGGCGGAATAGGACCGGGAAGCGATTACTTTTAGCTATTAATTTTGGAGCTATGTCCCTCTTAACTCCGAGCAAAAAGAACAAAGAGCGTTATCTAAAAAAGTAACAATGATCATGTGAAATGCTTTCGTTGAGGGGTTTCAAGTGCGATATTGTGCGACCAATATTACCTGAAGTAGTTAATCAGTCACTGTAAAAAATATCAGTATTATTCTCTAAGAGTAAATAATTTCTTAGACCACACTGCCCTTCCTTTTACAATTAAAACAAAATAAAAATACGAAATGTGTGCCTACCTTTGGCTGTCCCGGCGCATGCGCCAGAGTTGAAATATGTTGACCAGGGCATACATCATGCCCGCCAGCGCGGCGAAGTCGAACAGCAGCGCATAGCGCCCCGGCAGCCCCAGCATGGGGCCAATGAACAGCGACAGCACGATCCACAGCGAAATGGTCCCGGCAATCACAAGCGCGATGTGCCGGCCCTTTGCTGCAATGGCCTGGTCCTGTTCCTTGGTCATCTGTTTCCTATCACCCAAACGCGCAACGTCTCGGGCGCCCGATCCGGGTTCCGGCACAGACCCACTACCCGGGTATCCGGGTACTCGGCCAGAATGGCCTCCGCCAATGCAGCACCAATGGCTCCCGACGCCCCAGCTACCAGCACTCGTTCCATGGTATCTCTCCCACTGCTGTGAACATTCTAGCGCTCCGGCTCGCTCTTGAGTCGCGCGCTCAGATCCTGAAGGAAATACGAACAATTTAATGGCTGGACTGCTGGTGCCTGTGAACCGGGACACGCCCTGCAGGATGGCGAAGTTGAGCGCTTTTGCGAGCGTGAACGAACTGCAAAACGCACGATCGACGGAGTCGGCGTCATGCCAGCAGGCTTTGAGGCCGACGAGGTCAGCGGCCGGTGCCACACCCACCATTCCCTCGCCGTTGTTTGCGTTCGCGGCAATAACGCCTGCGACTGCCGTTCCGTGCACATCGCCATCCATCGAATCTCGATCGACGAAGTTCCGGACGCCTTTGACGCGTCTTGCAAACTCCCCTCTCTCTCTCTCTTAGAGGACCAGCTTCGTGACCGCCTAAAAGCTGATTTATAATTATTTACACGATACTGGTATGCTGTTTTCGCACTGCCGACATACAGTATCCCACAAGTTTTACATTCTAATAAATAAACTACTAATTTTGAGTAACAGTGTAGAGGACCCTTGCGAATTTAATAAGAACGAGTGCTTCTCCTTTTCATATCCCCTTAATTCTCTTTAATTTGTAGTTATATTGTAATAATTAATTATTCGGTAGTGATACACTTGATATTATCCAATATTTTCAGCAAGAAAGGCATATAGAGAGGGATGGATCTTATTGTGTTACCTTTATTAGATAGATTCCTGACTGAACCGTTCTAAAGGTTGCGAGAATATTACCTGGTGTATGTGTTCATTAAGCAAAGACGATATACTGTAAGAATCTTGTTATTGTTTGCCAGGGATTAATCTCTTCTTGGTATAGCCTTGGAAGTGTTTTTTGTACGAATTGATTCTTGCTAAATAATTTGCCTTCCAATTTTTTTGGTTACTTAAAAAGGGCACTAGAGCTTTTAATTTCTGTTCAAATGAGCCCTCTCGCAAATTCTAGGACCACTGGGTCGATACGATCACACCTGGAAAAAAAAACAAATATACACGCATCCTGATCTTTCTTTTGGCAAGACAAAATTCCACTTTTTTGCTGATAGGAACTCGAAACCTCTACAGTAGTGTTCTCTGACACGCTGAATCTAATGGTATGATTCTATGACTTTTAGGGCTGGGTGGTCTTGCCGACGCTCCGCGGCGGCACGTTGATCACCCGCTGCAGGGCCACGTCGTCCTTGGGGTTCTTGACCAGCCGCAGGTAGGCCAGGACGTCCTTGATCTCGCGGCGCTGGTAGAAGGCCACCGAGCCCACGACCTTGAAGGGCACCCCGCGCTCCATGAACGCGGTCTCCGGCGCGCGCGAGAGCCCGCCCGCCCGGTAGCACACGGCGATCTCGCTGGCGGGGATGCCGTCCAGGATCCGCTCCCAAAGGCGTGTTCGAGTTAATACCTGCGGCGGCTGCCGGTGACATGTTGCCTTTAGGGGGTGAACGACATTCGACGCTCGAAGAGTTCGACATGATCAAGCGCATTGCAAAGGCAAGCGGTGTGCCTCTCACGTTCACTCAAGTGCAAGTACCGGATCACCCCGACGTATGGCGAGAAGTACTCGCCGGCGCACGCGAAGCGAATGCGCAGGGCGCAAACGTTAGGCCGCAAATTGCTTCGCGACCTATTGGGCTGATTGGTAAACGAGAAAATCAGTCCTTTGGATCCCGTGACTTACGTAAGAAGTACTGTTAATAAAATTGGTGGATGCAGTGAAGACACAAAACGTAAAATAGCCATGGTGAAGGGTGATTTACCACAATTGAAAAAAGTCTTGAAGAATAGGAAAATAAGTCTTGGAACTACTATAAAATATTTGAAACAAAAACATTTGCAATAGCCAGGAATAGCTCAGGAATATAGGTACTTAGAGAGGTTGGAGAAGATATCAGGACGGTCATCGTAGTACTCCCGTGGCTTCGGCGCCCGTGGCTTTGGCGTCTCGCCGAAGGATGTTGAGGCAGGAGGAGGATCCTTCGGCGGGACGCCAAAGTCACGGGCATCTCTCCGCAACAGCCGGTTGTAGCTCCGGCACACCGCCACAACAATCCATGGCGTGGCAGTGAACTCCAGCTCCGACAACTCTGGCGGTCCGATACGCCGGAG
Organism: Alatinidae sp. Z8VKAUB7J3; assembly: GCA_010016025.2. Taxonomy (NCBI): domain Eukaryota; kingdom Metazoa; phylum Cnidaria; class Cubozoa; order Carybdeida; family Alatinidae; species Alatinidae sp. Z8VKAUB7J3. Next base: position 180,297,145 of record JAAAKM020721499.1, on the reverse strand, counting down.
TGGTAAGATCAGCCTAACGCACACGCCTACCGAGGAGACCCACGGACCCGCTTGTCCGCACTCCGGAGAACTTTGGATCGCAAGGTGAATTGCCGACGCATCCCGAATTGCTCGACTTCCTGGCTCGAGACTTCATCGACGGCGGCTGGGACGTCAAGCGGCTTTGCCGACAGATCGTGCTTTCATCGACTTACCGCCAGGACTCTGCCGTGACCAAAGCAAAGTTGTCAGCCGATCCATCGAATCGCCTGTTGGCACGAGGCCCAGCTCATCGCCTGTCCGCCGAACAGATTCGTGAGAATTAAAACTAATAATATTTTCTAATACTTTTTTAATACAGCCCTAGCATCCTTACTTCAACATTGTTCAACCGGGACTGACAAATAGAATGAAGTTAAATGATAAATTCACTTAAACAAAGCAGAACAAAATGATTAAATACAAGTTTTCAAAGCTAATCTTGCGTTTTTGGCCGACTGCCTCAAAAGTATTTTCGTAACTGGTTCAATACGGTATTATAATTATAAATTGGCTTAGTAAAATAATTTGTTAGGACCGCATTGATCCATGACAAATCGGCATTGAATTTCGTCGACGAAACGGTTGGAGTGGTTTGGGCAATTTGCAATGGCCCAACAGCTGAAGGGCCCCTCACGCAAATGCGATTTTGCCTGCCTGCCGAATGCGACGGTCGTTTAACTTTCGTCGCTGTTCCCGGCTCTCCAGCCCATTTCCCAAAACTCCGACTCCAGGCGTGTAGCTTCTCGAAACACGGCAGCAAGTTCTGTCTCACGCTCCGGGGTAAGGTAGTTGGGCTCACCCACCGGGTTGAGCACCTTGTCGCGAGCGGCGAATTCGGGCACACCAAACCCGACCCGCGCATCTTTCACCACACCTGCGAACTCTTCGGCGTCGCGCCCGCCCACGCGGTCTACATCGGCGACCGGCTGGCGACGGATGCGCTGGGAGCCGCGAATGCCGGACTCACCGGAGTGTGGCTCGACCGCGAGAGCCACGCAACCACCGACCAGCTTGACGAAGCTCGGGCGGCCGGCGTCAGCGTCAACTTTTTATTACACATTTTGGTTTAACTTTTGGACGCATGCGTAGTTAATCACACGATGTAATGTTGTGCCAAAATATTTAATTTCGAAAGTTGTGACTCCACAATTTCTTAGTCGTTAATGAGGGCTTTTTCAAACAACTTTTCAAGCACTCTTTGTTGTTGCAAATACCACAACTTTCTATAAGACATTTTTGAATTATTTCCGAAGAAACAATAATTTTTGTTCTATTTGCCAAATTTTTTAAAAGGTTTACACAAAAAATAGAAACCTCACTTGCTGGGTACTGCTCTGACATATTTTGGCAGGACTTGGGAGTCAACGCCTCGCGCCGAATCCGCACACTGTGTCCTCCAATTCGCTCATTCTCTGGCTCCTGTCGAACGTCGACTCGGAATCGCGGAGTCACGTGTTAGTTGGCACGCTTCGATAACAATTCATTGCGATCACCGGCAATCGGTGTACCAGAGATAGAATTCAAACCTCTTCGCCGGCACACAAATTGCGATATAAAACTATGTATACCTAGCCTGTGATAATATTTCATCGTCTATTACAGCTAGAGTCGTTTCGACATATGCGTATATGAATATTTTGCCTGAGTCATCTAGGGAAAAGGGTAGTGTCAGTTGAAAATTTTGAGGATTTTCAACTCTGAGATTTTGTATTCTCTGGTAAGAAGAATTTAAAGCCATAAAGTTGGGGATAGGATTCGGGTATCTTCCCTAGTCATAACTTCCATTCAGTTAACATTCCTTGACCCCCTCCTCTATAAGTTTCTTTTGATTCAATAGAAAGTTGTTGTGTATTCATGGATTGAAGAAGTTGGGATTTTCTGAGTCTTAAATTTTTAAGATTTTCTAATCTTTTCTGGTTTCTTTTTCGTCTTGCTGTAACCCCCTTAGCAAGCCAATGTGTTTCAGCTTTGAGAGATTGTTTTAGGTTAGCAAGTTCTTTTTCTTCTCTTTTATAAATAGTGTCTTGCCAATCTTCAAAATGACTAAATCCTTTTTCATAGCTATAGAAAGCTACTTCAGCCAAATCCAGGTAATAAGAGTCCAGCCTAATACAGGTTAGATTTCAATTGCTTTTAGTTTTAATGAACAATTCTGATTTTCATCTTCTCTTCTTCAATTAATTAGTCGCAATCCCTCTGTTCTTATTGTTATACGTTTCTGCTCTTTTCTGGTTTTCATCGGCATTGAACATGCCTCGTTTGACGCTTATTTTTATTAAGAAAATAAGCGTTCTTTTTTTTTTATCTTTGCTTGTCTTTTTTCTCACTTCATCTCGACCAAATCCTTCGAGCACCACAAAGTGATTGTAATTCCAAAAGAGAATCGTCGGCTGCTTCACCTGATAGATTTCACTTAAGCCTATCCAAGAGCCCTTACCTTCGAGGCCAAATTCTTTTGCCGCTTTGATCAAATTGAGAGCATTGCTTCCATCGCGAGATACTCCACAGGCAACACGCAAATTTTCCATCGGAATGAATCGCCCATAATAGGAGAGTAAAATCGAAAGGCAAGCGGCCCCACGCGGGGCGGAGTGTCGCCCTCGGTCCAGGGCGCCAGGACGATGTCCTCGAGGCCGGTCGCCTGTGCGGTCTCGCCACGGATGATCGAGATGTCGGTCGAGCCGCTCGACGTGAGGCCGAAGCTGCCGTCGGTCGCGGCGATCGCAGTGCTCGGCGCCCACAACGCGAGTGCGACGAGCAGGGCGCCGAAGCGGATCGGGGCAGACGGGGCGTGCAGCTGGGACATCGGATCGGACTCCGCTCAGGGGGGCGGACGATTATCAAACTTTGTCATGTTGTGACCTATTTAGTTAAACAGCCTCTTACCTTTTTCCAAAATGATGCAAACCAAACGCAACAAAATGTCTGGACAGGCATATAAAAATAACTTAAATAACTCTTGATTGTCTTTCAACAAAGCAGTTACTAGGTTCATATTTCTTGTTAAACTGCGTTTCCATTTGGCGTTTTACGAGAAAATTAGAAAGTGAATTATCCAATGAAACTGGAAGATTTTGCTTTCACGCAGTTCCAAAATTTGGAATTTGAAGCGGATAGAATGGGCCTTGAATATGCCGTTCGCGCGGGGTACTATCCTACGGGGTTGAAGGATTTTTTAAAGATATTGGGTAATTCCGAAGAATTAAAACGTTCCACAATATTAAGCACACACCCTTCAGCTAGGCAAAGATATAGATTGTTAGTTAAAGAGCTAACTAACTATAAAGATTCCCGGAAGAATCCGTTATTGGCTGACCGGTTTAAAAGAATGACCGATAATCTATTATGAATTATCAGGACTATGTCACAATGGATGACGCCTTTTTCAAGGAGCTCGTAAAACGGCTTGCCGCTTCCGAACTTCCTCCTATCCCCCTAAATTATTCAGATGTCGTCCAGCTAGATCTTTTTGAATTGGCTTATTTCTACACGCACTATGATCTCATCATTCAAGCAAGCCCTCATGATTTTGTTTTTGAATCCTTGCACGAACGGTTCTGCCAAGAAGACTGGCCCGTGATTTCAAGTGATTTCGCACATTTGCATGGACAAAAATTTAGGGAGGGGGCTAAACCCAGTAGCCCCTCTGGATACGACCATGTCTGTCATACATGTGCATGCACATTGACAGTGCGCAAGCGGACCGGTTCAAAGTAGTGATGATTGATGATACTTATCGACCATGTTTGCCACACTGTTCGGATTAACCGATGTTAAGTGACTGATCTGTACGAACAAGGAAACATAGAATTTGAATACAAAAACTAAGTGCCTTTTAGAACCTGATTGGTTCTTTTGAGGAGCAGGATCGCCTTGGCGCCGTCCTTGACGAGGACCACGTTGCCCTGCACGAGCCCGAGCCCCGCGCCGATCATCGGCGTCATCAGGGGCGCGACGAGCATGGCGCCGATCACCACCGCCCCCGAGTTCTGAATCAGGCCCAGGGAGGCGATGGCCGTGGAGAGGCTGATCAACGCGAAGAAGTCGATGCCGAAGCGAGAGCCCTCCTGCAGACGCTCGAAGAGCAAGACCCGGTTTTCGCGGTCGAGCTGTGGACTACTTTACTTTAATAAAAATAAAGTTTCAAAGATTAGATATGATTAAAACCGTTAAATTATTTATTTGAAACTAAATACCCCTAAAATTCTATGCCCGAGGCAAGTGCCTCCCCTGTACTCCCCCCTCCTAAAACCATGTCTGGATCAGACCCAATTGCTTAGATTTAGGGTTTATATTGAGTACATTATTTTGACAGCAAACCTGAACTTGGTATTCAATTGGATTAGACTTCCCAATTCGTAATATTGGAATCCATATTCAAAAACATAGTCCAAAGTCCCCATTGACCTTTTATCTGAGATGGCATACTAACAAGGACAAACTTATTGTTTTGATTGGAACGTGATAAACGAAGCCTAAAATATGCCACATGTTAGGTATTACAATCCCCCCCCCCAAAAAAAAGGAGTAGTACCGTAAAGAACAATAATAAGTTGGAAATTAAAACTGCAGTTAAAATTCCAGAGATTCTGTCGATTTATCATCCTTTATAGGGCAAAATTTTTCCAAACATGTATTATTCTTGTTATATGTATAAACCAATATGATTGGATGTTTAATGTTAGTTACGGTAATGCTTTAATTTTTATGGACAAACAGCATTGTTGAATTTGACGAACCAGTTTTCCTTAGTGAATGTTCAATGTGGCAACACTGACAAATATGTGGTAACGCCTTAGAACACAATAATTTCGAAATAAACAAAAAACAAAAAACTTAGAACCACCAAAGAAGTATAGGCCTACAACAAAGTTTGGCCCTGGGGCCAGCCAAGTCGGTGGCGATGACGATGTCGACCGGTCTTACCTGCCGTCTTCATCAGGCGTCCAACTTTTGCGTCAGTCAGATACTCACGCGGTCGAGGTTCTTCGTTTTGGGACCTGCGAAGTTCTAATCTTTCCATTCTACGATGGATGGCGCAACCTTGGTCACCCGACGGCATTATTACTCAGTAATCCTGGCGAAAATCCAGGCGCGCGCTGTCACCCACAGGCGATCTGCTGCGCGGCGGCCGATTCCCCGGCTCGATCAAACGCATACTCATGATCGGCATAACTCACCGCCAACGAGATCGTATCGCGCTCGCCAACGAGCCAGTTCACATCGAGTTCGATGCCTCGAGATGACGTTTCACCATCGCTTACATTGAAACCATCCGCATCTCGAAAAATTAGATTGTCGGTTCGCTCGGCATATAGTGCTAGGTCGATAGTGAACTCATCGGCAACATAACGGCCACCAATTTCAATCCCTTCTACTTCCTCACTGTCGATGTCGGTGTTTGTGTTTAATTATGTGCATAATCTAGTCCTGGAAACTTTCAATGAGTTTTACCGTTTTAGAAGTTCATATTTTAGAAGTTCACCGTTTTAGAAGTTGATGAGCATGATACAAGAAGATGTGATGAGTTGGTTATGGATATTCAAGATAGTGTAAGATCTGGTTTTACTTTGAAGTATCTTGCCCCTTCTGTATGGAAGTCACTTCCTAGGAGTGTTAGAGAGGCTGAGCACCTCCCACAGTTTAAAAAAAACACGACGGCCCGGCGATTGATACGACTTCCCCCCGACGTACTGTATACCCCGGAGGCGGGCCTGTCAGAGTGCGGATCCCCCTGCTGACCGGCGCCGCGCTTCTCTCCGGCAGACCTGCAGATCTCGACTACGCTTGAAGGACGAGTGTGACCGGCGTCACAACCATGGACGCCGCAGCCAGATCCCGGCGACGAGGTAGCAACCATGACCACGAATGCCATCGGTACCCTGTCCAGCACCGCGCTTCCTCAGGGATATCCTCTCTTAAAAATTGATTGTTGGATAGGCTCCAGTATGCATATTCCTTCCCTATTCAGATTCCCTCCTAAAAGTATGAAACTAATATTCAAAATATATTTTTGAAGATGTCAAAAATTATTTATAAGTTTCCCTTTGCTCCTCCCTTTGTAAAATTAAATTTGGAGGAAAACTTTGTAAAGCGTCTTGGGAAGTTTAGAAACATAACTTAATTTCTAAAAGATCGATTGGCTTTAAATGATTGGCACGAACACGTGGGCGACGACGGAGTTCTGGTGAAACGACACGAGAGTAGGGAAACGAGCAACCGCAGCGCTGTGTTGCATGCCTCGAGGAGCTATCTAGCGATCTTACCCGAAAAAGCCGAAGAAGGTAGTGAACGCCTTCGATTCGAATGGAATACTTGTTTCAATCTCATCCTGTGCTTCCAAGCCGTGACCCTTTCCCCCCCTTTTTTTTCTCGACCGAACTCACCTCTCGATTGGGCGTTGTGTTCAGCGTCAATTAGGTAAAGTTTTTGCCTTAGAGCCACTAGAGGCTCCCAGGGCATCCACGAAGAGCCATCAGTCGTTTCGCGTTTTTGCCACCATCCAAAAACCTTCCCATTGGGGTTGGGTCGTCATTTGAGTGTTTGATTTGTCGAAGGACGTTTGTAACTATGGGCTGGCCTAAGATAGAGTGGACTATCTGGTTTGTGGTGTTACCTCTCCTGTTGATGCTCAGAATCCCCCGAATGAAATTATTTCCGAAGACAAGAATCCGACGGCTACAACGGCCCGACTCCACGCCGGCCAGAAGTATGCACCTCACGAGCTTTGCCTCCGACGAAAAAAGGAAATCAAACTCTGTGACTACCAATGAACCTCATTTTAATTGGTTTGGACGCTTGAGAAAGGCCATAAAAAATGAATTCAGGGCGTAATTTGGCCTTTGCTTTCAAAGTGTCGCTTCATTGCCAAGTCACCTGCTCGGTGTTTCCATTCCTCACCGTCCTCAGCACTCCTCAGCACAGTGCAACCCATTGTGAAATCAATGACTAATTAAGACACGTTTGTGAAGACGAAACATTATGAAGAAAAGATTAGTGTGAAGACAATACGTCTTCACACTGAGAAGATCAAATAATGAAAATGGTGGAACTAAGTCGAGTTAATTTTCAGGATCCATACTTTAAATTTGTTTAAAGTACCAGGAACATCAATCTAAAACAAGTTTTAAATGATGTTCCCATCTTAGGTGGGATGGGAGCATCCAGAGATGTTTCATTCCCTGGACCATGAAACTGCATCTGTACAAAAAAATAACTTATAAAATATAATTTTGGTATTTGCGCCTTAGCATTAAGAATAAACTAATTTAGCAACAGTCGTAGGTTTTGCAGTATCTGCTGTGCGTCATCAGTTTTGCTTTAATAGCAACGTTTTACAGGTGATCTGCAACTCTTTTCAGCACTATAAGTGTTTGCTCAGATACTTTTGAACAGGGAACCGTTATCATGTACGAAACTCCGATTCATAATGTTCAGTCCATACCTAACGCCCCATTATGTAGACACTTTTGAAAATAGACTGATATTAATCCAATATTTTATTGGAATATTTTTTTTATGTTCTATTTTATTGTAGATGTTAATGAGCGTAAATAATTGCATGTTCAGACTATTCATAAAGAAAGTTTTTTTTTTTTTGTCTCAAGAAACAAATTCTGTAGTGCCAAAATAATTACGGCCCGATGTATTTCCAAAACTTGCTGTTTTGTTAATGTACCATCCACCCTGTTTACATGCTCGACCAGGGTGAGGAGGAGCGCCGCGGAGCGCGGGAGCCGCGTGTTTGGCGCGGCGAGAGCCGGAGAAACCATGGAGGGGACGACCTGGTTGGAGGAGAGCTGCTGCGACGTCGAAGAGGCCGCGAGCGCTGAACGTGCCGTCCCAGCTGGAGAAACGGTTCCGATTCAGCCAAGGGCGGCGAGAATTGCGCTCGCTATGTCAGAACAGCATACCAGCATGCGGACAGACATTGCACCCAATGCACCCTTTCGGGTGCCCATGCGATTCGATGCAAAAGTGACTTGTTCCAAGATGTATTGTATTGTATCATATTAACGACGCTTCTTGACTACTAAGGTCCCTGCGTCGGCCCTGCAGTGCATTGAAACAGCATGATTCGATCTCTGGGTCCCGTATTACCAAGCTAAGGTCAAATCCACTGCGCCACCACAGGAATTTTTTTTTCCAAGATGAGGACTTATGCAGTTATCATTTCAATCGGAGACCATTTTCGCGGGGTTACAGGCTATTCTTCGATTATTCTTGGCCCGATATTTAGGTCTTTTGGTACTGGATTCGGTTTTACCACCTTCTGCTCCAGGTTTCTTCTAACCACAGCACCAACAGGCCTAAACGCTGCTTAACGGAAAATAGTCACTGGAAAAGACCCTCTCCCAATAATCCCATTCCCTACAAAGGTTGTATTGCATTATAATTTTCAAAGGGTATAACAAACGGTCTACTCTAAAAGAGGAATCAGAGGTAGCCAATCTAGCGTTGCCAATAGTTAAGAGAACAACTTAACCAAGAAGAGCAGGCAATAATTATAAATAGAATGGTGAACGGTGGGATTTCGACAAAAGAAGAAATTATTGAGTAAGTGAAGTTTACTATAAATGAAGTTCAGTTTGTCACATCATTGATGTCGTTTCATACCTTTGCTAGTGTCAATTGGACTATCAGAGGTCACAATTTGACCACAATTTGACCAAGTACATTTAAAAAAGTGTCGAAAATGCAAAAAGAAGGTTTATTACTGGGTTGTAGTTCTGCTCTAGGATGGATGGATGATAGACTATCTGTCAACAAGTGAAAATGACAACATTTTTATACAATCCTGAAAAAGACTTAAGCCAGTTTTGCCTCACTCAGACTATCTGTCTTGGCTTTTTCTCTAATTAGCCGTGGATTGATGGCAACTTGATTTTAATTCAAGGCAACTTGATTTAACTTAAAAGTGTCACGGGATACGGCAAGTTTCCTTCGCAACTAAAAGAAACCACGGTTATACCTTTCCCTATTTTATATTTTTTCAGGGTAAGTCATGCCAAGAATAACCCAATGAAAAGCTCCCGGGATGTAATTCGGCCAAAAGTAAATTTGAGAGTGAAAAAGGAATCTGTAAAAACTGGTCTGGGATACAATTCTTCCAAAAAAGTTAGGTTGAGAGTGGAAAAGGAGTTTATGCCATGCAGAGAGTAACGACCCGAAAAGCAGCCCGGGATCCTGCCAAAAATAGAGCTTAATAGTAAATAGGGAGTTAACGTCATGCAGAGTTCTATCGCGCTGTCGTAAAGTGTTCGGTATTCATCTCTTGTCGCTTGCAGGCTGGCATAAAGACGCGCGTTTTCAATACTGATGGCAGCTTGAGAGGCGAGCAGTGCCAGAACTTCAACCCGTTGTGCTGTAAATACACCGGTGAGCCAGCGATGCTCTACGTAGAGTACACCTGTGACATCTTTTCTGTGGGTGATCGGCAGGCAGAGAATCGAAAGCGGCTGCGTGGTCTGAATGTAGGGGTCCTGAGTAAACCTTAAGTGTACAAGTTAGAAGTTGGTAAAAAAAAAAAAAATGTTTCACTGTCTGGTACATCTCTGATCGGAGCATAAACTATAATAACTGATAAGTTGAATAGGTGGCCTTTGAATTACGCTCTTGTTACTCTATGTGAGATAGGTTCCCACTCAACAAATGACCTTGACACAAGGGGGCATAAGATGATGCCCACTCCACTATATGTAGATCCATTAAGGGATCCGGAGTTGAGAAAGGAGAATGAAGAGTCGTCCCCCCCGCCCCAACTCCCCCCAATGACACTAGATCCGGTCGGGATTTAAAATAAGAGGTCTGAGTTACGAGATCGTTCTAAATATGAAATTTCATTAATATCCGATCACTCCTTCGTAAGTTAAAATACCTCATTTTTTCTATTTTTTCTGAATTAAACCTCCCCCCCCAACTTGCCCAAAGAGAGTGGATCCGTTTCGGTTATGTCAATCACGTATCTACGGCTTCTGCTTATTTTTCCCACCAAGTTTCATCCCCTGGATGAGCTCTACCACCACCAAACTTAAGATCAGCAGAAATATAAACCTATAATAATTCAAGCTCAAATTTGGAGCAATTACTTAGGGGTTAGAACCCTATATTCAATGGCACATGGTCAACATACACAATTTATATCCTTCTGGATGAGCTCCATCACCACCAAACTCAAGATCAGCAGAAATATAAACCTATGATAGTTCAAACTCTAAAAAAACAAGAAATTACTATTAAATAACGAATGAAATTTAAACCGGCAACTCTCATCTTTTAAAAGAACAGGTTTTAGTTTAAGTTTGTTAAAGCGTTTAAAAGCTTTGATAAATATTTTTTAGGGTGCAGCAATTAGAACTTCTAGAGTATGTAGCAATTAGTTAATTATTGTTAGTAATAATTAGTAACTAGTAATTAGAGTATGTAGTAGTTCTCTGTAGCAATTAGAAAATCCTTGCTGTGAATTTAGTGATTAATACTAAAATCTTATGGGGTCGTCATAACTTATTTTTTTTAGGACCAACAGACAGACAGACCGACAGAATTGGCGATTGCTATATGTCACTTGGTTAATACCAAGTGCCATAAAAATACAGCAGGTACTAATATCAATGAATGAATAAATCTCAAAACGTGTAAAGCTTAAGTTAAATATAAAGCTTAAGCAAATCAAGCTTAAAACAAAAAATATTTTGCTATTGAGGCATAAATGAAACTCAAAACGAACAGAAATTAACTAACAATCATAGCAAAGAAACAAACAATAATTACTATGAAACTCAGTTACGACCTTTAGGCGTAACAGCGTTTTGCAGACACGTCAAGGTTGGGATTGGCCATTTCGGCAACAAGTGGACGTTACGTCTCCCTGTGGTCGCAAACTTGTAGCACAATATCCTAGGAGTCTAAAATACAGATTAACTTAGTTTCGCCAAAAATGTCAATTACGACCTTTAGGCGTAACAGCGACGCAATGTCTAACAGCGTCGTTGAAGATGTAGTGGTCTCTCGCCATTTCTTTTTCTCTGCACTTCGAGAAAATAATTAGCGTTGGAGGGGGCCTAGGTGCCCTCTAATTTTTTGGTCACTTAAAAAGGGCACTAGAACTTTTAATTTCCATTAGAATGAGCCCTTTCGCGACTTTCTAGGACCACCGAGTCGATACGATCACCCCTGAAAAAAAAACAAACAAACAAAAAAACAAGTAAACACGCATCCGTGATTTGTTTTCTGGCAAAAAAAGCGAAATTCCACATTTTTGTAGATAGAGGCTTGAAACTTCTGCATAGAAAGATCCTTCCAAGTAACCTTCTCCCCCCGACCCCCTCCCCCATCAGAAGAAATCCCTCCTCAAAACGTTTAATTACTTCCCAATAATCAATACTATATGTAAACAACAACCAGAGTTCACAACACTCCTTTCCCAAGGAGTGTCCTCAAAGAAACTCCTCAAAGATACTCCGCTAAGAAATAGTAATTAGATTTTGCGACGCTGAACAAAATGGCTATCTCAAAAGTTTGAACGGGTAACTTTGAAAAAACATAGAATTTTCATTATATTCTCATCAAAGTCCTTAGGTCATTGATGAGAATTTCTTGATCAGAGCGCAATGCTATAGCATTGCCTTTAGTAAAGGACATAAAGCTACAATGTTTTATTATTTTTTCTCCAGAGGCGCCTCATATGGAAAGGATGGTCGTATAAACTTCGGAAGGGGGCTCATTCGATTGAAGTTCTAGTGCCCCTTCTGAGAATCAAAAATGATTGGGGGGACAACTAGCCTGTCCTCCCACGCCAAGCACAATTGAAACACCATTTTCATACAGCTTACTGTTTAAGCTTTGGTCAGTCAGTTAGGTGCCCAAAACAATATGTAGGCCATTGTTCTGGAAAACTTCTAGCAAATTCTCCACCAGTTTCTGGAGAATCTAAACTTTAGAGCAACACTTGACCACTGTAGCTACAGTGGTATTAGAATTTAGGAAGCTTCCTAAATTCTAATTATGGTTTGCAGGAAACCTCAAAAATTTAAAAATTTTGATCCACTTCTATATGGGCATATTTTTCTCCATAAGATTCATTTGCGAACGAAAGCTGACGAGCATTAGGGGACAACTGACAAGGGGTACTAGGGGACCACATTCTTGCTAGGGTCATGGCAATATTAAGTTTTTTCGTTCGGGAGAGGGATGAAGGCTTTAAAAAATCTTTACAGACTGCAGCAAGAATTTGTTTATATATTTTTTTTTTAAAGAGACTAAATTGTTTTTTTTGTGGGGGGGGGGGGATTCAAACTGGGTAAACCCCCCCCGGATGTCACCCAAGACCAACTCCGCGAAGCGGTGATGGAAGAAGTCATCAAACCCGTGGTTCCCGCCAACTGGATGACCAAAGAAACCAAGGTTTACATCAATCCAACCGGTCAATTCATTATTGGTGGGCCCGTCGGTGACGCCGGTCTAACCGGGCGCAAGATTATCGTCGACACCTATGGCGGCATGGCTCGACATGGCGGTGGTGCATTTTCCGGTAAAGACCCAAGCAAAGTGGACCGCAGCGCTGCCGCAGAAGTGAAAATAAAATTTACTTATGCTCTACGCGAGTTGAAGTTTACATAGAACTTAGATAACCGTGTTACTATTCTCACTTTGTAAACCTTATGATGAAAACAACACCGACAAACTCTAGATGAAATGTTGTCTAAATTGTGGGTTCCTTTTTGGCCTCACTGCTTACCAGGGGGCTACACCGAGAGATTGGTTTCCTTTGTGGCATCTTACCTACACTCCGCTACCCTATGCAGTGCTCTGTAAGTATGGAAGGGAAGTGAAGCTGTCAACTTGACCAATCTTTTCATTGCTCAATGTCACCTTTTCATCTTCACTTATTCCTAGGCTTAGCAACTTAGTCTTCTTAACATTAATTTTTAAACCTATTCTAGCACTCTGAACTTACAAAACCCCTAAAAGTTTATTATGGCATTTGGTATTTACAAAGTGACATATAGCAATCACAATTTCTGTTGGTCTGTCTGTCTGTCTGTCAGTCCTGCTTTTGCTACTTTGGGCACTTCTAGGTAAGGAGCGACATTAAAACTTAAAACGAACAGAAATTACCCCGTATATGAAATGGGTCGTCCCCTCTGCAATCCCTTGCTCCTTACGCTGAAGTTTTTAATTGTTTTACAAAGTAGAATTGTGACTTTAGCGTAAAGAGGGAGGGATTTAGGAGGGGAAACCCCCGTTTTAAGTTTTAATGTCGCTCCTTTATTTCCGTTAAAAAAATTTTTTTGTTTAATTTCTGAACGTTTTCGAATTAATGCATGTTTGATTCACACCATTGGAATCAGCACTTTGGAAAACCATTATTAGTACAATTACAGCCCTTCACCTTGAACACAAAGAAAAATCACTTTATTGCATGGGTAGCACAGATGTGTCTCCTTAATTAAACGATTCTTGTGTCTATAAATTAAAACGAACATTTATTAAATTAAAGAAAAAAAATTGTTCAGCTGAAAGCACGGAGGAACATCAACAATTAAAACGAACAGCTATTATTACGCATACGAAAGAAGTTGACCCCTCCAACCGTCTGGGGCTACACGGAAAGCAGGTCGTCCCGGTCTGGGTTGGGAAGATGTCATAAATAAAGATTTAAAGGAAATGAGAACTTCCTGGGAGGGTGTAAAGAGGAAGGCCTTGAATAGATTAGGTTGGAGGAGGAGCGTGCGTAGCTGCGTTGGCCTCGGGCTGCTTGGTGCTGCAGTGAGTTATTATTATTATTAGTAATAGTAGTATGCATATCTTCCCTTTTGCCAGATGGGTTTTGAACCTAAGAGCCAGAACATTTCGATAGATTTTTGTTTTGTTTTTAGGTTTTTTTTTTTTTTTTAGAAGGGGAAAGGCTTAACCAGTTTCTTAAATATGGTTTACTTTTAGACTTCACCTATTATTATGTTTTTATTGTTTTTAGGTAATAGAACATTTCGATAGATTTTTTTTTTTGTTTTTAGGTTTTAATTTTTTTGGGAAGGGGGAAGGCTTAACCAGTTTCTTAGATATGGCTTACTTTTACACGTTACCTGATTTTATGTTTTTGAACTCCAGCACCTTCTTAATGGGAAATTCAGTGTCAATGTAATGCCATTCATGACATATATATATATATATATATAATGGGAAATGTACGCACTTTTGTTGTGAGCATCAATCAAATTATTTTGCGTTAAGATAATGAACCCCTTTTAAAATTGTTTAATATCGAGCTTATATCTGGCTCTAGATTGACTTCCCTTAAAATAGATATTTTAAGTCAAAATATGAATATTAGCTTTTATAGATGGCAACAATTATTGTACAATTTTCTCGATTGCTTGAAAGATATACTGCAAGAAATTTGAACAGATTCATGATAAATAAGGACAAACCAACTCCGTAGCTCTGTCCATCTCACAGAGTGAGTCAAAAGGAAAAGGGCTGAATAGTCTCGACTTAAAAGCACCCGCATGCTCAAAAAGAAGAAGAAGATATTATTGATTTCATTTATCTCCTAAGTGAAAGGAATTAGCTTTTATTATTCCTCAAGTATTATGTTGCTTTTCCCCTTGAGTACCCTCGAGGTTTGTGATTTACATCCTTTGTTTCTGGGCACAATGACAAAAGGAAATCAAAGGAAATTCATATACGAATTGGAAAATCATTCCAATAAAGAAATCCCGGACAAAAGAATGAAGATTGAAACTTGAAAAAGATATATGACAAGGATACCGAAATAAATTTGATTCATGCGTGTTTTGAGCACATATTGATACGCAATTTACATTTTAACTAAGTGGAATCAAACGGGGAGGGAAAACCTTCCTGGACCAAATTTTAGCATAATATGCTAAAATTTGATTTCTTTTGTCGTAATTCTTCAAAAACGGGGCCTGAAACTCAAGAGCAGTTGAATTTAAATGAGAACTATTGTTAAAGAACTTTAAGGACTTTAGTGTAAAGGGTGAGGGCTGAGTAATGGTAAATCCCCGTCATATACGTCATAATTTCTGTTCCTTTTACACTGCTCCTTATTTCTAGCTGGAAAACGTGATTTTTCAAACTTTAATTTGTTGAATAAAGCGAAAACTGGAAGGAGTCAATGGTATTTATTTATTTTCTTTATTTGCCTCAAAAGAATGAGGAGTACGCTACAATATAATATAAAGAAAAGACAAAGGATAACACTTACAATCAAAACCTATCAAACATTGATCAAACACTTAAAAAGAGAAGAAAAATAAAAATAAAATAAAAAATACAAAAACACTTGCTAAATAGTTTAGCATATAAATCATCAAGAGCCAGAACTGTTACTAAAAAATGGAAATAAATTGTGGCCTTTGAAGGGACATGGACCTGAAGTCTTCCCTGTGCGTACGCATTTGAGTTAGACCACTGAATCATTTTGTCCCCGATGATAACCCATCTGTAGTACCTCCTAAAAAGCTAATACATTTCAGGAAATTCTCACTGTGATTATCATCCGCTTTAGGAATCCTTCTCACTTCTTAACTCAGTTTTGAAATGTGCCATACGTTCTTTTGGTCTGGGCAAAATAATATTCAGGATATTCACAGTAAAGTGTGACAACGCAAACAAAACAATATCCTTAACTTTTAGCACCCAACACAATTACTGGCAATGATGGTTACCCACAATATAGAAGAAGATCTACTGAAGATGATGGTAAGATAGCAATAATAAAGAAGTGTAACGGTACCACCATCGAAGTTTCAATCGATGAAATCGCACAATATCAGGCTGGAAGACACATAAGCAGTAATGAAGTTGTTTGGCGAATTCTTTCATTTCCGATACGTGAACGTAGTCCAGCTGTTGTTCACTTAGCAGTGAGGAAAGGGCTCATTTTAAAAATAAATAAATATCGGAATGCCCTTTTAAGTAACAAAATAGATAGTGCTGTTGTAAAGAACTGTTGATGCTATTTTGGGCGGCATAACGTTAGTTTTGACCCGAACAGGACTAAAATGCTACAGAATGATAATTTTGAGATAGCCCTTCATTATACCATGGTCTAAAACCCTTCTACTAGATTTTTATAGTTTCTTATCTTGACAACCAATGAAAATAGTATTTTAGCATGGGTACATGACGCCCCTCCGATGTCCTTTGCGTCCCAGATGTCTCCCAGCCGCTATACTACATCAAGTCTAAATTTCAAATAGCCATTTTAATAGAAGCGAGCAATAGGCCTATTGAATAAGAGCTTTCATCTGCAAAAGCTAGAAAGTCACGACTGTTGAAATCAGAGTCGTACAACGATTAGCAATATTCATTATTGAAGGCTAAAAAGTGATCACCATCTCCACATGCGCTCTGCCTCCAATTCTTTTTGGTAAATAGACCTTTACAATAACCAATGCTATAGTGTTGGCTCTGATTAATCGATTATAATAATGCCACTAATTGTTGGCTGATTACCAAAGATCGTCTTTGCTGGCCGACCATCTATTGCAAAATGAAAACAGGTCATCTCCAAATGGGGTGGAAGGAGATTGTAAGGAAAGACTTATGGGAAATTTGAACTCCTTGAGAGGGTGTAAAAAAGAAGGCTTTGAATAGATTGGGATGTAGGAAAAGCGTCTGTAGCTTTGTTGGCACACAGGCTGTCAAGCGGCCGCATCAGAAACGCTTCAGGAATGGTTGATGATATGTATTAAGCTGAAACTTTCAGCGTGTGTTGAAGGGAATGTCGAAGAAAGCAAAGATGCTGTGCGCATGCTACTACTACTACTGATTCAAATATTACTACTGCGCGAGGTAAGGGTATTAAGGTGAAGCTTTTAAGGAATAGTTAGATGGATGTTGGACTAAATAAAAACAAACTATGAGCATATGGACTTTTACAAAGGTGAAGATACTTCGATACTTCGATACTCGATACTTCGATACTTCTATACTTCGATACTTTGAATTATTGGATTACTCCTTACTTTGAAGCTTCGATTTACATCACTCCTTACTACAGTTCGTACACTGTTTGATATCGAAATGGAACGAACAGTTTGATATCGAAATAAAAACAACTTCATAACCAATATTAAGGAAGAAACAGCAATTGAATGGTGGATTAACAGTTTAATATGTATTTACCAATATTTACTCCTTAAAAACGTACTGAGCTGGAGGTTGAGGAGGGGGCTAGTCACCTCTATACAGATTAATTTATCTTCGTATTATGTTTTAATGTTGTTCCTTAGTTTCAGTTGAAAAAACTTGTTCGTTTTTTATTTATTTACATTCTGAGACCTAATATACGTATTGTATTTTTTGATACAAGTGCACTTTATCTGAGGATTTTCTTAGAAAAGTTGAAAACGTATTGTTTGTAGCACCTCACTTCAGAGATGAGTTTGAAAACAGCCTACGAAGAGATTACTTACTTGGGGGCCTAAAATCTACTCCTATTGCTACGTACTTTGAAGTTGGGATCCATTCTCTTCACTCCAGAAGAAAATATCTCCCTACAAGATATTTTGCAAATAAAATAAGACTCAAGAACCACATTACCTACAAAGAAATCATTAGCCACCACAACCCTGATGTCCACTTTAAACTAACAGAGATGCCCTCTTTCCAGAGGTTCCTTTGTCTTCCTGGCATGGAAGAATTCATGGAAAATGAACATGTGAAATAATTTCTGTTTCTTTGAAGTTTTAATGCTGATCCTCACTTTCAGTAAAAAAAATTTTTTTTATTTAAATGCTGAAAGGTAGAACCAATTCTCAGGGGAAAATACAGACATGTTGCTGGTTTTGAATAGCAAAAAGTAGCCAGTAGGTCATCTTTCTTCATTCTGAGCCCGAGTAATGTCAAATCTGGATTTCTATAACATTAATTTATGTAATCGAAGTTTGTTTTTATTATTTGATTTTATATGTTGGTTTTACCTTAGCTTGGTAATACGAGACTCGGAGATCGAGCATTGCTGTAACAACACACTGTAGGGCCGACGCATCGAACTTAGTAGTTAAGAAGCGTCGTAAATCCGATTACTTTACTTACATTTGAAATAATGATCGTTTTGTAAACGTAATGAGACATTTACCGTAAAAACTTTCAAGGACTACACTGCCTTTCTATCACATTTAAAACGATATAAAAATTAAAAGCAGGGAAAATATTTCTGTACCACAAACTCAATATAGGAACTAAAAAACAAAATCTCCTTGCCCCTGGGCCAGCAAAGTTGCCTAAGTGCAGCATGTCGATTCGAGCCAATCCAAACCCTCACTGGGTGCAACGTCAAGCTCAAATGCATTAACATATTTCCCCTTTTCTTCCTCGTAAATTTTGACCAGAATTACTGTTCAAAAATACATTTTTAACCAGAGTGTGTCACCCTTTTAAGTGCACAATTATAATCAGTGCGTTTAACTGTCTACACAATCAACCTTATATGACCCCAGGGCATAATTTAAAGGCCTTAATCCAGGGCTAAGACCAGATACATTTGTTGAAAAGAGGGATAGCTGGGGGGGGTGCTACGTGACCTCCGTCATAATTGACTCTTAAAAAGGAACCAAAACTTCCGATGGTCTACCTTTAAAGTATATACTGCCATCCCTTCCATAAAAGCCTTAAAGGCCCAAGCGGCATTACTTTTGCTCTGTTGGTTTGTATTAACCTCAAAAGCCTTGTTATATGCTAGACTTGAAAGGATTAGAATTTACATAAAAGAATAAGTTCTCATCTGAATCTAAGGAGCAACATTAAAACTTAAACCGAACAGTAATTATTCCGTATAAGCAAAAAGAGATCAGGGCAGTGCTGTTTTCTAAATTATCAAAAACAAGCGAAGATTAATTTAAAAAAAAACAGGAAGTAAAGCGCGAAGTTGAAACTTCAAACGAACAAAAATTATTGCTTTCCAGCCTATCTAACATGTATCAATAAAACTAGTGTCCAAATGTCCCGTACGACATGTATGGAATCGCCCTATATCAAAATGGCAAACCAAAGGAAGTGATAGATAAATAGTGTCCATTTTATACTCCCTTGTTGCACCACTTTTGCGCAAAATCTAGCAAGTAAGTTACGATTCCTTTATTGACTGCTTACACCCTTTTTTTGGTAAGAACATATTGGGTAAAAACATTGAGGCTCAGATTGTCAATACATTAATAACATTTTAAGAACATCACCAGGCTGGATGAAACGAAGGGGTTGTCGTAGAACCTTCAAAAAAGGTTCATTCCATTAGAATTTGAAAGGAATAGTGCCCTTATTAATAGTTTAAGTGATTGGAGGACAACTAATCCCCCTTCCACCGCTCACCATTTCCACAAACACATCCAATCAAAGTTTTGAGATAGCAATTTTGTTCAACGTAGTTGAAAGGTTCGGAAATTATGTCTTTGAGGACAACAACCCCCCCCCCCCTCCACAGCTTTCAGTGCAAAGGCTGTAAGCTATGTTTTCGGTAAAAACAACAAAACACAACAACAAATGAACACGCATCCGTGATCCTTCTTCTGACAAAAAATACAAAATTCAACATTTCTGCAGGTTTAATGGTGTGATTTTCATTAGGATTCCTTGACTTTTAAAATGTGCTTTCCCCCTTTTTCGAAACTGAGGTAAATTTTCTCAAGCTTCAGTAGACGGGGTTAATGAATCTTACATATTTTCAATCCAAATAATCAGCCGATTTTTTTATGCACTTTTTTATACAAACATGACTTCAATCGACACACAAACATGGACGGTACTCGACAGACATAACCCACATACAACTTATTTATATATATATATAGATTTCCATCTCATTTTAACGAAAAAATAAATTTCGAGCCTCACCATCACGTATTTTCCTCCCCTCATTTCAAACAACAAAACATTTATTATAAAATATTTCGTATTTTGAATATCTCATTAGCATTTTTTTGTCTTCTTTTCAAGAAAGAATATATTTTGAATAGCACCATATTATGGCAAAATTCAGTATACTTAAATTTGTTATGGTATTACCGTAGGCTCACGGCCAAACGGGCTGAGGGGGGCTGCAGCCCCCTCAGTTTGTTAAATTTTTATATTTTTTCGGGCGAATATTTTTCTCGGGCCCTTTTATAATTCCTTAATAAGAAATAAAAATGAAATAATTTTAAGTCTTACCAACTCTCTGAATTAGCGTCGGCGTTCCTGCCGAACTGAAGTGCTTTTAGTCTATTCATGTCCCATTAATTAGTGACTAACGATGCTCTGTAGATCTAAAAGGGGACTACATCGAGTCCTTATCTGTACTCGCAAATACTAGTACTTTCCTATTTTTATGTTGCGTTACATTTGGACACAATGCATGCAAAACAGGATCGTTTAACTTATTTATGTTCTTTGCCTTCTAAGGCCATCGTCTTATTTGTTTATCTTAACTGTATTAGCAAAAAGGTGCTGCACTTCTGATTTCGTTATCATAGATTCGCTTTTATACAGTATACCGAAAATTTATTCTAAAATAAATTTTATAAACCATATAAATAAATTATATAGTTAAATACAAATTATATCATTGATTACAATTAAATCACTTAAATAACTAAATCTAATTTAATTTATTTAAATAATAAATTATTAAAATAAATTATTTGGAATAAAATGTTAAAATAAAGTGCCATTACAGTCTAAATTAATGCTAAAATAAATTCTATATGCCAATAAATCAATAGATCATATAGTTACATTCATATTTTATTGTTACACTTAATTTTCTTATCCTCTCGATGCATGCCTTCCAAGTTTTGTCTGTGTGTGTGGGGGGGGAAGGAGAAGTTGCGGGTGAGGGGGATGAATCTTTTAAGTTGCTGCATCTAGAACAATTACACCAGTGTTCCCTTCAAGGCCCAAACCATCTCAGCGAACTAATACTACATATTCATAAACTTAATGGAAGCGTTTGAATTTTTTCAGTGGGGTTTGAGTTGACAGTAGTCCCCCTATAACCACGCAAAAACCAATTTAAACACTTTTCTAATTTGTCCAGTCTAGTACTTTGTTCACTTAAGCTAGGGGTTTGCTTGCGTTCAATATTATTTTCATTGACCACAGTATTTTGACTTGTTGAGGGAATTGTTGTTTTACTTATTTGGCATAGAGCCTCCTTATAAGTCATATTTCTTGTATATACTACTTTAAGAGCTTCTGTTTGCTCATGATAATGGACACATTTTTTGTGGGCCCTTGCAATTTGCACACACAAGAATTTGATCTTAGGAAAGAGAGAAGTTAAACCTAATTAAATAACAAAAACTCGTGGTGACTTCCAATAGTTTCTTTACCTAAGTTATAAAAAAAAGATCTGTTTATATAGCTTACTGTTTGTTTTTAAAACCTAAAAAAAGGAAAATTAACTTTTTAAAAATATAGTTTTCCGGATGAAAGTAAAACGCCAAGATAAAACTTAAAATGAACAAAAGTGCAATCTACACAAACAATTTTTGATTTGAAATCAAAAATTGTTTGTGTAGGAAAGAGCTGTTTAACGACAACGACATGCTAGCCATCAAAGGACAATTGAGTTTTCTACTGCCGCAACCAGAAGTAAATTACATAGTCATCGGCAATAGTGGTCTCTACATGTTTCCTCGTAGTGATGGTGTTCTTTTAGGCGGTACCTATGATCGAAATATATATGATGTCATGCCTGATCAAGGAGATATGCGAGAGATTGTCGCTGGACACAAAGAATTCTTCGACGCGATGCGAGATCCCTGGGCATAGGGAAAAGGACAACCTGGCATCATACCGAGACACAAAAAACTAGAACCAGTTATAGAGTAATGCTGTAGAGGCATCAGTATTCCTGAGGTTTAAGAATAGCAGTAAGATGTATATAATATAAATCCTTAACTCACTTCATGTTGTAATTTCAGGTGAATTAATTTAAGGTTATCAGACTATCTCTTTGTACTCTGTGTTTTTCTGAAATTCTATGTTTCTCTGTTCTGCTATATGTGTGTTTTTTCTTTTCTTTTTTATTCTCTGCAGCTTGTTGAAGATCGCAGGAGAGTACTCTGCAAGGAAATTGCACATCTCGACGAAATTTCCCTTGTTCGTCGAGGATTCTGTTTTGTCGTGCCCCCTAAAGGCAGTGCCGAGTCGCCTCAATGGAGCTGTTACTTTTAATAAGGCTTTTACGTACTCTCTGTACTCCTTGATTTCCTTGTTTCTGTCTTTCATTAAAACAAACGTGAGTGGTTGTATCTCCTTGGCTTGTATGGCTTTGAACTTCTTCCTCATTTTAATATATGTCAAAAGTAGATAGGAAACGTTCTTGGCAAACGCTGCTCAGGCCTTTTGACAACTTAAGGGGCGTTAGCCCACCTCCTCTTCGTGGCAATCTCTGTTCGTTTTGTGTTTGATTTGATTATTCGTTGTAGTACACCAGACTCCAGTAGCAACTCAGCAATGATTTAGGTATAACCAAGGATAATCAGTATTAATTTTTCTTATTGCTGGTACGCCCCTAGGACAACTTGCCTTTGCAAGTGCAATACCATAAAAAATTGCAGAAATCGGATTATCAGCTCTTGAATAAGATAGTTATGACAACGGTCTAATTGATTTGCTAGGCATATTTTTAAAGAAAACTTATCAAGCCAAAAAAGGTTCCACCGAGATTTGAACTCGGATCGCAGGATTCAAAGTCCTGAGTGCTAACCATTACACCATGGAACCATATCTTTGTATGAGTATATTTTTAATCGAAATAGCACAGCCAAACTACCTTCTTGGAAACAAAGGGACGCAACAACTGAAATTAAAGCAAAAAAGATCTCACTTACTTAAATGTCGTCTCTAAACTGTTGCAAAAACTATACAGACCCTAAGAAAACACTGAATAACTAGAGTATATCCTGCATCTTGTTAAGATTACCCAAAGATATCCTATGACAGTGTTTGTTAACCCGAATAAATATGCTAATTATATAAAGTTGTGAGTTATATCCTATGATTGCAAAGTCAGCTTAAATAAATCAAATATTTTGCTTCAAACATTGAAAGGTAAAGCTACCCTAACCCACTTATTTGTTTCACAACCCTCCTCCACTTATTTGGCTGAAGAAAAGATGATTATGTAATACTTTCATTGAAGACCTTGGAGAGAAGCTTTAAGTCAGCTACAAATAGTCTCTTCAAGGGTTAATAGTCCTAATCAAGACTCGAAAAAATAGTCGACACATTTTCTATGTGTCTACATAGCTATCCTAGAGAAATAATTCTAGTATTTAAGAAACCGAAATTTTGCAGATCTTCTACACATGTCACTCAGATGAAATTGCCAACAAGGCAAAAAAGGACGGAATTTATGACTGAAGTAAACTCCAGACAACCTTTTTATTGAATTTCGTAAGGGGTTCTAATTCTCTCCATGCATGATTTATCTATGTTTTAGGAAAGGGACAGGTAAAGATTCGGACGTTTCGTCAATGGTTTTTGGACGTGTGTTAAGATATTAATTAAAAAGAGAACGGAGGTTTTATAATAAGACGATAAACTACTGTGAGCGGGGACTTTTGACACCATTTTCAAGAGCGTTCATGTAAAATATTTGCCACTGGACAATTTCAGGGTGACACTAACGGAAAAATTCGTGCTAACATTTCGCTTACTGCAAGCCGCGGTTTGGTCCTTTGTAGGCTGCAGCTACTGCTGCAACCAGAATTATGAAGTGTATTCATTATTATGAACACTAGTTGATGCTCAATTTATGCATATCTCTTAAATTTTAGCAAATCAAAAATAAAAAAAGTTATTAAATGTCATCAGTTACTAGATCACTATGCCTTCTGAAAACATGACTATAATTTGCAATTTACTAAAAACATACCAATGATTGTGCATTGTCAGTTTTTATATACATATGCTGATATTTATCCCTTAAAGTCTTATTCCTTAAGTCTCAGCTTCCCTATTCACTTCCCTTAGAAAAACTTATTCAGTTAAATTAATAGTTGTATAACAATCAAAATCAAATCGCAGGAAACCACAGATTTAAGGAATGAACAGCCCTAAGAAGGAACCAGGCGAAACCCTTTGACAGCACATTAATATGTCTTGCGGGAGATTTCAGGCAAACATTACCTATAATACCTAGATCAACCTCTGGAGACGAAATGAATGCTTGCCTGAAAAATTCTAATTTATGGGCACATGTATAGACATTAAAATCAACTATAAATATGCGTGTCCGATTGCAAAACGACGACTCTGGTGAAATATTTTCAGATCTATTGCTGGCAATTGGAAACGGAAAGCTCACAGTAGACTCAATTTCAGGACGTGTGTGTATGCATGTTTGTTTGTTTGTAAAAAGAGCGTTTGCATATGATGTCATTATTAGTACATAATATGAACATAATATGCATAATGGCTTTGTATATGCTCAGACAATGGGAAAGCCAAGAATGTTGTATATTCACAAGTTTTACGTAGTTTAAAACACATGTATAAATCTATCTATATTCATAGGTGGTACACAGGGACACAACTACGATGGCGCGTAACTAATATAGTGCGTAACGACTTACGCGCGCGGACAAACGAATTTTTTAAGAATCCTTCCTAAATTATACTATTGAGTACTAAATACGAAAAATAAGGACTGAAAAATCGATCGTTTTCTCCCCACTAAAAGTTCCCACAAACAATCCCCACCCCCCGCGGAAAATGTCCGTATATTTTCCAAAAACAAATACTATCTGTAAGCAATTGACAACAAACAAAACTTAAAAAGGCCCTTAAACCTCTGCAAGGGGGTGCTCTATTTGTTTTGCAGTTACAGAGGGAAGGAGACTAGGCCCTATTTGTAAAATCCAAAAAATGAGAATTACAAGGATAGGCATCTCAAAATAAATGCCTGGGAGAGTTTCTCAAATCAGCTACCAAGTCAAGAAATGGTAATCTCAGGTAGGCCTAGACCTTGGTTTGAATAAATAAGTTAGATAGAAGTAAGTCTTTTCAGGCTTAGGAAGGATAGACCCTCTCGCAACAGTTTATGAAGGGTGTGTGATTTTTAATCAATGGAAATGCTAGTAGGCTATTAAAAGGTTATTATATGCTAATTAACCATCCTAAACCTTCCCTTGCTCATAGTGACAGCTATAGTTCGCCATCATCTGATGTCCTTGTTTGTTTTGCTGATGATAGCATACTTGTCACTTCGGGAAACTGTGAATCTGAGCTTCGGTTAAATTTGGAAAATTTGTTTGGGAGAGTAATTTTAGGGCTTGATGCTAATTATCTTACAATAAATTTTTCCAAGTCCAGTTTTTTTATATTTTCGCATGTTTCTCAGATTTATCCCCAACAAGAGCTAAGAGCTCATTTGGAACTTTTGACGGGGTCGGAAGAGCCAACAGCCAAGACTTCATATGGCATGAGCTCTAGCAAAATTCTAAGAATCAATAGATTGATTTAAAAGGAAAATAAGAGGCTTAATGCCGGTTGGGATTTAAAATAAGAGCTCTGAGACACGAGGTCCCTCTAAATATAAAAATTCATTAAGATCCAATAACCCACTCGTAAGTTATAAATACCTCATTTTTTTCTAATTTTTCTCTCGACTACAGGTATTATAGTGAAGCTTGCTGGGAATCTTCAGGGGGATGCTGATCTACATTAAAAGCTACTCTGCATATTCAGATTATCATAAGGGCATTAACTTAAAACTTTCAGGGCTATTACAACTACTATTAGTGCAACTGCGACTATTTGCGACTACTAATACTTCGCGTTGCCGCAACAACTAGTTGCCAATGTGACTACTTGCGAACGTGACTGCGACTACAAGTACTTGTGACTGCGACTATGACTACTTGCAGGATGCAACCAGGTTCACGAAGGCAAAGCACCCTACAAGAAGTTTCACGAAGAAAAATGGACAAACATTATATTTTACGAGTAAAAATCAGCCTGCATCATGTTTCACGAAGAAAAAAAAACAAGATGCAACAAGTTTCACTTGTTGAAACTTGAAGAAACTAGTTGGAGAAAAATCAACCTGCAAGAAATTTCACAAAGAAAAAATCATGATACATTATATTTCACGAACAATAAATCTGCACGCAACAAGGGTCACAACTCTACTTTAAAAAAATAAACTTTAGCGTAAAGAGCAAGGCGTTGAGAAGGGGACAGCGTCTCTCATATACGGAATAATTTCTATTCGTTTTAATGTCGCTCCTTACTTTCAGTTGGAGAATCTTGTTTTTTGGTTAATTTCTGAACGTTTTTCAATTAATGCAGGTTCGAATTTGGCTCATCGTAAAATTAAAACAAAATTTGCACATTGATTTTGGCAGATCTATTCCGATACGAAGGGTTGTCCCCCGCAAATTTTATATGCTTCTGATATGACGTGGTTGTAGCAGTAGCTGTGACCGAGGAGAATAAAATAGTACTTTATGAACAAGCTAACTTTCACTCCATAAAAAACTGCTGAACTTGTTACTTTCTGTCACCTAGCGTATGCTGTATATAAAACAAAGCATAAGTACATGAATATAATCATAAGTACAATATAAAAACATACAACGATGAACCCAACTGGCCTGTCGAATATAAATGAGCCTAATAGATAAAAACGCTAACACGCAATGTAAATGCAAGTTATTAAACGGCCGTAAAAAATTTATCTCAGGAATGGCTTAGAGCACTAAGTTGAAAGTTCAGTGCATGTTGAGGTGGATTTTGAAGCAACCAAAAGGTACTATATGAACACTATTACTACTAATTCTACTACTAACTCCGAGAGTATTAAGGAGACATTTTCATAAGATTTTAGTGGGCATGTTAAATTAATTTGAAACAGGCTACATGTGTGCAGACTGTCAAACGCCCGTGAAAATTCTTCAGATATGAGACAAGATTGTTTACCACTGAACTTTTCTTATGCTTAGTTGATACCAAAATAAGGAAGAATATTCAAAAGTTGGGGATACAAATGACTTCCACATAAAGAGTAAGTTCTTGGGATGAAATTTTTAAAATGTCTTTTTTATAAATGATTTCTGGTGAATTGTCTTAAGAACTTTTTCTGAATTTTGTCTGTGCAATAAATTTTAAACTAGTTAAATATGACAACTATATATCTGATTTCTTACCAAGAAGGATCTCGTGTGCAAGGCTGTCAAAAGCTTTCTTCACATCAAGGAATATTGCCGCAGGGATAAGGCCGAAGTCTAAAGACTGTTGTAAAAAGAGAATTTAATAATTATATACGTGTTCTGTTGAGTACTTCTCCCAAGAACCAAATTGGGGCCGATAAAAAAAACTTCTTCGCGTCCAGGAAACTCAGCAGACGCTTTAGCATAGCCTTTTCAAATATTTTAGAAAAAACATACGTAAGAGATATGGGATAGGGCATATACCCTAGTTGTTCAATAAATTTTCGCAGCCGACCGGTCGCCAGATCGCTACTCATGAAACCAGGAAGCACTAAAACGGGATGACCGTCGCCCTTAGCGCTAAATTGATACGTCTTCTCAAAGGCGCGGGATTGCCAAACCTCCTTCCAAACCTTAAAATGCTCCGCAATAAATTGAAGGGAGGAGGGTTTTTCTATGCGTTGCTCGATAGGTTGTTCCTGAATCACTTTTTGTCAAATGTTTTTACCCGCCATTTCATCTATGGGTATCTCTATGCCCACCAAGCGCCGAACCAGGTTATCCGTGAACTCTTTCGGGGCATCCGCCACCGCCCAGGGTGCGTCAAAGCTGGCTTCCATCTGAGTAGTCAGGTCGTGCAACTGGGCAGCGATCCAGTCCACCTCCTGGATCGCTCGAGGTATACCGCGCACATGTACCACCGCGTAGTTCCAGGTAGGCACCACTTTGCCGTGTACTTTTTTACTCGGGTACCAGGACGTTTTTTCTTCTTTCCTTTTTTCCTCTTTCTTTTTTTTAGTGTTCAGTTGGTTTATTGCGTTTGCTGTTTAATTAATATTAGTTATTTCCCTGCCCTAGCCAAGCACTCATTTCGTGCTTTTCTGGCTGGAATGTCATATTTTGAAGATTTTTGCGTTTAAATAAATAAATATGGAATGGAATGGAACTTCACGTAAACCTCAAAGGGTTAGTTTTCGAGGGTAGTAGCTACGTATGTTGAAAAAATGAAGATATTACCACTGGAAAGAAAATAGGGTCAGTCACTAGTAATTTAAAAGATATAGTAAAATATTAAAAATAAAAAGTAAAAATTAGGAGATTCCGGAGAAACCAAAACATTAACCACAAATGAAAAAAATACCTTGATCATTATCAATAATAGAATCTATTAGAAAGAAATCAGGGTTAACTTCGAGCTCTATGGGAGATTCGGCTCCAAGATAATCCTTTTTCTCAGGCATTACAGTACATGTGGTAGTTTCAACGTGTACCGGAGGGGGCCTAGGTGCCATCCAATTTTCTTGTCACTAAAAAGGGCACTAGAACTTTTCATTTCCGTCAGAATGAGCCCTCTCGCAACATTCAAGGACCACTGGGTCGATACGATCACCCCTGGGGAAAAAGACAAAAAACCTCCTTCCTTTCCCTATTCCTATCATTTCGAAAGCTCTAGCTAAATCCTCACATGTGACACTGCAAATCTAAAATTTTGATAACCTGGATATACAGTATTTTTTTGACTCACCCCAGTGACGGTTCATTGGACTACAGAAGAGCTAAAGACATTGATGGTGTTGAACTAATTTTATTGTAAATCACTGCGCAACAAAATTATGTTTTTATAAGTTTTCGTCCAGCCTGGTGTTATTCTTAACTTGTTCTTAACGTTTTGACTATCTGAGCCTCAGTGTTCTTACTAAATGTGTTCTTACTAAATGTGTTCTTACTAAATGTGTTCTTACTAAATGTGTTCTTACCAAATGTGTTCTTACTAAATGCGTTCTAAATTCAAAAATCTTGGGTTGGAGAAAGTGTGAGCAATGAATCAAGAACAAAGTAAAGATGAAGAAAGGAAAACTGGCAATTTTTTTTCTCTTCCAAGTCACATAAAAGCAGCTTTGTCTGATTTTTGTCACTTCTTGAATAACAGTGTTCATGTGGATTTCCTATTTGATGAAAGCACCCAAACTAAGGTTTTTGAGCAAGCAAAAGGTGGAAAGACAAACGTAAAAACTGTGAAAATTTTCTTGATGTTTCCAGCTGGGTACTCTGATTCATTTTTTGAGTCTTCCCATCAACGGATATTTTTCCACCGTATAAAGTTGGAATACCGACCGGAGTAATGCAAAGAACATCTTTAGCACATAGTTGTGTAGTGTACCAGAAGTCAGAACCCTTTCTTTTGAAGGTAGAATGCGGCTTATCTTCTCTGATGCAACATCCATCTCAAATTCAAAATATTTATATTTATAAACATTAACAAAGTTTCAAAAGAAGTTCTTATTTTTTTAGCAACTGGAGTGGAGTAACGCGGAATGGAAGTACCAGTGGGACGCCACACCCCATCACACCCAGTAATTGTGTCACTTCATCAGTTCAACAGCGAGATGTTCTACAGGAGGATGCAGGCCACCTTATCCTGCTGTAAATGCAATTTATTAAGCATAATCTGGATGATATTTACAATTCCTTGATCAGCTTTAAATGGGAACTTTGTCCCTTTTTATGAAAACAACCAAAAATAATTAAGAAATGACTTTTATTTGCATTACATCCCGCTCTTTACGCTAAAGTGTTTTATTTTTTTTTTAAAGCAGAGTTGTGAGATAATCAAACCTTAGCGTTAAGATCGGGGCACTGAGGAGGGGACTGCCACTTTCATATACGGAATAATTTTTGTTCCTTTTATGTTTTAATGTCGCTCCTTATTTTAAGTTGAAAAAATTTGGTTCTTTTAATTAATCTGAACGTTTTTAAATTAATGCAGGTTTTTATTTTGGCTCAACGTACATGAATAATTAAAACGAATCTTTGGAGGTTTCGGTGCTTTCACCGCATCTCCAATTCGTGTTCGATGGCGTACGTGATCTCCTTGGCAGCAAAGGATGTGGTCCTCGGAGAATCTTGCTCCAAACGATGGAGTGATACCAACGAGCCGTAGTCCGGTTCTTCGGTCAGTACGCGCGAGAGGGCGAAGAGGCAGTCGAGGCTATGAGTCGTGAAGAAGGCTTGGAAGCGTTGACGCTTCGCTGATTGCAAGACGACCTTCCACATCTGGGCCATCAAAAGGGAATATTCCAGAGATTATTCCGTATATGAGGGGGCTGCCCATCCACAACCCCTTGCTCTTTACGCTAAATTTGTTCAGTGCTTTAGAAAGTCTTCTGATTCTAATTCAACAGTCTTCGTGTTTCAGCAGTCGTTCTGAAAGAATCGGAACAACAAACTAAATTCTTATATTTAATATAATCTTTCATTTTACTGTGCTTAAGGTTCCTTTGATCTCTTACTAAGAAAAAAGTGAAAAATTACTTTTCCTCAGTCATCGGCGCCGAGTTTCAGGCCCTGCACAATCTCATCGTCCGAGGTCTTCGCCGTCAGCATGATAATGGGCTGGTTGCGATCTTCCGCACGGATGCGGTTGCATATCTCGTAGCCGTCCATGCCGGGCAACATGATATCCAGCAGGACCAGGTCGAAATGCCCGGTCAATGCTTTCTTGAGACCGTCGGGCCCGGTTTCGGCGCAGTCGACCTCGTAGCCGTGAAATACGAGCACGTCGACGAGGCCGGTGCGACACAAAATGTATCAAACTTTCAACCTGAGATCCACACAAAGGACAAGCAATAGATTCTACTTTCTCCCCTTTTCTCCCTTGATACATTCTTTTGTCTCCAATCAAAAATCTATTTCCCCTCCAATCCAAATATGCCTTCAAATCCTCTCTACTCTTTCTTCCTCATTCTTTCTTCCTCGTGCCCCTTCGTATGGAAGTTGTCGTAGATCCTGTTACTAAACAATTATTGCGAAAACAAGTTCATGGGAAAAAAGAGCTTCTATCATCCAGAGCCTTCCAGCACTTTCTTCTCAATTACCAACAGGTGCTCTTTCCCTTTTTTCCCTTCTTTTTCCTAATCTGAGATAACAAGAAGAATTGGGTAACTAAGAAGAATAAGTGGCTGTCCTTTAAATATCCCGTTTCCTCTTTTTAGTGCTTTCAGTGACTTCTTTTCAAAGCCCTTGTCCTTCATTTTCAACGTGATTAATGAGTCTGCGTAAATTCCAATAATATGGAAACAGAGTTTCATACCCAAACGACGCTCAAGGCGTGCGGGATTGGCGACGTCACGTGGGCTGAATGCCGCGCATTCTCTCGCTGCGGCGGCGCAGCAACTCGAGTGTGACCAAGAGGGCGATCGAGATCATCACCAGAATAGTGGCGACCGCGAGAATGGTTGGGCTGATCTGTTCGCGGATGCCGGCCCACATCTGGCGAGGAATCGTCCGTTGCTCGAATTCGGTCAGGAAGATCACCGCGACCACTTCGTCGAACGAGGTGATGAAACAGAAAACTAAAAACCGCGCACTATAACATCCTTAGAAGCCAAAATCCTTAAATAGACTGCAGAAATAATATTCTAGTTAACAAAGCTCTCAATAACCTTTTACAGGCCATAAAATTAATAAATTTTACTACACAATTTTAATTCTCTAAAAGTCAAACGAGCTCATCATTCAGCAAAGTCTTTCAAAATTCAAAAAAAGTCTTTCAAAATTCTAAAGTTTTTCAAAATTCTACAAAATGAGGAAATATGAATAGTAATTGGTACCTTTATGCTTCATAACTATAAAAATTTAAATCTTTTTCAAAGTGACATCTAGATAAACGCAATCACTCCCGAAAAAAAAAGATGATAAAAATAAAACAAATATATCTGTTCAGGGCAAAATACAAAAATTCCCAGCATTCCGTCAAGGGAAAACATTTCTGATAATAGAGACAAAAGTTGAAGGCATACTTTTACCGACTTTGCCCTTTATTAATTTGTTTTCCTTGTGTTTTCTATAATTATACGTAGTAGTAGTAGCAGCAGCAGTAGTAGTAGTAGTACTAGTAGCAGTAGTAGTTGTAGAAGTAGTAGTAGCAGTAGTATAGTAGTAGTAGTAGTAGTAGTAGTAGTAGTAATAGTAGTAGTAGTTGTAGAAGTAGTAGTAGTAGTAGTAGTAGTTGTAGAAGTAGTAGTAGTAGTAGTAGTAGTAGTAGTAGTAGTAGTAGTAGTAGTGATAATAGTAGCAGCAGTCGTAGTTGTAGTAGCAGTAGTAGCAGTAGTAAGTTCTAACACCCTTATCTAGATTAGAGAATATTGCCCAGGAATTTAAGGAAGGAAGGTATAATGAAAAAATCGACATTAATTCTAATGACGAATTAGGCGATTTTTCAAGATCATTTGAGATGGTTAGAGCAAGTTTAGTCAGAAAAGAGAAATTAAAAAACATAGGAGAATTGGCTACTAGGCTTGCTCATGATCTAAGAAATCCTCTAGCAGTGATACAAGGAGCAATAAATTTAATGAAAAGTGATTTGTCAGGGCATTAATTTGTTGGTCGACAAAGCCTTGAATCTGCTCATCCACTAACACAAAAGCATTAGATTTAGGCTTAGGCACAAAGCTAGGTAGCCCTTGCTCGAATAACCATTCATTAACTTCAGCCATTGAAACCACATCTGGAAACTTATTAATCAAATGCTCTTGAATATAAATAACAAGACTAGCAGTACCAAGACTTTCAAAGGCGTGGCTGTCGAAATATTCGCGAATAAAAGCATCAAATCTATCACGACCACGACCAAACCCACAATACGTGGGAACTTATAAAGGGGGGCGAAAGAGTCAAAGTGAAAGTGAATAGTAATCGCGCTGTGAATGACGGTGATATTGTTCGGCGCTGGTGCGTAGATGGAGAGGGGATCGCTAAAAAGTCATGTATAGACGTTGCGGGGGATTTACTGAGCGGAAAGCTGCAGCGTATTTTGACTGGTTACCACGTACCGCTAACTGAAATGTGGCTCATGTTGCCTAACCGGCATCTTATTACGCCCAGTTTAAAAAAATTATCGCGTCTGCACAATGATGTTGCTATATTATTTATAACTGACTCAAAGTAAAGATTATCAGGTTGCCAAACATTGGACAAAAAAAAAAAAAACTTGAGGAAAAATCTTTTCTTCCGAAAAACTAAGGGGAAATGAAACTGATTAATGTCGACGTAAATAAACAAAATAGAAAAGGAAGGCCCTTAGCCTCCCATTGATAAATAGTCACAAAGTAAATGGTAAAAGCTCCATTGACTTTTTGATTTTTCAACACAAGTCAGAGAGGGCAAGTGTATTCATCATTCACAACCTACATCAAGGGAGTTAGATTTGTAAATACAGACACGAACTAGTATAGTTAACCATCCATAACTATAAATTGCTCATGTATTTGACTCTAAGCGCACCATCGTGAACAAAAAGCCACAGAACTTTGCCCCCTTTTTAATGAGTTTTGAGCGAGCAAAAACGCCCATCATGGCCCCTCGGCAGACTTAAAATTTGCCTTTATAATGAGGCTCAGATCTCCAAGCGAGGATCATCTCGAATGAACACCCGTCTTCACCGCCGCGGCGGTCGTCTTCTCCGTGGACTTTCGCTCGTCTGTTTGGGTTGGCTTGCCTCCTTCGCGGGGACGACGGCGTACGCCGACGATCACCTGCGCGCTGACGAGAACCGAATTCGCAGTCACATCGAGTTTCTCGCGAGCGACGAGCTCGGCGGTCGCGACAGCGGCGAACCGGGTCTCGAGGTCGCGGCGGAGTACATCGCCGGCATTTGCTTGAAAACTCAACATGTGCTCACAACTACCAAGAGGGTTCGTTTAGGGTATTAACCACTGCCCGATCTCCATTTCATCTTGCCACATTGAAAACCTCATTCATCAAAACAAAGAAGCCGGTGATATGTCGACAAAATGGATTTGCTTACAATATACTCGTTTTTCAATAACTCAAGTAGCCGAAAATGTGTCGATCTCCTGCCTGTTATTTTCTACCACGTGTTTTGGTCTTCTCGTTCCTATAAATTGTACTGAACTTGTGATAATCCTCCACAAACATGGTGGCAACTATCCCAGTACATAGGGGGATATGAATTTTCCTGATTAAGTATGACCCAAGGAACCTAAGAAAAAAGAAGGTAGATATTTGTGTAAAAATACATTTCTGGAAACATCTGTTGATACTTTCTTAAGATTTTGGCCCGAGTTCTTGGATCTGAGGACCTGAGATGTGCCAATAAGTGCTAATCCTCAAAAGTGTCATATTTTGGGGGGTGGGGGTAGGTATCTTCACCAATATCCCCATCCATCAGAGCCAACAGAGGAAGCAGTAGAGTGGCTCTTTGTTGCAGATTTACTAAACTTTTCATTTTGGATGCCAGATGGCTCCCATTATACAGTCACTCATAATGGAGTTAAATACACTGGATACTTAGCACTTACTGCTGCGTTAACTAGGGCTGTGGAGGTTGGTGATTTATTTTTTTGCTGGAGAAGGCGCATATAAACTTTAATCCTTTAGACTTTAGATTCTAAATATCCGTGATTGATCCCTGTTGACTTGGACACTTTTCATATTATACCAGGGGGAGGGGGGGGTCAGAACATGCATTTGCTTCTTCTTGGATGACCAGGAGTTTACCAAACAGTGAAAACTGTGGACGAAAATACTCGTATAGTAATATTCGTGTATATATTAATGTTTTTTCTAAACCATTTTAAGCAATTGAATAGTTCCAGTGTTGGATGAAAGTTCTCGACTTTAGTTCAGTATAAAGAAACCAAGCGAAATTCATAACTGTGTGTACGTTTTTTCAGAAAACTAAACCCAACGTTTTTCAAATTCTCAAAGATGTCTAATAAAACAAGATGTATTTTAACCGTGTGCGTGTCTTTTCATTAAAACTAAACTACAAGTTTCTCAAATGATTAAATATTATTAATGAAAATCAAATGTATTTTATCCGTGTGTATTTTCATTTCTGGAAACTAAAAGACATAATTTCTTATATGATCAAATGTTATTGATAAAATAAAATGTTCTTTAACCATAGTGTATCCAATTATTTGGTTTGGGACAGGGGTCAGTGGCGTGACTGTGTAAGCTCAGCCAGAGTCGACCCAGCTCTAAATGGGCACCTGGAAAAACCTGGAGAAGGTACACAGGAAGGGTGTGCGAAAGCAAAGGATCGCTGGCCCCCCTCCCCCCATTGCACTTCCTGGCTGAAGAGCCTTGAGACGGAGATCAGCACCGCCAGTTCGGACCTTAAGGATCTAGTGCTGCATCCTCTACATCCCTTTACCTTACCAGAATATCATATTTTAGCCCGTTTACTAATGATATTATTTTTCTTCTGGTGATAGGAGGGCGCTGGAACATCATAAGGCTATTTAAGGGCTCCTTGAATGCATATGCTGTGTCCATTTTTAAAATAATGTTCGCCCCGATAGCACAACAGCAAGATTTGCCAACGACCGCGTTTTCAGTATAGTTTACCTATTGTGTCTAATAACGTGACTATAACATTTGCCTAGTGAAGACAACAGCTTCAAAAGAGTGGTTTAAGGAATTTTTCTACCAAAAAATGGATGACATATACTTTGATCAGCTCATCAATAGCTATTGCCATAAAAAAATGTATCTCAGTTCAAAAGTTGACTTTTTTGCCAAAGGCCAAGTTTCTAACATCATTACTTAGAAAGGAGCAAAAGATAAACTCTAATTTTTTAGCAATGAGTAAAGTTTAAGAGGCACATCTGATTCCATTTCTCTATTGCAATCCCAAGTGCTAAAACCAAATGATAAAATCAGCTGAAATCTTTTTAACTTACGAATGGGTGATCAGATCTTAATGAAATTTGGCATTTAGAAGGACCTCGTGTCTCAGAGATCTTATTTTAAATCCTGACCGTACCCGGGAATATTGGGGGAGGTGGAGGGGGAAACAGGAAATCTTGGAAAACGCTTAGAGTGGAGACATCGGGATGAAACTTGGTGGGAAGAATAAGCACAAGTCCTAGACACGTGATTGACATAACCGAACTGAGTTCGATCTCCTTGGGGGAGCTGGGGGGGCATGTGGCAGAAGCTTGGCTCTAGTCGGATGGGGCGGGCGCAGTGATGCCTAAAAATCGGAATTTTGATGCTAAAAGATACATAAAAAGAATCGGATTTTCATGCTGATTTTACATATATAAGTTTCATCAAATTTAATCTTTGTCATCAAAAGTTACGAGCCAGAGAAAATTTACCTTATTTTGGAAAATAGGGGGAAACACCCCTTAAAAGTCATATAATCTTAACAAAAATCACACCATCGCATTCAACGTATTACCCAGGACATTAATTAATTAATAATAATAATATATATATATACATATAAAAGTTGTAAAAGTTTTTGAATTGGACATATATATTTATGCACGTATATATATTCATATATAAACATTTTCAACCAAAATTGCAAGCTATTATGGTAATGCTCCACTCTTTGAGAACTATATATAATTGCAATGTGTCTGCTGAGTATACATATAGAAACATAAAGTATAAGGCTAAAGCGTCGCTGGCACTATAAATACAGGGCTAATAAAATTTGATGTTTGGAAGGATATCGCGTCTAAGAGCTCTTATTTTAAATCCCGACCAAATCCAGTGACATTGGGGGGGGACTTAGGGGGACCTAAAATCTTGGAAAACGCTTAGATTGCAGGGATCAGTATGAAACTTGGTGGGAAGAATATGCACAAGTCCAAGATACGTGACTGATATAACCGGACTAGATCTGCTCTCTTTGGTGGAGTTCGGGGGGAGTAATTTCGACAGATTAGAAAAAATGAGGTGATAGAAATTTGGAGTTTCTGGAATTTGGAAATTTGGGGACATGGGAATTTCCCATGTCCCATGTCCCGACAGTGATACCATATCCAATCTTTAAAAAGTAGCACGTTCCTTTTGGAACGCGCTATACTATAGGGGGAGGGGCCTTGTCAATATTTTTGAGGGAAGACCCCAGGGGAATAGCCAAAAATAAGACATTATTTTGAATTAATAAAATATTGGAAAATAAAAATGACAACTTTGATTCAGCTCTGGCCCATTAATGGTCGAAGTAAAATACCACATTTGGTTTTGAGAGACTCGGAAGAGTTAAGTGCAAAAGACCAGATTTTGGTAACAAATGAATTGACAGTCTTTATGAGTTT
Source organism: Alatinidae sp. Z8VKAUB7J3 (assembly GCA_010016025.2). NCBI lineage: Eukaryota > Metazoa > Cnidaria > Cubozoa > Carybdeida > Alatinidae > Alatinidae sp. Z8VKAUB7J3. The sequence continues at coordinate 180,259,878 of JAAAKM020721499.1, read as the reverse complement.
CTGAAGAATCCAAAATAGTTATGAATATTTTTATTGTCGAGATTACGATTAAACTGCATAGTTAAATTAGAAATGTATTTGAAAAGAGGAAATAGTGATTGATACTACGGTCAGTTCTTATTCTATATTCAACTAAACATGGGCAGTGGGGCCGCGCTCGAATCGTTCGTCCGCGTGGTGACCCACAACCTCTATGAATCGGACCGACGGCGTCTGTTCGACGAGACCATCGAGCGCACGCGGGGTCTGTTCGAGGGGCTCAGGGCGAATCCGCGATCCAACGCGGGACCATTCAAGTCGGTGGTGCGCACGGTTCTCGAGAAGCTAGAGGAATTGCCAACCCTGGGCCCCCAGCCGCTCACCGATGTCGCCTGGAAGCTCCTCCGTTGCGCGATCAACAGCGAGATCCCCCTGCACCATGACTCTCCCATCAGGAGAGAGGGTGGCGTGGTGGGCCTGCGCGTGGCCCTGGTTTCTGGTCAGCCACGAGGGCTGACATTTCGTCTGCCCGAACCGGGCTCGGAAGCGTCCCGCGCTTGCGCGCTGGACGCCAAGGCGGCGTGTCGGGCGGTGCCCATGAGGCAGGCGGGGAGGCCCACGCAGGACCTCGAGGTGGCGGCGAAGCCGCAAACGACCCTGCTGGTGGGCTCGCCGGCGATCGGAAACAATCCAGTAAAATTCTTGAACTTGCCAAAGGCCTAAATAAATGTAGGCGTGGTTTTATCACAGAAATCTCGCAGAACTAATGTGATCGCTAGCATAATAAAACAAAAGTAGTGTGTGACTGCTACAATGACATATAGGCTTTCCAATATAATAGTAGTTGGTTTCCCATATCCGTTTCATCTCTTTAAAGTACGAAAAAGAATTAAACAAGGAATTACGCAATTGGGTGTACGTCTCATTTTACCCCTGACCTGTGAACAAAGTGCATATTATTCCGAATTAGTCAGTTTAACCCTTTCGCGACCGACGGAACCTTACAGTCCCGGCATGTAAAAATCCTTTGGGCGCTTCTTAATTGATTGATAGCACCAAAATTGAACGATGTGCTTCAGGATGCTGTTAAGGTCATAAATTTTATTAAGAGCCATGCCCTTAACAGTCCCTTATTTTCAAATCTCTGTAAGGATACGGATTCCAACTACACAACTTTGTTATTACATGCAAAAGTAGCTTTGGAACTTTTTCCATACCTGGGAAACAGTATAAATAAAGATGAAAAAAGCTTATATAGACTATTATATTTATATATTTCTGTAGGCTGTCATAGAAGCTGTCCGAAAATCATCCAGATTGAAAGAATGGGTGTCTGTGACAAGCATATCTGAAGCTCCAGATCCTAACCCTTTGATAAGTGCGGCAGTAAAGGGAGTTCAAAGAACATGATTATCTCCATTGAAGTTGTTTATCTTGGAACAAAGGATCTGCATTGTAGGACCGCTGGGTCGATACGATCACCCCTCACCCCTGGAAAAAAAAAAAAAAAATACAAAACAAAAAAAAACTAACGAACAATTAAACACGCATCCGTGATCTACCTTCTGGTAAAAAATACAAAATTCCATAGTTTTTGGAGATAGGAGCTTGAAACTTCTACAATAGAGTTCTCTGATACGCTGAATCTGATGGTGTTATTTTCGTTAATATTATATGACTTTTAGGGGAGTTTTCCCCCTATTTTCTATGGAACTTCATTTGTCAAAACACCAAGATCTTGCAATGTGGAGAAACCTTAAAAGGATTCTCATATCTCGCCAAACTCTCTCTCTCTCTCTCTCTCGGAACCGCTCCATGAATTTTGAAATGAAAAATCGATACATCCCCGTCTGGGGGGAATGGTGGTCAGACAGCAAGAGCATAAAACATGAAATTTCTAAACCGAAAAACGCAGTAGGCAAATTTACTTTCTTGATTCAAAATTGAAGTTCTCATAGTATTTTACTGTCACATCATGTACGAGCCTGTGCAACGCAAAATATTCCACCTCCACGTGTAGAAAAAAAAGGTCCTCAAAACCAAGTTGGTGGTTGGTAGTGTGTAACAACACCCCAAGACCGTCCCATCACACCCATCACACCAGGAGGGGGGGGGTATATACCTAACGGAGAGATTCTGGGGTATGACGTACGACAAGATTTCGTGGTACATACGACGTTTTTTGGGGGACGTTCATCAGATGAAAACATGTCATACGTCTCTTTACACTAAAGCTCAAATTTTGCCCCAGTTCTTGAAGAATGACCCCTGAATCAGAAAGGACGTAGAATACATAGTTGAAATTACTAAAAATGCTTCAGTGTAAAGAGCGAGGTATTTAGGATGATAAGAACCCCTCGTATGCGTAATAATCTCTGTTCGTTTTAAGTTTTATTGCTGCTCCTTACTTTCAGTCGAAAAAACTTTTTTATATTTATTTTTTCATTGTTTTTTTATAATAATGCTAGGGAATCCAAAATGATTTAAAAACACGTTTTTAATGCCATCCTAGCTTTTTTCGCTGCTGATCTCATAGGTCTATTTGTGACAGGTTCTGTGTTAATATCTATTGTTTTTTTATAATATTTCGTAAGGCCTTTTTGAATTGAATTTGTAAATCATTTTCTTTCATTTCAATGAATTGCCTCGTTTCATCACAATTTATTTATTGTGATAATTGCCCCTTTCATATACGGAGTAATATCTGTTCGTTTAAGTTTTAATGTTGCTCCGACATAACCGGACTGAATCCACTCTTTTTGGGGGAGTCGGAGGGGGTGTTAATTCGGAAAAATTAGAAAAATTTAGGTATTTTCAACTTAAGAACGGGTCACCGGATCCTAATGAAATTTCATATTTAGAAGGAACTCATGTCTCAGAGCTCTTATTTTAAATCCCGACTAGATCTGGTGACATTGGTGGGAGTTGGTGGGGGAAACCGGAAATCTTGTAAAACGCATAGAGTGGAGAGATCGGGATGAAACTTGCAGTTATCTGGGCAGCCAGCACATCCCAAAATGAGCTTCCAGTCTCCTACCCGTATAGCTGCCTTGGCAGAATCGCCATACTGCCCATCATACACGATTGGGAGGGGGTCGCTCTGAATCAAAACTTCACTCCTTGGGCTCGAGCCTCCAAACACGATTGCCTCCCATTGACTGAACCCATCTATGTCGTGACTCGGTAGTGGGATACCAGCAGCAGAGAGCAAAGTTGGGAGAATATCAGATACATGCATCAGTCGATTTGTTTCATCTGTATTTGTTAGCCACTATATATATAACTCCATCAGAGTCATAGCAATGCGCAATAAGCGATAATCCTAATTTATTGTTTGCACAAAAGTGTTGCTAATATTCAACGTCTTGTGGATAATTGAAGCTTGTGGATTTAGCAAATATTGCTCGTAATAAAAACGGGCGAAGTCCTCAAAGCGAACGGAGTCAGGGTATGTTCAGTTCTCTTAAAACATCACATCTGCTTTTCCAAACAGTATGAAAGGATAATACTAAGAAAGATCAATCAGACCGATTGGCATTATTAATACTAATCGTTCGTTACTAAGCAAATTGAACTTAACACAATTCGGATTGCTAAGCGCAATTGCCCCCAGCATAATCTTGCTAGAACAAAAGGATGCGCCGATTAACAGGCGCTGGGGAGCATGCGACGATTTGATCAGCCTCGTGCAAGGCGGCTAGCACCGTGACCGGGCCATGCCGCCGGTTGGCCGCCGTTGTTGAAACGCTTTTTCCAAGTACCTTTATTTAATATAAATGGCATCATAAAACTTCAACGATCCCTAATGGAATGAACTGCAACCGTACGGACTCCCGATTTGCATAAATTTGTTTTACAGGGAGATGTGTGTGTGGGGAGGGGGAGGGGGACGGAGCTGTTTCTATACTCCATTCACAATGCGTCTGACACAGATTATAGTTTCAAGATTATACCCAATGTACTAATGTTTTAAAAGCCAACTGGTAAACATTCATAGTCTTATGGCCTCTCTGTTAGAACAAAAATCAAACAGTCGAGTTAAAACTTGATGAAAAAAGTTGACGGACTATTTTCGTTTTATAGTGCTAATTTCTTATTATTCCTTTATCTTTTTCGTAAGGTCGCCCTTTGAAAGTGCTGTTTATATGTCTGTGTTATCTATATGGAGAATAGTATCTGTAGGATGACTTTTCGTCGCTTTATATTAAATTTTAAAATAATGCATTCAATTTTATGCTCCTTCTTGAAAGTAACAGCCAACTTTGATGACGATAATTTTTTCTTCACTTTTCTTACTATATCTTTAATCATACCAGACGAGACAGCAACCCTGCCTGTTTTCAGCTTTGTCTGTAAAATACTTTCAATCTCTTTGTCAAATTCAACTTCAGCGTTACTAACAGGGAATTCTAATTGCTCAGGAAAATGAATAACCCACTCAGATTCAGGAATAACTCCAGAGCTCAGAACACCAGAAGGACTAGGACGTGGTAGCGATTTTTTTTAGCACTATTAACTTTCACAGAAGGATCGTGTGCTTTAAAGCTCTTATTAAAATTCCGCCCAGATCCTGTGACATTGGGAGGGGTTGGAGAGGGAAACCGGAATTCATGGAAAACGTGAAAATTGGGGTATTTTTATTTTTCAAATAGGTGATCGGATCATAATGAAACTTGATATATAGAAGGATCTTATGCTTCAGATGCTCTATTTTTCGCTCGAATTGGATCCGGGGACCCAGGGGGTTGGAGGAGGGAAACAGAAATCTTGAAAAATGCTAGAGGGCACTAAAATTTCCAAACGAGCTCCATCCAATCCGTCTCATTATTTTATATGATTACACGTTCAATAAAAGCTTTATATGGTCCGGGCACAACTTCATCCCCTGCCCATGGGCTCTGAGGGATTAAGTCCAGCCTAAAGACATTGTTATACGATTTCTGGACTATTGGTAACAAAATGGCTCTCACAATTTTAAGTAAATACGTTTTAGGAAAAAAGGATGTAAGGTAGGGGAGAGGGCTAGTTCCTCTTCAAGAAGAAATAACTCTTTCTCACCAAACTTAACAAAATAGGAATCAAACACTTGAGCCTAGATCATCTTCTTAAGCTTAAGACTGAATTGAAAATATGTCAATGAGAAAATGAAAATGATCAGAAATATCAGTAACTAAAATTGAGTTCCCCCTTAAACTAAGCGTAGAGAAAATATTATCAATCAAAAATGCTGCAACATGAGTTACGCGTGTAAGGACGGATGTAGATGGTAAAGTCCCTGAATCAAGCATGGCATTAACTCCAGACCAAGTCAATCTAGTTCCCTAGTAAGGATTATGGATGCTATTGCAGTTGAATTGACTGGTAATCTCAGGTCTGTATTAATTGAAACCTACATGACAAGGCCACTACAAGTAGCGAAAAAAATATGACTGCATTTTTGAATTCAGAGCGTTAAGTTATACCAAGAAAGGAATGACAACTTCTATATGAAAAAAATCAAAAAACATGTAAATGGCTACAACCTCAAGAATAGTAGGATATGGAGTACATTAAGAACTTTTACGAGAATCCCGCTCGCTATGATCGCGCGTTCGAAAAACTCTACGCCATCCTTGACGAATATGGCTACGGCGAGAATGTCGAGCGATTGGGCAATACATACTCCGTGGTCGCCGACTTTCATAGGAATTCAGCCACAGCCGCAGAAGCCCCCAAGGGTAGGGCGCACCTGTGCCGCTGAACTGGTGCCTTGGCTCAGGGTGGATACGCCCGGCCCTCGGTTGCTATTCCCCCGCTGCATGAAGGTGAGCCCAATTTCCCGGTGTTATTTAGAAGCGATCAGAAATTAAATTTAAAAAAAGTTTCTTCAACCGAAAGTAAGGAGCAACACCAAAACTTAAAAGGACAGAAATTATAACGTGTATGAAAGGGGTCGCTTTTCCAAAAGAAGGGATTAGCGGCATGATTTTAAAAACAGTCAGAAATTCGAAACTTTTTTCCTGGAGGGGGAGGGGGTGAAAAAGCTTTCCGTGGTGGAATTTTCTTCTGAGGCAAAGGAAGTAATCATTCATTTACAATAAAAAGAGAATTTTAAAAGACGCATCAAAAATTGCTGTTCCCTTCTCAACTCCCCGCTCTTTAGGCTAATTTTTATACAGTTTAATAAAGTAGAATTGAGAGAAAGAGTCAAACTTTAGCGCAAAGAACGGGGCGTCGAGAAGGGAATAGTCCCTTTCATACACGGACTAATTTCTGTTCGTTTTAAGTTTTAATGTCGCTCCTTACTTTTAGTTAAAAAAACTAGTTTTTTTTTATAAATGTCGCAAGACAAGAAAATATTATACAAAATAAAATGAATAAATATAAAAATCAATTTTCAAAACTACCCAGCATTTTCGGGAAGTCCCTCAGTGTAGTGATTCACAAAGGACAATAGATACATATTCGTGATGTTTTAGATTGGCAATAGATACCTATGGGACAATAGATACATATTCGTCGATGCGATGTTGGCGCAAGTCATTGGCCGAAAGGGGTGTGTTTGTAAGAATGAGATTTACATAACCTGTACAAACTTACATCTTATTAAATTTTTGATCTCGGTCAAAGTATATTTATCATTATGGTTATTATTGCTATTTAATAGTGCTATATTATGTTGTTACATACTTTGGAGTGACTTGGTTGCAGAGGGGTCAATTCGCAAAAATGTTAAAAGGGGGGGGGGGGTGAATATGTCTTTTTTTATTGAAAACAACATGAAAGGCAATGCAAATACATCCGAACAAGTATTTTTCAAAATCCAACCCGCGGGGGGGGACTACGGGATACTGTCACCGGACATGCGGTTATCCAGGTCGATGCCGCTGGCGAGAACCTGATCCTGGTGCATTCCGGCGCCAATCTGACGCTGACGGAGGCCCAGGTGAGGGGGGCTATCGCGGCGATGAACCCGGGCGATTGGCTGCTGTTCCAGAACGAAACCAATCTGACCGCCGAGATCGCGGCGGCGGGCCGTGCGGCCGGGGTGAAGGTGGCCTATAGCGCGGCGCCCTTCATCGCCGAAAAAGCAGTGCCATTGCTAGCAACATGGGAGTAAACGCAGACAGTGATTACTAATAATAACAATAATAATAATAATAATAATAATAATAATAATAATTATTATTATTATTATTATTATAAATTGAAGTTTTAAAAAAATTATTATTATTATTATATCGAAGTTTTTTAAGTTTCTGCATTTCTCTTTGTAAGTAACCGGGTCTCCTCCCCAGACCTAAGGGTAATTACGAGTTGTACTTTTTGTATCCTGGAGAACGCCGAGCAACTCAGACGCCTACCATGAATAGGACTGGTGGGTATCGCAGTAGTTGTCCAGCCATGGGGGACAAGGCTCATAGTCTCTTCACAGTGAAAACTTTGGTTACTATTTTGTAGGCATCCTGGAAATATTTGGCAAGGAAGTCTTGATCACTTTCTTGGATCAGAACCCCATATCCTACAACGTTGAGTTTGCATCACTGCCTATCTTGCTTGCTTCTGACTGTGCAGCGTATGTGTTCATCAAGTACATCTGATGCAAGCCCTGTCACCTTTCAGTTAAAAAAACTTGTTTTTTTTATTGAATTTCCATATAGGATCTTTGTGAGATAAATGGAGTTATGCAGCTGAAATGGTTGTAATGGTTACTTGCCACATTTGTGACGTTTCCGCTACTGGTAACGATATTCTATGTAATTATACAGAGAGTGTGCGTATGTATCCCCCTAACCCGTTATCCGGCCCCTAAGATAACATTGTAATGACCTTACTTTTGGGAAGAAATTCGGTAACTTGGGTTTTTTTCCTTTCTTCTTTACGATTATTTTCGTTTAGGATGAAATAAATTAAATCTTAACCCACTTTGAATTAGAATTTAAACTTAAATTGACCATTAATTTTCCTGCCGTAAGACTTTTGTTACTAAGTATTCAAAAATGCCAAAGGAAAGTGGTCGTCCATCATTTTCTTTCGACTACTAAAAAGTCCTTAAGCTTTTAAATTATTATTATTGATGTTACCCTACTCTGACGTTCTTATGGCCATCGTTCCCATGTAAACAAAAACGAACGGGCGATCGGATCTTAATGAAGTTTGATATTTAGACGGACCTCAGGTCTCAGAGCTTTCTTTTTAAATCCCTACTGGATCTGGTGAAATTGGGGGGTGCTGTAGGGGGAAATCGGAAATCTTGGACAACGCTTAGAGTGGAGAGATCGAGATGAAACTTGGTGGGAAGAATAAGTACAAATCCTATATACATGACTGACATAACCGGACCGGATCCGCTCTCTTTGGGGAAGTTGGGAGGGGGAGGGGTGGTCAACTAAAAAAGTCACTGAATTATTTAACAGGAACTTGGATACTAGGAAAATGTAACGAGAAATACACGCTACAGAAATATAGGTACGTCAAGGCCGCAGCCAGGGAAGGGGTTTTCCAGTTTGAACTCCCTCCTCCCCCTGAAATTTTTGTTCGAAACAGGTTCTGTCATGCAAAAATGTTCAATTTTTTCGGGTGACCGGCTGTGTAACCTGGCATATGAGAACACGACTCGCCCCCCGCGGCATGGAATCCAAAAACTAAATTTTTTTACCAATAATTACATCAAAAGAATCATATTTTTATGCTGATTTTGAATATATAAGTTTCATCAAGGTTAGTCTTACCCATCAAAAGTTCCGAGAAAATTTGCCTTATTTTAGAAAATAGGAGGAAACACCCCCTAAAAGACATAGGATCTTAGCGAAAATCACAGCAACAGATTCAGTGTATCAGACAACCATACTGTAGAAGTTTCAAGCTCCTATCTACAAATTTTTTTTTTTTTTACAGTGTCGTAGAATTAAAAAAAAAAGAGAGATCAACACCAAACCCATAAGAATACAAAAATAAACGTAAAATGGCTCTTAAAGAAATACATTCGATTGAAGATACACTTTGACCTAAAATTTATAATAGTACAGTCATTGGTTCAGATTTTCAACCGTCCCTGAAAGGTTGTTAAGAAAAAATATTGAGAGGATTTAAACCCTTTTTGTATTCAATAAAAAAAACAGTTTTTTCCACTGAAAGTAAGGAGCGACATTGTAATTATTCTTTTGGCCCCAGATTCATTACTGAAAGTTTCACTTTTCAAACCTAACCAAGTAGCTAAACTGGAATTCTACCGACTCCCTCTTGCTAAAATTCACTCTGTGCTTACAGAAATGAATTTCATTGTTGAGATCACTCAAATTAGTAGAAGAAAATTGTAAAAGTAACCAGATTAACGACATATTTTGACCATTAAGATCCCTGCGTCGACCCTACATATTACCAAGCTAAGGTCAAACCCACTATGCCACGGCCCTTGCGGTGCTGATTGTTAGCCCAATTTGTATGGCCTGCCATGGTGCATCCTTGCTGCTGAATATCTGAATTGGCGCTCATATAGCCCGTGCCGGCGCCTGCTTTCAAGCGCCCCTGCCCCGGCTTCGCCCTTGTTCCCTTGTTTTAAGGGGCTAAGGTGGCGGTATGACATTCGATCAAGCTGTTTTGTTTGCCCTTTTTGGTGCCGTCTTTGGCCTGCTTCTGTGGGGGCGCTGGCGCTATGACCTGGGGTTGGCAGAAATTAAAATCCATAATAATTCAACCCAAAACGAACAGAAACTAAATAAACAATCATAGCAAACAAACACGCAACAGATATCATAGAAATGAATAAATTAATATTAAAATCGGTAAAACTTAAAATGAATGTGTAAACTAATCTAAAACGAACAAAAAACCTTTTTCTATTAAAGAATAAATAAAACCCAAAACGAACAGAAATTAAATAAGCAATTATAGCAAACAAACATACAACAGGTACTAATCCATTTTTTAGAGTTTGGTTACTATTGAGCCGGGTCGCTCCTTGCTACGATTTGTTACCACGAACTGTTTGATAACGTCTGTTGGAAGGCCGAAAGGACGAAAATTTGTTGTTGCAGTTGCTATAAATGATGATTCTTTAGAACCAACACATGAACTAACAAACGCGATAAGATGCGAAAACCGATGACCTGGATCATCAACTGTGACAACACCAATATGGGCAGCTAAAGCAAAGGCCATTTGCTAAATTGTCTGTGCATACAAAGTCTAGCATCAACCTCATATGAGGACCACCTCAGGTACCTCAAACTACCTACTCTGGTTTACAGACGCTTGTGCAGCAACATGATGCTTACTTACAAGCTGCAGAACGAAAAGTCAGCAATCTTTGGCGGCAATCTCAATACCAGCCAGCACAGCACAAGAGGACACTCCAAGACGCTACCAGATCCCAATCAAAAACTTGCAAAACATTCTTTTTGAGAAGAGTCACAAACTATTGGAGTCAAATAGCCACGCAACCCCATCACATCATTATTAACAACAAGATCAACAACATCTAGATCATAACTAACACCACCACTATCATTATCATCATCATCATTAACATCACAACCACCACCACCACCATCACCATCATTATCATCATTATCATCACCACCATCATCATCATTGTCATCATCATCATCATCATCACCACCTTCACCATCACCACCATCACCACCACCACCACCACCATCACCACCATCACCACCATCATCATCACCCTCTCAAGTCCTAGATACGTGACTGACATAACCGGAACGGATCCGCTTCCTTCGGGGGAGGAGGGCTTATTTTGAAAAATTAAAAAAAATTAGGCATTTTTAACTTACGAAGGAGTGATTGGATCTTAGTGAAATTTGATGTTTGGAAGGATATCATGTCTCAGAGCTCTTATTTTAAATCCCGACCGGATCCGATGAGGGGAAGTTGGGGGGGGGACCTAAAATCTTGGAAAACGCTTAGAGTATAGGGATCGGGGGACACAGGGAAAAATTGATTCTAGGGTTTCCTAGGTGAGATCGATTTTAAATAATTGTGGATTATCAGGAGTCTGGAACGAAGGGAAGGGATAGGACAAGAAGTAGAAAATGTAGCAGAATTAGTAAAGGGTGTGCTGGGAGATCAGGAGATTCAGAAAAAGCCGTGTGAAGTCGCGGCCTCAGCATTCCTCGGTGTCTGCCAACAATAGAAAGAGGTTTGGGAATATGATATTTCTTTTAAAGCGGATTTAAATTCGTTATTGTGATATTACTTTGTCACCCTATTGACAATCTACATGATCATAGTTCGTTTTGATTTAGTTCAGCATCCAAGTAAATATTCCTTGAAAGCTTCACCTTAATACCCTTAGCTTGCTTAGCAGCAATAGTTTTTATATCAGTAGTAGCATTAGAAGCAGTATGTACATAACACATTTTTTTTCAACATCCCCTTCAATACACGGTGAAATTTTTAACTTAATACCATCAACCGGTCTTGAAACATTGCTTGTGGAAAACTTTGCTTGCCCAGGTAGTATTATTAGTAAAGATGGTGGGTGCCAAAAAGATGATAAAAGTAAAATAGCCAAAGCTCAGGATTTTTTTGTTTACATTTCAAAAATTTTGGAAGAATAGGAATATAACTCAGCAAACCATGATTAGAATATTGGAAGCTATAGTGGGGCAGTTGTTGATTAGAGTTCTGAAGTGTGGGTACTCCAACAGATAGAGGAGAATTTCTTAGATGTTTTCCAGAGAAATTGCCAAGGTTAAAGTCAACCAGAAGGCTAAGATCATAACTGGCAAAATTGGACATCATAGGTGATTGCATAGCAGCCAAATTAGATTTAAAGTCCAAAACACAGGGAGCACTGTGGCTTCTATGAACAACAACTAGAACATTTGAGATTGTTTTAATGTGTATTTTTATCCAAACAGACTCAATTCCATCAGTAGTCAGAGAATTAAAATGAATGAGACTAACCTTTAGTCCATCTCTTATATATAAGCACACTCCTCTGGATTAATTTTCATTATTTTTGTTAGATGACAGGGATCTTTTTACCCACTTGCGTACTGCAATACATTTTTTATATTATTCGGTATTTATTCAGTTGATGAATCTAAAGGTAAATCCTAGATATTACCGATTAAACTTAAAATTAACTAATCTTTAGAACTTTTTAGGTGTAACTTATACAAAAAACTCTCTTGTATTTATATTGGAAAACATTCACAATACTCATTATTCCTCACGTGCCTTGATAATGGTAATTAAGAATGCAAGAACATATATCTCAGAAATTTGATACAAGCAAGTTATTTCCCCTCTTTCGGCCATTTTTTCCATCCATTTTCTTCAGCAATTTTCTAAAGTGATTACACTTTGGGAAGCATATCTTTCTCCTTATAATTCCTGAAGCGAAAATATGAGCGGTAAATAAACTTCAAAAAAATAGTATCATCTCTTTTTAGTATTCATTCTATCTAAAGAGCCTAAATCTGGATTTACATTCCCACCTTAATTTGACAGGCAGGTACTAATTGATTACTTCACCTTTTCTGCTGGAATGCCATCAATACCCGGGGCTCGTCCATTTTTTAACTTCTTTGCTGCATGCATGATCTCTTCAGCATTCGGAGGATCTGTATTGATGTCTAAATTTATAAAAGGGATATCATGTACATTCGCTCGGTCACAGGTTTTCGGTCTGTCCAAAAGTTTTTCGAAATGGGAAGCCCATCTCTCGTCAATTTTTTTTGGACCAGATATGATTAGTCCATTTTTGCATTAAATTTCATAATATGTTCCACATTAATATTTTTCCAAATATACTACCTTTGAGACCTTATCATCAAGTAAAAATATGAGCCTGGTAAAATTGAAAAGTAATTTATGCTTCCTATTTTGCCACTTTTGCTCAGGTCAACTTTTTCCGCTGATATTTAAGGTGTTTTCAAACAGTTCGTGGTAATGAATTGTAGTAAGGAGCGACCCGGCTCAATAGTAACCGAAACTCTAAAAAATAGAATTTTGATACTACTCGTTATGGGTATAACACCCCAGGTGAAACTTTTTGGCAATTTCGGGTATTTTTGGTTAAAATGGAGCCCGAGGTAAAAAAGAAGTGTTTGGAAGATCTGCCAGTTCTTCTCCATTAATTTTAATGAGGCAGTGCTATTGCAATGACTCAGTAACGGTAAATGTTGACTATGCACACCCTTAATACTGAGTGGTATATGGCACAAGCAATATGGACAAGACAGCTATATTAACCCATATCAGGCATTATTCCATTATAGCTGATATCAATTCCTGAAAGTCTTAATAATTTTGGATTTATCAAAATAAAAAAAAAAAAAAAAACATTTACTACGGATCATGTTCAGTAAAATGCAAATTATGCTCTTGGTTTTAGAAGAGCATTGGGGGCGTCAGTCCTTCTCCTTTTAGTAGCCTTAGTAATCGTTGCAATGTAAATAGTAGATGGAGTAGCAGCAGTAGCGGTGGCAGTGTTACTAGTATCGCGTGCATATTGCCTTTTGGTCAATTCATCAACGTAAAGAGCCCCGCATATGTTGCAGGATTTGAACGCGGGGTTCGGCCAATCGGCGATTGATCGATATCGATGACTTTATCCAGCGCGTCCGCGCCCTTGATGGCTTTACACCCATCAATCTTCGGTTTTTTCTGATACAAGAGTTGGGACAAAGAATGGAACAAAACTTCTAGAATCAATGTGCTTTTCCCAGAGCCTGAGACCCCAGTCACACACGTCAACGTCCCAAGAGGGATCTTGGCGTTAAGCGTTTGTAAAATGGACCTGCTCAACTGACACTATATTATGAAGTTTTTATTATCAAGTTTCTGTCTAGAGTTGACATACTAAACCCCTCATTTATAACCCATGGTCCTCAGTCTACTTTTTGCCCTTGATGGTATAGATGTGGCATGATTTTATTAGAGTTAGCACTCCACATTTGTCCTTCTGTCATATGTTAGAATATTTTGTTTTGAGTGATTACCTATAAAAGTAGTCTCTGGGCCAAATATACTAGTAATTTGATTATGGCTGGGAAGGCCATATTGAGTTTCTTCCATAGTATAACTTTTAATATGTAGCATACTAAAGAACCTCAACGGTAGTAGTTCGATGGGCTTTATCTAACTGATTAATGAAACTGAATTTATTCTATCTACTTGTTTAATTTGTCCCCTGTCTGTGCCCTTAAACTAAACACTTTCTGTCAAACGGTTTAATTTGCTATCTACTAACTTGTTTGGTTTTCGAAATGTTTGAAGTTGTTGTTTTTTAAAATCCATGAACCCTCTAGGGCTAAACGGAAAGCTGGAGTGATAGAATGTCATAAAAAAGATTCAAAGGAAATGGGAACTTCCTGCGAGGGTGTAAAGAGGGAGACTTTGAATTGATTGGGATGGAAGAGGAGCGTGCATAGCTGTGTTGTCCTCAGGCGGCTTGATGCTCTGGTGAATTGTAAGTAGTTAAGTAGTAGTAATAATTTCCATAGTTCGTTTGTTTGGTGTCGGGTTGCTTTGTCCAGGTGTACTGTTTCTCTTCCAATCTGTTACCTAAGAAAATCACTCTGGGTCATTGCCTCCCGTTTGTATTGACTGTGTCAAAAGAAGTGTGGGGAAACTTAAATCGAAATCTTACGATATCGACGGTTTCAGTGCTTTTCACCTCACTGTCGATTCGGAGGAATTAGTTTATGCCCTGCAGCTATTTTTCCAGATGTGTTTATGCTCGTCTTTAGTCCCTAATTCTCTTTTATTTGGTAACATTACGTCAATTTTGAAACGCAGAAAGGATCCACCAGGCATGTTTAGTTTTAGGGGGGGGGGGTTTGATTGCCTTCCATTCTTTTTCGACTCTTAAAAAGGGCACTAAAACTTCTGACTTCCAACCAAATGAGCGCCATCCTATCCAAAGCTTATGCGACAACCCATTCCATAAATACTTATTTGCCCGGGGCACAGCTTACGACCCTTGCCCACGGGCTCTAGGGGATTGTATCCACCCTAAAGACGTTGTTATATGATTTTTGGACTATAGGTAACAAAATGGCTATGTAGCAAAAGTAATGGCTATGTAAATAATAGCCTCCATTTGTTGTTCAATTAAAAGTAATTAATTTTAAATATTTGTAAATAAAAATTTGCAACCAAGAAACAAGAATCATGTCAAAATCACCAGGAACCAGCTCTAAAACTATGCATCATGGTTTGGATATGCTCATAACAAGAAACAAAAACAGCTTAAATAAATAAATTCCATTTTTTTATTTTTACTAATTATTTTATATGGTATTTTTCAAGCTCATGTTAGTATGAGGGTCTCACCTCCTCCTAATACTCCGCTCTTTACGCTAAAGTATTTTTAGAAATTTCTACTATTATTCTACGGCTTTTTTTGATTCAGGGGTCATTCCTAAGAAATTGGGACAAAATTTAAGCTTTAGCGTGAAGAGCGAGGTACTGACGAGAAGGTGAACCCCCTCATATATGTAATAACAAGAGCTAAGAGCTCATATGGCACTTGTAACGAGGCATGAAGAGCTAAGAGCCGAGAGATCATACGGTATGATTGATATTCTATGATAAGGGACTTAAGACTCGAGCCATTATGCTGACTTAACTTTACTTAAAAGTCCTTGGGCAACTGCACGTTTGAAGCTGTAACTGGGGTCATCCTGTGATTTGCACAATGTACATTTCTTGGGCCTTTAACAAGGAGATGTTTTGGAGCTTGAATACCCTGGTCACTGCAGACTGCACAAACAGCTTCATTTTTACAGCTGCTATATGGCCGTAAGCTTGACACTTGAAATATCTCACGGGGTGTGCTAAATTAAAAAAGAGAAAAAAAGAAAAGAAAAAAAAAAGAAAAAGAGTCATCAGACCATTTACCGAAACCAACATAAAAATAAACAACAAAACACTACAATATAAAACCCCATAAGCACCAACTATAGTAGAATCTGCTATAAAGACTAGTAAAGATCTGAACTGTGAGTAGTGAGCTCTGAACTGTTCAGATTGGATATCACAGTAGGTATTTTGTGAAACAGAAGAAAGTGGGGCACAGTAACGCTCCAACTCAGTTCTAAAGGGGTACCTGCAGAAATATAAGGGAGGTAAACAGTAAAGGTGTGTGAAAGCACAGGGTGGCTGCTCCCCCATTGCACTTCAGCGGAAATCAGCATCAAGTCCCATGTCTCATTCTTTACTTTATTCCCAATAGAGTACACCCAGAGAAGAAACAGGGAGTTTACACGTAAAAAATGTGACTAAAACATATACCTTCTTTTTATTCTCTGGGCGTTTCTTAGAATATAACAAATCAGGCTCTTTGTTTGGAACAGGTCGTGATATAAATGAAGTAGCAGAAATCATCTTATCATGTTTTCTGAAATGGTTGCTATCCTGCCGACAATCCTAAATACTTACCCAGATCAATTTAAAAAAAAACATTTTCCACAGAGTTTTTCAAAAAAAGTTAAGACCTCTGTTAAACTAAAAATGAGCAAACACAGAATCAAACAATCTATCATGCGTAAAACTACCACAAATGAGAATCAATAAATGCATGAAAACAAAAACACACAGAACGGCTTAACGCGTCAAAGTGAAACTTCCAGGGCATTATGAAAGTGATGTCCAATTGACCAAAAGGCAATATGTACATGCTGCTACCGCTAAAAATTTTTGCTACTGCTACTACTACTACTAATCTAACACTAACACTGCAACTGCTTTTCCTACCACTGAAACTACTATGCTAATAGCAGTATTAAGGCTAAGTTTATGATGTAAAAATTTGAAATAAAATTGATGGCAAGTACAAACTAACAAAAGAGACTATGCCTCGAGGAACGAGGGACACCATGAGTGTCCTCGCAACGCTACATGAAAAAAGTTGAGAAGCTGAGTATCCCTTTACAAAGTCTGGACCTGAGTTCCCTTCCCCCCTGTTTTAATATGTGATAAATATTTACAGAAGAACAAGAAAAAGGACTAAAAGCTTGCCTGAAAATGATAACCGATGTGCGTTTCGACTGTACTTCCCTAGAAGCACGTAAACTTCCATACACTTGTGCCATTACTAAGAATATAAAAGTAACCGACAGACCGACAGAATTTGCAATTGCTGTATGTCACTTGGTTAATGCCAAGTGCCATAAAAAGGGTGGTGGAAATGAACTTTCCCTTTCTCCCTAAATATAATCTTTTTACTTTTGTAGCCCCCTACTCTTCCTAACTAACGAGGCCAAATTTAGCTATAGACACTATACAAAGTCAGAGAATAGGGTATTAAAACTAAAGCAACCCCAAAAATATGATTCTTAGGATATTGTTGCAACAACAGGTAGTCAATATGACTATTATTGATATAAATAATTACTTGTAACCACCCTGTTGCGAAAATACAACCACTAGACTAGAGTAGCTAGAATATTAATAACATTTTTGATGAAATGGTTAGAGAAAAAAAATTAAAATTCTTGCGAATAAAAATGATTAGTATGAAACAGAGGATAAAATATAACGAAATAACCTTATGAGTCATAATAAGACTAAAGAAAACAGAAATACACCTAAAAATCTGAACCCTAACAATGTTTTGCCAACTTGGTCTTTGGGCGGTCGTTGTTGCCCGGGGCAAGAGAAGGAGGAAGGAGACTGAGCAACAATTGGACAAGGTTCTCATCCCGCCCTTCACCCTCGATCGTTTCAGCAATCCAAGGCGGGCGAAGAGCCTGCAAAGAAGCGGATCCTCGTCTATAGCACCTTCCGGGTCTTCAATCTCGCTGCAGAGTCCAACGACGATCATGGCGAATGGGTTGAAGGTGAAGTGGTCGACGAAATGTGACAGCCGCGAACAGCCCTATATTCCATGTTAAGCGGAATAGAACACAACCCTGCTTATATCCTAATTTAATACAAAAACAGCTGCTAACCTCGTTTCCTACCTTATCCGCATCAGTGTTATTCTTGTAGATATCACTAATCGCTTTTGTCTGGTATACCATACAAGGATAAGACCTTTGCTAAATCTCTTCTATCAACAGAATCGAACGCTTTTTCATAATCTTTAAAACTGAGGACCGAAGGTGCTTAAAAACTAAGACACTTCTCAGTAATTAAGAAAAAGAAGAAAATAATCTTTGGAGGACTAGTCATATTATATAAAAGTTTTTTATGGCACTTGGTATTAACCAAGTGACATAGAGCAATCGCAAATTCTGTCGGTCCCGGTTTTGCTACTTTAGGCACTTCCAGGTAAGCTAGGACGGTTAAATTTGGCAGGCATATCAGGGACTGGACCAGATTAAATTAGAAATAGTCGTTTTCCCGATTTGACCATCTGGGGGAGAGTGGGGGGCCCAATAGTTCGGATACTGGGGGTGGAATGCTAAAACACGAACCATTGGATTTAATGCGTATTTTAACAAGAAAAACTGGAAAATGTCTTAGGAATTATCAGGGGTGCTAGATGGTGCCAGAAAGGCTAGTCAAAGTGTGGTACAGTGGCGTGAATTGAGCTGATGTATCACGTAGGGTTGTCTTATGAAAACATTGTTCAATGGATTTAATCATATTTCTAATAAGAAAATATCTGGGAAAATGTCTTAGGAATGATGGGGGGTTAAGGGGTTTTCAGAGGCAAAATATCCAATAACTCGGTCTTTCAGGGTAACTAGATCCCCTACAAAAAAGAAAAAAAACAAACAAAAAAACAAAAACAACAACAAAACAGGAGAAGACCTGCAAGCTAAAACCATTGCCAATTTTCAGATAGTTCTAAGCGTTTAAATGCCTAAAATACACCCCCCCCTGTGGAAAATACCACCCCAGAAAATATTCTTCCTGAGAAAATGACCCTGGAAATCCCCCCCCCGTGGGAAATATCGACTGACTTTGCTTACTTTGTTTTTATTTTTCATGTACGGTGAGCCAAATTCGAACCTGCATTAGCTTAAAACATCCAGAAATTAAATAAAAATAAGTTTTTTTTAATTTAAAGTAAAGAGCAACATTAAAACTTAAAACGAACAGAAATTATTCCGTATATGAAAAGGGGTTGTTCCCTCCTCAACGCCTTACTCTTTACGCCAAAGTTTTTATTGTTTTACAAAGTGGAGTTGTGACAAAGAGTCAAACTTTAGAATTCAATTTTTTAGAGTTTCGGTTACTATTGAGCCTGGTCGCTCCTTACTACACTTCGTTATCACGAACTGTTTTAAAACAGTAAATAACTTTTGTGTAAAGAGTGGGACGTTGAGGAGGGAGCAGCCCATTTCATACACGGAGTAATTTCTGTTCGTTTTAACTTTTAATGTCGCTCCTTACTCTCAGTTAAAAAAAAAACTTTTTTTATTTAATTTCTGAACGTTTTTGAATTAATACATGTTTGATTTTAGCCGGATTGAAATATTACGTAGAACTGAAGTATAGAACAAACTAAATAATAAAAACAAAATCAAACTATAGAACATTTTCATAAGACAATAGGTTCAATGAAGATTACAGGAACATAGTTAAGAGATGGGTTGGTCTAGGGTTATTTCTTACAATGGTCAAATAGAGGTTGAAAAACATTAGAGGTTTATTACATTGAATTACGGTTTCTAGTTTCGTTGGAATTCTTGCAAAGTTATTAATAAGAAAAGGTAAAGAAACGCCGGCTGGAACGAGTCGAGCTTGACCGTCGGGCGCTGCGTGCGACGAATGAGGTCGTCGTAGCTGACGAACTGACCCACGTTTCCACGCTCGTCGGCGGGGAAGACGCGGAGACGGCCGCGCGGCACCATGACCTCGCGGACACCCATCTGGAGGATTTCCTCGAGCTGGTCGTCGGTGAGGACGCGGTCGAACAGCGGGGTCTGGTCGCCGTCCGTCAGATCGAAGTCGATCAGGTGCGGCTCCATGACGAGCTTCTTCTTTCATCTTCTTCTTCTTCTTTTTCCTTTTCTTCTTTTCCCTCTTCTTCTTCCTCTTCTTCTAAATCCTCGCATGTTTAAATATGATTTCTGCACCAGTCACTAAAACAATCATATTACTGTGTATCTTTGTATAGTCAAGGTCCCTACTGCATAAATTATTTATTCTTATACATTTCCATTCGCATTTTAGTTTGACCAAGAGAATACTATATGCATGGATGAGAGTCTGCTCAGTTTTAACTTCGCTAGAGGGGTACCCGGGAGGATTTTTCTAGGGAGGAATTTTCATGGGGGAAGAGAATTTCAATGAAGGGGTGCATGACTTTCCAGCATTATTTAAAAAAAATGAAAAGATAAATATGAAAAGTTTTTTCAATTGAAAGTAAGGAGCAGCATTAAAAATTAAAACGAACAAAAATTATTATGCATACGAGGGGTTCACCTCCTCCTAATACCTCGCTCTTTAGGCTTAAGTATTTTTGTAATTTCAACTATTTATTCTAGTTAGTTAAGAATAAAGACTGCTGTGTCAAACGCAGCATTCTGTGAAGAACAAAGTGTCTTTGATTTCAAGTCACAGGGTAAGACTATTTACAACTATCTTATCAAGTAAGAATTATAAAGAATCATTTAAGTTGAATACAGCAAAAATGCAAATGATGCAAGTCCTTTCTAAAATTTAGGGTTGGTACAAATACCGTTACTTACAATTAATCACTAAACACATTGAGACAGATAGAAAACATAATAAGTGTGATGTTGATTCAAGAATTTGGAGTATTTTATCATGATCAACAGTGTCAAATGCCTTTTTGATGTCTAAAGGTAAGGCTGCGGGTATTAGGCCTTTATAAAATGGATCATTCACTCAGTCAACCAATTCCAGAATCACAAGGCCCGTAGAAAGTCCTTTTTAAAAGTCAAATTGGGTATCACAAAGAAGATTCTGAGAGAGAGAGAGGGAGAGAGAGAGAGAGAGAGAGAGAGAGAGAGAGAGAGAGAGAGAGAGAGAGAGAATTGCTGGGCGAGTACCATTTTTGGTTCTCAACAAAACCAAATAAAAATTTTTCGAAAATTAAAAGTATGTTATGTCACTGATACTTCAAATGAGAAAATTTATACACAATTTTTAAAAAATTAATAACTGGGTTGAACTTTTTCCGACAAAATTTAAAAGTCGCGGGAATTAACTGTCGCGAAAGTCGCGACAGTTTCTTCCTTTAAAGGAAAGCCTACAGACATCCCTAAGCAAAACCTGGGGCCTGCAGAATTCAAAAGTGGTGTTGAAGAGGGGGCAACCCATCTCATATACGTAATAACTTATGTTTGTTTTAAGTTTTAGTGTTGCTCCTTACTTTCAGGTGAAAAACTTGTTGTTTTTTTTTTTAAACCAGTTACTGAGTCAAGTTGTCTTCTTGTCTCGTAGACAAAAGCCGCCCTGCTTTCCTTGCATAGTATAAATATAGCATAGGCTAAACTTGTTGAAATATTTGAAATGAAATATTTTGTATAATTTTCCTTTAAATTAGGAGTTTCGAGCAATCCATTCAAAACTAGTTCTTACGTTTCCAACCACAGGCAACGTTTCCAGTCTAAGAATTCTGATTCAGTTCAATACGCAGTTTTAGTCATTATAACAGGAAACTAAATAAAAACAAGTTTTTTTCAACTAGAAGTAAGGAACAACATTAAAACTTAAAACGAGCAGAAATTATTCTGTATGTGATGGGAGCTGCCCCTTTTTCAACCATTGCTCTTTACACTACAGTCTTAAGGTTCCTTTTAATTACAAGTAATTAAAAAAAATAACAGTATTTAAAATAAAATAATTTTTTTACACAAAAAAGATGATGGTACACTTTAAAGGATGTCTTAGGTAACAGCGATGAAGAAAAAATTCGTTCTTTACTAGTTCCTGCGAAGAAAAAAGCCGAATGCTTTTTCCTTTGTCTAATGCTCCGTCTTAATATAAACCAAGACTAGGCTGAACGAAACCAGGAGGAGTGTAAGGAAAGTGGATAGAGCATTAAATTTATAGTAGGCCTGTCGCGTCGCTGCCGGGATAGGCCAAGGCCAGCATCTCGGCGACGATCTCGCCATCAAAACTGCGCAGGCACAGGACGGAGGCTTCGGCGTCGCCGAGGATCTCGGCCGCCGCGATCCCGGTCGGCAGCAGCAGGATCACCGGCGCGGGAAACATCAGCGCGCTGGTCAGCTGATATTCGAGTTGGTCGTGACGTGAGCCTTGACTGCGCGTGAGCTGGCCGGGCTCGATGACGATAACTGCGCCGGACGGGATATTTGAGACTAAAAAGTATGACATCATTTATGCTGTGTATTATTGTTGTATTTTTATCTGACAAAATTGAAGCTCTGCAGGCGATCTTTTGAAATCCAATAGCAGTAATCGAATGAAAATGTAAAATCTACCGCGACTGTCATCACTGAATTTGTAATAATTTTTACTTGCCCATGTCATAGCACCAGTCAAAGAGTATGGGTAACTTATAAGAGTAGGAAATAGTGCTAGTGTCGAGAAAAAACTGTGAACCCCACCCTTGAATGCCTGTAGGAGCGCTGCAATGCACGTTGCGCAAATCGTCGCTGGCATGGCGACGTCGGACGGGGCGGGCGTGCGCCTGACCCGCATGGTCGGCACCCGCGAGGTCGACATGATCGACCCGTTCCTGATGCTCGACCGTTTCGACAACGAAGACCCCAAGGCGTATATCGGCGGCTTCCCGGACCATCCGCACCGCGGCTTCGAGACCGTGACCGTGATGCTGGACGGGCGCATGCGCCACCGCATAATAAAATTTTAAATTTTAATGTTTCAAATTTTCTCTCGGGTAGAATGTCAGATTTGACCTTTTGGCAATTGAGATAACTTATGTGACTTAAATAAAACAACTTTTGTTGATCCAAAACTTATTAGACTTTTTCTATCAGTTTTGTCAATTCTTTTTAATGTCCTTTCCTCAGAATTTTGGTCAGTTTCTTTCTTTTTAGGATTAAACCAGTGTTGATATTGATTCTTTTTGCACAATAAAACTTTTTACGCTGCTATAAGCTGAATCTGGTGGTGTGATTTTTATTAAAGTTCGTGACTTTTTGGGGGTGTTTCACCCCGTTTCGAAAATCAGACCAATTTTCTCAGGCTTCTAGTCTTTGATGGGTAAAATTAAACTAAATGAATTTTACTTACATGGAATCAGCACAAAGAGATAATTCTTTTGATGCATCTATTGTTGTCAAAATTACGTTTTTTAGAGTTTCGTTTACCATTGGGCCGATTCGCTCCTTACTTACAGTTCATTACAGGTTTTACAAAAAAGGTAGAGTCGTATTTAAGTTAGGACGAGGAGAAATGAAGACAGCCCATAATGATTCAAACTTAAAATGATCAGAAATAACTATAAAAAGCAAAATGGACAGACACTCAAAATGAATTACATCAAATATAAATTGCGTCATTTGTGTTTTATTGAAAAGTAAATATATCTCGAACAGTGCGTATTAATGTTTTAAAATATAGACGAAAACTAAAACTAAATAACTATAATTATCAAAGTGACGTGAACTTTTTGGTGGTTTTTTTTTGGTTTTTTTGCATGATAAAGCCTTCAATTCATTTTTTGACAAGAATGCAATCTGCAATACTACGTTTGGATAACGCTTGTGGTGGCATCCAGGCTTGTAGACAGTGGAAGCTACTGAGAGCCCTCACGTCTATGTGCCACTACCCCCCCCCCCCCCCCTTCCAAAAAAAAAAAACAAAAGGCCGCAGGGCTTGTATTAAACCGTTAAAAGCAGCAAACCCTCCTTCCCCCCATACTGGCGTGCCCACAACCAGACTGTTGTAAATCGAACCCAACTCTTCTAAAAGCACACGCAACGACCAACCATCGGCAACAATGTGGTGCATGTTGATGCAGAGAGAATAAATCCGGTCTTCTCGCCGAATCACCAGCACGCGGACCAAAGAATCCTCGTTCAATTGGAATGGCTGCAAAATAAACCGGCGCAATTCGCGAGTTTCCGGTTTCTCACCCATGGCCCCATCAGCACTTCTTAAATCCAAATAAGTTGTTAGGAAATACATGACAAGTACAAAACGTGTCATCTATGTAATCTTTTAAGCCCCTGAAATAAGGGAAGGGTAGAGATGCTAACTTAATAACACCTTCTCAGGGTATATTCTAGGCTTTGGATCCATTCCTGGTAGTTTCATTCACCTAATTCAGCTACTTTCCAAGATAACAAGAAGTCCATGAACTAGAGCTTTACCAAAAAAGAAAAATATTTCTTTTGAGCACTGAGTGACTAAAGGAGAAAAAAACACCAAGAAGACTACTGATTCCAGAGGAATCTGCCTGTCTTTGCTCATTGGCGACAAGCCGGAAAAGATCTAAAACAGAAAAGAACGTTATTATTTTATTCAGAATCTTCAGACCCTAGAAACAACAAGAGCTAAGAGCTCATATGGCACTTGTGACGGGGCAAGAAGAGCTAAGAGCCAAGAGCTCTTATGGTATTAGCGCTAACAAAATCCTAAGAATCAATAGATTGATTTAAAAGGAATATCAGAGGCTTAATGCCAGTCATTGATGCACTTATCCCAGTGTTGGTCATTCTCCAATAAATTCAGAGCTTGGCATGCACTACGGTAAGTGTGATGTATAATACCGTTTATAGTTCTCAAATACTCAAAGGACGTCAGACCGGGTGCATTCACCAAAAGCAGGCGGAGAAAGAAGCATTCATAATGGTGTAGAGTCTTCCTATCGTGGTATCTTTGAATATGGTAGGTTGGCCGTCGACTGACGTACCCAGTATTTGACGGTCAAATACTTTAGTATAAGAAAAATATATCCAGCATTATCTAGTGTTTCATAGAAAAATCATTAAATCAGAGATTTATCTTATGTAGTTGTGTTTATGTTTTTTATTGTTTTAATTGGAACAAAGATAAAATAATCACTTTTTTAAAGAATTTTTTAAAGTTAAATGTTTTATTTTGTTGTTTACCATTCGTAATTTTACGTCTTTCCGTCTCAGTGGTACTAACATCTTTACTTCATAAAATTGATACCGGAGTCTAGATATAACAACATGATGTGCCCCGTGATAAAGAATAAGGGGTAATGTCATCCCGCTTCAAACCTAGGAGCAAATCTAACACTTTTATATTCTTAGCAATATCATGAAATTAGTTCTGAAGCTATTTCATGAACGGTTCTTTTTTAAGGATTTCAATAATAGTTAAAAAGTAAAAAGTAAGTGAGTATGACGGCTATGGACCCTTAAGGTCCAAACCAGTGGTGCTGATCTCTGTTTCGTGGCCTTTCATCCCGGACGTGCAATGAATATACCAATTTGAGTACTTCTACCTCTAGATTTTGCATAATGGGGATGGGTAAAATATAGCGGGTCTGCATTCCTAATTTGCTGGACAAAATTATTCTGCATATTATGTGCTACATATTATGCAGAATAAGAATTGTTTTCTTACTTCACAGTGTCCAAATACCAAATACTGTTCAAAGCCAAAACTAAGGAGCCCTCATACTTCCTAGGGGGGGCAGTCAGCTATAAAACTCTGGATAACTTTAGTACTCAAGAATTCCTTTTTATATTCGTTTTTCGCAAATTCTGTAGGTCGGTCGATCTGTCCGTCTGTCGATTCTGGTTTTACTAGTTTAGGCACTTCCAGATAAGCTAGAATGATGAAATTTGGCAGGCATATTAGGGACCTGAAAAGATTAAATTCAAAATAGTCTTTTACCCCATTCGACCATCTAGGGGGAAGTGGTGGTGACTGTTAGTTAGGAAAAATTAGACTAAATGAGCTTTCAAATCCCCACTGGATCTGGTTACATGATTTGAGCCAATTCACTGACTTAATGATAAGGCCATATGAAACAGGTAAGACATACCGCTGTGGCGAGGTAAGCAAATGTTTAGTAGCTTACTATAATCCAGACTGAATGTACAGAATGATCTAGCTTCGAGAAAATTTGGGAGTAGTGTGACAGCCATCAAAACGAAGAAATATTTATTAAATTTCAATTTTAGGTCCGATAAGGGAAGAGTTAAAGAGAGATGGGCGGAACATTTTGAGAATGTTCCGATGTGGTCTAAGAAAATATTTAGACACCTAAGTATTATACAAATAACACTTGAGAAGTGAAGTTTGGTTAATGTTAATGAAATAAAACAAAATATGATGAAAATATAATACTTTATTAGCAAAATTGTGAAAACTATAACAAAGAATTATGGAAGGGGGGCGGCACAGAGCATATTATAGGCTATTAAATACATAGCCTAAACTATACTAACTTAACCAAAATACAAACTAAATATTTAATTAAAATATAGCTACTATATATCTAATACTACCACGCACATTCATCAGTCCAGAGGGTATTTTTGAAAGAAACCGGGCTGTTCTTCATACAAAGACGTCTATTTGTGACGAAGAATAATTGAAACTTAATGTCGCTTCCAGGCTTTCATCAAAGCCCTGACATAGACACAGGTCATATTGTACGAGGAGGTATCTTTCTTTCACACCTTTCCCGATTTCACTAAAGTTTTCGGTAAAATCTTACCGATATTGAAGGCTAATTATATCTAAAAAGGAGTATTAAGGTCGATAAAGTTGATAGCAAGTCTATAAACCCGCCTACTTGACCCTAAAAGATCTAATACTAACATAAAAATTAATAACTGTACGCACTTCTCATCTACCCCTGTCTGTTCAAAGCTTCACTTCCCCTTTCCATAAAGTAACAGTTAATTTTTTAAACGCTTTCTTGCGGCTTCTTCCCCTTCTCATTTGGGGACGACCTGCTTTTCGTTCAGTCCAAAATGACTGGCCAAACAACACACCTTCGTAGCAACATTTTTTTAAGGCAACCGCAGGGAAGACATTGGGAAGAGGAAGGGGGGGGGGACGTTTTCGTGCTGTCGAACTTTCGTATTTATTAAATACGAAAGTTCGTATTTAATAAATACGAAAATTTTCTGCTGGTCAAACCCCCCTCCCCCCCCCCAAACAAGCACAAACTGCGTGCATTTGGTACTGTAAACTTAAGTATGTACACTATCCACAAAATAAAAAAGTGCAATGTTCTACTTCTTGCTCTTTTTTTTCAGCGCCTCGCCGGAAAGTTCCCTGTTCAAACCCGCGCCGAACAGCGCGTCGACAACCATCGCCGCGCCGTCCAAAAGCGCCGTGGAGAGCGGCTCCACCGGGCCGGCCCATGCCTGGGCCGCCAACGCCGCGTCGCCGGTCAGGCGATCCCGGCTTCCCAACAAACCCACGCGAACCGGCCAGCCGGCCTCGTTGAGGATCCGGGCGACGACAAATCCGTCGCCACCATTCATCCCCGGACCACAGAGAACCGAGACACTAAGTCAAAAGGGGATAATACTGAGTGTGATACATGAACCAGAACTGAAAGCAATGTCATAGAAAGCAATTATTATACAAACCAACCTCATAGTCCCCTTTTGCCAAACTTCTTCTTTTCTGCAATGGCGGAAGTAATGAAATAGAAGAAAGTTCGAGTACAGGCCTGCCATCTATTAGCTTTAGGACCTGAAATATTTTGAATATTCGTTGCATGTTTTCTGGAAGAATTCTGTAAAATTTTGAAATTACAAGGACAGGTGGTATTGCTTCTCAAATTGGCCTGAAACTAATCACTTGCTGCATTGTAAACTAGGCCATAAACCGTTCTAAGCCAGAAACTGCATTGGAATAGCATGAGCTTTGAGACACATATTCTTGAAATAATAGTGTAAATTTTGTGGAAATACATCTTGTATGCTTGTATTTTTAAAAGTTAATGTAGAGTTCTTTTAGAACGGCTATTATAAGGGGATCTTATGTTAGAAATGGAGATCTAATAAACATTACCAAACCCTTTTTAGAAAATCGTAACTACCGAAACAATGTGTTTGAACTCATTTTAGCGCAGCCCCATCTTTCTGCCTTAATGAAATATTTAGCTACAGTGGGATTAAATTCCAATAAATCCAGGAGAAAATCCGCTTTAAAATAACTTATATGCATACTAACCTTTCGATAATTGGAGTCATTGGATCTGGAGGAAAAGCACACTCCGAATTGAGCTCACCTTTAGGGCAATGGATTGCCGAGAACGGATTTCATTGTTTTTCTTTCTATTACTATTAGCCACTAGTTTCTTAGAACTAACCCGCTCAGAAGTAGCCGTAACAGGCAAGTGATCCGAAGCTACCACGGCCATCATCTTGAAATCTACCCAGAGACGCCAAAGAGGAGCATCCACGAAAATATAATCATTCAAATGTAATCATTCTTGAAGAAGCCATAGAAAAACAAGCGAAATTTCCCACACCTCCATCCTTTCCGACTCTTCCATTTAAAATAACAAAATTTTCTGTACCGCTCATGATGCCACTTCATCTTTTGTGCCGGTAAGGATATGAATGTAATCTTTTATGTTTAAAAGAAGCGCTTTTCTGCAATAAAAAGTGAGCTACCACCCAGAAGCATGCATATTCAGGTTTAAGCGAAATAAAGGGAGATTAGAGATTAATTTATTCCTCTTTGATCCTTCCCCCCACCCTCTTCTATATTTACCTGAATGCCCACGAAAAAAAACTGGGTGTAAATATGCAGTTTTTGAAGCATCAGACCCCCGTTAGGAAAATGAAAGTTTCAGGGATGAATCTACAGACTAAAGTATATCCTGGGAAGGTATTTTGAAGCAACTACCTACACTCCTTCTCCCTCTAGAGGGCCCTGACCTTTAAAAATATATGTGTTATAAGTGAAACCTTGCAAAATAGATCTTCTGGTTAATTAAAGTATAATAAAATTGTTTTCAGCTTCACAACTTTGCTGAATCCCGTTCGGCTCGACGCCCGCGTCGGAGGCCGGGCTGTTCGGCCGCACGGTTTGTTAATTGTAATCTCTCTTTTCGTTGATTGTTTATTTTCTCATTTTTTTCCTACTCTGTCACTAAGGCTACAAAATCCTCTTTTGTTTCGTTGACGGGTCAGAAACCAGTTGAATTGAATATTTATTTTAGGAATTCAAAATGGAATTCCTAAGCAATCTATTTGTAATCAAGTTTTGGAACGTATGTCATGATTCTATAATTTTCAATTACAAATTAAATAAGATGCAAAACTTTCGGAGCACATTTATTTCCCTCATATACGAAATAATTTCTGTTCATTTTAAGTTTTAATGTTGCTCCTTACTTTCAATTAAAAGAACTTGTTTTTTTTTTAAATTTGATTCCTGATCTTTTCAAATAATGCTGAATAACCTGGCTACCCCTCCATGGAAAATTCCTTTACTCCATGAAAAATTCCTCCATGGAAAGACCCTTCCACATTATTTTCAAGACTCTTATTCTTAGAGTTTCGGCTACTATTACTTACAAACTGTTTCGTTACCACACAATTCTACTACTACTGCTGCTACTAATGCTACTACTGGTATTACTGCTAATGCTACTACTGCTTGGGATATTAAGGCAAAAATTTTGGGAAATGTTGGAACAGTATTATAATTTGCGCTTACAGAAAAAAACACAAATGAAGTTGATCGATAGTTTTCTATACATATGTCGATATTTATCCCTTAAAGTCTTAATTATTTATGATTTATAGAGTTAAAAAAGTAAAAACTTTTAATATATGTTTTGTTTTTAGTGAGGATTTACGGGAGTTCCTCAGTTTTTCAGATCGTATTGATAAAGCAAAGAATTTTAGAAGCATGGATCATTTTATCAATACAGACTATGTACCTGACTTCTCCTTGGACAATCGAAAATTTCTTTGCGCATCCTTTGTTGAAACATCGGGACTCGGTAATCCAATGTCCCCCTTCTGCGTATTCTTGAACAAAAACAAGTCACGAACATGTTCATCATTTTAATATAAAGCACTTTCAATATATTTCATTCAACAGTTAAATCTAGCCTTGTCTTACTTTTAATGATTTGTGAAATTAGTTTTCTAGGAAGCACTGACTTTCCTAATACACAAAAGTTACATCCATGGGCAT
Source organism: Alatinidae sp. Z8VKAUB7J3 (assembly GCA_010016025.2). Lineage (NCBI taxonomy): Eukaryota > Metazoa > Cnidaria > Cubozoa > Carybdeida > Alatinidae > Alatinidae sp. Z8VKAUB7J3. Next base: position 180,229,935 of record JAAAKM020721499.1, on the reverse strand, counting down.
GGGGCCAGATTGTGTGATTAGATTTAAAGGGTTGCAATCGTAAAAAAAATCTATAGCTCATTTTTTAGGATAAATTCAAATATTCCAAATTTTGAAACTCAAATGAAATCCATTTGCAAGTTTGATGTTTTCCTTCGGAGACAGAATAATTCCTTGGAGAAAATTAGAAAAACAATAAAAAGAAAATTATGAAGATCTTAACATCAATATGCCAAAACCAGCTGATTTTGAATCGTATAATGAAGAATTTAATCAAAAGAAAGTTGAAAAGACAATTAAACTAGCAGAGCAAAAGCCATTGGCTTAAAGATTCCAAGTATATTTTTCTTCTAATACAACAGAAAATGAATATTACAAACACATTGGTGAAGATGCTAGCGAACGTTATGTAACTACAGTAACAGAAGTGTGTACAGGGGTGTTCGAACTCCCCCACTACTGGATACGGCCTTGACGGACACCAACACCTTAACAACGTATAGCTTTCTTTTAAAGGTCTTTTGGAACCAATAATTTGTTAATATTTGAATCTTTAAGGACCAAAAATGTTGTTGAGCTTAATTAATTATTTTAACTTATTTATTTTGTAGCAACACTGATGAAAATGTGATACTACATTTTCATAATTTTGAAACAAACGAAAAAAAAAATCTTAGAAAATCACAGTTTCCCTCTGATTACCTTCGACAGCAATTACTTGCAAGTGAGAGTGAATTTATTTACAATGGTAAATGTGTCTAAATACAGCTTTTTGCATTTCTGACTTCTTGCGACTTCTACTGCTACTATTGCTACTCTGATTTTGACTGTTACTACTACTACTACTTGTACTACTAAAACTGCTATTATGACTTTAATTGAATAAAATAATATAGCTTGAATGTATCCGTGTTGTCAAAAAGGCTTATATACAAGATTCTTAAAACAAACCAAAAAATCGGAGGGCAACTAGGCTTCCTCCTTCGTTCTTTTTCTCAAAATCATTCAATCAAAATTATGAGAAAGCCATTTAGCAGAAAAAAAATATATATGCAAATTTCGTTTTAATTATTCCTCTGTGGAGAGCCAAAATCAAAACTTGCATTGATTCAAAAACGTTCAGAAATTAAATATAAAAAAAACAAGTTTTTTTAACTGAATGTAAGGAGCGACATTAAATCTTAAAACAAACAGAAATTACTTCAATCAAATTTGTCTTCTTTTCATGTGCCTCCAGCTGACTAATTCTGCTCTTTGCTATTAGTCAGAATGCTATTGATATTAGTTATTCTCTTGATATTAGTCATTAGTCATTAGTTATTTGCTATTATCAGTTCTGAATGTAAGTTTTCTACAGCTCAGCCGTTTCACTAGGTTCCATCTTTAATAAGGGATCACTTCCACAGTGACACCAGAATTATCAAAGTCCGACAAAATATACTTTTTTCGTACCAAAACCCGGTCCAGACCAGAATTGGGATTGAACTAACTGCCTTGAATCAGCTCTCATCAATATGGAAATCCCCAAAATTGTCATGAAGGCTCAAAATGAGACTCTTCAACAGCAACGTGATGAACATTCTGCTTTACTCATGTGAAACCTAGAAACTTGACCAAACTCTATAAAAACGTCTGCTAGCCTTTGAGAATTACTGTTTCTGACGATTGTTGCCCGTCCAATGGTACCGCCGAGTCACCAACGAACGAAACAAACCCCACGATGATCAACGGCCTCGGAGTACTCGGCTGGGGCGTCGGCGGCATCGAAGCCGAGGCGGCGATGCTCGGCCAGCCGGTTTCCATGCTGCTGCCCGAGGTCATCGGTTTCCGTCTGACCGGCAAGCTCAAGGAGGGGGTGACCGCGACCGACCTCGTGCTGACCGCCGTGCAGATGCTGCGTCAGCGCGGCGTTGTCGGTAAGTTCGTCGAGTTCTTCGGCCCGGGCCTCGACAACATGACCCTGGCCGACCGCCATTATTGTCCAGAAGATCTAAAAATAATCAAACAGTAAACAAAGTTAAAAAGTAAACAAGAAACAGGAGGCAGAAGCCCTATTGAAAAAGATCAATATTATGTTCATTGGATGATAGGCACGTCATTGCTGAAGGTGGTCGTACGCTCTGCTTCAGATGACAGCCATTTATTTACTATCGCCCGTCACAGCGCAGAAGTACCGTATGGAAATGATTTCTGAGGGTCCACTTGATGATGAAGCTGCTACGGGTGTTAGATTTAGTTTTGCTATTTTTTTATTTTATTTTATTTAGTTAAATCTAAAAATCCAGAGTTCTAATTTAGTCTAAAGAATTTAATAATTTCGATTCCTGTTTTAAGAATAGTTTTGAATTAATTATCTTTTAATTTTTTTTTTATAGATATAGCGTATATCTATATTAAAGCTTCATTTTTGCCATTTATGTAAAGTTTTAAACTCTTTTTAATGTTCCAACAAAATTTTATAGACTTTGAAAGTAACTTAGGGAGGGTCAATAATCCAGGTACCTGGTCCGACGTCTATTCGCCCCTCTTGCACGCCGAATGGCACGGCTGTACGCCGACCGATCTGGTTTTTCCCTTTTTTCTTTTTATTATGGGCGTTGCGATTCCCCTGGCGCTTACCCGGCGCAAAGAGAGCGGCGCTAGCTTACGAGATATTTACTGGAAAATCGGTCGGCGCACCCTGCTGCTTTTTGCGTGGGGGCTTTTTCTGGCGGCATTTCCTCGTTTTGGTATGAAAGACGATTGCTCCAGTGATCGGTTACTATTATTAAAATTAAGTCAAATAAAGTAAATCAAGTAAGTCAGTAAATTAAGAAAAAATATGATATAATTAAGTAACTTCAGTAAGTAAATTTAGTAAATTAAATAAAAATATGATAAAATCAGTTAAAATTAAACAAAGTCTAAAATTTTGTTCAAAAGAATTGATCATTTTTCAAAAAAAAGAAGAAAAAAAAGAAAAAAAAAAACATTATGAAATATGCACTTGCTCTATTGTCACAGTTCCTTGCCCATTGATGTTTTTTTTTACCCGAATTGCCACTCAGGCAGGCTCGGATTTACCAATAGGCCCACTAGGCCTGGTCTATGGGCGCACAATGCCAGGGGAGCAAACTGCTCAGTGATAGTTCTATCACTGAATAATTTTTTTCTTAACAAAAACTGGACTCATGTGATTTATCGTCAAAGTGCCAGAAGCACTCCGTCGCCGTGCTATCTATTCAAAGGAAAGCGATTTTACAACAAAACAGGGAAATATGAGAAAAAAGTGGAGAAAGCATTAAAGCATGAACTAAGGAGGTGTGAAGTGGAGGCCATGGAAAAATCGCCGAGGATCTGGAAGATGCAGCTAGACCTCATATTAGTAAAATATTGTACTTGCATGTTAATAAATTGAGAGAGAGTAGTAATCAATCTGGACTTGTCCCAGTTAAAGATAAGAACGGGGCCACAATTAGTAATAAGGAAAGAGTTAAAGAGAGATGGGGAGAACGTTTTGAGAATTTGTCCTCATCACCGCCCCGCTCTTTACGCTAAAGTTTTTTACTATTTTAAAAGGTAGAATTAAGACCAAGAGCCAAATTTTAGCGCAAAGAGTGGGGTGTTGATGAGGAAGCAGCCCTTTCATATACGAAGTATCATAATAAACATAATTTATATCCATCTTAACACCCTAGTCCTCCATGCCCAAACGACCCTCCCCTCACTAAGAAATGTAACTCTCCAGATTCCCCACAACCCCTGGCCTTTTTTGCCCCGTGACCGTCCACGCTCGCACCCAAAGCCCACGCTCGTAAGACCAGCCCTCTTCCCTCACAGACGGGAATCCCATCCCCGTTTACCGGCCGAGAGCGCTCTGCCGTCCTCGTGACTGTCAAACTACACCACCAATCGCAACTTTTTTACTGATCCCTTCGGATCCGTACCCCCCCCCAGAACGGCACCCCGAATCGGCCAAGAAACGGGGAAAACCAGCCAAGAAACGAAGAATCCGGAACCAACAATGCCCAGCAAGGACACCCATATAAGACACAGAGATAGTAATATCTTCTTTTTTTTTCTTTTTTCTCATTCTTTACCTTTACTGGTCTAATTTTTACAAAAATGTCACATAATACCTATATACTTATATACATTTATATACGTATTTATAAAGCCTGTATATGTATAATGTCAATGGCCTGCATAAAGTTAGTGAGCTATGTAAGAAATGTTGCCTATATAAGACACAGATATAGTAATATCTTCCTTTTTTTCTTTTTCTTTTTTTTTACTCTCTACTAATTATTGAGTAGCGCTTTACAATAATACAGAATTAAAATCAATAATGCTATGGTAGTTTTTAAATGCTAATAAAATAAAGGCGAACATATAAAATATAAAATTTGGAAAAATAAAAACTTAAGTATAAACAAAGCTTTCCTAAAAAGTATTCTTTTTAGTTTTTAATTGACTTTTAAAAGTGTCAAACTTCATAATTTCACTCACGTCATCGCGGAGCGAGGTCAACAATACTAGAGCTGATATAAGAATCATTTTATTCATAATCCTTGAGTATTTAATAAACTCGCGTTTTAGATTTGAGAGGTAAGAACATCCACGTTTAAAGCAACTCTGATTTGATTAATAATTTTTGAGTATTTAATAAACTTGGGCTTTAGTTTTCAGAACAAAAAACATCCACGTTAAAAAAAATCTGGTTCCTAAAACTTGTAAGATAATCAAAAATCAGTAATCAATAATAGATTATCAATAAACGATACCGATAATAAATAATCAGTGCTCAAGACCGTCTTTACCATCACAGCAGGGTGAACCAGTCGCTGCACCTATTGAGCGCACTGAGCTTTCTGGGCTCGTATGCGCTTCTGTTTGTAAACTCTGTGTTTGCGGTATTCATCGGCTGGATCATCGCCATGTGGATGCGACAGATCGGTCACTTTTTCTTCGAGCCCAAGGACTTCGACACCGTTAACAACTTAAGCCACGAATCCAAGGAGTCGATCAAGATCGGTTTTAATCTGCGCCGAAAAATCATTCTTCTCAGCTTTCACGTCTTGGACATGCCTCTTACATTTGTTTTCCTGTCTTCTTCTACATCATATTGAACTTAGGGTGACCCCATGACATCAAGAATAGGCTCACATTATCGGCGGTTACAAGATTTGAGACGATGAGAATCAACATATACAAGCCTGTTTCGTAGCCATTCCAGGGCACCGCCTCAAAATTAGCTACATAGTATTTTGTTTATTTTTCCTTTCTTAAAACTGGCAGATTGACATTTCTGGCTACAAGAACGGGTAATAGGGGTCAAACACCCGTTCGAGGTGATCTGCCGGAATCCCCACCCCGTCATCGCTCAGCACCAGCTGCGCCGCATATCGCCCCTTGTTGGCGTCACTGGGGCGCCCCAGCAGGAACCGGATATTGCCCTGTTCACCGTCCACCGCGGCCACAGCGTTGGAAAACAGGTTCATCACCACACTTTCCACCTCGGACCAGGGCATTGAGGTGGCGGGCAGATCTTCGGTGATATCCACATGCATCCCGATGAAACGATTCCCGTTGTACAGTAAAAGCATTGTACTAGATATCTTTGTACGTCCTGGAAGAAAACAGATTTCTACCTCTGAAAAAACTAGCCTTACCTCATAAAAGCAGAATAACATAATAGTCACGCAAATGTCGTGTAAAAACTCTGAAGGCGTCTCTTGTAGTTGAATGTCAACAACGATAGTAATTCACTCAGAGCCAGTTGTCCTTTTCGTTGTAATCATCAATCCAATAAGTACTAATTAGGTGCTTCTACATTCAACTTTACAGTCCCGGTACAATTGACTTACGGTTCGGTAAAAGTTTAATTAATATTGTTTGTTTATATAGAATTTACTATTTTAACTTGACCTTTTTCACTATTTTTTTCAATCTTCTTACTTTTTTTTATTAATACCACAGCTCTTGCTTTTAAATTACTCTTTGCCGTATGTACGACTAAGAAGGGGGGGTGTAATTATAATATATTTAATCTGCTCGTGTCCTTAGACAAAAAATGGGACGCGATTGGCAAGAAAAAAACTGATTATTAAAGAAGAACTGAAAGAAATTTCACTAAGCATTTTCACTTTTGATTTTCAGTTTAAGACTCTTCTGCAATTTTTTTTTCAGCAGGATGAAACTTTCACGGTGATTGGGTTATTTGGTATTGACAAACGATTTTTTCTGTTAGCTCTTACCGCTTTCGGTTAACTAGTTTCTCCTTAACATAAAGAAAGAAAACGATAGAAAATGTGGTTTTTAAAGGCCAAATGAAAATACTGAAGAATTGCTGATGCAGCCTTTTGACAAATAGCATGCGCATAGCGTGGTTTGATTTCGTTTGTCATCCCTCTCAACATATCCCTTAAGGTTCACCTTAATACCCTTCATCTTTTTGGAGACCCAGGATCAAACTGCCCCATTTTCCCAATCAAAAACCTTAAATGTAATCAATGGGAAGCGTACATAACTTAAAGCGTTTTCCCAAGGGTATATGGGGGGGGGGTGGTTATGGCAACCCTGAAGGCATAATCATTTGACCATGTTTATTATACTATGGTTTACTGATGGAATGATCCCCAAATTCTTCCCAAGTACACTCATATATCTTGATTCCCAATTCTATGAATGTCTTTAAGATTTTAGATAGCCACATCACCTAATCAGAGTCGTATTAGGAATGCTTCTGGTGCAACAGTTGACAATAAATAATCTTATTTGGGCTTAAATTTCAATAACAGCCCAAATTTCAAATTAAGCCCAAATTCCTGTCTTAAAATTCAATAACAGAAAAAACTGTCCCCAACGAGGTGTCGCCTCTGGAGAGAATGCATCCGCGAGAGCGGACGAGTCTGTCGTTCCGGATCCGCGACAGCGACGGCGAGCTTCTTCCGCGTTCCTACCCAGCGGTTCCGCTTGAAGAGCCGAGCGACGAGTCTGGCGCGTCGACTACGATTGTGCGTGTGGAGAGCTCCTTCGCCGCGCGTGCGTTCCAGTTGCTTGTGCGCCGTGAGCACTTCGATGCCGCCCAGGCGGCAGAGATTGGTCTGAAATGGAAAGACTAAAATAACGCGGATATTTCGCCTGTACCCAAACTAGGCGTCCTCACCACAAGATAAAAAGAAAAAAAACACTAAACTAAAAACAAATAAAACCACCATCAATAATAATAAATAAAATTGTCGCTACTGATCCACGTAGGGAAAAGAAGCTGTTTTGAAACATCAAAGCAACTTTCATGTCTGGCCAGTTCGGCTTAAGAACTTTCATTTGAAATTTTCCAATTTTTTTTTTCAAAATTTTTGAGGTGGGTCGGAACGGTCATCGGCATCTGGCTGCCGGGAGCCAGAATGCTGGTCATCGAAAAGGCGAATTTGTAGCCGGTCCAGGCGACGACCGCACCGACTGCGGCGACCAGGAGCCTGATGGCATTTTGCAGGATTTTGCGGATGCGCGGCTTCAATTTCTCTGCAAAGAGGTAAAGCGTGATGTGATCTTCAAAAAGCACCAGCACAGCGGCTCCAAGCATCACCATCCAGACCATCGCATAGCGGGTGACTTCCTCGATCTACCCAAAACAACAGGTCTCTTAAAACATACATTTTCAAACTTATTCCAATTAAGATTGATTCGTGGATATATCTTCGACATGTATAGATTTACGTGTGGTATTCAAGAAGTCTGACAATAAAACACCAAGTCTTACTGATAGATTATCCTATGAAAATTGTGCATTGCATAATTTATTTCCACAAATAAATGTTTACATAAATGAAACATTGGTGAACATTAGCAACGATTTCTCAAATTATTCGAGCTACAAACGCTTTACTATCAGGATTTTGCCACCGTTGGCGAAATCTACTACATGGAACGCATGGATGGCGAGGAGAAGTTTGATGCCGATCAAATCATAACTATCTACAGTTCAGACGACATCGACGATCCCAATAATCTACTGCAGAAGGTGAACTACCATAGTTCCTGCTCGAAGAACTTGGCTCTCAAAGATAGGTTTGGAGCCAATCAATTGGTTGAATAGTTGACGGTTGATGACGAATTCGCGTAAGTTGTCTCACATAGCGCCCCTTGCTGTACAATCCATATCTAAAAGGCTTGAAAAGATACAGTGATACTTTGCTGTTAATCCTTTTCCCCCACTCATTCCCTTTGGGGTGTAAGCATAAACCTGTAATACATGACGCATTCACACTATCATAGCCATTCGCCAATTTCAAACCTTAGTGAAGCAAGGTTGAGTTGATGTCTTTTTTAAAATGTTATCTTGAAAACAGAACCTCATCAACATCTCTTAATAATCTCATAAACATAGATATCGTCTGTATAGAATGTTTTTTCGTGTCTCATTCGCTAAATGTGTTGCTTGTTCTGTTATGATTTTACCGTAATGCAAAACGTAGGAATTGCTAAATATGCTGTATTAAGCCACTCCTGTTAGCACAGCGCATTTTTATTTCTGATTGGCTTGTTTGTTTCAGACGACACAATTATTCAGAGCCAACGGCTATCCAGGCTCAAGGCTGGCCAATAGGATTATCAGGACGTGACATGATTGGCATTGCAATGACACAGAGTCAACTCTGGCAGAGTTAACGGAGTCACGTCACTGACCCCGTTCCTAGCCAAACACCAGGAATCGAACCCTCGCCCTTCAGGCAAAGGATTCCAAATCCCGTGCACAATCTACGAGGTGAAAATATAGAAAAATTTATTTATTATTTCAAATAAGACTGTGGAAAATAAAAATGAAACTAAATTAAGATTAGTTTGTTTTAGCTGTTTTATCCCGTTTATAAAGAATTCCGGACGTGAAGTCAAAATATTCGGAGTGAGAATGTAAATTCATTCAAACTAAAGAGAACAAAGTGATTAAATGCAACTTCTCAGAGCCAACCCTTGCATTTTAGCAGCCTGTCTCAAAGGCCTTTTCGTAGCTGGTTCAATATTATTATAAATCGGTTTAGTAAATTATTTTGTTAGATCATTTTTAATCAAATTTGAGTTTAAAGAATTTAATGATTATTCTCCTAAGTTCCTGCTGATTAAATCCCTGCTAAATTACCACTTAATCGAGCTTTCAGGAAATAAATTGAAACCAAATTTTTTCAACTGAAAGTAGGAAGCAGTGTTAAAACTTAAAACGAACAGAAATGATTACACATATGGGAGGCTGCCTCTTCCTCTTTATCCTAAATTCTAATTTTTTTTTTAATATTTCTTTTTCAAAGTCAATGACCTTTGTGTTTGAGCAGTCTTTTTTGAAGAATTGCAACAAAAAGTGAAGTTTTAGCGTAAAGGGCGGATCTTATACGAAATAATTTCAGTTCGTTTTAAGTTAACCGGATGAAGTGCCGGTCATTCTGAGTGAAGTTAGAACTACTCTGACAACAAAAGAAAACTGAATAAAGTGTGCGTAAAGTTTGATATTTTTGTGGAGTCTAATCCCAATCCTGTGGGAACCGTCTTACCAGGAACTTCTGTGGATGAACTTACGGCCGTTATATCGAACTGTGTAGATATCCTAAAAATTGGTAGCACTCGCTCGTTCAAAATAAAATTTGACAGCAAAAGTCATCTGTGTGATGCAATAAACCCTGGAAAAGAAAAAAATATGAAGGACGAGACACATTCCAGCAAAGAGAACAAGTTTTGATAAATATTTAAATGAAAGCTTCAGTGAAGATGTACAGCAGATTAGCATATCAAGTTAAATGTTCAATTGCACGAGAAAATATAGAAGAAAGATGACATAATTCACTAAATTTTTATCACACTATTTAAAGCATGAAAACTAATACACAATCACTGGCTTTTAATTTTTTTTTTCTCCTCTTTATATTTTTGCTTTCCGAATTGTATATTTGACCCGGAAGAGGCCACGCTTTTTGCTCCCCTGTCCTTTATTAACTTCTACTTTATTGGAAGTGTATTAGAATTCAAAAATAAAACCAGTTCTGAATTACAGCTGTTTTGTTCACCTATTACCTTTCAAAACATTTGAGTGGAGACTCCAAATATAAAGCTGATACACATAATTAAATCATTTATTGAAAACAAGATAGACTTTCATAGGTATGGCCCAAACATAGTATCTTTTAGTCAAAACAGACAACAAAGAAAATAAATTCCCTTAGAGAAAGGGCCTACAATTTTGTACTGATCTAATAAATCTCGACTCGAATCAAAAACGGCTTATTATACTTTCCGAGACATGGACGTGACAAGTAACTGCCTCAGAGGGTTAATCATTAGCATAATTATAACCATAGTTATACACACCCAACAACTTAGATGAAGTAATTTTTACGAAGGGGGGGGGGGGGGGCCGGGGTGGGCCGGAACCCCCCCCGGGGGGGAAGGGGTGTGGATTTGCCCACTATCACTACAACTACTGCTAGTAACTTAGACGTAGTGTTGTAACTGGTAAAATTAGTCACGGTGAAATTGGATATTTTACGTATTTTACCCATTTTACGTAATTTACGAGTTTTACCTATGTTACCGGTATTGTACATATTTTAATGACATATTTTACAACGCCTTGCAATTTTTATTACACAAAAGCGTGAAGAGGCTGACAGAAAAAGGATTGAATATGATTTTGTTTTATGCATAGCGATTAATTATCAAGAACATAAATGCACCAAGATAATTAGTTAAATTTAGTAGTATTTTTCGTATGGGAAAATTTCATTATTAACAACTTGTTAATTCACAACTACTTCTTCAAGAGGAGAATGCATCTTATTATACTGTTTTGTGCCATATTCTTTTAGCTAATTTTTGCTAATTTTTCACCAGCGTTTCTTTTTTTCATTTGTTTCTAACTACTTCCAGTACTTGCATAAGTGAATATGGATGTTCTTTTTATTACTCACCGTCCAGCGCTTTACTCCACCCTCCCAAATAAAAGATTTTTACGTTACGTTTTGACCAATTTGGCACTTTGCAGTTATTGTTAAATGAGGCCGTTTTACTCAAACAATTGGCAAGGTGTTTTAATACTGTGAAATAATTTATCTAAATTAGACATACAAAACAAAATAATTAAATATCTATCCAAAAATAATTATATCTACTTTGTATGGGCAACGTGAGGTATTGCGGCAACGTTCGCTCGGCTTCGCCGTGCCGCCTGCGAGGCTTAGACCGCGACTGTCTCTGTCAAACACGTGCTTAATAACATGGTTCAACAGGCAGCCAGAGAGCGCCAGCAAGCTCTTCTTATTGCAGACAAAAACACACTGGCCGAATCACTTTGCTTTGCCTAGTTTGGGCAGTACTTGATAGTACCGGTTGCATGGGGGACCGGGGGAAAAGCCGCACCTTGATGCGGGTCTGTGGGGGGCCCGTGGTTCGGCCAAGGGTGGTGCAGTCATGCACCACATTATACACTCTTTTTTTTTCAGATTATTTGCAATGTCTTGGGAATGCTTGTGGGATCGAGTTGAAACTTTCAGTGAGTGTTAGGAAGGGGTCAAGTGGACCTCAAATTTAGACTTGGGGGATGGGACAGATGTAAATCCAAAGACACTATGCGTACCCAAGCTGTCAAAATAGATTTTTTGCAATATCCTATTTGGTTGTAGGAGGGAGGATTGAGTGGAAATCAGATCTGGACTTGGGTGGAAGTGGCAGGGACCAGTGCTCGGACCGGTGGTGGTGTGATTGCAGCGACAGGGCGGCGCCGGGGTTGACGTGGATGCGCTTGACCTGAAACCGGCCGCCCATCACCAGGCATTCGTACCAGCCCCAGGGTCGATAATCGCGGGGCAGGGTCTCGGCCTGAACAGCGCCGCCGGCCTTCAGTGCGGCAACTGCCTGTTTGACGTCCTGGGCGCGGTCCTTATGGGCCACCAGCACCGCGTCGGGCATGGCGATGGCGATCACATCGGTCATCTAACAAAATTTTAAAAATTAATAGATTGATTTAAAAAGAAAAATAGCAGGCTTAATGCTGGTTGGGACTTAAAATAAGAGCTCTGAGTCATGATATCCTTCTAAATATCAAAATTCATTAAGATCCAATCACTTACTTGTAAGTTATAGGCCTAAATACCTCATTTTTTCTAATTTTTCCTCTCTCTTTAGCCCCCTGTATGGTCAAATTTGGGAAAACAACTTTATCAAGTCAATTTGTGCAACTCCCTGACAACATAGGGTAAATTTAAACACATTCCTAAAGAAAGGTAATTAACGATCTTAGAACTCAATTTTGGCAGCAACGTAGAGGTAAACATTTAAATTAATTTTTAACCAAGATCATCATAGGAAGGAGCTAAGCAAACACAGGATACACCCAGTGACAGCAGGTACAGGGCAGCAGCGAAAGAATTCTTGCTACGGAAGTTAGAGTATAAATTCTTGCAGCAGGATTTTGAAAACTTATTTTGTCAAGAAAATTTTGGTAATATATCTAAACCTTCTGAAAATATACTTAACAACTTCTTAAAGTTTCTTGGAGTTCTGATGAATAGTTTAGTAATGCATACAGGATACACACACACACAGATGCACACGCATACAGACGTAAATTGGATTTTATTTATATGCAATATTGTTTGCTCTTAACTAATTTCTTTAGTATTTTTTGACATAAAAAGTATCAATTCGAAATGTAATTGAAAGAAGTAAAAAGTGTTGATTTTTGGAATGTTTCGGATGGCGACGCTCTTCCGACCTGGATTAGCTCAGAAATATCACTTTAAACGCCTAAAATTTTTGCAATATCTACGCTGCAGTTGCAATAGTCTGTATTTATTGTATGAATTACACATAAAAAATGTTCGAGGATATTAAATGCCATGGCATCGTATTCTCATAAACGTATAGCAACCTCCTGAATACTTATCCTCTACAAACAAAAAATCATAAAAATCAATGACGGATCACCCCAGTTGCACAACATTATCGCTGATCCCAACAGTTCGTGGTAACGAAATTTTGGTACCAATAGCTGCATCCAAAGAATCGCATTTTAATGCTGATTTTAAATATATAAGTTTCATTAAGTTTAATCTTACCCATCCAAAGTTAAGACCCTGAGAAAATTTGCGTTATTTTAGAAAATAGGGGAAAACGCCCCCTAAAAGTTATAGAATCTTAACAAAAATCACACCATCAGATTCAGCGTATCAAAGAACACTGTGGAAGTTTCAAGCTCCTATCTACAAAAATCGGCACAGGAGGATCCGACTGGAGCGATCTACCCGGCCATTTGGGGGTGCGCAACGGCTACCCAGGCGAAGAACGAGCTCTGTGGCAACGCGGGATCCGGGTGCCCTCCCGTGAATTGCACGAACGCAGCCCTTCCCGCGCCCGCAGTCGCCATCTTCGATGGTTCGAGTTCGCAGTACGACCCCGGCTTCATCGGTGAGTACCTCAGCACTCAGCTGCCTGGTTTCGACGACTATGTGGATTGGCGGCTGATCCCCATGTTTCACTGGGGGCATAAACTTCGTTGTTTATCCACTTGGTTTCTGAACACATCAAATAGTAATGGCATACTGTCAAATATGTTAGCATGAGGAACATACACATATAAGTCCAGATTCGGGAGATCTATTTCTGGAATTTCAGCGAGTATTGCTTCTGGCTGCCACAAGTATCTTTCCCCATATTAATAGATATAAGGGTCAAGAAATATTTCTCTCCCCACTGAAGAAAAAAAAAACTTTTCAATTTTTCAATATCAAATTAAGCTCTTTCATACAAATCACTCTTTCAGAAACTTCTGCATAATTTACGATAATAAAAGAAAACAATATTGTATAATCTTTATAGAATAAATAAATTTAGAATGCGTTGGATTTTGTTGGTCTTAAAAATGAAATGAAAAGGGGGGCCATGTCTACCCTTTATTTGGGCGTGCTAAATTTGAACTTTGAATGGCTGACATCTTCTTTTGCAACTTGTGGAAATAATTCGAGCAAGTCCTTTTTATAAAAATTATTTCAGTTTTTTGAGCGATTCATATCTATCTGTACAAAATCATCAGAATCGCCATGAACACAATCAGTTCCAACTGATTTTACGGGTGAAAAACTGATTTTGCCATCATGCATTTTGCCTTCGTTTTGTAAAACTCCAATTTTTCCAGAAACAATTTGTTTATGTTTTTGGCATGTTACACCGACCATATATTCATCAGAACCCGAAACAATTGAAACAATGAATTCTGGAGCATTTACGCATTGTTTTCGCATACGAGCGCGGAGATTACGCACTAGCCCTTCAGCGTCACGAGCGGGCGATGCAAATCAGAAAGGACCAAAATTTGGAGTTTCACCAAGGTTGGTCTTTGTATAATCTCGGCAGAGTGGCCGCGGCGACAGGTAAACTGGAAGAAGCGAAAGTGTATTTAAATGATGCAATAACCCTATGGCTTTCCAAAAATGCTGATTCTAAAGCCCTATCTCCCAAACTTGCTCTGGCAGGTGTGTATTTTGAGGAAGAGAAGTAGAAGTTTCAGGCTCCTAGCAACAGCAAGAGCTAAGAGCTCATATGGCACTTGTGACGAGGCAAGAAGAGCTATGAGCCAGGAGTTCACATGGTATGAGCTCTAACAAAATTCTAAGAATCAATAGATTGGTATAAAAGGAAAATCAGAGGCTTAATACATTTTGAAACCAGCAACTGGAAAACGGATAGATTGCCATTTACAACAGCCTGGTGTAAAAATGTAATGTTCCAAATTTCCTTGTCATCTGTTAGGTTGAATACCGGCCCTTCAATTTTTCCATCATGTATTGCCATCAGGAAATTCTGCCAAGCAAACCAATCATCCGGGTAGTTACGCAAATCAACAATAATACCACTGGCTGTTTCTAGTTTTTCGATCAAACTAGGTAGTTCATCATTTGTGACTTTACCCAAGTCCAAGTAGTGAATGTTATTGTCCAGTACTTGATAAGTTGGCTGGTCAAAATGCGTATACTTGTCGATAGCACTATAATAAATATTGTAAAACGGCTGTACGAAAAGTGTGGTTCAATCTCCTTTCTCGGGCTATAATGACAGAAAGATTGAGATGGCTAGGGTACATTCTGCGGATGAAAGATGACAGATTGCCAAATATTGTCTTTTTTGGCCAACCGTTTAGGGTTGAATGGAATTCGGATCATCCACGGTTGGGGTGGGAAGATGTCATAAATAAAGATTTAAAGGATATTGGACTTCCTGGGAGGGTGTAAAGAGGGAGGCTTTGAATAGATGGGAATGCAGGAACAGAATTTGCGATTGCTATATGTCACTTGGTTAATACCAAGCGCCATAAAAACCAATTACAAAAAAGTAACTTTCGTCCCAACCGTAATATTTTAATTGATTTCTTCGTTTTCCCGCGTCATTTTCGTCATTTTTTATACGTAATTTTTATACTGTTGATAAACAGGCTACTTTGTTGGCTAAATTAAATTATTTTTTTCGGAAAACGCCGATTCTTTGAGCTATATTATAAAATCAATTATCATCGAAAAATTGATTAGAAATCAAGGATCAAATTTGTCTAAACATTCATCCCATTCATTTATATTTCGCAGGATAATTATTTACTTTTCTGTCAGTTTTCATGAGTGGCTCAATTTTATAGAGATTATTGAAATAAATAGTTAGCAATAATTCCTGACACTTGCCCCCTACCCATATAATAACGAGTGAACCGATATAGTCAACAATTTCAGAGATTTTGCTTAAAAATATATTGAATTTTTGGCAGAAATTTTTCATATTTTTCATGGGCGTCGGTCACGGGTGGTTTGGCTGGGGGCGGCCTTTCCCCGCCGCCAAGACAAGACAGCATCGGGCGTGCGTCACCGAGGCCTCGTGCTGGCGGGGCGATGATGCTCAAGGAAGGATTCCCGGGCGCGCGCGAGTTCCTGGCGGAACACCAGACGGATATAGCGCGCGCGATCAGCGCCTACTACCTGACCGAGGGGAATGTTTGGGATGGCGTTCGCGATAGTCATGGGACCGACTATGGCGGCGCTACGATAAGCCCGACGGCCGCGTAGTAGAAGAACGACATCATGTTGGGGCGGTTATTCGCATAAACCGCTTCTGTCATACCGGTGACGAGCAGCAGGATGACCAAGGTCGAGGCAAACATCGATCCGTACTTGAACGACCGGTAGACCATTATGGTCAATAGCGCGACCATCAACCCGCCGCCAATGACACCCGTCGATAGGGTGAAATGCAAAACGGCGTTGTGCGAATGCATGATGTTCATCGTCGGGTCCGGGAATTCCGCTAGAAATTCCTATCCCTTTCCTTTAAAATAGTATTTGGAGTCCTCTTACCTTTCCCAAGTACTCCTTGAAAGTTTTTCTTCGAACCCTCCAGTCATGTCCCGAGATATCACAGATACGCTGTTTTGGTAGCCTAGTATCGCGAGGTGTATTTTGATCTACCTCGCTACTTAGACGTGAATAGACTGTAATTCCCCTTGGCATAACTTATGAAGCCCCCTCTTCAATATAAAATTTGAACTCCTATTGTCCCTTCCAACATCTCCCCCGCTGTAACGTTTTGCATATCTGGGCTTAATGAAAAGTTATTTCTGTTTCAAAATAATTTTTCACTATTGTGCTCAAGTCTCAGAAGCAAACAGGCATGACTTAGGCTAAAATGTGCCAGCTTTTATAGAGGGTTGCAGTTTTTGGATAATTCTTTGGGTAGAGGGATTTGGTCCCGCGTTTCCACCTATGTGCTGGTTGAATTCGGTTGAATTCGAAGCTTTACGTTTTTGAATCATTTGAGTTATTCCAATACCTCCCTACTATAATCCTATATGACTTCTACCCACATCCCATGATTGGTTGCACCCCAGGGGTTGACCCTTGACCAGGTGGAAGGGCATTTTACAGATGCTTCTCAACAGGACCGACATTTCTGCTGACGAGGAAACTCATTGCAGCCCAGCAGTTTATCTGGAGCAGTTGCTTCAATCTCTACGCCAAATATCAAGGGACAGGGGTCTTAAGTCAAGTCTGTTATTTGTCGTTTGTATAATAAAGCAGGTGGACCAGCCATAACTGTCACGGGTGGAACCATTCAATTGCAGCTGGATGGCATCACGTTAACTTTTAATCCGGAGCCCAACGCTTACGGCAATGCAGACTTCACCTACACCGTCACCGATGGCAGCCTCTCAGATTCCAATACAGTGCAACTCAACATTGTGGATACAACTCCGCCGGGAGCACCCACGGCTACTATCGTCGAAGACGTGAATGACGATGGCTACATCAATATTGCCGAGCAAATCGGCGCCCAATGGTGAGTAATAGCCATAATGGTAGGAAAGAGGCTTTGAGCCACAGCATGGACGGCTTAATCGAGGGTTAGAATGACTATCGACTTCAGCAAAGATATCAACTTTTTATTGAGATAAATTGCTAGATACTAATGAGATATAATCGGCCAAGCGGAGACGTATCGTCTTCAAACCGGAAAAGAAAATATCCATGGATCCACTTTCCTGTTGCCAGGAAGTACGCATAACATTCATCGGCAGGTTATCACCTTCACTGCCTAGCACTCCCATAATAAAGAAATGAAAATAGGGCGCCGTTCCCCATAAGCTTGATTCCTGTTATAGCATTTGACTCTTGCTTATGCAGCACTTTAATTTCTTTCTAAAATTACCATAACACGATTTTTGGGGTTGAAAAAGGATCTAAATGGATGAAAAATTTGATAAATTTCATGGTATTTGTATGATATACCCCCGACCTAATATTCTTTACCTAAGTAAAACCTGTTTCTCTGAAAATCAATCCTAATGGTTTGTAAACATTTATGTAGATACATGATCAAAAATTCCTCTTTTTTCCAATACAAAAACTCTTTTACATTAACCATGACCAACATTCATAGCTTACAACACTTACTCTAGAAGCTTTGAGGTTGTAATTCCAGAGGCACACTTATTCAACCTGTAGACTATTTTGAACAAGACGGCTTTTTTCAAAACTTTGATACGATTTTTTGGGGGGCGGGCAGCCAAAAAGGACATGAAATGGGACTGAATGTCTTCCCAGAACTGTTAGTGATTTATCCCACAGGTAAAAGCAACAAAATGCGAACTTTCTCCGTACCGTATATTGTATTTAATGCTTTGCTTGCCAAATTGCTATGCAAACTTCGAACGTGTTTTCCTTGCATCAGTGCTGCTCGAAGGCTATTTTTATATTTGTTGCTACCATTTTATAACCTCTTTCTCAGTGACTCGTTTCCAAAAATGCAGTTAAAAAGCTTGCATTTCACGAGAAACGGAAAAATTTTACTATGTTCTACGCCTATCAGGGAAACGGGGACCGGGCCTACAAATCGCCGGAGAACTGGGACAGGGGCGATATCCGCCGGCTGGTCACGCTGTGCACACCGCATTTCGGTTCCGACCTGCCGAAAATCCTTTTAAAGCTGCAGAGCCTCAGCATCGGCGACCAGTCGTTCAAGGACTGGGCAGTCCGCAAGACCTTCGCTGCCGTGGCGGCCTATCAGGCGGGACTGTCGAACGCCAGCAACGCAACGGCGGACCAGGCGCCGGAAGGGTTGTGAGCCCAAACAAGCTCTGCTTCGGGCCATTTAATTTTTTTTTGTTTATTTATATCAATAAACCCATATTTCTCTCAAATCAATCTAACATTATTCAAAAACTACATGTTGAGCTACTCAGTTTCAGAGGTAGCAATACCTTACATGATTCATTCATTCCTAAAAAGTTAAGTAGTTTATATAAAATAAAGGATTAATATAGCCACTTATTTTAAAGGTTCATTTATCCAAGTTGATTAAAATTATACACAGAAAAATTGAGGTATTTATAACTTACGAGTGGGTGATAGGAACTTAATGGATTTTGACATTTAGAAGGAGCTCGTAATTCAGATATCTTATTCCTAATCCGACCGGCATTAAGCCTCGAGGTCTTCCGACCTCGTCACAAGTGCCATATGAGCTCTTAGCTCTTGTTCTTTATGGGAAACCAATGCTGAGTTTTTACTGTGTTAAAGGAAATGAAATCGATAAACAACGTATTCTATTGATTTTGCCTTATCTCTCACGCTGTTCTTGAGATTCCTCGGCACGCTTTCATTTCTTACTTTCTCTTTTAGCCGCAAGCCTTTTGGCATTAACACTTTGAGCCGCTTCCTCGGCTGTTTCTTCTGCCATTGTAGGATTTACACTAAAATTTCTCTTTGAACGTCCTATGCGGACAAACAAACACAAATATGCGGACAAACACAAAACATGGACAAACACACAAACTTACAACTTATTTTTATAAAGATAGATAGATAGGAGGGGGTTCGCCCTCGTTACAACTTGTACCTACGATACAGTGGATGCCACTGACCCAATCTTTGGCGGGGAGGAAACTACAGATGAGATGTGTGATAATTATCTTGCATATTATCCATTCGCTGGTACGTGGAGCAATCCTACACTTTTCACAGCGTGTTCATCTTATGAAGAAGGCTTAAATCCAGATTGGGCTGGATATGACGACACGACACCGTTTGCGTCACTTGATTTGGGTGGCAACGTATATGTTGAAAACTACGAATCAGACCTATTATACTATATCAACTACAAATATTAAATCACAATTTTATCAGGGTTAAGAACCCGTCCTTAGTCTAAAAATTTCGGTATTTACAGAACTCCTTGCTCATGTGGTTTACGGTACATCGAAAGGACGGAAAAACGCCCTAAAACTTTTCATTCAGCCCTTGCTGAGCACATTAATGACGACCCACGACATAATATATTTTTCTACCAGGTTAGTGTAATTCCATATGTCAAGAGAGTGGCCCAGCAATACAGACGACAAAGTTGGTAGTTTTTGCTTATTAATAAGGAATGTCCGATCTTCATTGATTTGTAAAATTTTCGATATAACTTACATTTATTGTGAAATTGAAATTTTTGTCAATAATAGACCCATTTATCTTGACATCATGGAGATACTGCCTGCCATCTTTTGTGAATAATAAGAACTCCTGGACCAGCTTTTTAAATTCAACGTCTTCGCTTGGATAGGCAACTGTAATAAATACAATATTGTCAACATTTCGGATTGCAAATCAGCGCAACAACCTTGCCGGAACGTTTCAGTGGCAGCCAACAGACACGACAGACATAACGATCGACGCTACATACACAGTTCTCGATCGCATGCGTCGTGGGTCCGCGTTCCGCATGCGCCCTTGGCGAAATCGACCGATTTATGATGGCCCGCTTGTTGATGGTGTAGGCAACGCTTACGATTCGACCAACTCGACGCGCTACAACTACCGGCAGAGTGCCTATCGAAATGCAGGAAACCCGATTCCAGGCAAGTGATTTCTCTTCGTTCTATGTTTTAATGTTGCTCCTTAGTTTTAGTTTAAAAGCTTTTTTTATTTAATTTCTTACTATTTTTTAAGACATGCCAGGAGCCCCCCGTGAAAAAACTCTCCTAGAAAAATTGCCCGGAAACTCTCTCCATGGAAAATCCCCCCCCCCCCCTGCAGAAAGTTACCCTGAAAAATGTACGTATATTTCCCAATAGCATATACTATTTGTGAACAACATCGACAAATTGCGTAGCTTACATCATATTTAATTTTATCAAATTTCAGATAGACTTTTTGGTTTCGCACCTTTCTCTGGATAAATTCGCGAGCGCGGCCATTTTGAGTCTTATCTGCTTTTATGCCTAATAAACGAACTTTTACCCCGTTACTCAGCACTAATATTTCAGTAGAAATAATATTCTTAACGCTGTAATATTCTTCTCTATTATTTGAGTTACTATCTATCTTAGAACCAAATTGAAGCTTCTTTGGGTCGATTTTTTTATCCAGCGAAACCAGTGACAATAACATTTTCAAGCAATTATACAACATGTTTTTTGCTTTTAATCCTTTTAGTGTGGTTTGCCCAGTGTCAAAAGATCTGGTCGGAATTTGAAATAGAGCTCTGTACATGAATTCCTTCTCAATATCAAATTGCAATAAGATCAGATCACCTATTCGTAAGATAAAAATACCCCAATTTTCAAGTTTTCCAAGAATTCCGGTTTCCCCCTCGAATTCCCCCCCAGTATCACAGGATCTCGGCGGAAACACACCACCAGGGAAGCGATAACCATAGCGATGAGCAAACTCGTTGGCCAATTGGGTTTTCCCGATGCCGCCCATCCCAGTGACCGAGGCTGTGACCGGTTTGGCCCCGCCTTTCACCCGATACTCTTGTTCACCCTTGTAGTTGATCACCACCTTGGCTTCGGTTTTCAAACCCTGGGCAAGCGCCTTAAAATCCTCGTCGCGACCCACAAAAAGAGGGTTCTGTTTGTAAACCAAACGGGAACCTTGGGGGACAGAACTTGGACGATCATTCTTTTATATCAAACATTTGTCTGAGATACCTTACGGAATGGGAGTAGTGGCTACTTGTTGCATTTTTTTAACGACACAGATGCTGGTACCTCAAAAGAACAGATGATGCGATACGTGTGCATTGGGACCCATTGTACTATTTCATCGACAAAATAAAGTTGGAATACAAATATTTCCAGGAATATTCTTATCTCGAAGACAAGTTGCAATGGCGGGATATGTGTTTTTCGGGACCCATCTCCGGAAAACAGTGGGTTGTAGGTGTGGCTCACTTCCGGGAATTCGAAGTTGATCAGCTTGAACTGGTCGAGTCGACCTGCTGCTTTCATCATCCCGTATATCGAACCGGCAAAATCGGAGTCCGACTTCGCTTCTACCAGAATCAATCCAGCGCCCTTTTTTATCTGTTGCTGGATTATGGCCAGGATCAACTCTGTCTTGCCGGTACCGGTCGCAGCCAAGAGCGCTACGTGCCTCGTCATGATGTCATCGGAGAAATTTATGAAATGGCTTATTCCACCCTTTTAATTATTACAGCTTTATAAGTAAGCATAGACTGAGCCAAGACAAGAAAATAGACAAGACGTAGTCAAACAGTTCGTGGTAACGAGCTGCAGTAAGGAGCGACCCGGCTCAATAGTAACCGAAACTCTTAAAAATGGAATTTTGATACCAATAGTTACATCAAAAGGATTGCATTTTCATGATGATTTTAAATATATAAGTTTCATCAAGATCAATTATAGACACGTGGACAGACTGAAGAGTCTCCTGAGCTCCGCGTTCGGAACAGCTCTGTATTCTGAATCTGGACCATGCAGAATCTTCGGTTAAGTGTCGGAAGAGAACAACTACAGGAAAACTAACTTTCTTTCAGGAAAAAATGATGTGTTAAAATAGCGAAAAAAATGTCCAGACGAGAAATAACAGATGAAAATACGTAAGGCACTATAATTCATATTTTCTAGCTTTTTTCAATAAAACATGTGTTTAAAACTAAACAGCACGCGCCGTTGCACCGCCGGCGGTGCGCGAGCTTGCTTGGCCGACCGGTGACCTGGACCGGTTTGTCCAAGCCCGTCGCGAAGCAGCGGGGCTGGCCGTCGTGGGCGATGCCACGCCGGTCGATCTGATCCGCCGTGCGACGTACGGGCTGACCGGATTGCCGCCGACGATCCAGGAAGTTGATGCGTTTCGCGGACGCGTCGCGGAGGTCGGCCGGGCCGAGGCGATGGTCGAGTTGGTCGACGATTTACTCGGCCAGTTTATCATTATTTTTTATAAGGGACTTCATTTGTGTATTATGTGGGGTTTGACTTCTGGCAGAAAGCAGGATAAAAACGGAACTAATGCGAATACATCATGAGAGTAGATAATATATCTTAGCCACAATGTGGCTAAGATCTTATCTTAGCCACATTGTGGCTAATCTTATATAGCCACAATGTAGCCACAATGTGGCTATATCTTAGCCACAATCTCAGTGTCACAATGTGGACTATCAGCTCTCTTTTCGTGCGTAACTGTGTTCAGTGGAGAGTAACACTATCGCGTCCGTAAAACTTTTGCGAACTAGCAGTGTGATTGTCTCCCCCTGGAACTTCTTTTAGGGTTCTGAACCCCCTACTCCCTTGTTTGGCCACTTGCATCAAGGTCACTTACACTAGACCTGAGACTACTACACCTCCAGTTTTCAGTGGCCACAACTGCTTTCGATCTTCCACCGTTCCAGATCGGTTTAGTTTGCAGGCCAAATTTGGCAAAGCTACAAACCATCTTTGACACCCCAGCGTTCCTCCTTGGCCGTCGCGATAACATCCTTTGCGACGTCCGCGCGCAGTTCCTCGCGAACCTGCTCACGGATCTCGTCCTTGACGAATTCCGGCACGTACGGCACCCGCACGACCCTGGACCCGCCCTGCTTGCCGTGTTCCGTGTCTGCGGCCGGCGCAGATTCGGTTTCGACTGCGGTTGCTGCCCGCGCGCGCGCGGCGGCATCGGCTTTAAGGGTGCTGGCCTTCTCCGCGCTCGACCTGAACGTGTCAGTTGAAGTTTGCAGAAACTGTTTCCTCAAACAGTTGGTTCCACAGATTGATGACTCTTTGGCTGAAGAAATGACTTCTATGTCTACTCATGGAACGCTGCATGAGAAGCTTCATGAAATGTCCTCTAGTACCATAATGCAGAGGCTGTGCAAAAAGACCGGAAGGGTGATTTTAGAAAAAATTTTTTGGCTTAAAATAATGTCACCCCTTTTCCTTCGGTATGTCAGTGTCGGCAGCTTCAATCACCGCCAGCGTCACTTCAGCCACCGTGGAACACACAACAAGCAGCACAGGTTTCAACAGCACAACGAATTCCATGGCCGGAAGTTCCACGGCGGACACCACAAGCACGTTCGGTACCATCACGACAAGGGTCGCTTCTACAACAACCACAAACAATTCGATGGTGAATACCGGTACACCGGGAAGGGATCTCAGGCCAAAGGCAAACACAGTCAGTACCGCTGGTAACAGAAACGCCACGGGGACATTCTGGCGAGGAGGTTTCGCCTCCTGAACGGATATTTGGTCGCACCGCTCAAGGCTTGGTAAAGGGATTTTGCCTCTGGGCATGATCGGCCCGATTTTTCCCAGCCGGCCGCCGTCTCTCCCGGTTATGATCCGCATTGCCGTAGCGGCGCCGAGCCAAACGGTGTTCGCGGCGGCAGAGGCGTCCGACCGGTCCAACGCGGACTCAAAGCAACCGCAATCGGGCGGCTCCGCATGACCGAGCCAGTGGAAGGCACGCGACCAAGTCCTCTCAATTTCCAATCTAATGAGCCATTTCTGCAGTTTCAAAGACAACACTTACTACAAAAACCTTATATGCCCCAAGGGCATAACTTACAGTCCTTGTCCTGAGGGCTTTGGGAGGATGTCATCTTCAAGGACCTAATATCCAGACTTCTCAACTACGTTGAACAAAATGGCTATATAAAACATTTGATCGGAAGTTTTATGGAGAAAGCTGGGTGTTGGGGGGATGGGCTTTCACCTTCCGATTACTTTCCTTCTTGACTTTTTCTGTATACAAGGATGTCATTGATGAGGATGCAGATGCCTTCCAACCCTTTGAATATCTCGTCCATTTGACGCTGGAATTCATCCTGTGCTGACACAAGACCAAATGGGTATCTTTTCCATCTGTATCTTCCAAAGACGGTGCTAAACGTCGTGTAGAA
This sequence comes from Alatinidae sp. Z8VKAUB7J3, assembly GCA_010016025.2. Classification (NCBI taxonomy): domain Eukaryota; kingdom Metazoa; phylum Cnidaria; class Cubozoa; order Carybdeida; family Alatinidae; species Alatinidae sp. Z8VKAUB7J3. The sequence continues at coordinate 180,205,284 of JAAAKM020721499.1, read as the reverse complement.
TGATGACCGTTCGGTTAGTAGCAGTATCCAGTAGCCCGACTGGACGTCAAGCTTGCTTACGGTTGATATGCCGTGTAAGTCCACGAATGGGTCTTGCGAGATGACTATGTGCTCATATCCCAAACTTTTTTCGATCAAGATCTGGTGCCGTTAAAACGCCTGGAAACACTAGAGATCAGCGAGTTGGGCGGGCGAGTGCTTGGGACGCGCATGCGCATGGGAAAGGTGGATGATGAGACGGAGTGGACAGAGCTTCACTATGAGGATATCCAGTTCGACATTGAGGTGGCTGACAACAAATTTTCTTTGTTCGCACTCAAGGCCGGTGCCTAGACATGGCACACCGGACCAGATTAAATTAGAAATAGACGTTTTCGCGATTTGACCATCTGGGGGGGGCAGTTAATTCGGAAAAAATAAAGTATTTTTAAGTTACGAACGCGTGATAGGATCTTAACGAAATATGATATTTGAAAAGACATCGTGTCTCAGAGCTCTTATTATAAATCCCGACTAGATCTGCTGCAATTGGGGGATTTGGGGAGGACCTAAAATCTTGGAAAACACTTAAAATGGAGGGATCGGGGTGAAACTTGACAATTTGAAAAGCCGAATATTCCCTGTTTTTCATTAGTGAATGATCAGGATAAAAAACAAATAAGGAAACAATTAGCTAGAATTTTTAAAAATATAACTCTTTCAGAATATCGTAATACTTTTAGCACTGTTTACCAAAATGAATTAGTATAGGCTTTCTGTAAACCAAGCTCTATACAACTTTCACAAGTTTTAATATTTCATCTTGATATATGGCTAAATCTTCATCTTCGATGATTTCCCTAAGAATGGTCAACCTCAGCTCGGGCACGTGGTCGCTTTTAGGTATCGAGGTCGCCGAGCCCGTGATCAACGACACGACCTACGAACACGGGTTCACGAACGAGGCCGGCGTGCTCGGCACGGTCAGGCTGTTGAAAAACATCGCCGGGCTCTGGCTGTTGCAGGAGTGCCGCCGGCAGTGGCAGCGGGACGGCCACGACTATTCCTACGCCCAGCTCGCCGAGATGGCCGAACAGGCCGAGCCTTTTACGCGCAAGATCGACACCGACCGTCCCTCTGCAACCACTGGAACCGAAGATCGCTTAACATTGTCGTGGGTTGCCTCTTTATAGAGGCACGAGTGTGCCTCCTTGAAAAAAGTCAATTGCAAATCCAATTTTAAACTATGGATAAATAAAAAAAATTGTGCCTAATAAATGAACATGATAGACTCATTAAGGAAGGACTTTTCCAAGAATCTCGAAAACTTCAAAACATTGTTATTAGTGAAATCTGTTAAGCAAGAAAGGAGTATGGGGCTCACGAATGTCCTAATAATAAGGAATCGTTTACTAATCTTTATTCTTCAGCCCTTAATGTTTTTCCCCCTTATAGAAATGGTTGAAACCTGGAGGTCGAGTGCTCATATCCGATTATTGTCGTGGTGAACAAGAACATTCCGAAGATTTCACCCGATATGTTTCTCAGCGTGGCTATCATCTTCTGACGGTTCAGCAGTACGGAGAAGTCCTTTCAACGGTTGGATTCAAGGAGGTTGAAGCTATTGATAAAACCTCTTTCACACATAAATAATTAAAACAAAATTTGAATATTAGCTAACTGCAATTTTGAAAATTTTTGGGAAGATTTTGAGAAAAAAGGAGCGAGAGAAGAGGCCTCGTTCCTAGTTAGGAGGCCCTCCAATTTTCGATTACATAAAAAAGCAACTAGAACTTTTATATTTTTTACAAACGTTTTCATTGGGAAAAAATATACGTAACTTACAAATTAACTTACGTAACGAAATTCTATATTCGTATGTTTTTATTGCGTATATATATTAGGAGTTTCAGAAACTCATATCCCAGGGGTAGGACAAACAAAATCAGGTCATATCGAATTTGTTAACTCAGGCAGGAAAGATGGGGTGTATAGACAGGGAGTAGGACTCGTGACAAATAAGGAAGCTGTTAAATATTATTTTTGGCTGGGAAGGTATTTATAATGGAATACTAATTTCTCATTTTATGGTTAAAAAGTTCAGGGTATGAGTTGTAGTAGTATATACCCCTGTTGAACTGACCGACTGAGATCCGGAATTGGGATGGCAGGGCGAGCCATTGCCGCCCAAATTGTTCAAAACCTGGAGGCGTTGGAGCCACCGCAAGGCGTATTTCTCGTCGGAATACTCATCGATCATGTCACCTGAACACTACGATCAGGTAGCAGCACCTATTCGCTCCTGGATTTTTCCAGACGATCCCATTGCAACCGCTACTGCTGCGTCTGATTTGTTGAATTGCTATCCTAATGCACCGCAGGAGATAGTCACAAGAGTACCGGAAGATAAATCAAATCAGACATGACAATGAGTCTTGGCCTCCACAAAAATAATGGTTTTTGTTAATTTTTCATAAATTTATCAATTAATAGTGATAAAATGTGATTCTTGCATGTTTGCACATTAGTAGTAGTCAAAGTTTCGTCACATTTGAAGAAAAGACTAATCTTGCTGCTCTATAGGGTGGCTAATTTGAATTGGGTAGTAAGCTCGGCCGCTACCCCAAGTCTTACTGTCTAAATATTCTAGCTCTTTTAATCTTCTCGCTTGCCCTTCACGCGATGGCGGTGTGTGACGGACCCGACGGACGGGGACGGGGAAGGAGAAGGCCCGAGCGAGGCGGGCGGCGATGCCTCAAGGAGATCGGACAGCGAGCGTGGCAGTGAGGATGACGAGTGGACGCTGCTGCTGTTGGAGGAGGCGGAGGCGGAAGAGGATCGACGGCCGCGGTGTTGGGCTTTGACCAGTGAGCGATGTGCCTCGTCTGCGTCATCGCCCTCCAAAGATCCACTCGAGCGACATAACAAAGGATGGCTAAGTAAAGTGTATTAGGATATAGTACAGTTTATTAGGATATAGTACAGTATATTAGGATATAGCACAGTATATTAGGATATAGTACACTGTATTAGGATATAGTACAGTGTATTAGGATATAGTACACTGTATTAGGATATAGTACAGTGTATTAGGATATAGTACAGTGTATTAGGATATCGTGCAGTATATTAGGATATAGTACAGTGTATTAGGATATAGTACAGTGTATTAGGATAGCCCCCTTTCTTAGAATTTCTGCAGAGCTTTGATTTGGCTTTCCAGAAAGCTTTTGAACTGATGAGTTCTACTAATATCATATAAAAAAAAATGAATAATATAACTGGTGTAGATTTCTTGATCATTTTATATTACGTGTGTATATTAATAAATTAATAATTAAATGTTATGCATTTATTGAGGCGCAAAGTTTTTTTTTAAAGTTCCCTTAGTTTTATGTTTAGTTCTATGTTATCCACATTAGTTTTGCCAGAAAGTTGCATCTATAATTGGTGGTCGAATATTTGTTAAATAAGTAAAGACAAAACTCTCGACAGAACTGGGCATTGTTGCAACAAATAAACTTGTAGGTTCGAATCGTGATAATGCGCTTGAACTAATTTCAATTACAGGCGCGTTATCGATTATTTCAAAACTTTGTTTCCATCCAATGTTAACTCCATTTGCAAGCTGAGGTGCAGCAACACTTGTTAAAATAATCAATGCTAATGCACTGCCAATTGCAAACCCACATCAAGCACAAGAGGCAGGCGGTAATCTAGTCTAATCACTGTTTTACATATCTATTGAGCCTTCAATTTTTAGACTGAAGACGGCTATCCAGAGGAGTCGACTGAAATTGTTTTAAAGTTTAATTTTCATTTTGGGGGGATGGGGTCGGAGTTTTCTGAACCTGCTTTTGCGACGTCCATTGCGAATAAAAAATGTCAATTTAGACATTTTTCTCGTTTTCATCATTCTCTTAAAGAATATTCAAGAGCTCAAAGAATCAAACTGATTGTCGACGCCAATTACTCTCCTGCCAGTAATTTGTTCTTTATGGATACCTTATCACCTGAGGAAAAAAAGTTGTTGATAGATGAAGGGCACATCAATCAGGACATGGTTAAAAACCGTTTACAAAATCAGCATATCTCCGAAGATGAACGTGTTGTGTTGGAAGATTTTCTCTAGAAAACTTTTCTTGAATCGGTTTTCTTAGGGCAACCAATCGATCACGGTTATCCACTCAGCAAACAACATGTTTATGCACAGTATTTTGTACCTTGGTGATGGTTAATATAGATTTCGATGTCTGTAATTTCATGGACAGTATTCCACGAAGACCTAAGAAAAGGGCCAGCGGACGCAGCAGAATAGATATATGGTGACTCCCTCTAAGGGTGATACACTGTAGTAAATTTTTGTGACAATTTTGGCCGTCTTCAAGGGAAACGTCGATTTTTGTTCGTTTAAGGCCTATCAGATCAGATGCCATGTGTCATTTTGATCGAAAATGATGATATGACATCACTAACAGAGGTATTAATTTTCATTTTTTGGAAGACCTGCTTCATCTCAATTAATGATGCAGGTGCTAAATACGCTGAAACCTCAGATCCCAAATGAAAAAGGCAGTCAAAAATGCTTGGATCATGTAACATCGGACAGATTCCTTCAGTAACACGCTTTCCTACCGCTGAGAAGAAACTTCTGAATACCTCCGAGACATCATCAGCACTTTTGGGCATTTACTGGGCATTTATTTTGGTCAAATTGCGCGATCTGCAGTAGTACCGAAAGCCTGTTTTGATGCACTATTTGCAGCAGCCACACCTGCAGCACCTAGACCAGCTCCAACCGGTCCACCAAATGCAAAACCAGCCCCAGCTCCAACAAATGTTGAAAGACCACTATGCTTCGCAGCAAAATGCCCAGCAACTACTCCAGCTCCACCGCATGCAAGCACAGTACCTCCAGCTACAGCAGCCATAACAGGAATACTAAGCCCAGCAGTTAGTACTGTAGTAGAATGTATGCAATAGAATTTATGCATTGACAAAGTTTCGGAAAGCTTCCGACTTATACATTACAAAATGTATGCATTGACAAAGTTTCGGAAAGCTTCCGACTTATACATTACAAAATGTATGAACAGTACACAATTCATATGAAAGTTTCAGGAAACCCATTGGCAGTCTCATTATACAAAATAACTAAACTGCATCATTCACCGTACCTACACAATTTTCTTCGTACGTGCTGTCGGTTGTACTTGGTCAGCGACATAAAATTTAGTTTTAACATAAGTGTGGAAGCTTAGATTGAACAATGCTTCAATTTCTTTTAAACCTCTTTATCTTGAAAGAAATAGAAACAAACGACAACTTGTATTAACGGATATTGTTAGCAGATCATACAGTCAAATATGAAAAGACCCGTAACTGAAAAATATAAATTTCTATAATCACAATATGCTTTTATTTATACACTCACAGGGGCGATCATCGGACGTACGTCTATGGGCTTATAACGAGTATGGGAACATGGCGCCGACCGGATAAACGAAGGGCTATCCTTTATGACGAATTTTGATGGGCTCAACCTGATCGAGCCCCTGCTGCGCAATGTTGAAGCTGCTGGTTTCTCCGCGCCGACCGAAATCCAGGCTGCGACGATCCCGGCACTTCTCGAAGGCAAGGACCTGATGGGTATTTCCCATACGGGTGGCGGTAAAACGGCCGCTTTCTGCCTGCCGTTGCTGCAGCGTCTTGCTGAGAATCCGCAGCGTCCGAAGCCAGCAGGCGATTGCCGCGTAGCCCGAGGCAACCCCCTTGGCCATCGTCACGAAATCAGGCTCGACCCCGTAGTGCTGGTAGCCGAACCAGGTACCGGTGCGGCCAACGCCACAGACGACCTCGTCGATATGCAGCAGGATGTCGTATTTGCGGCAAATCTCCTGCACGCGCGGCCAATACCCCGCGGGTGGGACGATTACGCCGCCACCGGCAGTCACCGGCTCAAGGCAAAGCGCGCCAACGGTATCGGGCCCTTCAGCTGCGGTTTGTCTTCGAAGAGGCGGATGGTTTCGCGGCTCTGCCGACCCTGCCTGTCGTCCTTGCCGGGCCAGGATTTTGGGCCCGCGATCCGGAAACGGGAATCGACTGGAAGAAGATTCTGCACGGCGAACAGGCAATCGAATTGCATGGACCTGTGCCTACGGCTGCCACCCTCGTTGGAAAAACCCGGGTCACCGAGATCATCGACAAGGGTGCTGACAAAGGCGCGCTGATCTATTCCGAGCGTGTCCTGAAGATTTTTACTCTCAAAACCCTTTTGTCTAAAATTCAGTCCAGAAAACTTCTTTTTCGGTAGTTATATATCTTTCTTTTGGGTCTAAATTGGACAGAAGGAAGCTAAGAACACATGAAACTTCACCAAAAGGGTAAAAGTGTTGCTGCCACTCTTTGTTTTGTTATATTTTTTTTTGTTATTTCTCTTTTTATAGAAGCAATTTTAGAATCGAGCAGGGACTATCAAGCAGGGACAATCAGGGACAATGCTATACTTCAGGCGGGGAACCGAAGGTATTTTCTTCCAAAGGCGCATTTAGCGCGGTGGCCAGGTCCTGATCGCTCGACGTCGGCAGTTGCGCGTCGTCGGCCGGTTCCGCCAATTCAAGCGTATCGCTTGCGCCCGTATCTTGCTGCAAAAGTGCGTTAAATCGATCGGGGAAGTCCGGAATGAGGTCTACTAGGCCACGGTCGGTAGAGGAAACATAGAACCAGACCCCGTACGTCACAGCTGCCAGCAGCAAGGCAACAAGCTTAAATTTTGTCCCAATTCCTTAATGATGACCCCTGAATCACAAAGCCCGTAGAATAAATAGTTAAAATTACTTTATCTTAAAGAGCAAGGTATTAGGAGGAGGTGAACCGCTCACATGTTTAATAATTTCTGTTCATTTTAAGTTTTAATACTACTCCTTACTTTCAGTTGAAGAAATTTTTTCATATTTATTTTTTCATTGCTCATTAAAAAAAAGTTATAAAATCATGCGCCCCCTTCAAGTAAATTATGATGTTATTTTTTTTTTTAATTAATTCTACAAAAGACATAATGCAAGATTTTCGAAAACTGCCAAAATTGAGGCTTAAATTTCATATTGCAATTTATCCCATAAACGTCAAAAATCTAAAATTAGAGCTTAGATGCAAGCTATTAATTATTTATGATTTTGAACGATGGGGAACTGAGTAGATAAATATATAGATAGATACTTTATTTCGTGATTAAACCAAAAACAGGTATTTCACAAACAAATCACGTACACACCGATATTCTTTTGTTATTGTTGTTTTTTCAACGCTGAGGAATAGCGTTTGATCATGTGATTACTGATCACGTTCTTCTTTGAACATAGCGTTTTAAAAGCTTCGATAGGCTGACAACTTCAGCGTTTAACCGATAGCAAAGAAACCAAACCAAAGCGTTGTTCTCGCAACACTTCATTCGGTGAAGCTGGACAAAAGTTGCTGCAACACTTCACGTTGCTTAGGCAACGTTGGTCTAGTTTAACTTATATATGGTCATATCAAGTGAATTGACAATGTTTATAGTTTGAACATAAATTTATGTACATATATGTACTATTTGATAAATCTTCTACGATTTCACCCAAAAAACTTGACCAATATACAAATACGATAGAGAGGTTTGCCGCAGAAATAGAGATAAAAACTAGTTTTAGTTAAAAAAAAGTTTTAGTTGAAATTGCTAGTAATGCACCAACTATTTAAGTTTTAGAGATAATATTTTTCATCAATTAAGGGGATTACCAATGGGGAACCTCGATCACAGCTTGCTGTTTAATATAATAAGAATACCAAAATTTACATTTCATACATCTCTTTGTTACATATTTACAAGACGTACACAAAGGAATAGACGATTCGTGACAAATCAAGTGTCTTCATCGACAACTATCACTCAACATTACTCGTTCCTTTTATCTAAGATCTAAGAACGGTATAATTCGCCGATCTCTCCTACATGTATTTTGGATGGGCTTGGGATTTTCCACTTTTATACTACAGCCTGACGATGCAATTTGCATTCTAGCTAAAACAAAATTTTCATTTCATAGAATTTTATAAAAAAAATCAAAAATTCAAAACTGAATAAATCTTATAAGATTGGTAACAAGGATAACAGATTATATTTATCTATTAAATTTACTTGTAAGCCAAGACTAAAGATATTAATTTACCAGAAATCTTAAATCAGTGAGAGGTGAAGCAAGCCCTTCCTATTAATTTGAATTAAAAGGTAGTCCAGTTTTAACTTATAAATTCTCAAACCCCTGGGAAAAAAAAAAAAAAAAAAACAAAACAAAAAAACAAATAAACAGGCAAATAAACAGTCTTCTGGCAAAAAATGCGAAATTCCACATTTTTGTAGATAGGGGCTTGAAACTTCTATAAAAGGGTTCTCTGATACGCTGAATCTGATGGTGTGGTTTTCGTTAAGATCTTATGACTTGTAGGGGGTGTTCCCCCTATTTTGTAAAATGAGGCAAATTTTCTTAGGCTCGTAACTTTTGATGGATGTGACTAACAAGATTAAGTTAGATCATGTCTCAGCTTTTGAAAAAAACTACTTAGAATTTTGCAGAAATCCTGGGGACAAGATTCTGTCACAGATATCTCTGATTCCCGTATTCGATAAATTCTTTGCAGCCGGACAGTCGGTGTTTATATATATTACATACATGGTGTTCATATATATTATACACAATGAAATAGATACCATTGAATTTAGCCCATGTTTCACAAGTAGAAAGGCTGGTCTTTAATATGGTTTGTCTAAAAAGGCCTTTGTGATTCAGGGGCCATTCTTAAAGAATTAGGACAAAATTCAAGCTTTAGTGTAAAGAGTCAGGTATTGACGAGGGGGCGAACTCCCTCATATACGTAATAAAAATATACAAATATAGAAGTTCGTTACGTAAGTTAATTCGTTACGTATGTTTATTACTAATAAAAACATTCGTGAAAAAATTAAAAAGTTCTAGTTGCCTTTTTAAGCAACCAAAAATTGGAGGGCAACTAAGTCTCCTTCTCCACCCCACATGATATACTAAACATAAGGCTAATGCTAATAATCATACACTAAAGTTTATCATGAGATCCTATGAGTTGTTGTAAAACAATAAAGTTCTGATGTATCCTTATAAAGAACTACACTAATAAATGTGAGAGACTTGTAAATGCTCATAACTGTTTTCATTGAAATCTTCTGCTCCTAATGATTTTTATTGTGCCTTACTGCTCATAATACTTTTCTTGTCTGACACTTCTGAGAGTACTAACGTCAGAATGACCCAGTGGCTCCGATCTTCGCTCGGCGCTCGATGCTTTGCTCAGTGGTTCACCTCAATCCGCGGAGCAGATTCCCAGTATCGGTTGCAACATCAAATGGAAAGCGGGCAACGAGCCGACGTACTTCAATCCAAGTGGGATCGGCGGTTAAGGCCGTGGCTGGAGTCCGTGCTGATATTTTAATGTTCTCGTAAGAACACCAGCACGAAGCGCAAGCGGGTGCACCCAAACGTTTGGTTAATACATTTACTCGCTCGCGAGATCGAAGGTCTTGCTGATACGGCCAACAAGGTCGGCGAAGTGGTCAGCATGATTTCTGAAATAGCCGAACAGACCAACCTGCTGGCGCTGAATGCAACGATTGAATCGGCACGCGCCGGCGAGGCCGGCAAAGGTTTTGCGGTGGTCGCCGCCGAAGTGAAAGAGCTTGCCAGCCAGACCGCCAAAGCCACTGAGGGGATCAACCAACAGATTGAGGAGATCCAGTCGGCAACCAGACTGTCGGTCGAGTCGATCGGTTCCCTTGGCATCGGTAAATGCCTTGGCAGTCAATCCGGGCAGGAGGTAGTCCTGCCCGGCGGCGAAATCCTGATCGTATGAGTCGGCCCAATCCCCGTACAGCCGTTTGGAAGCGGCAGGTGTGTGCAGGGCGTAGGCGTCTGAAAGTCCCGGTTTCCGATTGTCCATGGCGGTCATGAAAAGGCGGAAGGAGATTCGAATCAACCCTTGCGCCCCGGGCGTGGCCAACGCATCTAGGAGACATGGAGAAAAGGGCTGCTGGAGAGCATCTCCGAGGCCACCCTACTCCACCTGGCCGATCCGGAGGACGCCGACGGGGACGGCATCTCGGGCCGGGTCAACTGGGCGCGCGATCCGGTGGACGGTGCCCGCAAGATCGGCCGTTTCGGCTGGAAGTCCGGCGCCGTCTCCCTGCGCCATCAGACCGCCGCCGCCCTGATCAACGACATGGGCGTGACCTCGCGCTACTACGCCGCGCAGGACTGTCCCAAGGGAGCCGAGCCCTGCCAGTGCGACAAAAGTCTTTTCGAAACTAAAATCCATCAACTATGAGAAGTTATGTTGTGATATCCTGTATTCTAGTTTGCTAACGACTCCGTTTGATAATACAATTGATGATCTTGATTTAGCAGCCATTCTCGATAACCACGCCCCTTTACTTCACGTGTGGTAATTATCCGTTCATCATCCAAATGATACACGAAGGAAATTTCTACTGAAAAGACGAAACGTCGTAGGCTGGAACGACGTTGGCGCCAGTCAAACGAGGTTGGGGTTTACGCCGCAGTTGAAGTGAGCCGATTTGACGAAGAGTCGCCAATTTGGGGACATCAATGGGACTACAATAGGCATCTCGCCATACTACCGGCGGGCGGCGACATTTCTTCCCTTGTTGATCAAGGTTGGGTCGGGCACGACGCAGTGGGTTTCGGAATTCGGGATTTCCTGGTGGACCAGTCCGGTATAATTCTGAGGAAGTATGGGGATATGGGATCTTTCGATCATGGTATGCTCGCGCTCAAAGAAGATGACAGCGTTCCCAGTAATCCTGTAGCTAAGAATAGAGTAGGTTACCTAACTAGACAGAAGGAGTTTCGGAGAAAAAGGGGGATATTTTGGAGAAAGAAAAAATATTGCATAGCTCTTGCCCCTTGACTATCCTAATATGGACCCCTCTTGCCCCCCCTCTCACAATAAAAATGTTGGAGATACGCCCCTGCTGGGCAGAATCTGGATAAGCAATCTCCTTGTCTAGTTAGTGTTTCGATATGATTTGATTAATCCAGCTAAAGGCGAATTGCTCTAACAACGGAACTTTGTCATCACCGCCAAAATCAAAACAGCTGGCAAAACCAAGTTCTTTTGCCAATTGGATTGCCTTCTCTTTCGCTAGCTGGCTGCTGCCGGCGATAAACATATCGATTCCGGTTTCCCCGTATTGGGGATTTTCCATATTTTCGAACCCGGTTGAATTAAAACACTTCACTACATGTTCACAGTTCGTTAACGCTTTGATTGCTTCGAATGTGGTGCAGGAAATACTATCTTGAGTTCCAACAACGGTATAAGGGCCGGACTCTTTGGAAGTCTTTAATTTTTTGGTTTCATTTTTGAGACGTGTAACGAGAAACTTTGCTTTCATATAGAAGCTGAAACCTGAGATAAGGCATCTTATTTGCTTTGCTTTTTGATAAGATGGCGTCATGACTACAACTTGACTTGATCCATCTTGTATCTCAATTTAGTTTAATGCGTAAATTAAAGCTGCAGTGATTCTTCCACTGCCAGATCATTCCCAAATGATTATTTCTATGAAATTGATAACCTGGATATACTTACACTTTTTTTTTATTTATTTAAATTGTAAGAGCAGAAATAGTAATTGTAGTATCCTCAAAAGTTTCAACTTAATACACCCAATCGGTCTCGATATATTGATGAGGTGTCTTATTGGCAACCATAAACACTATGCCTTTTGATTTATTTTAAAGCAACATTTATTTTTAAACTAAAATGGGCCAATCGCATAGATATGAGGGTGGGGAAGACAGAGGGAATTAAAGAGGGGACAAACCCCCTCATATATGTAACAAAATATACAAATATAGAAGTTCGTTACGACAGTTAATCGGGAAGTTACGTATATTATCTATTAATAAAAACGTTCGTAAAAAATTAAAAGTTTTAGTTGCCTTTTTAAGTAACCAAAACAAGGGCAACTAAGCCTTCCCCCCACTCTTTTTTCTCAAAATCGTCCGACCAAAACTAAGAAAAAATCATTTAGCCAAACAAAATATTCACTGACCACAATTTTTCATTGAGTACAAACTGATTCCGTACGCAAAATTGTAAAAAGAAATGTAATCATTGCCTCAAACAATATACATTGCATTTAACTTACTATAGGTAATAGCCTATGCACAGTGTAGAAGCTACTAAGGAGAGCAACAGACATAGAGAATACTCTAAAGGCCATGGAGTCAGGATGATATCGACAGATGCCAGTCGAAAGATGTGCTTAACATTTGTAGTAGAATAGCCTATTAGCAAGTACAGCGCACCCTGCAGCACGCCGGCCAGGGCCCCGGCGGGCAGGACCAGGCGGTTGGCGGCACGTTCGCCCAGCACCCAGTCGGCGCGCAGGATGCGGAACCCGACATAGGCAAAGACCGCGAACGCCACCAACAGCAGCAGCAGGTCCGATGACAGGTTGGCCAGCGCCCAGGTGCCGATGGCGGCGCCGATGCCGCCCGAAACCGCAAAACCGACCACGAACGGCGCCGGCAGCAGGTCGGCGCGGTAGCTCCAGGCCACACACACCGCTTCCGGCGGATCCAGGGCGTAGAGGTAGAAACCACTCGATTCCCAGTCCTCATGCAAAGACATCGCACAATCAAACTGCCCCTTGTCCCGCAACCAGGCCCGATGGGCACGGACCTCCACACTCTTAAGATCTTGGTAATCTCGATTCAAATCGATCCCCGCCGCATTCTCCCGTTGATTCACGGTGAACCCATACGGATTCAAGCACGGCAGGATCCAGAACTCAGCATCCTCTGGAAGCGGATAGCCTAGATAAATTTTTGCCTAAGAAAGAAAATATTTATAGTTATAGACTGCTGCCATTTTGTAGGCTACAACGATGTAGTTATAACCAACGCAGTATTTGGTCATGAAATGAGCCACAAATTAACAGAATACTGACATTGTGGTAAGACGGTCTACCTTACTGATTATGTTATTGTAAATTAGATACTGGTAGGATCGATACGAGACACTAGTATATACAGAGGTGTCGGCATTAGTGTTAAAAGTAGAGATCACAGAATCCTTTTGTCCCTGGGCCTGAGGCTCGTTGGCTTCCCCATAGCGTTGTCCCAAGGTTGCTGGATCTTCCTGAATGAGAAAATCGGCTACTTCGCCAATGGTTTGCTGTTCGAAAAGGACAGTTGTGGGAATGACCGGAAAAACTTCTTTAAGTGCGACGGTGATTTCCACATTTTTGAACGAATCCTGAACGTATCGTTCAATTGCTGAGTCCGTGTCGAGCGTACTGGGGGAAAATTCCAGAGCCTTGGCACATCAAATAGAAGAACTTCAAAATGAATTTCTTGCAAAAAAACAAAAATCAGAATAATCTTGGACACTTGTAGAACCTTTGGAACTATCAAAAAGTATTGCTAGCTTGTACAAATAGGGAAATGTAGGCTATAAAGAATCTTGTAACTATAAAAGAATAAGTTATATTTTTGAGCTCTAAAGCACATTAAGCATTTAACAAATTTCAATAGGTACAATAAGTGCTTTCTAAATACAGTTAAATACTTCCAAACATCCTGGTCATTTTCATAAAATGAAAACTGATCAATCGGTATCCCTTCAACTTGAACAACTTTAAATGTGTCCGCCAAATGCTCTAACTTATACAGTCTAGATTGGTCGGGTAGATTCGAGTCAATTTCAGAATGAAATAGTATACTCATTTCATCGTAGTTGAAATCAGTAACCAATGTTTTAGGTAACGCATACGTCCACAAATAAAACGCCGATTGAGATACAAAGTATTCATAATAATCTGAGCTAATCAGTGCCACGAAACCTCGTGTCTCGGAGCTCCTATCTTAAATTTCAATCGACATTAAGTCTCTTTTTCCTTATAAATCAATCTATTGATTCTTAGAATTTTGCTGGAGCTCATGCCATATAAGCCCTTGGCTCTTCCGACCTCGTCACAAGTGCCATATGAGCTCTTAGCTCTTGTTTATCTAACGCTGCAAAATTTTCGTTTCTTTTACTCAATTATTTGGTGCTAGTTTAGTATTTATTATTGCTACTATCAATTATTAAGTAAGAGCTCTGGAGGCCAGAAGCCGAAGAGCAAGAAGACCCTACAAGATCATTTGTATTACACGGGGTCAGCCATGCAAGCAAGTGACTATGTCACAAGCACCAACTTCATCTTAAACTACATTGTTATTGCTGTGGACAGAACCACAAGCTCCCCAACTGCCCGAAGAAGATGACGACGCCCAAATCCGAATGGCACGTCAACAAGTACAACGGTGACAGAACAGCACAAATGTACCAGGGCATGATCAGATCCACTCTTTACTTAGGCAGTGCTATTGCGCTGCCTATGAGCAACACTATTGCGTTGCCTATGATAAAAAGATATGTGTTCAATGTACGTAAGCCTACACAAAATTTCTTAACGGGTAATTCTGTATACAAGATGATCAAAAATAAGGTATATCTAGGGTACGAGGCACGAGGGACTGCCAACCATAGCGAGTAAAGGATCATGAGGTCAGGCTGTATATGTGAGGCCTAGAGGCCCGTTATTCTGTCGATAGTGAGTGAACGCCCTTGGCCAGGACCAGCCGCCCGTCCTGCGTCGCCGTGCCCAGGTGCTTGCCGGTGCGCCAGCCCTTGCCGCTGAGCTCCCAGCGTTGGGTCAGCCCCTGGGCGCTTGCCGTGCTCGCGCCGAGCAGCACCATCGCGCTCGCCAGCGCGCGCGTCATCGCAGCTGCCACAGGCCGTGGGGGTTGTGCTGGGGATGCCCGGGCGGGAAGTGCGCGCACTCGGTCAGGCGCATGCGGAAGTGCTGGGTGTCGCGACAAGTTGTTACTCGGCCACACGAAAAATGTTTCGGGAAGAATTACTGTTTAGAATGCCTGGAAAATTGAATAGTCCGGTTAAGGCCGTGATTAAGTGAAATTGAAAACATCGAGGTTCAAAATTGAGGTTAGAGCAGCTTTCTATCTCTCAATTCTCTAGAGATCGTCGATTGTCAAAAATCCTTCAAATAGCACTTATTCATTGGCGAAAATAGCAGGTTAATTATACCAGCTTGTCAATCTGGTCTCTAGGGCGATTGGCTAAGCGAAAACTTAAACAGCCATAAATATCTTAAAAACTAGCAAGAATTGAGAATTTAATTTTTTAGGAAGAAAGACTTAGGCAATCTTGCTTTTGTTATTGAAAATCCCAAAAATGGTATTTTTCATACCAAAATGGTATTTTTCAATCACACTCATCGGGATAGGTATATTTGAGGATGTTTCGCTGGGTTGATGGTGTCTTTTAAAAAAGACACTCCATTAGCGATGTTTTATAGCTAAATATTACGTCGTTCGCGTTGTTTCTAAGCCGTATAAATATGGGATTCTATGGTGCTTTCATAAGGAAATTCTTGAACATGTACAAGGTCATATGATTGTCATAATTGATCCATGGGTAAATTCAGGCTGGCAAATGGTGTAGTGAGGGGAGAGGGGTAAAACAAAATTTGCTCTGACTTGAAATTCTAAAAATGTTACCACCATTTATTTTAAAATCTTCGTTGATATTGAAAATCGACTAGGATTACTAACATTTTATCACAAGAGTGTCTAACAAAAAAATGAGGTAAGGGAGAGAAAAAAATAAAATTAAATGAAAAGTAATAGCTCCGGAGAGGTCCATTCTTTGTCGCGCCTATTAAAAATATAATATGACGTTCTTATGGCTACTTATGAGCACTTCATCATCAGCCTATTTGTATCTATTGCTAAATTTTTAACAAATTTCATAAAATCGCACGAATCCTTAGCAAAAAAAAACAAAGTTGAGATTTCTAGAGTTATTAATTTTAATCTTAGGAAAGGTTGAGATGGCTAGGGCACATTCTGCGGATGAAGGATGACAGATTGCCGAAGATTGTTCTTTTCGGCCAACTGTCTAGGGCTTCTTCGCTGTTTATCATATTTGCTTTTGTTTATTTATTTATAATACTCCGTACTTTGTGTGTTTTTATACTTTACGGGTAATAAAGTTCATTCATTCATTCATTAATGCCCTTAGTCGTTCTCGATTTATTGCTAAGGTTTCTTATTGGCAACCATATACACAGTGCCTGAAGTTCTCATTGACGTCATTGTGGCCGCAATAGGCAAAAAGGAGCATTCATGTGCGAAAAGGGCTGACAGATGAAAAGTTGCCTTGTAATGGTAATTTACTGACAAACTCAGTGACAGTTTTGATAAATGATTATGTCATTTAAACCCACCAACGCCATTATAAAGAAGAATTAACTATTTTTTACCATAATTAGGATATTAGTACTATACTCCTTTATTTGAGTGTAAAGGAGTGCTTTAGTAACTGCAACTTTGGGGGCATGTTTGACCCTTTGTCTTCAAAAAGACTAAGGGTATTCAGATAATGCTTTCAGGGAATGCTGAGGGGAATGTTGAACTAAATCAGAATGCTATGTGCGTGCAGATTTTCAAATGAGCGTATTGGCAGCATCTCAGGAAGGTCTTAGGGTATTAAGTGGGCCTTTCAGGGCGTTATGAGGGAGGTATTCAACAGATCAGTAGGCAATATGTTTATTCTACTATAATTGTTACTACTACTGCTTCTACGGCTAGGCTGAATCTGATAGTGTTATTTTTATTAAGATTTTATTACTTTTAGGGGGTGTTTTCTACCTTTTCTCAAAAATGAGGCATAGTTTCTCAGGCTCTTAACCTTTGATTGGTATTACTGAACTTTATGAAACTTGTATAATTAAAATCAGCGCACAAATTCAATTCTTTTGATACATCTATTGGTATCAAAATTCGTTACCACAAACTGTTTAATTGGCCTTTTTTTTACTAAACTGGGTTTTTACTTCTTACTCCGGGAAAGTGTTTTGTGCCTGTTCTTTAGTACCTGCTCAGCCAAGTCTTGCCGATGAATAACAATTGTCCGTTGACCCATTATATTCATTTCAAAGCAGCCAGTGTCCTGTCCAATTTCAGTGGACCATTCTTCCAATTTGGATATTACATAAGGTGCAGATAATAAATGGTGTAAATGTCCCAAGATAGGAATGTGCTGTGCTGGTGCCATTGGACATGGTCTTGATGTGGTCTTGGTTGAGTTCTTTGGGTAGATGGAATATACGCATTCCAAGCATGCAAGTGTCACTAAAAACAGCTTTTGGTGCTATTCTAAGCGCATTTTGTATATGCCCTTTATCCCTTGTTTTCGCATTTTCCTATCTCCCTATTTATTGTCGTCATATGCCCCCTATTCCTTGTCGTCAGAAGTAACCCCATATCCCTTGTCGTCGGATTCCCCCCTAAAAGCAGGCTAGAATCATGTCTCTCACGAACAAATATGTTTACAAGACAAAGGATGTGAGCTATTTCCGGTAGTGTTTGTAGTGCTGTTGTGAACTCTTGTCTATCCCTGTTGGGTTTTACGGAAAATGATTCAATTATTCATACATACACACATACATACATACATACATACATACATACATACATACGTACATACATACATACATACATAGATACATACATAGATACATACATACAAACATACATACATACATACATACATACATACATACATACATACATACGTACATACATACGTACATACGTACATACATACATACCAGGCAATTGACCCGGATGTTCTTCGGCGCCAGTTGCAGGGCTTGGGTCTTGGTGTACTGGATCACCGCCGCCTTGACCGCGCCATAGGGCGGCGTGCGCAGGGACGAGGTCAGACCGGAGATAGAGGAAGTGTGGATGATCGCCCCACCCCCGCTTTTCTCGATATGCGGAACCGCCGCCCAGGAACCCCGCACCAAGGCCATCAGATCCACGTCGAGGCCGAGCCGCCATCCCTCTTCGTCATCGGTGCGCCCAAGCGCACTGTTCCTCTCTTAAAACTTTGTCTACAGCACCTCTCAGTAGGTGTCATATTACTATGTAATTTGCTACCTACGGAGACCAGACTAATGCCTTGATAATTACCACACTCACTCTTAACACTTTTCTTATACAGTGGTTTAATTAAGGTGTTACTAAAATCACCATACACTTCCCCTTTTTCGAAAATCATATTCGTAATCTTCAGTAACTTATTTTTAACCTCAGAGCCACCATATTTAAAAAAATCATATACGTAACTTACGAATGTACTTACGTAGCGAGCTTCTATATTCGTATATTTTTATTATGTATATGAGGGGGTTCACCGTCCCGTCAGCACTTCGCTCTCTACGCTAAAGTTCGAATTTTGTTACAATTCCTTAAGAGTAATCACAAATGGAATCACAAATGGTTTAATTTGAATAAATAGCTCTTATGAAAGTACTAAGAAAACTTCAGCGTAAAGAGCGAGCTGTCCCCTCCTCAACACCCTGCTGTTTGCGCTTTTATTCCTGACTGGTCATAATGATGAAATTTGCAAAGAAAAAAAAACCAGCATCACGCTGAGATGCTTGACGTGAATGACAGCCACACAATTACTTCATAAACACTTGATCACCCGGTGAAAATTAACCTTTGACGTGAATCACTATCGCTCATAAATTCGGTAACAGATTCATCCCCTGCTGGGATTTCTGACTTGTCTTGACAGTCTTGTTGCCCCGTAATTGTTTTAACTTTAACAAAACCATTCACTGTCTGTAACCAGAATATTGAAACTTAATTAGAGAATATTAATTCCCTTCGCTACAACTATCTGTGGCGAGTGGGATATACTTTCGAAAAGTGAAATAGAAGGACTTGGACGACAAAGTAAAGTGAACAAACGCGTTAGCTGGACCAAGTTTCACGAAAAAAGTCAAAATCAGTTCCTTGAACAAAATTAGCTTCACAGTAAGAAAACTCAATGTACACGTTTCACAAAGAGAAAAAAATCACTTTACAAAACTTTTGATAATAACTGACTTTCGTGTCCTTGACGGTAGCATCCAAGTAAAGATTGATGCCTACCTGATCAGCAATATATTTCAAGACATCAACAAGCGATGCTTCTTTCACATCAATGACATCAATCCGAAACCCTTTAAACTCACCGCTGAGATCGGGTACTTTTGTGGTTATCACATAAGGTTTTGCCGGGTGGTCTTCGGGCAGGTTGGCCGGTGACGGCACTGAAGAGAACGCCGCAATGCTCAGGCTACCGGCCAAAGCGACGGTCACACCATCGGCTCGGACTGGGGCGATCTCGACAACGATGGCCACTTCGATCTCTTCGTCGGGAACTTCAGCCATCCTCCCGCGCACCAAGACCGCCCACGCTTCTACCGAAACCTCGGGCCGAAGGCCGACTTTCGATTCGCCGACGTGAGCGACCGAGCCAAGCTCGGCTGGCAAGAGTCTTACGCCTCTCCCGCCTTGGGCGACATCGACAACGATGGAGATCTCGACCTCTACTTCACGACGGTCTAAAAAGAAATTTTGCTATTTTAAGTAAAGAATATGCTAAGATTAACCTTATGTTCAATAGAGAAAAATTGGACGTGGTTCTGTTCAACTGGGTTGAAACTCAAGCAGGATTTACTATTAATCTTGATGGCGCGCCAGTTTCCCCAAAATCACAAATGAAATATTTAGGGCTTCCTATTGGTGACACTCTCAAAGCAACAAGAAGGCTCTTGATCCTTCATTTCCAACGTCGAACAGCAGCTGCATACAGAAGCTTGTGGTTGAGTTATCATAGCAGAATAAGATAAAAGGTGAGAGAAATTAATTTGCTTGCTTATTTGAAATAAGATGTTCTGTTTAATCTTAAATTTTCTTGGTTCTGACTTGAAGCTTGGTTCCATGCTATTGAAATCAAACTGGAAAAAACAAACGCCGCTTGAAGGCGCTTCAGGCGGGAAGATCTTGTGATGTTTGTATAGTGGAGGCGTTTTAAATCTAAAGGGGTGAACTGGTATCATGTACTAGAGTTGTCGACAAACATCTTTTTTAATCCATTTGTCTGCTCTTGGGGTTGAACATGCTTATGGCATTGTGAAGTAAATTAGTTTGTAAGGTGATTTAACCATAAACAGAAAGCATTTCACTAGAAAAAGTCAGGTATCCCCTTGATATATTTTTTACCTACTGCCACTGTTGCCTCAATTTTCCCCCACTGTTAAAATCTAAAATACCAAATACCCCAAAAGGGGTCCAGAGACCCCATTGAGAGAGGCTGGACTGATATAAATGATCAAAAAAAGAAAAATAATGACTATAGAAAATGTTTTGCATTAAATAAACACAAAAAATTAAATAAATAAAAACTAAAATAAACTAAAAAAAAATAAATACAAAGAAGAAATGAAATTCACGAAAAAAGAAGAAAAAAAAGTCAACCAACGAAAGATAACTATAGAAAAAAAATTTAAAAGATGATTGTGTGGAGAAAGCCCATCAAGAGCAGCACCTGCGAGCTTCCTGTGTAGGTTTTCCAACACAGGTTCACCAGGTAAAAAATTCTGGATTGCCCTATTCATAGTCAACCGTGGAGTTCCATTTTACATTATCGATTTTCAATGTTTTTTGTATTATTCTATTATTTCTATTGTTGTTTATTCTGTTATTCTGCTCTATTCAGAATTTTGCTTCTAAAGATATGTTGAGTTCTCAATTGTTGTTGTCAACATAGTTTTCTAAAAAAATTGGTTTTTAAAAAGGGCATGTTTATTTATTTTGTTTATTTGATTTGCGACCTGAAACTTTGGATCTAAGGTCTGTCTACTTTGCTGTCTCAATCACTTTACATTTTAAGAATCTGTGCGATGTAGCTTTTGTTCGTACAAATCAAATCGATACATGTAGAAGAATCGAAATACGCCCTTCTTCAGTATTAACAGCTTTTGTTCGTATAAATCAAGTCGATACATTGATGTTAAGGAGTTTGATGTTAAGGAGTTTGATGTTAAGGAGTAACATCAAAACTTAAAACAAAAAGAAACTATTGAGAGGAGTGCCGCTTCCCACTCTGGCGCGACGCTGCTCACGATCCTCAACGAGGTGCTCGACTACTCCAAGATCGAGGCCGGAAAGATGACCACGACGCTGGCGCCGTGCGACGTCCGCGCGATCCTACGCGAGGTGGTCAGCGTCCTCGAAGCGGAGGTCACCGAGAAGGGCCTGTCCATCGACTCGCAGGTCGCCGACGCCGTCCCAGCGCGCATCGCCTGCGACCCCCTGCACCTGCGCCAGGTGCTGCTCAACCTCGCGGGCAACGCGCTAGGAATAATTCTTTCTACTTCTAGGAATAAATAGTATCATGATTTTTTTTTGCCCTGAAGTTTGGCAACGTCCATGATGATGCTAACTCGTGTGAAATTCTCAAAGAAACCCCTTACACAAAAGAAAAAAAACAAACAAATCGAAAACTAGTTGTCCACTACATCAAAAAGGCAGCATCAGACTGAACAAAGCCTTGGAAAAACCAAATTGATCATTCCTTTTTCCTTTTCCTAGTTATTATTATTTTTTCTTCGAAAAATTTGATCTAAGACCCCTCAGCCTCGGTTCCCGCAGCTGCGGCACCCCAGTTACCACTCCCCCATTTTGAATGGCTCAATAAAAAAAGTATAATGAGCTATGGTTTCCACTCAGATAAATTTAAGGGAAGGGGCAATAACAATTTTTTTTTTTAAATCCAAGAGAAGCAGTTCTATTTTAGCCTTTTCAGTTTGTTCAATGGAAATACAAAAGGCCATTTTTCAATGTAAATACCTAAAAAGATTTTTTGGGCCGGGCTGGATTTCGGTGACGGTCTTGACGAACTGCGATGGCATTACCGATCTACAGCGTATGGCCGATGCTTTGGCTATTGTTGCCTTGGAGTGAGCGGCTGTTTGTTGGACGCTTCCAGGAAGGCTATCGATTGCTGCCATCCGGCATCGCGCGGGTATCCACGCCCACAGGAGAGCTGAGCAAGGACGTCTGGGTCCGCCGGGATGTTCATACGCCTGTTACTTTCAGCGGGACGGCACACGCACCCTCCCGGGATGCTGTCTATTTGTCCCTCTAGCTGAAAGTAAAATTTATTTGAGTCACTGCTATCTTCATCAGTCGATTCTACAGACGCATATACAACTATGACTGATACTCTCCACTTTTTGGTCATAAAGTGAGCGACTAACATTCTATTACTATTACCTCTCCAAAGTAAACAAGACATGGTAGCTTCCTTATTCATCATGAGCCCTACTTCCTACCTATGCCCTCCGTCCTTCCTGCCTGAGTAAATAAATTGTATATCACATCAAATATTATACAAATAAAAAAAAAAGAAAAATTGAGAGGATGGAGTTTTAGAACATATAGTGCAACCTACTTCAATGTATACACTGATTTCTTATTATTCTACAGAAATTGACAATAATAAAAACTAACAGTAAAAAATCCGTTAGCAATGGAAATTGATCACACGGCCCAAGATTGAACTTGATTCCAAACAATGACAGATTTGCTTTTTTTGCGAATGACCACTATTGCTGGGTAAAAATTCGGACCTAGTGGTTCCTCTTGTAATAAAATATTACCAAATTCTGTTTCATCAAATGATTTATGATACATGATGATATTTCCATTGCCAGAATATCTTCAAATCTGATTTTGAAGTCATCGTGTAGGCTAATTACGTATTTCTGAATATCCACCGGCTCAATAGTAAACGGATATTTCAAAATGGAATTTCGATACTAACAGATACATCAAAAGAATCGGATTTTTATACGGATTTTCATCAAATTTAGTCTTACTTATCAAGAGCGGGACACCGGGACTCAGGGAATATAAATGACAACCGGGACGCTCAAAGAGAAATTACAGACTAGGACACTGGGACAAAAATGACGACCGGGATACTGGGAATATAAATGACGACCTGGACACAGGGACACAACTACAACGGGGATGCCAGGGGCACAGGGGATATATAAATGACGACGGGGACACAGGAAATGTTCGATTAGCAATCACCATCAACAAAGCTCAAGGGTAATCATTAGAATAATCAGGTATAGATAACGTACATAATACATGAAAATAGGAATGCAATAACAATAATAATAATAAGATAGCAGCACAATAGAAACACACAATAGCATTGTAAGAACACATAATAATAATAAATTAACCTGCAATATAATTTAACATATTGTATATATTTAATATAATAATTGTAAACTAGTAGTAAAATGTTATAGATTAAATAAAAAAAAACTTTTTTTCAACTGAAAGTGAGGAGCAACATTGAAACTTAAAAAGAAAAGAAATTATTCTCCGTAAGATAAAAATACCCCAATTTTCACGTTCTCCAAGAATTCCGGTTTCCCCCTCCAACTCCCCCAATGTCAAAGGATCCGGTCGGAATTTAAATTAAGAGCTTTAAAACACAAGCTCCTTCTAAATATCAAATTTCATTAAGATGTTATCACCCGCTCGTAAGTTACAAATACCTCATTTTTCCGAATTACCTCCCCCTCCCAACTCTACCAAAGAAAACGAATCCACTCCTGTTATGTCAGTCACGCATCTAAGCGCAGGAGCGGGATCTGGTAGCCCGCGCTCCCGGGCAGGGCCCAGAGCGCCCCATCGTGGCGCAGGATCCGGCCGTACCGCTCCCAGTGTCCGGGCCGGGGAGGGAGGGGGAGCTCGACCCACCCTTCGGGACCAGAGAGGAACGCACCTCCGTCGCGCATCGCGAGGAGCGCACCGGAGTTGCTGCGCTCGATTCCATCCGGCTGCGGATTTGCTTCGAGCTCGAGCCGGGTGAGGTGCTCGCCGCCGAACTCTTAGCCCTTGAACCAATGAGATCGTTTAGCTTAGGGCGCGGAAGGACATCCGACATTGTCGCCCGCAGCCAGTTATTCCGTATTCAAGGAATTGTCTGACAGCCGATTGCAAACCCATTCTGGTGCGAGAAAATCTTGAAGATCATGAAAGTCCTGGTTATCCTTTGGCAACAAAAAACACACGTTTGAGTTATCCCCCAAGACACCTAGGCCTCTAGGGCTAAGCCCAAAACAGAACCTAGGAGATTTGTTTGCTGTGGTTGCCAGATCGGAATCATGGTAGCCAGCCAAATCAGGCATCCATTGTAACGCTTATTATTTCAGTGTCATTCTGGTTCAAACAACTGAAATTGCGCCATTGTATTCCTAGGTCTAATATTTACGTTATCAAAGTATTATAATAGTGACTTATAAGTAGTGTAATAATCTGTCAATGAATATTTTAGAAGATGTTTATGGGACAACGCTCAATTTTGCTGTTTTCATCTAGATGAGGTATAAAAAAATTCAAAGTGCACAAAGAATGGCTTAAAGGTGCAAGTTATAGAATTAATAATGTAATAGCAGGGCTTCAAAAGTTTTTAAATAATAGTCTCTATATAAGAGACAAATATAATACAAAGCAAGTAAGAAAACCCATATAGGGATCAAGCATTTAAAGACACCACTCTTCTTCATAAATTAAATACAAAGTCCAATCAGCACAGATATATCGGTCAGAATTAAAAGTGCAAAGAATCAAGGATACAATGCTACGATATATCTCTTTGAATGCACCAGTGAACTAGACTCGGTAAATATCGACAAGCTGAGTTTGAAATACTTAAAATTATTTTAAAATTGTGGATGCGCAGTTGCCAACTAAAATACTTGGAAGTCATAAGCTAATTAGTTTTGTTGGACTCAAAAATTATTTTATTAAACTGTTGATGCGCAGTCAGCATCTAAAAGACTTGTAATTTACCAACTAGCTGTGTTTTTTGTATTCTGAAGTGCTTTCATTATTTTTTTATGTGCAGCCGGGCTGCCCTCCAATTTTTTGATATCTTAAAAAGGCAACTAGAACTTTTAATTTTTTTTACGAACATTTTCATCAGTAAAAAATATACGTAATATACGAATTAACTTACGTAGCGAACTTCTTTATTCGTATGTCTTTATTGCGTATGCGAGGGAGTTCACCCCTCGTCGATACCTCGCTCTTTACACTAAAGCTTAAATTCTGTTCCAATTCCTTAAGAATGGCCCTTGAATCACAAAGGCCGTAGAATAAATAGTTATACTACTTTCATTACAAGTGGAAATCCAATCTTCTTTGCTTCTTTTGCTGCTTCTTCTGCAGAAGTAACTAATGCATAAGGAGGAACTTTAACACCATAATTTTTGAGAATAGATTTTGATGTTTCTTCAGTGATGACTTTGTGATCTGTTTGAATGATTTCGTCAAAAATTTTCTTTACAGCAGCCATCGTTCGATCGATGAAATCAAAACTCAGTATATTAAACTTTGGTCAAAGTTGAAATGAAGATTTGAAGAAAGCTCCCTTTCTTGGATGTTTTAATTACAAAAAATATTCCTAACCTTGATTTTTCTATATATAGAAAGCCGACCCATAATGATCTGTATCTACATTTCTCGTCAAATCACCCTCCTTGTGTAAAAAGAGGGGTAGTAATTTCTTTAGTTGACAGGGTTCTAAAAATATGTTCACGTAATCATGTAAAATCCGAGTTAGATTATGTTAAAGATATTATATTCTGCAATGGCTACCGAATCAACCTCATTGAAAACAAAAGTTACGAATCTGAGAAAATTTGCCTTATTTTAGAAAATAGGAGGAAACATACCCTTAAAAGTCATAGAATCTCGATGAAAATCACACTGTCAGAATCAGCGTATCAGAGAACCCTACTGTAGAAGCCTCAAGCTCCTATCTACAAAAATATGGAATTTGTATTTTTTTGCCAAAAGGCAGATCACTGATGCGTGTTCATTTGTTTTCTTTTTTTTTTTGTTTTTTGTTTTTTCCCAGGGGTGATTTTATTGTAGGTACTAAGGATCAAAGGAACGAGGTACTGTAATTTGAATAACCTTAAAGATATTAAAGGAGCGGGGTACACTCGATTTCGATTAATTTGCAGTTTTATCACAATGAGGTAAATCGAGGTAAATGGAGTCCATAGAAATTTAACTCACCAATTCCTCGCTTGGTTGTTTTTTGCAAGGTACCATTTTGTCGACCGTAACTAATCGGCATGTGATTTAAAATAATGAAAATGGATCCCTAAGAAGCACAAATGGTGTAACGAGCAGCATTAAAACTTAAAACGAACAGAAAATATTGCGTATATAAGGGAGTCATCATATATAATATAATTGTCCAGAGGAAATTTTCAGCAAATAAGATTTTTCCCATGAAAAATACGATTAATATTCACCAAGATGCTTCTTGTTATTGCATAGATAGATAGATAGTTAAGTTTATTTAAAAAGCCCAAGGGCATCCGCTAAATCGTAACCTTCTCACAGTTGTTTTGTTATCGCATATTTGAACACACTCATGAGTTTTAATAGATCTACCGTACATAAGCATCAAATTCGTCGAGTTCTTTTAGCCCAAAGTAACTGGAGATCGTTGTCTATCACGATAAAAGGACAATCTTTACTGAGTTAGCTTAGTTGCCTAATTATTCAGACAACGTGCTTATTCGTATACCACTTAACAGATCTGGACTATATGAAAAATATCCATGAACTGTTAAACATCGGTCTTAAGACTCTTTTGGTACCTTCTTGGGGGGAAGGGGTCATTAGCAGACTAGGCCCACAGTCACTGTACTCGTTCTGTTAGCCAGGTTGTGGATTTTTAGCAAGACAAGGTATTTTAAAAATGGATATACTCGACACTGCTACATTGCCTTTGATTTGTTTATTGAGTTTTATGTGCCTATCTCCCTTCACAGTGATGGGCATCGTGATTAATGCGATGGGCTGTTGTCAAATCTGTTCCCGTTCTAGAGTTCAGCGAGACTCGCGTGTTTCGGACAGAGGAATATAAGCTCCGTTTGATCTGCAATCTGGTTTTATCCCAAGGGCAATTCTATGGATTGTCCCAAGGTTTAACCTTGCTGATTAATATAGTCTGAAATAAGATACAGACTAAGTGATGAAGCCTTTTTTATGGCAGTAGGCATTTCTTAGAGAGCTTTCTTAGGGAGAACACGACAAGCAAGCTGGGGTCTCATCCTTGGAGTACAATTAAATAAAAAAAAAACAAGTTTTTTAACTGAAAGTAAGGAGCGACATTAAAACTTAAAACGAACAGAATGACAGAGAAGAATTCTTTTGCAGCAATCCTGATAACCAAGACCGTATCCAGGGGGGGCTATGGTTTTAGGGGGGAGAGGTTGTTTGAACCCCCTCCAACCCGAAATGTTTCTGCGACTCGTAAAAGCGTAACAAAATGAAAACGAATATTTGATGTGTTTTTAAAGCTTTTTTTGTTGCCCCTCCCCTCCCGTAAAAAATCTTGGATACAGTCCTAGTGATAATATAAAAGAAATTACTTTAACATATAGCCCTAATGAAATCCATGATAACTTTTCCTTCTGAAAATATGACACAATAAATTTTATATGGATTAGCAGGTATTTGTTCTAATAATAGTTTAGTTTATATATCAGAGCTTGATCCACTTCGATAAATATTCGACTTATGATTTAAAATATCAAAACAAATGAAAGGATATCCTTTTTTGAAATCATTGTAACTTACAATTGTTCAACTATCAAATTTTGTATGTTTAGGTCCTAAATGTCAAATCGTTGATAAGCCCTAGACCCCCTAAATAAGCGGACCCCCTAAATAAGCGGCCCCCCAAATAAGCGCACCCCAAATAAGCGCACCCCAAATAAGCGCACCTCAAGTAAGCGCACCCCCAAGTAAGCACACCCCCAAATAAGCGCACCCCTAAAAATTTGGAAAAATTAATAAGCGCACTGTTCGTTTAATCGAATAATTACGATATAACTAAATCAACGCATTAACCATGCCACCTAAGACGTGTATAAAACTATAGCGTTTAAATCTCATACGAAGTCAGCTGTGAGAGCGTTACGATTTAGAAATGACAGGATTTGAAAACTCAATTATCATACGGAATCTTGTGATTTTTTTGGTAAAATGTTTGATTATAGATGATGATTTTCTAGAGTTATCTCTTCAGAGGAAAATAATTTCTTAAAGAATGCCTAGCGAAATAAAGGGAAATGAGTCTCCATCTTTGGACAATTGTGCGAAACTTTTAAGTCGTGGCCCAGATGAATTTATTCAATTTATGGTACTCAGCCAGTACTAATGCTTTTCTCAGTGGCTCATAGGGTTTAATAAACGTAGCCGGAGCTGATGAAAAATTTAGGGAAAGAATTCATTTGAAATGACTATGATTTGAAAGCTTCTTTTTGCTATGGACATGAAAGATTGTTGTCCTGTCAAGGCTAAATATTTTTAGCTGAGTACTTAATGCCCACGTGCAACCTAGTTGCCAATATCCAGCTTGCATGAAGAGTTTAAAGGTACGATTCTAGTATGGTAAAGTTTTAGCTGTCATGACGCCGCCGTTGCTGATGGCGGCATAGCCGCTGGCGAGCTGCATCGGGCTCACCGCCAGGCCGTGGCCGAAGGCGATGGTGATCATGTTGATCTCGCGCCAGGGCGACGGCACCAGTGGCGCACCGACCTCCGGCAACTGGATCGGCGAGCGCTCCAGCATGCCGGCGCGTTCCATGAACGACTGCTGGCGCTCCGTGCCCGCGGCCATGGCCAGACGCGCCGAGCCGATGTTCGACGAATAGAGCAGGATCAAATTTTACCAAATCACAAATAATAACTCTTTCCAAAAAAAAACTGAATGAACTAAAATAATTTCAACATTACCATGTGGCTATTTTTGAAAAATCCGCTCAATTAGATGGACAAATCACAAAATAGATGGCGCTGCATCAACTTTTCGTGAACCTACGAAATTTAACCGAAAATTTCCTTAAGTATTTCCCGATAATTCCTTTGGTGTTTATTTAAAAGTTCGTTATAATTAAAAACTAAATTTTTCTAAATTGCGTCTCATTTATTTATTGATAGTGATTTGTGGTAGTTTTATGCTTGGACGATTATTTGACTTCACGTCTGCTCATTCTTGGCTTAATGGAGCTCTTTACTTTTCTTTGAAAAACTTGTATGTTGGAAAGAGTTTTCTAAATTAAATTCTACTAGAAATGACCGCCAATCGGATTTTTTTTTCTCAACAGCTTGTTGAAAATGCGTCTAAAAAATAATTCGGATATTATGGGTCACGGTTCACTTTTTACAAGACTGCGCTTTGGTTGGCACCTACCTAGTGAAGGCTACAAAAACAATTATACCCGCAACCCGAGGGTACCGTGCCGATATGGGTGAATGGCTGCTGCTTGATGAGGTCGCCAATCACGGAACCTGATAGAAATGTCGACACTATCAAAATGAATGCCTTTTACAGAAAGCTGGGCAACCCTGGATGGACCAAATCAGACCCGTGCATCATAAGTAACCTTTTATGGGAGACTTAGATAATGATAAAATTCAACCAGTAATATGAAAGTAACTTGGACCTCTTTTGGCACAGCGGCTGGCTGTTTAGAAGCCAAAAACCTGGTTGGAGTGGCCTCCTTCAATTTTAAACTATGTTTTTTTAAAAGACGTTTTTAAATTTTTGGTTACTATGGGCTGTAGTTCGCTCTATCCTAGGTTGCAGCTACATCTGCTACATGAAAAAAGCTCGTTGGCGGAGACAGCTACATTTATCAATTAGTCAGGTATAAACATTACCAATTTTTGGTTTTGCCTATTTCCCTTGATAAGATTTTTACTTACAGGTTTTACATGAAAAATAAAGTATATTATGTTTTTTTAAATCTTTCATAAAATCCTCAAACCAAAAAATAGAGTCATTAGGATTTCACTAACAGGCATTCTACAAGACACAAACAAGAAACTTCCTTTATTCTAGTGTGTAGTATATTATACGGTGCTTTTTAATTAAACAAAACAAATTCAAGAACTAAGCTTAGGTTAGGTTTAAGTATAGGTTTAAGTATTAGGTTAGGTTGGGTAGCGATCTTTCTTTTCTCTTTAATTGAAGTTTTGTAAACTAGGTTGAAGGTAAACTTCTAGTTTTCGCCTATTTTCTTGTAATGAAGGAAGAGGAAGACATTTCTAACTTCATCTTGCTACACTGTCCGGTGGATTCAAATTTAGCAACCCTTGAAAGTGGTTAAGGTTGTGTTTTCTCTTATAGCTATCTAAATTCTAGGCTTTTCATATCACTTTCAATTTTTCTTACTGTACTTAAATAAAAAAATTGTTTAATGTCTGGGCCCCACTTTTCAGCACAAATTTCGTATAATTTTTCTTACTTGTAAACTTCCAGCTCAGTGCTTTGAAACATAGCTATTACAATAGTACCTGTATTGTACTCCAGCACGTGGGAGGATCTTTCCATGGTGGAATTTATCATGAGGGAAAAGAATTTCCATGAAGGGGGTGCAGGAGTTGCTAGCATTATCAAACAGTTCGTGGTAACGAACTGTAGTAAGGAGCGACCCGGCTCAATAGTAACCACGCCCAATGAAATCAGTCAATTCCTTTCTCATTGAACCAAAAAGTAGGTCAATTGACGAAGCAACTGCAAGTATCTTTAGCAAAAACGATTATACCAGCCTCTGCCTCTGGTACTCCTTTAGTCACCCCTTAGGTACAGAAGTTAAAGACCCATTCATGAAAACCTGCTTTTGGCCATTCAAGTAAGATTGAAACCAAGTCAAACTAATTCCAATCACGAGAAATCTTTTCCAGTTCAAATTGCAACTGCTTATGGATTTTAGGAAATAGGGGAAAACACCCCCTAAAATTCATAAATTCGTAACGAAAATCACACCATCAGATTCATCGTATCAGAGAACCCTATTGTAGAAGATTCAAGCTCCTATCTACAAAAATGTGGAATTTTGTATTTTTTGGCAGAAGGCAGATCACGGATGCGTGTTTATTTGTTTTTTTTTGGTTTTTTTCCCCAGGGGTCATCATATCGACCCAGTGGTCCGAGAATTT
Source organism: Alatinidae sp. Z8VKAUB7J3 (assembly GCA_010016025.2). Lineage (NCBI taxonomy): Eukaryota > Metazoa > Cnidaria > Cubozoa > Carybdeida > Alatinidae > Alatinidae sp. Z8VKAUB7J3. The sequence goes on along the minus strand of JAAAKM020721499.1, from coordinate 180,174,247 downwards.
CGCGAGATGGCTCATTCTAACTGCTTATTCTTAGAATAAAGATAACAAGCCTTAAATTTGAGTGAAAATATTTTTCACTAGGCAGTTTTTTGTTTTTTTTTAAGCTAGTTTTTTGTACTTTTACTTACTATGGACACTGGGATGGGAAGCATTCAATTGCACCCTGTTAGTGATTTCAGGCCATGGAGTTGTCAATGGGACATTGTTAATGCGTCCAGCCCTATCCATTCTGGTAAAGAAAAAAAGATTATACGGTCTCATGTGCCACCTTACGATAAATTAAAAATCAGACGACTTAACCCCAGAGCATGAGTGCTTGTTTTGAAACACTAGCACTAGCACTCCCTTTACAATAATGTAAATGGAGGGTTGACTAAACGTTAAAAATGGGTGCTAGTGTGGAAACACTAGCACTAGAACTCTCTTTACACTAATGTAAAGGGAGGGTTGACTAAGCGTTAAAAATCAGACGACTTAACCCCAGAGCATGAGTGCTTGTTTTGAAACACTAGCACTAGCACTCCCTTTACAATAAGGATATTTGTATTTTTTGCCAGAAGACCAATCACGGGTGCGTGTTTATTTGTTTTTTTTTCCAGGGGTGATCGCATCGACTCAGTGGTCCTAGAATGTTGCAAGAGGGCTCATCCTAATGGGAATTAAAAGTTCTAGTGCCCTTTTTAAGTGACCAAAAAAATTGGCGTTTATTTTTTACTAATGAAAACGTTCGTAAAAAATTAAAAGTTCTAGTTGCCTTGTTAAGTAATCAAAAAATTGTAGGGCAGCTAGGCGTCAGCCTGTTGACAGAACAAATGTGTTACGATACAGGAAATAGAAATAATAATGATAGGTATTTCGGAATGAACTCCACAAATGTTTTGTTGAGCCTCTAATGTTTCCTGTGTCGTACTGGGAGGGGGGTTCGCAAAGGATACCATTTGTGTGATTTTTGCTTAACCAGTTCCATGCACAAACAAGTTTATTTGCATATGGTTTAAGTGAATGGGGTTTGAGCTAAACAGGGTTGCATTGAATGGGGTTTGAACTAGCCAGCAAATAAAGCTGATAAACTTTTTGAAAGCTTGATATCAAATAATACTGTATCAGCAGTTGCTATCCCTCCAAATCTAAATACATATTTTAACCCCAAAAGTGGCAAATTCTCCACAATTGACCTGCAAATGGTGTTAATAAATATTTTGAACAAAATTTGTATAAAGAAAATTGATAACCTTTGCTCTGTCCATTATGCCACAGTTTCCTCATTAAATGAAAATCAGCATAAAAATCCGATTTTTTGATGTCCTCCTCTTGTCCCCCGAACTTAAATACTCTTGCCTGCCCCTCCTATCGATTGCATGTAGAATAGTTTTAAAGAAGGTTTTATTGTATAGATAAAAAGGTAAGGGTATGAAATGTAATCTAACTGGTTATGTGATAATTTTTTACAAACAGAAGGAGAACGGAGTTTTGATGGGGAAAATTCGATTTACTTCATTAGTAATAGCTAATTCAAAATAAAAATGATATTGAGAAGAATATTCAGTTTTAAGTATTAGATCGATAGAAACTAAACCCTTAATTACTAACTATGGCGAACATCGAATATTATTTGTTAAATATTTACCTACTATATTTTAATTTCAGGCTTCTGTATTGCATCAAAAGCACTACAGCCTCGGATTTGCAACCAACAATCTCAGCAAAATGTACTATTTAATTGATTTTTATTAGCAACTTAAAACTTTTTCACGCGCTGACCAATAGTTTGCGTAGCGCTGACAAATGAATCTATAACGTCTCTAAGTAGTTACTAAAGATATACGTAACTTATAAACTAGCTTACGTAAAGAACTTTTTATTCTCATGTTTTTACTACACATATGAGAGGGTTCGCCCCCTCGTCAGTACCTCTCTCTATACACTAAATCTTAAATTTTGGCCCAATTCATTAAGAATGACCCCTGAATCACAAAAGCCGTAGAATAAATAGTCGACATTACTAAAAAAACTTTAGGGTAAAGAGCGAGGTATTAGGAGGAGGTGAGCTCCTCATATGGGTAATAATTTCACCCCCAACGGAAAATTTTCTCCCCTCCGTGGAAATTTTGCTCTTCAATGGGAATCAAGCCCATAAATAAAAAAAAACACGCTAATGCACTGTATCGATAAACACTAATATTGATTTTTTTTTCAAACGTCATGTTTTCCACAATAGAGTTAATCCCAGACAGATAAAAGTCGTCCTGTACCCTACATTTATATAAACTGCCTAATTAATTTATTTTGATTAAATGTGCAAAGAGTAGAAAAAAGATGCGCAAATTTTAGCCATTGTAAATTGTTTGTTCAGACAACTTCAATCTGAAAGTTTGTCGATTTATAAGGCACTTGTATTGATTTCTGGGACATATGAGACACTCCAAAAGCTGAGAAGTGATAATGTATTCAACAACTTAAGCAAAAACATATCCAAATTTTTGGCTTTACACGATATCCAGGAATTAAAATCTCCACAATCTAATACCAGTGCTCAAAGCAATAGAAGTCAATCCATTTCCATACATCCCAAAGACTTTTTTTGCTGGTAACTTAAAATGGCTTGTAGCCAAATTTCACGATTAAGCATCAGTTGCGGCGTCACATAATGAACGCTTATAATGCAAGAATTCAAATTTCAAATTTACTCGTTTTTGGTTGAGTTTGGACATTTCCAAGGAGTTCCCACTTTCAAAAATCGTGTACACAAGAAGGCGTGCACCATACGGGGTGCACGGAGGTGTACCCTGCCGTCACCCTTTGGCAGCGGGTGAATAAACCACATCATTGAATCAAGGAGATAGTAATTGTTATTTGGAAGTGTACAGACATTTTCAGGGGGATTTTTAGGTTGGGGGGGGTTGAAAAGAGGGTGATATGTTGAGGGAACTTTGTTTGGAGTAATTTGTCATCGGGGAAGAAAATTTTCAAGAAGGGAGCGCAGGATTTTCTAGCATTATTAAAAAAAATGAAAAAATAAATATGAAAAAGTTTTTTTTCAACTGAAAAAAAGGAGAAGCATTAAAACTTAAAACGATTAGAAATTGTTACGCATAAGCATTATTAAAAAAAAAAAACAATGAAAAAATAAATATGAAAAAGTTTTTTCAACTGGAAGTAAGGAGCAGCATTTAAACTTAAAACGAACATAAATTATTACGTATATGAGGGGCTCACCTCCTCCTAATACCTCGCTCTTTACGCTGAAGTATTTTTAGTAATTTAAACTATTTATTCTACGACTTTTGTGATTCAGGGGTCATTCTTAATGAATTGGGACAAAATTTAAGCTTTAGTGTAAAGAGCGACGAGCTTAGAGCAGAGCTTTTTTCGTATGCTGATGCTATTGCTGCTGGAGTTGTGGGGAGAGACCCTTTATGTTACAATAAGCCTCCCCAAAAAGCTGTAGATATGCTATCAATATGGGCAAATAGTGATAATATGGTTTTCTGACGCCGTAAGTTAGTTAGTGTGTGCTTCCGCAAAATGCATAACCTGGCTGCTTTCAAACCGCAGGTGAAACTGAATGGACAAGAGATTGTAGTTGCAGAACACGCACGCTTTCTGGACCTTATTTTTAACAGGTATCTCAATTCCATCATACATTAGCTTTACAGTCGGAAGCGATGATTCCTTGAGAATAAAATTGCTTCTGTCTTGGATTTGTCAAACACAAGCTTATTAGTTTCTAACCAAATTTGGAAATACGAACATACCCTTGATGACAAGGATTCTAAAGTTGCTATTTTAATTGATGTGATATTCGCACAAACATCATTAGCATATGTCTGAATTTTTACATTAGGCATATTTAGTTCTAAAAGTCGACAAATCCTCGGGAAACCATCTATCTGGTCTTCAGTATTTCAAAGTTTCGTTTTCGGACCATACTTGAGCATTATAGTTACAGTGGCTACCATTATTCTAATCCTAGTTCACAGACTTGTCTTCTTATTCTTCCATGTCAACATAATGGCAATTACTTTTTATTATTAATGCAATTCACAAATATTGTCCATTAAATTGTTCTTTGCGTGCCGACATGGAATAAGATTTCAGAGAGACAAAACTTTTCCGTAGGGTTAGGTCGGTCACGTATCTAAGACTTGTGCTTATTTTTCCCACCAAGTTTCACCCCGATCCCTCCACTATAAGTGTTTTCCTAGTTTTAGGTTTCTCCTCTCAGCTCCCCCCTCCAATGTCACCAGATCTGGTCATGATTTAAAATAAGAGCTCTGAGACACAATATCCTTCTAAATATTAAATTTCATTGAAATTCGATCACCCGTTCGTAAGTTAAAAATACCTCATTTTTCCTAATTTTTCAGAATTAAACGAAGATTTAATGAAGTGACACTTTATTGAAGTGGCAATTTATGGAAGCGACGATTAATTGAAGCGACAATCAAGATTTTGGCAACCATCCGATCTAAAGAGGCTAGAAATTCTTTCATTTAGGTTATGTAAGTAGAAGGAGAAAAATCAAGTTTGTAGAAGCTCTCCCTAAACCCCAGCGTTGATACAAGAATTTATTGAGGCGACAGTTTTTGAATTGACGAATTGTTGAAGTGACGATTTATTGAAGTGACAACCGTTAATTTTGCATATCCAAAGCCAAAATTAAATTCAGGAAACCCAATTTCCTCCGTATAGCTAGATGGTCAAATTTAAGATTTTGAAACTCTAGACACTTGCTGCAGCACTATTCACTTCGATTGCGAGGGTTTGAATCTAATCGCTGCCACCACTGTAGTGCTTTTTGGTCATTCGGGTTGCTCCAACAGAAGACTGTACTAGCTCAACGGTCAACTCTCTGAAGTGGATCTTTCTCGGGGGTTCTTGACGCTAGAGGAGGAATAAGGCCCCTAAAATGTCAAACTGGGCTTATTAGGAGTTTCAGAAACTCATATCCCAGGGGCAGGAAGCATGAAATTAGGTAACAGAATTTGTTTACTCAGGCAGGAAGGATGGGGTAAACAGACAGGGAGTAGGCCTCATGATGAATAAGGGAGCTGCTAAGTCTTGTTTAGGCTGGGGAGTTATTAATAGAATAATAATTGCTCATTTTATGACTAAAAAGTTCAGGGCATCACTTATGGTAGTAGTTGACGTTTCGCACGCGTCATTGATGCAGTTATCCCAGTTTTGGTCATTCTCCAATAAATTCAGAGCTTGGCTGCACTACGGTAAGCGTCATGTATAGTACCGTCAAAGGATGTCATGTATAGTACTCAAAGGATGTCGGACCGGGTACATTCACCAAAAGCAGGCGATGAAAGAATTCGCCAAACAGCTTCATTACTGCTTATGTATCTTCCAGCCTGATATTGTACGTTTCCTTGCTGTTCTTTTGATTCCTCGTTTTTCTAGTTCGGGCACTTCCAGATAAGCTAGGATGATGAAAATTGGCAGGCGTATCAGGGACCAGACCAGATTAAATTAGAAATAGTCTTATCCCCGATTCGAGCAACTGGGGGAAAGCAAGCGAACGGGATGGTTGAGATTAATTTGATTTACCTATACAACAAATGATTGTTCTTCTTAATTGTGGATTGCTAGGCCAGGGGTATGATTCTCGCCTAGGAAACGAAAAGTCTCAGGTTTGAATCCCTGACCGCGGTTGAGTAACTATCCGTGGTTTTAAATCTTTTCATTAATAAGCGGTCGTTTAGAAGCTTAAATTCAGGTGTGTGTTGATGCCAATTTTTTTTCTCTTTCCTCTAAATGTTGGTTGGACCGATAAGTACATAGGGGGAGGGGATGAAGAGTCGATTTTCCCTAAAATTATGAGATAGCTTCATTTTTTAAACAGTTAACTTGTCTTTTGTATTTTTGGAACTTGTACCCCCCTCCACATCTTTAAAATTCCGTCTCACATGTTAAATTCTTCATAAGCGTTAGCAGTCATCGGCAGCTTTAAATTTCATTTAGATGTACTCTTGGTATTTCTTGAACCTATACAATTTTTACCATTTTCGACCTTTTCTGTGTACTAAAATTCCACATTGCAAGCAAAACATGAATCGTATTATATATAAAAAGATATGAAAATATTTCATTTAAAATCTAAAAAATTTTCCGTTTTATTTTCATTAAAAAAGTAACATTCAAACAAAATATCATTACATCATCTATCTATCTATCTATCTATCTATCTATCTATCTATCTATCTATCTATCTATCTATTTATGTATGTCTGTAACTATATAATTGATGTTTAAATTTGCCCTTCTGTCTTATAAGGTTCACACCCTCTAACTGAAAGACTAGTTTGGTTGTTTCTGTCCACCAACAGTCGTGACTCTCGATAACTTGAACCAACTCGCTTTTTATCAACGACCTACAAACCATACTTGGAAATTTTATGCTGCAGGAAGCAGACAAGTTTCTTCTACGACGTGTTCACTCTCTCTCTTTGTTGTCTTTCTGTATCACTTCGATGTATTCTCTCTCTCGCTCTTCGACGTGTTAACACACTCTCTCTCTCCCTAACTATATAAACGGCTATGATAGCCAGAATAAACATTCTGTCCACAGGAGATACGATCTCACATCTGGTGCCGTGACCCTAAGTGCCAAAGCCATCCCAACAGCATCTCCAACAACAGCGGTTTTCCCGAACCACACACCCTATGAATTGGTCCAGTAAAAGAAGTCTTTGAGAAAAAAATTCTAAACCTTGGCATTCGATGAACAAAATTGTTTTTTCAGCAAAATGTTCAGAAAAAATTGTTGAATAACGTATGCAAAATCGGCCGAATTAACCGTTCGGAAATAAACCTTTTTCGGGGAAAAAAGGGGAAAGGAGAGGGATTTCAAATTTAAATTTCTGAAATATTTTCTAGGTTGAAAGGACGTGTCCTATTAATTCGAGTCCAGGGAGACCGAATATGACGAAAAGATATATATGAAAAATACTTTCTTTCTTCTCTCTCTCTTTTACCTTTTTACTTATCTTTACTTCTTTCTTGCTTTTCCTTCACTCTTTTTTACCTTTGAATTTTATTTACTTCTTTTTCTCTTTTTTTGTTATTTTTGTTATCAATTCTTTTACCTTTCATTGATTGTAAATAATCTATTCAACTCTTACTTCATTATTTCCGCTTTTATTTTGTGTCATTTGGCAACAAGTGTTATCTGGCATGTACACAGTAAGTCGTCCCCAAAGACATAATTATAAGATTTTTCGACTACGTTGAACAAAATGGCTATCTCAGTATTTTGATCCGTCGACCTGGGGAAATAATGAGCATGGTAGGGGGCATAGGTGCCTTCCACTTTTTATGGTCACTTAAAAAGGGCACTAGAACTTTTCATTTCAGTTAGAATGAGCCCTCTCGCAACACTCTAAGACAACTAGGTCGATACGATCACCCATGGGAAAAAAACAAATAAACACGCTTCCCTTCAGGTCCCATGATGAAAATCAGCTTCATGAGGAGACACATCAACGAACAAGTTTCACGAAGAGAAAAATCAACATGCAACATGTTTCAAGAACAGAAATCCGAACGCAGCAATTTCCACAAACGAAAAATCAGCACGCAATGGGTTCCATGAACAAAATCAGTTTCACGAGGATAAAATCAACGAACGAATTTCATAAAGAGACAAATCAACGGGCAACAAGTTTCACGAACAGAAATCAGGACGCAGCAAGTTCTTCGTCCAAGGCTTCGCGATCGCGCGCGCCGCGATCCTCCAGGAGGAGCCAGGCCAAGTACTCGAAGTTCTCCGCGGCCTCCGGCAGGTTCGCCCGATAGACCGGCGACTTTCGCGCCTTGACGATGCGCCGGAAGTGGTCGATTGCCCGGTCTCTTGCCCCGTTCACAAGGTGGTAGAGGGCGAGCTGAACCTCGCCCTCTACCCGCTGCGGGGCTGTCTCCGGCAGCGCGGCCCGGTTGATCGCGACCGCGTCTCAAGAGCAGTTCAGGTGTTGTTAGTTTCATGTATTGCTGTCAACAGATTTCGAGTAGGAGGGGTTCAATTTTTTTTTTGATTTTTCTATGTTTTTTTTTAGTAGATATTGGACAATTTTCTCTTTCCCACCCTGCAAATATTCACTTATGTTCCAACTACTGTTTTTATTGTTGTTCTTTTTTTTCATAAATATGTGGTATTTGTTCAAGTTGTATTTTCCAGGAAACATTGTCTTTGTGTTTATTTTATATTTTCTGAAACTTGTATATTTAAAATCAGCATTAAATTATATTTCTTTGGATGTAATTATTGGTATCAAAACTCCATTTTTTAGAGTTTCGGTTACTATTGAACCGGGTCGCTCCTTACTACAGTTCGTTACCACGAACTGTTTGATATTTTTACATTTGATAATTACCTTAATACCCGTACTATTTTGAATGATACATCTAATCATTGTGTTGACGTTTCAGACTTCACTAGGTAAGGAATGGAACCTGAAAAGATACCATCCATACACTGGATGCATACAGTGGATGGCGCACAAAGCGTTCAAAATAGACTAATAAGAGGTAACTTTTGATAGCAAAGACTAAATTTGATGAAACTTATATATTTAATATCAGCATGAAAATCTGTTTCTTTTGACGTATATCTTAGCATCAAAATTCCGTTAAAAATCTTAGCATCAAATATCTTATTAAGATTATATATCTTAGCATCAAAATTCCGTCAAAATTCCGAGAGTTACACAGCTAAGAGACAAGAGAAATTACACACCGAGACACTCAAAGAGAAATTACAGACCGAGACACCGGGACATAAATGACGACCGGGACAAAGGGACACAACTACAACGGGGACGCCGGAAGGGCAGAGGGGGGATATATAAATGACTGACACAGGGAATATTCAATTAGCAATCACCATCAACAAAGCTCAAGGGCAATCATTAAAAAAATGCAGTATAAATCTGAATAAAATTTTTTTTCCATGGACAATTATATGTTGCATGTTCAAAAGTAAACAAACAGCAAAATAATGCAAGTAAAAGATAAACACAGTGCCGACCAGTTGCTTATTCTGAAGCTTTATATTCACAAATGCCCAAGCTCTTGACCTTAGCAAAGGCAACACGAGTTTTGCGTGGCAGTCATAGCATGTCACTAGTTTCAGGCCTCCATTATTCAACATTACAGGGCTTTACAATATGAGAGACGTTTGTACGTTGCATTTATAAGTTGCTGCAAATGCCCCATATCTAATATTAGCATTTCGGTGTCAACTCTATAATATCCATATAAGAGACATAACCTCTTTCCTAAGAATGAAAGTAACAGATAAGGAGCATTAAAACCCGAAATGCTAACTTTAAGAAGGTGGAAACACTGCCCTGCCGAAAGATTCTCGATTGTCTATTTAATTTTCCATGCAAAAAAAAAAATCCGAAATGATCAGCGTTGCCAACACGGTACAATTGTACCGTTTTTGGTACAATTTAGAGGTCCTGGTACAATAGAGTATGTTTTGAAATTGCCTAGGTAAATTCGGTTTAGGAAAAGAAAACAGTAATGGCCACAGACTACTGCAAGTTGTAGGTATAACAATGTAGTTATAACCAATTCAGTATTTGGTCATAAAATGGCCCATAAGTTATCATGGTATTCACGTGATGGTAAGACAGCTAACCTTACTGATTATGTTATTGTAAACCGAAGACTGGCAGGATCAATACAAGATACTAGGGTATATAGGAGTTAAAACGTTGGTAGATTCCAGGATGAAAATTTGATTAAAAATGGCTCTAGCCAACTGAACGAAAGCTATAAACTTTATTTTGGAATTAAAGCCACCGATACCGCAGCTACCATAAATATTAAATCCCTGGTTATGCAGCTACACAATTCCTGTGAGATTTTCCAAAACGACTAACAAAATTTCCAATTTAAATATGATTTGGATTTAAATATATATTCACTTCATCTCAATTGTATAGCAGCAGGGAATTTAATTTCCTGCAACTGCATGGTCGTCTTGGGACAAGTTAACATAATTATTCTACCATTAAGAAAACAAATCCAAAACCTTTATGAAGCTGTCTATACTCGCGCTACAAAATCTATTTGTGTTGATCAAAATGCCCATTTGATCCAGGAAATGTCATAAAACGAAGAAAGAAACAAAGAACAAACAAGGAAACAAAGAAAAGAGCCCTGGCATAATCCACTTATCAACTGATAAATTCTTTATTGAAAGATTAAATAAAAAAAAACTAATTTTTTTAGCTGAAAGTAAGGAGCGACGAAACGGATCTTTCCACGGCGGATTTGGACGCGCTGGTCCGGGATCATGACCTCGTCACCGCCTCGGCGTTGTTGGACCTGGTTTCCGAGGCTTGGCTCGATCAGTTTTGGGGCGCCGTGAAAAGACAGGGCGCCGGTTTGCTCGCGGCCTTAACCTATGACGGGCGGCTCGCGTTTTCACCCAGCGACCCGATGGACGGGGTGATCAAGGATCTGGTCAACAGTCACCAACGGGGCGACAAGGGATTTGGAAACGATTAAGATGTTTAAAATGCATCATCGTTTTAAATATATTTGAGAAAGGCTAGGACTCTCAGTAAAACATTTACTTATTTATCTGTACTCACAAGATATTTATTACTCAACAACGTGACTATAGTATTTCTTCGTATACACCTATTTATGTAACTCGCCGACAAAGTTCTTATATCATCAATGTAGGAAAATAGGGATTTTTGAAATGGTTTCTATGATATATTCAGAATATAATTAAAGACGTTTTTGAAATTAAGGCGTATAAATTTGATAAAACTTAATTATATATATTGTTAGCAATATTGAAAAAAATATTTGTAGTGTTTAACATGAATTAAACAATAAAATGAGTTCTTTAACACTGAAGTTGAAAAATCAAAACAGCTTCCATTTTGTTATTTTTATGATGGAGAGGCAGTTTGGGTTTCGTCGTTATTTAATGATCATGGATATGTGTTGTTTGTTTGTTTATTTTTTTTGTTGCCCCAAGGGATGATCCTATCAAACCAAGGGAAAAATTGTTGTTCAAGGACATTTAGAGCAACTACGAAAGTGCTACAAACCATTAGAAAAGGAAGAGAAGAAAAAAAAAATAGGTCTTCGTTTCAAAGCAAACGAATATTCTGTATAATGTAGGAATCCCTATTGAATACTACTCCTTTTTTAAAGCCTAGTTTTTGCTTAAAATTAAGACAAATCCAAACAGATGCTAACGATGATAGAACAGTTGCTGAAGGCAAATAGCCCCCCTCCATTAGCAAGTCAAGTGTTGAAGCAACAATTTGCAATAGGCCACCGCCCAAAAGCAGCCCGAGCGCAGCAAAAATGAAGCCTTGCACCGTCACCGGAACCGCAGGCTCATATATTTCCATTGTGTCGGTGACCAATTGCTGATCTGGCTGGGTGCTCAAAGATAGAGCTTGGCGAAAAATATCAGATGATTGAAATGTTTGAAGCTGTTCGGACAGTCGATCAAATCGCTCAATAATGGCGGACATAGATTGCCCCCGCTCGGCCAAAAATTCGTTACAGCGCTGTGTCACCGAAGATATATATGTTATAAATAGGCTAATATTGTGTTAATGTCAAGTCAGTAACTCTTTTGCTCATGAGATTAGAATGGAGGTACATGACTTTCACCGCGGAGTAAGCCACGTACTATAAAATCGAGATTTCCGTCAAGACAACAGAATAATTATGGATATATGTTAAATCAATAATATAAGTTGTATGAGTTTAAGAGATTTCATGAAAGTCGTTCTCCTTCATTATCACAGTCCTGGCGAAGTCGGATGAGAACGCGTCGACGAGCAAAAAAAAGAAAACGCCACCCCTCTGTGTCCTCTGTGCCCTCTGTGGTGAATTCTCCGGTCTTCTTCCTCCTCCCTCCGCTCCCGCCGTAAATCTCGAAGCACAAGCAGAGCGAAGAACGTCCCGACGAAGCCTGACCCACCAACAAAGCTCCGCTCTGCGTCTCTGTGGTGAAGTCTTCTTCTTCTCCGGCTCCGACGCCGCGCTAGATCAGACTAGCTCTCCGAATCTACCATATAATTCTCCAATCAATGCTGTTTCAAATACAAGCTTAGACCTTATTAATGTGAGTATAACAGTTGTCTACATCCCAGCTACCCCCATTACCTTAATAACACCAGATATATCTCTTAGGATAAATTTACACTTGTTTTCTAATGCTTCCCTGAATAGAAGACAAACACACAACTTAATGTGTTGTGAATTCTTTTTATGGCATTTGGTATTAACCAAGTGAATATAGCAATTGCAAATTCTGTGGTCAACAATTCTGTGTAGAACAAGTCTTATTTGTAAAGTAAATATGTGTTTGATAAATTTTAGTGTCAAATAATTTTACTTTTATCTGAAAAACCAAGAATCTTAAAAGAAATAAATTCAATAAATTATTACAAAACTATGGAGGTTTTCAATTCAATTTTCTTATTGGCATAACCTAATTGCATAAGATTTCTAGGATGTACGTAGTTAAAAAAGTGGTTTTGTCATGCTTCATTTAACTTTTTTTTTAATCCAATTAAAACTCTTTAACAACTTCTTAAACAACTCACTCAAAACTAACTCACATCATGTGCCCTCTGGGATTTAATGAACACATGACTGACACTGTAGGTGTGGCGCAAAGGCACACAGCGTTTTACAATGACATGACAAAACTAGAAACTACAATCAAAACAACTTCCTTTTTGGTAATTTTCCACCCCCCCCCCCCCGTTTACTACGTTTTTGGAATTTTTCCACACACACCCGTTTATTCCACCTCCCTCGTTTATCAGTGAAATTAGAGGGAAACCTTGGCGCTTAAAACAATCAGAAATTATCAGGAGAATAAGGGGAGCTGCTACCCCCTCTATATCGATCTTCTCCATTACGCTAAGCATTATTTTCCACTTTACTAAAAGACTTATTAGAATACAGCAAATCAATCTAGTTGGTGACTGCAGGTGGTTTATTTAACCATATCATGTTTGAACTAAAAATGTAAACATGTCTTACAGAAAATCATATGTTACAAAAAAAACACACAGCCTACTTCTCCCCTCCCAAACCAAAAAAAAATCCCTCTGAAAACATTTGTACACTTCCCAATAACCATTACTAAATGTAAATACTGGTCAAAGTTTGTAACTTACAGCCCCTCCCACGGAGACTGTGGGGGAGTATGTCGTCCCCAAAGACATGTTTATTAGGTTTTTCGACTATGGTGAATAAAATGGCTATCTCAGAATTTTCTATCTCAGTGATGATTGGTTCAGTGATGAAGGATATTTTCTATTCTTCCCGCAGACGAATTAAATTTTGTAACGAACTTCTATATTCGTATGTTTTTATTATGTATTTGAGGGGGTTTACCCCCTCTTCAATACCTCGCTCTTTACACTAAAGCTTAAATTCTGTCCCAATTCCTTAAGAATGACCTCTGAATCACAAAGTCCGTAGAATAAATAGTTGAAATTACTAAAAATACTTTAGCGCAAAGAGCGAGGTGTTAGGAGTTTGCGAACCCTGTATGCGTAATAATTTCTGTTCGTTTTAAGTTTTAGTAAATTTTCTCAGGCTCGAAACTTTCGATGGGTAACACTAAACTTGGTGAATTCTACATCTTTGGAATCAGCATAATAAGCTGATTCTTTTGATGCATCTATTGATCGAAATTTCGTTTTCTAGAGTTTTAAAAACTAATAAGTCGAGTCAAATAATGACGAAGACCACACTGCCTTTCCATATTACAACTACAGAAGAGAGAATAATGAGGACTTTTTATTCCCAAGACAGTGAACCAACAAAACCTATTTGAACTTCTGTAAAAAAAACTTTTGTTTTCTTTTCAAGTTTAACTTTGCTCGTTTTTTTTCCGAACATGCACAGTAAATCTCACAAAAAGATTTTTTCTTAATTTAGGCAATGAAACTAAACAAATTAATGTGATTTGTTGAAATAAGACGTCTATTATATATATATATGTATAGCTTATCGCCTTTCTTTAACTTTCACCCGAGATATGTGTAACTTTGTCTCATAACTAGAGAGGTAAGCGTCGACACTGTTCCGTTGACGAGTATCAACGTGGCCCCGATGGTACAAACTATGCTGTTGGCGGTGAGGTGCAAATTGATGTTGCTGAAATAAAAGGTGACCCACAAGCCACAATCGAAAAAATGCAGACGGTGCGTGCAGCGGCACTTGCGCCACAAGAGCCTTCAAGTGCTGATCGCTCAATTGCTGCAGATGCCACACAAAAGCTTATGGCAGCGCTTGCCAGCCAATCAGCTGATGGCGATGCTGACTCAGGCAAATCGACCTTCAAAATGTTTGGTTTTTTGTCTGCTTTAATCGATTAAGTGGAATAGAAAAAAAATAGTACCTGGATATGGGAAAATTTATTAGCATTAGAATATAAGATTTCAATCCAATAGACATGATCGGAATGAAATCGACATTACATAGAATTTGGGAACATCTTATTGCTAGTGAGAAAGTTTGATATTAAATTTGAACATAATAATTTGGCCAAAAGTTTCAGTTTTGTATCTCACTTTGCTCAAAATCTGCCACTAGAATAATGTGTCTAGTCTAGCTTTCCGTTTTTTTTTGTCTGTCTTTGAATTGCAGAGCTACAGTATCAGAAAAAGGAAATGCTATTTACCTGTTCACCGCTAAAACCGAACTCTGTATAGATTAGGCCGTTGAATTGATCAGTACAACAATTTCAGATATCGATGAATGCCAAACTATACCCGGACTTTGTAAGAATGGGAAATGTGTCAATACTCTTGGGTCATACAGATGCATGTGCAACAAAGGATTTAAACCGGATCATTCGCTTTCGTTTCATCAAACCCTGTTTCTGCTTTTGAGTGGAAAGCTCCGTTGTAGCAGGCAAGCAGGCAGGCAGCAGTTTCAAATTGAAGATGGACAAAAATCTATAAATGTCAAATACACGTGGCAGTTACCCGGCCCACAGCCAATATATCTCCTTTGAGTGGTAAATAGAAAAATTAGGGCAACAAAAAGTGGCATTTTCCCACGGCTTCAAAAGTGCTACCATCTATTGTTTCTACCCATTTCTGTTCGTGATAGGGTAATTAAATTTAGTACCAGCTATACTTAAGGCTCCCCCAGATTTCTGAAGGGATTTTCCGAGGAATTATGCCAAAAGCATCTAAAACTTTCTTTTAATTACGTAGATTTCCCAGAAGTCACTGAATTCTTAGAAGAAAAAAAGGACTCGGAAGGTGTGAACACTTAGCAGTATTTCACCTCTAGTTAATTTTTATTTCTGAAAGTGTTTTTGTAATAGGCTTGTATAGTGTACCGAAAAGTAGTATTTCATTAGGTGGTAAAAAAAATTTTTCATTTCCCCAGGAAAATATGATCCAGTCATGACATGCACTAGGGTGACTCATCGTTCAACACTCACTTAAACCTAGGACTTCCCTAGTCGATTGGTGCACAAGGTGGTAACGTTGTATATTAAGGATGACCTCTCTTGTGTCTTCGGTTCAAGATCATCAAGAGATGTTTTTCAGTGCGTTGCGTCTTTTTCAAGACAACGTCAAAGTTTAGCTTTCTTTCAAAACTTTGGACTCTGGGAGGAGACCTAGTTGGCCTCCAATTTTTGGTTACGTAAAAATGCAACTGGATTTTTAATTTTTGCACGAACGTTTTTGTTAGTAATAAACATACGTACCTTACCAATTAACTTACGTAACGAACTTCTATATTTGTGTATTTTTGTTACGTATATGAGGGGGTTTGCTCCTTCGTCAATACCTCGCTCTTTAGACTAAAGCTTGAATTTTATCCCAAATCTTTAAGAATGACTCCTGAATTACAAAGGTCGCAAAAAAACTCTTTTAACTGCAAGTAAGGAGCGACATTAAAATTTAAAACCAACAGAAATTATTCCGCATAAGAAACGGGTTTTCTCCTCTTCAACGCCCAGCTCTTTACGCTAAAGTTTGACTCTTTGTCACAACTCCACTTTTTAAAATAACTAAAAAAAAACTTTAGCATAAAGAACGAGGGGTTGAAGAGGGGACAACGTCTTTCATATACGGAATAATTTCTGTTCGTTTTAAGTTTTGATGTCGCTCCTTACTAGTGTACATATTTTGGTTTCGGAATAAATGGCGTTTTTTCGACTTTTTAAATGTTTCCTGGTGGTGCTCTGTTTTGAGAATTACTCGCTCCTTAATCTGGATTCTATCGTTTTTTCTGTTTTGTTTTTTGTTTTCTTTTTAGATAAGAGAAGGAATGATGTTTAGACATTTGAAACCTGAATATGTTGTTGAAAGAAATTATCTGACTAGTTTAAATCAGTTGTTTGTATCTTTAATTTTTGTGTGCTGTTCTTACTGGCCATAATGATATGTCACATTTCAACAACTTACACATACTGTTCTTGCCATTAGCAAAAAAAAAAAAAAAAAAAAAAAAAAACACATGTAAATAAAACCAGATCTGGAGTGATTGGTCTCTACAAAATCGTTAAATCAACTTCAGCCAGCTAAAGCAATTATTATTATTTTACATTTAATGCTTCAAGAAGACACTCATTTTAACGTAGTACTTAAATATATAATATTTTCAAGCACTAATCAGGTAGGGTGCAGTATCACAAGCTTTTTCATTTTCTTCTATATCTTTTCGTGCAAATCTATCTCGGTTCAGCATATTCTTAAAATGTTCTGCCCGTCTCTCTTTAACTCACTCTTTATCACAAATTGTGGACCCATTCCTATCTTTAATTGGGATAAGTTCAGATTGACTACTCCCTCTCAATTTATTAACATACCAGTACAATATTTTACTATTATACTGTCTAGCTGCATCTTCCAGATCTTTGACATTTTTATCCAAGGCCTCTCAAAAATCCCCCTGAAAATGTCTGTACACTTCCCAGTAACCATTCTACTATAAGTATACACAGGTCAAAGTTTTCAACTTGCATCCCCACCCAAGAGGACTGTGGGGTAGTAAGTCGTCCCCAAAGACATAGTTTTTAGATTTTTGACTATGGTGAATAAAATGGCTGTCTTAGAATTTTGATCCAGTGACTTTGGGGAAAAAATAAGCGTGGGAGGGGGCCTAGGCGCCCTCCAATTTTTTGATCACTTAAAAAGGGTTTTTTCCAGTCGTCGTTTCATTTCATAGCATTCAATTTATTCTTTCATTTCAAATGTCTTTCATTTCGTTCTTTCGGTTTCTCTTTTTTATTTCTTTTTTTCGAAACTAACAGGACGTATACACAGGACTTCCTTTCAGAGTACGTGAAATTAAGAGCGGGGCGGGGCATTGATTAAAAGAAAAGAGGTAGCCAACAAACTATAAAGCAAATAAAACAAGCAATGTAAAACGTTAAATCGTCAAATTGTTGGAGAAATTAGAAAAAATGAGTTATTTTTAACTTATGAACGGGTGATCGTATCTCAATGAAATTTGATATTTAGAAGGATATCGTGCCTTAGAGCTCTTATTTTAAATCCCAACCGGATCTCGTGACATTGAGGGAGAGTTCGAAGGGGAAACCTAAAACTTGGAAAACACTTAGAGTGGAGGGATCGGGATGAGACTTGGTGGTAAAAATAAGCACAAGTCCTAGATACATGATTGATATAACCGGAACGCATCCGCTCCCCCAACTCCCCCCTCCCCAATGTCACCGGATCCGGTCGGAATTCAAAATAAGAGCTTTGAGACACGATATCCTTCCAAATATGAAATTTTATTAAGATTTGATCACCCGTTCCTAAGTTAAAAATGCCTCATTTTTTGTAATTTTCCCAATTTACCGTCCCCCCACTCCCCCAAATAATCAAATCGGGAAAAAGACAATTTATAATTTAATTTGGTCTGCTTCCTGATACGCCTGCCGAATTTCATCGTCCTATCTTGTCTTTGATACTGATATTCTGTAACTGCTAGTCTACCCATGTTATAGGTTAACGAATTATTTTCCATTTCCTTTGTAATTCCTTTTATTTTTTTATAGTTTCTTTACACAAGTATAATTCAAAAGGCTAAATCATTGAAAATTGATTAAAGAAAACAATCAAGTGGGCTCAAATTATTTTGTCAGTGTTTTAGTCTCGCTTTAATACCTTTGGATAAGGACAGCCAAAATATATATCGAAAAAAAAAATCCTACGTAACCGAAATTCTAAAAAATGGAATTTTAATACCAATAGTTACATCAAAATAATCGCATTTTCCTGCTTATTTTAAATATATAAGCTTCATCAAGATTAGTCTTACCCATCAAAAGTTACCAGCCTGAGAAAATTTGCCTCATTTTAGAAAACAGGAGGAAACACCCCCTAACAGTCATATGATCTTAACGAAAATCACACCATCAAATTCAGAGTATTAAAAAACCATATTGTAGAAGTTTCAAGCCCCTATCTGGTCAAAGTTGATCAAAATTTTGGAATTTTCATTTCGTTCAAACTAGTCAAAAGTTCTAAAAGCTATGCCTCCGGGAATGCCATATACTCTAAAGCCCTGGAACAACGATTGTAAATCATGGAATTTTCCATTGTGTACAGCCATAACTTATCATTAGGAAAAGGGGAAATTTTTAATTCTGGGTGCATCTAAAAAGGCTAAAGGTATTGAGATTAAACTTTGGAGGATGTTGAGAGGTATTTATAAACTGAACCAGGGAAAGACAATTTCTAATTTGATACAGTCTGGTTCCTGATACGCCTGCCAAATTTCATCATCCTAGATTACCTGGAAGTGCCTAAAGTAGCAAAACCGGGACAGACAGACAGACCAACAGACCGACCAACAGAATTTGTGATCGCTATGTGTCACTTGGTAGATATCAAGTGCCATAAAAACAATATAAAGGCATTACAGAATTAGCCTAGTTTTATTTTATAAAATAATTAAATTAGCTTAACTTATTTTTCCGGTGCTTATGGACATACTAGAACGATGAAAATTGGTAGGCGTGTCAGGGACCGGCACTAATTGACTCGATAAAGTTTTTCCTGATTTAACCATCTGGGGGGCTGAAGGGAGAGGAAAAATTAGAGAAAATTAGGTATTTTTAAGTTACGAGTGTGTGATCGGATTTTAATGAATTTTGATATTTAGAAGGATCTTGTGTCTAAGAGCTCTTATTTTAAATTCCGACCGGAATTAAGCCTCTAATTTTCCTTCTAAATCATCTACATGGTTAAATACTATTTTTTTGTCTCGTAATTTATTAAACTCATTTCTTCCCACTTGAACAATAGAGTCTCTAACACTTTTGACCTTTGATAATGCCGCATTATTATATTTATCCAAGTGAATATATCCCCATCTTTTATCATATCCTTCTTTAAGAGATGTATTTTTCAATTGTTCCTTTTTCACATTGTATTTCGTTTCTAAATCATTCTTTGTATAAGCTTGTAAAATTCCTGTGGTTGTATTGAACCTGATTGAATAGGGAGCAGCATAACTTATTGGCCAAAAAAAAACAGGAAAAAACCTTAATTAATAATCAAAAGTTAGCGATACCATAACATTAAGATGTTGTAAGAAAAAACTTTATTGTTGAGGGTTTAAATAAATAGCAAGAACTCGCAATCGGAGTTCCTTTCTCTTCCCGCGAGCGACTTTATCTAGAGAATTTTGTAGTCCCCTGGGAATAGACTTTCTCAGAGCTTTTCAAACCCCTTACTTCTTTTCTCTAAAATGGGTTATAAAAAAGAAGTTTTGACTATGGATGGCCACAGAGTCATACATCCTTGAAGTCATCAGATTTTGCAAAAGAAAAAAAATATTAGGCTATTGTGCAAATTACCAAATGCTACCAACATTTTGCAGCCCTTGGACCTAGGTATATTTAAGCCCCTATGGAACAATTGGAAGAGGTATGTAAACCTTTGGACATAAGGACTCGTGGATGAACAAAGCAATAGAATTGATATTAGCAATAGTGGTCCGGAAAAAATAAAAATTTGCACGTCAGTTTAACTTCTAACCATAAGTCATGCTTTCTTTAATTATATGGGGGCCAAGTTATATCACAATTAAAAATAAGATTTTTGCTGATGAGGTCTGCTATCACGGGGTAATATTTACCCCGTCGAGGATTATTCAGAAACATTATAGTATTAATTCCTTTAGGTTAAAAGGAAATTAGATTATTTTATTACTATATGCACAACTTTATTCAGCGCATAGTGACGTGTGGTAAAACACAATGGCAAACAACTTTGAGTTTTTCCTATTTAAGCTACTACCAATATTACTAGGCTACTGCTACTAGTGCAATTACCATTTCTTTGAACTAGTAATACAAAGAAGAAGTTTTTTTGTTTTTTGTTGTTAATGATCAGTCCTCCTCACTAGCCTCTTCACCAGTCCTTCAAATCCATTGAATTCAGTACTAAATCAGTTTGGTTCAACACCAAAATAATGAAAATCCTACGACAATTTTGTGATTTGGTAATATACAAAAGGAACGATTCGTTGTAGTATTGCTGCTGCTACTACTGACAACATGGAGATTGTTGCGGCTGTCGGGACGATGATGATGATAATAACGACAATGCATTGATGAGGGTAAGTACTCAGGTAATTGAAATTCAAACGGATATTCGTAACCACCAACGTTGTTATTGGGTTCTGTTGTTGTTGTTGTGGTGGTGGTTGTCCAATCCACGACAGGGAATTGCATTTTAACAAGGGTTTGTGTATTACTTTCCACGGTAAGGAGCGACCCGGCTCAATAGTAACCAAAACTCTAAACAACGGAAACTTGATACCATTATACACATCAAAAGAATTGATTTTTTATGCTGATTTTAAATATATAAGTTTCATCAAGTTTAGTTTTACCCATCAGCCTTAGAAAATGTGCCTTATTTTTGAAAAAGGGGGAAGCCCCCTAAAAGTCATAGAATCTTAATGAAAATCCCACTATCAGATTCAACGTATCAAAGAACCCTTTTCTAGAAATTTGAGCAATGCTGCCCTGAGAAACGTGCAAGCCAGCTGATTGGTTATAGTAAGATTCTCATCTCCAAACTTCAAAGTATAGTAAGAGTTGTTAATCATGCAGTGTCAGAGAAGTACTAGATGGACGATTGTCTGGTCTGAGTAGGCTTAGCCATGATTTCTAATTTCAAGTGAACTGTTTGCCTGATAATTTGGTGCCTGTTTATTTCAGCTTTGCATTTGTCTACCACAAGTGATCCAAATGTTCAGCAATGTTTTTTGCCCCGAACTCTGCAGAAAAGTGACAAGTGCAACTATGTGAGAGCTGTAAACCATATATACTTGCTTTATTAAGCTTAATTCTTCAGAAAGAACTCCAAGGGCTTAGTCGCCTAAATATAAACGTATTTTTGAATTGTAATAATAAAATATACTCTTACTGTACTGACATTCCCTTCTTAATACTGTCGTTCGTTCAGGACAAGTTTGCTCAAGAGTTTGTTCAAGACAAATATAAGGTCATTGACATTTCTTAATCACCTCAGATAGACTATACGCCAGGAGCTAATTCTAACAACATTAAAATTACTTAAATTTGGTCTACTTACTTTTATTTTCAACGAATCGTGATGAACATATGGGGACAAAATGAAAATTTTAGATTCTATTTGCTTAAGGTTGCTGCCAACCGCGACCACTACTTTATTTTAATAAAAAGTAAATTTCGGAAATTACAAAAAAATTATAACTATCCAATTATTTATTTGAAAGTCTGCACCTCGGAAATTTCTGCACGTAGATTTCCATTGACCTATATCTCTTGTTCACTTAACTTGGCAAACAAATCTAATAAGAAAATGTCAAGCGTTATAGGAGACAATTTTTCCTTGTAACCCGGTTGTCAAATTGACAATAGGACGACCAAATTTAATTTTCTTTTGAACTCAATCGGAGGATTTAAATTTCCCAAATCAGAAAATAAGACGTTACCTTAAATTCTCAAATTGAAATTTTCCTCTCTTATAAACGTCAATTTTCCGCTTTCAAATTACGTCGCGCCGCGCGCGAAGCCTGCCGGGCGATCACGCGGTCGACCTCGTCGCGTGTCCAGCCCGATCGCTGCATCACCCGATCCACCTGCGTGGCGCGCGGTGCGTCGACCACCACGATGCGGTCGACGCGATCGCGCCAATGCGCCGATTCGACGAGCAAAGGCACGTCGAAGACGATGCACGGCCGATCGGCGGCGGCTTGCGCCTGCGACTCGGCGTGCTGCCCGATCAGCGGATGGAGCAGCGCTTCGAGCCGCCAATCCAGCGATCATGGCGGCATTGTCGAGAGAGAGATCCCGAGGGGGCCAGAAGAGGGGAATGTCTCGGCTTCTCTCCTGAAATAAATCTTTGAGAGCTCGACTATTCGTGACCCCTCCCCCCAAGTAAATAGCTTGGCAAGGAAAGGTTTGAGAGGCTTTCAAACTTTTTTCTACAATGTCTGTCAAAGCGGTGCGCTGAAAACAGGCGGCGATGTGTTTTTTTTCTTCTTCGGAGATCGCATCCGGAGAGGAGAGGCACGAGTGTGCCTCCTTGATTCCCAAAAAACAGTAAGAATATGTCTTTGCTCTAGTAATAACTTTGCAAATATATTGCAAAAGGGAACAAAGGCAGTTTGTCTATTTGCTAAATCAAGTTAAATAATATTCCCAAAAAACAGTAAGAAATGTGTCTTTGCACTAGTAATAACTTTGCAAATATACTGCAAATGCGAACAAAGACAGTTTGTCTCGGCGTAATGGCAAATAAGACTAAAAATAAAGGACATAACGTAGGAAGTCGGTTTTGAAGTTAAGGATGGTAGTTGTTTCAGGTTGAAGGGTTAATCGTTAAAGTCATTTTCAAATGGCACTTTATCAGCAGAGAAAATGCATAGTAAATATAAGAAACACAGTTTTCCACAATATTGTAAACATGTTGGTTACTGGATATTTGTAAATTTTATTTTTAAATAATTCTATTTACAGTTTCTTTTTTCTAATCGGAATGTGATTATTGTCTCTGGCTTTCGGCGTTGCTTTTTTTTTGTCACATTTGGCCCCCAATATTTTGCCTATTGACACCCTTGTTACATTTGGCCTCCCTCCTAGAATTTGCTCTAGATGGCCTCCCTCCCTCTATGGAGTAGTTATGGAGTTAATACACTAACGGTTGTGAAAGTTAGATATTTTCAAACAGTTCTTGGTAACAAACTGTAAGTAAGAAGCGACCCAGCTAAATAGTAACTGAAACTCTAAAACACGGAATTTTGATACCAATACATGCATAAAAAGAATCCGACGATACCCGCCACGTCCTTGTGCTGATAAACGCCGCGCGCGGCCCTGGCCAGGCACTGGGTGTCGATGTCCGTGGCCGTCAGCGACAGCGGCACACGGCGATCGGCGGCCGCGCTTTCCTGGTACACCATGGCAATGCTGTAGGGCTCTTCTCCGGTGGAGCAGCCGGCCGACCAGATGCGGATCGGATTGCGCCCGGGCCAGTCGTCGAGAAGCCGCGCCAGTTGCTGAAAGTGATGGTTTTCGCGGAAGAACGAGACTCTTGGAGGATTTCACACTCCCAGAATATTTGATGAAAAACCAAAAACATACATCACAACCACATCAAAGGAATTGACAAAACAAATGGAAGGTTTAAGCATTGAAACTACTCCACAAAAGTCTCTAATTACAGGATTCAACGGTTTGATTCTAGGTTTTGCAAAGAAAAATGAGATTCTCGGAATTGGTATGTATGGAGAGCTAAATGAACCTGAAATTCCTCAATATAGAGCAGCAATTAGCATTATCAAAAGATAAAATACACTATGTTATAACTCGCGCAACTTGAAGTCTTTCCCCTGAGACTGAGTGACCCTTTTGGTCACTCAAGAATGGCACTAGAACTCTTGATTTTAGTTCCGATGAGCTCTCTTTCGATCTTCTAGAACCATTGGCTCAATATGGTCCCCTGGGGAAGAAAAAAACAACAAATAAACACGTATTCTTGATCTTTCTTACGGCAAAAAATAAACAGTTCCACATTTTAATAGATATATGCTTGAAAAATTCGAAAACATTCAAGTTTTCTTTAAAAGTCGTGAAATTCCTTGGTTCTCATTTGAAAGTGAATTGAATGCTCAAATTGTTAATCAGTTTAATTGAATAATCATAGAGAAATTATGGAAATATTTTACTCATAACAACACAAAACGTTGAATAGATTTATCACCCTTTTTTGTTGACAATTCTAACAATTCTTATCATCGATCCATCAAAATGAAACCAATAGAAGCGAGTAAAAAAGGGAATGATTACGAGGTCTACGAAGGTGACGTTGGGTAACGATTAGATTGATCAGGTTGGCAGCTTCACTTACCTTGGTAGTATTATTAGTAAAGACGGTGGGAGCAGTGAAGATGGTAAAAGTAGAATAGCCAATGCTCCGGGTGTTTTTTCATAGTTAAAAAAAAGTTTGGAATAAGTGCATAGGTCTACTCACCAAGATTAGAATATTGGAAGGCACGGTGATGACAGGGGTCAAATATAGCTCTAAAGTATGGGCACTCCGAAAAGTGGATGAGGTAGCTAATCCACTGACAGCACTTGAGATTACAGCCTTCTCTTCAGCCTCTGGTTGTTACGTTTATATTTTTTTAGGAGGATTCACAGGAAAAGTATAATTCCTGACGAATCCCTCATATCATATATTGCCGGAACCCACTGGGCCAGGGCAAGAAACAAATAAAAAAAAAAATAGTAACTAAATAGGATCTTGTCAAAATAAACAGATTTACATAAAAGATCTCTAATAGTATAATAAAAGTATAATCTTGTACTACTATCAACTTACTTATTTATCAGGTTAGCCAACTAGGCTTACCTTTCAAAAATTGTTAACTGCCAATGTAGAAAGCTTCAGGCTGAATTAGTCCGTGGTTAAGTTTATACAATATTTAGAGAACAAAGTAGTCAAATAGAAATTATCTTTATTTAAAAATCTAGTGATCACAAGGTTCAATTTAGGACTAATAAATAATTACGATATATTATAAAAATTATTTGTCACAACAAAACTTCCGTAAAAAAAATTGCAAAGTTTAAACCCACCTGTACCAACATACTGCAAGGACAAAACAAGGACCTTGGTAGTCAAGAGGCTCCCTTAATTTGGCCCTAAATATGTGCGTAATTTGACTGGAAAGATTTTCTTAGCGCAAATGTGGAAAGAAGAAGAAGACATAAATTTAAATAATGGCAAATTCTGCTGAATTAGTTGAAGTGAAGGTAAACTCATTTTATCGTCAGATAACCGTTAAAGGTTTTAAAATTTTTCTGGGTGAAGGTTTAGAGTCTTCGCGGAGACCGGTATCGGGCTGCCCTCTGGGGACCGCACGTCCGTGGCTTCATCCGAACTGCCATTGGTCGGAAATGGGATTCGACTTCAGCTTCGCGCTGCCGATGAGGGGATCTCGTGGGGCGTGGCGGCAGTGCTGGCGGTCATGGCCATACTTGTGCTGGCGCTTCTTTGGTCCTTGATTCGACAGCGGCAGGAGATCGCCCAGCGGCAGAGGCTGGAGGCGGATCTGCGCAAAGCGGTCAGATCCACACTCCCTAAATATGACGCTGGTGAAAATGCATGTACAAACTTTATGTCATGCGCTGATGGGATTTCATAAACTCCAAAAGAACGTAAATAGAAACTAGTAATGTATATACAATCCAGGACTACATCAGGCAAAAGATAAACAAGCAGCAGCAGCATCATTCCTGAAGTGCAAAATACTAATCTACAACTCTGATTAAAATACCAATGCCATTATCTGCTGACTTTTTCTTGCAACGCATTTCATAATACAAAAAAGAAAAGGCATGGAACAAACAACAACGAGATTCACATTGAATTATAAACACAATTTTGAACAGTGATTTGTGGTTGGAAACTGGAAAAGACTTTTTTTTTTTTATAACGCATTAAGAAATTAAATGAGATGATGTTTGAATCTAAACTGCTAAAGAAAAAAGCGCGGAAAAAACTTTCTGAGGTAAAGATTCACGAGAAAGAGATTATCAGAGTTTGTCATAAATGGAGTGAGTCAAAAATGAAAGTGAAGAACAAAATTTGTCCAAGAATCAATAAACGGTTGATACATTGTACCAAAGAATAAGTAAAATCAATAAACACTTAAACGTAATAGCAGTCAGAAAAACGTTTCAAGTGATGCATCCCAAATTAGTAGCCATAGATTTTGCTTCCTCAAATAACTGTGACAGATCCTATGTTCAACAAAAAAAAGTATCCTACAAAAGCACACAGATGAGATCTGTACAGCAGGTAAACTCTTTATAAAGTCTTGCCGACTGAGACTTCAATCCAATGCTGACAATGCGGAAGATGTGAAAATCTGCACAGCACCGACCACTAACGCCGGTCAAACAAACTGGCAGGATTTCCTCCCACACAGACAAGGGCGATTGATTTTAGATGTCGTGCTTTATGCCAACCATCTCGTACGTCTCGAACGCGAAGATGGCTTGCCACGCATCGTTGTAACGCGCCTATCAGACGGCGAAGAGCACGCCATCGCTTTTGATGAAGAAGCTTATTCTTTGAGTTTGTCATCAGGATATCAAAGTATGTTTTTTACTTTTTTATTAATCTATTTTTTTAAAAGTCGATGTTTTAAAAAGTGCTTAACATTATGCTAAATTTTTCTTTCTCTACTGCCCTGTCTGAGCCCATAGACTTCGGCCACCAGAGTGGCCATCACGTCCTCTGGGAACTTCGCCCCTCTGGTTAGGATATTATTCTGAGTGACTTTTATAATTTATAGCATGAATTTGTGTCATGCTATCAATACGAGTCAAGAGTCTGTACTCGTAATAAAAAGACGACACGGCCCATACTTGAACGAAAAAAAATAGCCTTAAACCCCTAAAAATGATGTCTGATCAAAACAAAAAAGTACACCATTAGAATTACATTGGCCAAAGCAATACAGGAAACTTACAATTTATGAGTATGAGAATTCTTACCCTTTCAAAAGGTCCACTTCGTATATAATAGTCTGCAAGCGAATTCCATAGCTGACCAAGCAGATCCGTATATCTTCGAAGGCCACTTCGTATAATGGCATCAACATCTCCTCGGCGAAGACGTCGAAGGCGGCGCCTGCCACATGGCCGGAGGTCAGCAGTTCTGCCAGCGCGGCCTCGTCCACCAGGCCGCCGCGGGCGCAGTTGATGATGCGCACGCCCTTCTTGGTCTTTTGCAGGTTCTCCTTGGAGAGGATGTTCCGGGTCTGCTCGGTCAGCGGCACATGCAGGGTGATGAAATCGGCGCGGGCCAGCAGCTCGTCCAGCTCGACCTTCTCGACGCCCATCTTGTCGGCCTTGGCGGGTGTTTACTTTTGAGGTTCCATATTTAAAATTAAAACAAAAAACAGCAATTACAGAAACATTTTCATATATTCCAAAGGCAACAATCTCGCGTTTCCTTAGCAAATTTGTGTTTAGAACAACACTAAAAAGCGAATTATGAATTTCCATCCTCTTTGCAGTTCACTTCAGTCATCTGCTAAGACTTCTTGCCATAAGATGCAAAACAGGGGAAATATGGGTCTTGTTATGAATACTAACTAGGACAATAACATTTAATTTGGACAAAGCACGCATATGAACAGCAAATGATCCAATAGTATTAGGAAGGAACAATAATATTTAATGGTAATGACGAGAGTTCCGTCAAAGAGACCAATCCGTCAAAGAGACACCTAAGTCTTATTCTTTTGGGGTCTATCACATTATCAGACGCTTAAAAATTGAACAAATGAATTATTTATCAGACGCTTAACAATATAAGACCCAGATTGTATTCCAGTTAGCTTCATAGCGTGAATGGGGGTAGTAAAGAGTGATGGCTTATCTGAAGTGACTGAAAAATATGACGCGATAGTTAGTAATCCACCATTTCATACTGGCATTAGCACGGATTACAGCATCTCTGAAGCTTTTATTAAAAATGCCAAGCACATCATGAACAAGCGCGCTAGTTTGCAAATTGTTGCCAATAGCTTCTTGAAATATCAGCCTATCATTGAACAACACTTTGGCGCATATCGCACTATCATAAAAAATACTAAGTTCGCGGTGTATCGAGCAGATAACGAGTTTGAAAGAGAAGAACCTATTGAGCTCACCAAGCGAATGCAAAAACTCTGGATTTCCAAAAAAGCGGTTACGCCAGACATGGTGAATCATTGCGCCTACCTATTCAAAGATCCCGGCGGAGTCTCGGCAGCCTCGTTGATCGAGCAAGCAGGATTGAAGGGAGAAACGCGCGGACGTGTTCGACTCGATGCCAAGAACCCAAATTATCTAATCGCTGACAGTGGCGCGTCCAGCAAAGATGCGGAAGAGCTTAAAATGCTTTAATTTTTTTCTTTTGACAAGTGTCACGATACAAATTCTTGAAGTCGTGGGGGTCTGTTTTTAATTTGAAGAATGAAATCCACCGACTTAGACGCTGATGTGCTTTATTTAAAAAAAAGATATACCAAACTCGACACAAGGGTTAATTTACCAGGATTTTTGATCAAATATAGTAGAGTTCAACTAAAGAGAATTTAATGGTTGCAGTCTAAGCCCCGCACAATTGTCTGAATGCACTTTGTGTGATTAAGCTCACGAACGCCCATATTTCATACGAGTCTTGAGTCAATAAGCTCGGGCAGTAAGCAATGTTCCCAAAAGTAGACCAGTTTTGGCAACATCTTTTTCCAGAATTCTGTGTCACGTTGGACCTCGACAATTTTAAAATCATTTTCGTCAACAAAGGCAATTAGAAAGCAAATTTCTTTGTCTACGATATTAAGCTGACCCTGTATTTGGTAATAATATTTATGTTCCTGGGATCCTCTCAACAGGATCCCACCTCGGGAAGATCTGAATAAACGGGAAGGTCTGAATAAACGGGAAGGTCTGAATAATCGGGAAGGTCTAAATAAACGGGAAGGTCTGAATAAACGGGAAGGTCTGAATAATCGGGAAGGTCTGAATAAACGGGTGGTCATCAATACGGTCTAAAGTAAATAAACGGAGGGGTCCAAATAAACGGGGGGGTGGGGGGTCTGAACTCCAGTCTCAATTTCGTGAAAGTTGTAAATAAGGATGACACACATAAAGACAAAAACGCCGGTGCTCGAAGGCCGCGCCGTTGAGAAAGATCTCGTTAAGCATTCGTATCTCGCGGTTGACTCGCGTGATCGGTTCGATCAAGTCGGGGAACTTGGCGAGCGACTTCAGGCTGAGGTTGAACCAGTAGAGTGATGTAATTCGATTCGCTAGTCCGTGCCACGCCTGCGATCTGAGTTCGTCGGGAGTAGGTGAAGACCGTCGCGGGTTCCAGCGACTTCCCCAGCCGTCGTGCGCTCCCTGCGACCAGTACGATCGACGACGGAGACGAGTTCGGCGTCAACATCCTGATCGGCTTCGACTTCACCTTCTACGGCACGACCCACACCGAAATCGTCGTCACCACCAACGGCTACCTCACCTTCGGCAACACCCTCAACCGCCTGAACGAGCCGATCCCCGAACCCTTCGCCCCCAACAACCTGATCGCGCCCTTCTGGGACGACCTGGACATGCGCCACTACGAGCAGTCCAAGATCCTGTTCCTGCGCACCGGCACCGTCCCCAACCGACGAAGCGACACTTGAGACGGCCGCTGCATCCGGTGATGAAGACAGCGCCATTGCGCTCAGCATTGACGTCACCAATGTGGCGGACGGCGACACAGCCTCCGTGACCATCTCCGGTATCCCCGCCGGTGCGGAACTCTCCGCCGGGACGGTGAACGAGGATGGCAGCGTCACGCTGACGGTGGATCAGCTCGACGGTCTGACGATCACGCCGCCTGCGAACAGCGATGCGGATTTCACGCTGACGGTGGCGGTGAGACCGTTGTTGCTGGATGCTTGCGTCGAGCGTGACCTCCAAACACCCGCACGCGCGCCGAGGAGCCCAAGTTTCCTTTCTTGGTGAGTGTAACGGTCACATGGCCCTGCTGGCAACGGTGAACACGGAAGAAGCCAGGAGCCAAGCACGGTGCACGGCCGATGATTGGTCGTCTTCTTGTGGCAGGCTCCTGCAATGGAGACGCAACTGTTCCGAGCAACAAACTTGTGGCGTGCATGCAGCACTGCCCAATGCGCAGCCGTGTACGACCGCGTCAATGACTTCTCGTCGGTCAAAGTGACCCTCGCCTCGCCCAACGACATCCGCTCGTGGTCGTTCGGCGAAGTCAAGAAGCCCGAAACCATCAACTACCGCACCTACCGCCCCGAGAAGGACGGTCTGTTCTGCGAGCGCATCTTCGGCCCGGAACGAGATTACGAGTGCGCCTGCGGCAAGTACAAGGGCACCAAGTACAAGGGCATCATCTGCGATCGCTGCGGCGTGAAAGTCACGAGATTTATTACTTTAAAACTTGAGAAGACAAACTTGATAGATTGGCATGGAGGAAGAACTCATAAAAGCTTGGGCTGCAAAAGTAGATGATTGGGAATATATCCTGGATTCTATTCGCAAGAGCAAATGCATTTTATTTTTGGGACCAGATTTAGCTACGACCAGTTTTGGTAGATCTTTTTACGATGAACTAGTTAATTCTCTTGAACCGGAATTAAAACATAAACCTGAATTAAAAAAGAAGGTCGCGTATCACAGCCCAGGCGCGTGCGAACCAGAACCACACCGCCGCACACTGTTTGATAGCATCACAATGAATTGCTAGCACCGTCGCTAGTGCTAGCGAATGCGATTGCAGGGAATATGTAGAACGGCGTTGGAACTGGGATCTGAGGTCGATATCGTCTTGACCCAACCACGACGACGCTGCGTCGCGTCGTCACAGTTCCCACCCTAGAAGAACCGTGAATTCAAGAGGCACGACTTGAGGATCAGTCGTCGACGTCACATTCCATTTCGCCAACTTTTTCACCTAGGATGCTTAAGTCATCAGCATAATTTAAGTCTAGGATAATTTTGCTCCCCCATTTGTTTCCATATTCTCGCATTACTGTTCCTCTGCTCCTTAGGACGAAGTCCATAAGAATGACACATATAACGGGGGATGGCACGCAACCCTGTTTACCTCTTGGTATAATAAGATACCAGCTACTAACCTCATTTCCTACCTTAACTGCAGCAATATTGTTCTTTTACATAGCACCAATCACCGCACCGTAGATGAGATCATGCGCCACCGCTCGGGCATCCAGATGATCGATGCCGCCCGCCCGCCGGCCGAGATCCTCGACGCGGTCCTGGCCAGCCCGCATACCAGACTGCCCGTCTATCGCGACGAACGCGAGAACGTCGTCGGGGTGATCCATGCCAAGGATCTGCTGCGTGCGGTCAACAAGGCCATCCGCGACAGTGGTGATCCCACCGCGTTGTCGCGTTTCGACGTGATGGCGGTCGCGATGAAGCCCAATGTTCCAAGAAAGGACACCTACGGGACGGTCTTTGAGAAAAGGCCACATGCTCATGTCCCCGAGAAGAGAGAGACACAACAGACAACACCAGAAATGGTCTGGAAATGGAACCACCGGCGGGCATGCTGCTGCTCCTTTCTTTTTTTGGTGTGTCCGGCACACAAGGGGCGGTTTTCGGGCTGGGGTCCTGGCGGTTGCCGGAAAAACAGCGGGGAATTCCCACCAGCAACAAGTCAGTCATGGTGTATGCCATAATACACCTACGATGTTATAAAATACCTACACACAGCAGCTAGTCGGAGAGGCTAATTCTACCAGTCAAAAACACCAATTTTAGAAATACAAAGCGTACGATTAACACTCATTAACAGAAACCCAGGGGCCATATACACGAAAAAAGATTATATACATAAAACGAAAAATTTGCCAGAATAAAAAATTACAAAACACACAAAAAACAGAATATAATTTCTAATCTATAAACAAAATAATACTAGGTTTGAATACAAATTGGGCAGTGACTTGACCTGATAATTGCATGCTGTAAAATCCTAAAAAAGGCTTCAAACATGTATCTAGATTCTTAATAAATGTCCTACTTTTGTCAGAAATCCTAAGAAACCATGGGGAAATAAAACATTTCACAAAATTTCAGGGGGCCTGGGCCCAAAGCCCCCCCCCCCCTGAGTATGTGCCAGTTTTAGTGCATCAAATTCTTCACCCTGACAAGTGATGCACCTACCATAAGAAATTTATGGTGTTGCATTTTTGAAACTCAGTATCAAACATGTCCAATTTTCTTAAACAATGAGTATATGCCATGACGTTGATTTTATTGCCATGACGCCATGACGGGCTTTTGACATGCCATGCTCTTCAATTTTTTGGGCACGTTCTGATTTCGCTTGTTACCGCTTATCTTTTATTCATCCATTCAAATAATTTCTTTTTTATATCAATTTCTGTCTTTATTTGATTGCCAATGTTTTTATTGGTTAATACAGTGAATATTTATGTAGTGCGGAACGTTTGGCCTCTAAGGTCGACGAAAAGCACGTGTAAGCTAAAGGTATAAACGTAAAATTCTATCAAAATAGGGATGCCGAATTTGCACCTTCCTTTAATGGGAACACGGATCTTCTTCCTTGGAACGATGCTGAAAGCGTTTTTCTTCGGCTACCGTATTTCCTCTAATAAATAATAGGTTGATTTTCGTGTTGAACTTTGTATTTCTACAGCAAGCATTTTTCAATGCTTAAGAAGAACCTGATTTAAAAACAAATTTTATTACGGTTATGCAAGGCAGGGACCCCATAAGGAGCAAATTTGCCATCAGAAGCGCGCCACCTCCCGCCTCACCAAACTTTTCTCCAATCAAGATTCAACATCTCAATTTCACGATTTAGTTATGAACAGCAATGTCCAGCAAAGAGGACGCATATAAAACATATTGAGGCTTTTTGAACATATAAGACGATTTCTTAAGTAACTAAGCTTTCGATGTATATCCCATCATTCTCAGGGTTACAAGTGCAGGGAAAATTTAGAATTTTGCAAAGTTTGGGGAGGGAATCGTCCCCTGTGTGCGGAGCTGTAGTCTGGTCATCATTATTTGCCAGGGTGCAGTATAAACTTGTGCAAATTACAAATAAAAAGTACATGTTGTCGGGTTTTTGCTCCTGAACAATCCGAGTGGTTAGTCCCTTGGTCTAATTTATGCATTCTTACGCGCTCCGATTACAGCTGCATCTAGTCTTTTGAGGGGAAATTTTGACTTCGGAACACAAAACTTAACCGGGACAATCAGCACTTCGAACGGTGCGATCGATGCGGGCCAAATGATTCCGTTGTCGTCGTGGTTCTGTTCTACCGCCGCGGCAACCGTTCGAGTAATTCCGATTCCGTAGCAGCCCATCTCCATGGCCGTTTCCTTGCCCTCAGCGTCGAGCACCGTCGCCGACAAAGCACGGCTGTACTTGTCGCCGAGGTAGAACACCTGGCCGACTTCGATACCACGGTGTTCTTCGAGAGAACCACTCTCGCAAGCTGTTCTTTCAGCGGTTCTAAACGGATGATGAGAACAAATGAGAACGGGGAGCAGAGCGATGTCGATATTCAATATTTTCGGCAAGGCTTTTCGCCATATGGAGCTCATGGACCGGATGATGGATGCGGTTGGCGTCACCGGCAAGTTGAAATCTCTCCCGGGCGCTGCAAACGTGTTACGCCGCGCATCCGCGCGCTGCCGGACCTGCAAATATCCGGGCAGCTGCGAAGTGCTGCTGGATAACAACGAATTGACATAGTAAAAAAACATTTTTAACCACACATTTGATTCAAAGAAGCACCTCTTCATAAGACCTTGTGTAAAACAGAGTCCCCCACAAAAAAGAAGGTAGATACAAAAATTGAGGGGAGAGACATTGGGCTCTTTGGAGGTTCGACAAGGATGACCATACGTTCCCTTTAAAAAATACCATTGAAATTGATTCATTGGGAAACATAATCTCGTCAGTTTAATCTGCATAAGCGCATGATCGGACCAGTTTTATTCAAAAGGCGTGAAGCCGGCGGCGACGATGGCGATCTTCATCGCCTGTTCCTGGAACAACGGCACCCCCAGGGTCTTGCCGAGCACATCGCGCAGTTCCTCGGAGGGGAAGTCGACCGCCTCGTCGCCGTTACGCCGTCTGAGATAGGGATGCACCATGTCCCCCTGAATCGGCCCCGGACGGACGATCGCCACCTCGATCACCAGATCATAGAAGCTTCGCGGGCGCAGCCGGGGCAGCATCGCCATCTGGGCGCGGCTGAAACGACCGGCTGGCGCTGATTGCGCAAGCAAGCGGTTTTTCAAACCATTTCATTGGCTCCAATGAATTGAGACTATCTGCCGTCGTTGACTTCAACAAGGATAGGGTTCCCGACCTTGCCATTCCATCTCTCGCCCGCAATGAGTTGGTCATCGTCGGAACACGCAACGGCAGATTTGCACAGCTTGAACGCGTTGCCCTGCCTGCCCGCATCAATCGCGCCATAGGTGTTGAAGAAAAAGGCGGGATCATTACATCGTCGGACGGGGAAAGTGTTAGAAGAGAATCCGAACTTTATCAAGACCGGTGATGCGAGCATCGTGAATGTTATCCCCACCAAACCCCTTTGTGTGGAAACCTTTACAGAGTTTCCACCCTTGGGTCGATTTGCTGTCCGTGATATGAAAAAGACGGTCGCCGTGGGGGTTATTAAAGACGTCGTTAGGGAAGGTCGTGACCACCATGATGCGAACAAGAAAGGTACCGGTGCCACCGCCCCTTCCGGTGGTCCGTAACTTTCATCAATCTCGTCGAATTGATTGATTTTAGTATTACTCTTTCAGGATCTCAAGGCGTCTATGCCTTTCCTCTTCGATATTCCTTAACCAATCAAATAGCCTTTCAGAATCGTTATCGAGATCTATTTCTCGTGGAAGTCGATGAACAATTGCATGATATTGAATATATCGTTCTCGAACATAACAATGAAAATTCTGCTCCGGCATGGTTTGTCGATTTTGTGTTAGTGAAACTTCTTAGTAGTCAACAAATAGATAATGCTCATTTGGCGCAGCAACGCGGTGTTTTGGGAATGTTACTCGTCGCGCTTGTGTTCGGCTTTGGGTATTGGCGCTGGCAAAATAAACGTTACTTAACTGTGTTAAAGCAACAAGTGGCAGAGCGAACGGCGGAGTTGGCAGAGCGTAATAAGCGGTTACAGGCACTGAGCTTTACAGATAGTTTGACTGGTCTGAATAATCGACATTACTTTTTTAGTGTAATTGATGCACAAATGAGTTCGAGCAAAATGTTATTTTATCAATTAATTTTCTTATAATTTGAATGGAATATATTAAACACGTGTTTAAGAAAAATGCTTTTTTTCGAACTCAAGTAAAGAGTGCCGCTGAAACTTATAATGCATAAAACTTTTCCTAGACCGTATATTGAGGGGGCTACTAAATCCCTAAGCCATTCTACTCTTTATGCTAAATTCGTATTAATACATATAGTATGTTGAAATTTCAGCATAATGAGTAGGAGACGTGGTAGCGTCTAGATAAGTGTAGCATCGGAGCTTGTAGGACAGATATCTCCATTAATAAGCTACAATATATGAAGCAGAATGAAATTTTCATTCCTTGTAACATGCAGTATATCTCCCTTCTTTAATAAGGCCGAATAAAATAGTTCAACCTAGCAACTCGATAAGCAGTTCAATAGTTGATAAATTCAAGTTCGGGACTAGTAGGCCAAGATACTCTTCCCCAATCGTTTTAAAATAACCGCCAACCTGGGCATACAAATGATAAATAACGTGGTCATACGCGCCCTGCGCACCGAGGACGCCACCGGCGCGGCCTGGATACGGATCTCGGTCGAGGACACTGGCATCGGCATTCCTGCCGATCAGATCGAGCGCATTTTCGACAGGTTCTCGCAGGCCGACAATTCCATCTCGCGCGATTTCGGCGGCAGCGGGCTGGGCCTGTCGATCAGCCGGATGCTCGTGGGGGCCATGGGCGGCGATATCGGCGTCGAAAGCGAGGTCGGCACCGGCAGTACCTTCTGACGATGACCAGGGGCGTGCGGTCGCCGCGCTCTTCCACCCGCGCCCACATGCGCCGGGCCCAATAGGGATC
This sequence comes from Alatinidae sp. Z8VKAUB7J3, assembly GCA_010016025.2. NCBI lineage: Eukaryota > Metazoa > Cnidaria > Cubozoa > Carybdeida > Alatinidae > Alatinidae sp. Z8VKAUB7J3. Next base: position 180,138,057 of record JAAAKM020721499.1, on the reverse strand, counting down.
CTGGTGGAACTTGCGGTCGGGCATCGCCCGATACAGCGCCTGCCAGTCCGGCTGGATTGCCTCCAGTTCTTCGGCGCGCTCCAGGACCGAGAGTTGCAAATCCCCCGCTGCATCATCAACGGTTGCATCACCCACGGTCCGGCCCCGCCATTATCCCCTGCTGCGCTATGCCTTGGAGTCGGGCCCCGCCGCGATCAGCGGCACGCTGGTTATTGCCACGGCCAAAGCGGGGATCTCGCCGGGCGTCAGTCCGCTTGTCGTCCTGATCGGTTGGGTCATCTGCGGGCCATGGTTGGGCAACCGGTTGCACCCCTTCTTGGCGGTGCTCCAAGTCGTCGGCTCAGGGGGCGCGGCGGTTAGCGCCGGCTTGATCTTCACGGCGCCCATCCTGCAGATTGCGGCTCAAGAGATGGGGCAGCCGGTGCCCTCCGTAGACGTCACAGCAAAACATCTTTCGTAAAACTCATCTAATAGAGCATTTGAAGCAAAGTAAAGGTTTGCTTTGGATGCTTGAGCTAATTGGCTTTGTGTAGTTAGATTGACTCTGCATTGCCTTTGTCAACTTAGGGATAATCAGCGATGCAAGGGTAAAAAGTGAGATAAAATGTGCAAATAAGATAAAAAAAATCAGCAATGCAAGGGTAAAATGTGACATAAATTATGCGAATAAGATAAAAAAAAGTTCCTATGATCACTCGACGTAGCGACGTCGGCGATAGCGCACGACGAAGGCGGGGTCGAGGGGGACGGGCAGGTTGACCCCCTCGGCGCGGGCCGCGTCGATCAGCTTGATCAGGCGGCGGTCGCTCAGCGGCAGGGACACCAGCTCGCTGGCCGGGATCGGCGAGGGCAGGCGCAGCTTCACCCGCTGGCTGCCCTGCTTGGCCTTCACCTCGAGGAAGGCCGCGTCCCCGATCGAGGTGCCGTCCTCGTTCTCGTACCAGCGCAGGCGCGGCGCTCGGTGGCCGCCAGGCGAAACGCCTCTCAGTCGCGTTTCAGCCCTCCCCCCGCCTGGCTGAAACCCCGCTCAGTCGCGTTTCAGCATGTCGCGAGGACCCGCTTTCGACCGGTCCCGGACGCGCCCGAGCGGGCACCCCCCACTCGAATTCGGGGCGATTTTCCGTTCTGCGGGCGCTCAGACGCCCGAGACGCTGGAAAAACTGATCCTTGTGTGAACCTCTTCACAGTTGAAGTCTGTGATCCAAACCAGTTGTTGGCCAATCCATGGCTCCAAGCTTGCCGCAGTGTACGACGGCGCACCGCCATGTCGGCGGCATCGCGGCCCGCGTCCTCGCCCGACGTGTCCGGCGCGGTGTCGGGCGTCGCGTCACTCGTCACGTCTGACGCCACGTCGCCAGAGGTATCGCCCCGTCCCATGTCGACATCGTCGACGCCGACGTCGGCCCCGCCCTGCTCAGGCCCGGACTCGTCGCCACAAGCGACCAGAAGGAACACCAGGGGAACACTGGAGAAACTTTTTCAACAATTTTTAATCCTGACACAAAAGCATTTTTTAATCTAATTTTATAACTCCTGAAGTTCACCTGAAAGATAAAACTTATATCATTCCCAAAAGGTTCTATCTATGCTCTTTGACAACCTGGATACACTTACACTCTTTATATTTAAATTGTAAGAGCAGAAGTAGTAATAGTAGTAGCCACAAAACTTACAACTGAATACCCCCAGATTTAGTTTAAAGCAACATTTAGCTTTAATGCCAGTGTAAATTGTGCTACTTGATTTGATAACAATGACAACAGAAGGAAGTACCTAATGGAAACCAAAAGAGCGGGTTGCTTACATTGTAGCAATAATTGGGCTTGTTTCTCGATTAATTATTCCGTTCCGTCTCTTTGTATGTCTTCAGATGTTCTCGCTTAGCAAACGATTGGAGATATCCGTCACCTGCATACTGCTATCTAGCCCGCAGCTACCGCTGATGATCGGAATCGCGGCCGAGCCGCGGACGTAGGCGATTTTGAATTAAAATCATGTAGTTGTGGGCTTCAAGTCATGCCTAATCGTAGAAAAAACCAAGAAAGATAGTCAGTGTGAGTGAGAGGAAAATCTGGATAAACCATTATTGGGATTGTATAAAAATTTCATTTGTTGGCAAATAAGTCTATCTATCATCCGTCCATGCGTAATTCCTAGGGCAGAACTAAAGTAGATAGTCAAAGAACTAAGGGATGAAAGAATTGGATTTATTTTAGAGTGATGCGTGACGGACATCCAGAGGTTGCCGAACACCGGATTGCGGTCGATGGCGTAATTTCCGCTGTCGAACCAGCAGGCGATATCAAGCGGGTTGTCCCCCGGGAGGTAAGGCTGCGCATTGATCGGGCCCTTGGGATACATGTCCAGCAGCATCGCCGAGAACGACCGGATCGAAGAGGCATCAAGCCAGTCGGTGAGCGCACGCAGCGGCCTCGTATCGCAGAACGGAAACAGAAAGAATTCGTCCGGATCGACGGTCAGCGCCCAATAATTAATGTGGAATTGTAAGGAGTTTAAGGATTTGAGAGTAGAAACTTTTGGGATTGGGGTAAATGGAAAGGATTGGATATTCAGAATTTTAAAAAGTAAGTGTAAAGTGGATATTAAGAATATCGGGATGTACGTGCATGTAGCCATGCAGCACAGAGAGAGATTTTTGCAGGGTGGACGATAGGCGGGACAAGAAAAAAACGTTGAATGTTATTTTATATGGTGTGCTTGAAGCATTTCTTTTTTCTTTTTTATACGAGCGACGCACCGCGGCCTGCGGCGCGTCGCCGTATCCGGGCCGCCCCACGCCGCGTACGGTCGATGTATGCCCTCCACTGTCGTCTCGCCACCCGCATCGTCGCCGGCCCCGCAATCGGGAGCACCTGACGCGCAGTGGGCGCGCACCATCGCCGTGTTCGATCTCGAATCGACGGGGGTCGACACGGACCGCGACCGCGTCGTCACCGCCCATGTCGGAATCGTAAATGCCGAAGGCGCGCTGGTGAGCGCTATCTGTGTTGGGGATCGTATTACAATCAACTTGCCTGGCTGCACAGGATACGAAAACTCCCGCTGTGGCTGTGATGGTGGCATCCATTGTGAATCTAGTGGGAGATCTTGTGTTGTGTCCGATAGGAGGTGTCGAAGGAGCTGCCGTGGCGACGGCAACCGCCAGTGTCGTTTCGGCAGCAATTCTGTGGCGTTCTGTGCGATCCCATTTCAGGTCCTGGCAACAAAGCGAAAAGGAACAACAGCCCTCTGCGGTGGAATGAGGTATTGACGAGGGGGCGAACCCCCTCATATACGTAATAAAAGTAAACAAATATAGAACTTCATAACGTAAGTTAATTCGTAAGGTATATATGTTAAATACAAAAAAGAAACGTTCGTAAAAAAATAAATAAAAAAAATCTAGTTGCATTTTTAAGCAGCCAAAAATTGGAGGGCAAAAAGGTCTCCTTTCCCTCCTCTCTTTTTTATCAAAATCGCCCGATCAAAACTATGAGAAAGCCATTTAGCCAAAACGACCGGATTTTTCATTCGACTTTTGTATAGTAGAAAGTCGAATGAAAAATCCGGTCGTTTGGCCAGAGCTTTAAGCAAATATGTCAAGCAATCGCAGTGCCACGGGGAGACTAGAAGGCTTTTTTCCCCACTTGTCTCAAAGATCAATATTGCAATTTGTCCAAATCAAATAAAGGAAAACAGACTTGGGTAGTGGTAGTAGTTCTGTCTTTTGAAATACTCTGGAGCATTTTAAACTCTCGTACTCTCGTTAATGGTCACATCGGCCTGCTCGGGCACTTACGTGCTGGCGGAAGCGGGTATCCTGTCCGGAGAGCGGGCGACCACGCATTGGGCGTGGGCGGATCAGTATCGCCGCATCTATCCAAATATTGCCTGGCAGACCCGCCGCGCACTGGTTTTCAGCGGTGAGGGACACCGGATTGTGACGGCCGGCGGCGGCTCGTTGTGGACGGATCTTATCCTCTATTTGATCGCTCGACTGGTATCGCAAGCGGCGGCCGTCGAACGTGAAGGTACTGCACCAGTGAGTGTTGACTCCCTTATTTTTATGTGGCTAGTGCTCTAAATAATATTTCCATCTTATCGTCGCGGTCAGTCTAAACGTTATACCTGACACTATCACCCTTCTAACTACCAAAACCCGTTAAACAGTTTTCGAAGGGAGAATTAGAGGACAATAGGAGGAGGACTAGGAAAGGGTTGTTAAACTGTTTTTGAAGGAAGGATTGCGGATTGCCCCGCTGATCCTTGTTTGACAACAGTTAGGGCGGTCCATCATGCAAAATATATTTCTTAGCACCTTGGCGCGTGCGGCGTAACTGGCCGTAGAGATCTTGTTCATGCCATGCTGCCAAACGAGCAGGCTCACGCTGCGCCAAGTTGGCTTTCATTGGAAAGTCTGTACGTGGCAAATTCAAAGTGTTTTTATAGTCAGACATAGTTCACTCAACTCACTGAATCAAAAATAGCTCTCGCTTGCAAAGCATCTTGCGTCAATTGTTGTTGTAATGCCTCTAAAAACAATTTCCAATTAGCTTAAAATTTAAATTATAAAACTAATTCTAAGTAAATAATAATTTTTATATTAAATTTTTATTTAAAATTATTTTTTTATATTGATAAAATTTAAAGATATATAACAAATTCCAATGAAAAATTAAATGACAAAGAAAACGAATGTAATTAAGAAAAAGGAATAATAGAAAAAACTCATCCTTAGTTTACTTTTTAAAAATCTGATCTAGGACAATTGAGTAATCGTTATGTAGGATCATTAGTAAAGTTTTGGAGTAAGGTTTAGCCGGCAATGTATTGATTTGTCGGTTTAAGGTTCTTTACCTAAATAAATTTGCAAGGGGGCTTAAGATGGATGCAACGACCCTTAAAGTAGAATTGCAGAGTTTGGGACTTAGGATTCCCGACACTAGAGGCATAAGAAGTGGTGGGGCTGGGCCCACAGGTGGGATTCATTTAAAAATCCTTCCTGATGGTGAAGCCAACATCCCCGTTGTCGGAGACTTTGTAAAATCAAAAATAAAATAGGGGTTATAAATGTAATTAAAATACGGTAAGTATTTTGAAAATTTACCAATACTAGTTTATTAAATTGGTGTTATTTATTTTAACTAAAATAAATTTTTACCTGCTTTAGCTAATTTACTTAAATTTGAAGAAATTTAAGAATCTAGACTTGAACTAAGAGATAAAAAAGAAATTTAAAATAGTTTTACCGATGTCTTATTTACCATTGGTTATTTATATGAAGAATTAAGTCAATATAATAAAGGGTGCTTCGGGAGACTGATGAGAATTTGCTAGAGGCTTTCCAGATGAATCGTCTTCGGGTAGGTTTGGGCACCCATTTGACTGACCATATTTCGAACACTGTAGTCTATAAAAAAATGTGGCCCTATCCCACTTGCTAGGGCTATAATAAGAGAAAGGCTGAGATGGCTAGGACTCATTCTGCATATAAAAGAGGAAAGGTTGCCAAAGATAATTCTTTTCAGCCAACCATCTAGGGCCAAACAAATAGAGGGTCGCTATGACGGCACGGTCACCCTGTTGCGCGATGGGCGTGTGATCGACGAAAAGACTGGCAGGTTGACGGTGCAATAGCACCGCCTTTGGCCGCTTACTTCTCGGTAAATTTCAGCTCGATCCGCCGGTTCTGCGCGCGCGCGGCTTCGGTATCGCCTTCGGCCACGGGCTGATATTGCCCGAACCCGTTTGCCGCCAGACGATCCGGCGCGATGCCAAGGAAGTTGACCATATATTTGACGACCGACAGCGCCCGAGCAACCTGAAGAAATAGAATCAGAAGTTGAAGAAAATGCGGGATTAAACAAAGCATTAGATACATATCGAAAACTAATAGATAGAAAAGATCTTGAAGAACCATTAACTGAAAAAGAACAAGATAATCTTGAAAAAAGAATTAAAGAAATTGAATCAAGAGAAGTCGTTGAGAAAATTGAAGAACATGACGCTGTAGAAATTCCATGTGAGAAGAACAAAATCACAATTGGACCACCAACATTAACAAGATTTGAAAATCTCCGGCGCGCGCCTTGAGCCGCAACCTTCCATGAACCTTCCCCGGTTTGCCTATGAAGAACATCTGGCGCTTTTGACCCGGGAACGCAAATGGCCCAGTTCCACCTCTTCCATCAGCGAATTGCGCCTGACGATCGCTTATGAATCGGCTAGTGCCTGGAACAGGACCCTGGGGAGCGGAAAACTAAATATTGATATCGTTGACTATCCCGGTGAATGGCTACTGGATTTGCCGCTTTTGGCGATGGATTTCACAACCATCCTGTGCTTTCACACACCCTTTCTGCTTACCGCCCCCAGATTTCTCCAGGTACCTATTTAGAGCTGGGTCGACTCTGGCTGAGCTTACAGAGCTTACAGACTCCCGTTCAAAACCAAATAACCGGTCACAACTGTACTTGAACCCGTGTCCCTTGGACAAAGAATCTCACACCAGGCGCCAAACACATAGATCTATTTGGTTTAATTCTGATAAAATCTCCAGTTCAGCACGCTTGCACATGTTGCGACGATCGCCCAGGCAACCCCGACCGTCGAGTTCCAGACCGACTCCATGCTCTTCAGTTGCGACAACATGTCGTCAGACGGACGCTATGTCTGCGGCAACGCGCGCGGCGTGAGCGGGTTCTTTCCCGAAGGCACCTTCATCTGGGACACCCAGACCGGCCTTATCACGCTCCTGAACACCGCAGGGAAGGACGCCGTCGCCATCACCGAGGATGGGTCGACCGTCGTCGGGGACACGCTCGTCGAAGGCACTCCGGGCCTACCTATGCTATATTTGTCTTTCAAATCACATGAGAAATTACATATGTTTCTTCATCAGATGGACTTCTATGCAGAAAACAAATTGAAAACTAGGTTGGGCTACTCCGGCTTTTGATGTCCAAAAATGAGTCATTCTTTCCGAATAGATTTACAACTTATAGAGCGCGCATACAGGATAAAGCAGGTGTCAATGAAAAGAAAAATATTTTCAAAATGTGTTTTATATGCTGGTTGTGTGATGCATGCAACTGCCCATCTGGTTCCAGTCCATGAAATCGGGAATTCCGGGCGTCGACTGAATGGCGGTGGCCTCCGGCGTCGATGCCTCGAGTTTGAGGAACATCGCCATGCAATAACCGCCGAGACCGAAGAACACGCCCTGGCCAAGGCTGAGGATCCCTCCGGCGCCCCAGCAGAGCACCAGGCCGACCGCAACAAAGGCGTAGGTGAGGTACTTGCCGAACAGGTTCAGCCGGAAAGTGTCGAGGGCGGCCGGGAGCACGACGAATAAAAATATTCACGCCAATTTTGGCTCTGCCAATGTCCATGATTATCTTTTAGTGCTTCATGCTCAATAAAACTATAGCGAAAAACCCAGGCGATATATTTACCAAGAATAGGTGCAGCTACTGTAATTAGTGCAAAAAAGATAAGGGACGGTAAAATCATTTTCTTAAACGCAGCTGATGTGGGTCTTTATTATTGTTTTCAAGAGTTAATGGTTTTTTTAGACCACAACTTGCTAGAGTAATTGATAGCAGAACTACTGGAACAGCTCCAACCTTCTATACCCAGTCTATCCTCGTTAGAACATTCATCAGAACAGGCTCTTTCGAAGCGGAAACAGAAGCTTCGACCATTAACCTGCTGTTCGGTTTTTCTTTTGAGATTTTTCGCTCTTTGTTATCATTAAATAAAAAAAAATGTTTTTTCAACTGAGAGTAAGGATAGGCATAAAAACGGAGAAAAATTATTCCGTTTATAAATGGGTTGTCCCCTCCTCAATGCCTCGAGCTTTATGCAAAGGTTAGAAATATGTTACTTTGGAGTTTAGGTTACTAGGGCTGCTAAGCTACTGATTTTAAGAAATCCTTAATCAAACCACTGTATAAGAAAGTTGAAAACAGTGAGTGCGGTAATTATCGAGGCATTAGCTTGGTCTTTGTAGTTATCAAATCACTTAGTAATATAATACCTTGTAGACTGAGATATACCGTAGAAAAAGAGACAAGTTGAGCAGTAATAAAAAGGGTAAAAGATGTTTTGGCCCAATTTTCGACCCCGATCACGGATGGCGAACGTGTCTACGCTTACTTCGGCATGAACGGGCTGTATTGCTTCGACATGGACGGTGAACCACTTTGGCAGAAGGACCTGGGCAATCACGAAATGCGTTATGGGTGGGGGACGTCCAGCTCGCCGGTATTGCACAACGATCGCCTGTTTCTGCAAATCGATTCACAGGAGCAGTCCTTCCTGATCGCTCTGGATTCGGCCACCGGCGATGAACTCTGGCGAGTCAACCGAGACGAACCCGAATTTTTAGTTCCCATGTATCAAACAGTTCGTTGTAACGAACTGTAAGTAAGGAGCGACCCGGCTCAATTGTAACCGAAACTCTAAAAAACGGAATTTTAATACTAATAGATACGTCAGAAGAATTGGGTTTTTATTCAAACATCAACTATACGATTTCCATAAACTATAACCGTACCCATCAAAAGTTACGAGCCTAAAAATATCGCCTTTTTTCAAAAAAGGGAAAAACATCCCCCAAAAGTAAAAGAATCCCCTAAAAAAAAGAAGTGTAAACACGAGTATATAACTAAGGCCGTGTCCAGAGGGGGGTACATACGTCCTTGAATACAACACCAAAAATACGTGGAGTAATACAATAGCGTAAATTCAAAAATGCAGAGGGACCTGGAAATTGCATTTTTTTCAGAATTTAGGGGGATGACTTTTTTTAACATTTTATTTTTCAATTAAAATGCTAAAAATGCCTTTTTATATGAAAATATATGATTTTTTTGAAATCTCGAAGGGAGAACAAACTTGAAAAGAAGAAAAATCGAGTACATTTAAAACGTGAAAATTTTTAGCCATTTTAAATTTGCTACAAAATAAAATGCAGTATATTACCGAAAAAATAAAATGCAATCCATAAAATATATATTGACATTGAAAAGTAATGGGAGGTTGTTAAGATGAACTTTAGACACGAAGCTCAGTCTTAGAGGAGGCGACTTGAAACCCAGCATCATTGAGACCAGAGCAAACTATATCAACTGTATTTTAGAGAAGGTTGTTTACAACAACCAAGTTATTGTCCAAAGCGTACCCCGATTTGTATTAACCGGCGAAGACCCTGACCAAGAATGGCACAAGTTACTGGTACTTGAAAAAGCAGAACGGCTGGAACGGCTAGAACGTAATCGTTCCTTTCAACGTCAACCCAGACAAATGCAACACGCACGCGAACGCATCACCAAAACCTTCGACAAAAAGATAACGCCATCAATATATGAACCGCGGGACAAAAGAGATCCAGATGGCGAAGGATATCCGACGGGCTGAGGGTCAACTTCATTTTCCAAAACATTTATATTAATAACATTGCACGTTTTCCAATTAAAATCGGTGCAACATGTCCATCTTTCCCCTTAAAAGTTGAAGGTGGGCGAGTTGTAGGAGCAACGGTCCCAGTTTGGTACTCTAATCATATAAGTTTAAAATAATTGCACGATTCTGGTTCAAAGAAAGTCTATACAGGTACCTTTCTGCCAAAAGATGGCGGTAGGAGGGTCAGTGTAGCGGGCATCGAGCTCGCGATCGACAACGGCGTGCACGACCTGCAGCACATCTCCTACATGGACGAGCGGCTGGTCGAGAAGGCCTTCGAGCGCGGCTGCACCGTGACGCCGACCTCGTGGATCATCTACGAGCTCCTGAAGGCCAAGGACCTCTCACCCTTCGTGATGGAGAAGGTCAAGCAGGTGGCCGAGGTGCACCAGTCGGCCGTCGAGTACGCCGCGAGCGGTGGCCTCAACATCCTGATGGGCACCGACCCCACTGTAACAACATGTTTGTACATGTTTTCCAAAAACCGTTCTATTCATTTGTCTCTGTTATCTTATACGATACCAGTGAATCACTGGTATCAGGATTTTATCATTTTAACAAATAAGATCGTTTTATACAATGATAAAATTAATCACTGGCAGTGATTATAATTATTGTTGTAAGAAGTGACCGTAAAAACGGATATATTTCGCTTAGGAGAATTTTGGAGTGCAGAGATAATTCAACTTTGAGTTTTGATGCCCAGATTGAACAGGAGAAGTACTTCTGCTCTGTCAAATGGTTTTTCCCTCACAAAATTATTTTACTTTTGGACGACGAAACGAATGTGCATGAATTGAAGCAAACGCTCTGGTCAGTGAGCGCCACGAGTTTTTGTAGCTGTCTTTCTTTTCTTTTTTTAAAAAATATGTTTGTCGTTGTTGTTATATAGAAAGACCATGATTGAGAAAATCATATTGGATCAAAAGTCGTGCAACTAAACATCGTGTCTGCCACGCACCATCCACCAATCGTTGGTCATCGGCGCGGCAAACGAACCGCACGTGCCACCGGTCACATCGATCCCGGTCGCGGTGGACCACGCACCGATCGTTGTGTGGTTGGCCGAGCCGACCTGCCAGCGGCAGTTGTACCACTCGTTGTCATCACCGCTTGCGGTGCCGATGTCGCTGAACCCAGGGATCCGTGCCATGAAAGTTGAGGGGTCGGTGGCAAACGGATTGTAGAAGATGTTGTTGTCGATGATGAGCTCGTCAACGAACTCGCGAATGCCTGCCGGATTCCAGACCGAGACAGGAACGTGCAATCCCAAATGTCAGTTCAATCTTTGTCTCTTCGCGTTTCTTTCTTCGCAGCCTTAGCGTCTTTGCGTTAAATCGATTCAACCACCGACTGACAATCACAACTTACAATCAATGCCGGTGGCTCTCACTTAATGCGCAGCCTCGACATGTAGCGCAAAAAGCCCTGGTCGAACTTCTGCAAATCTTCGCCGAATATCTTCTTGAAATCACCTTGAAAGAGATTATCTCAGTCTCAAGTTGTGCCCTTCTCTCCCTAATGCTTCTTCAGGTCAACCTATGTCCTAGCTTTCCTATGTGGACCTCCTTTACTTGTTTTCATCAATCACATTACCAAATACATAACACATGAGCGTTAACTTAACGTCTGTTTGACATCTGATAAAATAACGTCTGTTTGACACTCGTAACTTACAAGCTATTTTGAAAGTTGCATTCCCTTGCCGTAAAAAAAAAATCAAAGCGCCTCCTCAACGCCCTGCTCTTTACGCTAAAGTTCGACTCTTCCCTTAACTCTACCTTTTAAAACAGTAAGAAACTTTAGCGTAAAGAGCGGGGCACTGAGGAGGAAAAGCCCCTTACATATACGGAGTAATTTCTGTTCGTTTTAAGTTTTAATATTGCTCCTTACTTTCATTTTAAAAAACTTGTTTTTTTTTATTTAATTCCGTACAAGAGGGATTGCGCCCTCCTTACACTAAAGTTTGACTGTTTGTTCCAACGCGAGGGAGAAGTTTCCTTAGACTGAATCTTCAGATTTACTTTATATTTTAGATTTGCTATGAGGAGACGAAAAGTAAAAGGTGAAAATTTGCCATGGACAATTACTCTTAACCGCTCCGCGCGTAAAATTGAGGCGGAAAAGAGAAATCAAGACATATAAAAAGAGTTTTGTATAAGAATTCTGGCAAATTCCCGCAGGGTATAATTTCCCCTGACAAGTTCTCTCCCTGGAAACTTCCCTTAAAATTGTACCTAAGGAGTGGCCGTATCAAACCAGTTATCTTGAAAGATCGAGAGAGTGCTTACTTGGTTGGAAATCAGAAGTTCTAGTGTCCTTTTTGAGTGACCGAAAATATTGGAAGGCAGCTAGCATTCCTCTCACTTTAATTTTTTTCCCAAAGTCTTCCGATCAAAATTTCGAGATAGTCATTTTGTTCAGCATAGTTGAAAGACCGAATAACTATGTCTTTGAGGATGACTTGACCCCCTACAGCCCTGGGGGAAGGGGTACAACTTTAATTTATTATTAATTCTTAAAAATAATTCACCCAGTTCACCTTCAGCTCTCTTAACACCACAATCATTTTGCGATTTTAATGCTAGTGCACTGCTATAAAGCTCTCTAAATTGTTTCCGTATGTTGCTATTGATTGGTGAACCCTCAACTTGAAGATTATCAGGATTATATTCTTCTTGAAAATCTGAACATTTTTTCGCTAATCTTAATAGCTCATTTGCAATTTTTAATTTAGCAAATCGAGTATTCTATCGAGTCGGCCGACATCTCGAGGATCGAGCATCTGCTGGGCAACGAGATGAAATCCTTGAGCTATTGTATTTGACCGTAGTCGCGCCATGCTTGGACAACCGAATTTTGCCTTTCTCATCCTGACCTACCACCGGCCTTGCAGCCTTTCGAGGCTGCTAACATCGATCTTCTCGCAACCTGGTTTCATCAGAGAGCAGTTCGCCGTTCTCGTTTGGGATAACGACCCCGCTGGTAGCGGACAGATCGCCGTCGACAAGAAAACAAAACAAAAAAAATATCTTTATGTGTCCCCCGAAAAGAAAAAAATAACAAGAGAGTAAAAACAATGCATCAAGAACAAAGAACAAAAACAAAGAAGAAGAAATCGCAAAAAACAAAATAACAGTTGACAAAGCAAGTAGTCTAATATATATATATATATCTACATATAAATAAGAACAGTCGAATCCAGTGAAACGTACGTTTCTATACGTAGTAGTCATAGTTATCGAGGACTGTAGGTCCGTACGGAAGCGCTTGGTGGAGGGCCGCTGGCCCCCCCCGCGCCGCGGGTAGAATTTCAGGCTGTGCAGGGAGCTCAGGCCCGCGCCGGCGATCGGGTTGCCGGCCTCGTCGACCACGACCACCTTCAGCGCGCCCTTGATCGCGGCGACCTGCTTGGGCGCGAGCTCGTCGAGGGCATCCTCGAGGGGTGAGGCAGGCGGTGGACCCTCGGCCGCGTCCTCGTCGGCGTCGGCGACGGGGTCCTCGGCGACCGGCGCGGGCTATCCGTCAACCCCATCGTTTTGGCGTTGTTGACCGTAACCATATCAAAGCACGTTCGCATGTCATCAGGACTTGTCATTTGCGCCACGTGTAACCCCATAAAAGCCACATCAAGCATGTCCGCAGTGCCAAGCGAATACCAAGGATCAAGCACACAGTCTTGCCCCCAGCCAACATTGATCCCCATTGCCAACATTTCCTTTACCCGCGTCAGGCCACGCCGCTTTGGGAAAGTGTCATGCCGCCCTTGAAGAACGAACGGTCGGAGGGCAGCTGACCAACGGCTGATTTCCCTTCTTTTAACAGCGCCCACAGTTCTTCCGGGGTCGAAGCGCCCGGCAAACGGAAACGATAACCGATGATGGCGACCGCCTCTTCCACTATCGCGCTTTTTTCAATTTCTTTATTGACTTCAGGGCGTTCTACCGGATATCCGGATGAATCTGAGCGGATCTTCCCTTTTGTTTCTTCTTCCATTGACGCCAAGTAAGCCTCTATTTTCTCTGCGGTATTGATAATCTTATGCAAAAAACACCCATCTAATCTAGCTACAATAACAACAAAATTCTTGCTCAATTCTTATCAAAAAAAATCCATTTAATGAATTTTTTTTAGTTACTTTCAATTTCATTATATCCCAGTCCCCACCCCGACGTCCTATGCCTGTATGTAGCCCTAGGATAAGTTAAACATGAGATTCACTTTTTTTCAAATTGGGATTAGGAGCCAACTGTTGCGAAAAAAAACGTACGAAAAAAAATGTACAGCAAGCAAAGCGCTCATCACATGAAGCGGTTCAATAAACTGGTTATCCTGTCCCAGAGCCAGGGACTGGGCATCAGCAAGGGCTAGCTGGAATTTGTTGGTAAGACGATCCAGACGCATAATTCCTCCCGTTACAGGTCAAAATGCTACTGGAGATTAAAATGAGGTCAGGCCTCAAATTTTCAAGGTTTCTGACCTGATATTGTGAGCAAAAAACAGGCTTACCGGATCGTCTCAGGGCGTAAAGTTATCTCAGCCAGATTTTATTGTAAGGGTTTGCCCCAATCATAAGATAATGAACCTTGCTCAGATCACCAGCCTCGTGACGTAACAACTGTCAAGTTATTTTAATATGACTTCTATTCTGATAGTTTCAAGATTATTTTCGCAGAGATTTCAGGTTTCTAGCTTGAGTAGTTAAGCTGGTCATTAGATCTACAAACAGACAGAAAAACAAGATCTAAGAGCTCATATGGCACTTGTGACGAGGCACGAAGAGCTAAGAGCCAAGAGCTCAAGGTCCGGTCTGAGTCCCGCCCCAGGGGCCGGTGTTCACGAAGTGATGCTTGGTGGCAGACGCTTGAGGAGGCGCTTGCTCTGGAGAAGAAGCGGTTGAAGGCGAAAGACGATTCGCAGCTCGACAGCCTGCTCGACAAGATGACGTGGGGCGGTGTGCACAAGGTTCGGCTTTAGAGTGGCGAGGATTGTGGGTTGGCTCATTTCCGCGTGTGATTCGCTGCCAGACGGTCTTCGAGCACATGGCATTCGGTCCAAAATTCGTCTGAAATCGATTTTACAAGCAAAATGTTTTAATCGCCTCATTGGCTGCATCAATTTTTTGTTGTCGGATATTGTCGTCGACATAAATAAGACCACCTTTTCCATCTGGCATGCGCATGCGCGGTGACTCCAAAAATACCCTTAATTTGCTTTTGGCGTCAATACATTTTTGTTGATTTTCTTCTGCTTGCGCCTTCAATTTTGATGCTTTTTCCAGCCGTTTCTGACGGCGCTCATCGTATTCAAGCATAAACACAAGTGATATATACATGATTGACATAAACGGAACGGATCCGCTCTCTTCGGGATAGTTGGGGAGGGGGGTATTTCTGAAAAATTAGAAAAAATTAGGTATTTTTAACTTACAAACAGGTGATCAGATCTCAATTAAATTTGATATTTAGAAGGATATTGTGGCTCAGAGCTCTTATTTTAAACCAAACCAGATCTGGTGACATTGGGGGGGAGTTGGGAGGGGGAAACCTAAAACTTGAAAAACACTTACACGGATGCCTGTTTATTTGTTGTTTTTTTGTTTTGTTTTTCAGGGATAATTGTATCGACCCATCGGTCCTCGAGTATTGCGAGGTAGCTCATTCGAGTGTAAATTCAAAGTTCTAATGCCTTTTTTAAGCGACCAGAAAATCAGAGGGTAACTAGGCCCCCTCCCACGTTCATTTTTTCCCAAAATCACCAGATCAAATTTTGAGATAGCCATTTTTTTAGCATAGTCGATGAATCTAATAAATATGTCTTTGAGGACCCGGGCGCGTCGCTGCGCGCGGTGACGGCGTACTTCCTGCCGCAGAACCAGCGGCCACACCTGACCGACGTACGCGTCGACGGGCCCAACAAGGCGGCCACCAAGCAGCTGCGGGCGGAGCGTCAGAGCCACGTGCCCGACGCGTCGGCCCGCTACAAGCTCGCCTGGACGGTCACCAACCCCGACGGCGACCGGCTGCGCTACCGCCTGCGCTATCGCGAGGACAGCCAGACGGCGTGGCGGGACGTCTTGCCGGAGTACGCATGAAAAAATAGGCCCTAAAACAATTCGATTTCTATGCCTTAACGTTTTTAAAGCTAAGAAATGGGTATATTTTGTATTGCGTATTAACTATATCTCCCTCATTTAAATGTATCTACAGATTTGGCCACATGTTTTTCTTGAATGGATTTATTTGCTGCCACTCTCGCTGAACGCAAGCTCAATAAAAGAATGCGAAAACCTTATAAAACTTCAAACAAACAGGAATTATTTTGTATGTAAAGGAAAAGAAAATGTAGATTTTATTTGGATGATTTCCATGATTGACAATGATTTGGTTTTTTGGATTTTTACCTTTTGACTTTGAAAAGAAAGTGAAAAACTAGTAAAGAACGCAACTCAACCCTAAATTGAACAGAAACAGGCAAAAACAAACTCTTTAATACTCAAGAAATGACTAAAGTGAAGTAATGTGTTTATAATGTGTTTATAATTGTTTATAATGTGTTTATAATACCTCAAGATTTGGGAAGTGTTGAAAACAAACGTGATGGTTTGTGTATCTCCTAGCTCCATTGTGAAGGGCCCTGAAGAGAACGAGAAGCGCTTGTCCGATGGTGTTTCCTTGGTGCCTGCCCCATCGATGTTAAAGGAACTCCAAAAGGCACCGTCCTCTGGCTTACCGGGCAAACAAAAGCGTGTTGTTGGAAATCCACTGCGGTTATCGCCAATAACTATCGGTTGACCGTTCCTGTAAAACCCTTTTAGATTGTTGTAATACTCTTCGCCTGTGACAGGCCATACACGGTGATTCTCTTTAGATGCATCGATACATCTATAGGGGGCGGCGAAGTGGATCTCCCGGAACTGGAGAAATTGTATCGGTTATATTTGAACCTACTGAAATAAAATGATTCTGCAACTCGTTACAAATCGTAAAATCGTCTGCAGCTATGACCTCATTTACTGTCACTTCAGATGATAATACATTAGGACTCGAACCTATAACGCTACGGATTATTTGCCAGATATTCAATCGGTTTTCTTCGGGTTCCAAAGTCTCATAGTTTAATCTCAAATCGAGCCCAGAGGTTGACTCAAGAGATCGAGCCCCAGTTGTAGCAACACATTGTGTTGCTATACAAGCGTGTTTCATCCAATACATACTTATATTTCAAATATTTTGCTTAACCTTAACACTAAAGATACACTCGAATTCTTCCATTTTCTATTAGATAAACCATTTGAATCATAGTTATTGTGAAACAATTAAAACAAGTAGCTGTTATCGCTTTATTTTAGGAATTCATAAATCTTCTAGGACCATGCACTTTTCAATAAGATTCCATGACTTTTGGAGGATGTTTCTCCCTTGTTTCGAAAATAAGGCAAACTTTGTCTGGGTTGTAACTTTTGGTTGGTAGCATTAAATTTAATGAATCCTGTACATTTGGAATCAGCATGGAAAGCCAATTCTTTTTATGTGTCTTTTGTTATCCGTTTTTTATGGCACTTTGTGTCTACCAAGTGACATACAGCGACCGCAAATTCTGTCGGTCGGTCGGTCGGAGATTGTCTTGCGTCTGCCGCCGCTCAACGCGTTGAGAGCCTTTGAATCCGCCGCACGGTTGGGCGGATTCTCCCGTGCGGGCGAAGAGCTGAACGTGTCACCGGGGGCGATTAGCCGTCACGTAAAACTCCTGGAGGCGCATTTCGGCGTCAAGTTGTTCGAACGACTGGCCCACGGCCTCAAGCCGACCGAGGCGGCGCTGGCGCTTCTGCCCAGCATCACTGCCGCGTTCGAGATCATCGCAAAAGCCGCAAAACAACAGCGTTGCCAGTCTCCTCAATGAGGGCCGTGAGGTTTTGGCAAGAGAACGCAATGGCGGGTTCATGCCGGTCTTCATGACCATCGGCAAACTTCCAACGCTCAACGGATATTGCGCCGTTCTGCGTGACATAACGCCGTGGAAGCAAACCGAAAAAGCACTGGAAGATGCAAAAAAGCGAGCCGAGGAAGCATCGACAATCAAATCGGAATTTCTCGCCAAAATCAGTCATGAGATTCGCACGCCGCTTGATATACCGATCTGGGCATTTCATGCGATCGGAGATCCGCCTGGCGATGTCGAAAGGTGCGTCAGGAAACTCCAGGATCTAGGGGGTGAGTGTAAGTTGACGGTCGTAACGGAGTCGGGGCACGACTGCTGGTATGCGGCGTTCCGCAGCTGCAACCTCCTGTCATGGCTCCTGACACAGCGACGAGGAGTACCTACGGTCGAGACAGACGCTGGCATACGACGAGCAATGTGGCGTCCACTAGCACTGCTTTTGCAACGCAGATAAAGAAAGCATTTTACATTGAACGAAGTCAGGAAGATTGGCGTTTTCCATTTCCTTAACAAGATTTCTCGCTTTGGTGATAATTTCATCTTCGCTAAGACCACTGGTTTTTTCCATTGCCTTTTTCATCATGGCACGGAAATAATCTAGGTCAGCGTCAGATAATTCAAAATTGATTTCTAAAGACAAAATAAGTCTCCCTGGTTTGACACGTTTAGTTAACCTTAGTTCTCAACAATAGATATACCGAAGATTTGACTGCAATGCTCGACATTCTAGAAGAAGATGAACGACGGGTTATCCGTGCACGATATGGACTTGCCGATGGATTAACACGGACGGTCACTGCAGTGGCACACCAGATGAAGCAATCCAAGGCCTGGGTCCGATCACAAGAATGTCGGGCTCTGCGAAAGCTACGACGGCCATGGTACGAGAAGAAACTGAAAGAACATCAATCCGCTTTGTCAACTTAGTCGAGCCATGTGCACCCCAACGTTTCTCGGGCTGCTTTCCGATCAATCAATATATCTAAAGCTCATTGAAAGTTTAAAAGTATTGACAGGAGGATTTTAAACTATAGAACTTAATAAGAAACAAGAGATGATGTCTGCATGTCATCCATCGACATTCGCAGCAGGGGTCAATGCATTTGCCACTTTTGCCCGCAGTTAGCAAGGTTTTTAATTAACAACATAACAGCTCTGTTTTTAAATTGGAAAAAGCATGCATTGCATAATATTTTTGTGATTCCAAATTAAGGGGGAGCTGTTCCAATCATCGAGAAGAATCTCGGCCGGAAAAATCTCAAGATGGTCTACGGAAAGCGGAGGACCAAAAACCTCAAAATCTCGGCGGAGCAGCAGAGGAAGTTTGCACTCAAAGACCCGCAGATCTTGCAGCTAGCGAGGTGGGGAGCGCTCATCGAAAAGCACTACAAGCGCCCCATGGACATCGAGTGGGCTTTTGATGGGAAAGAGATCTACATTGTGCAGGCCCGCCCTGAGACCGTACAGCGATACATTTTACTATTAACCCTTTTCATGGTCTTCTAAAATGTTTTCTACAGTAATCTAATGTGTTATCAGAAGTTTTTTTGTGTGTGTTTGTTTTATACTCCGCTGCTTCAAGTGGGTCACAAATAAATTATTATTATTATTTTAAGATAACCTATCTTTTATATTGCGTTTATGATGCTAACTAAATCATCTTTTTGCATTTAAATTACGTCATTTTTGTAAATACATTGGAAGTTATAATATAAGGTGCCTTGTTAATTCGTAAGCTACGCATATTTTTTACCAATGAAAACATTCGTAAAAAACTAAAAGTTCTAGTTGCCTTTTTAAGTAATCAGAAAATTGGAGGGCAACTAGGCCTCCTCCCTCGCTCCTTTTTTCTCGAAATCTTACAATTAATTAATATGCAAATTTTGTTCTAATTATTTATGTGCGGAGAGCCAAGATCAAAAAATACATTAATTCAAAATGTCCAGAAATTAAATAAAAAAAAGTTTTGTTAAATGAAACCCTCTGATTTGTGGTAGTTTCTGTTTGTTTTTTGTTTTATTTGATGATTGATTTTAACTTTTGATCGTTCTAGGTTCGATCTATTCATCAAAAGAGTTGTCTGTTGTTATTAAGTTTGATACGGGTTGTTCAGGAGTTCTTCGGGAGTTCCGGGAAGATTCACTAAAGTACCTTTTATTTTTGAGAATCGCAAAATGATTTTTGGATAATAAATCCCCTTACAATTATTCTAAAATAATGGAAATTACATTTTAACTTACCCATCAAAAGCTACGAGCCTGAGAAAATTTGCCTGTTTTAAAAAATAGGGGGAAACAACCCCTTAAAAGTCATAGAATCTTAACGAAAATCACACCTTCAGATTCAGCGTATCAGAGAACCCTATTGTAGAATTTTTAAGCTCCTTTATACAAAAATGTGGAATTTTGTATTTTTTGCCAGAAGACAACTCACGGGTGCGTGTTTATTTGTTCGTTGTTTTTTGTTTTGTTTTTTTCCCCAGGGGTCGTCGATCAACTTCGTCATGCCTGTTAACTCAAACTGCGACGGGGCGAATCGGCAGCCCATCGGCTGCCCAGGCTCAACATTCTTGAGTCCACGGCGTTGCTGCACAAGCAAGCGCTGTCGGATGGCGGCGGAGAATGCTCAGCGCACGTTCTTTTTCAGGAATCGCCCGAATTTGTGGTCCGTGCCGTAACCCGGAACAAACTGTTCGTCGCGGTAGATCGTTTCGCCGCCCACCAGAACCTGAGCTATCACACCGGGATAACAGCGGCAACGCCGACGCGTCGGCGTGCAGCGCGCCTCACCCGATCCCTGCTCCCCCCGAGCCCGAGATCGAAGAGCCGATGGGCAGCGCCGACGGCGAGCCACACGCCGTGTTGACGGCCGGGGCGACCTACACGTTCGCCTTCTCGAGCGCGAGCTACGACACGTTCGCGTGGTCAGGCACTGGCGCTCCCACGATCGAGGCGGGTGACCCGCGCCACCCCGCGGTTCGCTGGGATGATCCGGGCATGCACGGTTAGGTATAATTATTCTGCATATTATTAAGTAAGAATTGTTTTCTCACTTCAAACTGTCCAAATACTTTACCCCCCCTCCCTTAAGTGCAAATATATAGCCCAAATTATACATTTCCCATCTAACGTATCACTTGTCTTTGTCTTGTCTCGCGCTAAACTGAAAGAAACTAACGAAGAAAGGGTTTTTTTTCTCGAGTTTTACACAGCGTAAACTTGAGTGAGTGGCGTATAATACATAAGTACCAAAATTCCTTGAGAAATGGATTGCACATGAGTCCACTGATCCTGTACAATGAAGCTTGGAACCTCTCTAATCCATACATCGCAATGATGCATAACACCACATGGCTAGCGAGGGTCTTCTTACTTTCTATGAAAGGGTATAGATCCAATCAAATCCAAACGAGACATACTACTGTTGTACATTATTTAAAAGCTAAAAGTACAATGCCTTTCAATATGTATAATTTGAGGCCCAAAATGGGTTATTTTCTCCTCCAAGTCTCCCACAAAAGAAAATTAATATGCAAATTTCGTTTAAATTATTTATGTGCGGAGGGCCAAGATCAAAACATGCATGAATTAAAAAACGTCCAGAAATTAAATAAAAAAAACAAGTTTTTTTCAATGAAAGTAAGGAGCGACATTAAAACTTACAACGAACAGAAATTACTCCGTATATGAAAGGGGCTTTTCTTCCTCAACGCCCCGCTCTTTACGCTTAAGTTTTTTCCTTTTTCAAAAAGTAGAGCTAAGAGAAAGAGTCCCAAGATAATTCTCTCGGTGTAATTTCACCATAGAATTGTCTCGTAACCCATTTCTGACAAGCAGCATGTGCCATAAATTCTTTATTTTCCGCATTGTAAGCTAATTCAACTGTTGCCATATGATTCCAATCGGGATGTTTTTCATCGAGCATTTCAAATGTTCGCATATTATCTTCATTGAATGCTTTATCGAGTACACCAACAGCACAATCAGAAAATTCTTTTGCTTGTTTTTCGATTAACAATCGTTGATAAATCTCTTCGTGCAATGAACGGTGTGTGTGTGTATGAAATGTGCGAAAGGATTTTTAATTAACGAGTTTCAATGAAGTTTTAGGTTACGTGAATGATGTGTATTCCATATGACTTCTAGGCGCAATGATAGCGCCAAGGCTGTTGAATCCACGGCAGCAAAACTAGTATAAACAAAAATCACTTCTAACAGCTTGTTGTTGAAGTCGAAGTGAAAGTGAGTCTTAAGGATTTACAGATGCAGCATTTATATATGTGGAATTTTTGATGTATCACTTTTGAACGACATATAACTAAATTCACTTACCAGATCGGTGTCTCTTTTACTCTTTTTGTCACAAATACCAAAATAATTTACAGTTTTTCGAAATTTACCATATACGTTTGAATCCTTTTTACTGAAGGACTCCCAATAGATTGTATTGGAGGAATTTTAACTTGCAAAATTTGATTTGCATAGCTTCTTTTCATTATGACTATGTCACTTTTTCATTTCACACGTTTGTCAAAACAAGAATATGCTTCGCTCTATAGGTAATATTACCTGTAAGCGAACCCACTATAGGCATTTTTAGTTTGCCTCACAAAAGCAAATACTCAGATCTAGAATGCGAATATTTAGGCGTTGACTGTTAAATTCTCACATCGCCTTTTATGTTTAACTACAACAGAGGAGCGTTGAATTCAATCAAGTACAGATCCGATTGCGAATATGGAATAGCAAATACTCAGATGTAGAATGCGAATATTTAGGCGTTGACTGTTAAATTCCAAATTTAAATGTATTTTTATAATGGAAATATGGAAAAAAAATCTGCTGCCAGTGGAGCTTGTGCCCTATGTCTCCTTGATTCAAGGCAGATGCTCTTCCGCTGAGCTACGATCTGGATACAATAAATATCCTAAGATAACTTATTACATAGCGTGCTTCAAAGCCTAACCAACAGACTCCCAATAATTGTTTTTCAACTCTCTAAGGCTACTATACAATTAACATTATCCTGTTTTTGCATTGAATTATGTTTCAGAACAAATGAGGTATTTTTAACTTATGAATGGGTGATCGGATCTTAATGAAATTTGATATTTAAAAGAACATAGTAACTCAGAGCTCTTATTTTAAATCCTGACCGGGTTTGGTGACATTGGGGGAAAGAATAAGCACAACTCCTAGTTACATAATTGACATAACCGGAACGGATCCGCTCTCTTTGGGGGGAGTTGCGGGGAGGGGTTATTTTGGTTAATTCGGAAACATTAGAACAAATGAGGTATTTTTAACTCTGGAAGTTTTAGCTTAATAGAATTAGCCATTGTAATGACTTTGCAGATATGTCCTTTTGGTAACCTATACATTCACATACTTCTTGAAATTTTCATATTAGTGCTCTTACCCTTACAAGTAATTGCACTAAAAGTAGTAGTTCCAGCAATACTAGTAAATATGACAGTAGTAGTATTAGTAGTAGCGTGCACATATTGTCTTTTGGTCAATTGATCTTCCCCTTTAAGTATTCTCTGAGAGTTCCTACTTAATGCAAGTGTCCAGCTCTGATGACGTGAAAAACGTTGAAATGCGTGATTCCAAAATCAACCGCAACGGCGGTGCCGGTGTGTACTTGGATGCCACCGCATTCAGCTTGGTGCAGTTGGGCTTGATGCCCGTGCCTGCGCCAGCCGATGTGCACAACATCAGCCTCTATCGCAACGAGTTCGACTTCAACGGCAACAGCGCACCAAGCGGTGCAGGTTCCGGCGTGTTCATGCTCGGCGACAACGTGCAGGAAGTGTTGAGAGAGGGGGAGGAGGGTTGTTATTAGAGGTAAATTTAAGTCATATTATGCGAAATTTCTGAGAGGTCGTAATGAAAATATAATAAATTTCTTTATTAAGTGCACCTGCTTGTTGCATTGAATTGATTTAAATCTTCGTATTTGAAAAATCACATTTAGAATATGCAATAAGTATTATGGATTATGCAGCAGAACCTTCATTACTTACAAAAGTAGTAATAATAGAAATATCTACTTCACGATACGCTTTCTAGCTAGACTGCCAACGACTAACCGCAGCATATTGTCACGGTACTAAGTTATATCAGTTTCTTGACTGTATTTATCTTAACGTACATGCCTTGCGACACGTGCGTTCGACAACCCCGTGCTTTTTTGGCTAATAGCATTACTTAATCTTGTAGGCTAAATCCTCTTTGGGCCTATTTTTTACGAGTACTTTTTATGTTTCTAATAATATTCAATTGCAACGAATAGCTAATTTAGTTAGGTTGTATATTAGCAGTAATGCTTTCACACCCTGAAAAATACTTAGCAAACACAGATTCACCTGCTAATGAAATAGCATCTCACTTGATGTCTGATGCGCTAGCATTATCGGCGAAAAGAGTGCTAGTGCAGAATGTTAATGATTGGTTTCTAGTGTCGGCAGATAAGGACTGGGTTAGGGATAATATAGATAATATCAGCGAACTATCTAATGTTTTTTGCAGGTTACTTGCTATTCCCGAGAAGTGCGTGAACTCGTTTCGAGGAGAGGTGTTAGCTTAGGTTCAGAAATCGGTTGACCCCTCTCTATTATGGTCATGGGAGATAAGACAGATATGGCCATACACCCCAGCAAAAATAAGAATCCTGCAGATCTAAATCCTCTAAATGGGATCTAAAGGAAGGATAGAATTGATATCAGAAGGAAATTATACTTTGAAAATATTTGTCATATAAAGTACTTTTAGAAAATTTACCAAAAGTGAGACAGAAATTAATGAATGACTTAGAAAAAACAAACAAACAGACAGATAAGAGAAAAGCCTGCCCGCCGCGTGGCGGCAGGTCAGCGACTGGCTGGAAGGCAGCAGCATCGGACAGTTCATCGAACGACGCATCGACCCCTCATCGGGCAACGGAGAATCCTCGGGCGGTTCCGGCGGGATCCCGTCGATCTTCGGATACCTGACCGGAACCATAACCACGGTATTCGGCGGTCTGGCCAACCTGGTGCTGATGCTGACGATGGCCATCTTCCTGGCGCTGGACGCGCCCAGCTATCGCGGTGGTTTCCAGAAAAGGAGCGTTGCCTAAGGATGCAAGGGCTGAAAAAAGGCCAGTTAACGATACAACACCATTTGCCGCGTTTCGTCGTAGGCTCCGGCTTGCAGGCGGTAGAGGTAGACCCCTGAGGGAGCGTCCAGGGCCTCGAACAGGGCGTTGTGGGTGCCGGGGGGCTGTAACCGATTTACGAGGGTTTCGAAGGGGCGACCGAGGATATCATACACGGTGAGCGTGACGTGCTCGGCTTGGGCGAGGTGATAGGGGATATAAAAATTTCGAAAATCAGAATTCTTTGAAAAGTGAGACGTCGGAAAGATTGAAGTCTTTGAACTTTCAGACTGCGAAAGAATTTGAATTACTTGAAAAGTGAGGGATCGTTGTCAATATCTGAAAATTAAAAAATCTTTGAACGTTAGAAATGAGGAAAGAAGTGAAATTTCTCGGTTTTTGTCTAAAGACTAAAATCAAGTCTTAAAACTTGGAAATTGTGAAAAATTATGAAATTCTTGAAATATGAAGGTTCGTTCTCGGTCGACCCGATGACGCTCACGACGCCGCGCATCCCGCGCGGCTCGTTCGATTTCTTCCGGATGGAGCTCACGGCGACGGAGGACTTCACGCGGCCCGGCAGTCGGTTCCCCAAGCCGCGGAACAGCTCCGAGGTCCAGAGCGACCGGACGGCGGCACAGATCACCGATCCGGACGTCGGCAAGGGCCCGATCGTGACGGCCGTCCGGATCCCCGATCCGTCGAACACGAGCACGGGCAACCGCGACCCCTGTTGATAGAAGAGCTTTAGCAAAGGTATACCTTGTAGAAAACAAAGGTATTTGTCAAAGATATACCAGACAAATACATTAAAGTGATTAGTGCTATGCAAGAGAATAATACTGCTGCGGTTATGGTAGGAAATGAGGTTAGCAGCTGGTTTTGTATTAAATCAGGATTTAAACAGGGTTGTGTCCTATCCCCCTTTATGTGGATCATTTTGATGGACTTTGTTTTAAGAAGTAAAGGAAAGGCCATGGGAGACCGAGGTCGGCACGCGGGACGAGCTCGCGATCTTGGGCCACTCGATGAACCAAGCGGCGGCCGATCTGCTCGAGAGCGAGGCCGCGCTCAAGCGCGAGGTCGCGATCCGCACCGATCTGGGTCGCTACGTGCCCGAGAAGCTCGTCGATCAGATCGTAGCGCGCGAACGCGACATGGCGCTCGGCGGCCACCGCCGACAGATCACGGTGATGTTCGCCGACGTGGTCGGCTTCACGCCGCTCACCGAGCAGCTCGAGCGTTCGTTTCGAGCTCCATTTATTCTTTAATAGCAATTTCTGGTCGTTTCGAGTTTGAGTTATTGTAGGTTTCTATTTCTTCTGATCTTAACTTTAGTCCTTTACTTTTCTTTAAAAAATTCTCTTTCGAAAAGTTTGCTATACCAGGAGAGTGTTTTCAAGTAAATATAAGTATTGGTAGTTATCTTCTAAATTTTTTTCTTCAAAGAAAGGATTTTCAACCTTGTATTGGGGTTTTCTTCCTTCGGTAATTTATTCTGTATGTGTACTGAAATCTTTGCAAGATTTGGTTTTAAAATGTTCAATAATATATCTGTAAAGGGGGGCAACAATAGAGCCAATTTCATAATTAAGGTCCTGGGGCTGAGAGGGCCATGCCTCTCCCCTCTAGAGGAACATTTCCTTGATTTTTTTATCATTCTGAGAAAAATTGTTGTGTCAAAATTTTGGTCTGATGACAAGAGGTTGGGAGGGTGTCAGAGGAAAAAGGGCAAGAAAGAAGGACTGGTTTTCAATTTTTGAGCTTTGATAATTTCAACCACAGTCCCTAAGTTAGTAGTGAAAAACAACATTTCTAGTTCCAAGGGACAAAGCTGCCATTTGGAAATTGCCACGTTTAACTTTTTTATTTGAATCTCAAGTATTATGCTTTTTACTAAATTGTACGAACGAGGTTAAATATTAAGCATGTAAGCTGTGCTTTTATCCTCCAATCGACTGTCACTGTCAAACATTGCTGGGTAAAAAATAATAAGTAGTGTTTGTTATGAAGGAATAAAAAAAGCAAAGAATATAGAATTTAAAAAAAAGATAAAAAAGAAAATTATAAGCAAGCAATAATGCAAAAAGAAGAAATAGTCAAAAGATATAGAAGCAGGTGAAAAAGACTACCTGTGAATCAAATTTGTCAAGGGCTCTATCAGCTTTTTGCCAAGGCGTGGTTCAAGGGGTGTTAATGACCCAAACTGCAAAAACGAGTGAACTCAGCAAAATAAAAGGATAAAAGAAAATGCTAAAAACGGATAAATCATCCATGCTCTGCCTTTTCCTCTTGGTCCATGGCGTTCTTTACTACAGGCCTATTCAACATGCAGCTGGGGGCAAGAACTGGGGGCGAATGCAAAAATGTGACGATGGCATGATAAGAACCTGCTGCAATCAACAAAGTCACTAAAATTAATAAAGTGCATGTTTACGATCCTTATGTTAGGTTTGCTTTAACATCAAATACAGTACACAAAGTAAGGGTTTTAAACGAATGAGAACAAACTAATATGCTGTCCCAGAGATTTTGATTGCTGTAGATCATGAAGGCGGCCGGGTACAACGTTTTCGTGATGGTTTTACCCGCATTCCTGCCATGGCCAAACTGGGCGAGCTGTTTCTGCAAGACCCGGAACAAGCTCTTGAGTTGGCCTGGGATACCGGTTGGCTTATGGCTTCTGAGCTATTGGCTTATGGTTTGGATTTCACCTTTGCCCCTGTACTGGATCTGGATTACGGCTTCAGTGAAGTGATTGGTGATCGTGCTTTCTCCCAAGCTCCGGACAGAAATCCTAAAATCTTGGAAAAGACTTTAAAGAGCCGCAGCCCTGGTTCACAGCAGACAAGAAGTGAACGATTTGCTCTTCACTTCAAGCGAAACTTTTGAACCCACGCCAAAGCCTCATGACACAACAGAATCAGCATTCATCGAATTTACTTTCACCTTCAGTTCTGTTCTTCTAAATGGACGGTGACTCCTAGAGATGGGGGGTTTTTGGAACTGCTGGGCTACTCTCATCACATGCACCACTCTTTGTGTTGATGGGCGAGTTCGTAAGTAGATCGGGATCAGCCGGTGATCTTTACCGGGTGATGAATTTCGGTCTGAAGCGCATCCCGGGGCGGCTCGCCGTTGCGACGGTTGCCGGCAATGCGGTGTTCGCCGCGGTGACGGGAACAAGCCTTGCTTCGGCCGCCGCGTTCTCGCGTCTCGCATATCCGGAAATGATCAACGCCGGCTACAGCCGGAAATACGCGCTGGGTTCGGTTGCCGGCAGTGCCTGCCCGATCTGAGATCGCCCACGACAACCTCGACGGCCCCGTCCTTGCGGGTGGTCGCATCTTGCGCGCCGTTCTTGACCACCGCCCGCACTGGCACGTCCTGTATGGCGAGCTGTCGAACGAGCAAGCGGCCGACACCACCCGCGGCACTGGTCACTGTGATCATGAGGCCTCCTCGACGGTGCGCTCGGCGGATGCGGAGCGTTGTTGCGAATATTGCATAATGAATGCAGATAACGCAAGAGCGCTACGGCCCCAGCTACCGGGGGGTCGACCAATATCGTCCTCACCCTTAACATACTTTATCATACCATTATCTAATTGATCGCGAATGATATCATTATAACGTTGCAAAACTTTGGGTTGCAATCGTAAAAGCATTAACAATACGTCCAATCGACGTCTACATAAAGAATAATGATCTAATAAAAGAGGGTAGTCCAGTTTGAATGGAGGTCAAACTTCATACTGCTTACCATCAAACACAATCGATTCTTTAAATGCGTCATGAACAGTACAATACTTTTAGCAAACTCATACGGGGGAGCTTAACTATATATGAGTTAATGAGATAAAGTCCTAAGTCTATTTTTGAATTAAAGCCTTACATGCACAAAAACATTGGTAATTATTCTTTACAATTATTGGTGATTAGCATAGGTAATTCTGTACAAAAAGGCATGCAATTGTTTAAAATTAAGCGGTTTATCAGCTGTAATAACCAAATCTTTCGCCAATAATTTAATCAAAAATTGTGTTTCTGTGAGCTTGCCGAGGTCGAAGGGCGGCTCGTGCTGGGCAGCTCGAGCGTTCGCCTGCGGGACATCATGGAGCTGGCCGTCGGAGACATCGTGCCCCTCGACCGTGGGCTGAACGACCAGGCCGAGTTCCACGTCGCCGACCAACCCAAATTCCTGGGGAAGCCCGTCGTCCACAACGGATCGCTGGCCTTCCTCGTGGAGTCGAGCACCGAAGAGACCCCCACCGCCAAGACGGAAGGAGAGACCGATGCCCCCTGAAGAACCAATTCTCTGATACGTTGAATCTGATGGTGTGATTTTCGTTAAGGTTCTATGACTTTTAGGGGGTGTTTCCCCCTATTCTCTAAAATAACGCAAATTTTCTCAGGCTCGTAACTTTTGATGGGTAATACTAAACTTGATGAAACTTATATATTTAAAATCAGCATTAAAACCTGATCTTTTGATGCAGCTATTGGTACCAAAATTCCATTTTTTTGAGTTTTGGTTACTATTGAGCCGGGTCGCTCCTTACTACAGTTCAGATCATACGCGACGACTTCTGCCAGCGTTAACGCGGTGTCTTCGTTCGTTGAGTATGTTCTGTCAAGCGAAACCGGGGCGTCATTCTTGCCCTCGATTGTAATCGTCACCTTAGCACTAGCGGCCTCACCCGCTTGGTCTGTAACAGTTTGCATGAAATCGAGGTCTAAAGTCTCACCCTGCCCCAGGGTATCAAAATCTCCGTTGGTATGGAAACTGAACGTACCGTCACTATGATTGGTTAAAGTGCCGCCCTCAATTATCTTACATATTCACTGGCAATCACAGCACCTGTACTTTCTTTATTCAATAATTTTATTTGCCTGTTAAATCGACTAATGTCTTTCCAGCCCTCTTCTTCAGCCAAGGGAATCCATCTGGCACGTAAATAACTGTCTTGATCAATCAAAAACTCCATATGATCAGGAATAGAGCCATGCCCAAGCAAATCCGGGCGATTCATTGTACGACGTAATAATGCATAACTCTCTACAATTTCTTGAGCGCCTTGCAGTGAGACGTTGTAATTACTCAAACCAATCTGAGCCATGATCACATTTAGTTCGATAGTGCTCGGGGAAATAAGATTGCATCTCTAGAATATACCCCTGCCATAGCTCGTTAAGCTCAGTATAAATATCTAGCGTATATTGCTCAGATTCATATTTATACAGCATAGTGACCATTGGACAGTGGTAATACAGCATCGCACCTTTAATGATATGGAATAAGTGTGAACGGTGAGTCAGGTGATATGAATATAAAAACCCAGTTCCAGGCGCTGCAGTTCCGGCTGGCGGACATGGAGATCGACCTTCAGGCCGCCCGCACCTTCCTGCGCCAGGCGGCCTGGAAGCTGGACACCGGCGCGCATGATGCCACCAAGTTCTGTGCCATGGCCAAGAAATTCGTGACCGAGACCGGCAGCGAGGTGGTGGACAATTGCCTGCAACTGCACGGCGGATACGGCTATCTTGCCGATTACGGGATCGAGAAGCTGGTGCGTGACCTGCGGGTGCACCAGCGGGCGATTCGGTGATGGAGAACCACTTCAGGTCTAGGGTTGTGTCACCGTAGTTTTCGAGCTCGATCCAATCCGGGAAGTCGCCGTCTTCGTCGGCGAGGGTCGCCACGTTGGAAGGGCCAATTTCTGAGATTCGAAGCGACCACTCGGCTGCGTGCAAGGTCGCCAGGCAGAGAAAGAGGCTGATTAGGAAAGAGACGGCCCGTAGTGGCATCGCATGTGATCTTCCCGAGGGGCTACCCATAACCGTTTGTCAAAGTAAGTCTGACTATTTTGTTTATTGTGTCTATATATATCTTTTTACATATAAAATACTAGTTCTATAGATTTTTCGTAAATAAAATAAAAATTAATCCAATATAAAGCACAACCATCAGTTTTACCTAGAAGGGGTTGGCGCTGTTTCACCCTTTCTTCTTAAAAAGTAAATAAATTTATTTTGTTACCTTTGTACAACATCAATTGTATTACACTACATATTGTTTTTTTTGCGTAAATTTCTTCTTAACAATAACCTATCAGAACTCCTGTTTTAACAAACCTAGATTACCAGACAGTGCCCTCACTGGAGTTGCTTCAGTCAATGTCGAGCGCAGAGCTCTCCAAGGTTGGTGAACTGTTGTTGTTTAAATATCACTCTTCGTTAGATTAATGTGCCACAGGTGAATGGCTTTGTGATCAAGCGGAAACACGTGGGGCAGATAGAGTGGATGCAGGCTGTTGACCTTAACAACCTGAGTCTGGATAATGTGTCCATCGAGCATTCCGAAACGCTACTTTACTATTTTACTTCCTCACAACCAATTAGCACTAAATTTACAGGTGCAAAGAAATCAATTTGGTTTCAAATATGATGTTTTCTAAAGAATGTAAAGCTGGACTGCGCTCAAGACCCATCTTCAAATGCGAATCATGTCATGAGGAAGCCACAATTCACACAGAAAAACCCCTTGCTCCTCGAAGGCATACAAAAAAAGACTCAACGAAAACCGTAGTCAAAAAACGGAAAAGGACTGATTTTCATCTTAGAATAGATATTTCTTGATGGAATATAATCTTTGTATATTCATTTCTCTCATCCCAGCAATCATGCAAATATAAGAAAAAACGAGAATATCTGGGAATAAAAACTAGTCGTGAAATGGCATGTCTGACTAAAAGAAGATGTAGCTGCCGTTTCAAGAGCTGCAAAGCCATTTTAAATAATTATGAAGCCATTAAATTGACTTTGGATGAATGGGTCACGAAAAATGCAAACAAATTTGCGGTTGAAGCACCACATATGACCTTGTCCTCCATTTTTTTACTTGCAAGGTTTGAAGACCCATCTTACATATGGTTAACAGTAAGCTTCCTCTTAAACTATAGGCACTGGCAAAGCAATTCAAAGGATCTGAGCCAGATTTGGTTTTGAAGTTAGACCTGAAGTCGAGCATACCTTTTAAATAAAAATGACATGAAATGGAGACTTGGAAATACCTTTCCAAACCCTAATTTTGGCTGTAAATTTACCCTTTAAATGCAATACGGAGGGGGATCAGCCCTGTACTGGTATTTTTCATGAAACGGCCTGGATGTCGCCCAAGCCGATGACGAAACCGTTTCACCAGGACCTGAAGAAAGCCGAACAGCTGCTCGACGAAGCAGGCTGGATCGACCATGATGGCGACGGGATCCGCGACAAAGAATTCGACGGTAAAACGATTCCATTCCGCTTCACCATCATGACTGCCAACCGACCTCTGTCACTTTCCATCTGTACGCTCCTCAAGGAGAACCTCGACCAGATCGGTTAAATCAGTCAAACTAGGAAAGGTTTTGAAAAGCAACTATTTACTGTCTATTTAGCTTTTAAAATGTTAAACTGTTAGAAACTAAACCTGTGACCTATCAACTTTCTCTATTAGACTTTCTCTATTAGCCGCAAGCCCTTTGGCATTAACTCTTTGAGCAGCTTCCTCGGCTGTTTCTTCTGTCATTGTAGGATTTATACTAAAACTTCTCGAACGATTTGATTCCTCGGCTGTTTCTTATGCCATTGTAGGATTACAAAGAAAATGAAATCACTGAGCACAAAGCACAAATGAAAATCAGATTTGAACAATTAAGCAGGTAGTTGAAACAGACAAGCCTCCAATTTTCTTACTTGTGACAAAATAAATGGGGCTAATGGGACTTGGAAACAGAATCACTCATGAATTTCAACCAAAGATATTCAAAGATTTCAACCAAAGATATTCATATTTCCTCATGGAGTGCCAGGAGCTTGAAAGTCTTAGGGATGAAATTTGGGGGGACCATTGGAATTTGCGAATAAAATGGCATTGCGGTGCCATGTGGAAACATCTGGTAGTGGAATCTCACTTATTACATTCAGGTTGTCAAAAGGGTGTATCTGCAATATCTCATAACGGCTTGGAACGTTAAGCAGAAACTTTCAGGGAATGTTGAAATAGACTAAAAGACAATATGTGCATTCAGGTTGTCAAAAGGCTGATCTGTAACTTCTCGGGAATGTGTACAACGGGAATGTTTTCTAATGACAAGGGTTGCTCTTTACTAGGAAAAAAAAAATGGGACAAAACCAAAGTGTTGCTCTCGCAACACAATTACAACAAATAGCCGAGTCAAACTCAAAACGAGCAAAAATTAACACGAGTAGAACTGATAACCGTCATGTATTCTCAAGACCAGAACATAATTTGCACTATAGTGAAACAAAAACAAATGACCGTGGATTGTCAGTTTAATTTACATAAACTGATATTTATTCCTTAAAGTTTAAATAATTTTATATTTATTAAAGTAAAAAAGTGGGGTTTGATCGTGCCGCAGGTATCTTAAGGAGAGACAATGTACCTATGGTATCACCGGTTTCTGTACCTGCAAACTTATATGGAAATGTATTCCAAACCATTCCTCCAAATAGTTTGAAACAGAAGCGAATAGTGGAGTTTGTAAAACAAATGGATACCATTCCTAGTCGTATTTTAATTATATCTGATCAAAAGCACAGGCATATTAATAATGCTCTTAAACAAGAATTTGGAGGAGCTAAACAGGTGTACTCGAATATGCCATACTTCGTAATCACATTCCTTGGTAAACAGTTTGTTAATTAAGTTTTTTATCGACTTAACGCGAATACCGTTTTGTGAACTAATCTACAAAATCACTTCCGAATCAAAGGTGGCATTTCTGTTAGAAAATGATGTTAATTGACCACCTGGCTCGGCTCCCAAGACTAAAGTGGGTTAAAAAAAAAAATACCCATTTTTAGAAAGCCATTTTCCGCATCTGCTTACGGGTTTGTGTTATTTTTTTTTGCATAAAAGAACAATATCGCTGTAAATCAGGTATGGAATTAGTTTA
The DNA here is from genome assembly GCA_010016025.2 of Alatinidae sp. Z8VKAUB7J3. Taxonomy (NCBI): domain Eukaryota; kingdom Metazoa; phylum Cnidaria; class Cubozoa; order Carybdeida; family Alatinidae; species Alatinidae sp. Z8VKAUB7J3. Next base: position 180,104,548 of record JAAAKM020721499.1, on the reverse strand, counting down.
TTAGCTGGTTTCGTATTCTCATTTATATGCAGCATTTCGATGGATTGTATCCTAAGGATAACTGCAAAGACAACGAAATAACATGGAATCAATTTGGAAGGTAAAAGTCTCATATATTTTAGTTATGCAAACGATTGGACTGCCCTACATAAAAATGTTAGCAAAATGAGCGAGGAGAGTTTAGGAGTTCAGGCTTTAGGAATAGGTTTGAATCTTTACTTTCACTTCACTATTACACCATAAAGTTTTACATACAAAGACATTGTCTACGTTGTTAACTTTCGTTATTGACCACATTGTTTAGTTCAACTTAAGTGAATAGTTTATTTATCATAAAAAACAACCATAACCACATTTCATGCCAAAATAATAATATAATAAACATCTAGGTATTGCATGCACAAAAAAGTACAAAAGCTAGTATCTTACCTTAATATTGTTTGAATTCGTTAAGAACATGCCAACCCTAAAATGACATATATTTGTGTATTATATGTAAAAACTTTACTTTTTCACATGCTGACCAATGGTCTGCGCAGCCCCAGTACCAATCTCCTGGCTCACGGCCTTCGGGCGAGGGTGCAATGCGCGGTTTAAGAAGATGTACTTAGATATATCTGAAATGTAATTCAGAATCAGTTACGGTTGTTGCATGGTAAATGATTTTTATTTCCTAACGTTTCTTCGGCTCCTTGCATAAACTTTGAAGTAAAAAAATGAACGCCGTCGTCGTACACGGTGTCGAGCCCGATTACGAGTCTGCGTTGGCTGCCGGGCGAATCAATATGGTCGAGGGTGACCTGGACGTATTGCAGGCCGGCGAACGCAGCATAATCCTGGGGCGCATTCTGGCGTACAACATCGGCGCCCGGATCGGGGAGGGGGTCGTACTACTGGTGCCCAAACCGGTCGGAGACGGCACCGTCGAGCCGGTCCTCGAACGCTTTGTAACTCGCGGGATCTTCGAGGTCGGTTTACAGCGTAAGCTACCCAGACTCACGGATTGTCGCGGTCCGAAAACGACAGTCCACCTCCCGTCCTCATTTAAACGACCATTCACTCAACAAAAATGTAGATTTGTTTATCAAGCTAAACTTATAAAAAAAACAAAAACAAAAAAAAATCGATCTCAATGAGCCTCTCAGATCAGATAGAGAACTTTTAAATGCTTTATTACACACCCTATTAATGGTTTCAAATATCTCGAAAACTCTCAAAATCGTCTTCTTCTTCTTGGATGCGGAACACCGCCAACGCGATCAGCACGACGATGATCAGCAGGATGATGGAGTTCGCCGCGACGCGCGGGTAGTTCTGGATGTTGAGGTCGTTGGCGACGCCGAACGAGACCGAGCCGGAAAGGCCGCCGCTCATGACGGCCACGACATAGAAGTCGCTCATCACCAGGGTCACCACGAACACGGTGCCCAGCGCGATACCCGTCTTCGACAATGGGATGATCACGTTCCAGATCACGCTCCAGCGGCTGGCACCATTGGTGTCGGCACTGAGTATAGATCACGTGAAGGTTGTCCGTTGTCGGCAAAGATATCGTGATTCCCAATTCCAAAGTAGTCGACGTGAGATGAAGTCCAGGCAACTGCCTCGGGGCTAATGTCGGCCGTGAATCGATTGTCCGCCTCGCCGTGGGTTCCGAACGTGTAGATGTTGTCGCCCAACAACACGGCAAAGTCGAGTTGCTGATCAATGATCTGCCGTTGTACGGAATTGAAGAAGACCGCGTTGTCGGCCCGGTAAACTCGGTCTCATCAGCCGAGCTAAGGGACATGGTGGCGACCATGCAAGCTTGCTGCCCTTCGAGCTGAGTACGCGGAGACGTGTTCGCTCAGTTCAAAGGAGGCTCGTCGGACTAATCCTAGCCCTCTCCGTTTCCTGTTGTATGGGAGATGGAGATCGGTTGGAGTAATCCCGGCGTTCGATCCTATGGATGTGTAGTCGGATGCCGTGTGCGGTAGGTTTTGAGAAGTGTGGGCGATGCGGAAAAACAATATATGCGATCACAAACTAGGGCCTATTAAACTCACTCTATTAAGTTGAAACCGGAAGTTTAAGCTACTTTTGGAGAATGAGTAATGTAGGCCAAAACCTGGCGAGAAAAGGCCTACAAAAAAACACAGATGATGATAGATGACAACTTATTAACATAATCAAATAGTGTACGCCCAAGGAGAGCCAGTCAAGGCTTGGTATCCCACTGGTATTCTTAAACAACAGTTCATATCTGAAAGTCTCTTCCTGTCTTGTACTCGGCGACATCTGGAGCAAAGGCGTTCTCGACGGAACCCGCACCGGCTTCGTCGAAATCTGGAGCACATCGGGAGCCAAACCGAAGTTCGTCTGGGCCGAACGACGCGATCTGAAAAGCGACGGCCGGCTCGTGATCAGTCCTGATGCCCGCTACTTCGCCTGGACGCACGAAAACGGCGACATCGAAATTCAGCACGTAAAGAAACCGAGAACCAAAGGGGCGATTTTCAGCCGAAACATCAAGAAGCCACGGCAGTTTCTGCGAACTTTGTGCTCAACACGGTTCTACACGATCCCATTTGAGCATTCGCTGTACCATCATACTATTTTGTGCTCCTTCGATCTTAAAATAATATTAATACCAACTCCCTAAAAACAGGGATACTAAAATAAACCTCTGCTCTATATATTTTGTGCCCCTTCGATTCTAAAATGCACCTTTATACCAACTCCCTGAAAAAAAGGCTAGTAAAATAAACCTCTGCTCAATATATTTTGTGCCCCGAACACCCGGACGGCACGCTGGGGGCGATTCGTCTGGACCTGCCGGTGAGGATGAACGAAACGGCACGCTCGCTGATCAAGGCGGTCGAGGAACTTTTTTCAATGTGTTTAAAGCACGGGGTGCCGCTGGAAATGATTGTGGAGCGCTTTTTGTTCACGAATTTTCCGCCGCATGGGGTGGTCTGGGGTCATGAGCGGATTCGGTCGTGTACGTCCATTCTGGACGCGGTGGTGCGTGATCTGGCGATCACCTACCAGACACCGCTTGCCGCATCTCATCGGCAAATCCGTTTTCGTCGGTTGCGCGGGTTATGCAGAAAATGGTCAGGTCAGCGACGCATGCCTCGTAGACGTGCATTTTTGCGATGTTGATTGAGGTGATCATCTGATCGTCCTCGAAAACGGTAGGATAACGTGTTCCCATGCGGGTCTTCAGGTATCCATAGAGCGTCTTTTGCGCCACGAACGCCGATCTTGTTGCAATAAATCTGTGGAGATCCGCCAAAGTGGCGCGCGATGCCCCCCGGAGCCAGCCGGATTGACAATTCCGCCTGGCATCGCGCAGCCGTGTAGCCGCAAACCGCTCCTCAGCCTATCGGGATCGTCATGCCGTCAAGCCGGCAGGACAGCGGCCGTCACGACGACTTCAACAAGATCGTCGCCCGCCAGGTCGACGCCGACGCAGGCGCGCTGCGGCCAGTTGTCCCGCTCTCCGACCCATTCGCACCACACCGCATCCATTTCGGCTTTCATCGACATGTCGCGCAGGTGTCACGTCATTTACACAAGGAGTACTATGTGATTATATAGAAATGATGTACCAGAAATTTAACTCCACCCCTGATGGTGCACTTTATTGGTATGCAGTACCAGTGTAGCATATTAAGGAGGATATACTGTGGTTGTAAGATAGTACGTTTGCACCACTTTCCAGTGTATGGATACATATGCATTCAAAAGATATCACCATGAGAACCACTACCAACATCCCCCTCTGCAGACCAATAGATGGTGCAGATTTTAGAGTGGATTTGAGGAGCCGGGGGGGGGGGCTTAGGCCCCACCCAAGATTTTTCAGGTGCCCTCGTTAGCATTCCCTTCTCTTTTTTACTCTTTTTTTAAATATACTTGTCAATTTGATCAATTATTCGTAGGTGATTACCCAATTAACAACAAAAAGCAAAGTTTTCTTATGAATGTAAAGAGCAAAGTTGAAACTTAAACGAACAAAAATTGTTTATCTTCAGCCGGTTCAGTTTATATCTGCAAAATTGGCATAATGTTTTGAAGAAGCATGTAGAAATGTTGTATGTACTGGAGCAAAACCCATTGGCATGCTTGATCATTTACAATTTGGAAATCCAAAAGATCCTGAAATATTTTGGACATTCTTAGAGTCACTAAAAGGCCTGGCAGATTTTGCCAAAGAATTCAAAATTCCCTGCGTTGGTGGTAAGGTTAGTCTGTATAATGAAACTGCCTTTCCTTCTACTTGTGCTTAAGATGTGGGCACATTATTCGGTAGAAAAATTAGGGAAGATCCAGGCCATGGTCAATTTGATCGAAAAAACAGTGGCAAAGAAAACTTCATTCCAATCAGCCAAGGTGGCTTAATTTTATGACAACACAAACTCAACTCCCGAAAATTGGATTACTTTATCTGGATTATGTACTGCGTTTTTTTGACAAGTCTAACTTTAAAGGTTGGCCGGATAAGATTGAAACAGTGGTATATCACTGGGGTAATGATAAGGCTCGCTTTATTGCTGAAGTAAAGAGAAAGAAAATTGATAGTAGTTCTTCTATTGCGAAAACATTGATTTTAATGAAAAATGATAATTTATAAAATTAATCCATTAAAAGCTGTACTTCATCCTGAAAAGGGGGATAAACACCCTAATATCAAGGATAATTATATTTTGATGTGGAAAGCAAACTCTCTTTACAAAAAAAATGAAAAATAACAGTACAATTACTAATTACTTCAAAGAGGATAAAAAGTTAGACAGAAAATGGGTTTAATAATTGGGCAGTGACTTGACCAGATAGAAATTAAACAAAAAATACAAATTTGTTCAAACGAAAGTAAAGGGTGGCATTAAAACTTAAGATGCACAACGATTACTGCGTGTATGGAATGGGACACCTCCTCAACCCCCCACGTTTTAGGCTAAGTTTGGCTTTTTATCCCAATTCCTTAAGTACAACCCTTCAAACACAAGAGCCATTGAATTAGACTAATAATTATTTTTGAAGCCCTATAAATTTTTAGCGTTAACAGCCGGGGCTGAAGAGAGGATAGCCCCGGCCAGGTCTTCGGGCTCACCCAGCCGGCCCTTGGGCACGCGGGCGAGGAAGCCCTTGCGGACCTCCTTGGCCTTTTCGGTGTCCTCGAACATCCAGGCGGTTAGCGGCGAACGGAAGACGGTGGGCGCAATGGCGTTGACGGTGATGCCGGTCGGCCCAAGCTCGCAGCCCAGCGCCTTGGTGATGCCGTCGGTCGCGGCCTTCGAGGCGCAATAGGCGGTGTAGCCGGCCGGATGGCCCAGCAGCCCGCGCGAGCCGGGCACGCTGTTGTATTGCATTTCCAAAGGCACGAACGCGTTGGATTCACCGACCGGACGGCCCTGCACGGGGTAACTCCACAACGGATCTGACTGCGCGCCGGGTTCCGCCTCTTCTTCGTCGAGACTGTTTTCGGGCAGATCGAATTCCCGGCAGAGTACGAGTTTCAAGGAACGCAGCAGGGATTCGTAGCTGTTCTGTTTGCCTTCGAACGCCTGCAGCATCTTGTTCAACGCCGGCAATACACATGCTATTTGCACCTTAAAGGGGAGGGGTAAGTATAGCAGGGCTGCAAGCAATATGTAAGCTAACCAAAATACCAACTAAATATTTATCAAAATATAGCTACAATGTAGTTTTCCACTAAGGCAAAGCTAAATGTCTCCATATACAAACAGCAATAAACCAGTTCTGATTTTGTAGATCCAAATTCTTGATCATGTACTGGCTAAGATATAAGCACTGAATTCTTTATTTAACTTTGCCAAAGCCAATAGCTAATCTGAACCCGACGCGGCCGCTGTCGGCTCGCTGCTGGCGGTCGACCTGCGGGTAGAGCCGGCATTATACGAGCCGGAGGCGCGGGTGCTGCGGGTGACGGCTGATCTGAGCGCCTTTGGCGACGGTGCGGCGGTGCCGCTCAGCGATGCCGGCGGCGGGCGCTGGAATCTGACCCAGAACGTGTCCGTCGAAGGGGTGCCCGGCGTGCGCGAGCTCTCTGTACTGATTGAGCAGGAGACGTCCTTGGGGCCGTATTGGACCCGGAAAGCTACATCTTCAACCTTGAAGCCTTACAAATTTTTTTTCTCGAGATTTTTCTAGTATTTTTTCTAAAATTTGTCTTTTTTTGTCTATCAAAAGTGTACTTCCACCAAAAAAAAAAAGAAAAGAAACATTGTTTAAATGGCCGAGTGTGATATATTAACTTGTAGTAAAGTTCATTAAGATAAAGTTCATCATAAGGACTTACTATTCCTTATTCGTTCGTCTGCTTCTTCTGCGCCATCAGCTTTTTTATCATTTTTGGGAGGTATTATGGTAACTTCTGGTGTTACAATTGCAATTCCTGGACTTGCACCTGATGAGGAGGGTCCTGAAATGACAATCACTGGAACTCCTGCAGATAATTTTCCTGATGAAGAACGCCCTAGGTTTTGTGGCTCTGGAAATGCGAAATCGACTGATTTTGTAACTGAATATTCAATTCCAACTGAATGTGTGAATCCTTTGGCAATTGTTGCTGATTATGATGGTAATGTTTGGTTTGCCCAAACAAAAAAGAAGGGAAGAGCCAAAATTTTTCTGTATTCGTTTCTCTAACTAGAAAACTTTAGCATGAGTCGATAATCTACGGCCTAACCAAACAGACTGGACTTGCCCGTGGTTCCATGAAAGTGTTGACGGTTGAGTACCCTTCCAAACAAAGAGGAACAGATTAGCGAGTCTTTACCCTAGTCCTCGCATGCCAAGCTGATCATGTGATGTGAACAAAGCCTATCCTCATTGGCCGAGACGCAACTGTGCGACGTGGAATAAAATTGCTAACAATATTGGTAAAAAAAGGAAGAAATAGAAACAATCTTATTGCGAGAAAAGTTTCGGTAGTTTGAGGCATATTGTTCAAGCTTCATTAAGAATTAAGATTAAAATACAGATTTTGAACTAATTGTAATTATTAGACTCATAACGCCTCAATCTACCTAAACTTTACTCCCCCAATACCCCTAAGGGCGGTTTTGAACATTATACCATTGCCTTTCTATATCCTTCAAGAAGATTCTATATACGATGCAACTACCGTACTTTTGTTTTATTACAGCCCTGGAAGAATGGGTTGAACCAAATTTTATCCATACATTATTGTTCCATATATGATCATTCATACAACAGACTAGTATCCTCCGCCTTTCGAAGGGTACATGTTTTAAGCCACACTAGAGAGATGTCATTACAGTGGCTTCCAGCATCCTATTGTTAGTCTTGTCGATCATATTACCATTTTTTTTCTGGGTCTCGGCCTTGCTGTTTTTTATACTTTCACTGTAGACATTAGAAAATTCAATTGGAAAACTCAGTCAGATACAGCTTATCAGAAGCAGCAAGCAATTCTAATAGTATGATCTGAAGGGGATACTTACGATCTTGCCTTAAGTCAAACAGTTCGTGGTAACGAACTGTAGTAAGGAGTGACCCGGCTCAATAGTAACCGAAACTCTAAAAAATGGATACCGATTCTGATACCAATACCTACATCAAAAGAATTGCATTTTAATGCTGATTTTAAATATATAAATTTTACACAAGCAGTGAAATTTTGTGTGTATTTCTACCTCCATCGTTTTCATTTATCATTACCATTATATATATATATATATATATATATATATATTCTCAGCAGACACATTGCAATTATATGTAATTCTCAAAGAGTGGAGCGTTACCACAGCTCAATGGTTAAGGCGTTGGTTTGGTAATCGTGAGGTCCCGGGTTCGAATCTGGTCAGCGCCGTTTAATTGCAAGCCATTGTGGTAACGCTCCACTCTTTGAGAATTATAACCGAAACTTTAAAAAAGTGATATTCAATTTGATACCAATAGAGACATCAAAAGAATCGTGTTTCTATGCTGATGTAAAATATATAAGTTTCATCAAGTTTTGTCTTACCCATCAAAAGTTACGAGCCTGAGAAAATTTGCCCTATTTTGGAAAAAAGGGGAAACAACCCCTAAAAGTCATAAAAGCTTAACGAAAATCAAACCACTAGATTCAGCACACCAGAGAACCCAATTTTAGAGGTTTCAAGCTCCTATTTTTTTTTTTTTTTTTTTTTTTTTTTTTTTTTTTTTTTTTTTTTTGACAGGCTTTCAAATACGAGAGCAGTTGAGTTTCAATGAGGAGTGCTTTAAAAGAACCTGCATGCAATGCATAAAGAGCAAGGGCTGAGGAACGGGCAGTCCCCCTCAAATAGGGGATAACTTCTGTTCGTTTTAAGTTTCAATGATGCTCCTTACTTTCAGTTAAAAAAAAAAACAACATGTTTTTCTTATATTTATTTCTTTGACAGATTATATATGTCCCTGGCACTGATGAAGGCTCAAATCTCAAACACAATAAATATTAATAACCTAATTTCCCCATTTGGAGAGTTTACCTTAGCTTTTGGGCCATCTATCCATCTATCTATCCATCTATCTATCCATTTATCTATCCATCTAGTAGTCAATCTATGTATCCATCTACATATTCCATATATCTATCCATCTATGTATTCCATCTATCTATCCATTTTTCTACCCATATATCTACCCATCTTATCCATCTAATTAGTAACCACGATTCAGCGGGTTTTGAGCAAGGGAGAAACTGCCTGTTGTTGTTATTGCCTACAAAGAGAGAATGGGAAAATGAGAAGCTCTGTTTCAAAGCGAAACTTTCAAAAATGCAATACATTGCAAAGAATCCCCAGCGCTATACACAAAGAAAAGATGCATGGCGTCCTCCGGGTTTGGCTCCCCCCCATCTGACACCTATCGCCCCCCATTTGGCCTTCTCCCCCCATCTTACTATATCAAGGTCCCACCAAAACTGAGGTTCGGTATTGCTGTTTTCTTTTTTGTTTACTCATTTCTTTACTTTGTGTATATTATTTCAAAAGGGTTTACTTTTGTTGTTCTCCCCCTGCCTCTTTTTGAGCGCTGAGGACGTCTTAGCTAAGGTATTTGCCAAAACGTTTGTCTTGTCTTTTCATTCTTTTCCACTGGCTGAAAACTACCCTCGATTGGTTTCATAATCATTTCTATTTTTCATCTTATTCTTTGTTGTTGTTTTTTTTTGATACATACATACATACATACATACACACATACATACATACATACATAATTTTGTTGAAGCGTAGAGAGAAGAAATTCTCGGCTGACGCCGACAGTATTTGTGCTGAGCATTTTATCGCCGCAAATGACATCCTCTATAACCACCTTTCTTTACTTTTTTAAATGACTTTTGAAATTGATGTCCAGTTCCAGACAGTTTATGCGTTGGAGCGGTTAGCCCAATCCTGAAAAAGAATAAATCAAAATCATCATGTTCAGGGGGCTTTGTGGGAGGATCTTTCCTTGGAAGAATATGTCATGGGGGAAGAGAAATTCAATGAAAAGGGCGCAGGATTTTCTAGTATTACTATATAAAAACAATGAAAATATAAACATGAAAAAGTTTTTTCAACTGAAAGTAAGCAGTAGCATTAACACTTAAAACGAACAGTGATTATGACGCATATGAGGGATTCTAAAAATACTTTAGCATAAACAGCGATATATTCACGAGGAGATAAATACCTCGCTCTTGACAAAGCCAGTGGAAGAGCCTTCAGAATCACAAACGTCCGACAAAGCTGAATTGGATGAGGCCGAGTCAACGGCGACCGCATCGAAATCGATGGCCGCCGACACGCGTCCAACGAGTGAAGCTGCCGACCTCGACGCGGGGGAGGAAAACCAGCCGTCGGCCACATCGGAAGGCGCGGTTGCGATCCCCTCATCACTTTTTACTGAATTTTACCACTTTCTCGGTTTAAGATGTCCCTATACCTTTTCAAGCGTTCTTCGGATAGGCTTTTGTTTAAAATTATTCCAGGTAAAAAAATGGATTATTTGGAGTGGATCTTGCTGAAACTGATATTACAGCCAGGATTTGCTTATTTCTTTGAAACTGACTTTATAGGACTTTATAAGAATTGATTTCAAGTGCGTAAAACTAAGCTTTTTTTTGTTTGCAGAAGAAGCGACTTTTTGTTCAAATTTATATATATTTTTTCAAAGTCCATTTTTTATCACTTTTGACTGTATCCATGAAATCTCCTAAAAATTTATCTCTACATGTAAAATTAAGCAGACAAAGGGAAATTAAGACAAATTAAAAGACTAAAGAAAAGAGGGGATTATAGAAATCCTACCTATATTCGAAAAAACACGCAAAATACATGATGTAGAATGAAACAGTTCCTGATAAAGAATTTTAAGTAAGGAGTGACTCGTTTCAGCAGTAACATAAACTTAAAAAAAAAATTATAACAAATTAAGAGAATTGTTTTTATGCTTATTTTAAATATAAAGCCCGATTTGACCATCTGGGGGGGAGTGGGGGCCCGGTTAATTCGCAAAAAATAGAAAAAATGAAGTATTTTTAAGTTATGAGCGGGTGATTGGATCTTAATGAAATTTGAGGTTTAGAATGATATTGTGTTTCAGAGCTATTATTTTAAATCCCGACAGGATCTGATGACATTGGGGGGGAGTTGGAGGGGGAAAACCTAAAGTCTCGGTTTTGATACTTTAGGCACTTCCATGTAAGCTAGGACGAAGAAATTTGCTGTGATTGTGTTGTCTGCGTTGGACAACCTCCTTATCACCAGCCGAACCAGTTCAAAGGACATTGTTTGGGGAGCCAGTACTGTCCGAACGATTCAAAGCCTCCCTGTGGGATACTCTCACTCCTTTGTTGCAGTGATCGGACGAGATGGGGTGACGGATACGATCCATCAGTGGGGAAACGTTCTTAAAGAATTTCATGGTTTTACTGGACGAATAACGGAGAAGGATCTGACCATACGAACACTTGGCTATCATATTTCCTTTACGAAAAACCAATCAGAATTGCACAATATGGCAAAAAACTTCTTCCATTTTTGGTTTTTATTTTATGTTTGGCCTGTGAACAAGGTAACAATAAGCTAAACCATGCCATTTTCCATTATTAAATATTAGGGATTTGCTATTTGATATTAATGTAATTAATTTTCTATTTTCAGGTGTTCGATAGAGATGAACCAAAACGTGAAAAGCTGCTTTGTGTTACTGTTAAAGCTGTTGATGAAGGATTCCAGGTGCATGACCGGGTTTTGACCTGCGCCCGGATGCGGTCGGGCGTCATATGCTATTTTGGCAAGTCGGGGTAAATCATCGCTTTTTGCGGACAGGATCCAATGAACGCCAGATTGTTCTTATGCCTTGCCGTGGCCGCAGTGCTGAGCAGTTGTACGCAGATGCGTCCGCAACCGCCGGCCCCCGAGCGCGGCCATCTTGATCCCGCCGCTTCGACGGCGGCAAAAAAGAATATCCCGCCGGTCGTGGAGCAGGTAAACTAAGAGAAAGCCATTTAGCAAAAAAAAAATAACACGCCAATTTCGTTTTAATTATTCATTTGCAGAGAGCCAAAATCAAACATGCATTAATTCAAAAACGTTCAGAAATTAAATATAAAAAAAATAAGTTTTTCAACTGAAAGTAAGGAGCGACATTAAAACTTAAAACGAACAGAAATTACTCCTTGCATGAAAGGGGCTGTTCCCTGCTCAACGTCCCGCTCTTTACGCTAAAGTTATTTACTGTTTTATGGGGCAAACCCATCTTTTTAACCTTTCGTTTTAATTGAAAGTAAGGAGCGACATTAAAACTTAAAACGAACAGAAATTACTCCGTATATTTAAGGGGCTTTTCCCTCCTCATCGCCTCGCTCTTTACGCTAGAGTTTTTTACTGTTTTAAAAAGTGAAGTTGAGAGAAAGAGTCAAACTTTAGCGTAAAGAGTGGGGCATTAAGAATGGAAAAGCCCCTTTCTTATGCCGAGTAATTTCTGTTCGTTTCAAGTTTTGACCACCGTATTATGCTAAATACCTAACCAACTCCATATATTAAATATTTAATTAAAATACACCGTATAGGAGTTTAACTCACTCTGGCTAAGCTGATTATATCTAATTGAACACAGAGAAACAGGCCTTAAGCAGATCAAGAATAACAGTGTGGTCCGTATAATACGCAAGTATCACCTTTTTATTGTCACCCACAAGGCCGTGTTCAGAAGGAACCGGGTTTGAACCCCCACCCCCTCGACATTTTTGACCGATGGGGAAGAGGCTTAGTTGCCCTTCAATTTTTTGGTTACTTAAAAAGGTAACTGGAACTTTAAATTTTTAACGAACGTTTTTATTAGTAAAAAATATATGTAACTTAAGAATTAACTTACTTAACGAACTTCTATATTCGTATATTTTTTATTATGTATATGAGGGGGTTATTCCCCTCGCTAATACATTCTTTACATTAAAGCTTAAATTTTGTCGCAAACACCAGAAACAAGCAGAACAATCGGGAATTTCTCAGCAGATCCGGTTGCTATGCTGTAAATGAAATACTGAGTGCATCTTTTGCAAAGGGAGTTGACCGTTCAATTAATTCTTTTAGTTTTTCTTTGCTTTTCTAAGGGTGTTTGACGCCATCATATCTGAGAACTCGTAAACATAGGTCTTCGCTACCATCTACAAAATAAGAAGTTTTGGACTTTTCTTGTGAAAGATCATCCCGGATGCCTTTTATCGTCATTTTTTGGTGGTAATCCTGTCAACATTGGGAGGGCTCATCCAGCAAATTCAGGTATTCAGACAAATCTGACTTCAGATTTGTCACTCCATCCATAAGTTATAAGCCCTACTAAATTAAAGGAAAACTCAACTTTCTTAAGACTTGAAACCCTGAATTGAGCTTAATTAGGGCGATGGGGCTTTAGGTGTTAAAAAAAATTCTAATTCACTGTAACTTGCAAATGGAGAGATGAATTTCGATGAAAATTGAATAGGATGCCTAAGAGTATATATGCCTTGAGTTCTGGGATGGAGAGAGGAAGTGACGCCGCATTGTGGCGTATGTGGTCCTGAAAAGTCACGTAGTCTATACAAGATGAATGGGTAATAAAGATATTTGTCATAATCCATGATTGAACTAAGTTGATTTACTTTATTGTTCATGAGATTACGTTTTGTGATGTATAATTGCAGCTTTGATGAAATAGGCGTATTGAGTCATTATATAGACAGGAAGGAGGGGTAGATGCTCAAAAAGTGTTGTCGTCACTGGGGAGAGTGGAGGTGGGATGTAAAGTCTAATGCCGTATCCTTTACCTTTTTTTTTTTTTTTTTTTAAATAACCATTACTATATGTAAGCGCTGGTCAAAGTTTGTAACTTGTAGCCCCTCCCATGGAGACTTTGGAGGAGTAAATCGTCCCCAAAGACATAGTTATAAGGTTTTTCGATTCAACTGAAAAGAAGGCCTATCTCAGAATTTTGATCCGTTGACTTTGGGAAAATAATTAGCGTGGGAGGGTGCCTAGGTGCCCTCCAATTTCTTAGCGATGCGGATCACCTCGGGTACCGACGCAACCAACTCGCCGCGCGGTCCAGCGCGGTTGGGGTTGTGATACTCCCACACCTTTTCCTTCGCCGCCGTGACCTCGAAGGCGCGGCCACTCACCGAGTCGGAGATCAGCGTGTTGCCGTTCGGCAGCCGCTGACACGAACCGAGCACGGGGCACAGGAACAGATCCTCGGGCGACCCTTCGTACTTCCACTTCACCTGCAGCGTCATCGGATCGAACTGCAGGACCTTCAGGCCTTACGGCTTATACCACATGGATCAATGGTAAATGTGTATTCTCGCGTGAAGAACAACTAACCTAGATTCAGCTTTCTCTTGTATTAACTATTTATTAATTTCAGTATGTATTATACGCGATATGGGTTGTTAATTGGATTAGTGCATACTCGCTATTGCCTGTATACGCAATGAACATGATGGACTAAGCATATTATGTCACAGATATTATTTCTCGATCTTGGTACTACGTACTACAAAGCCTGTTTATGTTATGCTGCAAAGTGTGTTGCTACAACTTTTAATATTGCTTATACTATGGTGCTGTGGATGGATAAGTACGGGGAATAATATTCAAATAAACGGGTTGAAAATCTGCTTATCTTTTTGGGTTCTATTGAGCAGACAGATTTCTAGCCACCGTCTTGTTACAACCTTGAATATAGACAAGTATTAATCAACAATTACACTCCAGATTCTGACAGTTTCAGCTTAATTAGCGTAGCCTTTCCAAAGATATAGCAGACCAAGGACAAATAAAAATCATCCTTTTTGACTTCAGCAAGAATTATACGCAGCTTTTCAGAACCAAACACCATATCCATAAATAGGGCTAAAGTTTCAAACTTTCTTTAAACACAGAGGAGCTTCGACGCTTACTTCTTAACCCTGGTTCCAACTGCGACATGCAACAAATGACACAAATCGTGCGACAAACGACGCAAAACCAACCGTTTTTTGCAATGTCGGATGCGTTGTTCTGATTAAAAAATAAATAAATGATTTTAGTGTCTTAGAGTCAATAGTGATCAGAGGGAAACAAACCCCTTCCCCCAACAACCTCTTTTCTCCAACGGTATCCGATCGAAATATTGAGATAACCATTTTTTATTTTCAAATAGTCTAAACATTATAAAAATACATCCAGGGTTGACACAACCCTCAAGAGCCTGGGAGCAAGTATTGTAAGTTAAGCACCGGAGAATATACGGTTTTTATTAAAAAATAAAGTTTTAGTGCCCTTTTTAAGTCAAAAGTGTTTAAGTTTTAATGTCGATCCTTACTTTCAGTTAAATTAACTAGTTTTTTTTTGTTTAATTTCTGAACGTTTTTGAATTAATGCATGTTTGATTTTGGCTCTCCGCACATAAATTATTAAAACGAAATTTGCATATTAATTCCTTTTTTTGCTAAATGGCTTTCTCTTAGTTTTGTTTAGACGATTTCGAGAAATAAGGGGTGGGGAAGGAGGCCTAGTTGCCCTCCAATTTTTCGGTTACTTAAAAAGGCAACTAACATTTTTTACTAATAAAAACGTTCGTTAAAAATTAAAAGTTCTAGCTGCCTTTGCAAGTAACCGAAAAATTAGAGACCAACTAGGCCTCCTCTCCCATCCGTTTTCCTCAAACTCGCCTGATTAAAACTAAGAGAAAGCCATTTAGCCAAAAAAAAGAATTAATATGCAAATTTCATTTGAATAATTTATGTGCGGATAGCCAAAATCAAACTTGCATTAATTCAAAAACTTTCAGATATTAAATAAGAAAAACTGATGAAGAGCATTACGAACTTTTTAGTTAGCCGCCGATAGTTGCATATCGGAATGGACAGAGCTTGAAAAATAAGCTGGTAAGAGCTAAGCTCATTCAGGAGCTATACGAGATAGACAGCTCCGGGTGCAAGGGGAGATCAAACTGCGCAGTTTGCCCACTCGTTAAGGAGACTAAAAAAAATAGACCCCCTTGCCTCCCCCTTATCCTTACAAGCCAACCCACAACGGTCTTAATGGTTGGAGAAATTTGAATTTTGACAAGGTTGTGCCAAAAAGACAAGCTTAAAAAAGGATCCAAAATGAATTAAGGAAAATAACCATATTTCCAAACAGAACATACATATGACAGCCAATTTTTGGCTGGCATAATGTTCGCATTTCAACAAATAGCAAAAAAAAAAGAATTTCAAAACAAAAGCATGCATGCTCAAATAGATAGTATAAAAACACGAGATTCCTTACGAAAACGTAGTACTACACAAAAATTACACAAAGGCCATTTCAACCATACAAAGGAAATTTGTAAAAAAAAGTCTAACTTTGAAGGTCACCTTAGTGGAATAATAACAATTGATTTAAAATTTCCTTATCCATTTAATAACCCCAAGAGAGTTTTACCTCCTAACATCCCCTCTCAAATTCCCGTACTAACATCTTCCCACAAGACCTGCTGTTTCCGTCGTTGAGATTTCTAGCGGCTAGCAAGACAAATTTGATGAAAAGTGTTCCTCCTTATGGGCACACTTAGAGTTTTGCTACTGTACCAGCTAAATTTTTAAAACTTTTATCAGTTTGGTCACTTGATTTTTCTAAGACTTATAGCTTGTCATTTTACGTGCCGCTAAATAAAGTTGCAAACAGTTTTGAAATTTTATTCAGTTTCCTTCCAAGTTTAGGGATGATGAATTCGTATCATAACTTTTTCTATCTTGCGCATAACTTTTACATTTCCTAGTGATTTGTTAAATCTTCTTAGAACAAATCAGCTGTTGTATTTTAAAAGCTCTTAGGTGGCATTTGTGTCTGTAATTGAATTGATAAAATCTGAAAATTAGCTTGATACTGTGATTTCATACAGTATACTGTCTGCATTAGCCGGATTTGGAGAACAGAATGAACGATAACAAACAAAAAGCCTTGGACGCTGCTTTATCACAAATTGAGCGTCAATTTGGTAAAGGCTCAATTATGAAACTGGGCGATAACAAAGCCCTAGACATTGAAGCAATCTCAACAGGTTCACTTGGTATCGATATCGCATTAGGTATTGGTGGTTTACTTCGAATTGTTCAGGAGCGAAACTGGATTATTGGTGTGCAACCCTGGGCAGGATCACGGATAAGAAAAGTAGAATGTGTGGTCGACCGGAGTTCGGAGCTGTTAAAAGAGGTAGGCGATTCTAAACGGGCAACGGATAGTGGTTGTTGAGATTCGAACCTATCAAACTTTAATGGACTTGACAAAAATCCTGTGGTTCCCAAGGGATTCCTCACGGATCGCTCTTGTACGAAACTACTAAACGTACCGCCTTTCTGACCGAAAGACTTTCTTAGGAAATCGTGGTTTTTTCTAAGTGAAGCGACGTCGTTTATGGTAGTAGTGGGTACCCAGTTAGAAGATTAAAAAGGTGGGTGAAAAATAAGCTGGAAAGATATGGTGGAAACGTTCAGCCTGGCAACACTGACGAAAATGTGGTTCTTTCCTAAGAAATTTAAAATTTTGAAGCAACCGAAAGACTTTCTTAGGAAATCGTGGTTTTTACTATGTGAAGTTATGTAGTTTATGGTAGTATGACCTACTGTGGACCTTTTTTTAAAATTTCAAGGGTCTGGAGTACTTTGGAGGCAACTGACTGAGTGAGTTGGTCAAACTTGAATTCTTTATCCACACATTTACCCAAGTTTCTTTCAGCATGGGAAGAATTGATCATCTATCCAACACCATCCATTCCACACATGTGCTACAGAACCCATCACATTGTTCCTACCAAAATGAATTGTCCTGTATTTGTTAATGTTGGATTCTAACCTACATGGTTTTGTCCAATATAGCCCATTTATGTTGAAAATTACATTTTTTTTTTCTACTGAAAAATACATAAGTCTTAATTTGTTGGAATTCAAATAGCAAGTCACAATATCAACGGAACAATAAGATTTTTTTTGGCTTGTTTTAAGTCCAGCAAAACGTTTATTGGAAATTATTTTTTTTTTATTACAGTGCCTGATGATAGTATTTGATGCCATTTCTGGAGTGTAAAGGCTGGAGTGTAAGTGGAAAGACTAGAGAAGGTTCTATTGTTTATTATGTGCAGTTGTTCCTTGATATTCTGCACAGATTGACCCTCAACAAAACTTCTAGCCTTTCTTCTTTGACCTTTCAAAACCGCAACGTTCGAGGGAATACTTGATCAGTATTATCATCGTGGTTTCCAATATCCTAATCTAATATCTTAGACTAATTTTTTATATATAATTTATAATTAGACTGGTTACATGCTAACCAGGTTACTGAAATCAGCCACTTGATTAATTTGCTTGTTAGGTAATATTACCTCATCGGTTGAACTCGAGCGCGAAACTGAAGGCCATGCGGTCGAGCTCGGCCTGCACGGTGGCGGCACCCACTGATTCGTGTCGCTGCAGCGCGGCGATGCGGCCGCTGCGCGCAGTCAGAGAGCGCGAGCTCCCCTCGACGCTCAGCTGGGTCTTGCCGTCGGGGCCGCGGCCGGTGCGGAGTTGGGACCAACGGTCGCCCTTCACCAAGGCGGCGCCGTCGGCGAGCACGTCGACAGCACCGTTCGATCGTTCGAGGAATCACTCTTGGCATTTTCTACAATTAGCCATGGCTTGATGCCCAAAACTACTTGATTTTAATTCAAAATCAACGGATTGATTGTAGAAAAACACTGAGTCAGACACAAAAACTCACAAGGACATACAAAGAGACAACTAAAAACCTGCTCAAACACACAGATGCAGAGAGAGAAATACAAGCAAAAATCCACTCAGATACACAGATACAAAGAGAGAGAGAGAGAGAGAGAGAGAGAGAAAGCGAGAAAGAGAGATAGACCTGCTTTCCGTGTAGCCCAAGAGGGTTGGCCAACAAGGACAATCTTCGGTAATCTGTCATTCTTCATCCGTAGAACGTGGCCTAGCCATCTCAAGCTTTTTTTCATTATAGCCCTAGGAAGCGGGATTGAACTACATTTTTCGTACAACCTACTGTTTGAAATACGGTCAGTCAGCCAGGTACCCATAACAGTCCATAGGCAATTTCTCTGGAAAACATCTAGTAAATTTTCATCTGCTTTTCGGAGTGCCCCCGAGAAATACTTCTCACTGGATGGTACACTTCTCACCTATAGTACTTTTAAGCTCTTTACTCCAAGAACACAGTCCAGCGTTGTCATTTGTTCCACATTTATACGTGATTTTTGCATAATTAATTGTTTTCTCAAATTCTTGCTCCTTGTCATGCTCCTGTCATGCTCCTGTAAGAGCAGCGTGTTCTGGGCTGCCAAACTGACACATTTTGTGTCAAAATGATACAATTTGATATTGCGTGACACAATGGAGTTAACTATTGGTATCAAAATTCCACTTTTTAGAGTTTCGGTTACTATAGAGCCGGGTCACTTCTTACTATATACAGTTCGTTACCTCGAACTGTTTGATATATTCATTGTTCTATGCTCTAGGTTTACAAGGTCAAGGGGTTCGCTTTAACAAGGATGGTGATGCGTATGGGCACTATTTTATATACCAGTATCAAAATCTTGGAAACAGATATGACTATGTCCACATTGGAAACTGGAGCGCATCGTAAGTATTGACGTGAGATATGGATGACCAGAAGTTCCCTCTAAAAGAATCCCATAGCAATAGATTCAATGGGGAACGTAAGTTCGTCAGTTTACTTTACCCAAGTGCATGGCATAGGAAAAAAATGAGTAACAGATTTGTCACTTTTTTGTTCATAAAAATTCGATTCGTATTATAAAATGCGTCCGGTTTACTTTACCCAAGCGCGTGTCATAAGACCAGTTTCATTCAACCCAAATAAAAAAATTATTCACATAATTGTCATGACACCCCTCAAATATAATTTACCTCCCATGTATCCCAAAAACACTACGAATCTTAAAAAAGTTTGCACACAAAATAACCTGTATGTATTATTGACCAATAATTTCAAAATCATAAATCTCCTAAATTATACTAAAGATAAATCCCCAGTTAGTCGCCAAAGATGGGTCTATCAAATAGCATGCGACTGTGGCTAATACTATGTAGGTAGATATCACCAAAGTTTAGAGGAATGCCTACAACAGCATAAAGATGATATCAGCCCCTTATCTAGGCTTATATCAAATGGGATGTCCAGCAATGAAAAACAACCAAGAAATATGTGATTAAGGGCTAGTCTAGGTCTGGCACTATTGGGGAGAGGGTTATTGTCAGAGTGGCAAATACCATGTCTGGTAAGTGTCAATTGGGGAACTGAATGGTAAGCTGCTACCCTTTTTTATTACAGTGTTTCTTTGAGAAAAGCTGCACTCCTAGATAGTTTTGAGACTGTCAGCTGGTGAATGAAATGGTACTGTAGAATTGTCAGTTCTTAGATTAGAAGAAGGCTCTTTTCTTGAGCACAGCTTCGTACCATATTGCAACAAATCATCTTGAGTTGTTGTTGCTGTACATTCTACTTTTTGCATCTTCTCCAAGTCTTTTTCCAAATTTACTATGCTTGAATTCAATTTTGCGATTTGAAAGTTAAAGCTGAATATGATTCCTTTTGAAATGCGCTTTAGAGTTTGGTTCTGGTAAGTTTTTAATTTTTCCATAAGTGAATTTGTATGAAAAATTATTGAATTGGAAAGACCCAACGAAATAATGCCTTTGCAGAAAGCCCATGTCACAAGACTTTAAGTTCAACACCAAAGAAATATCAGAGTGTTAGAATCTCTTACAGCTGTGCACATCTTAATTAATTCATAAGAAAGGGCACCCTTATTGTGACTGATTCATAACAATCTTTGAATAATATAACTTGGTTAAGAACTTTCGTGTTTTGACACAAGAGATGCACTTTTTCCACTGTTTTCAGTAAAACCCGGTTGACGTAGTTCGGGCTCACGGTTCAAGACATCGATGACATCCGCAAGTTCGCGGTCGGCATTGACTCTCTGCTCATCGGCTGACTCTCGCGTTTCAGTCTCTCGGCCCAATACGGCAATCACGTGTGAGAGCTCCATGTCGGCAATCGCAGTCTTGTCGTTCGTTCTATGCGCACCCACTTCTCCGAAGTTACCAGAAGTAGTACGGTCCGCGTTGCTACCCTCATTATCGATTTTCGGATCCTCAATGTCGCGTGTTCTTCTTTTGCGAATGGTTTTAGTTATTTGACATAAGTCGCCGTAGATCCTTTTCTTGGTGGTGTGATCTTTCCAGGAGAGGCTAAGATCCGTTTTTAACATTCTTGTGAAGATTCCCTCGTGCTTTTTTCTCCGAGTAGTGACGTTAAAAGGAGGCCTACTGCATCTAAATATATGTCCCGTGTAAGTATAGCGCAATTATAGAGCACGGGAGCAAGTTGGTGTGCTGTAAAACTGCTTTTGCGTTCTCTATTGAAATTTTAACAAAACAACATTTTACCTTAATTATCAGTTACCAGTTGCTTCTATTCTAATTAAAGTAGAATTCTGAGCCATATCAATGTTTTTTTTTCAAAATTTAGAAAATGTATTTGCATATCTTTAAAAGCTTATAAATTGGGATTGAGCAAAGTTGTGAAGCTGAAAACAATTTCGTTATACTTCATTCAAGCAGAAAATCTATTTTACATGGTTTCACTTTTATAACACATATTTTTGAAGGTCGTCGGAACAATCTGGAAAAACTTCATGGCCACTGTAGATGGAAATAACGGGACACACAATTTCAAGTCGTTTTTGATTGACTGAAGTATGTTGCATGAATATATGCAATATTCATGCAATAAATATGCATAAATAAAACTTTGCATATTTAAAGTTTTAGGTATTGTACTTTACATCCTACCTGAAGCTGCAGTTTTGTTATTTGAGGATGACCTCATGCCTTACAATTTTGGGGATCCTTTGGCTGCTACAACATACTCATTAAGATCCGATCCCCCAATCGTAAGTTAAAAATACCTCATTTTTTCTCATTTTTCCTCTCTTTTCAGCCCCCCAGATGGTCGAATCTGGGAAAACAACTTTATCAAGTCAATTTATGCAGGTCCCTGACACGCCTACCAATTTGCATCGTCCTAGCACATCCAGAAGCAGCAAACTCGCAAAAGCACAGGACCCCCCTAACCCCCCCCCCCAAAGAGAGTGTATCCAGTCCGGTTACGTCAATCACATATCTGGGGGGTATCAAAAATCTCAATCAAATTTACCTTCCCTGATAAGGTAGTGTCGTTATTGTATAGTGGTGCTTATTTTGTGTTTGTTTACAGATTTTGAAACTTAATTCTAAATCAATTGACCTAACTCTGTTGTAAAAAGGCTGATTAAAACTCAGAACCTACTTCAAATTGCTTGAACTAAGCAGAGACACATCTAAAGCAGTGTTTCTACTTCTATTGATTTTTAGGGGCATCTACCGAATCTCTGCTCCATCTCGCATAGCTTAAAGACCTCTCCCCCAGACTCTGGGGGTTTATTTCAACCCCAAAATCCGTGTTATATTACATTTGGACTCTTTTGAATAAAATGGCTATTTCATAATTTATATCAGATTGATTTTGGGAAAATTCGAAGCGTGGGGGGTGACCTCCCTCCGATCAATGTGCATATTAAAAGGGGGACTAGAACTTCTAATTACGAATACAAGTGAGCCCCCTCAAAGATTTATACGTCCACCCTTTTTATAAAAACCTGGCTGATTTGGTAAAAATGGGTAAAATTTAACAACCTCTACTATCATCTGAAATATGTTCCAGAAGACATTTGAGGATGTTTGCAGTTAGTTTGCAATGGTTTTGAAGCTTTGTGGCCGGTTTTTATGAATATTTATGCTGATTGAAATTGAATGCGCTATTAGCGACAATGACCCACAGTTCTCCCCCCTCCCATCCCCAGGAAGATGGGGGGTCCAGCATTTTCAAAAAATTTTATCTAGGTGGCGGTTGACTCTAGTCTTGTGACAATAGAGGCATCCCACTGCTCGTAGACTTGTGTGTCCGCCTTGTGGAAGCTAGAGGCTTAGATGTCGTTGGCATCTACAGAGTACCTGGTAATAATGGAGCTGTGAACGCGCTTACCAATTCGATTAATCAGGGATTCGAGAATGTGAATTTTCAGGTTAGTTTATCATCACATAAAATACTTGTTTCGTATTTAGTCCTTCTAAATATGAAATTTCATAAGATCTGATCACTCCTTCGTAAGGTATTTTGCGTATATAGAAGCCTTATATTAATATTTAGTTGTACAACATGTAACACCAATTCAGAAGGACATCAAATGCAATTTGTAATATTGCTGCCTACTTTGTTTTGGTTCTAGGCTGTTGTATTACAAGATCAATTTCGAAATAGGAAAATATTTAATAATATCCATCTAATCCAGTTAAAGAGCGTCTCTGATGCTGTATTTTATTTTAAGGGGGCTTAAGTTTTGAACGATCTACCTTTATCGGTTTGAGAGATAGTATAATCAAGATTTTACAATGAGTTATGTGCTGAAATGGTGTGTTTACTGATTATGAGTTTACTGTCCAATTACTGGTTATCTTACCCTAGGGCTTCAATTAGAGAATGTAGATTAATAAGAATTTTTGAATTAGCCAGGTCCAGGTTGCTAGCTATAAGGTGCAGTTAGGTTTATTATAGGGCAGAAATGGTGCTCATGAAACACAATAACATAGGCCTCTTCTAAAGGAAACACAATAATAACAAAAGGTTAAATCAGACTAAGTCGGCTACTAACCATAATTCACTGCATGGAATAAAAGAAGGAGATTATTGGGATAAGCGTGAGAAATTTTATCCACAAACATTAAACAGAGCGTTAGATTTTCGCGAAAATTTTAAAACGTTAGCCGGAACAACTTGCCACGAATCCCCAGATAAAGAACGAAAAGAAACAGTGCCGTGTAATATAAAAGACATTTGTTTAGTTGATCGTAAGATTAGAAGTCTCTCGAATTTTGATGAATGATTGATAGATCATTTGAAAATAAGAGGAATATAAACAAAGTGGAGAAAGCATTAAAGTATGAACTAAGGAGGTGTGAAGTGGAGACCACGGATAAAATTGTTGAGGATCGGGAAGATGCAGCTAGACAACACAATAGTGAGATATTGTAAAGGCAAGTTAATAAATTGAGAGGGAGCAGTCAATCTGGACTTATCCCAGTTAAAGATAGAAATGGAGACAGAATTAGTAATAAGGGAAGAGCTAAAGAGAGATGAAAACTAACTATTTGTAATCGATATACATATCAGAAAGGAGGCTTTAGATAAATATAAATATAAAAGATAAATATAAAATACCGCATAGTCTGTGGAGAAAATATGGACCAAGCAATCAAACAATTCGTGGTAACAAACTGCAGTAAGGAGCGACCCGGCTCAATAGTAACCGAAACGCTAAAAAATGGATACCAATATTTTTGGTAAACAAAATTTTGATACCAATAGTTACATCAAAAGAATCGCATTTTAATGATTCAGCTTAATCGAAAAACTAATAATTAGGTCTTTGAGGACGATTTAATCCCCCACAGGCCCCGGGGGAGGGGCTGCAAGTTAAAAAATTTGACCATTGCTTATATTAATGGTAATTATAAAGCGTACAGACGTTTTCAGGGGTCTTTTCGCGTTGGGGTGGGAGTGGGTTGGGGGTTACGTGGGAGGATCTTTACATGGAGGAACTTATCATGAGAGAATAGAATTTCCATGAAGGGGGTTGCAGGATTTTCTAAGTAAAAAAGAAGGCGTGTCGAGGAATCACCAGAGCGAAGCGAAACTAGGCTTGCGGCTGACAGAGAAAGTAAAAAAAAGAAGGTGTGTCGATGTATTACAAAAGCAATGCGTGTATAATCTCCTGGCATTCAAGTGCTGCCCTTCCGATGATTATAGCTTGATTCGTTGGAATATCCGCAACGTTACTGCCTGTTGGAAAAACTGCTCATTCCGTTTTGAAATTGCCTGTGAATTTGCAGTCTACAGAAGTTCCCCTTATGTTATGGATTCATTAAAATAAATTTAATTTTATGACAGAAATAAAGTCACTAGTGGTAACCTTAACGACCGTGAACTGATCCGGCCAGAAGCAGTGGCGTATCCAACCTAGTGTGACTAAAGGTGGGACGGGATGATGGAATGACATATGGAGTACTGGAGTAGTTTCTTGGCACAAATATTGGTGTGATGAGTAGATATTTTAAGGGCGGAAAAGCTAACCAAGTATAGTTTAATTTAGCCAGTCAGCAAACAAGTAGCTCAAGGCTATAGAAATTGGTTTTGCAAGAGTTTTTTTTCTGATGTGCAATGAAGCCTGGAACAACCCTAATCAGTAAGACACAGTGATTCATAACACCCTTTGGTGGATGAGGGGATATTAAATCTCTCTGAAAGGGACATAGCGCCAGGCAAAGTGCTACTTCACCCCTCTATTGTCGTAAAAACAGTTTTAGTATCACAAGTAGTAGTATTCACATAGTACCTTTGGTTACTTCTACATTCCCATAATTGTAAAAAATCAAAAGAGTGAAGTGTATACAAATTGTCAAAGAGCAGATATAATTTTTTTGGGGAATGGTATTACGTTTTATTTCCAAGGTCAACTTGACGAGGTATGAAAATAAAGTAAACAATACTATTTGTGTCAGGATTAAAAATTGTTGAAAAAGTTTCTCCAGCCTACAAACAGCAAACCAAACTATGGATTCTAAAAGAAGAATCCGAAAGGATATAAAATATTGATTTTTTTTTCACGAACAAGAGGATTCTTTTATTTCTTCAAGAAACTTAATGTATTTTGATTTATGTCATCGTGAAACTTTTATATTTTTATTTTGAACAAACTGGATTTGTTCATGGAAATTTTTGCGTGCTTAATTTTGCTCCCGAAACTCATATTTATCCTGACATTTCTCATCTTGAAACTTGTATACTCTTTCTTGAAACTTAATTTATCATGATATTAGTGCAGCTTTAATACCAAGTTGCACTTGGATCATTTCTTCAAAACTTTGATATCTTCCCCCAAAAGAAAAATCCCACGCTAACCATACCATTGACCTTTACGAAGGAAATGATATTGATTCGTCTCTTTTGACTGGATGTTGACGTTTATATCGTATGACATTTTATGTATCTTGTGACAGGATGTTGACATTTAATGTCATTACGACATTTTAGGTCTTTAAGTGACGCAAAAATTGTTCATTCTCTTCTCCTTTGACAAAGAAATTTGGGCAAAGACAGAAATGAAAGAGTGAAATGGAACAACCAGTACAAATGAATCCATCCTGGAAAAAAAAAAATTCCGATTAAGAGGTAAACTGACATCAATACATGAAGAATGTTGAGAACCATCTTCCATGGGACAAAGTAAAACTTAATGTTTTGCTACTGTAGATACACTCTTAATTATTGAACCAGAACACGAACTAATAATCGGTTCAAAAACTATGCATGAAGCTACAGAACTACAAATCCCATTGATTGTCAATAACTAAATAATTTTTCCTGATTGAGCTGAAATTTCTAGTTGAGGGGGCGGGAGCTAAAAAAGGAGGTGAGAGAGGGTTTGATTGTCCTCGAATGCCTTTTGTCCCTTAAACTGGGCATTACAGCTTTCAATTTCAAATCGACTGAGCCCACTCCAAATTTTCCACGCTACTTTTTTCACGCAAAGCTGAGGGATAAAAATATACAATGCCGCTATATCGCTGTTTACTTAGGCAGTGCTATTGCGCTACCTATGATATACAAAATTTTTGGAAAAATAGGAAAATTTTCGAGCAAAACAGGCCACTAGAAATTTTAATTTCCGTTAGAATGGGCCCTCTCGCTATATTCTAGGACCACTGGGTCGCAACGAAAACCCCTGAAAATAAATAAAAAAAACAACAAAAAACAACAACAACAAAGCATCCGTGATCTTTCTTCTGGCCAAAAAAAATCCTTATTTTAAGATAGGAGCTTGAAACCTCTACAGTAGGGTTCTCTGATACGCTAACTCTGATGGTGTGATTTTCATTAAGATTCTATTAGTTTTGTCGAATGTTTGAAGGCAAGCAAATAGCTCTTGGTGGTCCTGCAACGACCCCAACGCCCCTGCAGACAAGCAACAGTTTAACCTTAAACCCTCCAACTAAAGATGGTATGGAGTAGGAGACCAAATGAAAAATTAACTCGAAATGTTCAGCTATGAAATTCTTCTTTTTTAGTCTACTACTACTACTACAAACCTGTCTTTATAAGTGTTACCTTAGCTCGGGCAGACAAAAATCATATAGTAAATTCTAAAAATCGTGATCAAAACGGGTGATTATCGAGGTAGTTCGGGGTCAATGTAAAAAATTAATACAATTAAGTTTATATTACTTGAAGGTTGACCAATAAATGCAGGCAACCTCAGTCATATTATATTTGAAATAAGCAGCTCACGTTTT
The DNA here is from genome assembly GCA_010016025.2 of Alatinidae sp. Z8VKAUB7J3. Lineage (NCBI taxonomy): Eukaryota > Metazoa > Cnidaria > Cubozoa > Carybdeida > Alatinidae > Alatinidae sp. Z8VKAUB7J3. The sequence continues at coordinate 180,077,571 of JAAAKM020721499.1, read as the reverse complement.
TGATCAGATCGCAGTTGCTTTTTTTTCTCAATAAAAGCAATACTGAAATTGATGAACTGATCGATAGGATGCTGACGAGAAGGAGGGAGGGAAGGAGGGAGCCTCTAAAATACTAAGCGATCCCTTCAATTGATGCATAACTTACAAGCCAGTTGTTAGTGATCATATAGGGCATCATTTTTTGAATGCGTGAAGGGAGTAATTCAAAGTGTGTTTCTAAGGAATTGTAAAAATTGTCTACATAATCTTCCAGAGGTGTATTGCTGTAAACCCTCCAGTTCTTTGCTAAAAAATGATCGTATAAAATATCTACGATCACACCGGAATAATGTCCGTATTTTTCATGTAAACGTGCCGTACTAAGCCGTACCACAAGAGGGCTCATTCAAACGGAAATGAAAAGTTCTAGTGCCCTTTTTAAGTGATAAAAAAAATTGGAGGGGATCTAGGCCCCCTCCCACGCTCATTTTTTCCCAAAGTCAACGGATCAAAATTTTGAGATAGCATTTTGTTCAGCATAGTCGAAAACCATAATAACTATGTATTTGGGGATGACTTACTCCCCCAAAATCCCTGGGGGAGGGGCTGCAAGTTACAAACTTTGACAGGTGCTTACATATAGTAATGATAAACACGCATCCATGATCTTGCTTCTGGAAATATTTTTTTTCTCTTTTAATTCCATATTTTTGTTATGGGAGCTTGAAACCTCTATAGTAGGGTTATCTGATATTCTGATTCTCATGGTGTGATTTTCATTAAGATCATTTTGTTTTTTAAGGGTGTAACACTAAACTTCATGAATTTTATATATTTTGAATAAGCATAAAAATTCGATTCTTTTGATATATTTTTTATTATCAATAATCTGTTTCTTACAATTAAATTCAGATCTTGAGTGATTTTTAAGTAGATTTTTTTTTTTTTTTATTCTTTTATTGTGAAATTAAATATAGAGCCAGCCAGAAGAGCCCCCGGGGAAACCCTCCCTCGCTCTTTGGCTACATTTACTGAACTGTTTCAGTTTGGTTTTCCGCTCAAAATCATTTCCTGTTCTCATCATAAGGTAAAAAAAACAATTGAATAAGACACCCAGATATTTTAAAATACAATTGAAAAACTGGTTAATTTTTTCTATTTTGGGGTAAGGGGAATTATCTGGCGGAGGCGGATTTACAATTTTCAGATAATAAGGTTTACAATCTATGTAATGAGGACCCTACACGGGAGTTATCGAAACGTACTAAGGACATAATTTCTTTGGTAAGTCGAAAGGGTGAGATCCCTTCTGAGGCAACAAATTTCTTTACTGTCAAGGATGCCCATCTAGGCAGATTTTATCTTCTCCCTAAAATTCACAAAGGGCTTTATGACGTTCCTAGGCGTCCAGTAGTGGCTAGTCCGATTTCTAAGAACAATATGTAGGCCACTATGCTTCAAACTTTTGGTTTTCGTTTTTAAGGTTTTTGAATCGTTGTAATACTTTGTTAAAATATATACAAATATTTTTGCAATTACCAGTTTTTTGCTGCTTACGCAATTTAATGTCTTTTCAAATATATTTGATTATTGAAGCTAGTCCGATTTCTAAGAACAATATGTAGGCCACTATGCTTCAAACTTTTGGTTTTCGTTTTTAAGGTTTTTGAATCATCAAGGTTCATCCCGATCTCTTTACTCTAAGCGTTTTCCGAGATTTCCGGTTTCCATGATTTCCAGTCTCCCCCTCCAACTCCCCCCAATGTCGCTGGATCTGGTCGGGATTTAAAATGAGAGTTTTAAATCACAAGATGCTTCTAAATATCAATTTTCATTAAGATCTGATAACCCGTTCGTAAGTTACAAATACCTCCTTTTTTCTAATTTTTCCGAATTATTCCCCTCTCCAACCACCACTATCTGCAAAATACAGGTAACTAAACTCAGCGACTATATTTCAATTTTTTTTTAAAAAAAACACCCTTTATGACCTTAAAGGGTTAATCATTATATAGTATTAGATTGATAGGCATAAAAGACTTGGAAGACACATGAGAGGATTGAAATGTTTCTACACAGACATTAATTGAATTAGCCAAGATCTACTTAACAACATCATATATATATATTTTAACATGATGGGCAGATTTATAAGCAACTTCAGGGCACAGCTATGGAAACAAACTTGTTGTATGCGCGATTCGCAAATCCCATCCATACATCTTCTTCTTCTGGCTCACTATCATCTGGGCCTCCCTACATTTTCGTGAATTGGTACTCCTGGCCACCACAGGAACTTTGTATTCATTCTATTTATCTGTATTGGAACTGTTCGCTATCTCACTGTTGTCCGATCCATTATGTGATGACCTACTAATTTTTCAATTTTGCAAAGATTTGATTTCGAAATTTACAGTGGATGATTTCTATTCCTCCACAAAAAAGACTAGGATTTTCAATTGCACGCAAGACTTCAGCAATACCTTTTGGTTCAACTTCCTCAATTAAAAATAAATCCATATGACCTTGAATATTTTTTGCATGTTGAGGCCAGCAATTATTTCTTAAGTTGGAAATCACGCTTTCTTAGTTCTGAAAGCTATCTCAAAATTTCAATCCAATGAGTTTGGGGAAAAGATGTGCGTGGGAGGGTGCCTAGGTGCCCTCCAATTTTTTTGGTCACTTAAAAAGGGCACTGAACGCAGAATGAAGGGAAATTGACCCGTAATACAGATAAAATTCTTGTGCTTCATGCACAAGGACTTTTGGTCAGCTACAGGGAGGAGAAGGCGTGAAGTGCTACAAATGTAGATGCCGAAAAGATTGTGTACTCTATTCCATGGGAGATACCTGATGGTTTGGTTCTTGAAAGAGACGATTTTCGTTAGCAAAAAAAAGACGAAACGTACCACAGTGGCGCGGGAAGCGCTTTCTGAACCAGGAGGAGGAACAGCCCCGGAAATATAAAATTTGAACGGAGTGGTATATAAGACTTTACATTGCCTAAAACCTCTTTTCCCTTTGGTAATAGTAACAGGCACCGATTTTAGCCAAAGAAAAGAACGGTACTTGTGTGTTATAGGGACCACACCAAATAAGTGAAGTTAGGTTAATCCTAATGAAATATACCCAAATATGATGTAATGATCATATTTTAGTAACAGAATTACGGAAAATACAACAGAGAATTATGGAAAGTAGGCCACCACGGCGCCTCATTAAAGCTATTAGGCGCCCGGCAACCGTTTGCCTATTGAACCATTCGACCACTTTAATATGAAAAACTCACCGCCATTCGAAAGGCCAGATTATCTTCAAAACGCGCAAAAGCATAGGGTCCGTAACGATAGTAAGCTCCAAGGCCTAAACCTAGATAAAGAAAATTAAAATAATTGATCCGAACCAGATTTTCCAGAATGACTCCCGTTTCAAAATACCCTTTTTCTAAAGTATTAAAATCGATAGATTGAGTAGCAAAAAATTAATGAAAACCTGTTTTGAGTAAAACAATCTCAGCTAGTTGATCAATTCCGAGTGTTTTAGTTACTAACTGACTACAAGAAATTTAATTTAAAACTTTTGAGCACAACAAAATCAACTAGTCGCAAATTCTGAGTGTTTTAACTGCTGACTGAATATCAAAAATTAAATAAAAGCACTGAAGAGTACAGTAGTAAACTCAGCTAGTTGATAAATTCCTTGTGTATTAGTTGCAGACTGTAGCGTGCGTTAATTGTGTTAAGAAATTCTGCTAATAACAGAAGTGAAGGGCGATCATAAAGAAAATAACATCTTTTCCACTGAAACACTAAAGATCTGGTATTGAATACGCCGTATGACGTCATTCCTTTCAAGATATAATTGTTATTTAATAATGCTTAATAGTGTATTATGTATAAAATATGTCATTGAACATAGAATTGATTGGGATACTACGCAACTATATGCAAGATCCGATTCTAGTTTTGTATAACAAAAAGGTGACACTTTTATTAGCCATCACAAGAAATTACATTTTTCAATGCTTTTTCTGGCCGGGAGAATAACATCATTAAAAAGGCTCACTTCCAGTTTGAAAATCATAAAAAGATAACAGAGACATGGTTTTTAAATAGAATTCTGGATTTTTGTATTTTAGCTTATTAAAGGAAATGGAAAACATTCCATGGGGTCGAAATGATCTTGAAAGAAATGAGACTTCGGTGATATGGCAGGTGTGTGTAAGAAATTCGCCTCAAGCTTCAAAAAAAAGAAGAAAAACTGTCTTCCACATTCAGCTCAAAAGCATTTTCATTTATTATTCTCTTTCAAAATTATTGCAGGGAAGTCGCCATCTAACGAAAAAGATTATATTACACCTGAAGGCATACTCTCAAATCCGAAGGGAAAAGTTTCCTCCAGTACCAACAGCCTGGAATCCTAGAGGAACTAAATTCAATCTTGTTTCTTTCAGGATTAAATTAGGCTTTTGATATCAAAGTAACCTCTGATGCATACATTCATTCACTTCACAAATTCCCACTTTAAAAGGTGCTGTTAAAGAAGCTCTCAGACTGTACCCTGTGGCTCCATTTATTACCAGAGTACTCCCACACGAAGCAATCATTGGGAATTTTCACATTCCTGCCGAGGTGAGAAACAGTTTCATTGCAAAGAAAGACATGCCTTGAAAGAAAATGTTTGACATTGTCCAAAAATGACTTAAAAATTTAACCAAAGATCAAAAAATTTACGAATTTTCGAGAGGGCTGTAACCGAAATCTCGGATTTCCTTCAGCAGAAATCTTCCAGATCAAATATATTTACAAAAAGGAAAATGTGACGCTAGCAAAAACTACTACAACAACCAAGGTAACAAAGGAAACCGCCGATGTTTCATTCTAGCAAAGTCGTCAACAAGCTGGTTTTGGTCCAAATTTAAGATGCTTGGTGATCTTTTGGGTTCTTCGAGATCATCCCTTCTGATCAACAGAGAAGGTTGTTGGTTCATTCACAGCAGGAATAAGACACCAGAGCAATAAATCGAAAATTACTCTTACGTTGAAACTTTCGAGGATACTGCTATTACCAATTCTGCTCTTACAATTTAAATATTTAAAAAGATGTAATTGTATCCAGTTTGTCAAAGAGCATAGATAGAATTTTTTGGGAATGGTATTAAGCTTTGTTTTTCTGGTCAACTTGAGCAGACATGAAAATAGATGACACAATACTATTTTTTTCAGGATTAAAAATTGTTGAAAAAGATTCTCCAACGTCATGCAAAAAACGCATTATATACCCGGCCAAGGGTTCTCTTCTCATATTGGTCCTTTACCATGGCGAGAAGACCGTAGGATTTCTTAGTTTTTCTTTCGAAGAATCAATTATAAGCTGCCTAGTGCATCCAATTAAAGTTAGCACTGTGACCCTTGCTTCCACTAAATTTGGTTGCGACGAACTTTCTTATCAAACGTCCTTGCGGCATTAGTTCAATTTCTCACTTCTCCCGCAGAGGATGGTCTGTGTCTATTTTAGTGAATGTCCTGCTATTTATGAAGATAAATGGAAAAGAAAACAAAAGGAAGTCAGCTGCATAATTTTTACAAAATAGCAAACAAATTATTAAGCTAATTGTATTTCTGGATAAGTTTATCTACATTTATTGTGGGTAAGCTGTATCTGTCCCATTCTCAAGAATGCTTTTAGAAATTTATCGATATTTTTGGCTTTTCAAGAGAGAAGAGAAAGTAACTCTTTCCTTAAACTACCATGTGAATGCCCCTGTCTAGCTTGTAGCCCCTACCTTGGGGACGTTGAGGGAATAATTCGTCCCTAAAGATATAGTTACAAGGTCATTCGACTATGTTCAATAAAATGGCTATCTCAGAATTTTGACCCTGTGACTTTGGTAAAATAATTAGCGTGGGAGGGGGCCTAAGTGCCCTCAAATTTTTTGGGTCACTTAAAAAGGGTCCGTTACAATGAGCCCTCTTGCAACATTCTAGGACCACTGGGGCTATACGATCAGCCTGAAAAAAAAAATTATTTAGAGCCTATTCGAGGTCGAAATAATCTTAGTATTCAAGGGGATGCACTTGTAAACAAAGTCCTTTTCGAAGGTAATCGAGCAGTGGGACTTGCGCTGTTGAAGGGCACCGTGCTTGAGGAGGTAAGCGCTCATCAAGTGATTTTATGTGCCGGTGCCTTCCATTCCCCAGCGATTCTGCAGCGTTCCGGAATCGGCCCTAGCGAGTGGTTAGCGGCGGCTGAGATTACGCAGCTGGCAGACCTGCCTGTTAATCTTGACGAAAATCACACCATCGCATTCAGCTCATCAGAGAACCCTATTGTAAAAGTCTCAAGCTCCTATCTACAAAAATGTGGAACTGCCAGAAGACCGATCACGGGTGCGTGTTTTTTTTTCAGGGGGTCATCGAATCGACCGAGTGGTTCTAGAATGTCGTAAGAGGGCTCATTCTGACGGAACAGAAAAGTTCTCGTTCCCTTTTTAAATGACCAAAAAAATGGAGGGCACCTAGTCCCCCTCCCACGCTGTCTTTTACAAGTTGGGAAAAATTTTCGTCAGTCAAATTGGGACAATTTAAGCTGTCTCCACCAAAATAAGTTCGGCAAACCAGGACCCATATAGACTTACTTTAAATAGAATCTTCGAAGCTTCAAAAGAAATGAAGGTACAAGCTTGGAAACACTGTCTAAGCCAGTGGTTCTCAACCGGAGTCCACATGGACCCCTAGGGGTCCATGTAATATTCCTGGGGGTCCACAGGCAAAACACAACAAATTGGGGGTCCTCGACACAGCTAATCATGTCGGTAGGAAATCAAGCAAAATATCGAAAATTATCAATATGTCCGAAACTGTCATCCTGCAATTGCTTCTGACAGCAAGACAAGAATGAATATAAGGATTCAAACGCATTAACTCTAAGTTATCAAAAGAATCGTGCTACACCGTATATACCACGTGCCACATACCATATACCACGTACCACACTAGTTCTAATTAATACCAATGCCTTTCTATACTAACCAGGCTTATTGACTTCATTTTCTTTCAAATTTAGCCATTCTCGACTAATTTGCAAGGAAGTCAGCTGAAGCTAGACCAAATTTCGTAAATAACCAGGTCGTTCAACTTTCTCCCTTTTATTTGGAAGTCAGTTGACACAATTTGTTCTGGATTTGTTTGACCTACCACAGATACTATGAAACGAAATCATAAAAATGGCAGCTCTCTGAAGAAACTATAATAAAATGAAACATTTTGTTATGTATTCTTTTGGGGAAATCGTTGCTTCTTTAGCACAAGGTTGACTTCCCCATCCCGCCAGAGGCACAGAGACGCATATGCAGGCTATGATCCCCTTCCCGAATATTTCGCCCGAGATCTTTTCGATCTCGCTCTTCGGTTTTGACTTTGCGCTGCGCTGGTATGCGCTGGCCTATATCGGCGGCATCCTGTTCGGCTGGCGACTGATTGTGATGGCGGTGAAGCGCCCCGGTCTCTGGCCCAATGACCAGGCACCAATGACGCCGCGCCAGGTGGAGGATCTGCTGACAAAAAAAAAACTTATTCTCCAGTCATTTTGACCACCAACGTTATCATTTATAAAACGATCTGACATTATTCCAAGAGCTTTTATTTTAAGTTTCGCAATATATTTCCTGTCTATCGTTTTTTTCCCCTTTCTAAACAATAACGGCAATAATTAGACTTGATAGAGCAAAGTCTCGTTTACACGTGTTAGTTACACATCAGCGTCTAGCCATCATGACCTTACACCAATTGTACCTGCTCCTGAAAGAGGAGGGGCAGAAAATAGAATTTTAGGCTTAGATCCAGAGTCCAACAATGGTATCAACTGAAGGGGGACGCTCCCTCTTCCTTAAACTTAGAAAAATACTTTGGGGAATTCTTTTTTACAAATTTTTTTTCGTATTTCCTTTGAAAAAACAACAATTCCACCCCCCCCCTATTTACCCTACCATTCCACTAATTGTCTTAGCTTTCCATTTCACCAATTTTCTCACCTTTGGGCAGTTTCAGTTGTTCACTGCAAGTAAAAAAACCATGGGCGGCTATCTTGGTAATCAGCTTTAGTGGCTAATTTATTGGTTGTTTTTTCTGGCACTATGGTGACTGATGAACACGCTGTCACCGATAAGGCAAGCAGCATACAGGCCATTTGTTTCATGAGTAGTTCCTTTGTCTGAGTTGTTAAGCTCAGTAAGTATAAGAACATGAGTACTTGTTTTGGGTAAGAAAGCGTATAGAAATTGTAGAAAATACTACAGTTTCTAACATTTAGTCTTTGAACTAAACTGGGAGAATAATTTTAAAAAAAATTCCGAAAAAGATGTTTTTTTTTTTTTAAGAAAAGTAAAGGTTATGTTAAATTTAAGATAAATGGAACCCAAACGAACAGAAATTAAATAGACAATCATAGCAAAAAAAATACAACAAATACTAATATAAAAGAATAAATAGATCTTACAAACGAATGAAGTTTAAATTCAACATACAAATCAAGCTTAAAAAGAACAAAAATCAAATAAGCAATCACACTAAACAAACAAATATAGGAACAGCGTTTCATTCTGTCCTTGCATGTGAATATCGAATTGATAATGAGCTTGTTCTGATGAATCACGTTGTGCAATCAACGTCTCGCGTCGATCACCTGGTAACTGGCTGAAAATGGCATCTTGTTCATTGGACTCAGCCTCATCGGAAAAGTATATGCGGGTATAGGCCTGCAATAGTAAACCCCGCAAATACACAATTACTGCTATATAAGGTGCTTCATCAGAATTCAATGGGCCTGGTTTAACGGTCTCACAGGCTATCTTGAAATTATGATCTGATTTCAGGGGTGGGTTACGGGGTATTGGGTACCAAAAAGCTCCCAGAAGGTGAGCTAGGTACAATCGACAGGCAATGCTAGAACTTTGCCACTGAATGCCATCTGCTCTTTTTTATGGTAAAGTGAAGGGTCATCTAGGACTGATTAACCCAAATAAGCCTCTTTTGGGATGTTTCTTCAAAATTTTTGAGCATTCAGACTCTAAAGCTTGGTTGCATCGATACACTGACAATAACATGTAGCCGCGAACAAGCTATTTCAATTTCAACCTTAAGCTTGATCTCCGCCGACTGTAGTGATCTGGCCTCCGGCGACGCAAAAGGGGCGTCTTTGCTAAAGACGCCCCAGCCTGTGGTTTTTGATACATCTTCCGGGCGTGACTGCGCTGTTACTCAGACGTTCCCGGCAACTGACACTGCAAGCGCCTTCTTTTGTGACGCCGTCTTAGTCGCTTGCGGCCGGAAGTTCAGGATTGTTCGTGGTCTCCACAAGTAGATACTCCATTCAGGCACATAGACAGGGTAGGAGGAATTTAGGGGCCCTTTATGTATATTTAATACCCCTATAGCAAGAAATATCATCCTCACTCTTTTTTAGAAATATCCTTTTGCAGATTCTGGTGTACATCAAAAGCTGGTAGGCATTTTTCAAGAAGCTCCACCAGCGTCTTCAAGTTCTGGCGATACCTGTTCAGTTCTTCAAACTCTTCCGTTTTGGCTTTGAGTGATATCAACGTGCCAAGTGAAAAAATTTCCAAATTACTTTTCTTCTACAGGGAAAAAAGCAGGAAAAGGTGTAGTAAAATATCAGCGTAGTTTTTGTCAAATTCCATATCTTAGTACTGTTTGTCAATTTCATTTTAATCAGTCATGTCAATTTGTGAACGCTGTACCTGCATGCGCGTTGACACAGCTTTTAAATTTTTTGAAAAAGATGGTAACTTTTTGAAAATCTAAAGACAATTCAAAAATTTATATTTTATTTTTTGAGAAAGATGATACTTTATACTCTTACGAGAAAGAACGCATAGTGATAGAAGATTCCTAACCTATCCTAGTTATTGAGTGTGTTCTGAATAATACCCAAGTACCCTTTTTTTTATTACCTTTACATTGAATTATTGAAAAAAAGAATGTTTCTTATTTTCACAACGAATTATCTATATTCATAATCTATGAAAAGTTTTGCTATTAGTTTTCCCATTTCTTGAAGAGTTAATATCTTTGTACATACGTGGTGTGCACATAGATTTGCAATACGAGAAGGTGAATAGATGATACTGGTTAACGAAAAGATTGACTCAATGAATAGCTTACCTGTGTTAGGTAGTATTATTGGTAACGTTTTTGGATGCAGTGCAGACCTTAAATGCAGTGTATAAAAGGTTCAAGACTTTTTTTCTAAGTTAAAGTTCGGAAGAATAGCAAGATAAATCTAAGAACCGGGATTAGAATATTAGAAGCAATTGTGATGACAGTTGTCAAGTATGTTTATGAAACATATTTTTTCTGAAAGAAGATAAAAATAAAACAGAACAACATTGAGCAAATATACCTAAAACAGAGGTTAGCAATGACTTCACTGCTTGGAGAGATCGTCAACTAACCTATCCAGTCCAGTTTCTTTAGCTCCTCTTTTTCAACGGCCCTGATCATGAGATTACAGGCTGTAAACTGTAAACGCTCTGGCCAAACCTTTATACGCTCTGGTTGCATTTATAAAAAATAATAGTAAAACTTATAGGGCAGGTACAGTTGCGTGCATACATGGTGGTAGCAACTTTTACAAACTATGTAAAAGATATTGGCATGCAAAAGAAATTCATAGTCTTGGCTCGTAGTGGTATTATTGAAGAGGGACTAAAGCTAAATTCCTCCCCATAAACTCAGGCTCAAGAAATCATATAAATACACCTCCCTCTAACCCCAAAAATCTACAATTACAGTAAACCCGTATTTTTTGCACTGAGGTACCCAAATATCTTGCTTTTGATAAAGCTTTCTCCTGAAAGATATTGTACCCCGGAAGCGATCACTTCTAATTCGGCGTTTGCGTAATTGTAAACGGCGGGGGCTCCTATTTCTTCCTTTTTGCAGGATACGGCGATTAATAATAGGGATAGAAATAGGAACAGACGGTGTAATGATATACTTTTCATATTTCATTTTTTCTTTGCAAAGAAATATCCTTTTTTGTATTATTCAAGTGTTCTATTCTTTAGGAAAATATACAAATGATTTAAGAATGATTTTCCATTCGCCATTGATTTGTTCGATAACATCTCCTTCAATCCCTATCTGATCGCCGAGGGGGTGCGGCTGGACAAGGAACGTGGCTTCACCATGATCGTTCACGTGCTGCGTTCCGACAGCAAGGGCAGCATCCACGTCACCTCCACCGATCCGACCCGGCCACCGGCGATCAACTTTAACTTCCTTTCCGACGAGAACGACCGAACCGCCCTGCTCTCGGGCATGCGGATCGTGCGCGACTGGATCAACGCGCCGGCGATGGATGACTTCCGCGGCGTCGAACCTTGTTCTGTTATAGTAAAAAGAAATTTGAAACATTTAAAATGTATTTGTTTTATTTATATATTTACCTTTATACTATAATAGTTCTTACAGTAATGAAATGTATAGACAGAAACTTATTAAGCTATACTTTCAATCTAATTAATGTTTTTTTCAATAGGAGATATATTATAATGTCTATTATTTTCCTCCCTTTTCAGGAAACCATGGGGAATCAAAGTAGTTCACTGTCAGAAGATGATAAGAGTGAATTAGACACCATTGACAGTAGGAACATGTTTTAATACCAATCCAGAAATTACTTTCTACTGAAGGAAATAAAGCTTTGCTCTGACAATTGATCATATTCTTTCCCAGCACATGTAGATTGAGTCCTATTTGTTCTCCTTTTGTCTTTTCTCACAGTTTTTCCTCTAATTTCTTACTTTTTTTGTATGATTTGCCTTGTTTTAGCTGTTACTCAGAGATGCCTTAATGCTAATTAGGAAAATTGGAAGACACTGTAGAACATTTCATTGGTTTGAACACCAACACCTTAACCATTGGACCATCAATGCCCAATAATTAAGGTGAGAAATTTTCAAGTCATTTAAACCAATGGGTCGTGGGTTCGAATCCCCTCAGCTCCATTAGTGAAAAAAGAAAGCAAGCTATTGTGGTAATATTCCACTCCGTGATATATATGTGATAAATGCTATGTGTCTGCTGAGTACTTATATATCTCTGGCACTGATGAAGGCTCAAAGGCGAAACACAATTAATAATAATAACCAGATCAATAACTTTCTGATTGTGCATCTCAGCACCATTCCAAAGGGTAAATATGACCAAGATGTTCTTTGACTGGGCAAAATTCAAAAAACGTTTCATGTCACTGAACAAAGTACCACTTGCATCTGGGGCAGTTACATACCCGTTCGAGTCCCATTTTGGTGTATTCTCACCCTCAACATGCAGCCATATCCCTAAAATATACACTAAAATTAATTACAATAAGATTCAGTAATATGGCATATATTCTCATGCATCTGAAGATCGAGCTCCCCGGCCTCGCCAACCTCGAGCACGGCTGCGACGGCAAGATGACCTGGCAGATCGACTCGGTAGCCGGCCCCGCGATCCGCGAGGGGTTCGCGGCCTTGGCGTCCAGACGCCTCTTCGCGCTGCTGCGCGGCGACGTGGACGCGGCCCGCGCCACCTATGACGGAACCCAGCAGAAGAAGGACCACACCGCGCTCACGACCAAGGGCCAAGACAAGCCGGACGAATGGCGCTTCGACGCTCGTTGGTCATGAAACCGGCATAGGTGCAGGCGTCGATATCGCTGACCCCGACCATGGAGCCGAGGGCGAAGGCGGTTTCATACTCCAGCCCGCCCGAGGCATGGCGGTACTGCGGCTTGTTGACGACGGTGAAATGCTCGTCGTCGATGCGTGCGATGCGGCCGCAGGCGATGGTGCAGCCGAAGCAGGCCTTGTTGGTCACCAGATTGACGTGACCGCGCTCGTTCGGCGTGCGCATGGCCCGGGCGTTGATCAAGCGAAAGGGAGTGTGAATAGCGGGACACTGTCGTGTGCTGTAGACCCGAAAGCGAGTGATCTATCCATGGCCAGGTTGAAGCGGGCGTAAAAGTCCGTGGAGGACCGAACGGGTATCAGTTGAAAATGGTTCCGATGAGCTGTGGATAGGAGTGAAAGTCTAATCAAACTCGCAGATATCTGGTTCTCTCCGAAATATCTTTTGGGATAGCCTCGTATGATTTCACTTGGGGGTAGAGAGACTGATTCGGATTGATCGGAGGGCAACTAGCCTCCTACGCTCTTTTTTCCCAAATGCATCGGATAAAAATTGGAGATATCAATTGTGTTAAAAAAATTTCAAAGATCATGTAACAAAAATTCCAGTGTCGGCACAACCTCCCAGGGGCAGGCGCTGTTGCATTTACAATGTTTTGAGGGCAATTGTATCGCCCAGGGGAAAAAAACAGAAAAAAACAAACAAACAAATAAACACGCCTCCGTGATCGGTTTTCTGGCAAAAAATACAAAGACGGTTTGCACGACCTGAGGATCACCGGATGGATGGGGCTGGATGATGAGCTGCGCTTGGGTATCAGTAAAACTCACGCAGAACACCTGCCAGCCATCAACGAAGCCATTAACAGCATTTCTGCACAACAACACAACGAAATTTACCGCCGCTGGAACAATGTCAAAATCATTCGTGAACTGGATTTTGGATTAATGGCGATGATCGTTGTTCCCATTCTCACGCTGTTGATTATGTTGGGGATCCGCCACTCCATAGATCAGCCCGGCGTTCCAGTCCCCGTTTGGCTGGCATGTTCTCAAGGTTGAAGATCGTCGTAAATATGACGGCACGCTGGAATTTCGTCGCAACAAGGCAAGGGAAATCATTACCCAACGAAAAATGGAAGAGGAGCTTGAGCTCTGGCTAAGACGTTTACGCGATGAGGCCTATACGGATATTCGACTGGGCGATGATGCCTAGGAGCCTGCTGAAAATACCTGGCTGAGATTTTTTCCATCAGCCGCCGGGCCAAGGCCGCTGGAGGTGACTAAGGGATGTGTAATTACAGGAGGGAGACCTATTTCAGACATCGAAAAAAAATGAAAGGGAGGAAAACACAAATGCAAGTCTGTCCTAATCACCATCTCAATAGTTATATCTGTCATACTAGTATTATTACTCCTAGCAACTCACCACAGCACCAAGCCACCTGAGGCCAACACAGCTACGCACGCTCATCCTCCATCCCATTTTATTCAAAGCTGCTCTCTTATTCAATGCCTTTTCCTACAGTTATTTTAACTAATGACGTTAAGGGTAAGTTTTAGGGAAACTTTTAGGGAAAGTTTAGGAGTTTCAATTAAAGGAGAAAACTGTGTGCATGCAGGTTTCCAAAAGGGCATATAAGCAATATCATAGGCCGCACCACTCTACAATGCCTGGAAATATTATTGAAAATTTTAAAGGAGCTAATTCATTTAAATTTAAAAGTTCTGGTGCCCTTTTTGAGAGTAAATAGAGATTGGAGGGCAAGCAGTGCTTCCATGCCTTTCTAGCTAAAAATGAAAATGTTTATTTAGATCCACTTTCACTTCTTAGCTATATAGAACGTATGCCTGCTGGGCTGGTTACATCCCCTCCCCAAAAATCAGTACTCCAACCTTGTGTCCTTACACTTGTTCTCTGATTTGTCTATCTTGTTCTTTTTTTCAGCTTATCCAAAAAGCCTTTTTTCAATTTTTTCTCCGTTGTAAAATTTATAATGTGTTATTACCAGCTTGTGAATTATTGCAGCTGACAAACTTGCTACATTGAAGTGTCTCGTATAACCTCAACTCAGTTTTGAAAAGCGTTCTTATTGGCACATAAAAATACGCGGTTGAGTTACCTACGTCAAGTTTTCTTAAGTTATGGTGACATTTTTATAGTAGGTATTATCCCAAATATCCCATCTCCTCTAACGGAATAAACCTTAATCTCTTATCGTTGCTGTCACTGTTTTTGGATTTACAAAACATGGAACGTTGAAGACGTCAGTTACATTCAGGATTAAATAATAAGATATACTTTTTTTGATCCGAGATAGGGCCACATCTAAAAATATAGGATACCAGACCTTACTCGTAACATAGTCCAATGGCAATCAAAAACCCCTTCTGGTAAATGTGCTGATAAGAATATAAATTAGCGTGCTCCTCATATTCTAGTGATGTGGTAGTGAGACTAGTTAAGGTTTATTTCTAGAAATGACTGTCAGAATAGGGGGCCAAGGGTCTTATTACGAGATTTGGTCATACAGAAATTTCCAGGCATGGGGGGTTTGAGGGGGGAAATAGAAATCTTGAAAAACGCTTAGAGTGGAAAGATTGGGATGAAACCCTATGTCCGAGGGCCATCCTCACCAATACAAAAATATATAAGAAGAAAAAACTTACAACAGGATAAAATCAATAAAACAGTTCTAGCATCCTTACCTCAGCGAAGTTCAACCAGGAATTCCCATGATTAATGATTCATTAATGATATGAATTATTTTTAATTACGAGATCAGCAGCCAAAGAAGCAAGAGCTTAAAGTAGCTTGCTGAAGATTCCTAGTAAATCACGTAGCCCTGACTGAGAAATCCTGCTCTACTAAGCCCCTTCTGGCTGTAAATACTATGATTCTCACTGGGTTTTTAAGTTCTCCGTGACGGAAGATTTTACATCATTGTGCTAAAAATTTTGAATTTTATATGTGACTCGATTTCAATATAAAATACTGTATTAATTAATCAAAAGTTTTTTGCTGTTTTAAAAAGAAGAGTTAAGAGAAAGAGTCAAACGCCCTTTACCACAGGCACTGGCGAAGGTGCCGCGCGGCGTTGGTTGGCCTGGACGCGCAAGGCCACGCCAAGTACACCGCCAAGCACCAGGATGCCGCCCGCAATCATGCGCCAACCCAGCTCGTCACCGTAGAACACCACACCCATGGCAATGGCCAGAATCGGTGTCAGCAGGAAATACGGCGTGAGCTCCGACACCGGGTAGCGCTGTACGAGAAAATACAGAAGGCCGTGGCCCACAATCGAGGCCATCAGAGCCGCCGGTCACATCAACCTGGAAAGCGGCCACGGCCCCTGGCCGGAAGGCATGATGTCCTTTGCCCATTTCATGAAGAAGCTCGGCTGACGGCTGTCAGGTCCGTGCAGAGGAAGCGTCCATCAACGCTCCGAGGCGCGTGGCCACCCAATAGCTCACCGGAATGGCGATCGCGGCGCCTGTCGCCGCGCCGCCGACCAGCAGCAGAGCATTGAATGTGCCGACACCGTAGATCGATAACGGAACCAGTGCCCCAAACGGGTCCTCTTTTTTCAGGGCTGCGTCGATTGCGAAAAAAATGAGCAATTCCTGCTCGATCCGAGCCGTTTGTCAAGATAGATTTATTATTTCACATAGAGGCGTAGAACGAGGTGACCCATTTTGCATGGAGAGGCTTTGCGCGCACGCAATGGCTTTTCTTCGAGAAACCAAAGCTACCGTCACAGGAATTTAAGTAGTTGGTCATTTACTTCGAGAGATTTCTCGTTTTTGCAAGTTCTTTTGCGATTACAATTAGCAAGCATCTATCAATGAATTCATATAAAAACCTAAGATACAGCAGAAACAACAGCAATAATTTTGCTTTTATACAATTCTTGAAAATGTTTTGGAAATTACCTAGGTCAAGTTCATTTTTTGCGTTTTCCCGTAGAAGCATTCGTTTCCAGTGTCAATTAATTGAAGTTCACAGGTCTAATGCAAAAATGTTTATTATGTTTTGGTAACAATTCTAAATTTTGAATGGAAACTACAAAAAAGCATTAGAAACCGTCCCGAAAAGCGCAAAACCGGACCGTTCCCATTGAATATTCTCGGCGCCAAATCGCGCATCGAGTATCAGCCTCTGGGTGTTGTTGGTGTTATCAGCCCCTGGAACTTCCCTGTGAACCTGACGTTTACGCCACTGGCGGGCATTCTGGCTGCCGGTAACCGGGTGATGATCAAGCCAAGCGAATATACCCCGGCAACATCCGAGGCGATGGCGGCTGCCATTCGCGAAGAGTTTGATGAAGCCGAAATTGCCGAAATCCGCATGTCGGCTGAAGCCTTCGCGCAGATCAAGGACGGTACGGTCAAAAAGGGCGATGTTCTATCGGTCGCCCAACTGGCGGGCATCATGGGGGCAAAAAAGACCCCGGACCTGATCCCGCTCTGCCATCCGCTGTCGCTCTCTTCGGTCAAGCTCGACCTCCGGCTCGACAAAGCGCTGCCGGGTGTTGTCATCGAAGCGACGGTGAAGCTCAAAGGCCGGACGGGAGTCGAGATGGAAGCCCTGACCCCGGGCCGCAAAAATCAGCGATCCTACTCGCTGAGCTCAATACCAAGGTAACCAAGCACCAATGCAGGCTGTCCGAGTACTCGTCGCGCTGATCGTCGGTCTATTTGTTGGCGGGTTTGTGAACTCAATGATCATCACCGTCGGTCCCATGATCATTCCGCCACCCGCAGGAGTTGATGTAACAAGTCCAGAAACTCTTGCAGCTTCCAGTCATCTTTTTGGTCCTCAACACTTCATTTTCCCGTTTCTTGCGCACCCCCTCCGACTTCCTCCCCCCCAAAAAAAAGGTAAAAGAATAACTTGAATTTCAATAAATATTCGTGACCTAACTGGATATCGAAGACACAAAATAAAAAATCATTCATCTACTATATTCCCTTGTTCACCTCCCCAAAAAAACAAAAACAAAAAAGATATTACAATCCCTCAAGAGAAAATACGCTCAGCAGGGATTAAAGTTCATATGTAAAGAAACAGTGTCCTTTCAGTTTATGCCTACTGTGAAATTTATGCACTATGGCGAAACGCCGGAGCGCGGCATTTATGGCGAAGCATCGAAGGATGAGGTCAAGGACCTGAAGGATGACGGCATCGAGGTCATGCCCTTGCCGGTTCTGCCAGAGGAAAAGAACTGATAACGACCGGCTTGCAGGCCTGTTGAGGACTGGCGACTGACCGTGGCCAGCATTCTGCTTTCAACATTCGGCAGCCGCGGCGATGTCCAGCCCTATCTGGCGCTAGGCCGTATCCTTGTCGCGCGGGGCCACCCACCTTGAGTCTCAGGCAAGCAACCTAACCCACAATTTTCTTTGAGAAGGGTGGGGGGTTAAACGACAAGTCACCTGAATTCGCGAGCAAAGAAGCAAATTAAAAGGAGGGATCGCCCACTTAGAGTCTCAGGCGAGCGACCCAACCCCCTTCCTCCAAAAAAGTTTTTTAAGGGGTTGACCGACAAGTCACCTGAATGCACAAGCAAACAAGCGACTGAAGTCTAATAGGAGGGTTCACCCGCCCAGAGTCTCAGACTACAGTAGGCTAGGGATACATGGAATATTATTACTGATGGAACAATTTCAGATAACTTTATTTGGAATGACATTACTATACTATACTCAAGACAAGTTAAGACACACTTACAAGAGCAAAAGACCAAAGCTGTCAAGTAAAGTAAGGCAAAGAAATGGCATAATTAGACAATTTCAGTGCTTTGGATGCAATGTAAGATAATTATCGTGCATAAACAAGCCCTTCCTTCCCAAGATTGAAAATTTAGCCACTAACCCTTCAGCGCGGCCAGTGTGGCAATCAGGCTGGCGCGGTGCTGAATACGGGCCGCAGCACCCTCCAGCAGGGAGCCGACCTCTGGCTGCGCTTCTTGCGGCTGGGGTTTGGTCTGATTGTCCGTGCGCGGCTTGAGCGGCGCATTGGGACCGGGCGCCGGGGCAGGGGTATTGGCAGGCTGCATCCCGGCTAGCGGTGCGGCTTGCGGGCCGGAAGCAGGTACAGCCCGCAGCACCGGTTTTTTGCCGGAGGCGGAGTCCAGCACCTTTCGCACGGCGGCCAGGAGGTAAAACACGACCCCGACACCGGCCAGATTTTTGGAAGGAAATTCATCACCTGGCTGGTTGGGGTTCACCATGGCGTTCGCCGCGGGCAGCGTTTTGCCTGGCAGGTGATGGTCGGTAATCACCACCTTCATGCCGTACTCTCGGGCGGCTTCCACCCCCGCCACACTCGATACGCCGTTGTCCACCGTAATCAGCAAATCAGGCGAACGTTCCTTGAGGTGTTCATCAACCCTGTTCGTCTTAAGTTTGACTTGAATGTTTAACTTAATTTTTACCCGATTTTCGTCTATGCTAGTGTCTGGTACCATTTGGTTCGATATGATAATTTATTCTGATCTCGATTCCTGTGGGGTTTCATTTATTCTTTGATATTATTTTTTTTAGGCTCGCAGCTTTAGTTGGTTAACTTTAAACTTTTGTTATTTTGTATTAGCATATAAACTGATTCTTTTGATGCATAAATCCTCTTTAAAACTTCCCGGCTTCCCACTATTGCGATTTGTCAGCGATATGCTCTCAGCTGTACGTACGGTACGGAGTACTCCGTATAGACCATAGACGCAACTAAAACAACAAAACGGGAGTCAGTAGAGGTGTATAATACAAAACTGCGACTGTTTTGGTACCAGTACACCGCCGGGCGAACCAAAGACATCTCCCCATCACCTCCTCCGTTCTCTCTCTCACAAAAAGAAATCGAGCCAAGCAGCGAACACAAATCAAACTAACTAAAAACAGGGGCATTTCACACCGAAACACTTTTAGGGTATTTGAGTTTTTATCTCGAATAGGGCAAATGGACTATATTAGTGTCATCTATGTTTAACCCTTCAAGGATATTCATAGAAGGTGACTTTAAACTCTCCTGAGTTCATGGCGACGAGACTTTGTGAAAGAAAACTGGAGGCAATTTTGTTTTTTATTAAGGCTGGTTTTGGGTTTTAACCTTAGCCTTTAAAGGTTTCATTTTTAAATCTGTCCCACTAACATACATCGTGACAATATGCCTTCTGGTGATAGCCGAGCTGATTTATTTTCTGTTGGGGTAACGTTTGATTTGCCTTTGTTCACTGAGAATAGACAAGATAAGCAAGTTGCAGCTTCTATTGCTGATTCAGAAGCTATAAAAACCGAGAAATTATTGCTGACAAAACAAATGATCAGTGCGGTGGAAAAGGAGCTTAGACAGCTTAAACGTTTATCTGACAGGCAGTCTATTTATCAAAAACAACTTCTCAAACAAACGCAAGGATCGTCTGCTTCTGTTATTTAGCTTTTATTTTGTGTCTGCTTTCAGTTATTGTAAAGATGGATATTGAAATTTGAAAGGCCTGCGATTTTACCTCTCAATATCTACTCTAACAATCATCAAAGCCCTTTTTTATTCAAAAGAACTGCAACCAAAATAACATTCTATTTTAGAATGATATTGATTTTTTTCTTTCATAACCTCTCGAAAATGAAAGCTCTATATCAGCATCTTCTATTCTATTCTATAAAATGACTAATTTTAGTATTGAATTGAAGCTATATAACTTGCATCATTAACAAATCAGCTTTGTATTTGAATGAATTTTTTTCACTTGGTAGTTTTTTTTTTTAAACCGTTTTTTCCGCTTGCAAAGGTGTCTAGGAAGGGGAGCATTAGACACCTATTTAAAGGTTTTTAGTAGTGAAGATTTCAGTAGTAGAACTATTATGATTTCAAACCTATACACTCAAGAAATGACACTAGAATCACATATTGGGGCTAAAAAGTAGGATTTGAAGTTTAATAATTAAATGTTTTATTTATTTCAGAAATTTGTAACTATGAATGATGAATTTGATGAAGTTTCTGACTAATAATTTTTCTGTTTGTGCTTCACTTAGAAGGGATGTGTTGGACTTACCATTTGAACCCCGGTGTGTTCTTTCTTATAGAAGTCCCTTAACAATCGCAAGTGAAAAGATTTCAAATGATCTCAAGCAAAATGATAATGAACGAAAAACCGATCGTCGCAGTAATAACAAAGACTAAGCATTTTCCAAGATTTTAGGTTTCCCCCTCCAGACCCCCAAATGTCACCAGATCCGGTCGGAATTTGAAATAAGAGCCCCGAGATACGATATCCTTCTAAATATCAAATCTCTTTAAGACCCGATTAGCCGTTCGTAAATTAAAAATACCTCATTTTTTCTAATTTTTCCGAATTAACCCTCCGCCACTCCCCTGAGATGGTCGAATCGGGGAAACGACTATTTCTAATTTAATCTGGTCTGGTCCCTGATAAATATAGTGTTTTTACTAGGAGATTTTAATGACCAAGTTAGTAGAAACAGGGGTAGATGGTATCCTAGCCTATGTAAATTGGGTGTAGGAAAAGGAAACAGTAATGGCTACAGACTTTTGCAATTTTGTAGGTGTAACAACCTAATTATAACCAATACAGTGTTTGGTCATAAAATGACACATAAGTTGACACAGTATTCATGTGATGGTAAGACAGCAAATCTTATTGATTATGTTATTGTAAACTGAAGACTAGCAATACAAAATGGTAATTTGCTAATTATTTAAAGAAGCAAATAATAATTTTAATCTTCAAATATCTATTGCTTTTATCCAAAACAATTCATTAATCTCACTACAGGCATAATGAATTTTCAAGGTATGATACACGTCTTCACCAATAATAATAGTGATAATAATAATAATAATAATAATAATAATAATAATAATTTTTTTTTAACTCAATTTGTATTTCCCCTAACACCAATACACAGTTTGACACTCACCTACAAGAGAAGAAACAAGGCAGTACAAGAGTGAACCGAAAACGCTTCTTGGGCTAGAAGTGCCTTGGTTGCATGGCAGAAAGGACATGCTTAATACAGTATACTCTAAAGCAGCTGCAAACATACACAACTGGAGTTACCACAGAGGATGCAGTACAAATTATCGCTAATTGAGGTAACTAACCAGTTTATAGGGACAAACCGTCTAAAAAACACTGTGTGTGGATTGTTGTAACTCCCACGTAACCAAGGCCGCTTTAGCATTCCCTGTTTCTCGCTAGAAATTAATATCGGTAGACTTTTACAAAGTTTGATTTTACTTAGCACACTGAAATTAACAAATCACTGCCAAAACATACGGCTAAAATACCGGCAGAGTACTGACGGCACCAGAGGTGTGTCGGTGTGCCGTCCAATTTTTTTTTGAGCCGGCACATCTTTCATCGGTGGCGTGCCGCCGATATATCGGCTTGGCTTTAGGGTCTAGTACATATATACATTACACATAAGGAATTAAAATTAGCCCATACTTATGTATACAAATTCGAGCCGTCCTGGCCGAATGAGCTGGTGCGCTGGATTTGAGATCCCTTGTCTGAGAGGATGGGGGTTCGAATCCTGGTGTACCCAATTCTTCAGTTTGGGACGGGGGTCAGTGGCGTTACTCTGTATGCCTAGCCAGAGTCGACCAAGATCTAAATGGATACCTGGAGAAATCTGGGGAAGGTAAACAGGAAAGGTGTACGAAAGCACAGGATGGTTGGCCCCCAACCCTCGGGTTGGCGTGCATCCGGTACATGGGCTGGTGCTGCATCAGCTGTCTATTCAGGGGCGTCCCCTGTTGTACCGCGCAGCGCTGTCGGAAATGATTGTACCCTACGGCGACAGTGATCCCATGCACAGCTGGAAACATGTGTTGGACGCCAGCGAATACAATATGGGGACACTGATTAACAGCCTTAAACTGGGCTGCGACTGTCTGGGTGAGATTCATTATTTTAACGTGCATCAGGTAACCTGGGACGGCAAAATATACACTTATATACCGCTGACTATTTCTGTACTTATTTAATTCTGGGTCATTCATAAATATATCAAGCTGGATTCCGTCAGCCAGATACTTAACAGCCATATCAGGTCGAAAAATATCAGTTAGACCAATTTCGGCTAAAAAAGAAAACAAATCACACATCTGTTCCAAAAGGCCAGGCGGCGATGTTCCCCCAGGATGAACAAGGAGGCATTTTCAAAACGCATTAAAGAACAAAATTATAAATACTCTTACCGGTCTTGGCGTCGACACACGACACGAGGCCGCCCTTCTTGATGTAGTACAGCCGATCCCGATACACCATGGGCGACGCCACGTAGGGCACCCCGCGCCGTCGTTCCCACAGCACGTGCGTCTTCGACACGTCGTCTTTGCCGCCGGGCTTGATCGCGACCACCACATTGCGGCCGCGCGGGACCGGCATGTTGGTCAGGAACATGATCTCGCGCTCGTCCCAGAAGCCGTTCTTGTTGAAGTCCAACGCCTCGAACATTTACTTTATATTGTAACATAACTATCTTTTTTTTTACTTCAACTGCACGGTTATGTCATCAGCCCGTAAATATTGACGGTTTCTCCTCTGTGATCATTTTACTTATTATTTTAGTCATTATAATGATATTTAGATCAAACAGTTCAGCAAACTGTAAGTAAGAAGCGATGCGGCTCAATAGTAACCGAAACTCTAAGAAACGTAGTCTTGAAAAAAAAACATCAAAAAAATCAAATTTTGATGGCTATTAACCGCCTCCTATTTTTATTGCCCACCGCCGGTGCCGTCCAAGTAGCTCAGTAGCGTTTGTGGCGCTAGTTTGTGTTGTTTCCAACATTGCAAATCGCTGAAGTCGACTATTAGACTCAGCAGGGTCCGTGGTGTTAGTATCTATTGTCTCTTCAGAAGTGAGTCTTCTTTGCCGACTCAAAAGCTCTGCGACTGCGGTCGCATTGGCTTGTGTTTTTTCTTGTGTCGATTGACTTGTGTCGATCACAGATCGACGCTCTATCCCAAATTTCTCTGCCTCAATAACGTGTGACCGTAGTGTAATGGCTAGTAAATCAGCGTTGCAGAAACGAAGGACTGGGTTCGATTCCTTGTGGTCCTACGTTTTCATCATTTAGCTTTTCATCCTGTATCATCATGAATAGACGTTACTTGTTACATGTAAATTTAAGGGTTCGGGTGGGAATCTCACAAATAGGAATGGCACTTCTATTGCTTTCCTTTGTTTCTACTATAGAAATGCTGTCGTAAATGAGCATCTTGGAAAACGTGAAAAACTAGGTATCTTACGAATGGGTGATCGGATGTTACTGAATTTTCATTTTTGAAGGACCCCGTAACTCGGAGCTCTTATTTTAAATCGCGACCGGCATTAAGCCTCTGATTTTCCTTCTAAAACAATTTATTGATTCTTAGAATTTTGCTAGAGCTCATACCACATGAGTTCTTGGCTTTTGGCTCTTCCGACCTCGTCACAAGTGCCATATGAGCTCTTAGCTCTTGTTTTCTTCTTTGATGGAAAACGCTTAGATTCGAGAGATCGGAATGAAACTTGGTTGGAAAAATAAGCAGAAGTCTTACATACATGATTTACATAATTGGAATGGATCTGCTCCATTGGGGGGGGGGTCTTGATTCTTAAAAATAAGAAAAAATGACGCATTTTTAACTTACGAAGCAGTGATTGGATCTTCATGAAACTTTATATTTAGAAAGACCTCGTAACTCAGATCTCTTATTTTAAATCTCAACCGGATCAAGCGTAATTGGAGATATTTTTGAAATTTGGAAATGTCTACTTGCTTTCTCTGTAACCAACTTACATTTGTCCAAATGTTGGGCAACAATTGATATCCCTTTTTATACATTGTAACAAGAATAATTAAACGATACTAATGAAATCGATGCAACAACATAATTTGCTCTTGTTGCTGTATCAACAGTAATTCCGCTTACAAAAACAATAGCTTAAAAAATAATAATAAGCAAAAAAGAACAAATGTTATTAATAAGTTTAAACAGTCATACTTTCAGTTAAAAAACTTTTTTTTTAATTTAATTTCTGAACGTTTTTGATTTACTGCAGGTTTTTTATTTTGGCTTAACGTACATGAATAATTAACACGAAATTTGCATATTAATTGTACTTTTTTTTGGCTAAATAGCTTTCTCAAAGTTCTGATCAGACGGTTTTGAGAAAAAAGGGGCGAAGGAGGGGGCCTAGTTACCCTCCAATTTTTTGGTCACTTAAAAAGGCCACTAGAACTTATCATTTTATTTACTATCTCCACTCCTCTCTTTAGAGGACAGTTATTTTTGGTGAGTTTTAAAAATTTTTTGTTACAAAAGTGAAACCTTGTAAAACAGAACTTCAGCCTAAATGAAGTACCAGAAAACTTCAAAATAGCAAAAAGTAGGTGAACTAGAGTTTTATCTCACAAGATTTATCCAAAGTTTACACCAACATCAGTTTATGTTACATGTGACATCTGTCTCAAGCTGATGTTGACACCGGGAGGTGATCTGAGGAGGTCAGGCACGTTCTGCTTTCCGTTTAGCCCTAGACGGTTGGCGGAAAAGAACAATCTTCGGCAAACTGTCATCCTTCACCTGCAGAACGAGCCCTATCCATCTCAACCTTCCTCTCATTATTGCCCTAGAAAGCGGGATTGAGCCACACTTTTTGCACAGCCTACTGTTTTAAATACGGTCAGTTAGCCAGAAACCGAGAATGATCCGTAATCAATTCATCTTAAAATCTAGCAAATCTTCATCCACTTTTCGGAGCGCCCATAGATAAATAAATGAATACATGAATGGATGAATAGATGAATGAATGAATAAATAAATAAATAAATAAATAGATAAACAAATAAATAAATAAATAAATGAATACATGAATGGATGCATGGATGAATGAATGAATAAATAAATAAATAAACAAATTAATAAATGAAAAAATAAATAAAAAATAGATAAATAAATGAATACATGAATGGATGAATAGATGAATGAATGAATAAATAAATAAATAAATAAATAGATAAACATTGCATATGACGTCTGAAAAATAAAGAAGAAAAAGCAATCTGAAACTAAAAATGTAGAAACTGAGAATTGCATAAATATTTCAATGTATTTTGACAATAGATTAAAGTAATTCGAAAACCTTAAAACAGATGCTTATAATTTTGAGGTTTATTATAAATTGTTCAGTTTTAGCATGCTTGGCACGTAAAACTATTTCTAACTGTCAATGTTAGAATGAACACTGACAAATTGAAAAACATGGAAAAAGATAGAATGGAGCGAGGGAAATTTCATGTTCAAGCAAGTTTTGAACAGTTTCCCGACGGGGGGGGGGCATCGATCCAATCTCAAGGGAGGGATCTCTCCTATTTTCTGCAAGCATGCTTATGAATATACACTGCTAGAAGTAAATTTAGGATTTTTTACCCAAAAAAGGAAAATAAGCTGAGTTAACAGGTAGGCTTCCTAATATTCCTATGGGTTCCAAGAAGCTCATTTAGGGTATAGCTTCATTTCCAGGGTTATTGGGATCAAAGGACCCCCCTCCCCGGGAACCCCCCCGGAAAAAAAAAAACAAAAACAAAAAACAAATAAACATGCAGCCGTGATCTCTCTTGTGGCAAAAATTACAAAATTCCACACTTTTGTAGATAGTAGCTTGACACTTCTACTCTAGGGTTCCCTGATAAGTTAAATCTGATGGTGCAATTTTCGTTCAGATTCTCTGACTTTTAAGGGGTGTTTCTCCCAATTTTCTAAAATAAGGTAAATTTTCTCAAACTCGTAACAATTAAATTTTAAATTCTCATCTGGTATTTTAATTTCTCATCTGGTAAGAAAGGACTTTGAAACTGCAAACCAACACTTCGAATTGACTTGTTTTTTGTTGTTAAATACAGTTCATTAGGCTATTTTAAATAACTGTAGCTTACTAGGATCTGATAATATATATTTTATGTGCTCAAACTGAAAGTAAATGTAAAAACAAAATGACATTCTTCATACATTAAACATCATTTAAGTGTGTAAATTGTATAACGCTTAATTATGATCGTTAATAACTAGAAGCAAAAAAAATATTATCTAGTGGTTTTATTCCTTTTTTATGGTATTGTCGCAGCAACGACTGTGGGATGATTTTCATATCATTTATTATAGAAAGTAGTTGACAACACTGGAATCGGGTATGTAGCAAGGATTTATGCTTCTGCATGTGGAAACTTAATTTGTAGAGTAACTCTTTAATTGGCACAAATTTGACCAACATTGAGACAAATGAAAATAAATGAAAAGAGATGAACATATTGGCCTGAATGTTGAGCACCTTGCCCCGATCACCTCCGGTCATCATGCGGGTGCCGGTGACAAGCGTATCGAAAGCCTCCTGCACAATGGGCAGATAAGCAAGGCCTGCATCAGTGAGCTGGATTGAGCGCGTTCGCCGGATAAACAGGGCACGGCCCAGATGCTGTTCGAGATTTTTTATCTGTTGGGACACTGCAGATTGTGTCATGTTCAGTTCTGAGGCTGCAGATGTAAAAGACAGATGCCGCGCAACTCTGACTCGTAAATTGGCCATAAAAGTGGAGATAAGATTTCTCCATAAAAAGCAAAAATATTTCTCTTTATTGCAAATTGTTCTCAGAAATGCATTTAGAAACGTTTATGTTTATACCCCCTCCAAACAAACAATCTTTTGGTGAAACCCCTTGTTCCAATACATTTTTCTGGTACCCCCAAACCTGTCCCGAAAAGAACCCTGTATACGGCCCTGGGTTTTCCTTATCAAACAGTTCGTGGTAACGAGAAAATAATATTAATTTGGATAAATTAATTTTTCCAATGTTATGATGTTTTCTTCTTCCTTGACATCAAATTTTAAATAAAAGCATGCATTTTTGGTCAAAAATATGAAAGCTGGCTATTATGAATGCCAGTTATACTGTTTGCTATAAATTTAACTATATTAAATGCAGGAATGGTTAGTTTATGTATTTAATATATGCTATGCTTTACCCCCACCCCCCTGATGTGCAAATATATAGCCCAAATTTGTTTCTAAACTATTTCGGATCTCTTTTGACTCTTAAAAAGCGAACTAGAACTATCAACTTCCAATCAAATTAGCCACCTTCGAATTTTATAGGACCACCTTCTTAAATAAAAACCCTATAGCCTTCCGGAGCATAACTTAAAACACTTGCCCCTGGCCTCTGGGGGTTTTTGTTCGACCCAGGAGTGTTCATTATTTGATGTTTGAACTATTTTTAAGAAATGTCTATCTCAATATTTGTATCGGATGGGTTTGGGGGGAAGGAATAGGGGTATTTTTAACTTAAGAACGGGTGACCGGATCTTAATGAAACTTGATATTTAGAAAAAATCATGTCTCAGAGCTCTTATTTTAAATCCCGTCCAGATCTGATAACATTGGGGGAAGTTGGAGGGAGAAACCGGAAATCTTGGAAAACACTTAGAGTGAAGAGATCGGGATGAGGCTTGGTGGGTAGAATAAGCAAATGTCGTAGATACTTGATTGACGTAACCGGACTGAATCCGCTCTGTTTCGGGAAGTTAGGGAAATGTGAAACATATTCCAGTATTCTGATAAATTGGAAAGTATTGTGACATAGCAATATTTTTTTTAATGAAAACGTCTTCGTAAGTTAGGAAATTTTTCTGTTCCCAGAATCTCTTTTAACGTTCTCAGATATTAGAGACTAAAGATGCACTTTATACAAAGTGATGTAGTACAGATGGATGTAAGAATTTTAAGCATTTCTAGTTATGTGCCTGAGAATGTAAGTGTTGTAATTGAATATTAATTAGCTGCTAGGTTAACTTTTTTTCTAATTGATGTCCGACTAATAATGAGTCGGTTTTTGGGGTTAATATACTAACATAAAATATTAAAATATTATGTGTACAGACCAAGCTTCAATGAACAGAAAATGCATACAACGACCAGTACTTGTTAATTAAGCAAAACACAATAAAGAATTACGCTTAGGTTAGATATCAGAAAACCGGTTTCATAGCCTCAAAGACAAATGATAGAAAAATATTTTCCAAAATAAACTTTAAGAATTGTACTTCTAAAGCAAGTCTTTTTTTTTTCAAACATAGGTAGAGAACAGTATAACTTCAAACCAATAATAATCTATCGTATATATGAGGAATCTACTTCCCTTCCAAGTTTCCCAATATTTTGCGCTAAATTTTAATATTCTTTAATGAAAGAACTATTGCTGTCAGTGTCAATAGTATGTTGACTCTTTGTAGTAAAGAGCAGGGATAGGAGGAGTAGCAGCCCTCCTTGTATTTTGGATAATCTAAATCCTTTTTAAGAACGAATTGTATTTTGAACAGTGTGGTATTTAGTTGTCAGATCATTGACAAAAAAAGGAAACCAACAGAAAAATCAAGGTTACTGGAAAAAAACTAATGAAAGCAGAAAGAGTGTTTCCTATTTAATAATAATAATTCCTGAAGATCACGACAACTGATTGTTCACTGTTCTTATTATAAAAGAGAAGACATCTAAGATGTATTTTATTTTAGTAAAGAATAAATGTACTCTGACCTTAAGAAGATTTAGGGATGTATACATTGTATAGGGGTGAGCGTAACAAGAAACATAAACTTGGATATCATGTGAATTGGTTAACCAAACATTTTTAAAACTTATTAAGTTCTCAGAATTCTTTTTTAGAAACTCAATTTAAGGAAAACGAGATCTTTTTTCCCCTTGACGTTACTTTTATCACTGTCTACAGTTATGAAATCAGTATTCCATCATTGTCAAAATGGTATAGACAAACTTATGAAACACGTAGCGCAATACTTATTCTCTTTCTATGAAGGGGGGTTAATGCCAGAATTACCTCTCACTCAATTGGACTATCTCTCTTGGCTTTTTCTACAATTTGCCATGACTTGATGCCCACAAATATTCCATTTTAATTCAAAATCAACGAGATTTGAATTAAAATGGAATAGTTGTGCGCACCAAGTCATTGCTGATTGTAGAAAAAGCCAAGACAGATTGCCCACTTGAGTGGGAGGCAATTCTGGCATTAGACCCGCTGATTAGGATTGTATAAAACGTGATGTTAGCCAGCGAATTCGATTCGCATAGGCTACGTGTAGACGCTGAAAGTATCTGATAAAATAATGTTGACGTATTCAAAATATGCCGATGCCTATGGGGAAACGGTCATGGTCTTCCTTTTAAGGCCTTGATGCTAAAACGCCCTTATGCATTTCCTCCTCTGAAGTTATATTGACATTCACGTTTCAAAGAGAAATAGAACGTTACCAATTTTTTTTTTTTGGGGGGGGGGGGGGGAACTCCCGCCCTGCTACCCTTCATACCAGGCTGCGCGGGGCGATCATGTGCGCTCGGTGCCACTCGTCGGAGTACTTGCCGCCGACCCGGGCCAGGTCCGGCCCCGTGCGCTTCGAGCCCCACTGGAAGGGATGGTCGTACATGCTCTCCGCCGCCAGCGAGTAGGGGCCGTAGCGCTCCACCTCGTCGCGCAGCGAGCGGATCATCTGGCTGTGACAGGTGTAGCAGCCCTCGCGGATGTAGACGTTCCGGCCGGCCAGCTCGAGCGGCGTATAGGGCCATTCACACCGTAGTCACATCCGATGTGAACGCCGCGTCCGTGGCGCGCTCCCATGTGTAGCTGATCGCTGTGCTGATCCCGTCTGCATCCACGATGGTGTTGCTCGCTGTCAGCAATTGATCTTCCGTCGGCATGGTGTCGTCAATTGTCACACTGCCGGTCGGATCACTGTTATCAATCACCGTGATGGTACTGGTGGCCACGGGGCCATCGCTGATGCCGTCGTTCAGCACTACCGTGATGATGCGGTCGGTGGCTCCAGATACTGAATAGCCTGAAGGTTCACCAAAACTAAGAGTTTTAAAAGGTTCATCACAATAATCATTTGGTAAGGATAACAGTTTCATCATCGTAGGAACTTCAATTTCTTCCAAAATCTTTTGAATCCTTTTTGCTTCATTCCTCAATTTAATTCCAGTTTCTTTCACTGTGTCAAACTCTTTCTGAAGATCACATCCACTTTTCTTATTTAATTGTTTTCCAATTTTTGAATTTTCTTTTCTTCTAGATTCATGATTGACCTTGAGCTTGGTTAATGGTGACTGCAAATGCTAATAGAATTGGGAATTGCAATCTTTTAAATTAAAAAGGCAGTTCCATTGGAATCATTGGAATGCGAGGAATAAGAACAGCCTCACCCTCAAAAGGCCCTGTCAAGATTGTTACCTCTATTACGTTTTCCATTGTTTTTTTTTTTTTACCATTGTGCACTCGTCCCAAATAATAAGTTTGCATTGCCGCAATACTTTACCAATCCCAGATGATTTGCCATATGAGCTCTTGGTTCTTGGCTCTTCCGACTTTGTCACAAGTGCCATATAATATCTTGGCTCTTGTTTTTATTTAATTTCTGTTCGTTTTTAAATAATGCTGGAAAATCGGCCTCTCACTGAACCCAATCCCCGGACCCACCTCCCCCACAAAAAACCCCTGAAAACGTCTGTATACTTTCAAATAGCCAACACTATTTGTAAACAATGGGCAAAGTTCACAACTTGCAGCCCTTGCCCGGGGGCTGTGGGGGTACAAGATACTAGGGTATATGGGAGTGCTATTATTAATGTTAAAAGTAAAGATCACCATCTAGTAGTGTCTAGGGTTAATTAAAGCTGAAATTTCGGAAGGGTAACTACCTGCCGGGAAGCTATGATGTTGGTAGACTCCAGGATGAGAATTTAAGAAAAACATTCCAGGAACAGTTGAATACTAAACTTGAGAGTCTCAATTTTGACAATGTGAAAGAAGGTTGGAATAATTTAGAAAACAATTTGTGAAATTGCGGGTCCCACAAAGCACGGCAGATGTGTCGGTGGCTCCTTCAGGATTTGGACGGTCCGCCACGTCAGCCGGCGCAAAATCGGCATCTGTAAACAACTCCTTATTGTAGGGATAGATACCCGTGGCTGCCTTAATATTCCTCATTGACATTGCTTACAGCTGGGCTTCGGCGACGATTGCTGGAATGTCATATATGGTTATTGTTCTCCCTGGATGGGGTCGAATCCCCCCGTCCATTCCTGCATTATATGCCTTCTTTTTTTAACTTACGAACAGGTGATTGGATCTTAATGAAATATGATATTTAGAAGGATATCGTGTCTCAGAGCTGCTATTTTAAATCCCAACCGGATCCGGTGACGTTGGAGGGGGAAACCTAAAATCTTTGAAAACGCTTAGAGTGGAGGGATCGGGATGAAACTTGGTAGGGAAAATAAGCTCAAGTCGTAGATACGTGATTGACATAACCAGAACGGATCCAATCTCTTTGGGGGAGTTGGGGGAGGGCTAATTCCAAATGGCTATCTCAAAATTTGATTGGATATATTTGGTGAAATGATAGGCGTAGGCGGCGGGGGGGGATGCTTGCCCTCATGCTCATACTTTCCATACTTGAGAGCAGCCTAAGAAGAAAACAAACTAGATGGATGAATTGTTATAAAACTCCATATTTCAGAATTTCCGCTACTACTAACAAGGTGGAATCATTACGCATTATCAACTGCTATGAACGCTCGTATATTTTGCTGATACACCTGAACCGCAATAAAAACCTGTTTATATACCCATACCCTTTACTCCAGAGTCTTATGAACAAGCGTTTGATTCAATCGACAGAACAGCGTCAGAACAGCGTCCTAACCTTATATGGTTAACCAGACGATTGAGTAGTTATGGCTGGTGCTACGTTTAAAATGAAGGAGCAAGTTGTAGCCAAGCACGCATTAATCATAATGTAATTATGACAGACAAAATAGCCTAACCTCCACTCTTCCCTAGCCTAATGTTGAATTATTTCAGAACCTAAAAAGCAAAAAGTCAACCAAACGTGTCGATTTTAGCGTTGTTCGTCCTGCAATTGAGGAACGACATTTTTTAAAGCTGAAAAGGTGCTGTCATACCCCCTCTTTAAACATGCTTAGCCTTCTTACGATTTCTCTTTAGTTATAAATATTCACCGTATAAAAGGCCTAATTTATCAATTTTTGAACCCCTCTGTGAATTTTTCTGTTAAAGAACTAAATGATTTTGCAGATCAGAATATCACACAATTCTTGGCGCTATCCATGGTATTTCGAATCTGAAAAATTAGGGATAGCTTTATGATACCAACTAGATTATATAGGATATTGTTCCGAGTTTTCATCCGTCACGAGGTCTACGATTGCAAAGGATAAAGTTAAACTGGCAGCAAAGTCAATTTAGTCCTTTCTTTCAATGCTATTTTGTTGTTGTTTTTTCAAAGCTGAGGAATAGCCTTTGATCATGTGATTACTGGTCGATAGCGAAGAAACAAAACCAAAGTGTTGCTCTCGCAACGGAGCTTATGCTTTTAACATAAACATCCTTCACATGCACTACATTTACCTTTTACATAGTCCTCTTAATCAGTTCATATCCAAATTTAATTTGAAATTCTGCATTAAACTACTTTAAATGTTTCTTTGCCCATCGAACAGACAGTATAAACTACCATCATTTTGAAAAAGCGTTTCATCTTTCCAAGCTCTTTCTCTTAGCTGGAAGTTTAACGCCTTCCTTGATGATGCGCATTATCTCATTTTTATTTTGTACCTAAATTATCTTGGCAACTACCGTTTTTACTATTATCATTCCTACTAGGATACGAGCATAATCAAAGCTACACATATGAACTCTAAGAGTGGATAGACTATTTAGGAGAATTTTTAACTAGATCAAAACACACTAAGCGTATGCACAATGTCAACAGGGCATATCTTCAGAATTTATTCGGGTATTAAATTGAAACCTTCGGAGAATACTTAATGGGGAAAATGAATTGACAAAATGGTAATAGATGAATGTCACTCGCAATATGATGCTCTCTATAATGTTCCACTGGCATTAGACTCATTCTTTAGTTTTCCTTATTACTTTACCTTCGAATATAATACCAACTGTTGGCAAGTCTTGTTAATTCCGTGTTAAATCTGACTTTCGCCGCAAAAAACTGAACCTTGCTCAGTATAGCATAAAAAGCATCCTTGATTTGAACTGTAACAATTTTTTTTCTCTTAACAGGGCTGTTGATTGTAGAGGCGGAACGATGGTAATATATTTTTCTTATGGGCGCGGCGGCCTTCGACGGTGTCGCCGGTCTCCGCCCACTCGCCCTGTGTCCACATGAGGTAGGCCAGGCGCGGGCAGTAGACGAACTCGTTGACCATGCGCGCCGGCACCAGCGGCGTCTCGCCGTGCGCCGGCGGCGCAGGAAGCTGGAGGTCGAGTTGTTCAGGGGGCAGCATGGGTGCCAGCCGGCACGGCGGCGAAGAGGCCGCCCCCCCTGTGGCTGTCCCGGCCCAACAGGATCGGACCACCCACACCACTCGCAGCGTTTTTCAAGATTTCCGGTTTCCCCTCCAACTCCCCCTAATGTCAGCAGACCTGGTCAGAATTTAAAATATAAGCTTTGTGAAATGAATTCCTTTTAAATATCAAATTTCATTAAGATCCGGTCACCCGTTCTTAAGTTAAAAATACCTCAATTTTACAAATTTTTCTGAATTAACGCCCCCCCCCCACTCCCCCGAAGAGAGCGGATACATTCTAATTATGTCAATCACGTATCTAGAACTTGCCACCGTCACTTCTTTTTTCTCAAAATCTTCCGATGAATTTTAATTAATTAATATGCAAATTTCGTTTTAATTATATATGTGAGGAGAGCTAAGATCAAAGCATGCGTTAATTCAAAAACGTTCAGAAATTAAATAAATAAAAACAAGTTTTTTAAATGAAAGTAAGGAGCAACATTAAAACTTATAACGAACAGAAATTACTTCGTATATGAAAGGGCTTTTCCTCCTCAACGCTCCGCTCTTTACGCTAAAGTTAATTTAAATAAGTGAAGATTGCCATTCGTGTTCTAACGCAATCAGTTGTTTTTCATAATTAGTAATGGCCGATTGAATGGCGACGGATGGGTCAATTATTCCATGTCGCTGAATGATCTTAGTATTTCTGGTCCTTATTTGGAGCTGGAGTAGGAATTTGGCAAAACGGAAATAGGAAGAGTGAATTTCTATTTTATACTTTTCTTGTAGTAACTCACTATTACTCACTGTACCAGATTTTGGGGGATCACACTCGAAGATATTAAACTATTTCATGATTACACATGGTAAAGAATGTGATTAAAGGTTCTTTTCCTATGTCAAAAGTTTTAGTTTTCGAGGGTAATAGCATCATCCGTGGAAGAAATGAAGATATTAGACTATTTTATGATTGCACATGGTAAAGAATGTGATTAAAGGCTCTTTTTTCTAGGTCAAAAATTTAGTTTTCGGGGGTAATAGCTACGTATGTTGAACAAATGAAGATATTAGACTATTTTATGATTGCACACCTGTAGTAAGGATCAACGCGGCTTAATAGTAACTGAAACTCTAAAAAATGGAATTTTGATACCAATAGTTACATCAAAAGAATCGCGTTTTAATGATTTTTTGATTTTAAATATATAACTTTCATCAAGATCAGTTATACCCATCAAAATTTACGAGCCTGAGAAAATTTGCCTTAATTTGGACAATAAGGGGAAACAGCCCTAAAAGTCATAAGATCTTAACGAAAATCACACCATCGGATTCAGCGTATCAGAGGTGAAGCCTTCAACAGATTCGGGGAGAGCAGCGTGTGCAGCTGTGTTGGCCTTGGGGCTGGGGCTCGATCGTTGTCCTAAGGTTACCCAAACCCCACGGCGGCTTGGGGTTGCAGTGAAACGCTATTAGATGCATTAGTAATCTTAGTTTTCCTAAAAAGTGAAACTCTTAAACAGATTAATAAAAATACTTGAATTTCTTTTTCATTTCTAGGATCTGAAAAATAAAACTACAAATTTTTCGTTCTATTAGAGCTGAAAAAAAAAATCTTCGACTTCAATGTGGCAAGTGTGTAGACTTCTAGAAGCAAATTAATTTTATTTCTAACATTCGGTAAGACCTTATTGCGATTTATTTTAATGTAAAAGGCAAATCTAAATTGCACTTATTAATTTACAATGTTTTTCTTTAGGCCGAATTAAAAAGAATTCTGTGGCGTACATGATACATTTCTAAGTTATTTGACTAATATCTAGATTTTATGTGCATGATTCAATATATTGAAATTATGTCCCAGGGTATAACTTACAATGCTTGCCCTGGGCCCTGGGAGGCTTTGTCAACGCTGGAGTTTTTTGAACTATTTTTAACAAAATGTCTATCTCAAAAATTTTGTCTTATGCATTTTAGGAAAAAGGTGTCATGGGTGGGGGCTAGCTTCTTTCCAGTCACTTTTGACTCTTAAAAAGTGAGCTATTCAATTTCCAATCAAATGAGCCCTTTTTGAAGTTTATACGAGCATCCCTTCCATAAAAACCTTATATGTCCCGGTTGTTTCTCTTCATACAACGGAATATTTCAAGTTATGTTACAAATTCTAAAGCTAGTGAATAGTCCTAATACCATCAAGATGAATTCACTCCCGACTAGTCTACAAACTAATCATGAAATGTCCTTTTAAGAGCCAAAGCGAGATCCAACCATTGGACTGAGCTTATTGCACAGAAGTGATACCAAATTAGACGAGAAAAATAAAATAAAGTAACCATCCAACAATACTTTTTCACTCAGAAAAGCTTTGTTTATTTTCTCCGAACAATTTCATCTTCACAGAAAATTTCCCCTTTACATTTACCTCTAAAAAATTCTATTTATTTTCATGTAGGTTTTATTTTATTTCTTATAATTTCTGAAATAATTCGAAGAATCTCTTTATCCTTCTTGAATAAAATTATCCGAGTAAAAAACCACCCCATATGAGCTCCCCATTTGAAAATTAGTCATACATTTCGAAATAAAAAATACTGTATTAAGACAAGTGATAAATAGTACTACTTACCCTGTCATGAATCTTTCTATGTTATTATTATGTTGCGCTTGCCTCTTTGATGAGAGCAATGTTTACTATCGATGCCTATGACCGTCTCTGTACAGTTGGGTCTGTTTTGTTATAAGTCTTATCATCTTTATACTTCCATCTGTTATAATTCTATCTATATTACTATTATGCTGCGCATGCTTCCTTGATAATGACAATGTTTACTGTCAATGCGTATGACTGTCTCTGTACAGTTGTGCCCGTTGTGCTATAAGTCTGCATTGATCTGGCAAACGTAAACTAGTCTTTAAGCAGCCGGTTAATGATGATAATGATGCTGATGATAATTATAATGATGATGATGTTGGTGATGATCATGATAATGATGATGATGTTGGTGATGATCATGTTAATGATGATGATGTTGGTGATGATCATGATAATGATGATGATATTGGTGATGATCATGATAGTGATGATGATGTTGGTGATGATCATGATAATGATGATGATGTTGGTAATGATACTTCCAATAAAATTCTTTGGGTAAATTTGGATTGCTTTCATCAACGTTTTCGTTTTCATGTTCCCTCTTTGACAAGAAAAAGAAACTAACGTTATAGTTGTTAGATTAGTTTCAAATATCATTATTATTGAAGCAAATTTTTTTCTATTTGTCATACATTCCAAATTTTATTGTTATTTCTTCGGTGTCTTGCGATCAAATCGTAATAATGGTTCATTAAGTTGTCAAGAACGAAATTCTTAAAAACTGTCTTATCAGTACAAGATAAGAAGTTGTACAAGCGCGGAGGGTCGAATGTCTAGGATACAGAAACGGGGCAGGTAAGTATTAATAGAAAACGGCCCTGACGCCAATAAGTGACAACAAAGACTATTTATGTTCTATCAAGAGTATCGAACAATTTTCCTTTTTTAACGTTATAAGCCTAAAGATTATATATTTCAGAAGACTGGAAAACAATTTTGCAGTTTTACGATGAGGGCCACTTTGATGAAGGCCTAAGCTGGATTTCCCCTTCCATTATTTGTTCTTTTTTTCGTTAGGCCTACTCCACTTCTTTTTCGTGGGTTGTAAGTGAGCAAAAATGAACTTATCTATCTGATCTACGAAAGCTTTTTTGACGGGTTTTACGAGAAATAGTAATTTATTCAAAAATAATAATTAACAGAGGAGAACCGAGTTTACAAAAAAAACTGATCCAGCTTTAGTAACCTAACAAAAACAACATAATTTTATTTTGTATTGTCCTTTTTATAACATATCTTTTCATTATTACTTAATAAACAATTTTTTTTTACTAATAGTGATTGGAACCAGATCGACATTTATGAGTATGGAAGCAACAGCAAACAGAACTTCCCCAAAACTTGTGTCTGTTGGCGCTGTTCCTTAAAAAAAATAATTCTCACATTTATTGAACAGCCCGAAAAAATGGATTCGGCTTGTCCCTATTTGAATGGGGCACGGGAATCCGCGGCTACCTCCCGTCTTTGTATAATTTTTGCATTATGTATTGAGGACAGTGAAATTCATCGCGGATGAATAACTAAAACAAAATTTGCATATTTATTTTTTTGGCTAACTGGCTTTCTTGTAGTTTTGATCGAGTGATTTTAAGAAAAAAAGGAGCGGGGGAAGAGACCTAGTTGCCCTCCGATTTTTTGGTTACTTAAAAAGGCAACTACAACTTTTCATTTTTTACGAATGTTTATTTGTAAAAGATATACGTAGCTTACAAATTAGCTTACGTAACGAACTTCTGTATTCTCATGTTTTTATTACGTATATGCAAAAAATGGAGGGCAACTAGGCCCCTTCCCACTCTAATATTTTTCACAAAGTCACCAGATCAAAATTTTGAGATAGCCATTTTTTTCAGCATAGTCGAAAAAACCTAATAATTATGTCTTTGATGAAAACTTATTTCCAACAGTCCCCGGGGTAAAGGCTGTAAGTTGTGAACTTTGCCCATTGTTTACATGTAGTATTTGTTATTGGGAAACATACAGATGTTTTCAGAGGGATTTTTTCTGGTGAGGGAAGGTCAAAAAGGGCGAAGCCAAGAGCTCTCCTGACGGCACGCCGCACTGGCTCACCAAAAACATCGACAAGGAAGGGAAATTGCGCAGCATCGTTTTGAGCGTTGCCGCCCCTTACTGTTTCGATTTCTTGATTCGCCGGGAACACGGCGGCGACATAATCGCCAAGAAGTTAGGGCTCGCCCGCGAGATTCAAACCGATGACGGCAGCTTTGACCACTGCCTCTATTTGGAATCGGACGACCTGGTTTTGGCTGAGTTAGATGGTTCCGCAGAAGAGAAGGGACCCGAGGAAGGCGATGATCCCTTGAACAAGGTCTCGACTTTCTGTGGAAACAACAGTGCATGCATTACAGCGTTCGTCGTCCTTGCGGGTATCCTTGTCCTAGTTGGAGTTATCGTTGGAGTGACAGGGAATAACAGCAGCAGTGGTGGAGATTCTTCCAATTCAACATCGTCCACGGAAAGTGCTGGTGGATCTCTTCAAACCTTTGCCGATTCTGAGGAACTCTTCAATGTGTTTGGGAAATGGTTGGCTTGGGAGGAGGGGTTAGTTGCAGTACAATCGATCAGATACATTTCCAAAAAATAAGATGAGTTTGTTGGGGGATATCCACCCTCCGATCACTCTGAATCATAGGGGGCTGTTGGGGGGGTAGTTACCCTTCGACCCCTTTAACTCTTAGAAGGGCGCTAGAACATCTGATTTTCAATAAAGTGAGCCAATTCCGGAATTTCTCTGGGTCACGCTTTCTATATATTGAATAAATAAAAAGTCAAGGGCGAGGGAATTTTGAAAAGGGTAGAGGTGCAATTGTCATCTAACAATATTTAACATTACTCATATTATTCACACTTATCCTTATCTATTATTATTAACTTTAATATTTATTATTCAAATATGAGTACATAATTTAAAGGGTTAAACGTTTCCCAATTTTAAAATCAAATGCAGTCAAGGGCGAGGGAATTTTGAAAAGGGTAGAGGTGCAATTGTCATCTAACAATATTTAACATTACTCATATTATTCACCGACTCGACGGCGTGTTCCCCACGGTCGGCTCATGGGCGCACTACGGCCTCGGCTCGCTCAACGATGATCTCCCGCAGTTCCTCGTGCTGGGCACGCCGCTCGCGGACTGCTGCGGGGGCGCGTACGGCCACGGCTCCGACTACCTCGGACCGATGCACGCCGGCGTGCGCATGAAGGTCGATCCCGAGGACCCGCTGCCCTTCGCACAGCCCGGGACGAGCGCGTTCCGCGAGGAGCAGCGCGCCGATTTCGCCAAAATAAAATGGACACAAGAGCCCTTGAAAGTGTCCAAAGGAGAGCAACCAAACTGGTCCGTGGCTTAAATAATGCCCCTTACCAGGATCGCCTAAGGTCTCTGAGACTTCCAACCCTCACATATTGAAGATATAGAGGAGATTTGATTGTGGCATGCAAAATTTTTAAAACTGGTCACCTGATGCAGATCTTCACCCCCTCCCTGGCTAACAATTCAAGAGGTCACAGTCTGAAGCTTCACCTGCCTGGATGTTGTCGATGGGGAAAGGTTTTATCTCTGCAATTTTCCTGTATCAGTATTCAAAGCAAGAATTTAAAGTTATACAGCTTGTGGAAATAATATTTAATGGCATTGACCTCCTAAATTTCATGCTAACTTAAACAGTATCTGGTCAAGCTGTTGAGTCGTCGTTTCTGGTGTGACAGACCTAACCAGAGATCCCCATAGGCATCGTAGGTCACTCTAGTTTTTTTTAATTATATGTAAATATGATACTTTAAGAAATACAGCAATTTCATTACGATTAGGAAACAAAATCAAAAATCAAAAAATCTTTCGTAAAAAACATATTTTGCAGAGAAGTGACACTTCTTTATCCAACTCAAACTAAGTTTACGGCTAAATACTTGTTTTTTATTTAACTTCCAGGCTTATTTCTGAATCTTCTTTTTGCAGTAGGTATGGATAGGCTGCTCTTTTATTATCAATTTCCTTAGGGTCGTCGTTCTATTTAATTTTGGTCTCTATTTTTTTTTTCTCTTTACGGGCAAATGAAGGTTGAATTACGACTTGGGAAGAGGGTACACTGGAATCAAAAGGCACTCTATGCATCCAGGGTATTGTAGTACTGCTGGCGGGATGGAGCCAAAACTTTTAGGTTTGTTGGAGAAGTAACGTGGGATGGGCGAAGAGAATTCAAATTCTATGCTGGGGGAGTGGCTAAAAATAATATATCTTTGATGTACCTGCACATTTTTGAGGCCTAAGTCGACAGTAGGGTAAATCGGAGTATATGTTTTCTCTGGGACTCCTGGTTTTGAGCCGTCAAACTATTCATGATGTCCCAAATTTACCGTACAGGGACTACTATCACAAAACACAGCTTGTGAAGTTCATGAATTAAGTACCTTATTCCTTTCAAATTTCGTTTTCGCGAGCGAATTGGAGAGTCAGCTGGAGGGGGGGCAAAATTCAGGAGAGGGGCAAAATTAAAGGCAATCAGGTAGGCAAAGACATAGATACATTAGCATTCTGAAGAAGATAGTCTATTTCAATACGTGACCAAATTTTTCCACTTTTCTAAGCCTTAGTGCTTGAAGAAATGCCAGAAATCGTCCTACCTTGTCAACTTACATTTGTTACCATATCTTCTAAACTACTCGGAATTTGACTCTGATTTCACGCGGAAAACTATTGTAGGCCATGAATCAATATCGCAATGATATAAACATCAGTATTGACGGACCTTTGTTCGTGACCAAATTTTTCCACTTTTCTAAGCCTTAGTGCTTGAAGAAATGCCAGAAATCAGCACCAACCTACCTACCCCATTAATATATTTTTGAGGTATATTTCAGGTCAATATGCGGCTGGCCTGTAAAACATAGAAAAAGCAATTCAAACTCAAAAAATGGAAAAAAAAACAAGAAAAAAACTTATAAAGGATAAGATATAATATATAAAAGATAGTTTAATGTCGAAAGCAAATTCTCACAAGAGGAACAGTGGTTTTATGTTCAAGATTGGAGTCACATTGATCGTCAATTACTCATGTCCGTGTGTTACTCGAAGGGAATAGAGGATAGAGGGGGGAAGGATAGCCAAGAAACACAGGTGAATAGAGGATAGAAGGGAGGGAGGGATAGCCAACAAACACATGTGAATAGAGGATAGAGGGGAGGGAGGGATAGCCAAGAAACTGTGCAAAGGCACTCTTAGGGTTATTTTTAAGAGAAGGATAGCCAAGAAACACATGTGAATAGAGGATGGAGGGATAGCCAAGAAACTGTGCAGACACTCTTAGGGTTATTTTTAAGAGAAGGATTGGGCGAACTATTCGTCAACGGTGGCACGTTCGACAACAATGCCGGGTCGCAGATCAATCTGGGCACGGGCGACGCGATACGCTTCACCGGCGGCACGCTGAACCTCGACGGTGGCGCCATCAACAGCGCTGGCACGGCCAGCGTCGCCGAATTCAACGGCGCGGTCATCGATCTGGGTGCCGACTTCACGGGCGAGGCCGAGCTGAGCTTCATCTTCAATTCGGGCGGCACGATCCAGGGCGGCTTTACGTTCACATCATTTACGAGAGAAGTCAAGAGTGGTCAACCGAATTAATATGAAGAATGCGGATAATTTACCCTAAAAACTTACTTTATTTGCAGGTTTACATTCAGACCAAGCATGCATTATGGATGATAAGGGTGCGACAACTCGTTTTTTATACAGGACATAGTTGTGTGTAAAACAGAAGATGGTATTTATATACTTATCTACACTAGGGTGGGAGAGGTGAGAACATCCTGGTATTCCAAAACCCAATCCCCCTCCCACAATTGGTATAGGGATGAGGATGTAGGTATCTGTCCTGGCCTCCTATCATCTCTGTCATTGCCTGCAAGGTAGGAATACTCATCTTTCTCAAGGGCTTAGTATCAACTTGCATAGAGTATTAACTATGCATGTAACATAAAACATGTCTAAGACCTACGCCTGTTTTTGCAGAGGTCCATCTTCAGTTGATCCACATACAGAATTATTTGTAGCAAACGGCATTTCCTGATAATGCAGATGCCCTAAACAGCTTGCAGTTTTAGGCTTGTATCCTTTTGATTAGTATTCTTACATTAAGTTTTGACTTGTCCAAATGGAATCCATTTTAATTTCTTCTAAAAATTGTTGCTATTACTGGATAAATGAGACTTAACATCATCTTTGCAGCAAGGACCACGGACGACGACCATGATGCCTCTGCAGTTCAAAGCAAGGCTAAGATAAAAACTTTCCTAATGAAAGGAAATAAACATCTTTTCCTCCATTTTTAAATCATACATCCTAAGTACATAACACTGAAATGGCCCGGGTATTTTCCACAAATCTCCATCGCTGTTGCATTTTATCACCGTGTAAAGCTTTTGTGAAACTAATTCTAAAGATATAGCCTAATGGTTTATAATCCCCTTCGTACTGAAGTCAGTAATCGCTCGAAGAGAATAAGGTGTCGAAGTATTCGATTTTCCACAACAAAAAAGGTCACGTGCAATTTTGTTGAAGGTCTAGAGGAAACCCTATTGTTACTTGTAACCAATGGAAAGTTTGCTCCGTAATTATGGAAGATTTGTTGCTTCCCAAGATTATAACAGGTGTTAACTTGTCTTTATGCAGTTTCTTAAGCCTTGGAATAGGGTACAGAAGAGATGGAGTTGGGAACTTAAAATAGCTTCAAAGGGGATTTTTAATTCTCTGATTTCAATCCTGGAAGCCTCATTTATCTACCCTAGATCAATAGATTTCCAAGATCTCAAAACCCCCTAAAGTGTGGTTTTTGCCAAGATCCTTACATTCCTAAGGGTCCGTAATTATGTGGGAAAACATTTTATGTTCGACTTGAATGTGTAATCACAGTTTTGCCGTCTTTCACAAAACTGAGTACTGACAATTCAACTGAAGAACGTAAAACAAAACTTGTAATGCAGTAACTATGCGGAGCTGCAGTAGAGAGATATCTAATGCAACCCACCATTTCACCCAGGAGCAAGCCACTCCAATTCCCCAAAAAAACACTCAATAATGGCTAAAATCTCTTATCTATTTAAATTCTTTATTTTACACCTGACGCAGCCGGCATGTCGATGCCGTAAACGTTCGGATACCGCACCGGCGGTGCCGCCGACGCGAAGTAAACCTTGTTGGCGCCCGCCTCTCTTGCAAACTTGATGATCTGTTTCGACGTTGTGCCGCGCACGATGGAATCGTCGACCAGCAGCACATTCTTGTTGCGAAATTCGAGATCGATCGCGTTCA
Organism: Alatinidae sp. Z8VKAUB7J3; assembly: GCA_010016025.2. NCBI lineage: Eukaryota > Metazoa > Cnidaria > Cubozoa > Carybdeida > Alatinidae > Alatinidae sp. Z8VKAUB7J3. The sequence goes on along the minus strand of JAAAKM020721499.1, from coordinate 180,033,490 downwards.
GCTTGCGGCGCACCGACTTCTGTCGCTCCGCCTGCCCCGGCATAATGAATGTGCGGCCGATGTAGCAATAAGAAAGAAAGAAAGACCAGTAAGACTAAAGACAGACTAAACAGACAGACCAAAAAGATAGACCAGAAAGACAGATATAGAGACTATACAGATAGACAAATTAGAAAGAACGACATAAAAGACAGACCGAAAGGATAAACAGAGATACAAACCATACAGACAGACAAGACAGATACAGACAAAATCGACTAGACAGACAGACACAAAGGCACACAGAAAGACAGACGGACAGACAATACGGATAGACTAGACAGGATATGCTGTCGTCGACTGTCAGACTGACGTGTTGTGATCCTCCCCAGCCAAGCGACGATCCTCTCGACTCCAGCAGATCGCCGAACGTGTTAAAAGCCTTGGTAGCCTTTCTGTGTTCTCACTAATGATCATGCTTGCCTCACAAGCGTTTGTACACCGCAGCTCGGCCAAAGGACTTGGAGCTGAAGAAATCAGTCGGTGCGAACAAGCTCGCCTTTGATCTGCCGATAAGGGCCGTCTATTCCTCACCTTCGCCAGAAGCTATTTGTGGCGGTTGGACTGGGGGTATATGCCGGACATATCCTAACCATCGAAGCTATAGAATTTGGGTGGTCTGGATAATAGTTTGGCAGTAGTTTAGAGAGGACAGGACAAAATCATTCCCATTGCAATAGGGTTCAGCGCACTACCTAGGTAAACAAAATGATCGACCCTCACGGTAACTCGCCCTGAATAGTGGCTTTGATGGACCTGTCTCTGAGTGCCGTCCTACTTTCTTCGTTCTGATCTAGATGCAACAGAAGTGCTAAACATTATTTGAATATTGCGCGAAATAGCGAAAACATTGTGTACTTAAAAGCTTTTTTTCGTCTGACACTCCCCAAAACACGGAAGATCAACCTCATCAAAACTTTAGTTCAACGCGCTCTCATGATTTGCTCCGATATAAAATTAGAACCGGAACTCAGTTTTTCTAAAGCAAACTTTTCTTTCTAATGGCTATCCCGAAGACATCGTTGACAGCACTATTAGATTTAAAATTTCACTTCGGCACCAGGGCATCATTTTTTTCTTTCTTTAGAACTTGTTCTTTATCTTTTACTTACACACTATCTATAAACATATCTGAAAATCATAGTGAAGGTTAAAGCCCCCTTACCCAACCCTTTTCTCAAAGGCCCGTAGCTTTACCATCAGACCCTCCAAATTCATTTGTTGAGATTAAAACATCTATAGACTTGTCTTACGCTGTTACAACGTCAATACCCTCTCCCCCTACACAAAAGTTCGAAATAGCCCCTGAGGGGCATTAAAATTCAAAAGCGTCAATTAAAGGATAAAAGTCCAAAAATCATTTCAGATTTCCTCAATATTTTCTCCTGGTTCACAAAATTGGGAAATTGAACCTGAAATGCAATTCAGACTCATCCTTTCTGGCCGAAGGCCTGCTTTTCATTGAATAGGTTTTCATGATAGCAATAATTGCGTAACCACGTATTATGAGGATGTGTTGCAATTTCTCTCTGATTCTCAAGGTAAAGTTAGTTTTATTAGTATTTGGTGATTGTCAAAATTTGACCAGTTTTTGCAAAATTGGCCAAGGCGCGCGCCTTGGACAAAATCTCATTTTAGGGCCACTATCTTCAAAGACCTATAACTTGGTTAAAATGCTCTAAAATCACTGGCTGTAAGCTGGAAAAGTGCTATTTGTGTGGTTGTTTTGATACTCTGCAGATTATGATCTAATACTATCCATATCTAACACTAGACGTAGATTTGTACTGCGCATCAGAAGATGTGGCACAATGACGATTGAAAAGAAATACAGTGACTAAGCCGTTCACACATTTGATAAACTTCTCATTGCGGAAGGGGGTATTTCCATCACTCCCCAAGAAAGCACGAATAGTACCTCTCCATAAAGATGGCCCTCAAGATGACCCATCTAACTTTCGATCCATCTCAATTCCCTCGGTATTTTCCAAAGTCTTCGAAAAACTTATGAAGAGTCAACTTTACTTTTTTCTCGAAGCGAGGGGAACTTTATATAAAAGAAAAACAAACGACAGGGAAAGGTTTGGCGATACTTCTTTCATAATGACAAAAGACAAGCCGAGGCAAAAGTTAAAGGTCCAATAAAATAAAACGTAATTTTACAAAGGCACTACTTTTATGCATATAACTGTTAATTTGGACGTCATGACATCAAGAAAAGGTTCAAATCATCATTTAGAAGACAACCGACAGTGAGAATGTACATATAGAAGCCTGCTGAATGACGAGTGCCGGAACCCGGTGGTCAAGCCACCGGAATCCCGGTACTATATTTGTATACTAGCACTGTGACCTCCAGTGTAAACGAACTGACGAAGTCTTGAAGAAAAGACGAAACGTTGTCTAAATTGCTATTTCCTTTTGGGGGCCTTATTTATCGTCTATCTTATCCAATCACCTATAATTACGCCCTCCCCTGCTTTGATAATCGTTGCTGGAGACTTAGCAATATGTTAACAATCGTATTTATTGCCTTTGGCCTGGTTCAAAAGTTCAAGCAGGTATTGGAAGAAATTTACAATGATGACTTTCTTTTTCTTCTGACTCTTCTGTTTACATAAACTGATAACGGATTTACAGCATATGACAAATGAGGTACAGCCCATACATAAGTCAAGAGTATTTTGGGGAAGGGAGATTAAACTTTCAGTAGAGTTAATGAGATAATTAAAAATTATATGGCATAGTTGGTAGACCGCACGCCGGTGTGCCTTGCGAAATTTGTGCCTATGATGGTAATGCGCATGCGCATATGGGATCGTGTTGAACCGTGTTGGGCACAAGTAAAGAAATAATTTTTACTGAACCATTTTCATAAAAAAAAAAACGAAAAGAAACACTAGCTGATCAGCAGTTCTAGCTGATCACTGATCACCCAGCTGATCACTGGTTCAAACCAGTTTTTACACGTCTATTCTAAACGTCTCTTCTAAAGATTTCTATAAGAAACTTAACTTTTAAAACATTTGACAATCCCCTCCCCCTCTCACACAGATCTTGTGATACCATCCTCTCAAAGTCGGAGCTGTTTATACCTTTATTATGAGTTTTTTATTCTGTTAAAGTCAATTGACGCTACAGCTGCCCCATGAGAACTAAAAATTTATTTCAGTTCAGTGCACTTGCGCAATTGGTGTTTGATGAATAGAAAAAAAAAGGGAGAAATTGACAAAAACCCTGCGAGTGGAAAATACCCATTAATAAGGCTCTCGTATCAGAGGCGCTCTTTATTTTTATTCACTTTCTTTGGAAATTTTATCATGGAAAACCTCAAAACGAATGTCAGCTTGTTGATGAAGAAACTAAAACGGCTGGTGGTATTTTACTTCCAGGTTCTGCTGCTGAAAAACCATCTCAAGGTGAAGTAATTGCAGTAGGTAATGGCCAAATCACTGACAACGGCGTTCGTGCTTTAGACGTTAAAGTTGGCGACAAAGTATTGTTTGGTACTTATGCGGGTACAACAGTTAAAGTAAGCGGTGAAGAACTCTTAATCATGAAAGAGTCAGACATCTTAGCTGTGCTTGAAGGCTAATCGACACATAACTCACAAAAAAAATATATATATATATAAAATTTTCAAGATAAACTCAAGAAAAAATGAACCAAAATTTTATTCATTCACTTTATACGTTATCATTTATAACATAGTTACAATATTTATTTAAGCTTGTCATCTGCTATCTTACCACGCAAAGAATGGCTATAAATAACCGTTTCCACAAATACTCATCATTGTAGATGTTTCTGAAAAGAATATGATTGCGGTAGACGCAGAATCAAATATACCAGTGAATCCTCAAAATTGTACATCTTTTTCACCCCCCGCAAAGAACTCGTTCTCGTACTCGTACTCGTCGTGGATCTAAACCTCCCTATTAAATGGTACCGAGACGAACCGGGAAGAGTGCCTTGAAAAACCTTTTCGAACGTCGTGGACATTATTTATATATTAAACATGTATTTGGTTTTGTCGAAAACATATCATCTGAAAGAAATTCAATTTTGTCGGACATTTGCAAAACGGTAAGCCAATGCAAAGACAGTTTACATAAAAAATTAGCCTCCTTCAAACTGCTTCAGTGCCTGCTCAGCATAAGCCCTGGATTTTTCATCCAGCCAGATGTGGGTACCAGGTATCTGCCGATCTTGGTGTACGTCCCTGATAACACCCATCATTTGCTCTATCGCGTGCGGGCCGTAAGCCTTGGCTCGAAATTTAGTATAACGTTTGCCAGCGCGCAGCAAGTAGGCCAGGCCGTCGGTCCTCAAATCAATCGCCAGGTCATATTTGCAGGCAAGAAGTTCTTTTAATAAGGAAGGCGAGTAGTTTCGGCACAAAATGTTAACTAAGTAGACAGCTTTGCGTATCCAGACATGTTTGTGGCAAATTTTGATAGCTCAAAAGAAATGCGCCTCTAGGCTTAGGGAGTTATTTGACCTGTCCCTAAATAGAAAAGCCACTCATTGCTTAGAAACGAATAATTTTTTGTGTAGGTAGGATAAATGATATTATAAAATAAATTTGTTTTTATTGAAAAACATGATATAGACCTTTCATTCTTTGTTTTAATACAAAATAATCAATACCAATACGATTCGGTTGACACTGTCAAATATTTTCTTCTAAAACATAATCTCCCTGGAACCAAAATTTTAAGAATTGTAAACGAAAAACGTAGCAAAAAGGTGCAGGAAAACAGAGCGAGATTGAAGCCAATTGTAGAGTCAACCGTTTTCTTGGATAGATAGAATCCTCTCTTCTTGGCCACAGAGATGACTGGGAACTATTGGAAGAAAAGTACCCTTTGATAAACGAAAGGAACTAGTACAAAAGATTTCGTGGCATTTACGATTTGGGTCAAGCACCCTTCGAAGTTGCGTGAATGCTTTTAGGCATTTTAGTGACTTTATATTTGACAGAAAGGGTTGCGCACAGCCACTCCCAAGCTAACACTTACAACATAAATTAATCTATTTAAGTTTTAGCAGATCTGTATGAATGAATCAAGGAACATTAAGCAAAACCATGGAAAGGGGATAAATATTAAAGATTACGAGGAATGGGCAGGAGGTGAAAGCCTCCCCAGCTAGTCTCTGGTTCAAAATGTGCAATCAAATAATACATACTATTAACAATAATTCGTACATAAAGAATGTCATATTATACTTTGGACTCTCGGTCACTACTAGATTTTGTGTTGTGATGGGTGAAAGCAAAGGCCACCTTCTGTGAATGCGACAAACAGTAGTAGTGACAGTTGATTCATACACTGGCAAATTGGCTGTGTGCAAATTGTTGTTGCACATCACCTATATTATTGATGTGATAACTACTTTGTAACTTGCCGTCTTGGGTACCTTGGTACAGTTCATACCGCTCGTTGTTACTCAGTCGTGAATGGTATACGGCTATGTTTTTTCCAAAGTACTTTGAGAGCCTATCTATAAGCTGGGTAGTAAGTGCTATTTCAGGCAACAGATATAAGGCCTGATCCTTTGGATCTTTTAGAAAGTCCTCCAGCAGCTTTAGGTAGATATGCGTTTTCCCACTTCCCGTGATACCGTGAAGCAGAACCGGTTTTTGATGCTTCAAAGAAGTCCCTGGCTGGATGCTGGTCTTCTTCGTTATTAAATACAAAAAAAAACAAGTTTTTTAACTGAAAATAAGGAGCGATATTAAAACTTAAAATGAACTGAAATTACTCCGTATATGAAAGGGGCTGTTTCCTCCTCAGCGCCCTACTCTTTACGCTAAAGTTTGACTCTTTCTCTCAACTTTACTTTTTTAAAAAGTAAAAAACTTTAGCGTAAAGAGCGAGGCATTAAGGAGGGGACAACCCCTTTCATATACGCCGACTCGGAGTGACCACTACGGCCGCGCCGCGCATGCGACCGAGAACCTGTTCATGAGGCAGCTTGCCGAGAAGGCACACCGAGTCGCCAAGGCCTCGGGCCGCGATGCCGGCGCGCAGCGCCGCCTCGGCGCGGCCGCCGCCGATGTAGTCGAGTCCAGCGTAGCCCGATTCGATCAGTTCCACGCTGGCATCGAGCAGGTCGAGAACACCTTTCTCGTGTTCCAGCCGGCCGACATACAGAATTCGCGGCGCGGCTGTTATTCGTACTACCTGCTAATAAAGGCGACGGTGAGCGTATCCTTGATTGGGAAAGTGCAGCGAAAGTACCGTGGGGTGTTTTATTACTGTTCGGTGGTGGTTTAACATTGGCGGCACAAATAAAGTCATCAGGCTTAGCTGAATACATAGCGCATATGATTGAAGGTGCTAGTGCTATACCTCTGGTACTGAGCGTATTAGCTGTAACCGCGTTAATTACTTTCTTAACAGAGATTACCAGCAATACGGCCGACCACGATCGCCACGACGATCAGGGCCACGGGAATCACCAGGATGGTGAGGAACCAGCCGCCTCCGGCCAGATTGACCGCGACCGCGAGGGCGGTGGCGACGAGTGCTGCGAGGATGGGTAGATACACGGGTCGACAGAGGTAGGACGCCCGGATCATAGCGCGAGGGCTCCGAAGCGCACGCAGGCCGAGCAGAGCCGATCATGCCCCACCGGCTCCCCGCGAACCCTGCGCGATCCCTCCTACGGCCGGATCAAATTATCTGATGACGACATAAAATAAAGCGACAAGTCACTATTACTCATAAGTGATTAAAATCTGATTGACCTAGAACAATTGCAACAAGAACGAGCGGCAACCAACGGCAATACTTTTTCTCAATGTTTTGCTGCGGCATTTGAATATTAGTAATGCAAGAGATGAATAATCAAAGAAAAACAGATAATTCTCCACCAACTAAAAGCAGTCACATATTAAATTCATACTTTCTCAATACTGTTTATTGTTTTCACAACGCGGCGAATGCGGGCCAGCTTCTTCAGCTCGATAGACGTCGCCTCGTGCTCGTGCCGAAGCTCCTCGTGAGCTTTCTCGGCGTCGCTCAGCGCCTTACTTGCCGCCCGCCAGGCATTGGCAGACAGGGAGTGCTCGCGCTGCCTTGATCTTGCGTCTTCCAACCGGGCTTCCGCCTGATGATACAGGCGCCGTTCCGATCTACGGGGTCCCCAAAGCCGATCTGCCTCCTCCTCCAGCTGCTTCAACCGCTCCTGACTACCCACACTCCTTGCATCACGTATGATTGGCGTAGCAGGATTCGCAAAGGGTGAAATAATAGAAGCGAGATGATGGACTGCTCACAGTCACTAACCGACACTGGATGCGAATCACTCACGACAGAACCGGGCTTGCTTTGGAAAATGGAAATCACAATACAGACGCGTGGCTCAAGTTGAGCGTAAAAGGGGGCCGAAGAATGTGTTTTCGTCAAGCGCATGTCACAACCCATTTCGCCCTCCTTGAGCAAGTAATTGTGTTCACATTTTTCCTTTATTTCTTCAAATTATTTCTCATCTTTTAAGTTTGACATCTTATATAAGCTTACTTCTGCTTTTTTATCTTTAATTTGCTTTTTAATCTTCATTGCTTGATTAATCTTTGAGTTAAATTTCTGTCTTTTTTAGGTGATAAAATGTTTGTATTAGTGTAATTTTCATCTATAGATGGCGGTGCAGCAAGCTTAAAGTTTAAATTTTATACCTTTCGAAAACTGCATAGCGTGAGTGTCCTACAAAAAATTTGATAAATCAAGATCCCTGGTGGAGTGGGCAGATGATATGAGGTCCAGGGTATACGAACTTGCTAATGGATAAAATCGCAGAGGAGGTTATTGCTCCCGTTGATAAGGAGATACTACTTGAGGAACTTTCTGAAGATAAGTTTCTAAGGCATAGTGGAAAAGGTGGCAATCACCTCTATTTGATTACAAATGCCAATGCTCCTAATGTAATGCGTGAAATCGGAAGACTTCGCGAAATTGATTGTCGCAATTTCACTCTGTCCTAAATTCGATTTGATCAATCCTTTTAATTTCTGTTCGTTTTAGATTTAATCTATTCATCCTCAGTAATGATATCTTTTTCTTTTTGCTTTCACTTATTCATTTGTAGTCATGTCTTTGAAAGACACTATAGCACCCCCTTCTACTCACACACTGGAGGCTCTGGATCAGTGACAAGTGTAACAGGTACTTGCTGCACTTCGTCCTGGGTAAGAGCCATGTACACCTTTCGATTCAACTCTTTACCAAACATCAGCGGCGGCTGTACTTGTACATTCTTGCTCAGGTACCCAACCCGGTTGATGCCGAGGAGATTCTGCAGGAAGCCAACATCGTCGTCTGGCGAAAATTCGACCGGTTTGAACTCGGAACGAACTTCTTTGCCTGGAGTTGCCGGATTGCGAACTACGAGGTTTTGAAATACCGCGACCGAAAACGCAGAGACCGCCTGCGGTTCAGCAATGAATTTGTCGAACTGGTCGCCAGGGAAAAACACTTTCGATAAAAAATTTGATATAGCCATTTTGTTCAACGTAGTTGAAAGGCTCAGAAATTATGTCTTTGAGGATGACAACCTCCCCCACAACCCTCAGGGCAAGGGTTGTCAGTTTTGCCCTTGGGACGTATAAGTTTTTTTTATAGAAAGCGTTGCCGTAGAAACTTCAAAAAGCCCTCATTCAATTTTGAGAGGACTAGTGCCCTTTTTATTAGTCGAAAGTGATCGGAGGGCAATTTTGAGACAGCCAAGAGAATTCAACCCTGGTCGAAGAATCTGCGGCGATATCAATTATTAAATCATTAGCAAAAAAAGGGGTCGAAATTGCTGTATACGATCCTGTTGCAATCGAGGAGGCTCGGGGAGAACTGAAAAATATCGAGAAAATAAAATATGCCCGTTCCGCCTATGATTGCCTAAGAGGTACAAAAGTATGTTTTGTTGCCACTCCCTGGGCTGAATTTAAAAAATTAACCCGGGAAGATTTTTTGACAACCATGGAGAAGATATCGAACGGGATGTTCAAACGTTAGAAAACACTGAAGTTTATTATGACGGATGGAAAGTAACCCTGTTTCCACTTCTGTAATATTCATTTCAGGGCCCTTCCATTAATATGCTTTAGCAATGTCATTGAGTCTGTTTATTAATAAAATTTGAATGTACAATAAAATGTATGTGTCTTATAAGCCAATTTTAAAAAAAAGTATTGTCTACCTCTTGTTTGAAAATTAACACAATGTAACTGGACATGGAATCAAAGCAAGAGCAACACTTTGGTTTTGTCGTGTTTTTTTTCTTACTGTTCCTTTTACCACGATTTCAGCTTATTCCTAGAAAGTGGTAAGGTTCTAACCTCTGTGGTTCTTACAGAAAGTGTGAACCTTAGGCGGGATTGATGAATATGACTTTAAATTTTGGAAAGCTTCGTAGAACTCTTGCCAATGGCCAAAAATCTGTTGTTTCTACCCATGTTTGTTCGTGATTTCAGCTGAGTTTATCATTTGGTTTTTCGCACATGAGTGCCGTTGAAAAACGGCAGGCGGCGAAAAATATCGGCGTGCAGGGCCTTGAGGCCGCAGCCGGAATCACGCGTCTTGTCATTGAGGATCGAACCGCGCAACCAATTGGCAAAGCGTGAGGACAGTTGTTTCAGCTTGGTGTCCTTGCGCTTGATGCGCTGCCCGCAGGCAATGCCGATACCGGGGCCGGCGGCGATGAGCGCATCGACGAGCTGGCCGATATATTGCGGGTCGTTCTGACCGTCGCCGTCGACTGGACCTAACTTGTTGTGTTTAATTTTAAACTTAATAAATATTACATGCTTAGAATTATGATAAAATTCAAAAATTCTTTTAAAATTGAATTCTTTTTATGTTTATATCATTATAAAAGTAATTTTTCTAGAGTTTTGATTGCTTTTACCCTGATTCGCTCGTTTTACATATTATTCAATGACTTCTTCTTTTATATTGATCTTTAGGGTTTGAATCTTTAGGTTTTGATCTTTAGGATTGAACTTTTTTTATAGGTGCCGCATCGTTTATGGTTAATGAATCTTCGAGAAATCGGCTTCAATATTGATCAGCCTTCCGTCGGGAAAGAACACGGCCAGAACACTGGGGGCTGTCGCATCAAAGTCTGCATATGCGAATCTCGCGGTGAAGCGGGATCGATAACTGGGTACATCGCCAGGGTTTTTCTTCCCACGCTCCGCTGCACCAACATCGACCGGTCGGGTCATTGCTCGACCCTGTTGTAGGGCAATATCGACCTTCTCAGCAAACTGAGCGGGGTGCTCGAGCTGCTGTAGCGCTCTAGCGGGCGCTGCGATACGGCAGCGGCTCGGCGACGTTCTTCACTTCGGCCTCGCGTTGCTCGCCGAAGCGGGACGGGTCGCCGAGCGCGTCCACGAAGCTCTGCATGCACAGGATCTCGCCAGCCTTGGCCACCCCTTGAAGCCGGGCGGCGTTGTTCATTCCGGAGCTGAACGCCGTGTAGTTCTCGTCCGGCCCGAAGAAGCCGACCGAGACGGGGCAGTACATAAGAATGTTGACGTCGGCGGATTCGAACGGCAATCGATCGGCCAACAGTTCGTACGCTACGACTCCCAAGGCATACTGATCGGTCCTTGGACCTTGAGGCCTCGCCCGCCATTGCTCGGGAGCCATGTATGGATAGGTCCCGCTGTTATCAATCTGGACCTTTGTCGCTCGGGCCATACTGGTTCGCACTTCGGCCGCCAACCCAAAATCCACGAGATGGATCTGTTTTCCATCATCACTGACCATGATGTTCCCTTCACAGACACCAATGTTGCGGCTTTGGCCACACCCCAAACTGCACCGCCTATTGTACCGGCCACATGTGTCCCATGCCCAGTGTTGTCAACACATCCAGTACTTCCTTTCTTAAAGTCCGCTCCACAGGATGCTCGCCCGCCAAAGTCGCTATGTGATGGCTGTCAGAACAGTAGGAGAAATGTGAGCGCGTCTGTTGATCGATAAAAAGGCGTGACAGTCGGCAGTTTGGTACATGACCGGAAGACGCATACACCACCTCCTTCCCTTGTTTGCAGTTATTCTTATAAGTATTCTATTCTTATATGTATTCTTATAGTTTCTTATATGTATTCTGGTATTATTCTTATATGTATTATTATAGTTATTTATATGTATTCTTATATTCTTATAGTTTTATTATTATATGTATTCTTAGGGTTATTCTTATATGCATTCTATTATATGTATTCTTTGTTTGCAGTTATTCTTATATGTATTCTATTTGCGTTTTTGACAAAACTCTTTTTAGATGAAAATAACTTTGAAGGATATGGCCTATTCCTATATTAAAATAGATAATAAAAATGAAGTAAGTATATCCATAAAAAATCAATAGGGACAAAACAGGCGAAATGATTTCTCCAATTCTTTTTACAACAAGTGATTAAACACTGGAAAAATTCAGATGTGAGTAATTTGCCAGTGAGAAAGATAATAAAGGAGTAACCCCTTTAAAATAAAAAGTATAATTTCTATTAACCAATTATTAACTCTTAATTTCTACAACCGAATTATCGTTTTAGGGAATTTGTGATGATGGAAGCCGTGGTGAGAAATGTCTGTTAACAAACAAGCTGTTTGTTAACAGCTTGACCTTGTGTAATATTCCTAAAAGGAGAATTTGAAGCACATTATTAAATTGAGGTGGAATAGTTTACCACTTAGGGTAAGAATGACTTATTTAGGGAGGAGGCAAGGGTAGTGTGGTCCTTACTTTTGCACAATGCGTGGAAGCATGAATGAGAGAGAGGGTCATGTGAATGTAGGGGACTTATAAGTAACAATTTGCTGTTAGACTACAGTCAACTTCAGCGAGGAGGGGTTTGCAAATATGCTTGTTGGTGTACCCATTTATTTGTTTCCGGTGAACTTGATGCCTAAGTAAGAATCAGTTTACTTTGTCCGAGAAACGGCTGTTAGCTCATAATCATCTTCGGCAGTTTGGAGTTTGCCACTTTTGCTAGTTGGTGTACCTATTATTTGTTTCTGGTGTATTTGATGGTTAAACCAACTTGGAAAACAATAAAGAATAACAACAGTAACGAAAATCTACGTTATCACCGCAGAGTCGGAAGTGTCAAGTTGATTCCCTAAGAGAGCCACTAAAACTTTGGGACAAGTTTGCTGAAGTTCTGATTCTCAGGACGCAGCAGGCTGTCTGTCGGCCTTGTCCCTCGGTAACCTCCCAGTTCCATCCCAGCCCATAAAATGAGTCATTTTGAGTGCTGGAGCCTAATCGTTTTTTCCAGTTATCGTGGCTGGATCGATTGTCAGTTCGTTCAGGCAAGGCCGAGCAGTGCAGCTGGTGCTCGATCGTATGAGCTCCTGCCAGAGGATTCTCTGATACAACAGGCGCACCGCTGCGTTGTCATAATCAACGTGTGCAGCGCTGGCGGTGGCAGCTATCGTACAGGCTCCATGTTAGGCGCCGTGTGCAAGGGCGGGTTACGAATCGGTTTGTCATGGAGAGGGAAACAAGACTTCATTGGGCGGACTCGGAGGCACTGCGGTAGTGTCTAGTGTGGCAGAAACGTATCGCTATTTCATCTTCTAGTGGTTCAAAAGCACTTGAAGGTGGTCAGCTTGGTTGGATGAGCATTAACGAAATGCCATCACTATTCGCCGAGGCGGTAAAAGGTCATAAAAAAGATGATATCATTGGCCCGCTTCGCTCAGGCGCTGGTTTCCACATTATTAAAGTGCAAGATGTTCGTGGTCGTCAAGTAGTTGAAACAACAGAAGTTCGTTCGCGTCATATCTTAGTTAAACCATCAATTATTTTAAAAAAATTTTTATGATTTACTCTGTCTATGTAGGCAGCGCAATAGTCTAAGTAACGAATGATGTGGACACAATGTATCATTCATTTATTTAATTTTTTTGGAGGGAATTTTTTGGTGTTTTTCTTTTTTCTATTCGACCAGGGGACTTCGTATCGAATGAGCTGTCATTAGAAACCTCGAAAATGGCTCATTCGACTGTTAATCAGAAGTTTTATTACACTTTTGAGATTCAGAGTGATGGGTGTTTGGATACCCCCCGGGGGCTGGGCTCGCCCGGCCTACTACGGCGACGATCGCGAGGCGTGCATCGTCGAGGAAACGCTGCGGGTTCGCCAGTCCGTCGGGCTCTTTGACGCTTCTCCACTGGGCAAGATCGAGGTCAGGGGAACGGATGCTGCTGAATTCCTGAATCGCATCTACGTCAACACCGTACCGACGCTAAAGCAGGGCAAGGTTCGCTACGGACTGATGCTGGACGAAAACGGCGTCATCATTGACGACGGCGTGTTCATCTGAACAGGCATCTACCCATGAAGTCGCTACCTCAGGCGACACATTGGGGGACAAAGTTGAATTTCTGATTCCGCAGGTGCCCTCCGATTTGATCTGGGAAGAATTCGGCGAGACTGAAGTGACGATGCTGCCTCGGCAAATCAGAGATCATCTGTGGGCGATGCCGGAGAATGAGCTGCTTGTCCTGTCATCTATTTGTCAAATACTTCAACCACGACGCGTGTTTGAGTTCGGAACTTTTACTGGTGCCTCGACAAACGAATAAATATTTGGTATCATAAAAAAGTCAGAATTGTGATCTCAGTCGAGTCTAGCAAGGGCAACTACTATTGGGCTTATTTAAAATTTGCGTTTTATTTTATTATTTTCAGTTCCTATCAATTATAATAACTGCATTAGCTGAAACCTGGTGAAAACCAAACCTTAGACCACAGTAAATGAAATTTGGAAATATGCTTTCAAAGGAACTGCCTAGAGAAAAAATTACCAACTAACACAAACTTAGAAAACACAATAGTTTCCACTTTTGAATCCCTAAATCTAATGCAGTTCAATACGCATGGCTGGCACATACGCAGGGGGGAGGGCCTTCGGGCTCCCTCCCCCTCGAAATTTTGTGAAATTTTTAATTTCCCCATGGTTTCTTGGGATTTCTGGCAGAAGTAGGAAATTTATTAAGAATCTAGATGCATGTGTGAAGCCATTTTTTGGGATTTTACAGCATGCAATTATCCGGTCAAGTCACTGCCCAATTATTAACCCATTTTCCGGGTAATAAGCGATCAAATGGGTTGGATGTTAACAACAGAAACGATAAAAAACCAATACTTACCAGACCTAAAATACCCAATACGCGCGCAACCATATCATCGGGTAGTTGCTTACTAAATACACTGACCGCAACCGACCACCCTGCAAGCATTAATACCCACAACAACAATGAACCTTCGTGCGAGCCCCAAGTAGCTGCAATACGGTATTGCAATGGCAACTCAGTATTAGAATTTTTCGCTACATTTAAAACAATACTTGTTTACGTTTTAATACCCGTTTTGTTAACTTTCTACTAACGTGGAAGCCCAACAATCGACTAGGCTCATTTAATCTCCCACTTTTCAAAATAAAATATCGCATACTTTACCACCGAAATGGGAGTACTGGTGATAACCTTCGTGCGGTGTCCCTGAAAGTCGCAGGCACAATTAAGGCCCACTGTTTTTATTGCGTCATCGTCGTACCCAGGATCTGATACGAGACAGGATATTGTGGAATATTCCGCCCAGGGTGACATGGAAAAAGAGTTTTATCTAAGTGATTTGAATGAAGAAAGCATGCATGTAGAAATTGTGAGACACATTAACTATTAAGGCATAAAGATTAGTGACTAAGTCCTTGTCTTTGAGGGAACAGTATGAGAAATAGTCACCTACAGATTTGGCGTGATCATTTCACAGGAGAAAGATCAAGACAAGATAATTTATTGGAAAATATTTGGGTCATTCATGGTGATGGATAAGATTTATACATTTGACAAAGCTGTAGTGCCAATGATGTATCTCCCTGGTGATTTGTTAAGTTGAGCCATGTATAATTTTTGATGGTTAATATTTATTATAAATAAATCAATCACAGATGACTACTTAAAGCATACTGTTTTGAATGTAGAAAAGAAAGAACGTTGGGATACCGAGTTTCCTCTCTGCATGATGAATCTATAGAAGAGTACCAAGACAAAGCTTAGTGCCCAATTAATTTCATTTTTGGACTCGGCGTATCCAATAACCCCTGTACCGACCCGGTCAAATGTTGAAGCTGCGAGGAAACTCGGGTCACGTACACAAGGGCAGACATGTGCTTACAATTTGGGGAAAGAAAGACGTATTTTCCACATAATTTGGACAGCCTAAGGAGTTTCACGTAAGTAAAGACTCGGTTATGCTACAATAATCAATATATTATTACTTTGTATGACATGAGCATTATAAAGTCAGTCGTATTTGTGATTCTGTAGAGGACCTACCAGTATTATTTACGTTTGAGCGAGTAAACGTCAAATCGAAGCTAAAGCCGTCCGCAAATTGCAGCACCCTGCACGTTCTAAACAGTTGCAAGGTTTCCTCGAACGACTTGCTTTAACCAGCGGAAGTTAATGCAACAATTACCACTGTGAAAATTGAAAGCCTGCCTCAGTGATGAGTCAGGCTTTTTTTCATAGAATCAACCTGAAGCAAACCTTCGCTCACATCTTTGGAACTACGTGTTCTACGATCAATTCAAGCGGAAGCCCGATGACGTTGCTCAGGCCTTGTACTGGATGTATATCCAGCTTGCTTTTTATCTTTTGCATTATATATTAAGTCGATTAATATTTTGCATTATCTGAAAAAGAAGAAAATATACAGGTTCAGCATATTTGATGTTTATATCTATATCAGCGAAAATTTTTGAAATCAATTTACTAAACTGACATAATAGTTATCATTCCTGAGTCACCACTAAATTAAAAAATTTTCTCACTTGGCGACTGTTTTCATAAACTTGTTTTTAAATTTTTGTATACCGATATCGCGCTGCTATGGTCGTCGCTGCGCGCGCCTGACCCAAAATTCACCGACATTCTGGCAGAGCTGTCGCGGATTTAGCGCGCTACAATTGCAGTCTCTTGGGTAACCTCACATGCTGAGTACAGGCGCGACGCACCAGCCCCCGGGTCCTGACCCTAGTCCGTCTCCGAGGACCGCGCCCAGAGATTGATCGCTTCTTCCGAGCTGATCTCGTCGATTTTGGCCAGTTCAGATTTGGTGAACTCAAGGTTCCAGAACTGTCCGCCAGCGCCGTTTGGAAATGATCCAGCAACCCATCAATCAGCGGCATGCAGATCGCCGCATCGGTGCGGGTGGTGGGCCGTAGCGGCGCCGAGCGATTGAAGATGGTGCCGATGGTTTGCGCCTCCACCAGCGCTGCAATCAGCTGCAGGTCCAGCACCACCGCCCCAACCTGCCCGGTGGCGCTGACAATCGACAACATCAGGCCACTGGCATCAACCCGCCCCAAAAGCGCCGCGTGATCGGCAAAATCTCGGTCGATTTGGCATCGGATTTCCGGTATCCTTGCGCACTTTTATTCGCAACCCATTCTCATCTAGCAGTTTTCCAGACAGGTCCAAAAAGATGTTAAAAAACAAGCAGTTACTAGCTTGGTTAGAAGATATGAAAGCCCTCTGCCAGCCAGAGGAAGTCGTCATTTGTAATGGCAGTCAGGCCGAATATGACGAGATGTGGGAACTCCTTGTGGCGTCTGGTGCCGCGAAGAAGTTAAACGAAGAAAAATTTTTATTCTCGAGCAGAAAAAAAATGTTTTCCAAACAAAATTTTTTCAGAGAACAGGAAAGAGCTATACTATAGTCTACGACGAGGAGAAATAAATTCTTATAATAATTCAAACTTCGAGAAAACTGAAATTTTTAGCAATGAACAAATGAAACACAAAACAAACAAAAATTAAAATGAATATTCACATCAAACATAAAGAAAACATACACTAATATCGATGAGTAGTTGAATCTCTGTTTTCTGTAATAATTCCAGAATTTTGAGCTCATATATAACAGGTATAGATTCAAATAGGAACATATTTCGACTATATATGCAAGGGTCGGTGACAGTTGTGTAATTAGAGATATTTGCATATATATATATACGGAACCAAAAATGAATTTCACCTTTAAATCATCTTGAAGGCTGATTTGTTATTTATTCGATCCACGTTCGTCTTTCAGACATTTTGCATGCTTCAGACTCTAGTTAATTTTCAAATACGTCCCTCCCAAAAAACGTATACCTACGGGTAATCTTCTATATTTTTTTTCCATTTTGAATTGAATTGCTTTTTATTTTAAAGATATGGCGTCATTTACCTTACATTTCTTCATCCATTTAAAGCGGCTGTCCTCCTAGCCTTTGATGTCATTCACGCCGTGTGAAACGCTAAGTATAAGAAACGGGCCTATTGGATAAGCAATCTTAGTAGGCTCCAATACACTATATAAAATCCAAAAAGAACATGTTTTATTCATAGCTCTTTGCTTTTTATCAACTAGATTCTCATTGTTGCTTGTCTTCTAACCGCAGACAGTTTTGTGGCTTTTCATACTTAGTCTTTTCAAGGATATTTGATTATTATTATAGCAAGTCCGCTTTATAACAACGATATTTATTAAGCTTCAAATTTTGTTTTTGTTTTTTTTAAGGTTTTTGAGTTATTGTTATCCAGTGGCAGATCAAGGGGGCACGTCCCCCCTTAACGTAGTAACGTAGTGGGCACGCGGCAGGCTTCTATAGATAGATTCTCATTATAATGATTCGTTTAGCTGAATTAACGGGGGTGACGTTTCAGCAGGGGGCAGCCCGTCATTTACGGAATAGTTCCTGTTCGTTTTAGGTTTTAATGTCGCCCTTTACCCTCACTTGTTTTTCTCTTAATATAATCAAGTAATTGTTTGAATGTCTGTCTATCTTTATCTGTCTGTTCATCTTTGAAGACGAACATAAATTGTCCCATTTATTACGAGGCTCCATGTCTCCTCAAGCTCGTGTTTTTTACCTCAAAAAGAACATTTGCTGGCGTATCAAAATCTACAATTGGAGGTATTGGATCCATTGTATCTGATATTTTGGCTTTCTTTAATTCTGCCTCTCCTAAATCTACTAGATGCTTTACAATGCCATCCTCTGATATCACTCCAACAATTTCTGTATTGTTAAAAACTGGAATTTGACTAATTGACAATTCATGCATCTTTTTGATAGCGTCGTGTAAGGTTTGAGTTGGTTTTATCTTTACGATATCTTTGCTGCAAAAATCTCAACACATAAAGCAACCACGTCACGGCGCCGGCAGCTGCTGGTACCCAACCAAACCGAGCGGCAAGCAACCAGGTTCCAAGGATGCCAAGCGCCGCAGTAAAAACAATGGACGGCACCAGATTCAAACGGCCATCCGGCAGCGGTCTGGCAGCCGTTCGTGCCATGGACGCATCGATTCGACGTTCCCAAATTTGATTCGCAGCACCCGCACTGGCGGCCACGGCTGCGGTGGCAAACATCAACCACGACAGTGGCGAATTCCATCAATTTTCATCATCATTAATCCCATCAATTATCACCATCATCAATTCAATCAATTATCATCATCAATCCCATCAATTATCATCATCATCATCAATTCCATCAATTATTATCATCAATTCCATCAATTGTCATCATCATCAATTCCGTCAATTATCATCATCATCATCATCAATCCCATTAATTATTATCATCAATACCATCAATTATCATCATCATCAATCCCATCAATTATCATCATCATCAATCCAGACTGGACAGTCCGCATTAAAGTTTTGGGAAAAAAGTAAGTGAATGTAAATTCCGCTTTAATGTCGAATGGCTTTGCATTTCAGCTGAAGCACAGCATTATTGAACATAACTGAAATTTAAATATGTAGCTTGATTATTTGATAGAAGGTTATGATCAAATATTTTAAAATAAGAAGATTTTAAATCCAAAAAGACCTTCAACTAAAAGTGTCGGTGAGTTTTCGACTATATTGGAAAGTGGTTCAGCTAAGTCGCTACGACGTCAGTGGGCTCACGGCGTCGACGTCGTTCAACACGCCGCAGCTCGCGACCGTGTCCACGGTAGCCAACGAAGCGCTGCCGCCGCGCGTCCTGCGCGGCAAGCAGATCTTCTACAACGCCGACGACTCGCGCATGAGCGAGGACGGCTACATGAGCTGCGCGAGCTGCCACCTCGACGGTGGGCACGATGGGCGCGTGTGGGACTTCACCGGCCGCGGCGAAGGCTTGCGCAACACGATCTCGCTGCTCGATTTTATTTTTACGATTTATTAAAGGTTTTTTTGTGGTGTATCTGGCATGGTCGAGTGAGGAATCTGGCATGGAATTTCATTTCATTTAAATGAAACTAAATCAGTTAATAGAAGAGGCTACTGCAAAGGACTGTGCACTCTGTACAGTGTACACTGTACACTCTCAAAGCTTAGACACTCTCAGCCATATTGAATCCCCAAGACCCTTTTGTTGGCTAGTAATTATGCCGTGTGATAAGACAAGAAAATATGGCAGGGACAGGAGGTAAGCCGGCAAGCCTGCGCGCCCAAGTGCACAACTCCCGCCTCTGTTCTTAATTGGTACCAAGGCTCTCAAAGTCAGGAAGAAGAAGAAAAAAAAAAAGGTGCTGCTCCCCCGGGTGGGTTCGAACCACCGAGCTTTTGGTTAACAGCCAAACGCTCTTCCTATTGAGCCACGGGGGATAAGGGGGGGGCCTGCACCTGCTTTGGGTTGGCTACACAAAGGGGCAAACTGGCCAACCCCTTTGGCAGCCGGGCATTTTCCTGTTCCAGCTGCAACGCCGCCTCTTTCCAGGATTTCATCTGCTGCAACTCGCGGCGCAATTCCTGGTTCTGTTCGACAATGCGCTGATAGCTTTGGAAATCGCGCACCAGATTCACCGCCCCGGTGACCGGTGCCATCATCCAGTCAAAGGAGGGCACCACGGTGTCCACCACCTGCGCGCGGAACCGTTCCACCCGGGGGCTGTCGATGCGCCAGACAATGAACAGGCCAATCAGGCACATTATCTGAAATAACACTTGTATTTCTCGTAAAATTTCGAAACTGAGAAACTTCTTGACACAAATACACCAAAGTACATATATAGAAGCCTACACTTAGATAAATAAATAAATACGTACGTACGTACGTACGT
The DNA here is from genome assembly GCA_010016025.2 of Alatinidae sp. Z8VKAUB7J3. Classification (NCBI taxonomy): domain Eukaryota; kingdom Metazoa; phylum Cnidaria; class Cubozoa; order Carybdeida; family Alatinidae; species Alatinidae sp. Z8VKAUB7J3. Next base: position 180,013,323 of record JAAAKM020721499.1, on the reverse strand, counting down.
ACATACATACATACATACATACATACATACCTACCTACCTACCTACCTACCTACATACATACATAAATACATACATACATACATACATACATACATACATACATACATACAAACATAGATACACTCCAATTTTTTTGGTCACTTAAAAAGGACACTAGAACTTCACATTTCCATTAGAATGAGCCTTCTTTCGACATTCTAGGATCTCTTGGTTGATACGATGACCCCTGGGAAAAAGAAACAAAAAAAAAAACAACAAATAAACACGCACCCGTGATCTGTCTTCTGGCAAAAACACGAAATAGGAGCTTGAAATTTTTTTTATAGGGTTCTCTGATACGCTGAATGCGATGGTGTGATTTTTGTTAAAATCACAAAAATCCATGTTGATAATGCTAATGTCGTACCAAATGATATTGTACCACCCAGAATAGGAATCCCATCTTGTATGATTCTTTCACAAGTCAAGGGATATTTATCCATGTGTCGTTGTATGTCTCGTATTTGTTGTTGGATCATGATTTTACCGTGTTGAATCATTTCTTCAATCACTTGTCCCATCTTTTTGTTGGTTCTTGCTTTTGTCTTTTTTGCTGTACTAACTTTCTTTTCTTTTTTCTTGTTTTTTTTTCTAAATCAAACCACCAATAGTTAGTAAAATGCACTATATAGTAGTATATCAGGCCATCTTGCAAATCCCACTTCTTTTCTGCAAACTATAGAAAACTTCTGCAATATCAAGCCACTGCAGCAATTTTTCAATGTTGGCAAGGTTCCTGCAATACCCAAGTCATCAAGATTACAATTAAAACTACTGAGGTAAGAAAAAATGGGTATCTTTTCTCGATTTTCAGACATCGTTAACTCAAATTTAAATGCCATTTTGGACAAAATTTGATCCTAAGACGAGGGGTCTCTCACGGCCACTTCTTTATGGACTCGATCAGTCTACTCAGTGTAGCCGTGAATATGACATTTGGGGCAGACAGTAGGATAACCAGTATCCCAATTTCGGAGAAATGTCTGCAAATGTATTCTGCGAGTGTCCTGTAGGTTTACTAGAAATATCGGTGCACGCACGCACGGTTGCAGCGCTCAATGGCATTCATATAGTATAAACTACCCAACTGACCCAAGAGTAATAAGACGGCTTGTTAACCTCTATATTGGTAGGCATATGAATGTAATATTTTATGGTACATTACAAAGGATTGCCGCATTGGGACAGGCAATATTAAATCCCCCCTGAAGCACCAATAACAAAAATATAGACCAATAATATTCCCAGAACTCAAGATAGGTTATATATCAGTTTCTATCCCCCTTCCAAAACGTCATTCTATATTTGTCTGAAAGTTCAGTAAGACTTGGAGTATTTGGCGACCGAAATTTGCAATTTAGGGAATGCAGCATCAGGCATAACTGTAGTCCCTGCACTTGAAGATCATAGTTTTAGCATTGTTGCTCAAGATGGACTAAATACGCCAGAAGTTGTAACTATAGATGCAGGAAATGGAGTAGTTATGGGAGCAGGAAATAGATTGGACCTTATGGTAAAGGCTGGAGAGCCAGGAACTTATTTACTTCAGGCCCTGGATCCAACTGATGACAGGTCCGTATCTAACATTTCAGATGTTGAACCAGCACCAAGAAGGTCAAAAACCAGTGTTGTTGATGTTTTTTACCCTGGGCTGGCCAGGCACCCTCAACATGAGTTGGCTAAAAAGCAGCAAAATGGTTTTGGTGGGGTTGTCAGTTTCGAAGTGAAGGGCGGTAGAGAGGCGGCCTGGAATCTCATCGACGCCTGTCAGCTGTTTTCCATTACTGCCAATCTTGGAGACGCGAAAAGCACCATCACTCATCCGGCCACGACCACGCATAATCGGCTTAGTGACGAGGAAAAACAGTCGGTAGGACAATCTGCTTTAATGGCTAGTCGAATACCGAACTTATAGTTTCTATAGTATTTGCAAAGTAAATGGAAGCCAAACCAAGTGGAACTTGGACTCCTGATTGACTATCTGACAGGATACCACAAAGGACCATACGTGAGTTGCTACTGGCAGCCACATTCTACAACAATCATATCATCATATGGTTTTAAAACTACATTATCGTCACTATCATAGAAAAGCATTGTCAATGGCAGAAGCTTAGAAGGTGTGCAACATATGCAGGAACAGGACAGCGGGGATGCAGATCGTGAAGATATGCTGGAACTATTTGGTAACCTTGCTGATAACGCCTGCAAATGGGCCAGTAAAAATATATTACTCACACTGGAATCTGAACCAGGACACTTCACAATTGAAGATGATGGCCCTGGCATTGCAGAAAACCAGATTGATCTGTTGAGTCAACGTGGTCAGCGTCTGGATGAAACCATGCAAGGCCATGGACTAGGACTGTCCATTGTCATGGATGTCGATGTTGTCCCATGTAAGCTGTCCAAGGTCCAATGAGGTCAACACAAACAGTTTGCCATGGTAGGAGTTCAACATTGCGACGCTACTGTTGAGACGTTATCCGTTGAGTTGCTTGCGCGTCCGTTGAGCCGTTGAGTCGCTTGAACCGTTAACCGTTGAGTCCGTTGGCGATGAAATTTTTAAATTGTGGATGAAATTTTGCAGTCCGATGATCACTCGAGACGTCGAAAAATGGGAATCTGTCGGGGTCAATCCACGGGTTGATACGATTATCTCTGAAAAAAAGGCGCACCCGTGATCCTTCTGGCAAAAACTGCGAAATTCCACATTTTTGTAGATAAGAACTTGAAACTTCTACAATAGGGTTTCCCGATGTGTTGAATCTGATGGTGCGATTTTTGTTAAGCTTGTACTACTTTTAGGGGCTGTTTTCCCCTATTTTCTAAAACAAGGCAAATTTTTTCAGGCTCGTAACTTTTGATGGGGAAGACTGAACTTCATGAAACATATATACCTTTGGGGGAATAGTAAAATGTAATATTGTATGTGTGTTTCGTGATGAATAAATATTATCTTATATAAAAACTTTTAAACTCTCCCTGAGTATAATTGGCTTTATAAGCCGTAATCTGACCATAATTCAAGCTTGTGGTGTCAAGAGAAAAAAAAAAACAACTAAAACGCAAGTTTTTGAAGAAATCAGATAACATAAATAAAATACGGTGTGAACGTTTGATTTAGATGTTTCAAACTATATGCCATTCATATAAATTTAAAATTTTTTAATGTGCCAATCCTTATACATACAACATAGCAAACTGTGAACTGTCACTCGGGCGCACTTGTAAATACTTAAGGTGTATTATATGCACATTAAAAAAAAAAAAAAAAAAAAAAAAAAAAAAAAAAAAAAAAAAAAAACAGTGGTTCCTGAGCCGAAATACCATTCCCTGCTTCGTGTTTCTGCAACAATGAGGGTCAGACTCAACAAGCGGATTAGATGATGAGAAAATTCAAATAATGAGAAAGCACAAAAAATGGGATAAATGAAAGCCCAAGATATGGGATAAATGAAAGCACAAGAAATGGGCTAAATGAAAGCACAAGACATGGGATAAATGAAAGCTTTATCACCCTCCCAAAATCCAAACACAGATCATTGAAATATTGATCTTTTTTCTGCGTTACCAAAAGTGTTGGATTCATGAAACTTTCCAGTTTTATGAAATATAATTAAGCAAATAGAAAAAGTTTCTCAACTGAAGTAAAGAGAACCTTTAACAAGTTTCCTCGTTTTGAATAAATCACGAATGAATACTAGGTAGTTAAATGAAGAATTAGAGCTGTAAATAGGACCAGGAATCTGCCATTGCCTCATTCACATTGTTTTCAATAACTTTTGTTATGCCATATCCTTCCCTAACTCAAGTAACTTATCCAAGTCCCTTATCAAATCATAACCTTCAATAATAGCACTTAGCTCATTCTCATCATTAATTTTAAAGTTAAAGATATTTGGTGCGTAGGCTTAATTCTTTTTGAAATAGGAAAAGAGCCTTTAATCACATTCTTTACCATGTGCAATCATAAAATAGTCTAATATGTTCATTTTTTTCGAAGGACGTAGCTATTACCACCGAAAACTAAACTAAAACTTTTGAAATAGGAAAACAGCCTTTAATCACATTCTTTACCATATGCAATCATGAAATAGTTTAATATCTTCATTTTTTCCACAGACGAAGCTATTACCCCCGAAAACTAAAACTTTTGAAATAGGAAAAGAGCCTTTAAGGGCTGAAAAGACCCATTTAAGGTGGAAAATGAAGAGCCATATAAGTGCTGCAAATATACCAGCAGGTTTAGAGATTTATTATTTCTATGTAAAGGTATCTTGAAAATTCAGTAGTAGATATTTGCTTTTATCAAGAAGATACCAAAAAGTGTTGAGAATACTTGGAGTATATAAATCCAAATGAAAAACAAACTTGTGAATAGTCGGGGAATTTCAGTATAAAAATCCTGTATGAACACTATCTAGGATGCTTTCTAAGGGATTCCTTACAATATTTTGCCCCAACCCAAGGGCTTCAGGTGATTGAAAATTTATTAAAAGATAAAGCAACACTAGAGTTTAATAAATATTCGTACAGAATTCCAATAGAATATAAAATTTCCGCAGATTTTGAATACATTACACAGTTCGTGGTAACGAACTGCACAAGGAGCGACCCGGCTCAATAGTAAAGGAAACTCTAAAAAACGGAAACTTGATGCTAAAAGATACATAAAAGGAATCCTATTTATGGAAGTTGTAATTACAAACCAATAGATTTTTTTTTGCAGTTACTGACAGAGATTGTAAAATGATTTTCACTGCAAGACGAATATGCTATTAATATAAACAATCTACCACCTCTATTTCTTCGCGATGAACGTTTGAACGATGAAGACGAAGGTAAGTGAAGAAAAAACTAAGACCAAGAAAATAAATCCATTATCTTTATATAATAATTCACTGAAATATATAATTGCCATTTGTAATATACTTTATTCCCATTCAAAGAAACAAAGGTAATCAAAGTTAGAAACAAGAACAAAGTTAATCACATACAGAAAAAAGACAGATAAGGCGATGAAAACATCCTAGCCTATAAAGTGCTTCAATAGCTAGCTTGGCAGATAATTTTTTGAAAACACAAATAATATCTATCACACAATACTTTTTAACTAGTTTTGTATTCCAGTAAGAACAAGGCAGATATAAAAGAAATTTGCAGTACTGGTAATAATTTATACAAATACGTTTTAGATCACAAAATGTTCTACTATTTTGTTACATGGAGGAGAGGTGCGTAGGTGTGTGTTACTGGAATCCGAGTTATAAGTAGCTCTTCGTTCTTTTTACAAGTACGGTAAGCATTGTTTTCTAGAAAACGGTCGTTGTGATCATGGAGGTATTAGGCTGGAGGGATTGGTACCTAATCGTTCCTCTCGTTGTTATTTGTCAAGCATGGAGAGCAAAGATGGTAGCACATTTTAGGCAAGAGCAAAGCTTCCAGAAGGCATTGATTCTGTTTGTTTTGAGTTTCATTTATTTACTGATCGTGATTTGTGCTAGTTATACGCTTGGAAGTTTATATGACTTTATTTTCGGTTATTCTTAGCTGAATAGAGCTCTTTACTTTTCTTTGGGAAACTTGTCTTGTGGGAAAAGTTTTTTAAATTAATTTTTGTTCGTTTTTTATTGACACAATCTCTTTCAGGGAAAAAAATAATATTGTGTATGTTTTCAGTTTTCTTCTATAAGAATCCATAATATGGACGAGTCTAAAAACAGCTTTTGGTGCTATTCTAAACGCATTGTGCAACATGGAATGTACGCATTCCAGGTATGCAAGTGTCATTAAAAACAACTTTTGGTGCTATTCCAAACACATTGTGCACCATGGAATGTACGCATTCCTAGTATGCAAGTGTGTTTAAAAATTGCTTTTGGTGCTATTCTAAACGCATTGTGCACCATGGAATGTACGCATTCCAAGTATGCAAGTATCTCTAAAAACAGCTTTTGGTGCTATTCTACTCCCCCCAAAAAAATGCCTCCGTGGACAATTCCCCCCCGAAAATTTCCATCTGATATATCACCTTGGAAAAATTTTCTCAGTATTAAATTAAGCAGCCGAAGGGAAGTTAAGTCAAATAAAAATAACAAAGAAAAGGGTATAATTGTACATCAGATATTATGAATGAGAGGTGGTGGAGCATATAGTTGGTAGGGGGAGGCAGACGTTTCAAAGAGTCCATTTTAATACCAAAACATCCCAGCTTTCATTGAACCGAAATTTCGGCGACAAGGAAGAAGAAAATGCCATAACATTGTTAAAATTTATTTATCCAATTTAATTGTGGAAAATCAGATACTCAGAAAATCAGATACTTTAGATACGCTATTTTGACAGTTTGCATGCACATAGCGTCTTTTGATTTAGTTCGAATTTCCTCTCAACACTGTAAATGGAGTAGTCTGGTGGTAGTTGTAGTATCATTGGTAGTATGCAAATATTGTCTTTTTGATCATATCCCTTATCATTTCCACCCAGCACATAACCAATCAGCCACAAAGTGATATCAACCTTCAGGTAGCTCGAAATCTTGTCATTGCCGCGCAAGGACTCGAGAAGATTGAACGAGATGCCACATTTTTACTAGATTTTTACCAATTTTTGCGCAACACCATGAAAACACTTCTCCCACTCTTATCAGCTGCCTGTCCCAGTTCAAGACAGCTTATCAGTCAGGGAAGAAGAACGTTAAAAACAGACTGAGGCAGGTGAAAAATTGATCAGTGCATAAAGGTTATGTCAAGGAAATAAAAATACATTTAATTATGTTGTAAATGGTTCTACTTATGCAATAGCATAGTGAAAGCTCAAACGTTGCATCCAGTGGCAAGACAAAATCTGGCCCTTATATTGCTTAACACAGCTGTTTATATTCATTAAAATTGGTATAACAAGGTCTCATCTCAAATACTAATCAGCATCAAGAACCTGTAGCAACCACTTTCTTCAGACAAACAAAGCATGGGCCTACATGTAATTGATTCGTTTGGTACTTTTTCAGGTTCAACTCATTGGACAAAGGAAAACAACTGAAAGGTATTAGTGTAACGAGAAAAGGCACCAGGCACAGGACTTACAATTCCTCCCCATTAATAACACTGGTCGACATGTTTTTCGACGAAAATGTTACTAGGTAATGGGCACATGTTTCCAGACTATTTTCTCACGCTCATTTTGAAAATCAATCAGTCCATTTCTCCCTATCACGTCAAGTTTTGTCGCTACAGGTATATGCCTGTTTAGGTAATACAGTTTCAGACCTTTTGATATGACCAAAGAATTTTAGTGTCTTGCTCTTGATTACTGGAGTGACAGGTGTCTGTTGTGATCTTGAGGAGTTTTATAAATTGGGAAGTAAGTCGACATATTTGCATGCTTTTATGTCACATGCATCAGGTACGGGGAATAGTGAATAGACATATTTGCATGCTTTTATGTCACATGCATCAAGTATGGGGAATAGTGAATAGACTTATTTGCATGCTCTTATGTCACAACATTCCAGCGTGTAGAACGCATTCCTAATATGTTCAAATAGTGTAACTACGCTCAATGGCATTATTGCAATGCTCAGATTTCACCGAGCGGAACGCATTCCCAATATTTTCAAATAGTGTAACTATGCTCAATAGCACTATTGAAAAGCTCTAATTTCAGCGTGCAGAACGCATTCCCAATATGTTCAAATAGTGTAGCAACGCTCAATGGCACTATTGAAATGCTCACATTCCAGCGTGCAGAACGCATTCCCATTCCATTCCAGTCCATGCTACAATGCTCTGCAAAAGCTGATATCCTCCTGTTACAGATCACTCCTGTCACTTCTGTCTCTCTTCTTCAATCATTCCAACCAGTCGCACTCTCCTTTTTAACTCCCTACTGCACTCTCCATTACTCTGGATTCATCAACCTTACTGACCTGTACCCCTTACATCTGCACTTGTCCCATTGCCAGTCTAATTAACCGAATCTTTTCCATTCCAGTCCATGCTACAATGCTCTGCAAAACGGCCCCGAGCAGACGGGCCTGGTGATTGCCCATTTCGGTGTTCAGGTGGAAGTCGAGGGCCTGCAGGATGAACTGGCCGGCCAGATCTTTCGCTGCCACCTGCGAGCCAACCTGCCCGCCCTGGTCACCGGTGATCGGGTGGTGTGGCGCCCCGGCAACCAGGGCGACGGCGTCATCGTCGCGCAGCTGCCACGCGACAGCGAGCTGTGCCGCCCCGACATGCGCGGTCAGCTCAAGCCGGTGGCGGCCAACGTCACATATAATACTATATGGTATTTCCTCTAATAAACAACGCCTGATAACATTGTCCTGTCATAAATGCCACCCTCTATGAAACCCTGCACTTCTACTCAAACACATGTTATGTAGACTTAAAAACATTTTTTACACAATCCATTTGTGGTGAAAAGAAAACATTGTTTAAAGTCTATTTTTATGTATGTATGTATGTATGTATGTATGTATGTATGTATGTATGTATGTATGTGTGTATGTATGTATGTATGCATGTACATTCCATGGTGCACAATGCGTTTAGAATAGCACCAAAAGCTATTTTTAGTGACACTTGCATGCTTGGAATGCGTAGATTCCATAGTGCACAATGCGTTCAGAATAGCAGCAAAAGCTGATTTTAGTGACACTTGCATGCTTGGAATGCGTACATTCCATGGCGCACAATGCGTTTATAATGGCACCAAAAGCTGTTTTTAGTGACACTTTCATGCTTGGAATGCGTACATTCCATGGTGCACAATGCGTTTAGAAGCGAGAATTTTATATCTTGTAAACATTATTACTGTTACTGTAAATTTACAGAAAGAGTAAATGGCATTGAAGTTTATTATTACTATACTATACTATTATTATTATATGCATTTTTGAAAAGTCTCTGACATACTGATATTACTTTGTCTGGTAAATCTTAGGTAGGAAACAATTAACCGCAAATTAACAAAGGCCCCCAGCTACCTTCCTTCCTTTCTGTGTCTTAGCCTTCTGCATCGCTTAAACTTTCGCCTCTCATATTCAGAGTAATTTCAGTTCATTTTAAGTATCAATGTTGTTCCTTAATTTCAGTTGAATAAAATTGTTTTTATTTAATTAATAATCTTTTAAATAATGCCGAGAAGTCCATGAGGCGCAAGATGATATACACAATTCTTGAACGCCACATGCAAAACTTATCCGTCATGAAGAAATGAATGAAATTATTTTTCACTGTATTGATAATACAAATTAACTTTCCAATTTCAAATTTTGTGCCTTTGCTTGTTTTAAAAACTAAAAAAAAACTAAAAAAGGTAAAAACTAAAAGAACTAAAAAAGAAAAAAATAAATGATTATGATAAAAAACGATCAGGTGTTTATAAAAGATTGGAAATAAAGAAACGCTATAAGTAATATAATTAAAACAAAATACGATACGATGTATATGATAGAGTAGAAGTAAAGAAAAGCTGATAGTGATATAATTGAGAGAAATTACGATAAGGTGTGTATAATGCAATAGAAATAAAGAAAAGCTATAAGGAGTAGTAGTAGTAGTAGTAGTAGTAGTAGCATTATCCGTAACAGATTTAGAGTCAAAAGAAAATTGAAATAAAATATTTTGGAGCTTAAAATCCATATTTTCCCGAGAGCTGACCTTAAAACAATAATTTTAATTGAAAATGGCCATTAGCTATCATATAAAGCAAGGTATTATTAGCTACCCAAAAGTTTCGAGCATTTTCTTTAACTTTGAGCATATGGAATTTCGAGTTTTAAGTTAGTTAGTCAAAGCAGGATGATAATGATTCCGCGTGAAATCAGTGCCTGATTGCGTATAGTTTAGAAAATATAGTAAGAAATGTAAGTTGATAGAGCGAGGCTGAGTTCTTTCATTTTCCAGGATACCAAAGCTTCCAAGAGTGGCAAAAATTGGTCAACAAAAAAGGTCCTTCAATTAAGCTCAATATGTGTTTATGATGTTTATTGATGGCCTAGATAATGATTCCGCGTGAAATCAGTGCTTCAATGCGTATAGTTTAGAACATATAGTAAGAATATTTTCATTATTCTATATAGGCCTACTAATTTGCTACGTTTATAAATTGCACATGTGGACAAAAGCTTGAAGCTATTATCTGTCATGTTTCACCTCTTAATTCACCTCTTAATAAAACAAATTAATTAACGAACTAAATTACTTAAAAGTTTAAAAATACTAAAATAATTATTACCTATATTCAACTAAACCGTAGAAAGTCATACCATTATGCGAAATCCAATTTCATCATTTCTACCAATATTGCTGTAAAAGATCTTAGGTAAAGCACCGCGGTTTATCAGGTGCCCGTCTTCACTGTACTTTCTCCCCTGATATTTGACTTCGAATATTAAAGTAAATGGTTTAAACTCGCGCAGTTCGACATGTATCCCTAGTTGTTCATTTCCCTCCAAATTTCATATACCTCCAATCCTGTCAATAGCGAGTCACACAATACTTTGGTATCGTGGTATACTTGTAAGACAAAGAGTCACAAATTTATGAACAAAGTCTATAGACACTGCAAAACATTCCATGGTGCACAAAGCGTTCAAAATAGGCTTATAAGGCATATTTGACATAGTTTGCATACACTAAATGCGTATGTTCCATGGTGCACAAAGTGTTGAAAATAAGCTGATAAGACATATTTGAGATAATTTGCATACACTAGATGCGTACATTCCATGGTGCACAAAGCAGTTATAATAGGCTAATGAGGCATATTTGACATAGTTTGCATACACTAGATGCGTACATTCCATGGTGCACATAGCGTTCAAAGGTAAGAATAATGTTATACTCGCTGTCTATCCTACGGACAAACATTTATCGAGGAGAAAGGATTTCAAATGTTAGTTTTGAAAGGAACACTAGAAAAATAGAAAATATGTCACCACTGGGGATCGAACCCGTGACCTATTTTCGCGGCGTGCGCTTTACCAACTGAGCTAGCCTAGTCTCCTATTGCGTTGAGCTGGATGTTGATGTCCACCGGTGGATGATTGGGAGCTAATGTTTAGACTAGAGAAATAAAAGTCTATATTTAGACTTATAGACATGTTGCTGCGATTCTGATAGGGCCTTTAGCACCACCTGCACCGGTCCAGATCCCCCGCTGAGTGGAATTTTGACAGGTGCTTTAGCACCGGCAGCACCGGTCTGGATCCGCCCCTGACCAAAAGACACAATTTTTATGCAGTTCTGAAGTTATATCTTACGGAAGGAATTTTCAAGTAATTTACAACGCACATACCCATGGACATACGTGCAAGAGTCACCCATAGTCATCCCATCCATGGTGCACAAGGCGTTCAAAATAGGCTAATAAGGCATATTTGACATAGTTTGCATACACTAGCTGCGTACATTCTATGGTGCACAAAGCGTTCAAATCAGGCTAATAAGGCATATTTGACATAGTTTGCATACACTAGATGCGTACAATCCATGGTGCACAAAACGTTCAACATAGGCTAATAAGGCATATTTGACATAGTTTGCATACATTAGATGCGTACATTCCATGGTGCACAAAGCGATCAAAATAGGAAAAAAAAGTTTTTTCGACTGAAAGTAAGGAGCGACATTAATACTTAAAACGAACAGAAATTACCCAGTTTATGAAAGGGGCTCTTCCCTCTTCAACGCCCTACTATTTGCGCTAAAGTTTGACTCTTTCTCTTAACTCTACTTTTTAAAACAGTAAAAACTTCAGCGTAAAGAGCAGGGCGTTGAAGAGGTAACAGCTTCTTTCATTTACGGGGTAATTTTTCTTCGTTTTTAGTTTTAATGTCGCTCCTTACTTTCAAAAGCTCTAGTTTTTGACTATTTGAGAAATAGATTAATGCTTTGATGAAAAAAAAACTAAAAATTGTTCGAAAGTAAAATCTATTTTAAAAAAATGTCACGTAATGCCTTTTAGAGTAGTGCGGCTATAATAAATAACACATTTAACGGAAACATTTACGCGTGTGGGAATTACGTCTTGATTTCCGAATATGACAATAGGGAGAGGTGCAGGATATATCGACCACAAAAATCTAAAAGTTAATGTCCAAAAAGAAATTCCTCATTTACTAACACTATTTTAAACATCACATATCCTGCTCATTGCTAAACAAATCAAACTGTTTCATCATTAATGGGCTCTTCAAGCACTACCTTTAACGCTCGTGCCAAGAGTACAAAATGAGCATATGTTGCTCTTTAATGGTGACAAGATCAAAGAAAATAATGGATAAACCATTGCAGGTATAAGTATATGGGAAAGTTAGAACTTGATAAGAAAGAAGAAGAGGGAGCTGTAAAAATATTCCAATTTGACATAGTTTGCATACACTAGATGCGTACATTCCATGGTGCACAAAGCGTTCAAAATACGCTAATAAGGCATGGTTGACATAGTTTGCATACACTAGATGCGTACATTCCATCGTGCACAAAGCGTTCAAAATACGCTGATAAGGCACATTTGACATAGTTTGCATGTACTAGAAGCGTACATTCCATGGTGCACAAAGCGTTCAAAATACGCTCATAAGGCATATTTGACATAGTTTGCATACACTAGATGCCATAAAGGGTAATTTTGTTGATAACATGATAGTTTCAACAGGGGCGCCAGTTTATTTTGGTTCCACTGCTTATCAGGGGGGGGGAGGGGGTGCTGCACTGAGAGATTGCCAGTCTAATTTAGTACCATATGTAGAGGAAAGGACCAGCTACTTTCAAAGGGGCGTATGATACCAAGCTGCAACATATGATCGAATTTGGCAATTGATAAACAATCAAGAGGAAGGTATCTGACATACGAATGTGGTGGGTGATGGAACAGAGATGTCGGGTCGCTCGCAAGTTTTAGTCAGAAGAGACCATTGTTGGTGATTTTAGATCGAGATATAGACTTAGCCACTTGCTTACATCATACATGGACCTATCAAGCACTTATTGCGGATGTTTTGGATTATAAATCAGGTAAATTTTAAATTCTTAGTTCAACCTGCCTAAGACAATAGGTAGGCGTGCCTTGTTTACCTCTCATTCCAGGCAATCTAATGGTCCTATGTCAATTATAAATTCTTGGTCAATGGTGCCATCATCTTGGTCCATGCAAAAAACACAAGAATTCTTTGGAGTATCTAACTATTTGGCAAGAGCAGCAAAGAAACTGGTCTGTAACAAAGAAATAATGGAAATAGCTGATGGAGACTACTTTTCAACAGTGGATTTCAGTGGACCGGTCAGAATGCATTACACGGACATTGCCTGTACCTGAATTTATTGCATGCTTACTGAAAAAGCTCAATTTGTTAACAACCCACTCTTTCATAGCTAAAGAGCACTTTCCTGATTTAAAGCCGTAGTTGTTGCTAGTTTTCGTAAGGTGTGTATCGTCCTTGTCTTGAAGGAAAAAATGTGATTTTTCTGGATGGAATCTATCTAAGAGATTTTAACATGAAACAAGTTCGATTCAACTACTCACTTAAGAATATACTAACTCCAAGTAAAGACACGTACACGAAAGGTTGAAAGTCTGATTAAACGGATGCGGTGGAAAGCACATTTTTTCCTTCAAGACAAGGACGATACACACCTTACTATTACTACCACTACTACTGCAACTGCCACTACTACTACTACTACTACTACTACTACTACTACTACTGCCACTACTTCTACTACTACTACTACTACTACTACTACTACTACTAGTTATTTCTACTACTACTACTACTACTACTACTACTACTACGACTACCACCACTACTACTCCTCCTACTACTACTACTACTCGTTATTTCTACTACTACTACGACTACTACTACTACTACTACTACTACTACTACTACTACTAACACTACAGTGTCTGATATATTTCGATACACAATATTCAAAACATAAAATATCAATTTACCTTATCTCCTTTATCCACTTGGGCTCCTTGATTTAACAGCAACTGTACAATCTCAAAGTCCCCACGTATGGCAGCGAAAGATACAGGGGTTCTTCCATGCTGAAAATAAATGTTGATAATGGCTCATATCAAGTTTTCAAGCTTCACTAACGAAAAACTAACAAACTTACAATGTTCCGCCTCTTGGTTTTAAAAGCCAGGGATCGAAGTCGTATATCTAAAAGCAAACAAATTAAGGGTCACACTGATAAGAAACTACCCCACTCTTCTTGAACATCCCCTTTTAAACAACTATAAGTCTCAGATTCCTTGATTTGTCAGCTGAACGTAGCGTTTTGCTGTTGCTGTACACCGGTCTTGTTCCCGTGGTCGGTCATCTGGTGGCTTGGTGATCGACGTGAAATCAACACTAGCCACACAATTTTTTGACTCGTTTTAGGATTTTTTTGTAAGGTCTTTTTTAAGGGGGCGGGGGAGCAAATTAAATTGAATTTCATACAAAATATTCTAGTGTTTCTTAGGCAAATCAAAATCATTTTTAGGTTTGAAAGGGAACAAGCGCCTGATGCCAAACTTATTCTGTACGCACCTGGGCCTTTTTATTGTGCCAAGTTATACTTATTAGGGTAATTAAATGGTCTTTCCATGAATAGTTCTGGATTTTCTAGCCTTTCTCTAGTACATGATCCCAAAATTGGCAAATTACTTAAGATAAAAATTTTCCGCGCAAGGGAGAGGAAGGTGTGGCATGATGGATCTTTGTATCGTTCTTTTTGCAAATACTTGGAGTGAGATCGAACCCAAGGAGGGTTACCTTTTCTTTGGATCTCTCAGTGTAGCCCCCTGATAAGCAGTGGGGCCAAGTTACCAGTGGGGCCAAGGGCCAGTTACCTTTTCTTTCCTTTTAAAAATAATCGAAAGCTTTACCGTACATATAGTGGAATATGCAGATGCATATTAATTATTGAGCCTCGATGGCTCAATGGTTAAGGCGTTGGTTTAGTACTCATGAGGTCCCGGGTTCGAATCCGGTCAGCGCCGTTAAATTGCAAACTATTGTGGTAACGCTCCACTCTTTGACAATTATATATATATATATATATATGTACTACATTAATTTGTAATATAATAGTGATTAAAAAGAAAAAGAAAATCATGAACACCGTCATTATACCAGCAATGACTTATGGAGCTGAGACGTCGTCATTGACGCAACACCAAACATTCAGAATTTAAATAAAAAAACAAGTTTTTTTTACGGAAAGTAAGGAGCGGACTTAAAACTTAAAACGAACAGAAATTACTTCGTATATGAAAGGGACTGCTTCCTCATCAGCGCCCCGCTCTTTACGCTAAAGTTTGACTCTTTCTCTTAACTCTACTTTCAAGAGAAAGAGTCAAACTTTAGCGTAAAGAGCGAGGCGTTTTTATTTGTTTTTTTTCCAGGGGTGATCGTATCGACTCAAAGGTCCTAGGTTTCTAGTGAAAAGACCATCAAAATTCCAAAAATGTAAAAAAAAAAAAAACAAAAAAAAACAAAAAAACAAATCGAAGACTATACTACTACTTGATACGAAATTATTAAAAAGCCAATGAAAAAGAGAAGCTATGGACAAAAAGCTTGAGGAATTTACTTTCACAAAGTAGAATTTTATGCTCAGAGTTAACAAACTTCAGACATAAACTTAAACAACCAACTAAATTACTTAGTGCCCACATATATAAAAACAGTCTTAATTACAGTTTTGACATGCAAGGTTTGCAATGTTTATGTACGTCAGAGCTGATTGTTTGGCTCACAGTCATGGGCACAAACAAAAACAAACACAATGTTGCATAAAGATGATAATTACGAACATGAACAAGTTGTAATTGCAACAGATGATACGTGTGCATCCGGGGGCATAGTTAAAGGCTCCGAGTAAACTTCCAACTTGCGTAAGGCGAAGTGTTACTCGACCATTTCACACATAAATAAAAGATTAGCTGTATTACCGGACTTTTCAAACAAACCTCGACATTTCAACCAACTTTTCAGCGCCTTGATGGCTTGCTTGCCCACTGGAATGGTGCGTGCCTTGTTACCTTTACCCACGACGGTCACCAGTCTATCCGCATAATCAATACTGTTGAGGTTCAACGAAACCAGTTCGGACAAACGCAAACCGGATGAATACATTAATTCCAATATGGCGCGGTCACGATGATCCAAAGGATCGTCTTCATTGAATTCCAGTAATTGTGAAAACGCTCGTAAAAAACTAAAAGTTCTAGTTGCCTCTTTCAGTACCCAAAAAATTAGAGGGCAACTGGGCCTCCTCCCCCTCCTTTTTCCCAAAATCGTTCCAACAAAACTATGGGAAAGCCATTTAGCCAAATAAATAAATATGCAAATTTCGTTTTAATTATTCATCTGCGGAGGGCCGAAATCAAAACATGGATAACTAAAAAACGTTCAGACACTAAATAAAAAAAAAAGTTTTTTAACTGAAAGTTAGGCAAAAGAAAATACTATTGTAGAGGTTCAGTTATGGCTTCAGTTATGTCAGAGATTTGAAGTCTCACAGAATTTCTATCCATACAAACAATAATACTCCTTTTCATCCAACCAAAATTCAATAGTAGTAATATTAAGGACTTTTTACCAAAAATGCTATTCATTGCCAATTTTTTAAGTGTGGTATATTCAGATTTTTACAAAATTGAAATTGCAAATTTAAACACAGGACAGTACTAATCAATGTACAATTGGTGGTAATTTCCCCCTCCCCGGTCTACTTTCTGGTAGGAAGACAGTACTAATTGAATTTATCTATGACTTTTTCTGAACTGCCAACTGTTAGGAAGAAATGTTGGAAGGAAGCCAATTTTCAATATTAATTTCGACGGTCTATCAAATTTAAACCCAAACATCACACTTTTTGCATATCATATGCATATATATTGGTCTTCTTCAGTCCTGTTTTTAAATAATTTTTATTAACTATGATTACGTTTTTAGATCAGTTTCAGAGAGAAAGTTTAAGTTTGTCCTGAAACCTACCTAATGTAGCTTGCCTGTGGCCTTGCGGGATGTCGTAAAAACATGAATGAAAAAAAAACATGAATCAAATAGATAAAATATTCAAGTTTAGTGGATGAAGACTTGATATTTGTATTTTGACAATATCTAGTAGTGTATTCGGCTTATGTGATCGAATATAACCAATTTCTTCGCTTACATTTTTTATTATCCATCCATATGTTAAAATTTCTTTCTTTTATGCCTTTCGTCGTCTTATAAATATGTGAAAAAATGATTTTAAAAAATTTCGCTTTCAACGACGCTCTTCAGAAACTCTCCTCCCACAACAACAAATAACATTTTAATCAGAAAGAGAAGTCAATCAACCGAAATTGCCTAGAACGTACAGGGTCTACAATTGTAGAGATTGGGATAATATGGGTTAATTGATGCCAAACAGTAGATTCTAGGGCTTTCCATTTATGATGTCTCCTTAACTATCAGGTTTATAAAAATGTAAAGCCTAATTTGTAGTTGTCACGTACGTTTAACTCAAGATACAGAGGTTTATAAGTACCGTTGTTGCACTTACCGATTCAAACACAAGCGCGACCTATTCCATGTTTATCCACCAAATGTAATAGTTCTGTTCACCCTGACGAGGGTTGATAACAGGTGTACAGACGGGGGTTTAAATATACACTTTGTAGGGCTAATTCTCAATACATACTTGGTCAATAAAGCCGTCTGCTTAAATCTATTAAACCCCCGTCCGGATCCTCGAGATCCAGCTGGGCACATAGCCTAGCTAGTGGTAGGGTATCCTCCTCCTCAGAGTCGACATGTAACTGTGGCTGTGGTACCTGGGCCCACAACAGTGGTGGGTGCAGCCTCATTATGGAGCATTCCATAATGTTTGAAGCACTTTTGAACAGTTACTAGGGTGATTTTGTGGACACTGCTAAGTAGACATGCTAAGGTGTAATTTTCCCCTCCTTTTCATCAATCACATGAATCACATATGTCAAAACAGATAGAAAAATGTCAGGGTATCACAGCGAAACTGATCACCAGTAACCTATGATAAAAGATTAGATGGACAGTAAATAATTTTGTTAAAAGGAGGGGAATTTTAAACTTTGTACAGTAGGTACTAATGCTATTCATCTGTGTTATTTTTCAGAGATCAAGCATGGATAGAGAGGAGCCAGCTGGGTCATCACTGTCATCACCAAGAATGGATGACCATCGACCACCAGCTATAGCAAAAATGGGTAGAAGTGAGAGGGGCTGAGTTAAGGAAAGGATGATTTTTTTTGCCAAAAGTGTCCGAAGAAAGGGATCCTGTACTATGAAAATGAACTCGATAAAATTCCCCTCCCCCTGACTCATCCCAATCACCCGTCGTTTCGCTATTCTCCATCACATCACCTTCTTTGAGCTTCTTTAGAATGCAGCAATCCATTTTCCCTACGTAAATGTCGACACACCCGTGGCACGTATTTAAAAGCTAAAGTCATTTATAAACTAATGTGAAATGAAAGACCAGAACATAATTTACACTTTACTGAAAACAAAACACATTTAAATTTTTTCACTTTGTTTTTACTAGTTTAAAATTTTTTACTAGATATATGAAGGGGGAAGTCCTCCCACTTGCATTCCGATTATAGCGCGAGCATGTAGTGCCCTATTTGAGAACAACTAGAGATTGGAGGGCGAGCAGTCCTTCTTTCAAATCCATTCATTTTCCAAACACATACAGTCAAAATTTTGAGACAGTCAGTTTTTTTTTTTGCAAGATATAATTGAAAACTGTCATATATTGACTCATGCAATTCTAGGAAAATTTGGTGGGCGGCAATTTCCACCATGCGGTTTGTATCAGCTAAGCCTATGCTTAAACAGAATTTGAGACTTATTATCAAGCAATTGCTGTAACTGTAGATAGGCAATAGTAGGCTACAGTTCAAGACAAGTGTTAGTTTGTTATATATCTCTTCTTTTTGAGCTTTTATTTGTTGAATTCAGATGCTGCTATTTTAGCAAAACTTTGTGATTAGAAAAGTCAGATGGAATCAGTCCCTCCAGATGTGAAATCTTACTTATGGAACTAAATTTGGTGTTCAACTCAGAAACAAGATGATCCAAAAATGGAATGTGTATTGCCACCTTGTAATACTGTTCTGCATCTTGACCTGGTAACTGGACATTAGCCTTTTGAGTCTGTCGGCTGCATGATTCGAGTAAGATTATTTCTTCTCCTAATTGCAATGTGCAATGTGTGGCTTGTGAAGATGCATATACTTTCAAAGAGGGAGGGGTTGAAGAGGGGGCAATCCATTTCATACACGTAATAGTTTCTGTTCGTTTTTAATTTTAATGTTGCTCTTTACTTTCAGTTGAAAAAACTGTTTTTTAAAATTTAATTTCTGGTCGATTTTAAGTAATGTTAGGAAATCTCGCCCCACCTCCACGGAAATATCCTCCTCCCCACGGAAATATCCTCTAGACAATTCAGTCCCGGTGAAAATTTACCCCGGTCAATTACCCTTAAATACTCCACGTGTGTATGTATCGCAGCAAGACAGAAGCTTGAAGTAATTTTGAGGGTGGGCGGTCGATGTTAGCAATATGTGTCGGTCCGAAGGTTTACATTAATTAATTGGCATCAGACCTTCATTCTCGGCAATGGTTTGAAATTATCAGAGTTTCAAAATGCAGTCAACGTTGCAGTAAATTGTAGCAAAGTAGGTGTCACAAGATACAAGTGCGGGTACCAAATATATCTTGAGAATAACCTTGTGTACGAACTATTAAGGTCATATATCTGTGTGTTGTTCACACGTACACTTGTGTGCATATATCTTTGTATTGTGTACAATTACACATATGTGCATATATCTGTGTATTGTTCACACACTCACATGTGTGCATATTACCTGTGTGCTGTGCATACGTACACATGTGTGCATATATCTGTGTATTGTGCACACGTACACATGTGTGCATGTATTTTTGTATTCACCTATGTTACGTATGACTACTAACCTTAAAAGACACTGACTATCAAACTGCAGTAATTTCAGATCTAATTATTTGATAAAATGGCTCATAGGTCAGGTTTATGACCCCATGCCAGTCGAAGTATCGGGTATCTAAGCAACTTAAATAATGAATACATCAATTAGGAGATTATGTCATTAGGCCCATAACCTCTTCTTTAATATAATGCGTGTTCTAAGAGGATGCATTTTTCCTCAAAAAATGTCTCATTCACAAAGATATAGACAATTTTTTCCAAGAACAATGTTTGTGTTAGAGTATTACGAGACTGAGTGAGTGAGTGAGTGAGTGAGTGAGTGAGTGAGTGGGTGGGTGAGTGAGTGAGTGAGTGAGTGAGTGAGTGAGTAAATGAGTAAATGAGTGAGTGAGTGAGTGAGTGAGTGGGTGAGTGTATGTCTCAATGAATGATAAAATGGGTGAGTGACAGAGAGAGAAAATACGATGGTACGATGGTATGAAAGTAAGTGATGGTATGAGGTAGTGAGCTAGCGAGCGTGGAAGAGGGAGAGAGATAGTGAGCGAGCGAATTGATTGAACTTCAACTAACTCCAACTCCAACGCCCACTCTAATTAGAACTGATACGTTACGCTAATTACACACGGAGCTGATAAGAGCATAGGTTCGATCCCAGTGTCCAGCACCTCTGTGTGTCCTTGAGTGAGTCACTTTGCCTCAAATTCCTCTCACATACAGGTGTAGCAAACCGCATGAGTATAATAAGCTATTAGAAAGAGCACTATGTGCCTTCACCTTCATGAGAAGGATGAATTTTTTAAGATATATTATTATTACTATTATTATTATTATTATTATTATTATTATTATTATTATAATCTGACCACGGTTGAGAGCGGTCACGTTCTCTTCTGGCTCTGAAGTTTAACTGCGATTTATCAAGATACATGCATTATTCAACGCTAATTTTTTACACTTAATAATCTGTCAATTACACGTTATCGTTATGCAAGGATGTTCAATAAACTTTTGGTTCCTTTCACTTGTTATTTGTTCATTTTGCCGATTAAATTTTCAAAGTAAATGAAACTTGGTCGGAAGAACAAGCACAAGTCCTAGATACGAGATTGACATAACTGGTCCACATCTGCTCTCTTTGGTTGAGTTGGGAGGGGGGGTGTAATTCGGAAAAACTAGAAAAATTAGGAATTTTTAACTTACGAATGGATGATCAGATCGTACTAAAATCTGATATTTAGAATAATCTTGTGCTTTAGAACTCCTGTTTTAAGTCCCGATCAGATCAGGTGACATTCAGGGAGTTGGAGGAAGAAACCTCTCATACATTTTAGAAAATAATTTTCTCAAAATCTAAAATATCTTGCCTAAATACAACGTATAGATGTAGAAATACGTAAAAGATACTAAAAGCCCTTAAAAACCAAAATGAAATTCAAAAAGTATGTTTTAAGGCCTTTTTACAAAATTTTTGAAATTTTTGAATATTGCACAAGATTTCATAGCCATAGATGACGTCATTCACACCAAATTAAAATTTTTTTTTTCAATTTGTTGGAAAAGAGTTAAACTATATTCTAAATTTAGGCTGGTTTTGGGCTGGTTTTCAAGAAAATTTGTGCGGGAAAGAGAAAAGCCACCTGGCAACCCTGCATCCAACACATATGGCTAATGTAAACATAATAGGGAACTAACTAAATTACCATATAATATGATGTGGGCGTCAAAGAAACCCTTACCAACCCTACCCTCCGACCAGCGTAATCCAGCTCTGCAATGAGAAAGGTTCTCATAAGCTGTAGTTAAAAGCAGTTGCAAACGAGAGAAACTTTATCACCACAACATTAGAAGATCATAAAACTCAGTTATTCTTCTTCAAAGTTTTAACTTTCGCCAACAACCAGAAAATTCAGAACCAAATAAATTGTCTTCCCTCCCCCCCTCATTATTTCCCAAAAGCATATCTAGAGAAAAAACAGCCAACTAAGAATCCGTTAGATCAAAGCACATTTACAGATGGATTGACTTAAAGTATTTATCAAATGCCATAAAAGTAACATTGGAAAGCTACATGATTTGCGTTTAATGGAGGGGGTCTTGTTGCCCTCAAATCTTTTAGGTCACTTAAAAAGGGCACTGGAACTCTTAATTTCCATTTTAATGAGCCCTCTCCCGATATTCTAAGACCGCTAGGTCTATACAATAGCCCCTGGGAAGAACATACAAAAAACAAATAAATGAACACGCATTCGTTATCTTTCTTCTGGCAAGAAATACAAAATTCCACAATCTTGCAAATAGGAGCTTAAAACCTCTATAATACGGTTTTCTGATACGCTGAATTAGTTTGAATACACTAGATGCGTAAATTCTATGTTGCACAAAGCGTTCAAAATAGGCTCATGACGCATATTTGACATGGATTGGATGCACTAGATGCGTACATTCTATGGTGCACAAAGCGTTCAACATTGGCTAATGACGCATATTTGACATAGACTGTATACACTGGATGCGTACAATCCAAGTTGCACAGGGCGTTCAAAATAGCCTTATGACGCATATTTGACATAGAATGAATACACTAGTTGCGTACATTAATGCAAAAATATGTAGATATTTTAGCTCCACTTGTCTCGGGCGTGTGCACTTAATAAGGCGCGCGAGGAATAAATGTTCAGTACCCTTCCACTTCAATAACTTAAGCTTAAAAGTTATCACCTTTCCTTACGTATTGCACGGTTTGACACATGATGTATGCATTAGAAGCCGACTCCTTAATATTGAGCATAGTTACATACAGTACAACATACAATACCGACGGTGAATGTTCAGAACTTTCGATCTGGTCGGATTAGACATAGATTTGACCGCAAGTTTGATGTCAGAGTACCCCTCTCACATTTGGTCTTGGGAAACCAACAAGTACTAAGTTTCTGCTTACTGAGAGTGGATTATCAACAATGGATGAAAGATAATGATATCTTTTAATAAATTATCTGATAAAAAATGAAGCCAATAGCTCATATACCCTGCATAACTGGTTCAGAAATCTATCCATAAATAGAGGCATTGCAAACGAATTTGCCAGTACCCAGAAAAAACACCCAGTTTCAATTATGGTCTTGATGGTCAATCTTGAATTATGGTCAATTATGGTCAATTATGGCAGGCTTGATTTTGCAGCAGTCTGATTTCAATGCTAGCTGAACATACAGAGGGAGTCTATGATTTATATGTCCGACAGTGAATAGGCAGTCCAATAATAAAAGAAAATAGTACTAACGTACTAACTCTCATTTGTGATACGAAAAGATTGATTTGGTTTTAGTAACACAACAAAACATTCAGCAACAAGATCAAATACTGCTCAGTCGGCCACCTTCGACGACGTCCTCGGCGTCGTGGGCGAGACGGTGAACACGACCGTCGACCTGCTGCTGCTGCGACCGCTCGGAATCGGCCGCCTCGCGTTCGGCGCCGGCGTCGCGATGCCCCTCTCTTCGACGCTGAATCTGATCGGGCTGCCCTTCGGACAGGACACCAAGGTCTTCGTCGAGGATTGGGACCGCTACGTCGTGGAGCCCGCCGAGTACACCTTCAAGCGGCGCGTCGGCAAGGACCCTTCCTTAGTGCCTCCCGCCTCTATTGGGGCATTGAGCAGCGAACTTCCTCCATGCCTCAACGTCTGCTGCAGCATTTTCAGCTGAGTCCCATGTGATGCCAGCTAACTTCAGACTTCCTCTTCTCCTTGTCCCTCCTACATGGCTCCATTTCATAGCTATTTTTAAGGCGAGTGTCATTTTCTGTCAGGATATGCCCAGTTAATTTCAGGCGCCGAGTAGTGACTATTGCATGTAAGGGTTTTGACTCATCCTCCATATATCGAAAGACCTTAGAAGGAAACTGGTGTATATGCAATGACGAAAAAGTAAGAATGGTAAGCCAAACTGAAATTGACTTCTCAGGTATGACTTTCTTAGTTCTTAAGAAGTGTTCATAGGGAATTGAAATGTACATTAAAATATTGCTGTATTTTTTTTTTATTTATTACACATAAACTTTATGTCTTTTCAAGTCAGTCATATAGAAGAATGACTATATATGGAAATCCTCGAAACAATCTGACACTTAATTAGTCGCTAGTATCTACAATTTTCCAGGGACAGGCCAGGATGTACAGTTGGGCCCACTAAGTACAGGCTTAGGGGATGCACAATGCAAGGGGGTGCAATAAATTATCACTAAGAGATTTTTTAAATAAAAACTGGACTTTTGTGATTTATTGTCACAAGTGTGCTCTGGTGTATATATTGTGCCAGGTGTGCTCTGCTGCTGTGCTGCCTATTCACAGAAAAGTGATTTTAAAACAACACTGAAATTCCATGGCCATCTAGTGTATCAAAACTATGTCAAATATGTCTTATTAGCCTATTTTGAACGCTTTGTACACCATGGAATGTACGCACCTAGTGTATGCACATTATGTCAAATATGCCTTATTAGACTATTTTGAACGCTTTGTGCACCATGGAATGTACGCATCTAGTTTATGCAAACTATGTAAAACATGCCTTATTAGACTATTTTGAACGCTTTGTGCACCATGGAATGTACGCATCTAGTGTATCAAAACTATGTCAAATAAAACAAAGAAGAAGAAACAAAAGCAGTTAAAAATTAAGAAACTAAGCAAAACATTAGCGAAACAACACAAATTTCCGATAAGGAAGCTGCATTGCGAAACGGTTAAGTTTGAAAGCGATTCTGACGATTGCGCAGTTGATTTGGACAGTTATAGTGATGAGAGTCTGCATGTTGGGAATGTCGAGGTAGAAATTTAACCATCAGTCGAATTTCAGGTCACTTTGAGGTGTCACTTCTGTGACCTGAGAACCCAGTTATGGATTGCTATAGCCTATATTAGATGCTGATACTAATATGTAGGTATAGACATATCTGCGTGGAAGATATTCATTAACCTTTCAAGTTTTTCCAAGGCTTAAATTCAATTACTGATACTATAGATATGATAAAGACAGCATACAAACCTATCACTTAGATAGACGTACTTAACCCTAACTTACATGGGGGGGCCTAGTAGGCCCGCGGCTACACATTTCAGCTCATAACTTTTAAGAGGCTGGCACGATTGACACTGTAGACATGACTAATGACATTCTAGAAAAGCTAGATTCATTCCCTCTATATTCAAAATATAACTACTGGTATATTACGGATATCTACTTTAAAAACAGTTCTAGGAAAATTCCCTCCCAGAAAACTCCCTCCCGGAGAACTCCCACCGGATTATTCCCTCCCGGAAAACTCCCACCTAGGAAAACTCCCTCCCGAAAATTCCCTCCCTGAAAATTCCCTCCCGGAAAACTCCCACCGGATTATTCCCTCCTTGAATGACACATTATCAACAGTGTAATATTTGTTATATATCAACAGTTTGTAATCAATTCTTAATGAAAAACGTTTCTTGAGTTGTTTCCAGGCGTTTTAAAAATTGTCCCTTCTGAATTTGAGGCCTCGAGTTGCTTAGCTTGTTGCTTAGATTTTGGAGCAAATCGATGCCTCACCCTTAAGCAACTGAGTTGCTTATAAACAAAGGTGTAGCATGAGGTCTTTAAATCATAGTGGAGAGGGTGTAAAGTGAATTCAGCTAAATAAGGGGGGGGGGGAGGGCAAAAAGATCTAGGGACTAAATCCCCCTAATTGGAGCCACGTGTTTCCTGTATTTAGCATCTGAGTCTTCAACCCACCACAACCGTGTATATACACTTTATTCTGTTTATTCAAATGAGCTGTTCAGAAGTCGAATCTTTTAGCGCGATTACCTAATTTTTTGGATTTTTAATGTCAAATTACTTGATTGATTCCAAATTACAGTGGTCTTAATCAAATTTCCTTGGGGGTAGAATCGAGGTAGCTGCGATCTAATAAAGGACGTACCTCGGCCAATAGACAAATGGGAAATTGAATACACATTGAGGAACAAAATCACTAGTGGTAGCTGCGAGCTAGTAAAGAACAAACCTCGGCCAATAGATAAATGTGACATTGAATACACGTTGAGGAGCAAAATCACTAAATCAAAGATCACTAGTGGTAGCAACAAGCTAGTTAAGTACTAACATCAGCCAATAGTAACACCCCAAAATTAGTTATTTTGATGACACCGTAAAACATCTAATTCCAGGGTAAAATACAAAATTATTACATATTCTAAGTAAAGCCTACGACCTGCTTTCATAAGTAAGTAGGGGCACCGATCGCTCAATATACGAGCGCCTTTCAGGCCCTGAAGCCCTAAACGGCTGTGCAGTTCGTCTAAATGGTAGAGCAATATATGTGAGCAAGTATATCTCTGACAGTACCTTATACTACTACTACTGCTAACAACTAACTACAAAACCAAGTCACGTGAGGTCAACTGAGCTAGGTGACCTCCGATGCTAACATACTCCTATTTCTCTAGTCGCCACATTAGCTCCCAATCATCCACCGTTGGACATCGACATTCAGCTCAACGCAATTGGAGACCAGCCTCTCTGCGCAATGTAACTTGACCAAGGAAGAACAGCTCTCCGGCCCGTCATCAATCCAAATCCCATTAAAGTTAGAAAGTATCATCGAGAAGAGACGATTTGAAATGTTAGCTATGAAAAGAACACTAGAGAAATAGAAAGTAAAAAAGATTAAGGCATTAATTTTCGATAATTTTTTCTGAGAAAGTAGCCTATTAAAAGAATGGAAATTCATGATGAAAGAAGGTAATCAGTTATTAACTTTTATAAGATTCAGATAACCTTCTCGATAAAGTTTTGACTGAGCTGTTTCTTGTGAGGCTGTCTTGGAAAGTAGACCTAGCTGAGTTATGGAATGAAACTTTCTGAAATAAATGCAGATTTTTAAAAATTACTCCAGGAAGTTATTTTGAAGACAGTTCTTTATAGAATTTGGCTGCTTCCTCAAGGATTGTATGGGGATCTGCTGAAATTGATCCATTACATTGTAATTTTTGGATATTGCATTTTGAAGTACGATTTTTTTCAAGACTGAAGAAATACGAGGAAGGCTGTTCATATTCAGAAAAGAACTTTTCTTTGGAACGAATTTTTGCAATGTCTTGTTTAAGGTGAGAGATACGTTCTAGAATTCGGGGTGTTTTTGTTAGGGATTGAAGATGATGAATTTCAATACTGGGTATTTCCAAAATCTAGGAGACAATTTTCTCCTCCCTTTTGTCACCCAGATCAAAATCCCGACTCTTTAGTCATTGTCCACCATGAAGAATTGTCTGTCAGTCACTTAGACAGCAAAAGTATTTTACATCTTGAAGAACAGTCAAGATTAGTCAAGACAGTGACAGTTGACAAGACAGTCAAGATGTTCCGCTGGATTAAAAGAGACGAAGCTGCTCAGTGAACTGAATTTGGTAATTTTTCTTACTGGTTCAGGACAATCATAAGCAAAAAATTGAAGCAAAGACCATCACTATCGAGATACTCAGACTTATTCACTTGCTTAAGAGCTCGGAGTGTAACACCAGATTCCACCGATAACACTTGAGATTGGTTGATAGGAATTGTGTGAATTGAGTAAACAAGTTTTGTACAAGGATTTTGGAGGTTAACATTAAATGAAAGCAAAATATTTTTTTATAATGAGAAATGAGGTCACGCAGCCGAAGAGACGAATTAATTGGAGAGTGTATGCAAACTATGTCAAATATGCCTTATTTGAATATTTTGAACGCTTTGTGCAACATGTAATGTACCCATCTAATGTATGCGAACTGTGTCGAATATCTCTTATTAGCCTATTTTGAACACTTTGTGCAACATGTAATTTACGCATCTAGTCTATGCAAACTATGTCAAATATGCCTTATTAGCCTATTTTGAACACTTTGTGCAACATGTAATGTACGCATCTAGTCTATGCAAACTATGTCAAATATGCCGTAAAACAAAGCAGCAAGGATCTTGACGATGTCATCTGTATTGATTGAGGGATTACTTTCATTCGTAAATACATACTTTATGCTGAATGTGCCTGTATTGGTATGTCTTTGCAACGTAAAAACTTTCAAGACGGAAAAGAGGAGAGCAATGTTCAAAACAATGCATTTAGAACAAAGTACATTGTGAGCATTGTCACGCAGATAACTTATTAGCAGCTCTTTAATCGGAAGAAATGACTGGTCAAGAATCTGCTAAGAATGTAAGAAGCAACATTAAAAATTAAAACAAGCAGAAATAATTTCGTATATGAGGGGGGATTCCCCCTCCTCAATACCCCTTTCTTGACACTAATTTCTGTTTGTCTCAATACTGCTTTCTGTACGCTAATTTCTGTTTATTTCAAGTTTTAATGTTGCTCCTTACTTGCAGTAGGAAAAACTTGTTCCTTTTTTTATTTAGTTTTACAAGACTTGACGGCGCAGCAGTAAGAATGCTTGCCTTTGGCCAGGTAAAGTGTTGTATATATTCCAAGGAATCTCTCTGTTATCTTTATAGAAGGATTTTGCGGCACTCTACAAAGCTCTCCGAAAAATTTGAGACTCGAAAAAGGTAGCAGAGGCATTTTTTCAGACTTTACTGGTGTTCTTAGTGAATTAATCTCAGAGGAAACCTACAAGATGTATTATTTTCAGGCACGGATGCTGTCTCATCTTGTTACAATACTAATTTTAGCTATTCGGATTTAGTAGTTAGAACTACCTGCTGTCTTTTGGTGCTATTCTAAACGGATTGTGCACCATGGAATGTTCGCATAACAAGCATTCAAGTGTCACTAAAAACAGCTCTTGGTGCTATTCTAAACGCTTTGTGCACCATGGAATGTACGCATTCCAAGTATACTAGTGTCACGAAAAACAGCTTTTAGTGCTATTCTAAACGCATTGTTCACCATGGAATGTAAGCATTCCAAGCATGCAAGTGTCACTAAAAACAGCTTTTGGTGCTATTCTAAACGCATTGTGCATTAAAAAAAAAAAATAATAGCAGTTACGGTAACTGTTCCAGGAACAATTTATTGCTAAATAGAAACGTGTATTCGAAACCCCTTTCACTCACACTCTCAACGTCCACGGAGATTCATCTGTGAAAACAAGTATTCCCAATTTCTATCAGACTTTTATTTGGGCAGCTAAGTTTCACAAAGAACAAATAAATAAACGTCTTAATGCAAGTTTATGAAACATAAAAAAATAGCTTTATTTACAATTTAGTCGGCTCCGCATTGTGCACCATGGAATGTACGCATTCCAAGTATGCAAGTGTCACTAAAAACAGCTTTTTGTGCTATTCTAAACAGATTCTGCACCATGGAATATACGCATTCCAAGTATGCAAGTGTCACTAAAAACTCTTTTGGTGCTATTCTAAACGCATTGTGCACCATGGAATGTACGCATCCCAAGTATGCAAGTGTCACTAAAAGCAGCTTTTGGTGCTATTCTAAACGCATTGTGCACCATGGAATGTACGCATTCAAGTTATGATAAGTAAAACGCCAAATGTGGAAACTTCATTGACAACGTTTCGTCTAACAGACTTCTTCAGGTCACTAGGGAAACGTTGTCAATGGAGTTTCCACATTTGGCGTTTTACTTATAATTCTTTCATGGGACAAGTGTTGCAACAGTTGAAGATCTGAATTTATGTCTTTCATTTATTCCATAACCCCATTTAGAAAGTCCCCCCTTTTTTAGGACCCACTATAACTTATCATGTCCCTTACTACATAGAGAACAGAACAGAATTGGTTGGCGTGAGAAGGGGAACGTCAGCAGTGGGTATGATGGCTGTTAGACGAAGACAACAAAAAAGAAGGCGAAGAAGGAGGCGAAGAAGGCGAAGAGTTCGAAGAGGCGAAGAAGGCGAAGAGTTCGAAGAGGCGAAGAAGAAGACGAAAACGAAGAAGAAGAAGAGGAAGTTTATGGTTTCCTAGATCAATGGTCAACTAAAATCCCTGTCCCATGGGTGCCATCTGGTGTTATATGGTACCAAAAGCTGTTTTTAGTGACACTTGCATGCTTGGAATGCGTACATTCCATGTTGTACAATGCGTTTGGAATAGCACCAAAAACTGTTTTTAGTGACACTTACATGCTTGGAATGCGTACATTCCATGGTGCACAATGCGTTTGTAATAGCACCAAAAGCTGTTTTTAGTGACACTCTCATGCTTGGAATGCGTACATTACATAGTGCACAATGCGTTTAGAATAGCACCAAAAGCTGTTTTTAGTGACACTTGCGATTTTGTTTTGCTTTCGGAATCAGACATAAGCCTCTTTTTGACATACAGGTCTCGTTTGCAAGTTCTATTTGCTCAAGGTCTCAAGGTCCCACTGATCTCTAAAAAAGACTGGATCGAGCATTCTATTGTTTGCTGGTGTAAATAAATATTGTCAGCGTAAAGCACGGTTTACACTAAGTTGCAACAGGTTGCTGGTTGCTGCAACCTGCAACTTGTTGCAGCGTATCTGTCATGTTTACACATAGAAAAATCAATCACCATCAATTATATCTGGACAGGAACTACGACCAGATATGATCATAAAGAAGGACTCGATGTTATATGTGCTTAAACTTACTGTGGGTTTCGAAACAAATTTGGCAAGAAATTATGAAAGCAAATCAAAGAAGTATGCAGACTTATGTGATAATTTAAGAAAACCTATAACGTGCAATACATTGATTGGTCTATGAGTGCCATTGGAGGAATTGCGTCAGAAAGCAATTTTTTCATGGAAACGATGAACAGTCTTCGTCGGGTTCATCAGCACAGCAGACCTTCGCCACTTTCGAGAAGAAAAAACGTTTTAATGGCAAGTGTCATTTCTGCGGTAGGGAAGGCCATATGGAGAAACAATGTTTCAAGAAACGTAGGCAAAAGGATGCGGCGTCAGACGGGAAAACAGGAGTTTCCCTCATCAACACTTTGTTCAGCATTCCCCAGGGTTCCTTGTATTTTCTGCTGAATACGAAGGGGTTGGATTTTTTGGTTGACAGTGGCAGCACCAGATAACAGTAGTACCCCAACTGAGGGAAGAGCTTTCCAGTGATATCGAAATCAAATCCAAAACTGTTTTAATTTCTTAAAATGAAAAGGATCTCTTTTAAAAAATTTCAGGCGTCAACAAAACGATATTGTGCATCCAATTCTAAAATTTTCCAATCAATCTTATTTGCCTCTGAGCAACCCGTCCCTAGAATCATAAAAAGATCTGACCTGAGATCATGCTTAATTATTTATTTTATTGAAGGCTTTGAAAAGGGTTTAAATGTAAGGGGAAGCATTCATTTAACAAAGCTTTAACAATGAATCCCTGTGATGTCAACGTTTTCGTTACACGGTCTTCCTTGGAATTACGAATTTCTTTAATCACTGCTTTACAATAATAATAATAATAATAATAATAATAATAATAATAATAATAATAATAATAATAACGATTTTGGTGTGGAGAGTTAACTTCCATCCAACGGGTCCCCAGGTGGCGGATAGGGGATAGGCCTTCAGATATGGAGGCTAATGAGTTCCTTCTAAATATCTAATTTCATTAAGGTCTGGTCACCCGTTCTTAAGTTAAAAATACCTCAATTTTCGTAATTTTTTCGAATTGACACCTCCCCCCCAAATTCCCTCAAAGAGAGCAGATCCTTCCCAATTATGTCAATCACGTATATAGAACTTCTGGTTATTCTTCCCATCAAGTTTAATCCCGATCTCTACACTCTAAGTGTTTTCCAAGATTTCTGGTTTCCAAGATTTCTGTTTCCCCTTCAACAATTTGTATCTATAAAGAGCTCATTATCATTAGTAAAAAGAGCAACATCATATCCTCTTTGTTTCCAATGAAGACAACACTTCAGGGTTTTATAAACACTGGGGTTTTCATACAGGGTTTCATCGAAATGTGACTCTAATAAACTCTTGGATTTTTCTGCCTCTTCGGCTTTCTGAAAAACCATCCCCGTCTTCTTGTTTTCCGGTACCTCCATTATATAATTTATAACGTTTCGGATAATGGGCGAGTCTTTGTGTGTATATTTCCCAATAACCATTACTACATGTAAACACTGGTCAAAGTTTATAACTTGCAGCCCCTCCCACGGGGACTGTAGGGGAGTAAGTCGTCCTCAAAGACGTAATTATTAGGTTTTTCGACTATGGTGAATACAATGTTTGTCTCAGAAATTTTGATCCAGCGACTTTGGGGAAAAAATGAGCGTGGGAGGGGATCTAGGTGCCCTTAAGATTTTTTGGTCACTTAAAAAGGGCACTAGAACTTTAAATTTTGGAGCAAAATTATAGGGGGGGAGGGGCAATGTGACAAGGGCACCAATGAACAAAATCTGCGGGGGAGATGTGACAAAGGTGCCAATAATTGACCAAATTGACAAATTTATGCTAAAAGATGAGTGAAAAACAGAAAAAGAGGGTACCGGAAAAAACAATCTTGGGTTGGGGGCCATGTGACAAAGGTGCCAATAATTGACCAAATTGACAAATTTATTCTAAAATAGAGTGGAAAAAAAGAGAAAGAGGTTACCAGGAGAGCCATTTCCTTCACTAAGTGCCTTGCATTCTTATAGTTGTTTTTAACAAGAGTTGGTAAAACTTTAAGTCGGTAAGTTTAATTGGGGATTGTTGCAAGAAGTGAGTCAGCAATCGCTTAAAGTTCTTTGAAAATCCGTCATGTGTCGGCAATCACCTATAGCGTTCTAGTAGCATATTTAGCTCCTGTCCCTTGTCACATTGCCGCTTAAAAAGTGGATTTATCAAAACAAAGAAGAGTACTCTCCCCCCCCCATCGAGGGGGTCGCTGCCCAAAAGGTCGCGATCGTCCAAGGTCCAGTAAGCTACAGGTTGGGGAAGGGCCACTCCGTTCCCGCTCAGTGTGTTGGCCCTGAGTGTCGCACCGAAACTTTCGTTGCCGTCACTATCGATCGAGGTGAGGCGCAGTTGATAGGAGGTGAGTGGCGGTAAACCGGCCAGGCTATGGGAAACAGCGGTAACCGGCAATTCGGTTGGAACCGGATTGTCATCAATGTAGAGTCGATAACCGTGGCTGCGTTTAAAAGCAGGGATAGGGATGTCATAGGATTTGTTGATAGGTCACTACTACTATCAGCTGACCGTGTTGATGTCAATCAGCAGTCTGTTATTCATGCGAAAATAACGCATCAATGGAATTATCTCTGATTCGAATTAATTATCTGATTGTCTGAATGGAGTGCTCAGAGACATCTAAACCTAACTTCCTGAGACAGAAAACCTAACTTTCCTTCAGTCAAGGCCTCTAAAGGCTAAAATGAGTGCAAATCCATAGACGCTCAGGGATTTGTATCCAGTAATAGCTTATGCCGCCGACATTCGTTCCTGAGGTTGTGCAATTGGTTTCTCGATTCACAGCAAACAAAAAGAGCCGACTCGGCAATCCAAGTCGGCTCTAAAAAAGCGAAGGTCAATCGGTCTATTGCTCGATCAACTGCGTTGGATAAATGTCCTTCAGCAAGTCCTGGAGCTTCGTCCGACCCCGGTTGATGCGACTTTTGACCGTACCCATCGGGAGCCCTACAAGTTAGCATTTGCATTTCTCATGCATATTTCATGTATTTCACCTTTCTAGCATCAGGTACATTGAAGAGGACATTGTCACTAAGTGGCTTAGCAACAGCAATTGATTACTTGCATATCAATAAACAAATGGTGCTCCCATTTATCCCACCGAAATTTCCAGCCCAGTTATCAAATGATAACAGACTGATAAAGCCTTCTGAATACTTGAAATCGCTTAATTCGAAAAAGACATTTAGAAAACTAAGTGAAACGCAGGTTAAGTTCAGCATGGCAACCTCAGGCGCGTTTGCAACTTAACAAAACCACTGAAAACATAGAACAGTCTTCTAAATTAAAATATATTAGAAAATTGTTTATGCCGTAAATGTAGGCCTAATCAATGAAGTCTGAACTAAGGATCTTCACCCGTTTGAGGCCTTAGGTTTGGCATAGAAACGAAAATAAACAGGGCTACCGCTGTGATGTTAATAAAACGTGTGGGGAAACTGGTGAGGACTTTTTTCCTTCCATGGTCGTGTCCGTGCAAGTGTCTGGTGTGGATAAAATAAATTTGTCAAGGCCCCTTTCGGGGTACTTCCTTCACAAGAATAAATCAACATCATCTGGAATCTGTGCTTTCTGGGACTACAACCTTGCAGGTAAAGCATTCGATAAAATGTAAACTTTTTGCATATTTTCAACGTTATAAAAGTTTTCAAATTCCGATTTTGTTACATTTTCTGAACATTAGAGAGGACGCCAACAAGGAAGCTACAATTATGACAATGGGCAACTTTTATCAAGGGAGATTATGGAGCTGTTCAAACAACAGGAGGAAATATTCTTCAGTTTGTAGATACAGATGGAAAAAGAGTAGCATTACGTGATTTTGCTGTAATTGATACCCATAAAGAACGTGTACAAGATGAGCGTAAAAGTGGTATTTGGTTTACGGGTGAAGGAACTTTACCAACTTATACTGTAGATGAGATCATCAAAGGGATGGAAGCTCACGAGAATGTGTTGGTTCGTACACAAATGCGAAGATATTACCCCCGAAAACTAAAACTTTTGAAATAGAAAAATATCCTTTAATCACATTCTTTACCATATGAAATCATAAAATAGTCAAATATCTTCATTTTTTCCACGGAGGTAGCTATTACCCCCGAAAACTAAAATTTTTTAAATAGGAAAAGAGCCTTTAATCAAATTCTTTACCATGTGCAATCATAAAAAAAGTCTAATATCTTCATTTTTTTTTACAGACGTAGCTATTACTCCCGAAAACTAAAACAGCCGACTATTGCTTAAAACTCCCCTAACGTCTCACAATTGGTATCGGCCTATTTTTGGTTTCAGTGTGTACCTTACTACTAAAGCTGTCAACAGTTTTAAGCTTTCAAACTGGTACATCTTAATAAGAAATTTTTCTACCGAAAAATGGATGACATATACTTTGATCAGCTCATCAAAAAATATAGACCGCTGTAAAAAAAAATCAATCTGGCTTAGTTAAAAATTTGACTTTTTTGCCATAGGCCAAGTTTCTACTAGAACTCGCTACGAGTAGAGTACTTGCAAATCAACCAATCGGCAGAAGAAAGAAAAGATGTCCTAAATACAATATCAATCATTAATACAAACAGATCTTGAAAAAGTTGAATATTCCTTTATACCCAAACAGGGAAGGTACACTCGCTGCAGCAGAGCTTAGAAGTGGAGAAACTATACTGATTTTCGAAGCAAAACACATCAGCTTGGCGGGTCATGATTGCAGAAATAGCTGCAACCAATGAAAGGGCGGACGATCTGGATCGTGCCCTGCTGGCGCAGCAGCGCGAGCGACCACGCCTGCTCGCCCACCTTCAGCACATAGTCCAACGGGGCCAGATCGCCGTAGTAGTCGCCATCGAACAGGAACGGCCAGGACGAGGTGTCGTAGTCGACATAGGGGTTGCGGCCGTATGACCCGGTCGCGCGCGGCGGCACCAGCACCTCGCCGTCCGGGTATCGGTCGGCGAACTCGCGGTACGGCACCACCTGCGACGGCAGCATGGCCAGCAAAAATTTTTGCAATAAGGTTCTGCAACGATTTGCTGTGGGTTTTGACAGCTAATATTGTGATGTGATTGTAATATTTCATGGGAAACTATGCAAAATCTGGTCTACCAGTTTGGTTTCAGTGAGGTAGGATTTTAAAGCAATGTGATTTTTTTATCCTTAGCAGAAACTGTGCAAGATCACATGCAGAAAGTTGCAATTTGAAAGAAATGGTGCATTTTCAGTAGCATCGATTTATGAAAATGCAGGGAGGAAGGATCGGGATGAAACTTGGTGGGTAGAACAAGCAAATATCGTATATACGTGATTGACGTAACCGGCCTGGATTCACTCTCTTTGTGGGAGTTGGGGGGAGGGTTAATTCTGAAAAATTAAAAAAATGAGGTATTTTTAACTTAGGAAAGAGTCAGCAGATATCAATGAAATTTGATTTTTGGAAGGATATCGTGTCTCATAGCTCTTATTTTAAATTCCGACTGGATCTGGCGACATTGGGGGGAAGATGGGAGGGGAGAGCAACTTAGGATGTTGTCAAATGGCATGAGAGATAAAGTCAGCTTTGATTGAATTGTAGTTGGAAATATTATTGACGGTATTGACACTTGGCTATGTTTGGAAGACACCGATAAGGTTGGATCTGGTTGAGTCATAACTATAAAGGTTGAAGACATCGTAACAGGGGTATTTTTGAAAATTTGTTCGAGTACTTCAAGGAATTTTTGGATCTTTTTCAAATAAAATGCAACGTAAAGTTGTATTTAGGTACATTCGAAGATGTGATCATCGTGCCTGCGGTCTCCAATGAAGAGGCCGAGAAAAAATTCCCAGACGGTTGGAAGACACTCAAGCCCTATTTGCGGGTCGTGCCACAGCCGAAATAGAGGACGAGCAAGTGCGGCGCCACGAGCGCCGCTCTTGGCCCTCTGATGGCGGGCCAGTCATACAATTTTGCGCCTAACAAATAGGCAAACAGATGCAATAGCCATCATTTGCCACCAGAATCGATTTATCAAGATTGGTGGATAATTTTACTTTCTGCTTGTTTTGAGTTTGGTTCGGTTATTTATAGTAATTTCTGTTCGTTTTTGGTTTCATTTATTTATTAATGCTGATTTATGGTAGTTTAATGCTTGGTAAATATTACACAAAAGCTTTTCTTGTGTAAATCGCGGTATGGAGGGTGGTCTCAAAGCGTGGTCTCCTATTGCTGCATGATAAAAATCATAACAATAGAAAGCGACATTGGATTGGCCACAAAGTCTCTAAATTGTGAGAAAAATAGGCCTTGGCGACCACCGTGCGGGCCCCGTCCCAAGCTCCTTGCGGCCAAGCATTGGTCGCTGGCTCTTCCTATTGCCCCTGATTACGGTCAAATGGCCGCTCCCGCCCTTCTGGTTTTCGAAAGAGCAGCCCTGCTTGAGATGTGTTCCGTTTTACTCCCCCGATCTAGATACGCTGTTTTAGGGCATCTATCGCCGCTGGGGCTTCCAGGTGAGCGCGACCTTCATCTCCGCCTCGCCACCGGCCTTCGCGACGAACGAGAACTTCTACTAGTTTCCCTAGTTTTATGAGTTGAACGATTGATCCAAGAGTCATTATAAATCACTCACCTAAGTGCTCCAGGCATTAGACCTCCCCATATCCTTCCAACTAGTGAGCCATAACTTAGCTCACAAAACACGGGAACTTGTCCTACTTTCCCTAGTTTTATGAGTTGAACGCTTGATCCAAGAGCAATTGTAAAATATGCATCTTCCAAAGGAGACAAATAAGAATCAGCATGCCTTGGTGCGCGGAGAACTGACATGCTCGTCTCACCCACCATGCTGCGCATCGAAGGCGTCCGCCAGCTGCGCAATCCCTACACGCTCGCGTTCACTCTGGCCATGCCGGTCGCGATGTACCTGCTGTTCGGTGCCGGGATGGGCTACGGCTCCCTGTCGGCCGGCAACGGCAACGTCTCGTTCTACGTGATGACGTCGATGGCCGCCTACGGCACCGCCGTGGCGATGAGCTCCCTCACCTCCCTCGCCGCGACCGAGGCGAAGCTTCCCTCCAGTCCCTCCTCTCCCTCAGAAATCTTTTAAGACTACTACTACTACTAGTAATAACTCACCGTAGCACCAAGCCACCTGAGGCCAACACAACCAAGCACGCTCATCCTCCAACCCAATCTATTCAAGGCCTTCAATCTTTACACCCTCCCTGGAAGTTCCCATTTCCTGTGAATCTTTATACCCATTCCTAGCCTTAGTGACTTAGTCTTCTTAAGATTAATTTTCAAACTAATTCTAGCACCTCGCAATTAATTCAATTTTCAAAAATCTAATGTAAGAAAGAAAGGCCTTCCGTTATCTCTCGGCTTCCACTTCTGATTTTTTTATATTTTTTTTGCACCACTCCTTACGTGCGGGCTAGTAATTACTGATATGTACACTTCGGAAGTGACAGATACACCAATTTGATGTAGAATGTGCACTTTTAAAGAGGCCTATTTCAACACTTACAATGTATGGATTTCCCTGTGTCATACACTCGATCGCCACTATCCACATTGTAACAAAACATCAAAAAAGCATCAAAAGCAGGCGAATTAAATGGAAATGCCAAAAAATAATACGAGAAATCTCAAAATGCCAAAATCACAGTTTTAGGGTGGGGAGAGACGGGTAAACACTTAAAGGGGGAGGGAATAAAACTTTAAAAAAAAATCAATAGCAGGCAAATTACATGGAGATACAAAAAAATAAAATAAGAGACCCCCCGAAATTCAAGAAGTACAACTTTGGGGGGAGACGGCCAAACAGTTAAAGGGGGGATAGAAAGGTCCAAGTTCGATCCTTCTGTGCAAGAAAACTTGTGTTTTATTTGCAAGAAAGTCATTGTTGTCGTATACAATAAAGTTCCGCTCCTCTTTACCTGTCTTAATGACTCTCGAGTACATTTATAGCCTCGACAGCTCAAATATTTGCCGCCACCGGACGCTGCCTTTGAGTACCATACTAAGTGCTTTTACCTCCAGATGGATATTGCAGTCCTGTTTACAAGCGATGTGACCAAAGCCATAGTTTCTCGTAGCAGCATTTGTGCACTGGCCTTTAGGAATAGATATAAGTTCAATTATTTCAAAAAAATTTCTCCTCGTACACTGTAAAAAAAATTGTTTGAGATTCAACAGAAATTGTTCGTAATGTTCGTCAATGACAAAGTCGGAATTTCAACAACTGAAGTTGAATATTAGAGACCATATTGGAATTTCTACAATTGAAATTGAATATTAGAGACCATATTGGAATTCCATGATCATTATTGAATATCCAATTTGTTGAACTATAAAAAGATCTCTTTTTATAGTTGAGAAGGCTTTCAAAAATGATGACCTAAAAGATGAATTATCTACACTTCAAAAAATTCAACTAGGTATTGTCCAAAGCCTGGCTAATGAAGGATCTATACAAATTGGTAAGATAGTTCTTTTTTATCTAGTTTTTCTGGTAAGTATCTATTATTTAATTTTTGTTCTTATATTTTATTTACTTGTAGTATAAACCAGTTTATGTCATAAACTTATAAACATGTTAAAGTAGATTACATTGTCATAGCTTTGGGAATGAAGTTTCCTTTAACAAGGCAATGATTAATTTGTAGCGCAAGGTTTTTCAAACAAATTACTTCATCTGTGAAAATTATTTTAAAGTATTTTATTTAAATGTGCAAAAACGTTTACGGATTGTGACCAATAAAACCAAAACGAAGAGAAAAAGAGCGAGACAGCTTAACGTATTATTAAAAAAGAATTGAACCATGCTATGTCTGATTAAAGACGTTTCCAGTGGGAACGATGCTGTTAAACGTTCTTTCATCCTTTTCTTTAATTTCTTCGGATCTGTGGTAGAGACGTTTGGGTTACAGAATCAGGAACCTGTGTTGATCTTTACATTTCTAACAACCTGTTAATTTGTGTCAGTCGAGTAACCTGTGCCATTATGCTGTCCTATATCGACCTGCTAATTCCCTCACCTGAAAAAGCTTCATTACGTCGATGAAGCGGCTTCATCCATTCGTTAATGTATTCCGGGGATCTTTTCAGTGGTGGAAAATATTAAGAATAAATAAATTACCCAACAATTAACAAACATGGAAATCCCTTTTTGCCTCTGAATCACTGGTTTGTCATTTTTTTCGTTTTTTTTTGTCACTAGTAGTGGGGTTTTGGAATATCCCAATGGCTTTTAATGGTTTATTTGAAAGCATTTTAAATCTCTAGTATCAATCATGAAATGGAAAGGCTGGAATCTATAAAAATTGAATGAACCTGAATAATCTCTATCGTCAAAATCTTTAACCCAAGAGACGATCAATAATGTTATCAATTTACACCTTCATCAGCACTACTGTCAAGATTATTGTGCGTCTGTGGGCCGCTTTAGGAACGGATGCCTTTCTAGACGTCACCATAGCACTTCAGGGGACCGGAACCCATAGTCTAAGTATATCAAAACGCAATACCAATAAACATTAACCTTTACATCGTGAGCTTGCGTCACTACACTGCGCAGCGACACATACGTAACCAACATGTTTCAGCCTTGTTTTCAACTAGAGGCTGAGGAATTTAATTGTACATTTTCTGCAAGCTTTCGTTACTTTGCATACTAACAAAGTTATTAAAACTGGCAGAAAAAAGTCAATTCTGTGAACAATAAGCTCCCACAATTAGGAGTCTCACCAACTGGAATTCAAATGGAAGGCTGATAATAACAGTTGGAGAATAAGGCAAGGTAACAGATAGGATTTTCATCAAAAGCAAGAAAAACACACTGACATTTTCACACGTAACATGTCAGTGTATCACTGAAAGACACAAGAAAACATCCAAGGATTTTTGGATACAACTTGACATTCTGGGAAACTACGCAGATATTTTGATGTTATATTTATTTCCATTATTCTAAAATAATCATACAACTAGTCTACCTTAGATAATTATAGGCACTATTTACTGACTAGGCTATAATTAGCTACACAACGTTGCTGTATATTCTTTCTCTCTCAGAGATAAACTTGTGGTTCCTAATTTAAAGTAAGAAAGACTTCAAAGTAAAAAAAAAAATTCATTCCTTGGCCCTCATTGTCACATTGCCCACCTCCCCAAGAATTTGCTCTAAATTTGCCTTTGTCCCCAGTCATATTATATGCCCCTCTTTTAATTTCTATTTTCTATTCTTACTCGCTTTACAGTTTGGTGAATTTTAGTTTTTTTTTTTTTTTTTCAACACTTAGACACAATACTTCTCATAGCGCAAACAAAGCACAGATCCACTTTTATTTGAAATACTGTATATTATAACCGCATTTAGAATTGCTTCTGTGGTACTTTAATGTTGCTCCTTACTTGCAGTTAAAAAAATTGTTTTTTTTATTTGTTTGTGCCAAGCACACTCAAGGCGGTAAAAAACTTGTTTTTTTATTTAATTTCTGAAAGTTTCTTATTGTATGCTTTGATTTTGGCTCTCCGCACATAAATAAAAAAAAAAATTGCATATTATTTTTTTGCTAAATTGCTTTGTCATAGCTTTAATCTGAAGATTTTGAGAAAAAAGAGCGAATGAGGAGGCCTTGTTGCCCTCCAATTAGAATAGCACCAAAAGCTGTTTTTAGTGACACTTGCATACTTGGAATGCGTACATTCAATGGTGCACAATGCGTTAAGAATAGCACCAAAATCTGTTTTTAGTGACACTTGCATACTTAGAATGCGTACATTCTATCGTGCACAATGCGTTAAGACTAGCACCAAAAGCTTTTTTATGTGACACTTGCATACTTGCAATGCGTACATTCCATGGTGCATAATGCGTTTAGAATAGCACCAAAAAATGGTTTTTATCATATACGCAGTACAAACATACGCACAGAGAAGTTCGTTACTTAATGTAAGCTGTGTATATTTTTACTAATAGAAATGTTCGTAAAAAATTAAAAGCTCTAGTTGCCTTTTTACGTAACCAAAAAATTGGTGAGTAACTAGGCCTCCTCCCCCGCTCCTCTTTTCTCAAAATTGTCTGATCAAAACTGTGAAAAAAGTCGTTTATCTAAAAAAAAATCAATATGCAAATTTCGTTTTAATTGTTCATGTGCGGAGAGCATTGAAAATAGGCTAATAAGGCATATTTGACATAGTTTGCATACACTAGATGCGTACATTCCATAGTGCACAAACCGTTCTAAGTAGGTAATAAGGCATATTTGACATAGTTTGCATACACTAGATGGTACATTCCATTCTGCACAAAGTGTTCAAAGTAGGCTAATAAGGCATACTTGACATAGTTTGGATACACAAGGTGCGTACATTCCATGGTGCACAAACCGTTCTAAGTAGGCTAATAAGGCATATTGTTAAGTTTTAATGTCGCTCCTTACTTTCAGTTAAAAACTTTTTTTTCATTTAATTTCTGAACGTTTTTGAATCAATGCATATTTTGATTTTGGCTCTCCACAGAGGAATAATTAAAACGAAATTTTTATATTTATTTTTTTGGCTAAATGTCTTTCTCATAGTTTTGATCGAATGATTTTGAGAAAAAAAGGAGCGGGGGGGAAGCCTAGTTGCCCTCCGATTTTTTGATTGCTTAAAAAGGCAACTAAAACTTTTTTAAGCAAATTATAGGTCTTTGAAGATAGTGACCCTAAAATGAGATTTTGTCCAAGGCGCACAACTTGGCCAATTTTGCAAAAATTGGTCAAATATTGACAATCACCAAATTCAGTTCCAACATGCTTGCCAAGTCCTGTTTACATGTTTCCAGCTTACTGCCAGTGATTTGAGAGCATTTTAAGCAATCTATAGGTCTTTGAAGATAGTGACCCTAAAATGAGATTTTGTCCAAGGCGCGCGCCTTGGCCAATTCTGGTGATCAATGTAATTCAAAAGACAGTCCCTGTTCTGGTGTTATGAAGTGTGCGCTCTGTGGTTCTACTGATCACTCATGCTATAGCATCAAGTGACAAGTATCAAAGGCGCTCCTGAGTAACAAATGACGAATTCCCCGCTTAGAGTGTGTACGTGGAACGTAAATGGGGCTATCATTGAGAAAATACCATTCATAGAAAGCACACTCTGCTCCAATGATGTACTCTGCTTACAAGAACATTTCCTGACGAAAGTTCCTCTGAAAATTTTGTCTGAAAAGTATGTTACTGGTAACGAATCAAACTTCCGATCTTCGGACCTTGTCAAAGCTGTGGTTGACATAACTGTAGTCTAGTCAAGCACTGAAGTTTAGGGCCTGTTTAACCTTTTGAAGTTTAGGGTCCGTTCAACCTTTTGAAGTTTAATCTTTCGCAATCACTGCTACTCTAATGGTTTTAACCTAGAATTCTCGACAAAACTGGTCTCCGGCTATTTTAAAAAGATTCTTTCGTACATTCTAATGAAGGATGAACGAGATTTGTTAATTTTAAGAATCTGATAAATTAAAATAGAAGTTCAAGTAGATTAAGGGATAGGCTAGCCTTTTCTGTAATTGAACAAAAAAAAAACAATTTTTTTTTTTTTTAATGAAAGTAAGGAGTGACATTAAAACTTAAAACGAACAGAAATTACTCCGTATATGAAAGGGGCTTTTCCTACTCAATGCCCCGCTCTTTACGCTAAAGTTTGACTCTTTCTCTTAACCTGCAATCGTGGGCAAAAGCATCCCGTGATTCGTTCGTCTGGCAAAAAAATACGAAATTCCACATTTTTGTAGATAGAAGTTTGAAACCG
Source organism: Alatinidae sp. Z8VKAUB7J3 (assembly GCA_010016025.2). Classification (NCBI taxonomy): domain Eukaryota; kingdom Metazoa; phylum Cnidaria; class Cubozoa; order Carybdeida; family Alatinidae; species Alatinidae sp. Z8VKAUB7J3. The sequence goes on along the minus strand of JAAAKM020721499.1, from coordinate 179,969,846 downwards.
TTACAGGAAGGTTTCCTGATACGCTGAATACGATGGTGTGATTTTCGTTAAGATTTCATGACTCTTAGGGATGTTTCACCCTATTTTCCAAAATAAGGCAAATTTTTTCAGGCCCGTAACTTTTGATGATTAAGACTAAATTTGATGAAACTTATATATTTTAAATTATCAAAAGTTACGAGCCTGAGAATATTTGCTTTGTTTCAAAAATAGGGAAAATACTTCCTAAAAGTCAGAGAATTTTAACGAAAATCACACCATCAAATTCAGTGTATCAGAGAGCCCTACTGTAGAAGTTTCAAGCTCCTATCTACAAAAATGTGGAATTTTGTATTTTTTTGTCAGAAGACAGATCATGGATAAGTGTTTATTTGAATTTTTTTCCCACGGGTGATCGTATCGACCCAGCAGTCCTAAAATATGAAAAAGAGAAAAAGAGAAAAAGAGAAAAAGAGAAAAAGAGAAAAAGAGAAAAAGAGAAAAAGAGAAAAAGAGAAAAGAGAAAAAGAGAAAAAGAGAAAAAGAGAAAAAGAGAAAAAGAGAAAAAGAGAAGAAGAGAAGAAGAGAAGAAGAGAAGAAGAGAAGAAGAGAAGAAGAGAAGAAGAGAAAAAGAGAAAAAGAGAAAAAGAGAAAAAGAGAAAAAGAGAAAAAGAGAAAAAGAGAAAAAGAGAAAAAGAGGTAGAAGTTTCGAGCTCCTATCTACAAAAATGTGGGATTTTTTTTTTTTGCCAGAAGGCAGATCACGGATGCGTGTTTATTTGTTTGTTTGTTTTTTTTTGTTTTTTTTTCTCAGGGGTGATCGTATCGACCCAGTGGTCCTAGAATGTTGCGAGAGGGCTGATTCTAACGGAAATTAAAAGCTCTAGTGCCCTTTTTAAGTAACCAAAAAAATTGGAGCACCTACGCCCCTCCCTCGCTAATTATTCTCCTAAAAATTTCCTTGGATTGGAATTGCAGTGTCGTCCTATGAAGGAAGGGTGCTTCGTTACCTCCGAGTGAACTCCCGTCATGGCAACTGTTGAGTGTGACAATTCATTGCCATTACAGAAAAACAAACATAGAAAAGACGATGACTTTAAATATAATATATTATACATTACATTACATTATACATTTATACATTAGAGTGCTTAAAAATCATAATAAGTTTCAATTTTGATACTAGATACATTATCTATTAGTGTTGAACTCGTCAAGACAAAAGAGGCGCCAGCAATTCAAGTGATAGTCGGGAACCAACAGAGAAAACTCGTCGGAAAAGAACAAAATTTTTTGTTACTTCCCGACGACTTTTGCTTTGGCATATGTCAATCAAATGTTAACTTTCACAGCCAAGTAGTCGTGTTCGCTTGCAAGAAAACCTGCCTTTAACATGCCAGACGCTTGTATGGCGACGGATTTTACTCGTATGTGAACCAGGCTTAAGTGCTTCATGATACCTGAAGGGTACATTCCATGGTGCACAATGTGTTCAAAATCACCTAACAAGGCGTTTTTAGTGACAATTGCATGTTGGAATACGTTCATTCGATGGTGCACAATGTGTTCAAAATAACCCAAAAAGGCGCATTTAGTGACAATTTCATGTTTGTAATGCGTACATTCCATGGTGCACAATGTGTTTTAAATAACCTAACAAGGCGTTTTTAGTTACAATTGCATGCTTGGAATGCGTACATTCCATGGTGCACAATGTGTTCAAGATCCAAAGCCAAGCAAGTATATAAACTACAATAATATAAGATCCTAGCTTAATTTCCTTTCAAAAGGCAAGAAAAATGAATACCCTGTCCCTCATTTTCGACCAGCATCTGCTAACATTCTGCCTCGCCCTCCAGTAATGCAATAACCCTATCCGTGTCGGATAAAAGCCAACCTCACAATCCTGTAGGGGGTTGGGATAATTTTCTCACACCGTTAGGATATATTGTAGGTATTTGCAAATACAAAATGCTGCTTCCAACATACTAATAGTAACCATTACTATAGATTCTTATGGAGAAAAAACGAAAACGTATAAAATTTATTTTTTCTATGAAAAATATTATATCAATAAAAACGAACAAAAATTAATTAAAAAAATTTCTACAAAACATGTTTTTCAAAGAAAAGTAAAGAGCTCCATTAAGCCAAGAATGAGCAGAAAGAAAGTCAAGTAATCTTCGGATACAATAAATAGCCGAGTCAAATCGTCCTCGATCATCGCTGGGCCATTACAAAACAGCGTGGTTTATTTCTCTAGTCCACTTGATGCAGCATTGTTTGTTTGATTCACCTTTATTTTTGTGTGCCAAGCATGAAACTATACAAAAATTTTATTTTCTTAACATTTTGGCGATTTTCTGATTATTTAATTTTGGTAAATTTTGCCTAATTTATTTTAAGCATTCCAATTTGAAGTAAAATGCGCTGAACACCCCCATTCTCTTAAGAATAATTCCTCTAGGTCTAATTGAGACGAATAACTGAAATGTTGGTCGCACGACTTTGAGATTGGTTGACCGAACTAAGCGGCATACACCATTGTTTATTCACCAAACATCGACTCCTAAAAGGAAACAACCACCTAGGGTTTTAAAGACCATAGACACCACTAAGCATTGTAACTCTACCATAAGGCAACACTTGCTTGAGAACCCAGACTGTGCCAAAGTGTACACGGACGATTGCTTCCGTATCATAGGAAAGACCAGGTCTGCATTTCATTTGGCCGTTCTGGAGTCAGTCAAAAATACTGTCATTGAGCAGGAGGACAAGGGGAACATTTTTAAAATATTGGAAAGCATGGAGGAGACTGTCATGACTTCGAATAACTGGCTATTGTTTGTGTTGTAATACCCTACGTTTACGGCGTTGCAATTGATTCTAAACATTGACTTATTTTTTGCTCATTTTCCAACCCCCACCATCTATTTCAACCCCCTCCCCGTTTATTAAGTTTTTGGGATTTTTCCAATCCCCCATATGTTCCAGTAACTGCATTGAGCATGATCACTGACGTCATCACCAAGACAAAGCCGTCACGCAATTCATCTCATTGTAAATTTGTACTTTCGGACCATACACGTTACAATATCCATTCAGATATAGTGCGCGAGTTCGACTCCAGTGACAGGTTCAGCGCCTTTGCTACACGAATATCACAAAAAGTATCTGAATTCTAATGTTCATAACTCATTCCATTCTCTCATGTCTACTTGTAAGTTATGATATACATTTTCATGAAAATAAGAAATCGAGTAGTAGTAGTAGTAGTAGTAGTAGTAGTAGTAGTAGTAGTAGTAGTAGAAGAAGAAGAAGAAGAAGAAGAAGAGGTAGAAGAAGAAGTAAAAGCAGGAGTAGAAGAAGGAGTAGAAGTAAAAGAAGGAGAAGAAGAAGAGTAAGAAGAAGAGGAGTTAGAAGAAGAAGAACAAGAACAAGAAGAACAAGAACAAGAGGCAGAAGAAGAAGAGCTAGAAGAAGAAGAGGCAGAAGAAGAAGAGTAAGAAGAAGAGTGTCCCCTGGACCACAGGTTCCTTTCAAGCCCAGCTTGCAAGACGTAGAAATGACCAGCTTCATCATCATATCATACTTCGACCCCTGAATGGGTGCTTTCGAAAAGCTAATGGAGCTAATGTCTTAAGGTGCCGAAATACAGAATTTTTTGATCCAAAAAGAATGCAGTTGCAAAAACGAGTTTCCACCTGTTCCCACCTCCTCCATCGTCCCAAGGGGAACCATCATTAAACGTGTCCTCAACAACTTGTTTCTCATTTATTTGTTTCCGGTGAACTTGATGTCTATCACGGGAGAGGGACTTGTAAGTAAGAATCTGTTCACTTTGGGCTTGAAATTTGTGCAAACTGGTACATATTGTATTCAATCTCTTTGAATCTGACAGAATTAAGTGTTTACACAATTTGTACAAACGATAAGATAAAACAATGAGCTAGTTTCGTAATGATTAGTGTCACCTATGGTATTTTAATCCTGAAAAGTTACGGATAGCTTTATAATACCAACTAGAACCAAGTTGTAAATAGTTAGTGACTTGGCTCAATAGTAACCGAAATTTTTAAAAACCACATTTTAATATTGATAGATGCATCAAAAGAATTTAGCTTTTATACTGATTCCAAATATATAAAGTTCGTTAAGTTTAATATTAACTCTCAAAATCTTTGCACCTGCAAAATTTGCTCAAAATTCCAAAAAGGGCTAAAATACCCCAAAAAGTCGATCGGTCTTAATGAAAATAACACCATCAGATCCAACATATCAGATATCTTGTAAACATTATTACTGTTACTGTAAATTTACAGAAAGAGTAAATGGCATTGAAGTTTAAAAAAAAAAAAAATTATACATGTAACCGTTATGCCTGTAACGTGAGTAATGGTTGTATTATTTGGTATGAAATAAAACGTGAAGTTTAAAAATTATTATTATTATTATTATTATTAATAGGCTGATGGTGAAGTGCTCGGAAGTAGCCATAAGAACGTCATATTATATTTTTAATAGGCGCAACAAAGAATGGGGGTGCTTGCAGCTGCTCCCACCCTGAAGTTTAAATTTCATAAAATATGTGTCAAAATTGTGGAGAGGAGTGTTAGCTGATACGGGATACAAGACAGGTTTTTCAGCAGTTTCTGCTCCCGTTTAACAGAACCATTGGCCAGTAATACCTCGCTAAGCAGAATCCAGGCTGCGCTTATTTGAGCAATTTATACCCTTCTTTTTTTTTTAGCAAATACCAAAAGTATTCCAATTTCATTTCCGGTATCCTCTCTTTCCTTCCTCAGAAGACTCACCTTAATGCTCTTCATATTTTGGGAAATCAGTAGTCAAACGTGCGTACCTTTTCTCAATAAGATATACTATATGGTAAACAATGAAGAAATTGCCTAGCTTACAGCCCTTGCCCTGAGGCCCTGGGGCAAAGGGGTTGACATCCCAAAAAGCATAATTACTGAAACTTTCAACAATGCTGAAGAAAGACGTCTAAAAAACTTTGTTTTGATGGTTTTTTTGGAAATGATGGGCGTGGGCAAGACAGTAAAAAGACTCCAGTTAGATTCGTGTGATTATATTCCTTGCAAATGTCAGCGTAGCGATAATTCTTCTCCGACTAAATTTTACAAGGAGTCGAATTTTTATACCGTATTTCCTCTAATTATAAATCCCCTCTAATTATTGGATCCACGAGTAATAACTAGGTTTTAAGCAAGGATGGGGGCATGATTATCGGTATGTATATTTTTGAGAATTTTGAGGCATGCAATGCATGCGTTGCATTCACTGACGATCTCAAACAGAGTGCTTCTATACAAGAAGGAACAATCTCATAGGACAGCGACGCAAAGCAGAAATCCAACGCATAATAAAACACAACAGGTCTGAAACACAACAAAAAATACACTCTTTTTGAAAAAGATTAAAACGGATTAATTCACCCAACGTAGTGTTCTCCAATAAGATTATGAATCAGTATGACTATATGTAAAAATTTTAGCGAATTCTTCGAAAAAGAGATGGGTAACTTGCTTTGAAGATACTGAATAAATAGGAAAAGAGCCTTTAATCACATTCTTTACCATGTGCAATCATAAAATAGTCTAATATCTTCAGTTTTTTCAAGGACGTAGTTATTACCCCCGAAAACTAAAACTTTTGAAATAGGAAAAGAACCTTTAATCACCTTCTTTACCATGTGCAATCATAAAATAGTCTAATATCTTTATTTTTTCCATGGACGTAGCTATTACCCCCGAAAACTAAAACTTTTGAAATAGGAAAAGAGCCTTTAATCACATTCTAAGTTTAAAAAAAAAAATTAAAAAACTGATACACTACGTAGAATAATCAAGGAACATATTTAATTTTCAAACAGTTCGTAATAGGAGCAATTGTGTCTATAGTAGCCGAAACTCCAAAAATCAAATCTTGATAAAAATAAATATATAAGAATAGTTTCCTTACTACGGTGATTCCAAACATATAAAACTAAATTAAATACAAAATCTATATATATAAAAATAAGTTGTTTGTCTGTTGACTGATGTCATGTTTTTGCGTACCTACTGTTCAAGTTTCTTATACCCTGAGGATGATGTGATAATACATCGAAAGCTTGGTTATTAAATAAATCGTTTTATTTGTTCAATTTGAATCTTCCACATGTTTTACATGTGCGTCCTTTGCTGGGCATTGCTATTCATTACGAGCTTACGTTTTCCGCCTGGTAAATCAATTGCAGATACATTACCTGAGTATGCTTTCTCCAAAGGCGGATCAGGAAAGTAACTCCAACGATTAGGCAAATAAAAAAACGCTTTCTAATTCACTCCCCGTCCACTCCAGAATGTTATCGATCCAGCGCTTGCGTCTTCTTCCTCTTTTGTTCTTCCCTTCTGGTTCACCTTCTATTATAGCAAGTAACAAACTGTCTCCTTTTCTCTTCCAGTGACTGCAATTATTGATCTTCCTTCTCTACACCTCCATCAATAACCCTTTCTTCCCTGGCACTTTCACTTGTTGTCTCGCCCATGCGTTTGTTCTGTGCTCTGTGTTTATAATAGCTCCTCGATCATTTTTCAATGGCTTCTTATAAACCGATAAAGTGTATCTTCTGATGAAATTTATTATGCACATCAAGAGTGCAAAATCCGATTCATATTCTGGTATCGATCATTTTTCAATATCTTGTTATAAATCGAGAAAGTTTATCTTCTGATGCACTTTAGTATGCACATCAAGAGAGCAGAATCCGATTAATATTCTGGTATCGATCATTCTTCAATGGCTTATTATAAGTCGATAAAATGTATCTTCTGATGAAATGGTACATTCCCACAAATGAGATAAGATGTTAAAAAAAATAAGGATAATCCTTACACATAATATTTAAGATAAAAAATTAGCGACGAAGTCCACACTGCCTTTCCATAACAAACACAAAGTACAGCAATAGGGGGAAATGTTTTTGAAGACAGTGGAAATTAATTAAGTGAAATAATTTATGTTTTAGAAGCTGAGATTGAAAATTGAAAATAAACTACCGTTTTAAGATGTATTAATTATCTGTGATACTGATAAAAGGGCTTTTCCTATTCAATGCCCTGCTCTTTATGCTAAAGTTTTTTACTATTTTAAAAAGTTGAGTTAAGAGAAAGAGTCAAACTTTAGCATAAAGAGCAGGGCATTGAGGAGTAAAAGCACTTCATATACAGAGTAAATTTTGTTCATTTAAGTTTTAATGTTGCTCCTTACTTTTTGTTAAAAAACTTGTTTTTTTTTTATTTAATATCTTTAAAACCTTAAAATTTGGGATTGAGCAAAGTTGTGAAGCTGAAGTCATTTCCAATCAAATTGCCAAGTTTTCGTCTGACCCAAAATATGGTCCTATGAAGTGCCCAGTATATTTGCGACTGCTGTGGATTGGAAATATTTCCTTGAGTTCTGAGAAAAGAGTAAAATCGGCCGTGACCAACAGTTTTCCCACGGTACAACCGCGTGTTGTTTATTCCACCCCAAAACTTCTGCCTGTTGCCCCAAAAGACGTACTACCTGTCACACATAAAAGTTTATTAGTTTATAAATTCACGTGTCTATTCAAGGTCAACCAAACACTTACAGAAACCTGTCTTTCAAAGTTCAATAAAGTCTAACACAAACCTTGCAGACAAAGTCAACCAAAGACTTACAGAAACCTTGCATCCAAAGTCAACCAATCACTTACAGAAACCTTGCATCCAAAGTCAACCAAAGACTAACAGAAACCTTGCATCCAAAGTCAACCAATCACTTACAGAAACCTTGCATCCAAAGTCAACCAAAGACTTACTGAAAATCTTGCATTGAAAGTGGCTTTACAATGACCACTAAATGACGAAGGACATCTTTTGGGGATAGTTTAATGCCCTTTCAGAGTACAAAAGATCTCTGTGAATTGACATTCCCTGTCTGATATGAGATGTACCCACCATCTCCTTTTGCTTTTTGTTCTACCAATTATGAGACCCATAAGAGTAATAATATCGTCCGTGTCTGAGGAATACATCTTTCTACTGAGCAGGTATTATTCAAGCATGCGACGTGGCATTTGCCACTTCAGTCTGAAAACAGGTTGTATCATCCATACTTTTAAATGAAGGGGAGAAAAGACAACGGATATTAAACAGATAGACAATGTTACCAGCAAATGACAAGTTGACGAGAGAAACAGGTTGTATCATCCATACTTTTAAATGAAGCAGAGAAAATACAACGGATATCAAACAGATAGACAACGTTTACAGCTAATGACCAGTTGACGAGAGAAACAGGTTGTGTCATCAATTCTTTTAAATGAAGGGCAGAAAATACAACGGATATCAATTCATGCACTTTTCGCCCCCCTTCCGGGGTACTTTTCAGCTTTCCCTCACGGTACTTGTCCACTATCGGTCTTGAGAGATATTTAGCCTCGGATGCTACTTTCACCCGCATTCATTGCCCACTACCAAGGACAACTACTCTGGATTGAATAGGACCCTTCTCATTTCGCTTAAGGGGGTATCACCCTCTATGCCGGAACTTTTCAGATCACTTCAGCTGTGTTCCAAGATTCCATATTATCAATCCAAACACCACACAGCTTTTGGTTCAATCCAAAAAGCATTGTGCACCATGGAATGTACGCATTTCAAATATGCAAGTGTCACTAAAAACCACTTTTGGTGCTATTCCAAACGCATTGTGCACCATTGAATGTAAGCATTCAAAGTATGCAAGTGTCACTAAAAACAGCTTTTAGTGCTATTCTAAACGCGATGTGCACCATTGAATGTACGCATTCCAAGTATGCAAGTGTCACTAAAAACAGCTTTTGGTGCTATTCTAAACGCATTAATATATTTTGAATTATCCTGTGTTGAACACAAATCAAAATTGCATTTTTAGAACTTGAAAATTAATGCAAAAGCGTCCATTGCACACATATTAACACTCATATTCTAATATCGTCTTCTGATAATCAGAAAACGATATTAGATGTTTTGGACATAAATTTGGACAATTTGTGTCCAAATTTTTACTTTAGAAAGTTTTTTTTTTAATTTTACACACGCACAGAAATAAAAACAGAAAGACAGAAGGACCTTTATCGTTAAAATTTACGATGAACAGAAGTTTTGTTTAATAAGTCAATACTAATATTTTTATTACAGAACTTGGGTGAACGAAGATGTTTATTGTTGTTTTTTTGTCCTTATATTCACCTAAAAAGGTCACTAGAACTTATTATTGTGGGGGTATTATTGTGCTAACAATTCAGATGTTGGATTGTAATCTTGTTTGTTTGTAAACAAACAATTTGTAAACAAAATTTAATATAAGTTAAAATTTACGATGAACAGAAATTGTGACACTTGCATGCTTGGAATGCGTACATTCCATGGTGCACAATGCGTTTAGAATAGCACCAAAAGCTGTTTTTGAGACACTTGCATGCTTGGATTGCGTACATTACATGGTGCACAATGCGTTTAGAATAGCACCAAAAGTTTTTTTTAGTGATACTTGCATGCTTGGAATGCGTAGATTCCATGGTGCACAATGCGTTTAGAATAGCACCAAAGGCTGTTTTTAGTGACACTTGCATGCTTGGAATGCGTACAACGTTTCATCCCGATCCCTCCAACCTATTTCCATGATTTTAGGTTCCCCAAAAACTCCCCCAATGTCACCAGATCCGGCCAGGACTTAAAATAAGAGCTATGAGACACGATATCTTTCTAAATATTAAAATTTCATTGAGATCCAATCACCCGTTCGTAAGTTAAAAATACCTCATTTTTTCCAATTTTTCAGAATTAACCCCCCCCCCCAACTATCCCAAAGAGAATGCATCCGTTCCGGTTATGTCAATCATGTCATATGTTAGATGCTTATATTTTTGGGTTATTGTTATGCATGTCTGTTCATTAGCAGAAATATTTCAAAACACTTCATTAAAAATACTTCTTCCTCTTTTTGTATGTTTAAGCTAGAATAACATATCCATTAATTTTCCCACTGTGAACAACGGACCGCAAGTACATATGTATGACCATAAACAATAACAGTTGTATGACATTGTCCACATTTGAGGACAGAATCCGCGTTTCTATCAAGAATTTCAACATCCACTATTTTTATCAAGCCGATTAATTTGGCAACTGAAGCAATCACGTGGCAATAATATATCCTTGTAAATTGTAGCAGCCGCAGTGGAAGAAGCCCCGAGGGGTCATCCAAAGGAATGCTGCTTTAGAATGGATTCGACAAAATGCACCTCATGACGCTCAAGGAGTTGTTTATTTTGCTGATGATGATAATGTGTATTCATTAGAGCTATTTGAAGAGGTGAGAAAAATGAACTATTCCCTGAGTTGGATTCTTTTTACGAATGCAATTTGCAAGATCTTTTACAAATTTAGACAGCCGTTTTCTCACAGTTAGTGAGATAATTGAGGGCCATATTGTGTACACGAGCATTGTGCAGCAGGATTTTCACTATCGTATAGTTATAATTTCTCGCAAATATGTTTTTGTGACGTCATCACTCTAGTACTAGCAAACTATATAACACAAAACACCTCGATATGATACAAAGTCATATAGCATGCGAATCCCAACTTATAGAAATTGGTAATTTTAAAATGGAGTGGTCTGGGATTGAAGGCAACGTCAGAGAAAGTAGCATCACGTATGGAATGATGATGATGATAATGATGATGATGATGATGATGATGATGATGATGATAATAATGATAATGATAATGATGATGATGATGATGATAATGATGATGATGATCATCGTGATGATGATGATGATGATGATGATAATAATGATAATGATGATGATGATCATGATGATAATCATGATAATAATTGATAATAATGATAATGATGATGAAGTGTTCTTCCCCCTTCATCACAACAACGTCATTCTCCTTCTCCTCTCACTCTTCAAGCTGTCAACCAATCACCTATCACTACATATGGTCAACGCTCACTTACACTTGATCTTGGTCTTCGCCGGTCTTTTTCATGGATTTTCGTCATTGCTGACGTACCCTCTCCTATTCTTGGGGAGGATTTTCTTGCCAACTTTGGCCTGAAAGTGGATATCCGTCACCAAAAACTCATCGACACTCTCACTAATCTCACAAGTCACAATCAATTTCAATTTTGATAAAGATGGAAAGTGGTCACGAAAATAAAGTGTGACGTGGCAAATCGTGGGGGGGAGCAAGGCCCCCTCTGCGCCCCTGTTCCCCCGTCCCTGTTTGTATTGTACGTATTAATAACACTCTTCCTCCTAGTTTCCCTCTAGGGGGAGGCTACGTAGCGTCTATTGTTTCATTATTCATTATGATCTTTATTTTGCATAAAATCTTTAACGGAGAAATTATCGTCTGAGCAACAAATACGACTGAGCACTTGAGTTGAGGCTCTTAACTGCCAACTTGCAGTATTACCGCCCGTTGACAAACATTAACTAATACTTGATACTGATACTGATACTTGAGTGTACAGTTTTTGCCTTGGGCATTAAAAAATAATAGATAGAATTTGTGTTAGTCAAATTGAAAATGGTCTTGGTGAGCCCACATCTTGGCCAAAGCTGGTATCATGATTATTGATGGGGCTGAATCATGCCTGAATTGTTCAAACAAACCTCCCTCCCAATAGTTTTCTTCAAATGGTGTCACTGAATAAGTTCAGATGAGCAAAATAACAAAAAAAAAAGGTCATTATATAATAGGTAAGATGTTTAAAAGTGTAAGAAATTATGGAAAAAATCCTAAATTGGAAGGGCCTATTTAGATACAGACACGCCAGCTCTTTTGGGGAACCAGGCAGTTTCTATCCTTGTATTTCCAGCTCCAAACGCCCGCTTTTCTGTAATTTTCACCGTATTATGATAAAATTTTTCACCTGTCTCCAGCCGCTAGCATCGCTACCGCGCACTGTGTCCCAAAAACAAATCGAGTTTTTGTAACTAAATATTGGTATCTAAGCTGTGCTAAAAAGAAATGAATGAAACTAAGTAATCAGAAAAAATCTGGTGAGACAATGAACGAGGAATGATAAGCCAAACTACGAACAACCCGGTGTAAAACCCCTTTGTGCGTTCAACCTAATTGAACGCAGCGCTTATGACAAAAACAAAACATAATGGTCCACTTTCAGCAACCAGCAAGCAAACACTAGCAAACAACAACCAACGACCAACAACAACCAACAGCCAACAGCGAACCGCCAACAGCGAACCACCAACAGCCAACAGCCAACAGCCAACAGCCAACAGCCAGCAGCCAACAACTAACAACAAACAACAAACAGCAAACAGCGAACAACAAACAATAAACAACTAATTACTAGCAACGCACAACCAGCGACCGACAACCAGCAAACAACAACCAGCGATTAACAACCAACAACCAGCATAAGACTGCAATGACGAAATCGAACACCCATCATCAGAGAATATCATTGGCTCTTGATAAATCAATGAAAGTTGACGGGTGCTGAAGGAACATCCGCGCCAAAACCCTTAACCATAGCAAGCTCGCAAGATAATATAACTTCTACGATCGAAGGTTGTGGAATGGCAGGGGTTTTTTAATCGGTTTTCGTAAAGCAATAGTAGAATTAAGGAGGGGTAAAGCAAGAACAATAACAGAGGTAAATTTGACAACAATTTTGTCTTTTGGAGATGTTAATTGGGGATAGCCGAACATAGAATGGTTTTACAATTTCACAAGCTGTCCTATTGGGTGGAATCTTTGTGTCAGATAGTCGTGAAATAGTGTTCATAACTAACTACAGCATCCCTTGTCGGTGCTGATGGGAGGTTAAAAGTAACTTATTACTATTTGGTCAGTAAATCTACACTTCTTATATTGTAAAATTCCTGTGGCTGGACTCTAATTGTACGTCGATGACCCCTTGACATTGAAGTTGAGATTTCTAGAGTTATTAATTTTAATCCTAGAGTTTGATCAATGAGGTCCTCTTTAAGACCCTTGTATTTGTTTTGCTTGTAGTCCTTTGATTTAATCAAGTTTGTCTCAAAACAAATTGTGAGTTCAATCACTTTGAGACAGTTGTCTTCAACGGAAGCTACTGCTACATCAGGTCGTAGCGTCTTGAACAAACCGCAGGGGTTTTTGTATCCAGGAATATCGGCAAACAGAGAAAGATTGTTAGATATTCTTTAGCCGCAAGCCTGTTTTCTTGCTGTTCTTGTGATTCCTCTGCACGCTTTCTTTTCTTACTTTCTCTATCAGCCGCAAGTTTTTTGGAATAGACTCTTTGAGCAGCTTCCTTGGCTGTTGCCATTGTAGGTTCTTCAGTCATTTTAGAATTAAACATTTTTCCGTCCACGATCTACTTACAATTAAAAATTTGTCTTTGAACGATTTTCTTAAATACTTTTAATGACGTCATCGTCATAACAAACATGACGAAACAGATCCCTCTATCAAACAAATCCCGCTATTAAACAGATCCTTCTATTAAATCGATCCCTCTAATAAATCGATCCTTTATCAAACAAATCCCGCTATTAAACAGATCCCTCTATTAAACCCATCCCTCTATCAAACAAATCCCGCTATTAAACAGATCCCTCTATTAAACAGACCCTTCTATCAAACAAATCCCGCTATTAAACAGATCCTTCTATTAAATCGATCCCTCTAATAAATCGATCCCTCTATCAAAGATTTATATCCTTATATTTATAAATTATAAAAATATAATTTATAAAAAAACATAAGCGACTAAAAACCAAACAGAGAAACAAATGGAACATTTACAAAACTAAGAATTTCCTCAAAATACAATGCAATATTAGGTGATTTATATCCTAGTTCAACCTTTTAATGAACTTTGTATAAAAATAAAGAATTAGGAACTTTTTTCCATTTTTTGCAGTGAACTGACTGTCGCATGGATTTTGAGGACGACTTTTAATAATGCAATTATATATAATTCTCAAAGAGTGGAGCATTACCACAATAGCTTGCAATTTAACGGCGCTGACCGGATTCGAATTATATGTATATATATACATATATATACCCCCAAATGGTAACAGTAGGGCTTCAGGGGTGCAACCCACCAAGTTACTTTATTCATGTCCCGCATTTGTACCCACTGCCCTCACAACCACCAGCCGCCACTGCCTTCACAAGATGACATCTCCCGAGTTTGACCTGTTAAAGGGTAAAACCAAAATAGGCTAATAAGGCATATTTGACATAGTTTGCATACACTAGAAGCGTACATTCCATGGTGCACAAAGCGTTCTTAATAGGCTAACAAGGCATATTTCACATAGTTTTCAGACACTAGATGCGTACATTCCATGGTGCACAGAGGGTTCAAAATAATCTAATAAGGCATATTTGACATAGTTTGCAGACACTAGATGCGTACATTCCATGGTGCACAGAGCGTTCGAAATAGGCTAATAAGGCATATTTGAGATCAAGAATATGGTAGCATTCGGTCTCCTCTCGTGTGATCTTATTGTGGCTGCATTGCGCACGTCGTGGTACAAAATAAGGAAGCAGGAAGGTATGAAATGATACTCAAGTTTGATTTCACGAGCCAATCCTGTGCATTCTGGATCTGTACGTTATATTGCTTTTCTTGTTTGTGTTCTGTTCTATTGCTATTAAATAGAAAGGGTGCAGAACAAATGGAATGTACTGCTTCATGAGTCATCGTAATACTCTTTAAAGCTAAAATGAAGTGAACACCAAAAATAAAACCATCATGTTGGAGATCTTAGGTAAAGCACCGCGGTTTTATCAGGTGCGCGTCTTCACTGTACTTTCTCCCCTGATATTTGCCTTCAAATTTAAATGTAAATGGTTTAAACTCGTGCAGTTCAAGGTGTATCCCTAGTTCTCATTTCCATCCAAATTTCATATACCTCCAATCCTGTCAATAGCGAGTCACACAATGCTGTGGTATCGTGGTATACTTGTAAAACATTAAATAGGCCGCACCTTCAAAAATGCGGCCTAATAAAAACGCGGCTTAATTAATGGCGCGGCTTATTAAAACGCGGTTTAATTTATTTTAAGGAAAGCAAGGAGCAAAGAGGAACTGTCATTGGACCCATTCGCATAGATTTTTCAAATGGCGTTGAGGAGAAATAGGAGTATTTTTTAAAGCATTATATATCAAACTGTCTGTTGACTCCTGCGGCCTAATAAAACTCCCCCCCCCCCTAAAGTGCTAATTTTTCTAATAAATTCTTGTCTTGGTTAAGACCTGCCTTCAAAGAGTCTTATCGAGATAAATAATTTAGCTGGACAAACTATAAAAGGCCATGTTCATGTGGCAGATTGCCATAATGATCACTTTGCTTCAATTGGAGAGGTTGTGACTTCTAAAGGAAATTCTAATAGTAATTATATATTTATAAAGTATTTACCGAATTCATCAGATATATCAATATTTTTCACTCTTGTAACGGAAGGTGAAGTGTTGAATATATGTCAGTACATAAAGCGTAATACCAAATTTATAATGATTGCAACAAAAGAATAATACATCATAATACATGACTAATGCAGACGTTTCACATTTAAGTCACATGTACTCGCTGATTAAGTGCGCTTGAGTCACTGAATATCAAAAGCTTCAATCGTTTCAGTATTTTATTATTTTGATTCGACCTTGATCGATAATTTGGGTCATTTGAGCAAGCATCATGGCATGCTAATGATGCATTAAAATTAGAATTAACGATTTGGCCCACATAATCAGGAAAACGCTATCCATCTCTTGAACACTAAAATTACCCAAGAGTCATGGTTTGACCCCGGTATTTAAGAGAGGATTTACTACGTTACAAGAAATATCACGCAATAATAATAATAATAATAATAACAATAATAATAATAATTTTTGTAACTGAATGCCTTTATTGTTCATCTTCATTATACAATAACATTTCCCGCTGTTTTCTCCTGGCATGGTACATGGGACAGCAGGATTGACATACAGGAGTTGGCACGTAGAAGTATGGAACTAAAATTCCCTAAGCAGGGCATGGCACGTAGACGTATGGATTTAAAATTCCCTAAAAAGGACATGTCACTAATGAATATGGAACTAAAATTCCCTAAGGGGAACATGGCACGTATAAACATGTAACTAAAATTCCCTTAATAGGATATGGCACGTTTAAATATGGATTTAAAATTCCCTAAGCAGGCTGAGAGTTGGAAGAATGGTCCTCTCTCCACTGAACTTCTGAAAGTGTCAATTACTCAGCGATTAAATAATGAATTGTTCGCACGCCAGATTTTCAAGTGTTATACTTAATGAAGCAATTTCACTGCATGTTTTCGCCTTTCAACACTTTCCATAGGTTCAAAAAAATTGGAATGATGGCCATATCTTAAATCAGTTTTGTAATCGCAATTTTCTCATAGCCAGCGAAAAGTGAATATTCTTAAAAACTCTACACACAAACAGTATCTTACATGATAACCGTCTGTACTTGTAACAATTAAGATGTTTGACTCTTTCTCTCAAATATACTTTTTAAAACAGTAAAAAACTTTAGCGTAAAGAGCAGGGCGTTGACGAGGGCGTTGATACGGGCACTAGAATTTTTCATTTCCATTAGAATGAGCCCTCTCGCAACATTCTAGGACCACTGGGTCGATACGATCACCCCTGGGAAAAACAATAAAACAAAACAAACAAACAAATAAACACGCATCCGTGATCTCCCTTCTGGCAAAGAATACAAAATTCCACATTTTTGTAGGTGGATGATTGGGAGCTAATGTGGCGACTAGAAAAATAGAGTATGTTAACATCGGAGGTCACCTAGCTCAGTTGGTGGAGCATGCGCCGCAACAACGAGGGTCTCGGGCACGAGTCCCAGTAGTGACATAATTTTTAATTCTCTAGAGTTCTTTTCAATACTAAAGAAAATTCTAGAGACTGAAGAAGACCAGTTTGAAAAAAGGTTAGCGTAGATGAAGGACCCGTACTAAAGAAGCTTTACAGCCAAAGAAACACTTCTTCTTCTTCGTCTTTTTATACTTCTTAGAAAGTCAAATTACATAATTTTTGCGTCTGTAGATCCAGAAGATTTAGCTGTTCTCTCCATCTACGTTTTAGTCTTCCTTTCCTCCTCTGGGTGCACACTTTGCGTTTTTTGTCTCACGTGATGCTTTTATTCTGGTAAGGTGTCCTGCAGGGGCGGCTCGTGCCTATGGGCAAATGGGCACGGTCCCCCCTGGCAGAATCTAGATATTGCGAAAAATCTAATACCTCGTTCCGTGTTTTTTTTTCTGTTTTTCACTCTTTTCTTAAACAAAATTGTCATTTGGTCAATTACTGGCGCCCTTGTCACATTGCCCTTCCCCTCAAGATTTTGCTCTAGATCCACTTTTGATTTTTAGCGTGTATGTTTGGGTAGGCGCAAAGCTCTGAAAAGACTCAAACACCCCCATGAGCTTATAATACTATTTAGAATAGAATAGAAGTACTTTATTATCAAGCCAACTCTCAGAATATAAAACTGCCCTAGAATAGGAATTTGAGAGGAGCCTTTTAATAACAATTAGATATGAAAGCGGAGAGTTTAGAAATTGGTAATGTAGAAGACGGATGGAATAGTTTTAGGAAAGCAGTTTGCGAAGAAGATGAAAATATTTTAGGGAGGAAAGTTGTAAACGCTGCTTGTAATATCGACAGCATATAATCAGGGTAGAAAATACAAAGGGTTTTTACAAGAACTTCCTGGGTGATAGATCCTACGAGAAAAATGAGAAAGTAAGGATTTCCAAAAATCGACAAATCCTTATAATCGAAAATAATAGAACTCATTGGTAATTCGGTATTTTTTACAACGTGGGTTGGTCAGTTGACAGATAAAGTATGAAAGAAAGGGAATGCAAGTTAAGTTTTCAAATTTTGCATGATACGGCTTTGAATGAAAGAGGATTTTAACTAAGCGCTAATAGGGAGGTTTAGATCCACGACGAGTACGAGTGCGAGTACGAGATTACCACTGCGCACACCTTCTGCGCACTTCCAATTAAAATGGCTGCTTCATAACTATAAAAAGTTATGAGAATTGACATGAAACAAGAGAATTAAACTGTTATTGAGGTTTTCATGTTGGCCAACAAGGTTTACAATAATTGTAAATCTAAACACAATAAAAAACTGATCTGAATAATTAGTGTCAATGTCAATGCAAATTGTGTATAAAGCTTCAAAAAAGGTCATTGATTGAAAATCCCTTTGAGTGGAATAGTTTTCCAGGAATGGGATTAGATGATTACCTTCGTAGGCAAATTTCAGGGTCCCCTAGAGGGAGAAGGAGTGGAGATGGGTACTTTAAAAGTATAATTTATAGCAAACAGTATTACTGGCTTTTGTATAAAGTGAATATACCACTCAATGTCTTTTTTTATGCTCTTTACAAATATAATAATTGCTTTTACCAGAATTTCAGATTTAAGCACTTTTTGACCTCTTAAAAATAACCTAAATATGGGGTATAAAAAAGGCTAAGAAAATTGGTCTCAAACCTTAAATACTTAACAATCAACGACAACAATTAACAGCAATAATCAACGGCAACAATCAACGGTAACAATCAACGACAACGATCAATGGCAATAATCAATGACAACAGTCAACAGCAACAATCAACAGCAACAATCAACAGCAACAATCAACAGCAACAATCAACAGGAACAGTTATCGGTAACAATCAACAGGAACAGTCATCGGCAACAATTAAGGAACAAATTTCCCGTTATGGACTAAAACATGAACATACTATTGAAGGTTGAGAAAAAAGCGAATTCAAAACATACCATCATCATCTTCAGGATCCATTTCTGGTTCCATCGCATCTTCCAGCTCTGCATTGTTCAATAAAGAATATAGTACATAAGTATGGCGTAACAATTTACTGAACTTTAAATGTTTAATAGTATTTTACATTTATTACTTTCTTCTTGTTGATATCGATAACCTGTCTAAATTGGAGCACCCTATCTTGAGTTATCTTCGAGATACGCAGTATCAAACTTTAACTTTACAGAATGTAAAAAAAACCCTTTCAAACATCTCCTCCAATAATCAGCTCCTCTTTAAAACTTTTATTAAACGCTGGAGTTAACTTGAAACTTAGGTTCGTTTTTACTCCTTTGCAAAATACGGCCAATGCTAAATTGGACCTGATTGACCATAGACCTTCCCATTTTTACCTTAACATTTTCTTTCCTACCCTATAATCTCGCATTAAGGCGCCGGCGCCAATATCCGGATATTTAAAATTTCTGCATTTTCAAGTTTAGAAATCGTTAACTTCAAATGAGCAATCAAATCCTCCAGGAAAAGATCTCTTTCTGTCTAACGGGTTAAAAATCAGATTTTGGTTGTAAAAAAAAAAAAAAAAAAAAAAAAAAAAAAAAAAAAAAAAAAAAAAAAAAAAAAAAAAAAAAAAAAACTGAAGTCCAAAGCTGAGTGGAAATCTAGTTACCTAACACCAAGGGTGGTGCTCCTAACCAAAGGAGCCAAAGGGAGCTCCTAGCCAAAAAAGGAGCCAATAGGGGATGGAAGCCCCAATGCATGTAAAAGCAAGTAGATGCTGCTTTCCATATTCATTCTAGCAGACAGGAATGTCAGAACGAACGAAGGGGGCAGTGTCCCAAACGTTTTAAGGTGCATTAAATTTGGACCAGAAGTCCAAAATTCTACTGAATCCGAAAAAAAAAGACAGTAGTTACAACAGAATTTCAGAGAGTCTAAAATTTTAGCCCGATTTCAATACCAATAACAAGATCCTGTAGACAAGAAGGAAGGGGGCAGCATGTGCAATCATAAAATAGTCTAATATCTTCATTTTTTCCACAGACGTAGCTATTACCCCCGAAAACTAAAACTTTGAAATAGGAAAAGAGCCTTTAATCACATTCTTTACCATATGCAATCATAAAATAGTCTATTATCGTCATTTTTTCCACAGACATAGCTATTACCCTCGAAATTAAAACTTTTGAAATAAGAAAAGAGCCTTTAATCATATTCTTTACCATGTGCAATCATAAAATAGTATAATATCTTCGCTTATTTGGGGCCCATGTATGCTCAGATGCAAAGGGAAAGCAAAAGCAACGCGTTATGAAATTTGCTAAAGTCCCATACCCCACTGTATGCGCCATCCGCATGTTTCGTCACCCCTCCCCCCTTTCTGACAGCAGCATCATCATCATCAGAACTCTTTCAAAAAACGAAGTTTAGCATTTTAAACCACAAAATGTCTTTATTTGATATCACTATTATTCAAAACTCAACCACAAAAAAATTAGAAATGTTCATCTACCAATGGTATTTAACAACTCAGGCACTTCTCAATTATTAATCTAAGAGTTAAAGTTTGGCTCACATCTCTTCTACTGTTTCTAAAACCATGCTGTTCTTTTCTTAAAACTTTGTCCACTGTATCTCTCAGTTTAAGAAGTATCATACTACTAAGCAATTTGCAATCTACCAAAACCAGACTAATGCCTCAAAAATTACTGCACTTGGGTAAAATTCTAGTTTAGTTACTTCTTGCTATCTTGGAAAGGGGGTTAGAGCCCCTACGGCATTCCATTCGTTTCAAATGGAATGCCAGGAATTCGTACAGTCTTTAGAGTCCGAAATCGGTCGAGAAACTCCTGCCCTCAAAACGACCAACGGTCGACCAGGCGCCATACTCGTGAGTGTGTATGCCAGGAGTCGAGCCGAACAGGAAGAACGCCTTGCGGAAACAAAAGAACTCATTGTCTCTCAAGGAATCGAAGTGTTGGATGTTGTCGAGCAGCGGCTCGTGGCTATGAATCCAAAGTATCTTTGGAAAAATTTTCTTGGTTTGATGGAACAAAACACATTCCTCTTAAACTACTTGATAGACCACTTAGAAATTATCTTGAACGATTTTTTGAGAACCACCAGCTTGAAATTAGGAATGATTATTCAAAACAAGTTGTGAAAGATTATTTAAATACTCTAGGATTTTCTGACAAAGCTATCAAGTTATTACTGGACTCATTTTCTCTTTCTGAAGTAGGATATGAGAAATTCCTTCAGATGGAGAATAAAGAGTAAGTAAAATATGTGTTTTTATTAGTATTATAAGGTAAAGTAGTTATGTCAAAAAATGTTTACCGGATGTAAGTCTGATTTCATGAATTAAAAGCAGCAAGAGTTACCTCAAAAGCTGTTTTAAGGAATAGAATAGTTTTCGATCCTAAATATCTGAGAAACATAAGTTTTCGTGACAAACATCGGAACCAATAGTAATGATGAGAAGTCTCGAAGATCGTAGCTAAACCACTTGAAAGAAAATGTGTCGATTATGTGCACCGTCAGGTTTAGCATATCAGAGAACCCTACCGTAGAGGTTTCAAGTTCCTATCGACAAAGTGGGGAATTTTGAATTTTTGCCAGAAGATAGATCATAGATGCCCATTTATTTGATTTTATTTATTTAATTTTTTCATTTCGGTTTCTCCAGGGTTGATTCTGTCAAATTAATTGTCCCAGGAGATCTAGGAGGGCTCATTCGAATGGAAATTAAAAGTTTTTAGTGCCCCTTTTAAGTGACCGAAAATATTGGATTAAGGTGGAAGAGGAGCATACAGAGCTCTGTAGGCCTCAAATGACCTGGCTTCAGATGAGCTATCAGTGGCAGTGGCAGTTGACACATTTTTTGCATTTTCTTAATAATTTTTAATAATATTTAAATAATTTTTACCTTGTTCTGGCCTACAACATGAGAAACAACTTTGCGTGAACCTGTTTCTAGTCCACTATAGGCAATATGCTCAAATCCAAATCTGGTGCAGTAATATGATGCAGCCTAGAAAAATAAACACCTCGGGAAAATACGAGGTGTTTGTGTACGGGGTATCCACCTCTCAATCACTCGGAATCTCAAAAAGTGTACTAAAACTTCCGATTATCATTCCAATGAGCCCCCTTCCGAATTTTATACGATCGACCTTTCTATAAACCCTTAAATCCCCCCAGGGCATAACTTTCAACCTTGCCCTGAGGGCTGTGGAGTGGGGGCTCATTGTCAAAGACATAATTTCCGAATCTTTCAACTATATTGAAAAAAATGGCTACCGACAACTGGAGATCGACTGGTCACGCTGCTGGATATTGATCGAGTGCTGTCAGACCGGGAAATCGAACAGGTGGAAGCCGTAGCCTCGAAGGAAAACGAGTAAATAGAAAAATGATTGTATTAATAGTAATGGTATTTCTCGATATCACGACCTTTCTTTAGGAAAGGGAGAAGGAAAAAGGGGGCATGGATATGTGGACCAAATGGGTTTCGTTTAAAAATTGGAGTGTGACGGGGAAGTTGATCGCACTGTTCACTCATGACTTCACCTTGTCTGCGTACATCAGGCCGAGCGCCTCGCGCATGTCCTTCGGGTATTCCGCTTCACTGAAGTCCACGATTTTGTCCCAACCTTCCGCGACGGAATCAATGTTGAGCTCAGCTGGATCAACGGTGAGCCCCACGGTTCGCTGCCAGCGCACTTTCTTGAAGACACCGGCAGACGCTTCGAACATGCCGCCGGACTCTTCGCAATCCGGGTGGGCAAGCCAGGCAACCAGCGGCGCAACATACATCAGTACCTGCTGAAATCCCTTGGGATCTTCCTGAGCTTGGGATTCCAGGAGGAAGTCCATGGGAGGCATTCCGTTGATGTTCTTGCAGAAGTAGAAGTGGGGGCCCAAGACTGTCGTCCAGCCGTTCGGAGTCCAATGAGCCATGGCACCGTGACCTGGCGAAGGCGCGCGGCGAGACGGGATGCCGAAGGCGTATCCTGAGATCTGGCCGACGAAGGCGCGAGGACCGCAGATGCCGCCCTCGAGAAAGTAGATACTTGCAAAAATATTAAATAAGGTTGAGTCGAGCGTACCTTTTTTAACGCTGCTTTTGGCAGCCATATCTTTTAGGGCTTTAGTGCGTTCTACACCGAGTTTTATAGGTATCCTTTCTACTTGTGTGTCCTTTTTGTTAGCAGTTGATATACCGTAAATTTGTAAAGGTGTAATGTTTTCGGAAAGTTTGTGCTGCCAGTAATCCTCATCCTTGTTGTACCGCGTGCTTTTTCGATAATTCTTTTCAAATTCAATGGTTGGTTTTGTGTTTTCAGTAAAGCGCTAGTTTATAGGATTCTAAAGACAGTGGTAGATATTTTTAGCTTTGTGAAAGTAATTTGTGCAGTCTGGGAGGCAATATTTTTGTTTGTTTTAAGTTTCAACCTAGATCTTTACTTCTGGAAAAAGAGTTGAAAAAGAGCTTTGTCTTTTTAAATGGTATTTTTATAAAGATGCGCCGAACAACTGATTTCCTGAGTCTCTTGAGCTCTTCTATTCAATTCAATTTGTACCAGTTTTAACTAGGACGTCTTGGCACTTTTATCTAGGAGGTAAAAAACCTAGGACGTATTGGCAACTTTATGGACATAGGGGCGAAGGGGTCTCCTTCCCTGGTTGGAATGGAAAACTTGTTTATTACACTAAAACCCTATGACTTAGTTGTTAGAGCTACATACAAAAAACCCATATTCTTCAAGCAAAGCCAATTTTATATACTTTTTCTTATTCAAATATTTCTTGTATCCTCAAAAAAAAGTACAAATAAGCAGAGGCAGATTGCCGCTCGTGCCTATCAACAGGAAATCCTTGTCACTATGTTTTTCCACGTCGGCACTGCGGATCAGGGTGCTGTTCAGTACAGGGTAACCGGTGGATTCACCCATGCGGCCCATGACGTTGAGGAACAATTCCATTTCCTGGGTATTTGGCCTGTCGGGCATGACGATGGCCGTTTGTGCCAGATCAGCCATACGGGTGAACGGGAAACCGGCATTGGCCATGTATGCCAGGTTAGGCATGGCTGGTCATCCGTTCGCAAGTTACAAATACCTCATTTTTCCGAATTACTCCCCTCCCCAACTCCACCAAAGAGAGCAGATCCGGTCCTGTTATGTCAGTCACGTATCTCAGACAGGTTTGTATTCTTCCCATCCAGTTTCATCATAATCTCTCCGCTTTAAGTATTTTCTAAGATTTCCGGTCCTCCCAACTGCCCCCCCCCCAATGACGCTGGATCCGGTTGAGATTTAAAACAAGAGATCTGAGTTAGGATGTCCGCCACCTCGAGGCGCAGGCCCGCGAGGAGACCGCGGTCGCCACGCTCGGCACCTTCGACTACTCCGAGGACGCGCGCCGCAGCCGCTGGGTCTGCTTCCTCGAACGCAACGGGATGACGTTCGGCTACACCACGCTGAAGCCGGAGCGCCTCGCCGACTTCTGGAGCTTCTGGACCTGCAACATCTGCGTCGAGAAGGAGCTGGTGGAATCGGTGGGCGGCTTCGACGAGAACCTCCCCGACGCACTGACCGAGGAGGAGTTATTTGACCAGTCCATATATAGAAAAGCCACACATGACATAGAAATGAATCGAAGTTTAAAAAAAATCATTTCTTGTGTAGGCCTGATTACGACAAACGGTATTATAAACTAAGTTTGTTTTCGTTTCAAAATTTTGTGAAGAATTACCTGAATTCTCCTACAGAACTGTTTTTATTTGTCTTTCTTCCTCTTTGGATACACAATCTTGCGTGTGAAGAAAATATTACAGTGGCATTGTCAAGTAAATAATAACTGAGTCTTTCCTTTTCAATCCTTTCCATTTCAGTAGCAATTTTAATTTAGAGGTGGAAGTTGGCCAAAAGAGAGCAATAGGCAGAGATGCAGAATCACAGGAATACTGTATTTGACCAAATGTTCTTGGGCCATGGATGGCACAATGCACAATGCACAATGGCACAATGCACAGGTGCGTTGCCGTAGTGAATGAATCAATTTTCATGAAGGGAAACCTTTTAACATTAAGGGAATTCAATATTTTAAAGAATAATAAAAATGCAATTTCTTGGCATTTTCATTTAAAAAATGCATTTGGCCCCACTTCAATTTTTGTGAATTGAAGCCACTGATTGAAAGCTACATTTTAGACTTAGTCGTGCAGTAAAGATGGTGTTGTATTATAAAAAAACGACAAAAATAGAAAATGATAAACTTACTTTCATTTTGTTATCTTACAGAAGGGTAATGACTCTTTACACGAAACAAAGGTTCAAAAGAAACTAATGGCTTGTGAAAAATAGTGCGAAGGCAGCTTTTTCAAAACACGTTTTTTTCAACTTTTGGTTACTATGGGCTGCGGTTCGCTCTTCACTAGGTTGCAGCTGCTGCTGTAACCATGATATAGGACCTATATATGATACAAAAGAAAGTTTTG
Source organism: Alatinidae sp. Z8VKAUB7J3 (assembly GCA_010016025.2). Lineage (NCBI taxonomy): Eukaryota > Metazoa > Cnidaria > Cubozoa > Carybdeida > Alatinidae > Alatinidae sp. Z8VKAUB7J3. The sequence goes on along the minus strand of JAAAKM020721499.1, from coordinate 179,944,462 downwards.
CCGATTGGATCGAAACTTTTAAGAAGTGTTGCCTGGACTAAATGAGCCAAATATTTTTTGGGGAATGAGAAAGACGTAAATCCGTCCAAAAGGGGACAAAAATAATAAGTGTAAAAAGTAATGTAACAATAAATATCGACTGATCAGCCAGTGCCGCCGCCGTGTCGCTACCCAGATCAGCAAACAACGAACCAAGCAAACGTTCGCCGGGATCACCCATCTGACCAAGCACCGCTGCCGCACCGCCTGCGATAATCCAGGCTCGATTGTTTGTCAGGCCATGGATGATGAGATCCGGTATCGACCGCGAGATGAGTAGCGCATCGCGAACCTCCTCTTCGGCTTCAACAGCGCCGGCAGCGCTTTCAGTTTCAATACGCTGAGATCGCCACCAACACAAAACGCTTTGGTGCCGGAACCGGTCAAGATCACCACGCGGGCGTCTTTATCCCAAAACAGCTTATCAAAACAGTCTAGTAAATCCTGCCCCATCGCCGTATTCATCGCATTCAGCGCATCCGGACGATGCATCTCCACTGTCACCACGTGATTCTCACGTGTGACTTGCAGCGTTTCGTATGAGTGACTCATTCCTGTTGTACCTTATCTTCTGCAAAGCGACAACTCGACCAAGCGATATGCGCGCGATGCGACTACGTAGCTCGCTGCGGTCGAGGTCGATCTGCTTTTCGCCAGCGCCGCCGCGCAGACCGATGCCGCCGCGTTGCCGCTCGAGGTGGGTCCAGAGTCGCTTCAGGCGTGGGAGTTGGTACTGCAGTCGCGCGAGTTCGACTTGCAGCTTGGCCTGCGGGGTCCGCGCGTGGGTGCCGAAGATGTGGAGGATCAGCTCGCTCCGGTCCATCACGCCCGCGTTGACCACTTTCTCGATGTTGCAGGAAGATAATTTGGACAGTGAAAAATAACTCAAGTAACAAGTATTTCTGTTTAACAGTATGGACTTTTAGTAACTTCCTGCAGGGATTTACCTATTTCCAATAAGAAAACTTGAAATAAAACCGCTGTGGTGACTACTTTGTTCCAAGCTTAGGAAACTTGGGGCTCCTCTGGGCTAGTACCATCTTTACCTGTGGGCAACATCCGCAAATAACCAGGGCGTACCAATCTGAGAAACCTATCTTTGGTGTAACAAGAAGCATTCGAACGGGCTCAGGAGTTCCTCAAACTGGTCATGCCCAAGTTCGTGAGCAAACTTCTGCCTTATAGCGATAACCAACCTTTGTTTCATAAATATGGTGTCGAGAAAGAGATCCTGAAAATCAACAGCCGTGAAGTTCCACTGGGGAATGGCGGGTCAATTGTGATTGATCAGACGGAAGCCCTGGTGGCGATCGACGTCAACAGTGGCAGCTTTCGTATCGAGGAATCGGCGGAGGACACCGCTTACCAATTCACTCATTAACAACTTAAGAAATGATCTTGACAATGTTAAACTCAGCCTAAGCATACCCAAAAGCAGTTTAATGCTATTCTCCTTTTTAAAAAAATATACCCTTTATGATAATTACCTTTGCATGCCTAATTTAAATGTGGTTAAGCTGCTCGGTGTGCAGTTTAAAGCCCCATGCATCTCACTTATTTAAATCTGGTAGTTTTCTCCTTAAATCTTTCTCCCTTCTCAAACGGTTCTCCATATCAATCCAGGTTTTTTGCATGCTCTTCGATGTTGAGGAATATAAATAAATATAATTAAGTTTGACCTTAAAACTTTCGTCGGAGCAGGGGTGCCTCGAAGGGGGGGGGGTTACTCGTCCTCCCTGGTTTTGCGAAGTCGTATGAGTCGTTTATTTAGAGCTTATTGAGGTTCCAGGTGTTCAATTGTGAAGCAGCCTAAGGTGCATTTTCTTCTCCTGGAAAGATTTTTATATTTTCTAACTTCACGGTGAAGAAATAACTGATTTGTTACATATTTTTTGAAATGGATCAACATGTGAAATCGTCAAGCAAACTGTAAATAGTGGAAATATTCTTAGCTTTTCAGTGACCTTTAGGTAATCTTATGCATATTCATTAGGATCTAAAGGGTTTTTGTCCCCTCCGCAGTCCCACGCTCTTTACGCTAAAGTTTGACTCTTAGCCACAATTCTACTTTTTAAAACAACTAAAAACTTTAGCGTAAAGAGCGTGGGACTGCGGAGGGAACAACCCATTTCATAAAGATCTATGTATCTAGAAGCTAAGTCGAAAGTAAAACCTGTTTCTCTGACTCTCATTCCAGAAAATATCACAAAATATGATGAAAATATAATACTTTATTAATAAATTTGTGTGAAACTAGAAAACAATTCTTACTTCATATTATGCAAAATTATTGCACCTAACACATTTTGCATGCAGACCCGCCATACTTTACCCCAACCCCTCTTAATGTGCAAATATGCAGCACAAATTACGTATTCCCATCTAATATGTTCTTGCCATGTTTTCGCCTCACCTCAGTGGGTAAGGGGAAATTCATTAACTATAATTATCAATTGTGTTTCTGCTTTAAGCCTTCATAAGTGCCAGAGATATATAAGTACTCAGCAGACACACAGCATTTATCATATATTTATCACGGAGTGGAGCATTACCACAATAGCTTGCTTTCATTAATTATTGGGCATTGATGGTCCAATGGTTAAGGTGTTGGTTTTCAAACCAATGAGTCGTGGGTTCGAATCCCCTCATACGGAGTAATTTCTGCTCGTTTTAAGATTTAATGTAACTCCTTAATTTCAGCTAAAAAAACTTGTTTTTTTTATTTAATTTCTGAACGTTTTTGAATTAATGCATGCTTTGATTTTGGCTCTCCGCATATGAATAATTAAAACAAAATATGCATATTAATTTATTTATTTTTGGCTAAGTGGCTCTCTAATCGGCCAAATCGGCCGATTTGGAAAAAAAGAACCGGGAGAGGAGGCCTAGTTACCCTCCAATTTTCCTAGAAAATAACGGTCACGAGAGCGACACGTTTTCTGCCACTCGTGTTATTGAAAAAGGCGTAAATTGCAAACAAGTTCTTTTTTCGACAGAGTACCGGCTTCTTTGTTTTGATAAATGCGGCCTCTAAAGCGGCAAGATAAAAAAGAGATCTGGCTCTCGCTAATACCATAAACGAATCCTCTTGATAATCGTCAGCACATTACGAGTTTTCAATCAAATGCTGTCCTATGGCCGAGTCTGTTTTGGGATCTGAAACGCGAGGCCGATCCGTACCAGTTTGGATCCGTACCAGTTTGGATCCGTACCCGTGTAAACAGGGTCTAAGTCTCTCAGCCCATGGTCGCGGTGTTCCAAAGAAGCAAAGACCCACACAGGTCTTACGATGAGGAACTCAAGATAAGTAACCAAACAGCATAATTATTACAGTAAATACTTACTTGAATCCCCAGCACGTGTACTTTGGTGGTCAGATTCGCAGGTAAAGAAAGACTAGAAGTCAAATTAAGAATACGTCCTCACGTGTTACCATCATGCTCGTCACATGTTACCCTTATGCTCGTCACACGTTACCTTTATTCTCGTCACATGTTACCCTTATGCTCGTCGCATGTTACCCTTATGCTCGTCACCTGTTACCCTTATACTCGTCGCATGTTACCCTTATGCTCGTCACATGTTACCCTTATGCTCGTCACATGTTACCCTTATGCTCGTCACATGTTACCCTTATGCTCGTCACCTGTTACCCCCATGCTTATCACATGGTTACAGAGCAACAACTGTGGCACATATTTATTGTTACAGAGCGACAACTGTGGCACAGAAGTATTGTTACAGAGCAACAACTGTGGCACATACATATTATTACAGAGCAACAATTGTGGCACATAGGTATTGTTACAGAGCGACAATTGTTATAAAATTTATAAGCTTATTGTTTCACTGCATTGTTTTTTCTCTAGCTTTCTTGTAGTCGTTGATAGGCTTGGATCAGCATTTAGAGATCAAAGCATTGCAGCTCTCTTTACACTAAAGCTTAAATTTTATCCCAAGTCTTTAAGAATGACCCCTGAATCACAAAGGCCGTAGAATAAATAGTTGAAATTGATAAAAATACTTTGGCGTAAAGAGCAAGGTATTGTGGAGGAGACGAATCCCCTTATATACTTAATATTTTATATTCGTTTTAAATTTTAATGCTACTCATTACTTCCAGGTGAAAAAAAATTATTTATTTTCTGATTGTTTTTTTTTCAATAACGCTAGAAAATCCTGCATACACCACAGTTCTATGCACCACAATTTTAAGGGATGGCCTTTTCCATAATTTTTTTCTTTCCACTATTTTCATTGCTAATTTTCCCACAAGAAGACCGAGCGAAGAAACCCCAAGACCACCACACATTCAATCCTCGGGAAAAAAGACTGATGTTAATTTGATGTTCGTAACTGAGGAACCAGTAATCATGCCCTAAATATTTTATGTTCTCTTTGTAGTTGCTGTCAAATTCTATCGTTTTCCTTTTCTGCAAATAGTAGTAGTAGTAGTAGTAGTAGTAGTAGTAGTAGCAGTAATAGTAGTAGTAGTAGTAGTAGTAATAGTAGTAGTGGTTGTGGTGGTATTGGTTGGGGTAGAAAAATGAAAACACAATAATAAAGTGTAGTAGTAAAAGCACTAGGGCCTAAAGGACCATCTAAAGGTACTATTTTTATGGAGAGACCATTTTATTTTGTAATGTGGTCCTTGCCTTGAAGAAATTTTCCGCATTATATTTGATAGTTTAATACCCCGAATGGGACATTTGGTGTCTTTCTTTATTGATAACATGATCTTCGCTCCTGGAAGCCAGCTGGCGCGACGTTGCTACCAGCTTGTATTATTCTGTCGTGAATATGTGCAAGTCTAAAGCCAAGGAAAGAGTTAGAGTTATTGGCGGAAGTCTTTTTGGCGCAGGCGGAAACGTACTCTTGCAGCAATTTCGCCGTGCGCAGACACGATTCTTCCACCTACGATGCTTAATACTGTCATTGCAGGTGTTATGGACACGCTAGTATTCATGACCACACATACATAAAGAGTAGTTGAAAATGTTTCAAGATCTTTGGGAATGGACCATTGCCTTAGTTGTATAATGCTAGTGTACTTTTTAATGCTAGCCCTATTTCAGTAAGAGTGAGTATTGATAACACAGCGTACTTCCTTTATTCAGTATCTCATATTTTTTTTTAACAGGTTAACGATTCTGGACAAATAAAAGCTAAAGTCTCGCCACTGATCAAGGAAATTGATCAAGTTTCAGTTGCTTCGTAAACATCCAGGAACAAATTCCACGAGGTTAAACTGTCCATTACCAAAACAGAACAATAAATGCATTGCTGATGTATTTTGCAAAGGTTATTGGCATGGCATTACAATCCGTGGATAATTTGTTCATTTCAATAATAATAATAATAATAATAATAATAATAATAATAATAATAATAGGTTTATAAGATATATTCAGATATGTTTATTTGCGTCATTTAGTTATTCAATTTTCTCAAATATATAGAAAATTTCATTGCTTTAAGAATATGTTCACAAATGTTGAGTTTCGACTTTATGCAAAAGGCCAAAATGATCCTAGTTGCATCATCTTAACATTACTGTAAATAAATATGTAATGCAGTGTATCCTCGTTTATCCCAACGACATAAACTTAAACATGCGGCGACCTGTTTGGATAAGCCGAAAATTCGGATAATCGAGGGCGACAGTTTGAGTCACGAAGATGGCCTACTATACTTTGAAATTGATGAAAACTATGCTGCCCCGCGAAAGCGTGGGTCACGGGTTCGATCCCCAGTGGTGACATACTTTTCTATTTCTCTAGAGTTCTGTTCAAAACTGATATTTCAAATCCTCTCTTCTCGAAAATAAACAATCTGTTGTAGACTACTTCTATCACCAAGTAACTACAGCTTTGCAGATCTTAAATCTTTGCTCCCTGCAGTTTGGCCTTTATAATTTTGATTGGTACTTTCATGTTCTGTAGTACACGTTTCGTACTTTTCCTTTCTTCATGAAGATTATAATTATATTTTGTGCAATGAACAATTTTCATTTTCTCCCAAAAATGTCCACTTCACCGTGGAATCGCCCTACAGGTCTTTTATTTCACCAGGGATTGGAAAAGAATTTGTTTTTACAAGATCCAATCAATGAATGCTGTTAAATGGTTGCCATGACAGCGAAAAGCACAGGCCTTCTGTGCTTTTCTGTGCGCAATTTTTCGTTTGAGCTTAGTTCCTGTTTCGAGGTGTTCGTAACGAGTTGCAGCGGGTGCAATATTGAGGACATTAAAATCGTAATTGAGTTTGGAAAACGACGGGTTATTCTTCTACTATAATCTTGAACATTATAGCTTAAATAAGATCAAGCGCGAACATTTGTATTAAAAATGACAATACTTGCCGATTAGCTGACACTGTTCCGTCCGCCATCTTTACTTCCTAATTTCGCGCTTTTTACGAATAACACGTTCGAGACGAGGCTGTGACCTCGTTTTGCGGATGACATTCAGGGCTTCTTGTTGTTGCCACAGACACACACAGACACACACAGACACACACAGACACACACAGACACACACAGACACACACAGACACACAGACACAAACAGACACAAACAGACACACACAGACACACACAGACTCACACAGACACACACAGGCACACGCAGACACACGCAGACACACGCAGACACACGCAGACACACGCAGACACACACAGACACACACAGACACACACAGACACACACAGACACACACAGACACACACAGACACACACAGACACGACTGCCTGACTGCCTGACTGCCTGACTGCCTGACTGCCTGACTGCCTGACTGCCTGACTGCCTGACTGCCTGACTGACGGACTGACGGACTGACTGACTGACGGACTGACTGACTGACTGAATGACAAGGTAAGAACGTTATTGCAAGTACTTAAGAAGCATTTAGGAAGGAAATAAATTTTAGAATAAAGCAAGTAGACTCATCATAAGTATACGTACGTATATTGCATGACGTGGCGTTGTGATGGAATTGCACCTGATCATTCTATGTAGACAAAGAAAATCAGTGTTGTTTCGATCAAATGTGTTCCTATATATTTTCGCTATCGATTAAAGAGCACCTAAACTGATATGAAACTCGTCTTGGAGAGTACAAGATTTTCATAAAAACTCATACTGAACGATTTGTTGAGGAGAAGTTTCAAAGATGCTCCCCTACAGGAAATGCGCAGAAGGTATGCGTAGTGGTAATCTCGCATTGGTGCTCGTGCTTGTCGTGGATCTAGATCTCATACAAGTTTCATCAAATTTAGTCTTTGTCATCAAAAGTAACGAGCCCGAGAAAATTTGCCTTATTTTGGAAAATAGGGGGAAACACCCCCTAAAGGTCATAGGATCTTCACAAAAATTACACCATCACGTTCAGAGTATCAGAGAACCCCATAGCAAATATTTCAAGCTCCTATCTACAAAAATGTGGAATTTCGTATTTTTGCCTGAAGACAGATCACGGGTGCGTGTTTATTTGTTTTTTTTGTTGTTTTTTGGGCCTGACGTTTTGGGCGAGAATCTGTTGGGATTCCTAAGTAACAAGTATTTGGGGAATACATTTTAGAGCTAACTTTGAGAGGGTAAAGTTTATTTATGGCGCGAATCGAGCGTCCATTCGGCATATGAATAACTCCTGCACGTGCAAATCCATCCGACCCAAGTAGCAGTTTGTCGGCTACTGCTAATTTCCAATGTTGGCGTGGACGATTGGAATCCTCGACGAGAACTACATCGCCTTCAGAAATGACGTTACAGCTTGGGGACTTGATGCTAACTTGGCAAATTTTTCATCAAGCAATGGCAAATCTGATGCCTGGCTGTGACAGTGTTACATGTGTACCTCATAACTCCTCTGTTGCGTACACGCTAGCAAAACAGCACTTGGTGATACGAAATAATGACAACGAGATACTTTTCCTTTTTATCTTTAAACGTAGGTTCTAAATACGAGAACCTCTGCTATTCATTGCTACAACCGAATAATCTCCTCTACATACATGATTACAGCAGAAATTATGAATGGTGTAACACTTAATATACTTTGCATAAATTAAGGATTAGCGTCTGTACAAAAATTTTTGTTGTCAGTATTAATTAATCCTTGTTTTCTAAAGAAAGAAGCTATCGCCTGCAACTGCATTTAATAAAAATCAGTTGGTGATAGAGACAGCCGATAAGAACAACTCGTTGTAGTTGATTGGTCGAGTCTTCTAAACATACTTTAACAATAGTGATTTTCTGTAGTCAGTGTACGATGTTACTTAAGAGAATTCACTAGCGTATTCCGCCCCCCTGACATTCTGATCGGCATATATATTTTTCACTGTAGTATATCATAATGTATGGAAAATAAAAAATGGCTTAGCTTGTCCCAGCCAGAATTTAGACTATACAATGCCACTTTCAGTTGAATTTACCCACCTCTGACATTTTTGTATCGATATAGCCAAATGTGATATAAAATTGAATGGATTCTATTGTTAGGATTATTTCCGGAGAATGATGAAACTTATGACCGCCTGCGGCTAAAGAACGCAAAACCGCGCAGTTAGATGAAAATCCACCTGGACAGCGGGAGTCAAAACATATCAAAACTGGAAATGACAGCGATGATGATTGGGTTTGGGATTTTGACTTGGATAAGGTCATCAATGCCTACCAGATATAAGTTAAAAAAACAAAGGTTCGTCGATATGTACTTCATAGTGACGCTGAAAAATAAAGAAGAAAAGGAAAACTGAAAAAAGAAAAAAGGTAAAAAACTAAAAAAAAACTATCCATGGATTTTGATTCCGTCAATGTACTGTACAATGTTTCAATCATTGCCCACAGATGATGAATAATATTGTCAATATAAAGTTTTATCAATATTATTGTCAATATTGTTAAGCGTCTAAAGAAACGATTGAAACAGTGCACAGTATATTTACCAATGTGAGCTTTTTCCGTCCAGCTTTTTTCACCAGCTCGAGTAATGCACTTGCTAAATACTACTACCGGAGAACCATATGGCTTTTGTTCAGCCTAATCAATCTGGGACTCCTGGTTTTGAGCCGTCAAACTATTCATGATGTCCCAAATTTACCGTACAGGGACTACTATCACATACCATAACTACTACTACTACTATTACTATTACTACTACTACTACTGCTACTACTACTATTACTATTACTACTACCACTACTACTACTACTTCCATCACTACTACTACTACTACTACCATCACTACTACTACTGCTACTACTACTATTACTATTACTACTACTACTACTACTACTACTACTATCCAAGAACACAAATATTTCATAATAAGTCTTACAGCAATTCTATGGACAGTCTCTCAGTCAATGACCCCTGATCAGTAGTAGGCCCGACATCGAAACTACCCTAAATGAACAAAAAAACACCAAAAAGGTTAGCTAATAATTAAAGGGCAGCTGCGGCGTCCAAGGGCAGCGCCCCTCAGTTTAGGCAAAGCCGATGGAGGAATTGTCTGGAATCGACAGCATGTGCTCAAGAGCATGTTATTGTTTAGTATCACCCGGGTTCGAATCCGGTCAGCGCCGTTTAATTGCAAGCTATTGTGGTAATGCTCAACTCTTTGAGAATTATATATATTATAAACACATTATCAGAAGTGAATTACTTACTCGTGAGGGACTGATAAATTTTGTTAAAAAAAAATAGTAAAACTTTGCAGTTTTCCTACATTTTTATTGGAAGGGGCCAGTTCTCTTATTTGTATACCAATGTCAGTCATCTTAATGAGAATGTTAAAAACAAAACCAAACCGAGGCAAAAAGTAAGTTCAGTTCACATTAGTGACTTATAACCTGAGTAAACTATATTTAACCCAGTGTCTTCTTTGTAATAACACATTACCTAATAGTTGGGATTGAGAAGCATCATTCTTCAGGTTCGTCTTATGTACGTCGTCTCAATGTAGGCTTGCCCGGCGGATTTTATCAAAAGACTGAGGGCGCGTTCACACTGGAGGCGTACAGACGCGTAGCGTACAGAAGCGTAGCGTACAAAATGGATTCTCCCACAGGACATATTGGGAATGCGTTCTGCACGCTGGAATGTGAACATTTCAATAGTGCCATTGAGCGTTGTTACACTATTTGAACTTATTGGGAATGCGTTCCGCACGCTGGAATGTGAGCATTTCAATAGTGTCATTGAGCGTAGTTACACTATGTGAACATATTGGGAATGCGTTCTGCACTCTCGAATGTGAGCATTTCAATAGTGCCATTGAGCGTAGTTACAGTATTTGAACATATTGGAAGTGCATTCTCCACGCTGGATCTTCTGAAAAACGTCTTCAGGTCACTTGCAAGATTTTTACTGAAAAGTTGCTAAACCAAACTTGCGGCACGGACACAATGTAGCAGATCAAACACTAAATAAAGAAGCTTTATTGGCAACGTTTCATCTTCTGAAAAAATCTCTTCAGGTCACTTGCAAGATTTTTACTGAAAAGTTGCTCAACCAAACTTCCGGCATGGACAAAATATAGTAGATCAAACTCTAAATAAATAAGCTTTATTGGCAACGTTTCAGCTTTTTCGGTTAATCCACACTGTTTTAGCGGTCTCTGATTGATCCATAAACACAAGCTCAATCAAACGCAACGAACGGTTTTAAGTAGAAAGTTTATCCAAAATTTTCTTGAGCTTTTGTGCCGGCCCTTGTTCTTCCTTTGGAAGTGGCTGAACCTGCTTCTTAACTCTTTTTTTTATTATTTTTTTAAGCGTGGGTCACGGGTTCGATCCCCGGTGGTGACATATTTTCTATTTCTCTAGTGTTCTTTAAAAACGCAATCAAACAAAGACAAAGACTTGACAATGAAAAAGGATTTAGTTACAGGTATAATTTACATAGGCGATTCATGACACCCCTCAGGAGGATGGCAGAGACATCCTTAATTCAACTATCACTACAATATTTGGTTATAGCCTATTAATACAGTAAGCTTAAATTTGTGTGATATCCCTATTGGCAATTTATTCATAATCGGATTATTTACATTTGCTAGCTAACTGATAGTTTTTATATTTGAGTAAAAATTCCCCATTAGGCCAAGTTTTGGTCTGCAGTAAGGAAAAAGGCGTCGTGAAATACGATGTAAGTATCACTTTCCTGTAAAGTATTTGTCACATTCGTCATTTTGATTAATTTGGAAGGTTAGTGTGTAGGAAGTTTCAATGGCCAAGAAGTACCGTAAGTTTTCCCGAGCCAGGAGAAGTAAGCCCTATATTAGGTATGTGAGTATCGCGCTGTTTTGACCGGTGATTTTTGGTCGAGCGGAAGTGCATCCCAATTCGCGGAAGTATCATCAATTATATTATCGCCGCGAAAGCGTGGGTCTCGGGGTCGATCCCCGCCGTTGACATTTTTCTATTTCTATAGTGTTCTTTTGACTTCCTGGTTGTAGTCATAGAGTAGAAACAAGGTTTCCGTACACCGTTTGGTCGTTTAGTTTTTATTTAGGAGACTACAATTGATCAAAGGGAAAAGTTCGTCAGCGAGTTTGTATGAGTCAAAGACCTGTTTCTTGACTTAGCTGTCTGCCTTGTACACTGTTAAACCTTGTCATCTCCGGCTTTTTGCCACAACTCCATTGTTTGGCGCGAAATTCAATTGTTGGCATCTTTCGTAGCTTCGTTTCCATTCTAGTGTATTATATTAATTCTATGGTGATGACCCTATTTGTGCCTACGTATCCACGCATTTCACCAAATTCACGAGAATGCTACATAATTAAGTTAATATTCGTTGACATAAACAAAGAAAATAGTTTCGGTTTGAGGTTACGGCACCAGCAGTACAAGAGAAACAAACAATGCAGAATTGGAAATAATGCATAAATACGAGAAGAAAACGAGGAGTCACTGATCAATTGATACGAGAAGAAAAAGAGGAGTCATTGATCAATTGACACGAGAAGACAACGAGGAGTCACTGATCAATTGATATGGGAAGAAAAAGAGGAATCACTGATCAATTGATACAAGGAGACACTGATCAATTGATATGAGAAGAAAACGAGGAATCACTGATCAATTGATACAAGAAGAAAACGAGGAGTCACCGATTTTGCAGAATATCCTCCCCAAATTCAACGCTATCAATCGTTCGAGGATCAGCTCGGATTTTGAAACAAATTAGAATCGTTATATAAACAGCCTTTGTTCCTGGTACCCTAACTATGTTAATGTATACTGTGCTAGTGTCCGCTCCCCCCACTTTCTTCTTGTATCTTTTAAACAACATATGGATTAATTATATTTATATATATGGTAGAATATATGGTAGGTATATATTGGGCTTTTATATATTTTGGTTAGTTTTCGTAGGTCCCCCCACAAAATAAGAGATTTCAAAAAGTTAGGTCCCCCCAGAATCATGGGGGGGGGGTGAAACCATGAAGTGGCAATAATCAATTGATTCAATAAGGTTCACTTTTGTATAATATCCTGCAGGAAGTGGAATAGCCATCAGTACCATATTTCTTGTACTCCATCTTCAGAGTCATTCTTCAGAGCACTACTTATTCCATCACAAATTATCTGGATGATAAGTTGGATCAATTGCTGCCATCTCCATTACAAACCCCCAGAGATCAACCTGTCACAAGGGCTTTTTAGGGTGGGTCAATAACTGGCCCTAACTATCTTAAGACATGAAACGGGGCTACGTCTGAATAATGACGTGTAATAGAACCCCATAACAAGCCCCGTTATAAGATGATTAAATACTTGTATAATTCACTGCAAACTGCATATGCTAGTCACACTACCAACAATACGGTGATGACAATAAACAGGTCTGGCTTACCTTCCTTCAGTAAAGGTGAATCCGATATGGCACTATTGAAATACTCACATTCCATCGTGCACAACGCATTCTCATTATATTCAAGTAGTGTATGTATGTAGAACGGCAGTATTGAAATTCTTACAATCCATCGTGCACAACGGATTCTCATTATATGCAAATGGCATATATGTGCAGAAAGGCATTATTGAAATACTCACATTCTATAGTGCACAACGCATTCTCATTATATTCAAATAGTGTATTTATGCAGAATGGCACTATTGAAATACTCACATTCCATTTGCTCTGTTCATTCTCATTGTTTTTTTTTCGTCTGTCGCTGCTTGTTTTCTGACTTCGTTCTTAATTTGTCCGAAGATGTTTTACTATGAAGCGTTTATGTATCTTACCCTCTAGGTATGTAGCGATCTAGGTAAGTTCTCAACATCTCATACAGACACATTAAGCTCTGCTCTTCATTGGCTAGAATGGAAACTTTGCTATTAACAATAATCTCATGACCCAAAACAATTGTTCAGGTAATACCAAGGTATTTTCGGTCACCTCCTCTACTGGCTCAAATTGTTTGATTGTTTATACTGGTATATGCCTCTCCTAACACAAATTGTTTTGTTCAGTCCGTTTGGATTTACCAAGGCATCTTTTTCAACATGAGAAGCCTGAATAAGAGATACATACTACTAATTTTGTATTAGAAATAAGGAATGGTCTGATCCAGAACTTTTGTTATGGTAAGAGGTGTATACCATACCCATTCCAGTATGCCTTATTGTAAGTGATTACTGGGATTGGCCAGCGATATCGCAACCAATGGTTTGACCGTATTAATTGATGGTACAACTTACACTTTGGGTGGTGGCGCACCACAAGATGCATTTCTTCTTACCTCAGGCAATACTTGGTCTATTGATTTAGCAGCGGCAGGTCAAACCTTAACGGGTCCTTTCCCTGCTTCCTTTAATGTCGTTGCGACAGCGACTGATGTAGCAGGCAATATTGCATCAGATGGTACCTTGGCAGAAGTAACGGTCGATACAACACAGAACGATGAGATCAATAAAATACGATTAGGATCAACAAAATACGAATGGGACCAATAAAATACGAATGGAATCAATAAAATAAGAGTGGGATCAATAAAATACGAATGGGATCAATAAAATACGAATGGGATCAATAAAATACGAGTGGGATCAATACAATACGAATGGGATCAATAAATTAAGAGTGGGATCAATAAAATACGAATGGGATCAATAAAATTTGAATGGGATCAATAAAATACGAATGAGATCAATAAAATCAAGACTGCACAGCATAATTTGTAAAAAATCAAAAATTAAATAAAAAACAAAGATTTTCAACTGAAAGTAAGGAGCAACATCAAAGCAAAGAAAAACTATTACGTAAATGAGGGGATTGTCCCCTCCTTAATACTTAGCTCTTTCTACTAATAAAGTTCGACTTTTTGTGACAATTCTTTAAGAACAAATAACGAAAAACAAAGGTTGTTGAATTAGAATAGTAAGCTTTTTTGAAAAGATATTAAGACACTTCACGAGACAGAAAATTTATAACGTTGAATCTTATATCTGTGATCTGTTGGGAAGTACAGCACCCTTGCATTCTCATCATTGAATTCAGATACTTTTTGTGATATTCGTGTAGCAAAGGCGCTGATCCTGTCACTGGAGTCGAACTCGCGCACTATATCTGAATGGATATTGTAACGTGTATTGTCCGAAAGTACAAATTTACAATGAGATGAATTGCGTGACGGCTTTGTCTTGGTGATGACGTCAGTGATCATGCTCACAAGATTCTACTATGTATGGCTTTACTAACTTTACTAGAACAGTTGCATTGTCAGGCTCCCCAAATTTGAAGAATAGTCCCTACAACTCTGTATTTCACTTTGTAAACACAGGCAGTGGTTGCTTCTTTTGCCATTTTATTTTTTCTGCTGCGCACGATCATATTGTTCTTTTGCGCGTATATTGTGGGCAACAGCAACAACACTACTTGGCTTCCTTGTCCCTTGTGACGTAAATTTTGTCCCTTGTGACGTCAACTACGTAGTATACAGTTGTTCTCGATAATTTATTTAAATGAAACCGTTTATTTCTCTAAGTGAAAGCCTTTCTGATGATTAAAACGCTTCATCAAATCAAGGAATCCGTCCATGAACTTTAATCAAACACTCCACTTGTGTTTTTCCCCTGACTTTGTGGGAAGGTAGAGGAAAGGTTTAACCAAAGCCGATGGAGGAATTGTCTGGAATCGACAGCGGGTGCTCAGACCATGTTATTGTTTAGCATCACGTGACACTTATTGCTTATTATTGTTTTCATCTTCATCTCACTCGCATGTACAACCTTTCTCAGATTAGCTTAATTTACAGCACCAGAGTGTTCAATTTACCGTCGAGTTTGAAAGCAATTACCGTTTCTTGATACAAATATTTCGCGTTCACAAGAATATTTTCTGTGTATTGCAAACTCCCTTTTACAGGCCTCTTTACGCGCTTTCTTCCAGTGGACTACAAGAAAGGTATTATTTTTACACTCTTCCATCGTATTTTTACGCATTTTTTGCCAGAAGACAGGTCATGGATGCGTGTTTATTTGTTTTTTGGTTTTTTGGTTTTTTTTCCAGAGCTGATTGTATCGATTCAGTGGTCCTATAATTTTGCTCTAGGGCTCATTACAACGGAAATTAAAAGTTATAGTGCCCTTTTCAAGTGACCGAAAATATTGGAGGGCACATAGGCCCCGTCCCACACTCATTTTCCGCCAGAAACACCAGATGAAAATTTTGAGATAGCCATTTTATTCACCATCATGGTGCACAATGCGTTTAGAATAGCACCAAAAGCTGTTTTTAGTGACAGTTGCATACTTGGAATGCGTACATTCCGTGGTGCACAATGCGTTTAGAATAGGTCCAAAACCCGTTTAAGTCACACTTGCTTACTCGGAATGCGTACATTCCATGGCGCACAATGGCTTTATAGTAGCCCCAAAAGCTGTTTTCAGTGACACTTGCATACTTGGAATGCGTACATTCCATGGTGCACAATGCGTTTAGAATAGCACAATTGGTCCAAAAGCGCACGCCATTCAGGCAGTCCAAATTTTGATTGGTGCTTTCAAAACTGCAGTTGGGTTTATTCCTTCCTATGTTTCATTTCGATCATTTCTGACATTTCTGAAGGTTTTAAGTACATAATAATTTCCCTATTTTGTGCTGTATGCATTCACAGAGCAAGTTTTATTTAAAAATTAGAGATAGTGAGCACTTTCAGTTAATTTCATCTGTTTAGTACCAATTGCCTGTTTTGTTATTGTCGTACTCCTCAAGTTGAACATAATGTCGAAACAAAACTATTGTAGGTGGGAAAGTGAACTTCTTACGAATAATACACATTATGCCATACTCCTATAGAACATCAAATGTTCTCTCCAGAACTGAATAGTAAAATTCCGTATCCTTAAAGTAATTTCGGAAAAGCCAGTCTTGAATAGCAAATTCTGATTTCCACGGTTGTTTTCTGATTTTTTTTTTTTTTTTTGACTTGTTGCCTTTTGCAGTTTGATCTTTTTTCAATATTTTGTGTGCGCAGTGTGCTCATATACACAAGCGAGTGCTGGGCCCTGAGAAAAGAAGAACGCTCACGTCTGCTCCGCAACGACCATGCCATGGTAAGATGGATATGTGGTGTAAAGACCAAGGAGAATGTGGAAACTGCCACCCTATACAGCAAATTGAGTATTCCGGACCTCAGTACCTCCCTACGTCACCACAGGCTCAGATGGCTTGGCCACGTACATCGAAGCCAGTCATGGACCAACTGGTGCCAGACAGGGATTTCTCAAAAAATTTCCACGAAGGGGAATTTCTGACTTGACTTGAAGAACGACCAGCATTTAAAGTGTTTTTCCAATGAAAATGTGCTAAGGAGAATTTTTCAGACAGAATCGTCCACAAGAAAATTCTGGCGGAATTTTCAGCGAGAATTGGAATTGTCCGGGGTAAATTTTCCGGAAAGGTGGTGCATTTTACTTGGAAGGAATTTACATGGAGAAATTTTTTGTAGTGGGAGAGAATTTTCCACAGAGGCAAGGAGGAAGGAAAACTCATCAAAAAAGGCAAATTTTATGAAAAAAAGTAAAAGTTCAGAGAAAATATAATTATAAAAAGGTAAGGTTCCAGAGTGCCGGGAGAGATATTTTAACTGAGACACAATGACACAATGTTCCAAAAGTGAATAAATCCATCTTCTAACAGATCTAATTATGCATACCACAGCTAGCAGAAGGCTTTAACCTACTCTATAAAAGTATTTCCTCCTCTTTTTCCCAAGCTCTTCTCTTCAGCGCGGCCCCCAGCAGCACGCCCGTCATCGCGTCCTCGGAAATCGGCATGTCGATTACCCGGTCATCACCGAAACGGGAATACAAGCCGCGCGATTCCGGGCGAATATCGCCGCGCATGTTCTCGCCGATCATGAAGACCGATGGGTCGGCCTCCATCGCCTGGAACAGCGCCTCGCGGATCGCCTCGACATAGTTCAACTCGCGGGTCATTCCTCCGCCCCCCGCGCCGGCAGACCGGGATAGTTTCTTGCGTACCTAACTCAATAACAGTGCTGGAGATACAAAAACAATTCTCAAAGCCTTATATATGAGTAGAATGGTGCGCTGGAATGAAATCAAATTATCATGTTCCTGAAACCTCTGCTGGCAGTGAAGGGATTTTGCTTCCACACCTTGAATCATACCTTTCTGGGTTTAGGATTGGAATAACTGCTGTGACCGGGTAACATCGGTAATAGATAATTACCTGCACGGATGAAAACATTAAGTTAACACATTCAAAATTTGGGACGAACAGTGTTTTATGTTAGTGTATGGATAAGGGAGATCAGGGCGTACATAACTGACGGACAAGGAAAGAAAAAGAGGGAATATAAAAAGAAAAAGAGGGGATGTAAAAACCTTACAACGATGAAATTTTGAAAGTTTTCAACTGTAAAGCGTCTGACCGGAGGCCAGTCTATTTTTTGCACTCTGGGTTAAGAGGTAGTTCTCTCACTGTCCTACCCTACGAACAAACTTTATACCATGGTTTGTTGATAGTTCAAGATTTCGTGGAAGTCTTTGTTCTTGGCTGCCAGAATTATTCGTTCACTTAGCCATTTATGATTTTTATAATTGTTTAGAATATTCGGGAATAATTTTCAGCCAAATCATTTTTTGACGTCACTAAATTACAGAATTCAGGAGGTAGTTGTATACGTCCTGAAATTGAGTAAAGTGGGAGCTTTCTGTTTCCAATTGCCAGCAATTGATATGAAAATGTTTCAGCAGAGTGATCTTCTTGCAATCGGACACACATACACTATTGTTTTAGCTCAGATGTACTATGTACAGTACAGTAGGTATTTTAAATTCTGATGATCCGATCATTGAAACTCATGCCAGATAAAGCTTTAATAAAAATAGCTCAAACAAAACAAATTAAAATGAAAACAAAAGAAGGCAATCCCTCATTCAAAAAATTGCAGAAATCAGAGGTATTCACAAATACTATTACAAACTCGATCAAGAATGACAGTATCTCCTACCAACAAACTGTTTTAATACTCTTATCCATACATGTTTAGCTTATAAGCAGTTTTCCATTGATTTTATGAAATTTATGTCGGATTTATGAACCGAACGTGAGATCCAAGATGTCATGTGGTAAAAGAACGACATGTTACTCGACTGAGCCAACAATTCATTAAAGAAATTATGTCCATAGAAATGCATTCCAAGCAATTAACGTATAGTTTCTGGGACGCTAGCCAACTTATTTTAAGCGTCAAAATATCGTAACAGGTTATTTACGCAATCGATTTCTCAATTGGCTTTAATAAACAACAAATGTTGTCATACAAGTTAAATTTTGCCTAACATTTAACTTGTATAATGGGAAATTAGGCCAAATACAACAGCTTTGGTTGTTTGCCCAGTTTTTCCTACTGAAACCAATTAATGAAGCCTTATGATAAGGTTTTAAAAGTTAATTTCAGTATCCTACAATCTCAACATTGTAGCTTATTTCTCTGTAACTTACTTCTTTAATGTCACCAACATAGTAACAGCAGAGTTTTGCTTCTTTCCATTGAATAGAATATTTTTTGCTCTATTTTTTGATGCCCCACAACAACAGTGTCAAGTGAAGACACTTGAATGAATGCAAACCCGAAACAGGTTTTATAATTATTTTGGAATTAAATTTAAAAAATAATTGTCGGCTTTAAGATTTGGTTAGATCAAATATTCACAATATTCTTCTTTTTATATCTGTTAAAATAAAAACCGCTGAAATCAATAATTCAGGAACGTCAACCAAATTCCAAATGTTTAACATGAGAGGATTACTTTAATTTTTTTTATTTTGTTGATCTTTTTTACTAGCTGTATTTTTAATGAACTTTGTGACTCTAAGTGCAAATGCAAATTTAAACTCCCTTTGAAGACCTGAACATAGTTTTAATTTTTATTAAGAAAGTAAATATTTTATTCCTATATTCACGGCTTCACAAGCTGTTTTCAGTAAGAAAAAATATGAAAATGAAACTTCAACTAGAGCCGGTTACAAAGATGCTTTTGTGTTGGCAAAAAAAGGAAAAGGATGGGACGCAACAGAGGCCGTATGTTGGAATTTTTCTTTACACTCACCTATTACCATAATCATTCGAATACCACTCTCAAATAAACTCCTTTCCGTTCAAAAAAGGTGGTTTTTGTTTTTCAGACTATGAGGTTAACATTGCACGTCATGAAACATGCACACGTACACGTTTTCATTCCCATACTTATTCATTTGTTAGGACTCCACCATTTAAAAAGTCAAAGTACATTACAATATACAATTTTAATTCCGAAATTCCACATTTACGGAAAATGTATGGAGTAAATTCTATCAAACAGTTTGCGGTAACGAACTGTAAATAAGCAGTGATGTGGCCCAAAAGCAACTGAAACTCTAAGAAACAGTCTTGATAACAATAGATACATCAAAAGAATGCAATTTTGATGTTCATTCAAAATGTGTAAAATTTATCTATAAATTTATCTTGTGTATTCATCATAAATTACGAGGCTTTTAAAATTTGCCCAATTTTTGGAAAAGGGGGGAAATAAAAATACAAATGAAAAAGTTTTTTTAACTGAAAGTAAAGAGAAGCATTAAAACTTAAAACGAACAGAAATTATTACGCATATTATGGGCTCACCTCCTCCTAATACATCGCTCTTTACGGTAAAGCATTTTTAGTAATTTCAATTATTTATTCTATGGCTTTTGTGATTCAGGAGTCGTTTTTAAGAAATTGGGACAAAATTTAAGCTTTAGTGTAAAGAGTGAGGTACTGCCGAGGGGGTGAACCCCTTCATATGATTCGAGAAATTTTACTGCTTTCAGAAACTCTTAATGAGAAATCAAGCCATGGCGGTCGTCATTTGACATAAGCTCGCCTACTGAAATAACTACTTAGGCAGAACAAAACTGGAGTGACACAGAGAGCGAATGGTACAGACCCGTTCAGCTGCTAAGCTACGGAAGATTACGATGAACGGTTGTGATCCGTAGTTATTCTCTGAACACACTTTCCAGAAGCATGTTAATAAAAAACGTACCTTAAAGTGGCCTAAGTGGAAAAAGTACACTTAATCAGCCATGCAGTTGAACTAGGCATAAACTTTCAGCATGAGTGCTGAATGTTTTTTCTTTTAGGAATATATTCTTAAACTTTTGGTTACTATGAGTTGTCTCAAAAGGTAATGTCCCCCAGAAACAATTATAGAATTACCAAAAAGCATAAAAGAAGGCATCAAGTGATGTAGGCCTATTCACTTTCAATGTAGCTAAATTTTGTTGAAAACTAAATATTCACCAAAATTAGTATTTCGACGGATACCCGGTGGATACGATACCCGACGGTTCACGTACCAATAAGCTTGCGGTCGTAACCCGCAATATCAGCATGGAAGGGACACTTACAAAAGGGCCTATTGGATGCTAGCGAGGCTAATTACAAAACCAGGCAGAGTAAGGCAAATGTATATTTGACTTACCCTGTAATAGGAACAATTAAATGATGCAATAGGACATTGTTATGTAATTACATTACATAAAAATTACTCGAAATGAAGAACGTATCAACGACTGGCTGCCTGAATGGTCGGGCCGTCTGCGATCGGATCGGAAAAGGGAATGCCAACCTCAATATAATCGGCACCGGATCGATCCAAAGTGAGCATGAGCTCTTGGAACCAAGACTTTTCGGGAAAGCCGGCGGTGATAAAAGGGACGAGTTGTTTTCTCAAGTTAGGCTCCCGCATCGATGTGGTTGCGATATGTTTCCATGTCTTTGTCGCCCCGTCCGCTCAGGTTGACGATGATCATTTGGTCCGGAGCAACTTTGAGAAGCGTAATCGGATTACGAGTTTGAAACTATTTCCAAGTCTAATAAGAAGAGAATCCGGTGAATTATCGGTTTATATATAATATGCTCCCTTTTCTTGCAAAAACGCTGCATGTGCAACATACTGAGACGTAGGAGAATTGTTTCGAAATTTTTGTTTATCATAGGCAGGCCATTACGAAAGTAAAACAGTTCAAAATAGGGATGAAACCATTTTGTTGAATATTTTTACTTTTATTGTTTCTTTTGGTAGTTGAAAGGGTTATAAGTAGCCTAAAATTGAAGAATCTTATTGCTAAGTGCGGACGCGATGAGATAACTTCCACTGAGAGATATTTGAAAAACGACAGAAAAAATAAGGTCCGTAACTAACAGTGAAATGCTGTTCTGTTTTTGTTATTCAAACGGAGTAGGTTAAATAGGGCTATGCGTTTTATCAATTTGATAATTTATAGAATATAAAAGTACCAGACAAAGTAATACAAGGGGTTAAGTAAAGCTGAAGGACCCTCTGTTCTTCTGTTTCGGGCACAATAATTTATACTCATACTTTTATTTCTTTTTTTTATCTTTTTTGGAAAATGGAATTTGTACTTTTGCCTCCGGACCAAATTATTTTTTGACATTTTTCTAGAAATTGGAAACGGAAATGATTCAATTGGAAGCGAAAAATGTAGAAATAGTCAAAGAGGTTGAAATCTTGCGTCAAAAAGAGAAACATTGCCAATTTGAATTAGCTAATTATAAAGGGAAAATTGGAAGAACTAGAAAGCTATTACGATGAATTTATAGGAAAAGAGAAGATCCTAGAAAATAACGGTGACCAGAGCGACACGTTTTTTGCCACTAGGGTTATTGAAAAGACGAAAATTGTAAACAAATTCTATTTGTCGACAGAGTACCGGCTTCTTTGTTTTGATAAATGCAGCCAAAAATACATCTCTGTTTATGCATATTGACGGCTGCCCTTTATTAACTAAAAGCTATGATTGCCAAGGACATTCAGAAAGGGTTTCCCGAAAACAACAACAAACGAATAAATTAACACGTATCCATGATGTATCTTCTGGCAAAAAATACAACATTCCACATTTTTGTAGATAGGAGCTTGAAAATTCTACGGTAGGGTTCTCTGATACACTCAATCTGATGATGTGATTTTCTTTAAAATTATATGACTTTTAGGAGGGTTTTCCCCCTGTTTTCTAAAATGAGGCAAATTTTCTCAGGCTCGTTACTTTCAATGGGTAAAAATAAAGTTGATGGAATTTTTATATAAATAAAGAGAATCAGCTTCTTCAAACCACCAAGTAGCATCTCGAGTGGCTAATAAGTGAAGGTGCTCTTACACTAGGTTCTGGATGAATAATTAAAAAATCTTGAAAATAAACCAATTAACATTTCCTAGAGTCTTTTAGCCTACCGGTACGCTTGATCAGAGCTTCATTGCTGTTTTCATTGTTGAATTTGTTTCATTGTTGAAACAAATATAAAAAATTTTAACTGGATATTTCGAAAACATATAGTGTCCACTTTGGCACAGTCTGGGTTCTCAAGCAAGTGCTGCCCTATGGCAGAGTCACATTGCTTAGTGGCGCTTTTGGTCTTGAAACTCGAGGTGGTTGTTTCCTTTTAGGAGCAGATACTTGGCGAATATACGATGGTACATGCTGCTTAATTCGGTCAACCAACCTCAAAGTCGTGCGGCCATCGTAGCCAGCCTCACACTGGCATGAAAATTGGTAAACTACAGAGCTTGAATTTGTGGAAGGCACACGATCTTTGTGTTCCACTTAGATGTTACCTAAAGTTTTTAATTTCCATCAGCTAATTAACTACCCACTGCCCCTGATAGCTCACCCCCCATCCCCATCCCCCGCATATACCTTGATGGGCGTGCCTGGATACGTGTATGATAAAAATTTCCATCTTATTATCGGGGTCAAAGCCTTTCTCGCATTAATTAAATAACAACCTTTAAGAATGTTTGTTTTAGTTTTTATGTGATTTTTGCAATGTTTCTCCCTCGTCACAGATCATAATAGTCATCTACTTTATCAAGGTCTTGTTGCTATATTTCTAGCTTCTGTTTTATAACTAACGAATTTGGCTTAAGTTTCTTGGATTTCAAGTTCTATTTTGTTTGCAAAAGTAACAATCTGGGATGATAGTGCTCGTGCATCCTCGATCGTATCAGCGAGCAGCAAAATATCAGGGACTAAGTTTGTGTCAGTTAAGTTGCTGGCAGGGTAACACCTCCATTTGCACTTTGAGGTGGTGAAACCAAGTTGGTTCTGGCAATGAATTTTGATATTTAAAAGGACCCCGTGTCTCAGAGCTCTTATTTTAAATCCCAACCGACATTAGGCTTTGATTTTCCTTTTAAATCAATCTATTGATTCTTAGAATTTTGCTCTTGGCAATTGGCGCTTTGGCCCATATGAGCTCTTGGCTCTCGGCTCTTCCGACCTCGTCACAAGTGACATATGAGCTCTTAGCTCTTGTTTTGTATGTATACAATTGAAGTTATACAATAGGATATATTAAAAAAAGAATCCTTCCTGAAATCTTCTCCGATGTAACCCGACGTTCATTCAATCTCAAAACCGTAACCCACGCTTTGGCCTCGTGTTCTCAGCCAATTAGATAGGTGACCAAGATGTGGAACGTAGGGGAAAGTGGGGTAAGATGAACCACTTTTCATCTTTGTGGATGTAGCGTCTTACATGGTAGTAACACCCCATCCCTATCAGTGTTTATTTGACCATCTGACATTACCCTTTAACACTTTAAAAGTTGATATTCTTTTAATACAGGGCTCCACTCACTTATGCTTCGTACACAACTCAATAAACTCATTTCTTCTGCTTATCCTCAAGTTAACCTTCCTTTGGTTTTCCGCTCTTCCTTTCGTCTATCTAACATTTTTCAGTTTAAGGACTGAACCCCCGAATTACTGCACTCAGACGTAGTATATCATTTTATGTGTCGCTTCTGCGAAGAAGCGTATTTAGGTCAGACAATACATCAATTTCATAGGCGGTTGTCTGATCATTTGGGAGTTTCATTTAGCTGGTGACCTTAACTGTGACATTCTTGGTACCTCCGATAGGTCAATCCTCTTGCTAGAATCACTTCCTAGCAGATATCACGTCGCAGATTAAAGCCTCCCATTCACGTATATTAATAACAGAGGCTACTCAAAATCGAACCTGGATCATGTGATCACTTCCAGTTCCAGCTTATTATCATCGATTGTCAGGGTGGACGAAGAGAAGATTGATGACGATCACCTTATTCTTAGCTGTAATTTGTCCTGTGAGCCCCACACACAAAGACCCCGGGTCAAGGGCTGTAAATCATGCAAGTTGGCCATTGTTAACACATACAGTTTTTATGAAAGAGCTCGTCGTATAACCTTTGGAGGAGTATCTTTCGATTGGAAATCGAAAGTTCTAGTGCCTTTTTGTAAAAGCCATAAGGGATTGTAGGGCAACCAGCCCCCCTGACATATTTATTTGAACTTTCGATTCTGGTGAGCCAAATGGCTATCTCAAAGTTTTATTTAGATGTTTTGGGGATTTCGAATCAAAGCACACTCCAATATAACAAAGATTAGGAAAGTTGTAGTGGTACAAAGTTTGAATATTGCGTTGAATAACGGATTTATTTTTGGTGAACGTCTTCGCCATACACTGATCACGGCAATGGTATGGGGTGAAGTGAGAGAGCTCTTTGCAGTCACGAGAGTGACACTGGTTATTTTACAACGTGTTTTGGCCTTCTTGTTATCTATAAACTTATCGTAACAGCTTTCCCATTTCACTCCATACGAACCTTGACATTCCTTTCCAGTGTAGTTAAATGGTCAATATTGTTAGCTTCATTACCTTAAGTCAGCAATAATCAATAAAAGTTTTATGAAAAAAGAATCTGATCGATAGAATTGAACCGTACACTTCCTGTTGTCCGCCAAAGGCTTTGGCCTTGACACTACTTTCCAGTGTTGTTAATTCGTAAATGTCATTAGTGTCATCACTTTAAATCAGCAATAATAAATAGAAATAATATGAAAAAAGAATCTGATCGATCAACTTCCTATAATTCTACTTTTCTGATGTTATAAATAACACCGCTTACAAGTACAACTCGTGAATACTGATTACTATCTAAAGAGTATACTTTTAGTAGATCATAAGATGTGGCAGACTATTACATTCCACGCAGCTCCTTGAAGCGTAGGATTTCTTTTGATTATCATCGTCAACTGCTTCCGCTCCTTTATATGTGAGTGATGAATTGTAAAAACATTTTGCTTGTTCAAGCAACAAAGCAACAACACGAAACAGGTATTTGTAGGGGTGAGAAACAGGGGTTGCTTCGGTTCCCTTACTAGCAGAGAGTGGCAGTCCACTGGTCTATGACTGCGGAAAAAATTAATAAATGCTTAGAATCAAAAGTGAAACAAATGGCTTGGTGAACGGTATTATCATGATGGGATCTGGACTGAAAATAGCTATCCTAAGGATCCTAACAATGGTCAAGCAACACGCAGCAGTGAGAAATTGTTACAATAAGGTATATGGGAGATCAGATGACCCAATCTGGACATAGTTTCCATTTGCTATTATTGCCAACCAGAGAACGCCTAACAGGCAAACGTTCCAGATTGTTTTGGTATTATATCTTTTCTTTCTGGACGTCTTGATTCTTTCATTGTGGACTTGCCAGTCGTAAATGAGGATACAAGATTAGACATTGTACACGCTCTGCTTGAAGCTTTGAAGCATCTTGGGCACAACACCTTACTATTAATCAAGAATATCTTGATATATAATCAAGATATTCAAATGGTACCCTATAATCGCATTGTGCGCCATTGAATGTACGCATTCCAAGTATGCAAGTGTCACTAAAAACAGCTTTTGGTGCTATTTCAAACGCAATGTGCACCATGGAATGTACGCATTCCAAAAACGCGAGTGTCATTAAAAACCACTTTTGGTGCTATTCTAAACGCATTGTTCACCATGGAATATACGCATTCCAAGCATGCAAGTGTCACTAAAAACAGCTTTTGGTGCTATTCCAAACGCATTGTGCACCATGGAATGTTAAGAGATTTTCTTTGCTAAGGATTTTTCCTAACTGCTTAAGGAAGAATTTTCACTTAAGTTAAGGAACTTTTTATGTATATGGCCCCTGACACAAAGAGTTGATAATTTCCACAAGCACGGTGTTTTGTTGAGAGGTCCACTTCAACTGACATTTCTTTGTTGTGTGGGGCCTTCTGTACCCAACAGAATATCAACACATTTCTCAATGTTTCCCAACCAACAATTGAAGCACACTTTCATGACTGATTGGGTCAACTAGATGCGTACATTCCATGGTGCACAAAGCATTCAAAATAGGCTCATGACGCATCTTTAGCATAGTTTGCATACAACTAGATGCGTACATTCCATGGTGCACAAAGCATTCAAAATAGACTCATGACGCATATTTGACATATTTTGGATACACTAGATGCGTACATTACATGTTGCCGAAAGCGTTCAAAGTAGGCTAACGACGCATATTTAACATAGTTTGGATACACTAGATGCGTACATTACATGTTACACGTGTTACAATTTATTATTTTTGGTAAAATTCTTTAACAACCCCGGCTTGTGTTGTAAATGGTCCACAAAAAAAACCTTAAGGGCAAATGGTAGGATGCCGATATATTCTGCGATTCCAGAAAGTATTATGTTTAGGTTTAGGTAACTAGTTGTTTCTCAATTTTCCCAAATTATACCTGAATTTTTCTGTAACATATAATCTACACGACATGCATTCTTCTATGTTTACCCTGTAAAAGTGACACTTGCAAAAATGGTATCAATGTTATGTTTACCTAAAATTCTTTTAAGCATCTCCCCCAAAGTAGGTACATAAGGTAAAGAAATGAAACTTTTCGGTAAGTTTAATTCTGTGCACTGTGAAACCCCAATAACCCTATTGTTGTGTTTAATGGGTCTATTTTTATTATTTTATCAATGAATTTAATCGGGTACCTATTACAAAATAAAACATCCCTCAAATACAACAATTCAGAATCTAAAAACTCCCGGGAACAAATTCTGAAAGCTCTAAGATTTGGAGACCTCTTTTCTTTCCAACCAAGACTTAAATACCTCCTTTCCTTCCAATCAAGACTTAGAAACCTCCGTTCCCTCCAACTAAGACTTAGAAACCTCCGTTCCCTCCAACCAAGACTTATAAACCTCCTTTCCTTCCAACCAAGACTTAGAAACCTCCTTTCCTTCCAACCAAGAGTTAGAAACTTCCTTTCCTTCCAACCAAGACTATCATCTCATTTCTTTCCAACCAAGACGTTATCAGCCTCTAGTGTATCGGATTCCTTTTAGTATCACCTTTACTAACTACTTTGAATAGCACGGGTGCCACGTAACTGAGAGTGGGACTATCTGGTATCAGACAATAGCCGGTAGGCCTACTTTGTAACTGAGGAGTTTGACTAAGAACATACCATGACCGTATTAAAGGACATGTGACTGACTTGACCTACAGGCGTATTCTTCAGAGCCATATTAGAGACATCCAGCAGTACGTATTAAGGATATAGGCACCACTTGTCCATCCCAAGTATTTTTGCTTGTGGGGGGCATTTTTGCGGGGGAGGGGGTGTTAAAAAATGGCCCTGAACCGCTCCTCATTATGATTAATAGTATCAGTATCAGTCCTACTTTATAAATGGATGTAGATTGATGATACGTCTGTTCGGGAAGTTCGCAAGAAAAATATAGAAAGCAGGTTCGCATCAAGTATTTTTGCTTGTGGGGGGCATTTTTGCGGGGGAGGGGGTGTTAAAAAATGGCCCTGAACCGCTCCTCATTATATTACATTCTTCTTAGATAGCTGATTTCTTGCTTTACATGTACTATCAGTCACATTGTAGCTGTTGTTGTTTTGCTTACAGCTGCTTTCACGTTGTTGGATGGACTCAGAGACAAATGTGCCCAATGCAAAGAAAAAACTAGGCTCGGAGCGCAAATGAGTGGAACAGTTTAAATTGTGTAAGAGTTCTGTAACAGCTATCACTGCCATGCTGCATAACCATGTTTCATTTACAGGAGTGTAGAGATACGATAAACAATAAAGTTGAACATTATTTGTTGAAGGAACTTTTAAACTAAAACTTTAGATTTTCTAATGCAGCACTTTAAGGTTGGCAGGCTATTATTACTGTTATTTTATAACAATGCTTGTATTGCGTAATCGAATGAAATAGTTATTATCGTCTTTTTCTTAAATCTAATTCTTTTTGTAGTAGTTAATAATAATAATAATAATAATAATAATAATAATAACGATATACAGGAGCTTTCCAAATTACATTGGCTCTTCATCTAAAAGTATGGATGATACAACCTGTTTCTTTCGTCAACTGGTCATTTGCTGGTAACGTTGTCTATCTGTTTGAAATCCGTTGTATTTTCTCCCCTTCATTTAAAAGTATGGATGATACAACCTTTTTCTTTCGTCAATTGGTCATTTGCTTTCTTTGTTGTTTACCTGTTTCTTATCCTTTGTCTTTTCTCCCCTTAGTTTAAAAGTATGGATGATACAACCTGTTTCTTTCGTCAACTGGTCATTTGCTGGTAACATTGTGTAAAGACCCATTAGTCTTTAATAAAATAATAATGTAAGGGAAAGAGACAACTGATTATTGTATTCAAATTTGACTGTAAATTGAATAATCTAATCTTTTGAATCAAGGCAATCTAACGATGCCTGTACATGCAAGTAAGCGGAGAATAATCTTCTGTACATAATTAGACAAATATCGGTTTGACATTTTTCAACCCACTTGCGTTAAAGATGGGTTAAAAATATGTTAGCAGTCGGCGACCGAAAAGCAGAGGTCAAATAGAGCTCGAGTCATACATAAGAAGGGAAAAAGTAAAGCCTAGTCTATGTATTGACGCAGAATGCGTCATCCATATATTTTCCCCTAGCTTCGTTATATAGAAGGAATGGTCACATAAACTTGGGATAGAAATGATTTGATTGACAATTCAAAGCTCCAGTGCCTTTTTAAAGGTCAAATAGAGCTCGAGTCATACATAAGAAGGGAAAAAGTAAAGCCTAGTCTATGTATTGACGCAGAATGCGTCAAATAGTGCCATTCTGCATACATACACTATTTGAATATAATGAGAATGCGTTGCGCACGATGGAATGTGAGTATTTCATTAGTGCCATTTTGCATGCATACACTATTTGAATATAATGAGAATGCGTTGTGCACGATGCAATGTGAGTATTTCCAAAGTGCCATTCTGCATACATACATCATTTGAATATAATGAGAATGCCTTGTGCACGATGGAATGTGAGTATTTCAATAGTGCCATTCTGCATACATACACTACGCATTGGTTGCAAGAGTGATGTACCTTTTACAGCAGCGCGGTTAATTTAGAAACTCAGCTGGGTCACATATAAAAACCTGAGATCTTAATCAAAGCAAGGCTAGACATTTTGGGGGCGCTTAGGAGAACGTAATGCCAAATACCAACGTAACTCAAGAAGATATAAAACGGCAAGCATGACGAAGCCACTCGAAACAGCTACTTGGTGCTTCGGCACAGAAACAGCACCTTCACAAGTGAATGATAGAACAAAGGCACGTGATACTAAACAATAACATGCTCTTGAGCACATGCTGTCGATTCCAGACAATTCCTCCATCGGCTTTGGTCTATCAAGTGCATGGTCCGATAATTGACACAAGGTTTGATTGACAGTCCTTCGTTTGTTTGGCCACAATGGCCATTAAAACAGTTCCTTGATACATGAATGGGCGTGACGTTCGTCTTGCGCATTTGTGGTACTCTTTCTTTTTCTATTTCTTAATCCAGTTAACCACAGAGTAAAGGATGACTCATGGCAATGCGGTACAATTCATTCTTCGGACTTTTTAACATACATCTGCACTCACTACATTATCACCGTCGATACAGATATCTGTCCAAATTTGGAAACGATAACTTGAAAAAACTATTGGGATACGGCTTCTGACTTTTGACTCAATCCCATCAAAACCTTGATATTTGAACCCAGTTTATACTTCTATGACAAAAAATTGTCATTTCTTAGTATCTGGCATACGGAATGACTGTTGAAATTAATATTTTGTTAAAGAAGGCGACTACCAGTTCCTGAGCCAGACGATTGCGTCGTGTTCAAACTCTGGCCAAGTCGGTTCCCTGGGGACGAAGTATATGAACAGGGCAATGAACATTTTTCTGCATGAGCCCCAAAGCGTAAATGATACCAGCAAAGATCAGAAGATGTAGAAGGAGAATCTTGATATTGGGTAGAATGCTGAGGTTGAGTATGGCTAGATGTACGCGAATGGTGTGAGTGACGAGAAGCACGAGGAACTGTGGATGAAGTCTAAATAGAAAAATTCATACAGCTTTGTGCATACCTCTGCCTCTGCTTGAATTTCTTGGAGTTTTAAATACTATCTGGCTGCCTATTAAAAGTCCAAATAGCCTCACTTATAAGGAGCCACATGGCGCTAATGTCAAATAATACACATTTAGGTCATACAATCGAGCTCTCATGTAAATTACTGCTGAATACTAATGAAAGCTTGGTCAGTCCAATTTTTCTTAATTGGTGTCATCATATTAAGAAAAACCGCAACACACCCCCTCTATTCTAATGTCAATAAGAAGGTACTTGGAAAGTATAAAGAGGAGTTGAATGGTATCCATATGTAAGAAATTTTTAAACTAAGTCCCAAGAATGTGTCCTCTGACATATGGTACCACAGAGAAAGAAAATGCAAAAGGGTAAAGAAGTGTGCTTTAAAGCAAGACCTCTGATACCAGGAATACAAGGATTACCTCCTTTCTGGAAGAGAACGTCATTCTATGAATCAAATCAGATCTTCTCACTGCAGCACAGCGAACGTGAAAGTGCTTTAACATGAAGCTCATTACTCAGAGTTGGAGTCAGCGTGAATGCAAGATATTTCTAGGATCCAATAAAAGATAGTGACACTCCAGAAAGCAAAGCCTTAGAAATATGTTTCAAAGGAGTTCCCCGGGGAATAAACGCCATACGCTGGGTCTTAGCCGTGTTGAACACGACATCATTGGCTGAAGCAAAGTCATCACGTATTGAAAGTAAATGGTTAAGTGCAGCCACTGTCCCCTCTTCTTCATTGACGTAAATTAGCGTAATTTCTTACCTTAAATTCTACAACAATCAGAGTGAACGGGAGAGATGATTTTGTATAGATTACGAGTGCGTGAGAAATATACTTAGCTAAATAAACTAGTCGTAGTCAACTTATCTTCATATTATATCGTAACAGCGCGATATAACAGAAGGTGAATGTCTTCATGGAAAGGATACTTCTTTTACCCATCTTGTCTCTCCAGGAATAGGTACACAGTACAAATTTAGTAACAGCTTATACCAAAAACATTTGAAATGAGGTTTTCAAATTGAATACGTAACTAAACTATGCTGCATGCCTATAAAAACACTAGTGTTAATACACTGGAAATAAAGGTACATGTAGGCTCGCAAAGCATGTTGGGACACTCTTTTCCTTCGGACTCATTCATTCTGATTTTATAAGAATTTATTAACGTCATATGCATAATTTATTCGATGATTTATATACGAGCATGAGGTTTATGGCTTTAGTTGAAAGTCCACTGCATTGGGTTGACAATATGTTCTGAGTGCAGATTATGTTGAATGTATAGGCGTTCCATAAATATCATTTTAGCTATATAGCTGCTTGTACATTTATCTTTGAACACCAGATATAGCTAATATAGTCACGGAGGGTAATTATTACGCACTTTTTGGAAACTTTTATTTTGAAAGGAGCTGGAAAGTTAAATTCAAAATGTAACTAGTTCAGGTAATAACTGCCTCATATACCTACTATACCCATACTGGTTCTTTTATACATTTTATATACGCAAGGGAGATTTGGTGCAGGTGTAGCTTACATGACTAAAGGGGTAAGAATGAGGACTTTGTTGCTGGTTTGATGCGATTTGATACATGGCATGATAGGGCGCAAAAGATTTCAGCTGTCCTTCAATCTAATAGGGCATATCGCTTTCTAGGAGTAACGAGTTCTATGAGATGTCAATTGGTCTTTCTCAGAGCGCTCTGCCGGATCAACTATCCTAAACCCTATGTAGTGAAGTCGTTTCTAATTTTGTCTGCAGTCTACATTTACATAGATATACTTTATATGAGGCAAGGGAGGTCAGTCAGGAGTATGGGATCAAAAATGTTCCTCTAATTCAACGACTACCTAAGAAATTTACTTGTCCTATATCTCAAATTGAAGCCACATTATATTTTTCTTATTTAAATCCTTAAAGTACTTTTACTTAAAGAATCTTAAAAAATTTCTCTTTAATTTTTTTGTTTCTGAATAAGGTCCAAACATAGGATCCACTTATCAACAGTGTGATATTTGTTGGATTCTATCAGTCAGCACCTTGGTCATTATCTTGCCTGGGTATTTTTATTTAAAAACATAAATGTAGCCTGTATTAGCGCAGCAATCTCTTACATTCCATATTTGAGACAAATTGAGGCGGTTGGCAGCTCAGCTCAGTTGTTTTGTTTACCGAGAAGGGATTCTCTCATACTCTGAAGCTGCTGAAGTGAAGAATAATCAAGTGCTTTTCTTTGACTTATTGCATTCTCACGGAGCGACCCTTTTCTTATACATAATAATTTCTGTTCTTCTTAAGTTTTAATGTTGCTCCTTATTTTCGGTTAAAAAAACTTTTTTTATATAATCAAACAGCTCGTGGAAACCAACTGTAAGTAAGGAGTGATACGGCTCAATAGTAGCCGAAACTGTACGAAACAGAGTCTTGATAATATTAGATATATCAAAAGACTGCTAGCCCCCCTCCCACCTTTTTTACCTAAACTTATCAGATCAAAATTTTGAGATTGTCCTAAGATAATCCATCAGTACCATGACAGAGGCAGCAGACTCAAGAATGGGATTTACAATCTATAATCTTCGTTGTTTGATTTTGTCTGTCATCGAATTGATCCAGCGTGTTTAATGATTCTTAGGATTTAGATGGATTGATAGGGGGTGGTGATTTTAAGAACAAAATTAGCTATTTCTTACAAAGTGTTAAAGCTCCTTAAGTGCAGCCTGCGGGCTCACATATATGGGGGAAGGGAAAAAGTTTTGATTTGCATCCCTCCTGTCCAATTGGGCTCCAGCTTTCGTTATTTGGGCAGATATTTTAACTTTGAAATGAATAATTCTGAGCAACGAAGCTTCCCCAAATTCCATTCCATATTTAAGGCATTTTTCAGTGGAAATTTTAGAATACAGTCACAAGGTTGAAGTTTTAGGCCGGAATCCTTTTGCAGATATATTTTTAATTCTTGTACATAAATTTCTATTGTTTTAACCCGTATTTATTAGGGAAGGAACCATCTGGACAGTTCCAATGTTGACGGCACAAGAAACTAAAAAACTACAATTTCAACCAATATCAAAACATAGATCTGTCTGAAAGTATTGCTAGTATGAACGTAATTACTGAAGTCATACATACAAAACTGACAAAAAAATATTCTTTCATTCACAAAATGTTCTTTTGGTAATATCGTGCTAGGACAAATGTTGAAAACAATATGCGCTAATACAAAAGTTGTCATTAGTGAAAAAGGTTACAGAAACGTACATTTATGCAGACGTTGTGTTCTCAAGTTCTCGGGTTAGGTTGTAAATGTCATCCATCTTTTCCACGATTATATAGCAATCGTCGACGTACCTACACACACGAACTAGAAAAGAATTTAAGTATACCCTTCCTGGACATTCTAATAACGAAAGGAGAACAAACACTGCACACAACGGCATACAGGAAAGAAACTATTAGCAGCCAATGCTTAGATTTTAACTCTAACTCGCCAGACAAGTACAAAAAGGCATTGATAAAGACATTCCTCCATATAGAGAAATAAAAGTGTGTTAACATCGGAGGTCACCTAACTCAGTTGGTAGAGCGCACGCCGCGAAAGCGTGGGTCAGGGGTTCGATCCCCTGTGGTGACATACATCTATTTCTCTAGTGTTCTATTCGAAACAAATACAGACTTATAAAAACGTTCCCCCATTCCAGCATTCCAGCTGATAAATAGTAGATTTACACATTAGAATTTAATGTTTATCAGTTCAAACTTTTACATACCAACGTTTTGTTAGTAACTATCAGATGTTTTATTATCTAAAGATTGAAATACTTAAACTTACAGAGGGAATTGGATTAAACAAACACCGCATTCCTCTGCGTTAAAGATTGCCAAAGAACTAGAAACCATAAGAAATCCAAACTAGTACGAAGAAGCCATGAAATAAAAAAAAATTCAATGCAAACATTTTTTTACATATACTAGGTCTAAGATGAGAAATATAGACAGATTCGAGCAATGGTAAATAAAAGTTAGAATATCCGTTGCCTAATATGATAAGATATTCCATGCTCTTACAACCTACATTTAGTTAACATGTTCTCGTCATTTCTTTCAAAGTGCCTCACTTTCACTAACTATCTGGTTCCCCACCTTCCAAAAACCATTTGCTGTGGACGAGCGTTTCTAATTTTAAAATAGCAATCAACATTACAGCTGGTTTCCCAGAAGACCTATGCAATTCTTTCTTTCCCTAGCCTGGAGTTGCTCTTACGTATCTGTTAAGGATCATCTTTATGTCTACTATAAAGGGTCCAGGAATGCTTATTGAGTATTCGCAGCCAACCTACATATCTGAAGGCTGTTCCCCTATCCGTCACTTTGGGGCCCGGTGGATGGGAGATTCCTCCTACACCACAATCAGTATCATTGTTATTATCCTCCTCCTCCTTGTCATCATATCATGATCATCATCATCATGATCATCATCATCATCATCATCGTATCATCATCATCACCACCATTCTAATAATTGCAATAATTATCATCACCTTATTATCATTTAAATGCACGCTGGAATGTGAGCATTTCAATAGTGCCATTGAGCGTAGTTACACTATTTGAACTTATTTGGAATGCGTTCTTCACGCTGGAATGTGAGCATTTCAATAGTGCCATTGAGGGTAGTTACACTACTTGAACATATTGGGAATGCGTTCTGCATGCTGGAATGTGAGCATTTCAATAGTTCTATTGAGCGTAGTTACACTATTTGAACATATTGGGAATGCAGTCTGCACGCTGGAATGTGAGCATTTCAATACATTTACCTCCCAACGAATTACCGCATTGAAAACTCTGATCCAAAGCATATAAGTGCTTGCAAAAAAGTGTAACGCCTCGTCAAGAAAGTGAAGAAGTCATCCGAATCACGCGTTATAATCATTGGTGGCTTTAATTGTGACTTGACAAACAAAACCATCCCAAGGAGTCAGTTGCTCTGGAGCTCTATTCCACTATTTTACTCTCTACTTGAAAAGGATGAAAATTTTACTCATATAGGCACTAGTTCCTCAACGTTTGACATAAGAAAAGAGCCTTTAATCACATTCTTTACCATTTGCAATCATAAAATAGACTAATATCTTCATTTTTTACCATTTTTTCAACATACGTAGCTATTACCCTCGAAAACTAAAACTTTACCATTTACCATTTGCAATCATAAAATAGACTAATATCTTCATTTTTTACATTTTTTTATGATTGCAAATGGTAAAGAATGTGATTAAAGGCTCTCTTCCTATTTCAAAAGTTTTAGTTTTCGAGGGTAATCAAAGAACTCTTTTTTTCAACTATTAACCAACTACTCAAAGAGATATCTTTATTGCTTTTCATCTGTTAATGGTGAATTGTGCATAGTGACTTTGCACTACTACAAATATCCTCTGATAGATCACCACAAACATAGATCTGTATATTTGTTTTTAAGCAAACGCTGTGAAGCTTCTCTCTGAGAGTAGTAATGTTCCTTTTTGGTACAACATCAAGGCATTCAACTTCCACTCATAGATTTTTATGTGTACCGTGTATTCCAAGGCATTTTCAGGTTAAAAATAGCCCCGGCTCAGAACGCCCCCTGGACCCCCGTTCGATTTTGTTCCAGCCACTACGCACAAATTTTTTCCCAGGGAAAACACTGTTGTTATATCCTCTATGTGCGAGAGGGTCACTTAATGATAACCCCCATAGGGACATGCCCATGCCATTTTACCCTTCTTCCCCCTTTACTTTGATCTAGCGGCATATTGCCTAATCGGTTGTGATACTAGTTACACTATTGGTAAAAGTAACTGGCCACCAAGAAATGGAAGCATGCCACCAACTTCAACTTCCATTGTAAGCTTAATGGCAGGATGACAGTTGTTTAGTGTCTAAAGAAATTTATCAGCCAATTGCCTATGTGGCATAATAGTGATGGTGTCTTCTACGGACCTATGATAAAAAAGGGGCAACTTGTTATGCATTTGGAGTGCTTCCTCGACTGAGCACATGAATACATTAGCCAGCAATGGCCCAAGAGGGGATCCCATAGCAACACCAATGGTGCACAACGGGTTCAAAATAACCTAACAAGGCGTTTTTAGTGACAGTTGCATGCTTGGAATGCGTACATTCCAAGGTGCACAACGGGTTCAAAATAACCTAACAAGACGTTTTTAGTGACTTTTGCATGCTTGGAATGCGTACATTCCATGGTGCACAATGTGTACAAAATAACGTAACAAGGCGTTTTTAGTGCCAATTGCATGCTTGGAATGCGTACATTCCATGGTGCACAATGTGTTCAAAATAACCTTCCATTACTCTGATAGCCCCAGCCTTGCAAATATACAGTGCCATGGGCCTCTACGACTTACAATGCTTTACTCTCTAAATATCCTTAAAATTCTCCATTGCCTACTCAAAGCATGAAATTGCGTCTATAAGATTTCAACAAAATGGTATTAGGCGGTCACAATTTAGTGTTATATATATGTATATATTGTAGTATGTATTGTAGTACATATACACTACACTAGTATGTAATGTAGTAATGATTAGATCAAATTAGTGCTAAGCAATTAGGCTGAACCTTTGTCATACATTTACAGTAGAGTTATTAATTTACCTACGAGATTGCTAAGCCGATACTAAGCCGACCCGATGCTTTGTCGCAATTATTATTATGTCGCAACACCACATAATAACGCTAGCCTGTAGCTGAAAGCGACCTGAAGTAACTCATTAAAAAATAATTATTCGTAAATTATTACATAGGAATGATAATCTGCTATAATAACGTAGTTGCTATTGGTGCTATTGGAACCCAATGCTCACATTCAAGTGTGCAGAACGCATTCCCAATATGTTCAAATAGTGTAACTACGCTCAATGGCACTATTGAACTGCTCACATTTCAGCAGGCAGAAAGCATTCCCAGTATGTTCAAATAGTGTAACTGCGCTCAATGGCACTATTGAAATGTTCACATTCAAGCGTGCAGAACACATTCCCAATATGTTCAAATAGTGTAACTACGCTCAATGGCACTATTGGAATGCTCATATTCCAGCGTGCAGAAAGCAAACTATCCAGCGCATTTCAATTTCGTTTTGGCTTAATCCTATTCACTTTCTCCTGAAAATAAAACAAGTAATTAAAGTATGTAAAAAATGTATCTCTTGGAAATGTATCTCTACACCGAATAAGATTCGGTGTACAAGAAAACCTATCTTATTTGTTTTACTTATTGCTAAGCAACGCAACCGCGCTTGACCTTTCCTCTCAGTTTGCATGATTGCAATGACAGAAAATTTCGCAATTTGGAAAAAACTATAGCGGATACCGCTTTGATCGCAGACTCTGCGGACAAACTTTTGAGAATATTGAGCAGGGTAGCTGAGAAAAGTGAGAAGAAAGGTCTTTCAATAGACTATAAGAAAACCTTCGTAATGGTAGCCTCCAAGCAAAGTAATCCTCCCCAATGTCACATCATGTTGGAGGATACAGAGATACAGCAAGTAGGTCATTTCAACTATCTTGGGAGTGAGGTATCTTCAGATTGTAGGTGTAATTATGAGGTAAAGAAAAGAATTGAAATAAAGAATCGATTGTCAAACTCTATCAATCTAAAGTTCCCATTTTTGAGAAATACGGGATAGAACGACAAATAAAAACTTCTTTTGGAAAAACAGTATCTATGGCTAAAGGTGCCTACCTTGTTATAGAACACACTGAAGCACTTCATGTAATAGACGTTAACAGCGGTAATAGATCTAACAAATCAAACTCACAAGAAGACACTGCACTAGAAGTAAATCTTATCTCTGCAACAGAAGTAGCAAGACAGTTACTCACTTGCCCTATCGTAACACAATTCACTGTTGTGTCTCACTTACACGTGTCGTTAAAAAACTATTTTGTGGGAAATAGGGGCAAGAATAGTGATAACACGGACGTTAAAACTACCTTGATTACAAAGAAAAGGAAATGGATACTAAACAACAACGGGAGTGACGATTTAATGACGATTTACTGCAGATCTATTCCCATGAATAGCTACCGTAGGTTACTTGCTCAGCAGCGTGACATGAATGAATCCGTCCATCAGTGGACCTGAGCCTGTTTGCTTCAATATTCAATCGCACAATACAAGCTACCTGTAGACCAGCATCAAGTACTAGAGTTAATCAATATATATATTACACTTGCATCATTACAGGACCTTGTTTACACAGGTACAGATCCAAGTGCATCCTGGTGGATCCAAACAGGACTTGCTATCTGCTAACCCAGCCTTGGGGTTGAGCGCCAGCCCAACTCCATGCCGGTCCCAAGCCCGGATAAATGGGGAGGGTTGTCCGTGAGAGTTAACCAACAGTTGTCGAGGGGTAAAATTCGCAGGTTATTAAACGAAAAAGGTTCCGCTGATGGCAATTTCCGCTTTGTAAAGGATCTGGCGTATACAGCCATGGAAGTTTTGATTGAAGAAGACCCAAATAATAAGGAGAGGCCATACACAACTACTTCGTAGCCAGAAATGCTGAAATGCGACGGAGCGCAGCTGCCTAACTGTGCTTCACTATTTTCGCTTGCGAAACCTAAATATTACACATATGAAAACTGTGGGTACTGACAATGATAAGGCATGAAGAACTAGGCTACCAGCTTACTTAACGTTTAGATTTTAACAAAAAAAAGGCCCCGTCAACGTTATATTAAGGCCCTTCGCACCCCCACGATCATATTTTAAACTCAAATAAACACATGCAATAGACTCAGTCGATCCATATCTGTAACTGTGGGTACTTACAATGATAAGGCATGAAGAACCAGGCTACCAGCTTACTTAATGTTTCGATTTTAACTAAAAAATGAAATACTGAACAAAGAAAACTAGTGATTGGAAAGATTCTTTCAATTCTAAAACATTTGATGGAATTACAAAACTTTCACAGTAGCATGGCAATTCTTTGTTGTTTCACAAATCCACATGTAAAATCGTTAATCTCATCAACACGTTTCTTATCAAAAGAAGAACAAAAGGTTCAAATATTTTGGTTTATTTCGATATTTTAAGAGATCTTCTAATTGAGAAAACTTTCTTTATTTTAGATATTGATTTCAACTCACACAATGCGTTTAGAATAGCACCAAAAGCTGTTTTTAGTGACACCTGCATACTTGGAATGCGTACATTCCATGGTGCAGAATGCGTATAGAATAGAACCAAAAACTATTTTTAGTGACACTTGCATACTTGGAATGCGTACATTCCATGGTGCACAATGCGTATAGAATAGAACCAAAAACTGTTTTTAGAGACACTTGCATACTTGGAATGCGTACATTCCATGGTGCACAATGCGTTTAGAATAGCACGAAGAGCAATTAAAAATTCTAGTTGCCTTTTTAAGTAACCGAAAAATTGGAGGGCAACTAGGCCTCCTTCCCAACCCCTTATTTCTCGAAATTGGCTGATCAAAACTAAGAGAA
Organism: Alatinidae sp. Z8VKAUB7J3; assembly: GCA_010016025.2. Lineage (NCBI taxonomy): Eukaryota > Metazoa > Cnidaria > Cubozoa > Carybdeida > Alatinidae > Alatinidae sp. Z8VKAUB7J3. Next base: position 179,904,037 of record JAAAKM020721499.1, on the reverse strand, counting down.
AGCCATTTAGCCAAAAAAGAATTAATATGCAAATTTCATTTATATAATTTATGTACGGAGAGCCAAAATCAAACATACATTAATTCAAAAACGTTCAGAAATGAAATAAAAAAAAAAACTAGTTTTTATAACTGAAAGTAAGGAGCGACCGAAATTTTTAAAGATCTAGGCTTAAAATGCACATTTGAGTGAAAATAGACTTTAGACCAAACATCTCTCTGCTCTAGAAAAATGCAGGTTAGATGTGGAAAAAGACATACAGACTGCAGAGAGCACTGCTCTCTCGTTATTTTAAGGGCTCGTTATTATTAACGTTAATTCCAGTTCTTTTTAGGCTTAACTTAGTCATTTAAGGGAATTGCTGATATTTTGTAGCTTGAATTGGTGGTTCACAAATTTCCTTTCTTCTTCTGCTTATTGAAATTGTTGGAAAATCTGAACTTTGGACATCAAATTTGTTATCCCTGAAACTTGGAAAATATATCCCCCCCCCCCTCTATCAGTTTTATGAATTGGCACCACTGGTGGCAAGGGGTTTGGGTTTTCTTTTTTTATGCGAAAAAATATATGTTTCAAAATCTAGGGGGGTGGGTGGGAGAATAATTGTGTTGTCTTTTTTCGAGCTTTTTGTTACTTAAAATACCTAAAAAAAAAATTTTTGCGCTGCCCCCCGCGCCGTCCCAACCCCCAGCATCCTCCACACGCAAGCACCCTCCCTCCTCACACCGCCGGCCCCGAGGACGCCGGCGACCCCCGCCACGGCGCTGGGCTTTGGGCCAGGACTCCCGGTCAGCACCCCCGCAATGCACTCTCGCGACGGTCACCACGTCGGCCGGTCGATGGACATGAGCGTGCTGCGAGGTGCGCGCACGCCGATCAACGCGCCCGCCCCTCCAGTCCCGTCCGCCTCTCTCCCATTGAATTTCCATAGCAACGTCTAAAAGAACAAAAGGGTTTCGGATTACATTGACTGCATCGACTGAGTAGTATGTTTCAGACACCCAGATGTAACTAACCAATAATGTACTAGCTTTTGATAGACTGTTGATAGGTTCTGGGTAAACTCAAAATAAATTTCCCCGCCAAATACAAACACGTTCAGAGACATCACACCAGGAGAATGGTGCAAGGAAGGCACGATCTGACCAGGGCATTTAGATCCTGCTGTGGGGCCCAATCACCACACCCTCGCGTTTTGCAGGTTGGCTCAGCAGCCGCTCCAACGCCATCGAACACAGATCGCGGTTCAAGCCTGCAAGCACCGTCGAATACGCGGTCGTGATTGGTTGATTCACGGTGGCCGTGGTGTCGAAGGACGAGACACCTCACCAGCAATGTATGTGAGCGCAATCGAGCAGCCTCGGATCAGCGCTTCGTTGTCAGGATGCACCTGTGATACACATGGGATGGGCAAGAAGCAATTGGGCAGGTGACGTCAAAAGTAGCCTCGTTCCAGCATAACTCCGTTAAAGAATCACGTATATTGAGTTACAGGTAACAGTTCGATTCCTCAAGAGAAAACGAACAAAATATCAAAAAATTTCTGACCACTGGAGGTACACTAAGTTTCATGTACGGGAGGTAAACTTTTTAAGAGTATTTCCTCGCCTTCGTAGTCACACCTTTGAGACGATAATAATAAATCCCAAAGGTGCTAATCTAAGCTATTATTCTTTTATGCAAGCGGTCATTGACAGAAGGAAAATTCTTGCTCAGAGGGCATACAACATGCTTAAAGATGCCTTTGAAAGTAAGAAATTGTCCCTATCAACAAAAGTGAGACTGCTGACAAGTTATGTTAAGAGTATCTTCCTCTACAACAGTGAGCTGTGGACAACCACAAACAAAATAGAAAATGAAATAGATGTCTTTCAGAGAAAGCTGCTGAGACAGATAATGAACATCAAATGGCCGAAGAAAATAGCCAATGAAAAATTATATGCTCGCGAGAGATCGTTAGCGCGCCGCTAGGCGCACGCGTTGATGACTCGATCAATCGTCTTCGTGGTCGTCGTCACTGGTGATGAAGGTGTCTGAGTGGACCATCGGGGCGACATCAGCGCGTACGCCTGACGGCGTGGCAGCTTGCCAATCTCAAGCCGAGATGTTGACCAGCGAACCGCGTTGCCCGGATACATTTTCTGGAGCCTTTACGACGACTGATGGCGGTTTGACGCTCTGAGCATCGGCAACGTCCACCTTCCCGGCCGATGGTGCCTACGGACTGCGGGCCTCGGCCGTCTATCGCGACGGCCGGGAGGTCTGCGTGCCCAGCCGCCACGACACTCCCCTGATGTGGCTGTACGTCGACCGACAGCCTCCCCAGCTCTACTGGATCAGCCCGGAGCAGGAGCAGTACCTCCTGAGGCAGCGCGAGGTGACGGTCCGCTGGGGCGTGAGCGAGATGCAGTTCGGCGATCAGGAGATCATCCTGTCTCACAGCATCGACGGCGAGGACACACTACGGTAGGGAAATACTCCGAAGCTTCTTCTCAAAATCAATGGACCACTAAATTATGCAAGCATATCTTAGTTGCATTCTGTCTAGCCACGCTGAGATAGATTTTGGTAATTATCTCAGAAGTGTGAAAATGTCCGATACGACTGTTAATTGCAACAGTAACAAGTTTATCTTCAAAGGTTTTTGGTAATTATCTAAGAGAGAAAATGTCAGATACGACTTTTAGACGTGAAAGTGACGATTTTATCGATGATATAGCCACTACTTCAGCTTCAATAGAGAATGCTCAAGAGCTACTGTCACTATTGGAAACTGCCTCTGAAAATTTTGATTTGACTCTGAACTCGAAGAAGACCGAATACGTGACCATCAATGAGGACCTAATCAATTCTCCTATCCGATCAAAGAATGGCACAGAATTATCTCAGGTTATTAACTTCAAATATCTGAGTTCTTATGTATCTGATTGTAAGAAAGACTTCGTATCCCGGAAGGGCCAAGCATCTTAGCAAACTTTTTATTTCTTTTAAATATCAACGTAACCCCCCTCAATGTAGTTCCATTGGGCATCTATGTGTCAATGGAGACGTTGTTTCAACTGTTCGGAGCAGCCGTGTTCATCCACAGAAAGTGCCTTAGCCATCTCAACCTTTCTCCCATTATATTCCTAGAAAACGGGATGAAACCACACTTTTTGAACAGTAACTAACAAATCCAAAGGCATAAGAAGGTAGTACAGTCTTATGGCATAAGAAGGTAGAAGTCATCGACGCGAACCGATATGCTGCAAGTGCAGTGGGCGAATAGTTCTCCAAGCTGAAGGCAGCCGGCTCGAAGGTTTCTGGAACTGGACATGCTGGCGTTATTGATTGAAGAATCGGAATCAGTTGCTGTTCCACAATCGCGGAAAACTTCAAAGATCAGCCATTTTTTCCTGCTCGTTCAGAAAGATGTGCAAGGCCTCAACGCCTCTTACACTCCGGCCCTGCAGCTTGTCAATCGCCGCCGGCAAAAATTATTTTTCTATTCATTTTTACAAGTTAGAAAAATATTTCAGGAGAAAATAAAGAAGACCAAATCCAGGAATCAGGATTAAGGAATTAGTCCCCTCCCCCTCCCTCCAAAAATTTCTCCAACACAAAAAGACGTTTAAAGTATAAAACGTGTGAGATCCAAAGTTTTATGTATAAAAAGTTTTATGGTCAGGAGAAGTGGGATACGTGGGAGGATGTTTCTATGGGTGAATTTACCACAGGGAAGAGCATTTCCATGTAAGCCTCTGATTTTCATTTTGAAATCAATGTATTGATTCTTAGAATTTTGCTAGAGCTCGTACCATATGAGCTCTTGGCTCTTCCGGCCTCGCCACAAGTGCCATATGAGCTCTTAGCTCTTGTTTAGCTTTAGTTTCTTTCCTTAGTTGAATTACGGTTATAATAACCCTTTAATGTCTTCTTCATATTTTTTAAGTCTCCATTTTTCACAAATCTAGCAGTATCTATACTGGATAATATTTTACTATATAAACGTATGCAAACGATGTCAAATATGCTTTATTAGCCTATTTTGAACGCTTTGTGCACCTTGGAATGTACGCATCTAGTGGATGCAAACTATGTCAAATATGCTTTATTAGCCCATTTTGAACGCTTTGTGTACCACGGAATGTACGCTTCCAGTTTATCCAAACTATGTCAAATACGCTTCATTAGCCTATTTTGAACGCTTTGTGTACCATGGAATGTGCGCTTCCAGTTTATGCAAACTATGTCAAATATGCTTTACTCCTGCTCCTGCTCCTGCTCCTGCTCCTGCTCCTGCTCCTGCTCCTGCTCCTGCTCCTGCTCCTGCTCCTGCTCTTGCTCCCGCTCCTGCTCCCGCTCCTGCTCCCGCTCCTGCTCCTGCTCCTGCTCCTGCTTTTGCTTCAGCTTCAGCTTCTGCTTTTGAACGTAGGGCTTCATCTTCTGACGCCAACCAATTTCGTTGATAACCAAAGGGGATACACCTGGTCGTTTGCATGGTCCACCTATTGTCACTTTTTGCAAGTGTCACTAAAAACAGCTTTTGGTGCTATTCTAAACGCATTGTGCACCATGGAATGTATACATTCCAAGTATGCAAGTGTCACTATAAAAAGCTTTTGGTGCTATTCCAAACGCATTGTGCACCATGGAATGTACGCATTTTAAGTATGCAAGTGTCACTAAAAACAGCTCTTCGTGCTATTCTTAACGCATTGTGCACCATGGAATGTACGCATTCCAAGTATGCAAGTGGCACTAAAAACAGCTTTTGGGAGCCTGGAAACTTACGGTGTGCCTTAGTTTCCAGCTCTTAATATGTTTTCATGCAGTAAGATGTGAGTTAAAAATAGAAGTTTACATTTAACTGCCTCTAGAGAGACCATCCCATTGTGTCTTGAATAATTCGATAACAAAATCTTGACCAGGAAGCCTTACAAAAACGCGCCTGCTCACAAAAACAATTTTATTGTAATAGCTTTTATATCATTTAATTGCAATTGAACTTATAGTCGGTAAAGAACGTTCTAAGTTAACAGGCTGTTAACATTTTCTTTAACACTAACACATAACACATAACACACATCGAATTCTGACCTCACTCATTGATTTATTTCTCCACTTCTTTTGTCAAATGGAAATAAATGACTCGTCACCTCAATCGGTCAACGCTCCCCCTCGCGGCTGCTCGACGCCGTTTAAAGAAAAACTAATAGACCTTTTCGAAAAAGAAAAGTCTCGTTCACATACGTTTCAAAGAGAGGCTGGGTTTGCATATCGGGTTGTCGTCACAGTCTTCAGGAGATCGAGGCTTGGAGACGCCCTCGTTCTGGAATTCTGAAATCTTATTTGCTGCGATGCACCTCCGAACTTCAACCTACGTTAAAGATCCCTGGATGCACTGATCTCCAAAAAAGTCTTTTTTAGAGATAAGTGCTGCGATGGTGCCCTTGATAGATTCTCGGTCTTTTGGCAAGGAATGGATGTAGTATCTGTTCTCATTGATGACAGATGCTCTCCATAATCCGCGAGAGGCGGTCCTAAGAAGTTCTTTTCATATTCATTTGTTATTTCGTATCCGAATAATTTAGTAGTGATACTTTTCTAAGACAAGAAGTTCTTTTTCAATACATTTGGAATTTGGCATCCGATTTGTTTAATGGTGATACCTATCAGACACAAGAAGTTCTTTTCATATTCAATTGTTATTTCGTATCCGAAGAATTTAGTAGTGATACTTTTCTAAGACAAGAAGTTCCTTTTCAATACATTTGTAATTTGGCATCCGAGTTGTTTAGAAATTATGACATTTTGAATCGAGAATAGTCTTTATCCAAGTTATGCTTAAATCAGAAATAGTTAAGTGCCAAGAAATCATGGATAACAAATACTTCTGATATAACAATAATTTGTTTTTGGGATGTAAAGGCAGTGAATCAATCGTGTTGAAAATTTTATCAACTGTCTCAGAAAGGATTATAATAATTTTTTTTTTTTTAACTCAATGCCTTTATTGCTAATCTTCATTTTACAATAACATTTCCCGCTGTTTTCTACCTGGTAATAGCGGACAGATTCTCTAGGAACGGGCCGAATCATGGTCAAACTCTCATTGAAATACCTCTATCTAGCGGACACTTGTTATAGCGGACACTTAATATAGCGGACACATTTTCTCGGAACCGTGTAAACATTTGCTTTATAATTAACCTGTGTATAGTGGGCATTCGTATTTTACTCCTATTTAAGCTCCTCTAGCCCTATGGCTTCGTGGTCCCTGAGTTGTCAGAAGAATATAAACCGATAAAATTTACAAATAAACAGACCACCAGATAAATTGTTGAAATCAAGTGACACAAGTGGGAGGGAGAATTGAGAACTTTATTCCCTATTAGTATGACAAAGAGTGGCCCCAACTGACATGGCACACTGTGTGACAGATCCTTCTATTGATATCCTTGCAGCAATGACGATCGTGCAAGAATAGCATGGAGTGGCTGGACTCCTATTAGATCAGGTCTTCCCCAAATAGCTGCTTTTTGATATCCTTCTGACAGGGCCAACCTTCTACAAAAATGTGGAATTTCGTATTTTTTGCCAGAAGACAAATCACGGGTGCGTGTTTATTTGTTGTTTTTTTTTCCAGGGGTCATCGTATCGACCAAGTGGTCCTAGAGTGTTGCAAGAGGGCTCATTCTAACGAAAATAAAAAGTTCTAGTTCCCTTTTTAAGTGACCAAAAAATTGGAGGGCACCTAGGCCCCTTCCCACGCTCGTTTTTTCCCAAAGTCAACGGATCAAAATTTTGAGATAGCCATTTTGTTAGACGCACTTTCGTGCTCACTTTCCCTTGTATGCACTCATACACATGCACACACACACGCGCACATACACACGCACATACACACGCACACACATACACAAACACGTATGCTCACACACAAACAAACACACATGCTCACACACACACACACACACACACACACACACACACAAACACGTATGCTCACACACACACACGTATGTAAATGCTGATATACGTTTATGCAGACAGACAGGCGGATAGACAGACGCTCTTATAAATTATGACTTCAAATATTCACACAAATCATGATATTTTCTATTTTTCCTATTTATGCTGTTTTGTAAATTGGTCTCAAAGCCAACTGTCAGCTCCAGTACGTACAGCATATCATTCGATTGAATTAACATGTCCGGACGAAGATCTGGGCCGATGTGAATGCAAGGTGATTGATAGCCTGAAATGTCTGCAAAGATACTAAGGTTAGGATTCGACGAAGAAAGGAAGTCAGATATCACTTTTAGGACTGAATCAGACTACATAGGGTTACATGGGATTGAAAATACTGAAGGTTGCTCACGACAACTGGGGCGTATTTAAAAACTTTCGTCGAACGTATTCCCATCATCGGATTGTAACGTTGTGATGAAGTAAGCCGAAAAGTACGCCGTTTACGAATTGGTTTACACAACATATATACATCAATAGGTTTTATAATCGTTATCAAAAGTAAAACGCCAAATATAGAAACTTTATTGACAACGTTTCGTCTAACAGACTTCTTCAGGTCGTGTAGTTGTGCTGTCTTCTCTGCTCTATGGGGCAGAAGCGTGGACGATGTACCGCTATTAACTCAAAAACTGCATGTCTATATGATGCGTCACTGAAGACAAATCATGGGCATCACATAGAGGGACAGGATCACAAACATTGAAATTTTTACTAGAGCCGGACTACCTTCAATGTCAGACATCTTGATTGAAAAAAGACTTAGATGGCTAGGGCACGTCCACAGAATAGAACCATGTATACTTCCAAGACAGCCAATTATACTCTATCTCTCTACGCTTGTCGATCAAACATTACTGTAGCAAGGTTCACAGTTGGTATGTCAACAACAAAACAGACTTGGTCAGCCTCGCTAATACATGGTCGCTAATATTGGCTATTAATTAATTTTAAACAAATATTTGATTAAAACCTAGCTTCGTGAATGAGGATCCCCGTACTTTTTCAGGAATACAAGTTTGAAATTTAATTCGACTAGCTGAACAACCTTTAGTAGCTTTAAACCGAACTATCATAAAGAAATGGATTTACCTATTAAAGTCCATTTTAACAGTTAGGTCAATCACACTTTCATATCTCATAAGATTATTACCATGCAAAGAATGCATGGTCAACATTTCAAACAGAGACGCTAGGGCAGTATCATGTTCTTTGTATCCAAACTGCCGCCATTTTATTAGCAGATGTTTATGGCAACTTTCATACAACGGTATATCCTATTACCACTTGGATCCCTTTCAGTCGTTTACGTGCTCAGGGCTCTGCTGGCTGATATGTTTTGCGCAAAGTATCTAGTTTTAATGTTATTGCCCTTCACCTTGTTATTATTTGATTTTCGGGAAGACACACAAGAAAGACTTAGTATAAAAAAGTAGGGAGAAAGGTGATGCATCCTACTGAAGCCATGTTATAGACTGCCTTTAATAAGACGTTTTGCGCAAAGTATCGAATTATATATCTTATTCCCATTCACCTTAATTTATTTCACTTAATTGAAAGCCTGCATGAAAAACTTGTTATAAACAGAACATTGACAAATTGAAGAAAACAAATCAATAAAAAGAAGAAACTAAAAAAAAGAAAAAACTAAAAAAGAAAAAAACTAAAGAAGAAACTGTATCTATATATAAAAATCTATATAAATAAAAATAAGTTGTCTGTCTTTTATGTCTGTTACACTATGTCTGTTACGCCTGATTATATCTTATCTATATATATAAAAATAAGTTGTCTGTGGATCTGTGGATCGTGGATCAGGTGACGTCATGTTTCGGCTGACGTGAGTTCAAGGAATACACGTGATTATGAAAAAAACCAAAGCCTGCAGATCACAAACACCTGAGTTGTCTTCCATATCATGTGGCGAAATTTGTTTTGCTTTTATCACATCACTGAAGCAACAAAAACTGGCTTTCCATGAGAAACCATGCAACTAACCAAATGAAACATTTGCATGCACCGCAAACAATACTGGTGGCCTGCAGAGGCAAGTTGACACAAAATACATGGGATGCAAATATACTATAAAGCAAAAATGAACGTTAAATGAGTAGTAGTACAAAATCTGAATTTTCGCGCGAAAAATGCGGTCCTTAAGTACTTTTCACATCTCGGCTATTCGGTCCTTAAAGGGTTAAAAGGGTAACGTCATAAATCCAGACGAGAGCCGATTTTGGTATAAAAATGCATACTCCTCAATGAACGGGTTTTTTCTATACGCAACTCAGTTGCTTAGGTGTGAGGCCTCGATTTGGTCCAAAATCTAAGCAACAAGCTAAGCAACTCGAGGCCTCAAACACTAGAAAGCAACTAGCCCCCTTTCCACAACCCCCTATTCCCCAAAGACATCCGATCGAAATTTCGAGATAGCCATTTGGTTTAGCATAATTGAAAGGTCTTGTCCAATAAATATGCCTCGAGGGACGATATGACCCCTCACAGGCCCTAGTGAAAGAGCTACAAGTTTTACAATTTCCAAACTTTTTGCATATAGTATTTGGTATTGGGAACCGTACGGATAGTTTTAACGGGGGAGTTTCCTGCGGGGGGCCTCTAGGCATTTTTTAGTTTTTATATAGTTTTATTGCCTAATAATCGCAGTTTTTAGCATTTTATATATATATATCACGGAGTGGAGCATCACCACAATAGCTTGCTTTCTTTTTTCACTAATGGAGCTGAGGGGATTCAAGCCCACGACCCATTGGTTTGAAAACCAACAGCTTAAACATTGGACCATCAATGCCCAATAATTAAGGTGAGAAATTTTCAAGTCAATCTTGCCATGTTTTCGCCTACACTCAGTAAACTATGTCAAATATGCCTTATTAGCCTATTTTGAACGCTTTGTGCACCATGGAATGTATGCATCTACTGTATGCATACTATGCGAAATATGCCATATAAGCTTATTTTGAATGCTTTGTGCGCTATGGAATACACACATCTAGTGTATGCAAACTATGTCAAATATGCCTTATTAGGCTATTTTGAACGCTTTGTGCACCATGGAATGAAAGTATCCAGTGTATGCAAACTATGTCAAATATGCATTGTTAGCGGCCAAATCTGTGATATGGCAACAATTTATGTATACGCTTCCGGGATCGGATGCCAAATCTGTGATATGGCAACAATTCATCTATACGCTTCCGGGATCGGATGCCAAATCTGTGATATGGCAAACACTTCATATTTTCTAGTTGCCATAACAGCTACCAAATTTGTACCAGTGTAGGTCGACACCAAACTCTAAACAATTTTCAAGCCTGACTCTCTCTGCGCTGTTACTTGAATACAGAAGTATAGATATCGAGTAGCTGTTACTTCGATCTAGAGCATATGATATTGATATCTTCTTTAGTGCAGTCATTCATCTGAGTGAAATTGGATTAACTTACGAAAAGTTCTATAGATTTCAAATCTTATGTATATATCGCATTTCAGAGGACATGGTCCACCCTCCCAGTGGCAATACCTTTACCTTTTCACTAACGGGAGGGTACAGGATGTAGTTAACATCCCTGTCACTATCTATTTTCTTTGTCTTCCCTGATGGCTTTCTCGTCTCTTTCTGACGACACGACTCTCATAGCCGATACTCCGGAAAAGCTACAACAACTACTTGACACCGTCGTAGAAGAAAGTGAGACAAGAGGTCTAAATATCAATCGCCGGAAGACTTGGTGGTTAGCAAAAAGAATGAGAACTTGAGATGTAAAATAGCAATAGTTGGAGAAGACATTCATCAATTAAATAAATTTAACTATCTCGGTAGTATGATTAAATCAGACGGAAGATGTGTGGTAGAAATACGGAAAAGAATTGCATTTATATATTTGAATGTAAGGGACAAATGCATGCAGTGTCTGCATAGGGAAATACGTTTATATATGATTAGGTTTCCAAGAGAGAATATGCTTGTCTGGCTAGCTCTTTCATGGAAGCCTGGGTGTCAATATTAAATACAATAGTCACTTTTAAAAGAACTATAACTGAGTGGATAAGATAGGCAGCTAGGTTTGGTAAGCTAAATGTACTTCAGCAATGATGCTGTCTAATGTAAGATGCTGTCCCGTCTCTTTAATTCATATGTTTTTTTTAAATGTCGAAAGTAAAAAAATTGTTGGTTCTAAGTTTTTCAGAAAGACGCACAAATAGTGCATAAGACTCTTAGGAATGAACCTTGAGTCTAAATTATGACCTGGAAAATTCTTTTTAAGCATCCTTGTTCCTCTTTCATAGGTCATTGGCCTTTGATGACTTTGCACATACCATACATTATAAAAGTAAAACTTACATACATAAATATCTAGAACAATATCTTCCTAAGGAAATCATTTCACAATCGTCGCTGTCGTCTTCATCATCATTATCGTCGTCACCATCATCACCATAATCTGATCATCATCGTGACTAGCCCCTCCTTCTCCTCATTATCACCACGATCATCACCATCACCATCACCACCATCACCACCACAATCATCACCATCGTCGTCGTCATCTTTACCGTCATGACCAGCGTCCCCATTATCATCATAATCATAATCTAATCATCATGTTGATTATGCCCCCAATATTCAGCTTCATTACTATTTATGGAAAGCATCTGTCATCAATGAGAACAGATACTACATCCATTCCTTGCCAAAAGGCCGAGAAGCGATCTTTCATACCACCCCATCTACTACGGATACATACAGTGCCTCGCCCCCAATGACAATTAACACTTTGAATCTATCGGGTGAACACCCAACTCGAGAGGCCTTTCAACCAAATATTCCAATAGAGTAGAAGTTGATCTCCTGGGGCAACAATGAGATACTCGAAATCGCCAGTTTTAAGACCCTTCTATTGCTGCAGGATTGTACAAAAGTGTGCGTTACCTATTGTTCTGCGATTGGCAGTCTCTTCCGGTAAATCATCTTCATGTAAATCCTGAGCTCAGTAATCCGTTTCACCACAGTTGATCAGGAAAAACTCTGGTTTCACCACGGTCGCTGAGAAAAGGGAAAAGTACATTACAGGCCTTTTACTTCGCCAGGGATTGGGAAAGGATTTGGTTTTACAAGATCCAATCAATGAACGTCGTTAAATGGTTGTCATGAGTAGTTTCTTTTTTGCGTTTTACTAATAGTTTGTCGGTGTTGTTATCACCATAATATTTACATGTCATAATAATGATTATGATAGTGATGATGATCATGATGATTATAATGATGTAGATCACAATCACGATGGCGATGACTATGGCGATGACCATGACGATGACCATGACGATGGCCATAACGATGACGATGACGATGACGATGACGATGACGATGACGATGACGATGACGATGACGATGACGATGACGATGACGAGGAAAGATCCTACTAAATCCTACTTTGATCTACTTCAGATCAAAATTCCGTTTTTTTAAGAGTTTCGTTTACTATTGAGCCGGGTCGCTCCTTACTACAGTTCGTTACCACGAACTGTTTGATATGGCTTTCAGTAGAGCTTATTTAAATTAATTGCAATGACTTATAGACTAAGCGGTATTATCGAGCTCTATTAAGCACGATTTAGAGAGCAAAGAGGATTTTTTGAAAAAAAAAAAAATCTTACACACCCACACGAAAGCGTGGGTCACGGGTTCGATCCCCGGTGGTGACATACTTTTCTATTTCTCTAGAGTTCTGTTCAAAACTAATTCTTAAGTTAATAAATTTTTAAGCAGAGGTGAACAGTAGATCTCATTTCGGTCTTTCCTTTTAAATCTATAGCGTTTTATATGGAATAAGGGCAGATACAACAATTCATGGTGACCAAACTATTCCGTACTGAAGCCTTGTTAACAGGCAGATTTTGGCAACGTTTGTCTGGTGTTCAATAGGCAAAAGCCTAATATTCAAATAATGGGGTCTTAATAAGTGGATTTAGTCTTTACATTAAATATAGGAGGTTGATTGAAAAGTGCTTAAAAAAGAATAAGAGGGGGGAGGGGGTCTCAAATAGTTAGTGAATAAGGGCTTAAGAAAATATAATGGGGTTTAAAGCATGGCTTTACTGCATCATAATTCAACTTAAAAGAATACCCAAGTTATGGGGCCTCCCCAGCAGAAATTACAAGCCCCCAATTATTAGTTATTGAAATCTTTGTCGCTTCGTATGCTCTTCAATACTTGAACAGTAAGCATTGAGGTATCGCGACTTGCAGTTTTCAGGGCCATTATCAAGCAGAACTATTTCAACACTTTTCTGATTTTTTCTGCGAAAAAGTGGAGGGGCCCTGGCCCCCCCGGCCCCCCCAGCTCCGCGGTCCCTGCAAGAGACTTCCCTATGGACTTGCTACTGGTCCCAGTGCCTTTATGAAAGTCATGCACTCGATTCTTTCCGATTTACTGTTGCGAAGAGACAACACGAGAATGTGAAGAAGAACAAAACTGTTGGGAATTCGATTTTCCACCTCTTCTTTTCTGTACTAAATCCTTAAGATGATAACATTGTAATAAACTTTGGCTAAAGAATATACTAAAATGATAAACGACTACGGTTGGCATGATGCCATTCTCTGCTACGACGACTATACATCCATGCTGTTCAAGCGAAAATTGATGACTGACTACGCCTAAAAATTACTGACGTAATAACGTGGACCATTCTTCAATGATCAACTTCACACGAGACATGAAAGTGCTGCGCATGCTGGGTATTTAAATTTTCTACGTTATTGTCAAAACAAAGTGCGCACACTTAATTCCAGTCAAAATTGCTTCTGTAGACATCTCTAAGGGCTTGTAAACTTACGAGGAAAAAAGTTGATCATACCTGAAGTAGCTCGTAATTTAGCAGAAAAAAGTGGACACCTCTATATTTCCTATAGTAGCTTAAGGATTTAACAGAAAAAAGGAACATTTCTTTTTCTAGAGTTCTATCAGACAAAGTTGTATAAACTATATGAAAAGCAAACACTTTTCTATCCTTCATTTTTGTCAAATTAATCTACTTACGCATAATTTATTTTAGAAAACATTGAAGTACTATTTTTAGATGGAATGTTCAGATGATATTTGCAATAAATGCAAAAATGATTTATGTTACAATTTGAATATTCAATTTGACTCTCACTACTCACTTGTACACTGAAATAAAAAATACCTGGTATTCTCAGTATTATGTTTCATAGCTATATTTAATATGACATATTGCCAACTAGTGTAGAGGAAGAAAAAAGGGAACGTTAAAGACATTGTCAATAGAAATAGGAGTTAATAGAGTTAAAAAACGAAGGAGACGAAGGAGAAGAAGAACAAAAAGAAAAAGAAAAAGAAGAAGAAGAAGAAGAAGAAGAAAGAGAAGTAAGAGAAGAAAGAGAAAAAGAGAAAAATGAGTAGAAGGAGAAGGAGGAGAAGGAGGAGAAGAAGGATGGGCTACAACGTTATGGTTTGATAATCGGCGCCCTCGGTGGTGGAATGCGTCAAATTGAGAAATATATTGGAAAGATTTTCAATAATAACGAGACGGTACAGAGAAGTATCGGTGAAATGCAGAAAATCATCCTAATGGACAGTGAGACCATGGTCAGAAAAGTGCTATCGGGTCTCCTTCAAGACACTGATGAATGATTTTGTTCTTGATGCAATAGCGTCTGTCCACAGTGTGAATTTGTTTCCAATTATAACATTAAGGCAAAACCGGATGCATTTATTTTGGGCAGTTTGGATTTTTGTTTTCAATCTCATATTTAACGCTGGGTATCATGCGCTGCGAGCATAGTCAAAATGAGGTTGAATCAAAGCATTGCAGAGTAACCTGCGTAGGGGATAATAAAGAAAATTTTGTCGTCTATACAGAAATTTCCGTTTTCCATTTATTTTACTTATTACTTTAGTAGCCATCGATGCACCAGAGAGGTTCTCATCAATTGTGCATCCTAGGCCTCTATCCATCTTCAGTTGAAACTAATTTACAAGAACATTCTACACAATTTATTTACGTTTGAACTATTGACACATTGACACATCCTTGTGTATATTGACAAGCGATAAGTGTAATATAAGTATAAACGTGGTAGCATAGCCCTACATTCTTCCTTGGCGCGGCAGACGTTGAAACCGTTTCTGTAATTCTATTATTGATATTGGAGTAGCATGCAAGTTTTACACATTTAGGGAAATGACAGTAGGTAAGAATGAATTGTTCCGGTTATTAGATTAACAAAATCTCCCGTCGACATCTGCTGACTATTTCAAGACGAAACTTAAACTGCGCTGGGATATAAAATTTGCAGCTTCGAAGGCAACAATTTACCAGTCTGTGCAGTCTTCTAAGTAAAATCTTGCTTCGTGACTAAGGCCCAAGTCAAACGTCGCGCTTCTCATGCGCCGAACCTAATAGTTGAATTAGGTACATGAGAAGAGCGACGTTTGATTTGATTAAGTTCGACGAAAGGTGAAAAGCCCTACAAATGTGACTTGTGCCAATACGCGTGCGGTGATCTAGGTAGTTTGAAAAAGCACTTGAAGACCCATAGCGGTGAAAAGCCTTACAAATGTGACTTGTGCCTATACGCATCCATTAGTCTAGGTAATTTGAAGGAACACATGAGGACCCATAAGGGTGAAAAGCATGACAAGTGTGGCCTGTACCAATATGCATCCACTCGAGCGGCTAATTTAAAAAGACACACGAGGACTCATAGTGATCAAAAATTAGTCCAGATTGAAATTCCCTGACAATTGCCTGATTTTACTCAAAATGAGTTCAGATTGAAATTCCCAGACGATTGCCTGATTTTACTTGTTCAGACTGAAATTCCCCGACAATTCCCTGATTTTACTCACAAAATCAGTTCAGATTGAAATTCCCTGACAATTGCCTGGTTTTACTCACAAAATGAGTTCAGATTGAAATTCCCTGACAATTGCCTGATTTTACTCACAAAATGAGTTCAGATTGAAATGTAGGTTATAGTAGAGACCATGAGCTATACCTGAGAGTATTGATAACACTGCCTTCAAATATTCATAACCCTATATGTTCTTTTAGATGCTTGATAATGGCAGAACTTGCTTGTAGATTTAACATCAAATTAGGAAACTGTAGCCAAATTCCTGTTTAAGACCTGGGGTATAAACACTTACGAATTTATTGAAATGACATCATGGTGCCCAATGACAAGCCAACGTAGTCTATTCCTTGAGACCGTAAGGTAGGAGACAAATTGAAATTAGTATCATCCTGTATATCGGAATACGTTACAACGACATTCAGATAGATACAAGAGAATAAACAAATAATTGAAACTAACTCACCAAATATTAGACAAAGTGGAGGAGACTATATCATGACGAGTAGTTTAGCTTGTCACCATAGAATAAAACCATAATCCTAATCATAATACTAATAAAACTCAATTGAGTACTAGCAGGTACCTTCACAACTGACTTAAACTGACAAGGAACATTTACTACTTTCTGGCGTTTCTTAGTTCCATAGTTACCACAAATTTGAGAGGAGATTATTATTTTAGAATATAATTTTGAAAAAAACTCTCTGTTAGGGAGTATTTTTCACCAAAAAACTAATTCTTAAAGGATAATTTTATATTCAAGTTAATATGAACAGTAATTTTTAGTAATGTAAGTTCTTAATTCTGGCGTTTCTTAGTTCCATAGTTACCACAAATTTGAGAGGAGATTATTATTTTAGAATATAATTTTGAAAAAAAAGTTGACCCAGGCAGAAGAAAAATATGTACGTTTTCGTGTAATATTTTTGAAGTTTAAGCCCTCAAAATGCCGTGGACACTACCAGCACCTCCAAGTTGCATTAATCACATTAAAAAATCATTAGGGGAATACATACATGCCACTTCTGTGCCTATTCCTTTATAGTATTGCTGAGGGCAGAGCCTCTCCATCAATGGAGGTGTCCTCTAATTTTGGTGCTTTGATAGATCGTCTTAAGATGGTACCGAAATCGTCGGCTACTCTACCTTCCTACCTATTCTACCCTAATATATCTAGATAACCTACTCTATCTACCTACACTACTCTATCTACCTGGATAATCTACCTCCTACCTATTCTACCCTAATCTACATACCTGTACTACCTACACTACTCTATCTACCTGGGACCTCTACATCCCTACCTATTCTACTCTGGTCTATCTACCTAACTTACTCTATCTACCTATGCTAACTAGACTACTCTATCTACCCGGCTACTCTACATCCCTAATTTCAATTGATATCATGTATTTGGTATATATATATTTAGACATTTGAGAAGCCTGTAATTTGTTTAAAAACAAACAGTCAACCATGAGAGCCAGTGTTGTAGTTGATCATTCATCACAAGAAATTCGAAGCAGGGGGGGAGCATTTGGGAGTATTTTTAATACAGCCTTTGTTTGTAATTGTTTCTTACATTTTACAAAGTAAAGAAGCATGAAGAAAGCACTTCACAACACATTAGAGTATAAGAGAATTTCCTCATAAAACAAATTAATAAAATAATAAATTAAGGGTAACTAGAATTTCCAAGGACATCGCCCCTCAGTGTATGTATGTATATTTATTTCACCATATAGAAAAAAAATAGTTACAAAACAAACTAATAAGTCAAATTTACAGTTTTGAAGATATTAATTACTTTACAAAATTAAACAAAAAATATTTAAGTCACTTTAAAGAATAAAATATAAAATATCAGTAATGAAAAACAAAGAAATTGTGCTCAAAAAACTTCAACTTTACTTGCCTTCAATGGCAGAGTGTATGGGTTTGATTCCCACGAGGACCATTCGTGACCCTAGGAAGGACACTGTCTTAAGGCACTCTTAGCTCCGATAAAAGTACCTTGTATGTGGGCTCCACCTTGGCCCCCCGCATCATAGGAAAGTACAAGTCGTAAAACTGCATTATCATCCTCATCGTTTTCAGCATCAGCATCAGTATCAGTGTCACCATCATTATCACCGTTATCACCATATGAAGTGCTGATCCTCTCGCGGATTATGGAAAGCATCTGTCATCAATGAGAACAGATACTACATCCATACCTTGCCAAAAGGCCGAGAAGGGCTCCCTACTCTACTCTACTCTTAAATACTCAAATCTACCTTTGAAAAATGACCATCAGCTGAAGATTTTACAAGACATGTCGACAGTGAGCATTTGTAAGAGCCCCTGGAGAGAGTTGAACTCTCGACCCCTGGTTTACGAGACCAGTGCTTTAACCACTGAGCTACAGAGGCATATACTTTTCGGATATCAAACTTTGTCCCCTTTTTCGTAATCAATTGTGCTGATTCAGGGTGAAAAATTACAGATGCTCCGTTCGATGTCGCCGCTTGAACAGAAAATATATCTTGGGGGTACGATGGTACATATTGTGCGTCGCTTAACGTGGCTTCTACATATTTCCATTCGTGTCTGCGATTCTAATCTTTGCATCACCTCGTTCCATGGCAACATTGTTCGACTTTACACCATTCGCAAGCTCGATGTAATGGTTGCAGTCTTATTCTGCACCTGCTCCACAGCAGTCTTACGCTGAACCTGCTCCTCAGCAATCTTATTCTGCACCTGCAGCAGAACAGTCTTATTCTGCTCCTGTTCAGCAGCAATCTTACTCTGCCCCTGTTCAACAGCAGTCTTATTCTGCACCAGCTCCACAGCAGTCTTATTCTGCACCTGCCCCACAACAATCTTACTCAGCACCTGCAGCAGCTCCATCATATTCAGCACCAGCTCCTGTTCAGCAGCAATCTAAGACAAAGGCAAAGAAAAACAGTCTCTTCTCAAACACTGAATAAAATTGTCGAGGATCATCGCATTATTTTTGAACCATTACTTTTTAACTGAAATCTACTTTAGATCTTTGAAGCTATGAATGAATCACTATAAACAATTCGTTGAATTTTTTATGAATCATTGAAAATTCATTGAATATTTTCATGTTCTTTTTTACTTTCTCTGTATTCCATCGACCGGTCTTTACTTTAAAATCGAAAGAGATTTCATGGTGAAATTTGAATAGTGAAAGTGCCAATGAGCTTATTGTTCCATGCAAATTCGGTCTAAGTTTAGCAAGGAGAAGGCTTCTTTGATAAGGAGAGAGAACTCAGAAGAGGCAGCAGTTAAGAATGTCAAATCAGATTCAGAAAAAGGGTGAGAATGTTGAAGAGAGTGAGAGCAAATGTTAGAAAACGATGGAGTTGAGAGAAGATTATCAGGAAAGATACGTCGAAAGCTTGGTTATTAAATATATCGTCTTTTATGTTTGCGTAGCCTGTTTTACATCCTTTATGCATTGTTGTCAGCATGGGAAACAAACCATGGATATCAGAATCTGAAAAAGCCATTGCCACCTGACAACTTTAGAAAATATAGAATATTGGATCACGAGTTTTGGTTTTTGAGGTTCTGATGATGTCTTTGAACTAAGTTGAAATATCAACAAAAACTCGTGATTCAATAATTTATGTTGAATATCAAAATGATATTCGGACTTTGTTTTGTTTTATATATCATTACCTCATCGACTTCATGTGCATCACTTGGCACGTGCTGAGCGTGGCAGAACTATTCCAGGTGTTATTGGGACTGTCCAAGCGTGGGGGACCTATGCCAAAGGTTAAGGAACTATGTGGCACACTTGGCGCACCGAAAAGTACACCAAGTAGTGAAAAATAGGCAACCCCTCAATTTTGCCCTAGTTCTCTCATTTTTTTTGTATTTATGTCTCCTCCCCCAAATAGATGCCCTCGTACGTACTCGTCTTGATTAGCGTACAAGAAAACTAAAAACCGGGACACAGGGAATATAAATGACGACCGGGACACTCAAAGAGAAATTACAGACTGGGACAGCGGGACACAAACAACGACCGGGACTTATAAATGACGACCGGGACACAGGGAATATAAATGATGACCGGGACGCTCAAAGAGAAATTACAGACTGGGACACTGGTATATATATAAAAATAAGTTGTATATCTGTTATGTCTGTTAAAACGTAATAGAGGCAACAATCTTGGCACGGCCTTGCAGTGGGCCCCGACATTGAAACTACCCTAAATAAACAGAAAAACCACCAAACAGGCTAACTAATAAATAAAGGGCATAAGAGCGGCGACCGTTAAAAAGGGTTATCGGAAAGCCACTCATTTTTTTCAGACCACATCAGACGACGTCGAGGAACGGAAAGCACGCGCTTGTCAGAGTGGGTGGTACTATCAGTATATTTAGAAATCGTTTTTAACGCTTACATTACGCGCGACAATGCAACTTCCAGGCAAAAAAAAGACTCAAAAACAATTTTTCGAAATTAAAAAGAATTAAATATTTTGCTTTTCAGTTTCGTTGTGACAGCACAATCCTGAAGTATCATTTCAACAGCATAAAGAAGTTAGGATCTTAAATTTCCCCTCCTTGTTATTAAGAAATGAAGATTTTACCTCCCAGTTGGGTTTTGTGGTAAAACGGACAGATTCCCTTGATAAACCTTAATTTAATTAGATACCTTTTGGCAGTATGTGTCATTAGTAAAATCTAACAGGAAATTTTTGCAGCGGCAATAAGAAAACACTGTATTAAAACGCCGTTTCCACCACGTAACCAAGGTCGTTATAGCCTAACAAGAGCTTCCGGTTTAGTCGCGTATTGACAGTGGGTTACAACGGGGATTAGGTTAGCTTTGATAGTGTGAAGTCCGAGGTATTAGATTAGCCGACTGTGACGACATGCTCTGTACTTTTCTTTCTGAGAGCTGTTAATAACGTTTCATCATTTTTGAAGTTATCAACCATGATCCACTCGCATCTATCAACCCAAATGTCCACTTAATGACGCTTTTTTACGAACAACATATATATCCTGACGACCAACACATCGTATCAGTCTTCTTTCAAAGGGGGTAGACGACATACCCCGGCTATCACTGTATTAAGGGCAATAAAATAAGTTTAACTTATTATCACTCCAATAATCCACAATTAGTCCTTATTAGTATCAGAGAGATACGCTCTCGCATCTATCAACCCAAATGTCCACTTAATGACGCTTTTTTACATATATAAATTGCAAACTAACTGATAATTGGTTCCATGGCTTTCATTTTAACCTCGATCTTCATAATACATTGCTTAATATGCACATTTCTTATTTAGGAAATTAAGGATCGTTGTTAACAGAATGGGACATTCAGAGTAAAGAAACACTATTGTTACTAATTATCGCAAGAATTTTACATAGATTCCATTATTTTTCAATTAATAAAGTCCTTTTATCTATTTATCGATATTTGTGTAACGTTAGCGAAATAGCTTGATCTGAATTTGCACGAAAAGAAATTTCTTCAGCTACTGTTACGGACACCGCGGTTAGATCATTGGAGAAGAAAACCGATCTCTTACTTCCCGTAGACGAAGTGTAAGCAGATTTAAGCAAAGAGGAGAAGCAGGTAAATATAAGAACTGTTATCAAAATAGATTGAATCAATCAACTATATACACATTATTAAATATAATTACATTGAAAACAACTTACGACCCCCCGAATGTCTCTGGCGTGTTTTAGGTTGAGCATACACTAGATGCGTACATTCCATGGTGCCCAAAGCGTTCAAAATACGCTAATAAGGCATATTTGACATAGTTTGTATACACTAGATGCGTACATTCGATGGTGCACAAAGCGTCGAAAATAGGCTAATAAGGCATATTTGACATAGTTTGCATACACTAGATGCGTTCATTCCATTTTGCACAAAGCGTTCAAAGTACGCTAATAAAGCATATTTGACATAGTTTGCATACACTAGATGCGTACATTCCATGGGCGTTGTCGGACTATTTTGAACGCTTTGCGCACCATGGAATGTACGCATCTAGTGTATGCAAACTATGTCAAATATGATTTAATAGCCTATTTGTAAGGCTTTGTGCACCGTGGAATGCACGCATCTAGTGTATGCAAACTATGTCAAATATGCCTCATTAGCCTATTTTGAACGCTTAGTGCACCATGGAATGTACGCATCTAGTGTATGCAAACTATGTCAAATATGCCTTGTTAGCCTATTTTTAACGGTTTGAAAAATTGTCCCTCCTGAATTTGAGGCCTCGAGTTGCTTAGCTTGTTGCTTAGATTTTGGACCAAATCGAGGCCTAAAACCTAAGCAACTGAGTTGCTTATAAAAAAACAACGTGTAGCATATCATTTGGGGCTCCTAGCACCGACTTGACCTGTTGACTTACGTGATTACCAATTTCCTTCTAATTTGTATTCCTTTTGTTTCAGCGAGCAAGAAGGGCGATGGGTCGAAGAAGAAACCTTAGATGCACATAGTGCTCTTTCTACAGAAAGAGTAAACACTTTCTTTGGTTTACATTTTTATTTTCTTTGTCACCCTTCTACCAACTAGTAGCATTTCCATTGGCTACTTCTACCATGATCATTATTATGTTCCCTAACCATTATTTCCAATACGGATATACCGCTTCTTCCTTCCTTTTGGCGTCTTAAAAGATTAGAATATAGCAATTTTCTGTATGACACATTAGATAAACCTCATCCATACATTCAACATATTTTCTTCGAAAGTGAATGGCTTTGGAAAATTTACGTTTTGTGTAAATACGAACAGCGTTGACTGCTACGGAGCGTGGCTTCCCACAATCTGTAGCCAAAATTTTGCTGAATCACACGCGGCTAGGAGATTAGGATTATTCCGCCTGTTACGCAGTATTCCACCATATACTGTGAAATGCAGGAGATTGACTAGACATGAATAACAATTTAAAATGGAGCATATATAAACTCTTACAGAATCCTTATCATGCTTTCAGAGGTAGCTGCAACCGACTAGTGGCCACCAGAGAAAAATGTCTTTCACGAGTAACAGCAACGCGAAATTAAATAATAGCATGCTATTATTTAGAAGTCCTTGGATTATGCAAGGTCATCACTTGATTGAACAAAAATAAAATTTATAACAATACCTACGTGATTATGGAACATAATAGTTTTAAAAATATGTCTTAAAATGTTTGGAGGGGTTTAGATCCGGTTGAAGACTTGAACTTTAATTCTCTTGCAAACACCAGGTAGATAAGAATGGAATGCGTTCTGCACGCTGGAATATGAGCATTTCAATAGTGCCATTGATCGTAGTTACACTATTTGAACATATTGGTAATGCGTTCTGCACGCTGGAATGTCAGCATTTTAATAGTGCCATTGGAGGTAGTTACAGTATTTGAATATATTGCGAATGGGTTCTGCACGCTGGAATGTGAGCATTTCAATAGTGCCATTGAGCGTAGTTACACTGTATAAACATATTGGGAATGCGCTCTGCACACTGGAATGTGAAAGGGTAGCCACAGTAGCTTTGCAATGCCTTCCCAGGGTAGTTTGACTCTGGATCTATTTCAATGGGTTTTATTCATTTGACTCAACTACTTCTCAAGATAGAGAGAAGGCCAAAAACTAAAATTTTACCCTATATAAAATCATGAGTGGGAGGACCTTTCTAGGCCCTCCTTTGGCTAAGGTCCATTCTTGTAGCACTTCATCACATGTGCTCAGGTTCCCTCAGATTGCCTAAAGCCACTATATTTTACTTAGGTGTATCCATCAGTCAGTGTCAGTTATTTGGTTAGTTAGTCAGTTAATCAGTCAGTCAGTTAGTCAGTTATTCAGTCAGTCAGTCAGTTAGTCAGTCAGTTAGTCAGTCAGTTAGTCAGAGTTAATGAGTCAGTCGGTCAGTAAGTCAGTCAGTTAGTCAGTTATTCAGTCAGTTAGTAGGTTAATCAGTCAGTTAGTCAATCAGTCAGTCAGTACGCCAATTGATCAGCCAATGTTTCCGTGAGTCATTGTCAGTTCCAGATACAACATGTTGAAGGGTTTGTGGATTCAAGCATTCATGACAAAGATTACTACTAGACTTCTTCCAGAGATGGAGATTTTTAAGAGTAGGAAGAGTATTATTAAGATACCTGCAAGTGAAACTATCGATGTTTTGGGGAAGGCGGCTGACTGCTTTTTGCCAGCTCGTTAATTTTTCCTTAAAATATTGTTCTGTCAGGGCCTTGACAATAAAACCTTGGGATGTTAGATCGGACGTAACTCGAGATTCTTGTTAGTTAGACTAAAACGTCAGAATTCCATGGGAATAAACTTTGAATTTTAGAGTCACTATCTACTTTGTGTAAATGCTGTTTCTGTTACTCTTGTTTGAGAATTACAAGGACAAATAATATCCCAGAGTAATGTTTTTCACAAAAATAACTGAGGGCCCCTCTCAGGACTTTGATTCAAGTGTAAACTAAATAGAAGAACAATTTTTTTCTGCTGAAAGTAAGGAGTAACAATAAAACTTTAAACAAACAGAAATGGCCTGAGCAACACAAGCGGGAGGCGACCGCGCCGAGCTGCCCGCGACCCGCCAAGCGGACGGGAACTTGAGCTCAGTCAGAGACCGACAACACGCGGCGACCGAGAACTTGGCGCCGCGATCGACCGCATGGACTCATGACCCGACGATCCGCGTCGACCCAACCCCGCCGTGCTCGAGTCCTGACCGCCCACCGACCGAGACCGTCTTCGTAACCGCTCCGGTTACGAAGAGCGTCCTGCTCGCTCTACCAGTGGCTATACCATGCTATACCATGCTATACCATGCTATACCATGCTATACCATGCTATACAATGCCATACTATGCTATACCATGCTATACTATGCCATACCATGCTATCCTATGCTATCCTATGCTATACTATGCTATACCATGCCATACCATGCTATACCATGCTATACTATGCCATACCATGCTATACCATGCTATACCATGTTATACTATGCTATTCCATGCTATACCATGCTATACCATGCCATACCATGCTATAAGATGATGTATCATATTGAGGTTGGCTTTCAAAAACACAAACTATTTGATTTAAATCATATTTTTATCAAGAAAATATGTGAAAAATGTCTAAATGGAATGAAGAGGGATGACAGAAAGTGCCTTGTACCATCCATGATGTGACACGGTGATGTGAATATGAACAGCCCTGGGTCAAAAGAAACTTGGCATTTTCATTCATACCTCTCAGAAATAACTCTTAATACGGTTTAAATTTGTCTCCAATAAAAAGCCCCAAGCGAACACGATTCTGTGGAATTACTCAAACCTCGTATTCGTTTTTATGCACGAGGCCGAGGCAACGAAGTTCAACGGCCTGAGAAGCTAATTTTTGTGCAGAAAATACGCCAGTAGAATCTTCTTGGGAGTGACATCTCCTGTATTGCTTAGGGCACCTTCGCTGAATGTGCCCAAAGTAGTTCAGATGCGGTTGGACGATCTGCATCTGAGATCATCTGAGACCCTATGCTGTTAGACAGTGAAGCGAGACAGGGAAAACCGGCTCGTGGTCCTTGGAGCACTTTTAGAAAAAGCCGGAAAACCGGCGCGCGGTCCTTAAAGGGTTAATACATTTAGTGGTGTTGGTGTCATGTTTTCTATTTTTATTATGTCTTTCCTAACCTGACATTACTAAATCCTCTCTTCTCAATCATACTTTCAAATTCTCCATGGGCTTTGGGCAGATAGATGGACCAGGTGGCAGTCCTTCCTAGGTCAAGTCACATGGAGTAGAGAGGCTGGTCTCCAACTGTTCTTTTTTACGTTGTTTGTTTGGAGACTCGTGTATCCTAATATTAACCCCCAAATTATCCCAGAGCGTATTCCTACACTGAATGGAAGGCGTTACACGGAAGCCCGTGAAACACGCATGGGCACGTAGCTGTCATACAGCATCAGCCCTTAAAACAGGCATGGACAAATCCCGGCCCGCGGCTGTTTTATCCGGCGTTATCTGACAAAATGCATACAATACCGTCTAGCGTTTTCGTAGATCTAATGCGGCCAGTCCAATTTCTGATTGGCTCCTTCAAAATACAGTTGGGTATACTCTTTCACACATTCCATTTCGGTCATTCAGACGCTAGTGCTCTGTGGAGTGTCAGACGAGAAAAGCTTTTAAGTACACAATGTTTTCGCTATTTCGCGCAATATTCTTGTTTTGTACCATTAACAAACTTTTTGAACATTTTAAAAAGCGGTTTTCATGATCACTACTGCTATGAAGAGTATACTTGAAAATGATTTCTCTCCCAATTAAATATAATGAGCCGAACCTGAAATTATTGTTGTGCCATGGCCCAAATTTTGAGGCATTGATGGCTGCTATCCTAGTAGATCTTAAATACGTTGGGCCCGTAAGAGAGGGGTGGAGTTTTTGTGAGTTTTCAGTCTATGGGTGAGGGGTTTCCCAAATTTCGCTAATGTGAAACTCACATTTGTCTTTATTGTTGGCTGGTTTATTTTTAGCAATTTCCAGAGCTTCTCTGATTTTCTGCTTTAAGAATTGTGGGGCAATTCAGAAGGAGTAAATATTTAGCTATTCTTGTGTTTATCAATATCTGATTAGAACTTTGTTTTGGTTCATAATTTTTTATAAAACTACAAAGATATTGTGTTGTGTAAGACTAGCAATTTGTCCAGGGCAATTTATTGTACTGAAAATTCCACTCAACACATTAGACCCTTCAGGAGGACAACAGTTTTATAGATGGTGATTAAGGGTATTGTGCAAGTCTTGTAAAAGAAGTGACAACTTGTTTGAACATCTTATTTGAAGTGAAAACAGCGCACGATATTCCCGACCAAAATGGAACGACACACAGATAGACGTAATCAAATTTCTTTTATTATCGTACTCTGGTATGTCGAATAAACGCGGAGGTCTGAATAAACGGGGGGTCATCATTACGGTCTAAAGTCAATAAGCGGGGGGTCCAAATAAACGGGGGGGTCTGAACTAGGGCTGTCCATAGCATAACATTCTACTATTCGAATAATCGGTGGAGATTTTTCCGATTAATCGATTAATGGTGTACCCAATATTGTCTTTGAATTTTACTAGCAGGCACCTTGGCCAGGAGCTGCATTGCCAGGTCCTGCATTGCTAGGCCCTGCATTGCCAGGTCGTGCGGTAATGATATCGACGTCTATAAATGCATCTTATTAAGAAAAAAAACAGACAGTAAGAGTGAAGCAGTGCTATGAAACGCAGCCAGTCCCAGTGCTTATTAAGCCCAACGTATGAAAGAATTGTTCCATATACAGAAACAAGGAATTTGCAGATAAAAGAATGGCTAACCGGGCAGTATCTTAACTGTGCTTAAACCAGGCGGACGAATTAATTACTCCTGGGCCAGGACTCTTGCCAACTCAAAAGCTTTGATATGGTCAAGATAAACTGGTTTGTCCGCGTCTTTCATCATCTGGAACAGACCATGGTGTATCTTATATTTTAGATTGCCAATTGCCAATGCACCAAGAGCAACAGCATGGTTGGCACCACAATCAAGCTGTTTTCCCAAATCGTTAACGCCAACGCCAAAACTTGTTTTTTTTTTATTTAATTTCTGAACGTTTTTGAATCAATGCATGTTTTGATTTTGGCTCTCCGCAGAGGCTTTCTCATAATTTTGATCGAATGATTTGATAAAAAAGAGCGGGAGAGGAAGCCTAGTTGCCCTCCAATATTTTGGTTAATTAAAAAGGAAACTAGAACTTATAATTTTTTACGAATCTTTTTATTAGTAAAAGATATACGTAACTTATAAATTAGCTTACGTAAAGAATTTTTTATTCAAAAAGATGGCACTAAATTCCGTACCAGCGTGTATAGAAAACCTACATTTTCCGGTCAATATATCTCCTGGAATTCGCTAAGCATCTACTCCTAAAAGGAAACAACCACCTCAAGTTTCAAAGACCAAAAACACCACTAAGCAATGTGACTCTGCCATAGGGCAGCACTTGCTTGAGAACAGACTGTGCCAAAGTGTACATGGACAATTGCTTCCGTATCATAGGAAAGGCCAGGTCTGCATTTCATTTGGCTGTTAGATGGTGTAAGAGATCCACAACACTGAAAAGAGGATAGCGATCAAAAAGCAAACTATTATGGAGGAGATCCACAATATTGTACAGAGGATAGCTAAGAAGATGCAAAGATGATGGAAGAGATCAACAATATTGTAAAGATGATAGCTATCAAGAAGCAAAAAGATGGTGTAAGAGATTCACAACACTGAAAAGAGGATAGCGATCAAAAAGCAAACTATTATGGAGGGGATCCACAATATTGTAAAGAGGATAGCTAGCATGCCGAGCGCATTCCTATTATGTTCTAAAAGTGTAACTATGCTCAATGGCACTATTGAAATGCCCACATTCCGGCCTGTAGAACGCGTTTCCAATTTGTTTAAAAAGGCTAACTAAGCTCAATGGCACTATTGAAATGTTCACATTCCAGCGTGCAGAACGCATTCCCATTATTTTCAAATAGTGTAACTACGCTCAATGGCACTATTGAAAGGTTCACATTCCAGCGTGCAGAACGCATTCCCAATATGTAGGACTAAGTGCTTACTAAAAAGAAAATGGTATGCAGTGCCTTTTGTGCACCTCTGAAAAAAGAAAACATAAGAAAACAATAAGACACTGCTGACCTCGATGCTTGATGCAGAAGTAATCATCACACCATTTTTTAAATCGCGGATAAAAGCTCTCATCGTGTTCATCACAAAGCCGTTTTAATGCTGTATGGTAGTTGATCAGCTCCTTAAAGTAATGGAAACAAACAAGATTAACACTAATTATATACAAACAACTACTACTACTACTACTACTACTACTACTACTACTACTACTACTACTACTACTACTACTTCTACTGCTACTGCTACTACTACTACTACTTCTACTACTACTACTACTACTACTACTACTACTACTACTGCTACTACTAGTAGGCCTACTACTATCACTACCACTACTACTACTACTACTACTACTACTACTACTACTACTACTTCTACTACTACTACTACCACTACTACTACTACTACTACTACTACTACTACTACACATTTTCCTCCAATGTGAACGAGTCTCATTCTACCAGTCCAATCAGGCTGGTCGAGTTTCCAGTCTGCCGCCCTATCGAAAAAAGTAACACAAAATACGTAATGAAAAGAATGAGTTATCAATCAATCAATCAATCAATCAATCAATCAATCAATCAATCAATCAATCAATTAATCTGGTTGATAAAACAACAAGAGAACTCATTCTGATACCCAAAAAAATAGAATTGTTGTTTTCATACTTCATCCTGGTGTCAACTGCAAATATTTTGCTTTCTAATTTTGTCTTAATTTTTAACTTCAGTGCTACACTTCATTTTATGTGAACCAGATCTGAATCCATTACCACACATGTCAAACTATAGCTGCCTTCTCTTGCTCATATTGTTATAACCCTATACTTCCTTAGGGAGCACGAAAAAATGCGAATGGAAGCCGAAGATTTGCAGACAGCTGTTCGGGATGTGCAATTGCTGCGAGTCACAAAGGAATTGCAGACGGTAAATAGTTTGACTGTTTCAGGGTCAAATGTTGCATGGAAAGTTATTCAAGTGTTTTCAGACATCATTTACATTTTGAGTACTGGGAAAATACCTTCAAGAGCCCTCATTGGATTTCAATATAAATAACTTTCTAAATAAGGAAAATAGTTACAATCCCAATGCACTATTTGATAACAGAACAAAGCGAACAGAAAGTGGACTATTTTCATTGCGTAAATGACGTCGTAAAAACCAGGGAATTTCCTTTATTACCAAATCTAGGGGAGTTGCAAGGGGGGTCAAAACTATTAGTACGCATGCTCAGATAGATATTGAGTAGTCCAATTTGCAGACCAGCTCCAGGGGCCAGGGCCCGGAGTTGCGCGAAATTTGTGCCCTTGCGAAATTTGTGCCTATGATGGTAATGCGCATGTCCACATATTCGTGATTTTCGTGTAGGCACATATTTGTGCCTCCGTGTGTTTCGTTACTTCAGATTTTCTTACGACAATTTTAGGTTTGTCACTTATAGTTTGCGGTGCCGCATTCCAAGCATGCAATTGTCACTAAAAGCGTCTTGTTAGGTTATTTTGAACACATTGTGCACCATGGAATGTACCCAATCCAAGCATGCAATTGTCGCTCAAAGCGCCTTGTTAGGTTATTTTGAACACATTGTGCACCATGGAATGTACGCATTCCAAGCATGCAATTGTCAGTTAAACCACCCTGTTAGGTTTATTTGAACACATTGCGCACCATGGAATATATGCATTCCAAGCATGCAATTGTCACTACCACCAGAACTTTTAATATGAATCGAAATAGCATCTTTAAAATTTTCAATAATATTTCTAGCTATTATAGAGAGGTGCTGCCAATGATATTGATTATATCCCCTTTTGAGAACCTACATACATATCGTTTTTTCATCTAATGGAAACTCAACTTTCCCTAAAAGTTTCACCTTAACAACCTTGGCGTCATTAGTTACAGTAACTTGAAAAAAGGTAAAGAATACGGCATTGGACTTTACAGTCCCTACTGGTGGTTCCGAAAAAAGCTTTTAAGTACACAATGTTTTCGCTATTTCGGGCAATATTCTTATTTTGTACCACAAACAAACTATTTAATTGATATTTATTGTGTTTCGGCTTTGAGCCTTCGTCAGTGCCAGACATATACATTTTTTCAGCATAATGATCAGTTAAAGTCTTGGTCCCTAAATAAAGCATCTATGTATAATAAAACCTGTTTACATTTAAAATTGCCTTGATAAAAGTCCTACAACCTAACAATATGAGATTCCTATTAACGATAAAGCTCTACAAAACAAAAAAGAAGTGGATTGAAAACTTGTCTTTTACTTTTCTAACTTATGTTTTATATTGTGAAAAATTGAGAAATTTAGAATCAAATATGCAGTGTGTAACCAAAAAAGACTTTTGAAAATACTAAATAGGTTACGCTTGTACACAAGTCTCGTGCGTTATCACGTTAATTATAGTAGTAAAATTTATCTAAAATGGCTTTTTAATTCTAGGCATTGTGCCTTTGTTTTGGGTAAATAATAACAAACTTAAGATACATATTAAATTCATGACGATACTTATCCTGCGTCACTACTAAATATTCCCAACAATAATTAACTAGTTGACAAATCTTTGAAAATTATCTACAGATTTTCGTTATTTATGTTTTGTAGGCCGGTGAAAGTGTCCGTTGACTGATGATAAAAATGCCTCCGTAAAGCCGAATTTCCACTAGACGAATTTGTTAGCGCGAAGCGATTTTTTTCGTCCCTAGGCATGCGCATTATGTAATTTCTAACGCATCTGTGGGAGTGGAAGATCTTCTGAGCTATAAATAACATGCACAGGCTTGCAACTTTCCTTCAAAAATATTTAAGTATCTGCAAAGTCTGGAAATCTCTCACAATCTCATATCCAACTATTGTGTTCGATTCAATTTAAATTGCACTAGAATTATTACTTTCATTGGATATGCTTCATACTCGGCTGCACCTACTGGCTTATTACCAAGCAGTGGTTTATTCCTAGCTGTCCATATCTGTCAAAAACTCAGTTCTTGTTAGCATCTGTACTCTCTTTGTCACTTCTTCCTTCACTCTCTCATGTACAGCTTTCGTCTTGATACCGTCCGCTTGCTCAATTCCCCAAAATTTGTAGATCTCATTTCATCTGGGTTTACTGTCTTCATCCTCTCTTCCAACACCTGCAATCCGTCTCCTCTGACTATCTTTCCATGCTGGAAAATGATTTCTGCGCATTTTGATACACCATAACAAGCTCCTGTATCGTGGCTAGCTTGTACATTACTGATTTATAAGAATGACACTAATAATAATCTCTATACCAGCAAACTTCCAATGGCCAAACTGGTACGCTCATTGATTAGAAAAACAGTCTGTCCGTTTTGAGTCCATCTCTTTTACCATCTTTATTACTTCTACTAATGACGTCCATTACTGACTTAAAAGAATGACACTGTTATTAATCTGGATACCAGCATACTTCCAATGGCTAAACAGGTACGCTCATGGATTAGAAAAACGGTCTGTCCGTTTCGATAAAACTCTCTCCACTCCAGTAAATCGACCGATGAAGTGGGTCTATTGTTGCTAAACTGTCAATTGTACGCAAACACCACTAGATGTTGAAAGGTTTGTAAATCTTAATTTTCTTAAAAGATGTTCATGAAAGATTGAGAATATTTTGTACAACTGATAAATAGTCGTCCTTTTTTATGATATTGTTCGCAAACATATATAATGCCCTCCTTTTTATGCCTTAATTTTAAAGTAAACCTACGGCCTGACGAGCTCTCAAACTTTTTTGACGATTCTCAGTACCATTACTAAATGATATCTTATCTTTATTTTCACTCTCTGAAAGCTATAATACAAACAGTAGCACTTAGTCGTAGCATTTTTCAGAGTAGAGTAGAGACCCGTGTGAAATTATTTAGCTGTTCTCTTATTTTGGTGTTCGTTTGTCCTCTGTTATCTTCGCTTGCAAACGTCTGCTGTTTCGGAACATGCGCAGGATACTAGCCACTGCCCGCGTGGGAGTGAAATTAAGCCAACGTTTTTTAAATAAGTTCAAATCATATTTATCATACTCTGAAAGATAAACTGTCGTTCCTTTAAAGAGGTGATTTTGAAACTGAGATTGAAGCTTAATAATAATATATTAATTTAAAATATAATTTATAGATACTAATTTAAAATATAATATTTTATAAAACATAATATATTAACTTAAATATTAATAAATATTAATGATGAGAGAGAAATCTTGTTTTGTTTGTCTGTTTTTTTGCCAATAGGTAATTTATCAATCTTGAACTTGACAAAACAAGTGAATACCTTCCAGCTGAAGATGTGTACTTGGGGATGGCAGCTCACGAGTCTCTTCAAACCTTGCAGTCAGACCTAAGTACAAAAGCAGATGAATGTGAAGTGAAAGTCATCTTTGAATGTACTCATAAGCTATATGTGGATGCAGTTAAGCAAATCAAGCAGCAATTCTTGTTTGCAGACAAGCTGTTTACATTGTGTGAAGTCCTTGGTCCTACAAAATCTTTGGACATAGAATTTTAGTAAAGTAAAATGGTCAAATATCATACCAACATTAACATCATAATTCCAAATCATAATGGCGTCATAATGGCGGCATAATTCCATCGTATTGGCGGTAAGTGAACTTATAAAATAATAAGAGCTTAATAGCTTTTGGAAATACTCTTGATTTTATCATGTGAGAGAATCTATGTTAGCCTGAAACAAGAATATTAGTCTTAAAATGAGTGGGACACTTCGTTATAATTCAAAGGGAACGTTCGAATGTCTCTACAACGTCCGTGTTCGTCGACTGCCCTTTCGTGCAGCTGCTCATTACCCTGGCCCGGCCGCGTGGCCACACACCGTTCCGCATCCGCTTTTGGTCTGGGCCGAGTTGATGTGTCACTTCGATCCACGGGTTCACGAGACAGCTCGAGCACTCGAAGAGGCGGTACCCGAGTGGATCTAGTCAAGCTGCCGCCAGCGAACTTCGATGCACTGGCGTACGTCGTTCGATCGTGGACCCCTCGCTGGCAGTTCGCAGGAACACAACAACTCACTACTGTTCCTTGATGTTTTGATCGAAAAAGATGGCACTAAATTCCGTACCAGCGTGTATAAAAAACCTACATTTTCCGGCCAATATATAAAGGAATTCGTTCTGCCCCAAAACGCTGAAGATCAACCTCATCAAAACTTTAGTTCATCGCGTTCTCATGATTTGCAATGTGACTCTGCCATAGGGCAGCACTTGCTTGAGAACCCAGACTGTGCCAAAGTGTACACGGACAATTGCTTCAGGGTTTCAGCGTCGCCACGTCGATCAGCATCAACAGCGGCAGCATCAGCGCCAGCGCCATTCCCGGCTCCAGCACCAGCGCCAGAATCGCCGCCGAAGCAAAGGCTGCGCCGGAACCGAAACCGCCCTTGGAGACGCCAGCAAAAACGACCGCGGGGATGGCAAAAACGAAAAACATCGCATCAAATGCCGCCATAGCCCGCCCCTGAAAGCCCTGAATTAAAGACCGTTTAGCGGTATCACCTCGGCATACGCACACTTCTCTGCCGAGCTACGGTCACGCTCTATATTCCATCTGTGACCCAGAAATCTTAGCTGTCTTATCCTATGTAGTCTTGAATTTGATGGAAGCCCTGTCCTGTATATGCAAAATTAATGACAAACTTCCAAATACAATATTTTCGCACAAAGGTTGAATTTTCAGAATAACAACAAAATGATGTTTAACTCAACAATGGCATTTCTAAGTATGTGCATGGTATTTATGTAGGATTAAATACACAATCTCAACCGATCTGAATCCCCAATGCCTGTATCTCATCCGGACGTCCTGATTATTGGAGGTGGTGTGATCGGTCTGTCGACCGCGCTGCGGCTGGCCGATGAAGGCGTCTCCGTAACACTGGTCGATCGGCAGCGTGTGGGGCAGGAGGCGTCATGGGCGGGGGCCGGCATGCTTCCGCCCGGAACCAGCGAGGCTGAATCCGTCCAGGACACACCGGAAGGGCGTGAACGAGCCCTGCGGTGTCTGAGTAACCGTCTGTGGCCATACTTCCATCCTCCAAGATAGATTAACTATATGGACTCAAAAAGTCCTTAGTCATCGGGCTGCTTATGCACGGAGAAAACTAAATTCTTTACCGAGTCATGAAGTTCCAAAGGTATTTCACCTTCAATATCAAAAACCAGCCTTGTGGTCCATTTTCATCAACGGGGGCAATGTCAGCGAAATTTTGAGCACAAGGATTGTCAAATGATTTGTAATTACCACACGCAAAGAGTAATGAAACATTAGTGACGGATAGGAAATAAATTTTTAAGTATCGTCTACATGTTTGTTATGTGTAAAAGCATAACCTTCATCCTAAATCTGGTAACAGATAAACACCCCCCGAGCGGAGGATTGGACGAGACTTTACAAATGTAATTTCTAAGCAACCGTGTCTCAGGAAGGTTACCATGTCCCAACCATGTCCCATACCTCTTACCATGTCCCAACAAGCAAAGCTTACTTTTAGGCCAATCACTGATAGTGTGAAGAAATAATGGAAAGGGGTAATAAGGCCGCATTAATTGCTACAAACGTGTGTTAGGCAAAATTATCAATAAGGCCGCAGATAGACAGTGATAAGGCCGCTATGCGCACCCCTGCGTTAGTGGTTTGGACACCTAAACCAACCTCCTGAAGCTAGTTTTGTCAAAAAGGTTTACAAAAAAGACTTTACCAAAAAGAGACCACGAGGAAGACCCCCGAAACGCTGGTCGGAACACATAAGGAACGACACCAATCTGCGCCTATTAACTGCAGAACGATTGAGCATCAATTGAAATATCCAAAACTTGTCTAATCTTCAAATATTCCAAAATTATAGAATTAAAAATCACAGGCCTCTCTCATACTACTCGAGCAAGAGACAAAGCAACACTGACAGGAAATTCAGGATTCGTTGGTTTCGCTGTAGAGAGCGCGGTTGTTTAAAAGAGCCTCAAGAAATACTCTACATGGGGCAGAAGTTTATAATACATGAGGGTGGATTAGGAAGTTTTGTTGCTTTCAGTGTAAAAGACAATCGCAAATGGGGCCCCTTGGGGGAGAAGTACTATGATGGGCACAACACGTTGTGGTTGTGGTGATGATACAGATGATGATAAGATGATGAAAAGATGATGATGATGACAATGATGATGATGATGATGATGATGATGATGATGATTATGATACCGATACTGACGATGATGAGATGAGAGGGGGCAAATGGGGCCCCTTGGGGGAGAAGTACTATGATGGGCACAACACGTTGTGGTTGTGGTGATGATACAGATGATGATTCTCTAGTGTTCTTTTCAAAACTAACATTTCAACATTTCAAATCCTCTCTTCTTGATACTCTGTAACTTTAATGGGCTTTGGATTGGTGAC
The DNA here is from genome assembly GCA_010016025.2 of Alatinidae sp. Z8VKAUB7J3. Taxonomy (NCBI): domain Eukaryota; kingdom Metazoa; phylum Cnidaria; class Cubozoa; order Carybdeida; family Alatinidae; species Alatinidae sp. Z8VKAUB7J3. The sequence goes on along the minus strand of JAAAKM020721499.1, from coordinate 179,867,956 downwards.
GGGCCGGAGGGCGTTTCTTCCTTGGTCAAGTCACATGGTGCAGACAGTTTAGCCTCCAATTGCGTTGAGCTGGATGTCGATGTCCAGCGGTGGATGATTGAGAGCTAATGTGGCGACTAGAGAAATAAAAGTATGTTAACATCGGAGGTCACCTAGCTCAGTTGAATAGGCTGTTGAATACAGTAAAAACACGTGACATTGTGCAGCTTACAAGTAAAGCAGTCAAGCATTTCAACAAGTAGGGTAACCTAAATGTTACATCATTTCCCTCTTATGCGCAGGGAAGTATTAAAACCCAGGAACCACTGCTGTCTATAGGCCTCCCGTTGTTACCAGGAAGATACCCTTGCTTTACTAATCGACTGTACTCTAAAATAAGTACGTGCAAAGACAATTTAGGAAGCAGAGAAGAACTGTTGCGAGGATAGCGCGACTGTTTGACTTATGGATACATAAATGAGAAAATAATACAAAGAGCAAGCCATTCTCCTTGATGGTGGAGTCAGAGAGAAGTTAGCTGATTGCCACCCACAGTATATTAGTCAATCAGTCACAGCTGGGGTACGGTAACCAAATATGGAATACCCAAACACAGTAAAACTATATAACACACGAGGTTTCCTCTAACACCCTCACTGAAACTGAAGTGGGTTTATAAAACTAATAACAATTAAAATGAAGTAACATGTGACTAATAAAAGGTGAAAAGACGATTTTCACAGAAACTTTACTCTGAAAAATAAGAATACATTAGGAATATTTCACCCTCATATTTTGCCAAATCATAAGAATACTTCACCCTCAACGAAAAAACACTATGCTTATGAAAAAAAAAGGCGTGTAGTGTCAACATATTGTACTTAAAAGCTTTTTTCGTCTGACACTCCTCGGAGTACTAACGTCAGAATGACCGAAATGGAATGTGTGAAAGAGCTCTAGCGATTGTAGTAATAATCATAGAGCTGAATCAAATTGCATCAAGAGCCAGTTTTATATATTCAAAATACAAATTTTCGATGATGATTTGATGTTATCTTTTTCAAAATTGAAAAACGTCTGTTCCAGAACGTTAAAAAATTCCGCCTTGGTAATAGAGATCTGCATTTCTTCCTTTCCAAGAGTCAGAAACGTAATTTGAAGTTTATTCAACTTTGTCCTAAACGCTGTCTTTACACTCTGTTTGTGTTGGGAAAGTTTCAAGAAATTTGGTGAGGGTGGGTTACAAATTGTTCAAAAGTGGCCTACTTTGACATGGAATGACCCAGCTATTAAAACATTTTTTCAGGTTCTTTACTGGTGCCAACTAAGATTTAGAAAGCAGTGGCAAACCTTACAGTGTACTACTCGGTGCCTAAAAGATGGGGGAGGGGGGTGGAAAAATCCCACAAACTTAATAAACGGGGGGTTAGAAAATGACCACAATAAAGTCAAAAAGCAATGTTTAACAAAAATTATTGAAAGAGTCAATTAGGTTCAATCAAGTACAGAAGTAGCTGTCATTCTGCAAATTAAACTGCAAATACTTGGTGCATTTGTAGTGACGTCAACCGAAACAAATGACATCCCAAATTTCTATGCCTCAATGGTATAAACATAGGACCACGAGGAATCGAACCCCGTCCCTCAGCATTGCAAAGTGATGTGCTAGCCATTACACCATGGTCCCATACCATTGAGGCATAGAAATTTGGGATGTCATTATAGGGCAACTGAATTGATAATGCTCAACTATCATAAATTATCATGTTGTTTCAGAGCAACATATATACGTAATTATCATGCTGTATCCATGCTACATAAATATATAATTATCATGCTGTATCCAAGCAACATAAACAGGTCATTATCATGCTGTATCCAAGCAACATAAATAGGTAACTGAAAAGTTGGTTTGTGGTACAAAACTTGAATATTGCGTTGAGTAACGGATTCATTTTGCTAAACGTTTTCACCATATATATGCTCAGTTGTGCAACATTGCTCTGAAGAATGCAACCTGTTGAACTGTACATGTTCAGTTGGAAAAAATCTATCGCAGAACTTGATCATTAAGAGAGGAACTTATTGTTTTGTAGAGTTACCATATATCCATATATCTATACATTTACCTATATATGAATTATAAATATGTATATTGTAGAGCGCGCAGTTTCCGTCATGATGGAGGTAATAAATATATACTATAGATCGGAGGGATAAATGTGAAAGAACAAACATATTTGTAAACAGGGAAAATTTGTGCAACTGGTTAGTTCCTATGCACCACAAGCTAGCAGAACTAATGAGAAGGAGCGATTATACAATCAGCTGAGTGAGGAGATGGGACTTTGGGTGACCGCAAAAATTCCTGGTTGTTACTTGTGATTTCAATGGCCCATATGGGAATGGGGATGTACAAGCACAAGGGCATTCGCAGAAATTTTTGGAATCGAAGAGAGAGAGCTAGAATGCTGTGCAGAGAATGAGATGATTAGCCTATTCTCTTATATCCGATTATTTTATGTTTCAATGTTCATGTACTTTATTTATATAGGCCTACTTATTATTTTTTTATGTGATTTTTATCAACGAGTTCCCTGTACTGAGGTAGATTTTTGGATCCTTGAATAAACGTAAACCAAGGAGAATTGTTTTCGAAAATGGATGTATCAACAGGAGCGAAAGAAATAAACTCACCTGAAAGTTAACACTTTCTCTTTTGTTCGCCTTAAGAATTCTGTTTATACTACAGTGATCTCTCAGAGTCAGCGAACTGACGATCGACCACAGTAAACTGTACACATGCGCAATAGGACTGGACGGAAGTTTTAGGGAAATCGGTCGTTCAACGCTTTGGTACTCAAACAGTGCTAAGCAAGTTTAAGTGGGGATAAGCAACTTCAAACTAGCGAAGTATAGGCTTATTTGCACCATAATGCAACTTTAGAGAACAATCTCATCAGGCAACCAGCTGGTTTACTTACCTTAGATGTGATTGAATGTCTGACGTCGTCAGTGTTTTGACTCATGTGAAAACAAAAATTTCAACTTCACGCAGACGTGACGGACGTCAAGTCTTTCATGTGAAAAGGGTATTAGTCTTTTTAACTCTACACAAAATATTCTACTTTAAATGTCCTTATTATAACGTTCCACGCTACGCTTTTATGCATGAAGGCTTTTTAGCAAACAACTACCCAGATATTTTGTAATCTTCACCAACCTAACGTATTTCTTCACTTGAAAATGGCAGCAGTTATTCGTAGGATTTTTAAGCGCATTACATCTTGCAAAGTAGTATTCCTGCCTCAAAGTTCAAATTCAATCATAAATTACCTTGTTTTTCATCACTCAGAAGTAAACTTCATGTATTCATGATGACCAAAATGTCCATGGGAAAAAAATTCCAATATTATTTCCAAAGAAAATTTACTTGACGTTTATTATTGGTACCTTAATACAGTGTTGTCTTCGTATCAATCCACAATTTTGAGAAGTTTAATTGCTGATAGTAAAAAATGCCTTAAATATGGAATGGAATTTGGGGAAGCTTCGTTGCTCCTATTGTTTATAGAAGCTGTTTTGGAGATTACTTTGTTTAACTTGTTTACCAATATGTACATGGCACTAGGCGAAGAGGTGGAGAAAAGAAAACGGTTCCACAAAGTGGACTCTTCGAACATTTCTCAGATCCTAACCATAGCGGAATGTTAGACTGGGAATTTAAACTTATCGATGAAGCTGAGACTGAGACATGTTTACGTCAGAGGCCACAGCGGATCCTTTGTCTTCACATCTGTCTATCGTCTGCTTCCTCCTCCGTCACGCCAATCACCCTCATGTCCTTCCTCACCACATCCATGAACCTTCTTTTCGGCCTCCCTTTCTTTCTCCTACCCGGTATTCCCATCTCCAGTCTCCTTCTTCCAATATATCCCTCATCCCTCCTATAACCTACAATCTCCTATGACCCACTCATCAATAGGATAAAAGACCACTCCATTTTAGAAGGAATTTACCGGGTCGACCAAATTAGGTCCTCATGCAAAATATTGCAAAAATCTCATTCACTTTAGCTATGGTGGTAAATAAAGGGTTAAAGGAAAACTAATGCGGCTTTGAATGGCACAATGATAATTGGGAGCTAATGTGATGACTAGAGAATTAGTGCATGTTAACATCAGACGTCACTTAGCTCATTTGGTAGAGCGAACGCCGAGAAAGGATCCCCGGTATATTTTCTATTCTAGTGTTCTTTTCAAAGCAAAGTTTTTACTTGTATTTCATATCTTGTAATTAATTGATTCGAGGATGGTGGTAGAATACACCGAAAGCTCATCAGATTACGTTTTATCATTATGTTTCACCTACGCGCCTTGTGCTGGGCACTTATCCTTATAATAAAAATATTGTCTCCGTTAACTCTTAAGATGCACATATTTTCATTTTACACCTGGTAAGCAAGTTGGGACTCTTATGGACAGTAATTTCATGGTGCTCTTGTGTAATATCGATGACGTGAAACAATGCCGAATTCTACATGCGATAAAAGTATATGCGACCACTAGTTGTACAAAAAGGCAGGTGTTAGGCAGGCGAAAAGGCATACAATAACAAATCTAATTACGGCCCGATAATAACAATCCCTTAAGTAGCCCTATACTGCATACTACTATCCGTGTACTTCTTAAGTAATCAAATTACAGCGAAGAAATAGAAATGAAGTACATGCATTAAGAGTATATGCGAGCACTAGTAGTACAAAAAAAGCAGGTGTTAGGCAGGCGAAAAGGTTAATCCGCCTTACCTTCCCCCGTCGCTGAAGTGTTAAACTGCGATACAGACATCTATCTCATAAACACCCCTGCACACCTTTTAAGGCTCTCTTCTACACTTTTTAGTGACAGAATGCTCCTTTTTTAATCCGCCTTACCTTCCCCCGTCGCTAAAGTGTTAAACTTCGATACAGACGTCTATCTCATAAACACCCCTGCACGCCTTTTAAGGTTCTCTTCTACAATTTTTTGTGACAGAATGCTCCTTTTTTAATTAAATATGCGTCATTAGCCTATTTTGAACGCTTTGTGCAACATGGAATGTACGCATCTATTGTATCCAAACTATCTCAAATATGCGTCATTAGGCTATTTTGAAAGCCTTGTGTACCATGGAATGTACGCATCTAGTGTATCTTAACTATGTCAAATATGCGTCATTAGCCTATTTTAAACGCTTTGTGCACCATGGAATGTAGGCATCTAGTGTATGCAAACTATGTTAAATACGCGTCATAGGCCTATTTTGAAGAAAAGACAGATCTAGGTCTTGAATAATGCAAAAAACCCAAAGGAAATTGGTACAACGTATCAAAATGCAAAAGGCGTCATTCTTTGCCCGTTTCATGTGCAAGATTAACGTGGGCGTAGAAATCAAAACGAATATGCTATACCGGTACGAAGACAGAGGAGAAAACACAATTTTTATTTCCAGCCTGAACATTTTAGAGCGTTAAAATGCCTTCGGTCAAACAAAGGCATCATTATAACTAGGCCTGATAAGGGCTCATTGGCAACACGATTGTGTTTCTTATAAAACCAAGTTTGTGGCTAAAGGGCTTCTGATGTCATTAAAGTAGATATTCCTTGCAGTGTCCGAAGAACACTAGCTGATGGTCTCTGTAGGTTTGCTTCCGTCTTGAGGCCACACACTAAATCATTATAAATCTTCCCAATTATCATTGCTTAATATCTAGAGGTGAAGATCAACAACATCAGTGTTGACTTTCAACACACCGCTAAAACTGGGTTGCCCCTCTCGCTCTTGTGTTCTTGACAATCTACGGAAGCCTAAAAATCGTTTTATCCAAGTTTGAATTGCTCTGCCGAAACATCCATATATTTCTCATCTTAGTGGCATTATGTTCTTCTCGTAAAAACAACCATATCTTGAAATACCGAGCGAATAATATTCCAACCTTAAGGGAGTTTACGATTTCGCGACGCAAGGACTACGACGACTCAGCCGGGCTGTCACCAGACTTCCCTATGTCATACTCCAGGAAATCATTACGATTTATCACTGCTATACTTATCTCGTAATGTTGAATTCCCAAAGCCACTGGAGTAGACGTCAAACGGAAGTCCGTATTCCTGTGGTTAAGAGAGGGAATCTTACAATGATACGAATAAGTAAAATGTTAAGATGACTATTACTGTACCATCTTATCACTGCCATACTTATCTCGTAATGTAAGATTCCCCAAACCATGGGAGTAGACGTCAAACGGAAGTCCGTATTCCTGTGGTTAAGAGTGGGAATCTTACAATGATCCGTTTTTTGGCTTTTAATGCTATTTTTTTCCGTTATTCGAATAAAAATCGCAATTTTCGTGGACATCAGTTTTTCTTGAACTGAAGTATGATTCTAACCCAAAATAACATGGCGAGACCGAAAACGAAGTCGGATTTAGCGCAAGAAGCACGATAAAAAAGGTAATTGTATTTTTTCAACTTTTTTCGCCTAAAAAATACAATTTTTGTTGTAGCCCGATTTTCTTGAATGAAAGTGTGGTTCTGACGTAGAATCTTGCTTGAGAACCCAGACTGTGCCAAAGTGTACACGGAAAATTGCTTCCGTATCATAGGAAAGGCCAGGTCTGCATTACATTTGGCCGTTCTGGAGTCAGTCCACATAAATGCAAGAAAACCTTTACTATGCAGACAAAAGAGTTCGTTTTCTCGCTAGGCCTATTCAATTAACCTTGGTGTAATGGACCCTGATTGGTCCAAAAACACAAGCCATTCAGGCAGTCCAATTTCTGATTGGCTCCTTCAAAATACAGGGTGGTGAGAAAAATTCCAAAATTTCAGCTTCTTATGATAAGCGGTTGCTTAGATATTGAGCATTGAAAATTGGACCTAATTTTGAAGTTATGATGGCCATTTTTAAATTGACAGGTCTCAATTATTTAACAATATCTTGGGTTCTAGATGTATAATATGCCTGAAAATTGGCATCTAACTAAACTTAGGGATGGCAAAGCCAAAAATTATGGTTAAAATTGCATACATGCTGCTTCTGATCCATTATTTTGAAAAAACATTTCATTGTTGTGTGTAGCCTTCTGCACCAAACAGAATATCAACAGATTTCTCAATGTTACCCAACCAACAATGAAAGTACACTTTTGTAACTGATTGGGTCACTGAGGAACACAACCGTTCCTGTGTTATCAATTCGATACATAACAAAAAGGATAGAAAAAAATACAAATAAGGAAACTCGAGACTTTGTATTTGCTTACCGTGCACAAAATTAAGGATTTGAACAAGGAAGAGCTCTTTATGAAAGTGTTGGATACACTAGATGCGTGCATTCCATGGTGCACAAAGCGTTCAAAATAGGCTAATGATGCATATCTAACATAGTTTCCATACACTAGATGCGTACATTCCATGGTGCACAAAGTGTTCAAAATAGGTTAAAGACGCATATTTGACATAGTTTGGATACACTAGATGCGTACATTCCACGGTACACAAAGTGTTCAAAATAGGCTAATGACGCTTATTTGGCATAGTTTGTATACACTAGATGCGTACATTCCATGCATGTTGGCATTAGAAGGTCCTTCCCAGATCCAACTTCTCCCTTTGGTACGAGTAGCCTGCCACTTATTGAAAAAAAACAACAATTTATAATACTTAGGTTATTGCTAATATTTTGTTTTAGATTTTGTTAGTAAGATACCGCACATAAAGCAATAATTGCACTACACAGTATGTAAAGGTATTTTAAAAGAGCACTCATACAGCAGGAACAGAGTCCACACCCATAATCAAATCATGAAATAAGGCCACTCCCATTTGTCATGGAGACATACTGAATGAGGAACTTTCTCTGTTGGCGCACTATGCTGCTAAGCATGTTACACAATAATAAAAGTTAGGTATCCTACGGTCGGTCAATTACTTTCAACAATTTCTAAACCTCTGAACCAGGTTTTTCCGCGCCGCTTGGAGAAGGTTGTTTTTCCTCTACTGGAGCGTTTTTGTGAATATCTCCAGGGTCAGATCATATTAGGAACGAGTAAAAGACTCCTCTTTTTGATATAGCACCCATCAGAAGTCTGAGAAAATTCGTTTTTGCAAATGATTTGCAAAGAGTTTTTTTTTGCAAATGACGTCATGTACTATGTTAGTTCATCATATAAGCATTTCTTACGACATCATATAAACATTTCCTTATGTAATGTCACGCATAACATAAATAAGATTGTTGAGTTTCTAACGATCAGTTTTTTATATATTGCAATTCTGTTGGAAGGCCCAAAAACGAAAATTTTCAGCTTCAGTTACTGTAAATGATAATTCTTTGGTCAACATCGCAGATTTTTTTGAAGTTTTTAATTTTGCCTTTATTAGCTAACATTTGTAGTGTCTCCTAAAACAGACCAGCAGTATCGATGCAGAGAATTGGGAATCCTCTGCACCCAGATAAACAGCTTTCGAGAGACAACAAAATCAACCCGACGTTTTAGAGGACTAGTTACATTCTCTAAATTCTATAACCTAAACATCTCAGTGTCTACTCTTTACCCAAGGTATTGCCTCATACGATAGCATGATACTCAAGTCGAGAGAATTTGGTTAATGAGATAAACATTGCATGATACTCAGAGTATTGAAAGCAAATCTACAAGCCAAGACCTTGATAAGATTTCCTGCTTCTGAGTAGTTAATGTATTTTCATGTAGTGTGCTTAATATTATAATGTGCTGATCACGTGTTGTCTAGGAACTGACTTTCTATCATGACCAGCTACTGCGTTTTATTCTCTTTGAGTATGAGTTACTGATGACTTCTAAGATGAGTTGAATAGAGTTTGTTAGTGCTACTTTAATTTCAAAATTACTAGTTAAGTGCACTCGAATTCTGCATTGCATTAAACATCTTAATCACACAGTCTTCTGTAACAAAACACAACTGATCCGTTCAGATGTAATTTAGACTAAATCCTTAACACGAACACAGGAGGAAATAAGAATTAGTTAACTGCTAATTCTGACTTAAATAGAACACAGATCTGGTGAAAACATTTCTTGGATTCCATGTGTTTGCTTTTGTACTTGATTGTAGACACTGTTATGTTAATTTAACTTTTCTGGGCTAAACAGCTTTCTCAAAGTTTTTGTCGGACGAAAGGGGCGGGGGAAGGGCCCTAGCTGCCCTCTAGCTTTTTGGTTACTTAAAAAGGCCCTTAGAACTTTGGTTACTTTAAAAAGGCCCTTAGTATGTTTTTATTATGTACTAGCTGTTCGGGTGGCGCTTCGCACCACCCCAAAACCTAGTTGGTGGGGGCGCTTCGTGCCCCCAAGCCCCACCGCGCGCGTAAATCGTTACAATGATCCCTTAAATGCAGGCTCTGTTCTTGAAATCAGATTTTGTCGTAATGCATTTATTTAGGATAAACACCTGAATTTTTTTTTATTCCACTATGAAATAGGTGATTGCTTTTGCTATTTTCTCTATAGATGTTTCATAGCTATCCTACATTTAGCAAGTAAATTTCAATGAAAGTACACATTTCCCTTCAAAGAAATGAACTCGTTATGTTCACCAATGTTCTCTTATATACAGGTCCTGTTTCTAAAATCAAAATATTGGTGTTGAGTAGGCGCTCTATAAAAATAACATCCGTGGTCACTGAAGATCCTACTAACAACAGTTTTTGTAGCCACTGCCAAGAATGTATGATTTGCACATTCTGTAAAAAACACAGACATTTTGATGGATGGTTATGCTAATAGACTGAGAGCGATTAATTTAGACGCCTCATGTTTGTTTACTTTCTAGCCCCAGAAGTGGTCAAAAATGAAAGATATACCTTTACCCCAGACTGGTGGGGGTTAGGGCTACAAAACCTACGAATAAAAGGGAGGGAGGGGTTAGAAGGACCAATTACATAAACATACGCGCACAACTACAAAACAACAAACCTAAATACTAATACGCGCAAGGGACAACCTGAAACGCAAAAGATATCATTACAATACAACTACAAAACCTACGAATAAAAGGGAGGGAGGGGTTAGAAGGACCAACTACTTACACATACGCGCACAACTACAAACCTACAAACCTAAATGCTAATACGCGCAAGGGACAACCTCAATCTGTTGGCCTATCTTTAGTAAGCTCTCAGTGAACGCAGTAGCAACTATATAAGAGTTAGATTTGTGCAAATTTCGGTGCGTTCAGGCTAAATGTGCATAACTAGCAGTAACTAATGAAAAGCAAAACACGGCGTAAAATGTTTTTGTTATATTAAAATACTTTTGAAGGCAGACAATCAAAATCATTAAGCCAGACATTAAAATATGCAGAAGATGCTTTGAATGGTTTGTTGATACACGATAACTAAATTCGATTGCTACGCTTTTATCATTTAGTAGGTATAGTCAGAAGACAAGGGATCAAGAGGTATGAGATTTAACTTTTTGTTTTGTTATAGCTAGTGTTTGTTAGATGTATTTGTAATTTTAGTTAGTATGTATTTAGATATTTCATTACTTCCTTAGTTATGTTTTTGTAATGTTTATTAGTTGTTATGTACTTTCTTGCTGTTAATCGATTGCTACGCTTTTATCATTTAGTAGGTATAGTCAGAAGACAAGGGATCATACCCTGATCCAATGCATTTCTACATCCTATACCCTGATCCAATGCATCTATACATCCTACACCCTGATCCTATACATCTCTACATCCTATAGCCTCATCCTATACATCTCTACATCCTATGCCCTGATCCTATACAACACCCTGATCCTATACACCTCTACATCCTATAGCCTCATCTTATACATCTCTACATCCTATACCCTCATCCTATACATCTCTACATCCTATGCCCTGATCCTATACATCTCTACATCCGAATCGGTCTGAATCGAAAACAACTTTAGCAAAAGAAAGTTGAGATGGAGAAGACAACTGAACCTGAGAATGAACAAATAGTAGAAAACGAAACCGCTTCTTTTTACATCGCTGAAGATAGACAGGAGGGGCAATCTTTTAAACCGGAGGAGGAGGAAGCAGTGACTGAACACATTGTTGAAGGAAAAACAATTGTGCTGAGCAAACAAATACCTACTTCAGAACAAATACCTTCCTCAGAAGAGCCACCCGGAAGGTTTACACGGGTACGGATCCAAACTGGTACGGATCCAAACTGGTACGGATCCAAATCGATGCCGTATAAACACCCTAGAAAGGGAATCAGATCCATTTGGATCCACAACTCTGCATACTAATCCAATTAGCAAATCAACGGTTTGCCGTATTATAATACGAGCTGCGATATGTGGCAAAGGTTGAAATATAAACAATAGGAGATTATGGATAAACGTGTCAATACAAGGACGAAAACAGAATTTGAATAGGGATTATGATGGTCTGCCCAAGCAAACATGACATTCTTTGCCAAATCTAGGCAAGGATAAAAAGAAGTGATGAAGTTGTTGAATGCCTTTGTTTGAAGATCATCTTTCAAAGCGGATACATGTGTGAACACCAAATACGTGTTTTGTACACTCATCAGTTTGATTCGTATAAGCAGGAAAATAAAAGTTTGATTCGTATAAGCAGGAAAATAAAAGTTTGAAGATACGGATCGTGTCCGAACTCGGACGTAGGAAATACGCTGGCGATATATGTGATAAGCACATGGCGTTCTTTACTACGTAGTAAAGAACGCCATGGATAAGCACATACCAAAGTCTTAAGGAGAGTAAAATCTTTTGGACAAAAATGTTTCGATCGTCACATAATCTTGTTTGGTACTCATATTTTACCGATAATTATCTACAAATGAACTAAAGAAGGAAGTTTCTGGAGTTTTAACTCACTTTTCCCTTTGATCACTTAAAAAGTTTACACTGCTTTTAAAACCTATCAGAATAAGCAAAGAGTAACAAAGAGCAAGCAAAGAGTAACAAAGAGCAAGCAAAGAGTAACAAAGAGCAAGCAAAGAGTAACAAAAGCAACAAAGAGTAAGCAAAGAGTAACAAAGAGCAAGCAAAGAGTAACAAAGAGCAAGCAAAGAGCAAGAAAGAGTAAGCAAAGAACTTCAAAGAGCAACAAAGAGTAACTATGAGTTATACCATACCTGTACTCGGTCTTAAATGCGCGACATGCTATACAAACACTCTGTGATATTACTTCGTAAAACATTCTTCGATTGTTTCTCTCCAACTGGGAACATTCAAGCCGTGTTTTCTTTGCTAACGAACAGTCTTCTCCTGCCGGGTATGCCGGAACAGGAAAATAATCATAGAATTTGTTCCGCATCTCTTCCAATTGTTTTTGTGTGCTAGAACTATGTTCTATACAGAAGCCTATATCATGACTTTTCTTCTGCAGGATGTCGTAGAGCAGCTCTGTTGATGCTAAGATGTCGTGTAAAATTCGCAAAATTCAATCAAACAATCCCAAAAGCAGTGATATCCATATAATTAAGAAGCAATAATAACAAAAACAGAAGTTTGTCAGAGACGTCTAATTGTAAACAAAAACCGCAAAATCACGGTGATAAAAGACAGATTAGATTTCATCAGGTTTGTCTTTGCTTAGCAGTCCTCAGGTAGGAAACTTCTTGATCTGCACAGCCTAGTCTGAATCGAGTTACGCCTTTTAAAGGAGCCTCGCATATTCAACTTACTTTGCTAGTTTACCACTTGTGTACATTGTGCATGGGGAAAATTCAGACAGCTGCTGCAGCTCTTGGTATCCAATCCAATTTCTTGGCATCGCAAAGGTCACTTGTTCAGTGCATGTTTACGCAGTGTCATGTGTCAGTGCATGACGGTCCATGTACATACTGACTTCCTGCTAAAGAGACTCGACCCAGAGCCCATCGAGACGACTCTTTGCGGTTGGAGGTTTAGTTGGTACAGTAATGTCCACAGGGGTCCAAACTGGAACAAACTTTAATGAGCACAGCTCACATCTTAAGGAGAACTCTCTCCCTCTAATACGCCATTCTGTTATTCAAAAATATTTTAAAAATATATTAAAAAAAAAATACCTGTTATCGCATTAGGAGCTAAAGTGATGAATTGCAATCAATAACAGTGTTAGTCACAATAGTCCAGAAATTTGAGAGAGCGGCTAGGCAACACTGAACGGGCGCCATATAAGTGCAGTGTAATTTACTTGGAGATTTCATTTTAAGACAAGAAACAGGGGGATGCTTGGTATGCTTAGCAACCTCTAGAAGTGGACTTCAAGGTAAAATAGCATCCCCTAGTTTATGGTCGTCTATCCTAGAGTTTTGAAATGTGTAGGTCATTTCTCAGACTTGTTGAATTTCCTGTTCCATATATCCTTTCCAAGATATCAACTCTACACACCCAAATTTTTAAGTGCAGTTAACTACAGACACCTGGTTTCTACGAGTGCCCCTGCCCTGCTTTTTAAAAGGGTTCACCGATCTTCCGCAGGTGGTTAGAAGTGGTTACTAAGTGGTTACTAAGTGGTCACTAAGTAGTTGCTAAGTGGTTACCAAGTGGTTACTAAGTGGTTACTAAGTGGTTGCTAAGTGGTTACTAAGTGGTTACCAGGTGATTTCCAAGTGATTACCAGGTGACGTTGTTCGCTTTGCTCAAAGGTCTCTGATCTTTAAGCACATGATCACGAAAAGAAATTGAACGCTATATAATTTGTTGTGTACTTTACTTTAGTTATAAGTTTAAATAGTATCTACGTCTCTCAGAAGACAGAATAGCAAAAACAGGAAGAGACTGGTCTCTGAAACACTTATTGACAAAGTTTTGTATCTTCATTTTTTCCTGTCACTCCAATAGTAGACAAATTACTGGGGTTTGTTTCTCCTCAAAAACTTAATGCATGAGCTTTGATAGACGCCCGGATTATTTTTGTTACCGCTAATATAAGGTTAAATGTCCCAAACGGATCTTTGAAAAGCCTATTTTTTGTAATAAATGAGACGGATCCTTCGACTACATGTCGTGAGAGCAATACTATGGTTTGGTTTGGTTTCCTTCGCATGATGATATCGTCACGTCATAACAATGGTGTCAATTCACAAAAATATATGGGGGGAGAATCTATTTTTCAAGTCTTGGAGGGACAATTTTGTTGTTTAAATTTTGTAATAGAATTACCAATGACGCTTTTTTTAATCAAAAAGTTTCAAGATAGGGCAATTTTTAAATCAAGGAGGAGGCAAAATAAGTTAGTGGGAATCAACTTCATTTTTAACCTCAAAATTATCAAATATATTTTCTTCACCTTCTTCATCCTTTTCTGGTACTACTGAAGCTTCTGCTGGATCAGTTGATGGCTCAAGTGGAATGCAAAGTGACGCCTTATATTCAGGGAGACCTTCAGCTTCAGCGTGTTTTCATGATTCGAAATTTTTCGGTGATTTCATGATTTGTTATCACAGAGAAAAATACCCTTGGCAACCTGTTAAGCAACTTTATCTGTAAAAGTGTATCGATAGAAGACCTTAAATTCTTCCAACGACTTGATTTCACCAGCCATGCGCCATACGTCATGCGCCATGTGTCATGCGCCATGTGTCATACGCCATGCGTCATGCGCCATGCGTCATGCGCCATGCGCTATTCCTCATGCGCCATGCGCTATGTGTCATGCGTCATGCGTCATGCGCCATGCGTCATGCAATATGCGTCACACAACATGTTAAAGACATTAGTCGCAAATATTTCGAACAATTATACTTCGGACATTAGAGTCGATCTCTAACAGAGTCTCGATTGCACATTCCTCAAGAAAATTGATTGTTTAAGCCTGTCGATCCCCCGTCCGAGTGCAAACCATTATCTCCCGTCAGAGAGAACGGAACTATCACATAAACAAAACAGTTCTCGCGCTCGTGTTTGAATCGTAAGTTGCAACAAGGGAGATAAAATGCACTGTAGTGCAGATGTAGGCCCTACTTAACGTTTTTGCCCCGTGGTCCAAGTTATGACCGGTGGAGTCAAGTTTGATTAACGGATTCATTTTGCTAAACGTTTTCGGCATACACTGATCACAGCAATCGTATGGAGTGAAATAAGAAAGCTCTTACGATGAATTTATAGGAAACGAGAAGATTCTAAAAAATAACGGTCACGAGAGAGAAACGTTTTCTGCCACTCATGTTATTGAAAAAGGCGTAAATTCTAAACAAATTCTTTTTGTCGACAGAGTACCGGCTTCTTTGTTTTGATAAATGCAGCTTCTAAAGCGGCAAGATGAAATATGGTGATCTGTATCTTACAACCATGCATCATATTAACTAGAAGTGAACCATAGCAGCCGTTATAGGTTTTAAGAAACAGTATACATTGCAATAAAAGATATATTAGGGGTATGGCGAGAGGCATAACTCCCCTTGCAATGTTATTTGATGGGAGGATGTGTTCCCTCTTCTCTGTGCATAATATCATACAGTAAAAGTAGAAGGGGTTAAAACTGTGGCTTACCTTAGCCGGCCCTTCATTTGTAGCTTGATCTATGCTTAACTTTCGTGCCTTACACATTGAGCAATATAAGCAACGAGGTCATGATGACTTACCTCACAGTACCCGTCCGCTATTCCAAAACTACGGTAAATACTCGTTTTTAACATCAGCAGAGTATTAATATTGATTACATTATTTGTATTTACCTCACTTAAATCCGGTACTGCCTCGGCTTTCTGGACATAAGTTTGAACATGCGCCCAATTTCCAAGAAATACGCTCACCTGTGGATACAGTTTAAAGTAAATAAATGCGCAAATCCCCTAAATGACTTCATAATGTGTTAGCCCAGTTATTTATCTATCGATTGGTATATAAATTATATGTATAATTAAATGTTACGTCTATTAATTATTATGATATATAGTGGTACCGAACTTCAAAAATCCGCCCTTTGGTACTTCCTACCAATTTTAGGGTGCATGATTTTAGGCAGGGAGGTCGAAGAGGGACTTTTTTTCTTGTCAAGGGTGATACCTTGCTGGAAACATGGGCTTTTAAAGAAAGAGGATAATACCATAAGAGTAAATTACAGCTAAACTGCCAAAAGGATGACAATGAATTGATATTTTACATTATTACGGTTGTATTAATAGTATATATAATACAATTAAGATTTATGAAAACACATATAACTGGGTTGCCAGATTTATTCAAACCTTTTAAGATATTAAAGAATGTAATTGGTATCTTTGCTCTGACTTTGTCCAGGATATAAATGAAGCTAGCATTCAAAATGCTTTTTCAGCCTTTCCAAGATCCCGTGTAAACGCGAGGCCGATCTGTACCAGTTTGGATCCGTACCAGTTTGGATCCGTACCCGTGTAAACAGGGTCTGAATCATGAAAGACCCCCGAGGTAAGTAAAGCAAAGCTCTTACAGGCGACGAATAGTTTTCGTAACGAATAGCATGAGGGGCTGAAATATGAGGGCGTACAAGCAACTTTGCATGAACTAATAAGCATGGCTTGGAATTAGTAGGAAGCTGAAAAGAGCTAGGGTTGAGTGTTGAACAATTTCTAAGTTTTGTAACTCAGTCGTTTTAAAAAAGTTAAATTTTTTTTTTTATAAACCAAAGGACTCAATTCCAACAGTCATTCTTCTTCTTCTTCTATATCACTAAACGCGGGCATCCCAGTCGAGACTATTGAGCCCTTTTCCTTTTGACTCATTCTGTGAGATCAGAGCTACTGAATAGGTTATTTGGCAAGGTCTGCTAAATTTTTTTTTAAGGAGTGTGTCATATTTTTTCCGAAAATGTGCTTTTTGTGTCGTCATATTAATGACAGCTAAGCATATTGAAAGACCATAGCAGTGACTAATGAGGGTCTCTGGTTGGAGAGTTAACAACTTTTCATAGGCCGAATTAGGGGAGCGCGGAGCCGCGCGCCCTCAGTCTCCGTTAAAAAAAATGGGCCTTTAAAAAACTGACCCGAAAAGGTTTCCCAATTTTTAGATTATCAATTCCCCGCCCTCTCCTCTCTGAAATACTGGATCCGCCCCTGCTTTCCTAGGGGGAGAATGAGAAAAATCGTACTCGTAGCCTCTGATATTAGAATAAAACAGCGTTATACTATCAGTTTAAAGTGAGAAAATCTAAGAAAGCATAGTTAAGAATTAAAAAGGATCAATATTTATGCCTTTAATTAATAAAAGTTGAAAAAGAAAATACCCCCGTTGATAACACTGTTTTCAATTGGACTGTAGGGTGACATTACAAGTACTTTTTGAAAAGAACACTAGACAAATTGGAAATACTTCACCACCGGGGATCGAAACAGTGAAGTAGTAGTAATAGTAGTAGTAGTAGTAGTAGTAGTAGTAGTAGTAGTAGTAGTAGTAGTAGTAGTAGTAGTAGTTGTGGTGGTAGTAGTAGTAGTAGTGGTGGTAGTAGTACTAGTAGGGTTAGTAGTAGTAGTAGTAGTAGTAGTAGTAGTAGAAGTTGTTATGC
The DNA here is from genome assembly GCA_010016025.2 of Alatinidae sp. Z8VKAUB7J3. NCBI lineage: Eukaryota > Metazoa > Cnidaria > Cubozoa > Carybdeida > Alatinidae > Alatinidae sp. Z8VKAUB7J3. Next base: position 179,850,473 of record JAAAKM020721499.1, on the reverse strand, counting down.
CCACCGGCCATGGATGCAGCAAAAGAGCGGTAGTTTCGTTTACGTCATAAATATAATGTTTTGGTTTAATTTAGTATTAATGATTTTGGCACGCCAGCTAAAAATACAGTCTGAGCCTATAATGAAATGCTCATTTGTCAAGTCTGCATCAGACAAAGACTGTAAAGAACTCAAGAACCTGTCACATGCAAACTTTATGATGCAAGAGCAAAAAAAATTGAGGTGCCCCTGCAGACATCTAATGAACAAATCGCAGCAGTTAAAAGGAGCTAACCACGGATGAAAAAGAACCACCTTTCTCCTACTTACTGACAGAGGTAGAAGACAGTACTACTATGAATACAATATGTTTTGTAACTTCACTGCTCTTGATTCAATGAACCACGCTGAAATTTTAATAATAGTACTAATATTTTGATAATGCAGAGAAAATCATTTGGGAGGGGAAGGTTGAAACTTCTAGCCTCCACCTTGGATACGACCTTGATTGTAATACAACAATGCAGTCCAAAAGTCTGTACAGCTATGTTTTGTAACTTCACTGCTCTTGATTCAATGAACCACGCTGAAATTTTAATAATAGTACTAATATTTTGATAATGCACAAAGCGTTCAAAATAGGCTGATAAGGCATATTTGACATAGTTTGCATACACTAGAAGCGTACATTCCATGGTGGACAAAGCGTTCAAAATCGGCTAATAAGGCATATTTGACATAGTTTGCTTACACTAGATGCGTACATTGCATGGTGCACAAAGCGTTCGAAATAAACCAATTAGGCATATTTGACATAGTTTGCAAACACTAGATGCGTACATTCCATGGTGCACAAAGCGTTCAAAATAGGCTAATAAAAAAATATGGGGAAATAATAAGCAACAGAGCTAGAATGATAATGAACCTACTCTTGGGTGCCTAATGGACGTCCCCCCCGCTTATTTATTTTTAAAAAATTTTCCACCCAGGACATTTTTATTCCACATTTTTAACGCGAAAGAGTTTGCATTGGTCTTAAATTATGTCCATTCCCGTGTTAATTAAACGTAAACCCCAGTGCCGTGGCCAGACTCTGTAGGGCATGCTTATTACCTATGGGCATATTTTAGGGCACTTCCGGATGCAGCACGTCGCGCACGGACGGGTCCGTGGCGAGCACGAAGAAGTCGCCCTTGAGGAACCGGCAGCGCGGGTGGTCGTGCAGCTCCTGGCCGAGGGGCACGAGGCCTTGCTCGTGCCAGCGGATCACGGGATCGAGCAGCTCGATCACGGTCACGGTCCGCACCCGCTCGTAGCCGAGCGCGGCCCAGGCCGTGTAGCCCAGGCCGAGGCCGCCGACGAGCACGTCGTAGATGCCGTCGCCGATGGCAATTTAAGGGACAGGGGGCAAAATATATTTTTTCTGGCCATCACAAGGGAGTATACATTATGTTTTTGTTTTTTTAATGGCTGCCTTAAGATTGGCTTGTGGTTATTTTCTTATAATGGGATGCAAAGTAAACACATTTTGATCTTCATAAAGCAATGCAAAATTCACACTTTTTGGATGGAAGAAGAAATCCCAAAAAGCGTTCAAAAAACGTTACTGCAATTTTGTTTATTTTTAGTTTTTCTATAGGCCTAATATTACAATTGGTATATGAAAAAATAAAAGGTTTGACGTTGATATACGGATTATTTACATAAACATACAAAGAAAGAAAGGTGTAAGCATTGAGTCTCTCCGAAAGGAGAATGGCCGCCGCAGGTAGCCGCTCGCTGCATCGCGGCGTCGCTAGTAGAGTTTAAGAAGAGTGTTACTGAGAAATATGACTTTGAGGTGCACAACTCTCGTTTTTAAAGGTTTGTTTTGATTGAGCGTATTTTGTTTTGTTTTGGTTGAGCAAGTATAGTAGTCGCACAGCCAGTACAATTTTACACAAACTTTTGCTTGCTTTCTAAGGGCTCAATTGCAACATTAAACGGTTCATGTGAAAATGAAAAATCTAAAGAGTCCAAAGAATTTGCGATTACGCCAGTTCTGCTAATAAAATGGCTTAACTGCCACTAAAGCGTTAAGTCCGTTGTCTTTTGTTCATCTTTAATCAAATAATCATCTTGAAAACACAGAGTACCAAGTGACCCCCTTCGGATTGTGAAGTGATGGACATCGTATTTTCTGTTTGGTTCGGAACCTTGATCGTGGGCCCCCATAATACAATTTATGTATCATCCGATTTGGTGAAAAAGCACGAAAGGAAATCGCAACTGCCCCCATTTTGTATTCTCCCTCCTCAAAGTCTAACCCTTGGAACAAAGAGTAAGCTTTCCATGTTGTTGATTTCCATGAACAGCTGTTGCTTCCGGCACGACTGCCATAAGAGAATCTCAAACGTTGCGTTCCCTTCATCCTAAATGTAGATTTTTGTTCTGTAAGTACGAAACCTTGAACTTTTATGAACATAATCATAGAGATAGAAGGACGGTTTTGTATTATTGGAAATTTTACCTCAAATAAACTAGAACCCACGCAGCTGAGAGCAGCAAATTTTTGCAACTCCCTCAATTTTAGAGATTATTCTCTAAAATTAAATGCCGCTGTTGAAGCTCTCTCAGGGAGTTTAACCCCCTCTTTAAAATTGCATGTTAAAGTTTTGGTTGTTCATTACCCTATTCTAAACGCATTGTGCACCATGGAATGTACGCATTCCAAGCCTGCAAGTGTCACTAAAAATAGATTTTGGTGGTAATCTAAACGCATTGTGCACTATGAAATTACGCATTCCAAGCATGCAAGTGTCACTAAAAACAGAATTTGGTGCTATTGTAAACGCATTGTTCACCATAATATGTAGGCATTCGAATCATGCAAGTGTCACTAAAAACAGCTCTTCGTGCTATTCTAAACGCATTGTGCACCATGGAATTTCTCTCTACCAAGTCTTCGCCTAAGGATTTTCAACTTCCTCCTGCTGTTCTACATGCATTCACATTAATCAAAACGAAACTTGCCGAAGCTACTCTTCTTATTCATCCTATACCCGATGCTGCCTATTCTTTAATGGTTGACGCCTCCAATCAGAGTTATTCAATAAAATCTTAATCAATAAATTCAATAATTTCTTGATCAACTGTGCTCCAATGTTGCAGTCGGCGCTTGTTTAAAATAAAATGTGCACAGATTAAAGGAGGTCTTGCAAATGCATTTTAGTGGGAATGAACTTTTAGCAATCAGAAGGCCGACTGTGTAAATGACCTCATTATAAGGGGAATGAACTTTAAGCAATCAGAAGGCCGACTGTGTAAATGACCTCATTATAAGGGGAATGAACTTTAAGCAATCAGAAGGCTGACTGTGTATATGACCTCTTTATAAGGGGATTGCATCAAGTAGGGGATTACATCAAGTACACCACAGACCCGTAGGTAGCCATGCCACTCTTTAAATTCCTGACCGGTAACATTTTCCACACTATTTAAGGCATTATATCACTTTCCAAATCTCTCTCTTATCCACCCTCGCCCCGCTACAGCTTTATTTCCTGCAAATATAATGATGGAGCCAATTATGGAGTCCATTACTGCCCACCTTCGGTGCCCAGTACATGGGTATTTGTCCCCCTTAGCAAATCCTCATAGAGATATCATATATCACCTAAAGCACAGGATTTCCCTAGAACATTCCCTTACATCTCGACCATCTCAACAAAGAAATGAAGAACATCGGTCGTCCAACTGTTCTCAGTGAAGATGAGGAGAAAGTCCTGGCTCAAGTAATAGATGAAGTGGCTGAATGGCGATTCCCTGTTGGGAAAGTAGAGTTACAAGTTATGGTAAAAGATTTACCGGACAAGAAGGGAGTTGAGGTCCAGCAATTTGTGAACAATACACCTAAAGACGACTGGCTGAAGGGTTTTGTAAACAGGAACAACATGACTGGAAGAATGGCGTGCTCAAATAAGCGCCCAGTTTAGGAAAAATATTTCTCACAAGCGCCCAGGTCCGAATAAGCGCCCAGGTCTGGACATCAAAGAAGTGGATGCAGCAACTCCAGAGTTTACGCTTTCAGATGATGATACGGAGGACGATGAAGATGTATTGATTGATTGATAGATTGATTGATTGAACTTTATGTTTCAATCTATTCTATAGAAAGATCATGTACCTTTAGTTATCTGTTTTTCCTTTCCTTAATAAGCGCCCAGGTTTTGTCCGAAGTTAGCAATCTCGTACTTGCTGTGGTGCCTGAAATTCGTCAGAAAAGGCATGTCAAAGCACCTGACGGGCGACATGGATTATAGAATAACAGTTTATGCCATAAAATTTTCTACGAATTGGTTTACTGCCATTATAATAGCAATTTTAATACAGTGCTTTAATAATTTTATTTGTTACATGAAAGTTTAAAGATTAAAGCCAAAACGTTTCTGAGCGGAGACCTATTCACATTGGCGTGTCCTATTACACTGTTTACAATTTACGCCTTTTTCAATAACACGAGTGGCAGAAAACGTGTCGCTCTCATGACCATTATTTTCTGAGATCTTCTCGTTTCCTATAAATTCATCGTAATAGCTTTCTTACTTCACTCCATACGATTGCTGTGATCAATATATGGCGAAAACGTTTAGCAAAATGAAGCCGTTACTCACTGCAATATTCAAATTTTGTACCACAAACCAACTTTTCAAGTTTTGATAATTAGAACTTTCTGTTAGTACCCGAGTATTTTTTAACCGGTTTCTACTTATTTAAAGTCATGAAATTCCTTTGGATTCTCCAAAAATAAGCAGGCCGCTTAAAAATCCCTGGCTATCCTGAAGAATCGTTGTTCAATTTATTGAGTCTTTTTTCATCGAGAAGAGAGGATTTGAAAGGTTAGTGAGAAAAGAACACTAGAGAAATGGAAAAGCATGTCACCACCGGGGATCGAACCCGTGACCCACTTCTCGGCGTGCGCTCCACCAACCGAGCGAAAGAGGTCAATCACGCACGCATTATTTTCAACAATATGATTAAATCTGTAGAAAAACTATCCGTCATTTAACGTAACATTCAAATTTTGTAAGGAAGTAAGGACAACACTTTCATTTCCTTGACGCTCCAGTTAAGAAATACAATTCAGGTTTTATAAGTATTATGAAGAGAAAGTCGAAAATGGAGAATAGTAGCGGACACATTGTAACGACATATTTTATTAACCAAAGCTTTTCGGTCGGCTCTTGTCAAGAAAAGTAAATGACCAAAAATTTGCAGTGAGCTCATTCAGGAATGTAAATTTGGTATTTTTGAAATGTAACAAGTATATAGAGATTGCCCAAAGCAAATGTTATAGTTTTTTGGGAAAATTCTCAGAAAAAATTACACGAAGGTTGCTGTCAGTTTAAACTGACGCCAGCAAGATATGGGTTAAATAAAAGGTGAAATACCTTATTCCTTTCAAATTTCGCCTCCCTATAATTTTCGCTCCCTTCAATTTTCGTCCCATACACTAGATGCGTACATTCCATGGTGCACGAAGCGTTCAAAATAGGCCAATGACGCATATTTGACATAGGTTTCATACACTAGATGCGTACATTCCATTGTGCGCAAAGCGTTCCGATATAGGCTCATGATGCATATTTAACATAGTTTGCATACCCAATATGCGTGCATTTCGTGTTGCACATTGCGTTTAAAATAGGCTCATGACGCATTTTTAACATAGTTTGCATAAACTAGATGCGTACATTCCATGGTGTGATGCTGTGGAGCCATTATCTATGGAAGAGTGGCTTTCAGTGAAACCTCAATTGCGGCAATGGGCTTTAATCACTCCCTAAAGGCATTTTTTGTGAGTCGTTCAGTGAGCCTTTAATAACAAAAACTTGGGCTTATGTCATTCTGTAGCATATGCTGAAAAACCTGTACTGCTTTGCGTGATGCTGTGGAGCCATTATCTATGGAAGAGTGGCTTTCAGTGAAACCTCAATTGCGGCAATGGGCTTTAATCACTTCTCGTGTCCGGAATAAACGTCCCGGGACGTTTATTAATTTACAAGAAAATTTCCACCCAAGACATGTTTATTCCAGTCACCCCGTTTATTTATTTCTAAAACTTTTTTCACCCGCACTGTTTATTTCGGACGCTTTTTTTCTCTTCCGGAATATAAAATCATGAAGAAATAAAAACTCCTCCTTAATTACAGACTTTAAAGACTTCTTGTTTGTTACTTTGATGCAGTTTTATACCTTTTACCTATGTTTGATTCCGACACACAGACCAAGTAGAGTAAGAAAGCCTGTAGAACGATATGGTTTTCCCATACCTTCCAGTATGGTCAGTAGTATTTGCAAAAAAAAGGGAGTGATGTAATGATGTAATGATATATTTAGGACTAGAGCCCAGTGCTCCAATAGTCAATGAGAGCGCGCAGGAGTATGATCAGAGATAGATTTGATGTATCACTCGAAATACCAGCTTGTGTCTTCATATATATTATTCTAAATGCGGGCAAATCGTTAGAAGGCGTTTTTAAGTAGTTTTTTTCAAAACGTCTCAAAATATTTTAAGATATTTTTTAGACATTTTCTTCTCGAAGTTTTTCATCATGATTGCTTTAGTTTTTATGTGGTAGGGAATGTTTACCAGTGTTAAGGGTGACGCATTCTCACGTGACCTGTTTCTTCAGGGGCTCCACCGGGAAGTCCCAGCTGTAACTGAGGGAGGCAAATACGTGGATAGCTATTCACATATGAGATGTGACGCAATCTTGTGTCACAAATTGTGGTCAGCATACAGAGGAGATGGGGCAGACTCCAGAGGGTTTGTGCTGGGAGGAGGATCTCAATTGTTTAGATTTGAGTCTCATTGATGAATCATGTAGGCCCTAGAGAGTTGGTTTTGAAACTGGTCACATCAACAAAAAGCAGTCCTCAATGCTCAACTCACGTGCAATATAGTTTTCATAGCCTTTCTCATATCGCCGCTTCATCCAGTCTCTTGTTTTACCTCTTTTCGAAATTGGATTGTCCTCGTCATCTGTCTTGTTTTTTTCTACAATTAGCCTTGGCTTTATTCCCACAACTACTTGATTTTAATTCAAGCAAAAATTAAAGCCAAATTTTGCTTTAAACCCAAATCCCTAGAAATTAGAGAGACACTATTGAATAAAATAAAGTGATCCAGAAATTCAAAAATATGTTTCGATAGGGCTGAAGTGAAATCTTCAGGTTTGAAATTTTGCTTGAAAGCCGACGAAATAGAGTCTTGATGCTGTAGTAATTTCATTTCCAATAAACTGGTGCCATGGTATGGAATCTTAAAACTGTGCACATATATCTTATATTTCCAGAAGACGGAGACGCTTCATATCCCGACTAGACGTTGTAACATCAGCAAAATATACTCTTTCGAATCCTGTAGCAAAGATTATAAACAAAGAAGAGCTTCAAAGTCGTGAATGGCCTGTAAAAAACCTAAAAGCAAATGAATATGATGTTGGAGTTGTTGTCTCTTTTGGGCACTTAATTCCATCACGTATTATTTCGAGAGGGTTGAAACACGTATTCTAAGACAGCACGTGCTATTTAAAAACGCGCAAGCTGTAGATAAATTCTCTTTGGGGAAAAAGTATCGGCCCCTTTCTTTTAATGGATTTTAACCTGTAGGACATCGAAATGCTGAAAGTTTTAAGAGTTATGTAAAAGATATGAAGGATTGGCTAATAAGCGTTCCTTCCATTTGCACTTAATGCAGCATTATTATCACTTTCATTTCCTGAGTTAGAAAACTGCAGAGGTGCATTTGTTCTGAAAATGAGATTGGCAGTCAAAATAGTGCAAGTATAGATTTATTAAGACAGTGAGATGGAATGAGAGAATAAGGAGAGACAAACACAAGAAAGGAAAGAATACTGAAGAAATAGAACACAGAACAAGAATAAATGTACGAAAGGGAAGATTAACTGGATGAATCAGTGGCATCACTACTACTACTTCTAGTACTACTACTACTACTACTACTACTACTACTACTACTACTACTACTACTACTACTACTACGGCCTACAAGAATATTCCGCGTGAAATCAGAGTCTAATTATCTGTAGTTTAAGATATATGGTAAGAAATGTAAGTTGACGAGAGAGTCTGATTTCTGACAATTCTTCAAGCACTAACGCTTGGAAAAGTCGAAAAATTTGGTCAGCAAAAAATGTGCGTGAATTCTGATCTTTATGTACTTATCATGTAGATTGATGGCCTACAAGAATATTTTGCGTGAAATCAGAGTATAATTACCTGTAGTTTAATAGATATGGGAATGTACGCATCTAGTGTATGCAAACTATGTCAAATATGCCTTATTAGCCTATTTTAAACGCTTTTTGCACCATGAAATGTACGCATCTGGTATATGCATACTATGTCAAATATGCCTTATTAGCCTATTTTGAACGCTTTGTGCACCATGAAATATACGCATCTGGTATATGCATGCTATGTCAAATATGCCTTATTAGCCTATTTTGAACGCTCTGTGTACCATGGAATGTACGTGTCTTGTGTATGCAAACCGCTAAACCTAGCAATGTAAATGAGTTCTATAAATTCAAGTCCATAAAGGTATGCAAAGCAAACACCTTGATTGAAAATGAGTGTCGTCAGGGTAATCAAATTCTTGTTCCCGCGTATCCATCGCTCGAATGGGTGTTAGAAGAAAATTCGTCGTCGTCCTCACTGCGTCAGCTTTGTCGAGATCCCTTCCAATTCCTTCCTTCCAAATATACGTGCTCTTTGTAAAGATTAACAATAAATACCATGAGAAGACTCTTTTATCAATTTGAATCCCTTTCTTCGTTTACCGTTGTTATAGTTGTGATGCCAAGTTCCGATGAGAGTCATACGAAGAAAGGTTTTTAACGTGAATAACGGTGAGTCGTCTTTACAGGGCACTCTTTACGAGTTTGTTGCAGTTTGCTGTTGATAAGTGTCTACAATCTTGGACAAAATAATGTAAGTTTTTCTCCAAAACGTCAAAAAATTGCAGAAATGGCTCAGAACACAAGCTGAAGGACAGGGGTATTTATCTCAAGTCTTTGGCTGGGAAATCAACTTCTTAGGAGAGCATAACTTCTCAGCTGTGTTCATAATATTTAATCACCCCTTGTATATGTGTATATGTGTTGTCATTTACAAACATAATGTAGTGTTGATGACATAAAATAAGAATTAGTGGCAGACACAATGTAATGACCAACTTAATACATGGTGACTGAGGAGAAAAGAGGTAGCTGTAGGATGAAACTTGTATATATCCACATTACACATGTAGGAAAAATTTGCCCCCGGCAACTTCAGGAAAAGAGCAGATTTATGGCCAGTTACAGCACCAGCGAATTCAAGTCAGGACTCAGGATCATCATTGATGGCCACCCCTGCATTATTGTCGAAAACGAATTCGTTAAGCCGGGCAAGGGGCAGGCATTCAACCGGGTTCGCATCAAGAACCTGAAGACCGGCAAGACGGTCGACAAGACTTTCAAGTCCGGTGAGTCTGTTGAAGCCGCCGATGTCATGGATACGGACATGCAATATCTTGGACTTGTGCAACTAAGCCTGAAGTTGGAATGTCTTGCCTCTACATATTTTAAAAGACATAAAAATTCTCAATTATGTGCAGATACAAGTCACCAAAGTGATAACTGGTATGCAGGAGCTTTCGTACCCTGTAAGACTGTCAAAGCTGAATCTCCCTAAACTTGTTCACAGAAGAAATAGAGGGGATGTCATTTTGGCCTATAAGTTAATGAGGGCTAACACTCCCCATGCATTATTCACTACTGTTGGTTCCAACGGGGTGTTTAGGGGAATTTAGGGGTGTATAGGGTATGTTTAGGCCTATATAGGTGAATCCCCTTTTAATCCTGTACGCACAAGGAATGCCTTGTCTATTTGGTAGTCAGTTTGTTTTTAAAAGCACTGAAACTAATGATGCATTAACCACGCCTGTACCCAAAGGGGGGCATTAGTAGGTCATTTTCTTTGATTGCACCTTTACCTCTTCCTCAAGCACAACACCTTTGTCCTATTGTTTCCCATTAGCTTTCTAAATGGGGTATTGTGGTAGCATTTGGTGACATTTGTAATAAGAAAATAAAAGAATCATGCTAGAAAACGGTTATCCTAAGATGGTGGGTTGATTTTGCTATTGTAACTCGAACCTGCCTGGTTGCAAGTGACAAATAGACGTTAAATTAAAAGTTTATTTTTGTAATTTGTTCAACTTTAACAAGGGTCATAGTAATGCTGTAAAGGTAACTATATCTGTCATAGTTACTACTCTACAGCTGGAAAGTCCTCCTTACCCGCTTCTAGTGTATGTAAATTATGTCAAATATGCCTTATGAGCCTATTTTAAACGCTTTGTGCACCATGGAATGTACCCATATAGTGTTTGCAAACTATGTCAAATACGCATTATTAGCCTATTTTTAACGCTTTGTTTACCATAGAATGTACGTATCCAGTGTATGCAAACTGTGTCTAATATGCATTATCAGCCTAGTTTGAATGCTTTGTGCAGCATGGAATGTAAGCATCTAGCGTATGCAAACAATGTCAAACACAGAAACATGACGTCACCTGATCCACAGATCCACAGACAGACAACTTATTTTTATATATATAGATAGATAGATAGATTTTTGAATCTACCAGTTTTTTATTCTTTAAGAAATTCAATCTCTTTTAATACTGTTGTATTTTCAAAGATATTTGATTATTCAAGCAAGCCGTAATAGGCAGACAACTTATTTTTATATATATAGATAGATAGATTTTTGAAGCTACCAGTTTTTTATTCTTTAAGAAATTCAATCACCTTAGCCCTGAAAGTATATCATACCCTTAGCAACCTTAGCCATGAAAGTATATCATACCCTTAGCAACCTTAGCCCTGAAAGTACATCATACCCTTAGCAACCTTAGCCCTGAAAGTATATCATACCCTTAGCAACCTTAGATCTGAAAGCATATCATACCCTTAGCAACCTTAGCTCTGAAAGTATATCATACCCTTAGCAACCTTAGCCGTGAAAGTATACATACCCTTAGCAACCTTAGCCCTGAAAGTATAATCAGAAACACAGCTGTAAGGATTGCTGATTTTCACCCCATGGCGAATAATGACAGGAAGAAAGCAGTTTTATTGTTTTGGAAAGATCGAGAAGACGTATGCCCTGTTCAGCTTGACATACTTCTACCAATAGGAATACCACAGATGCAAGGTAGCATACCCTCAGCAGCCAATCATCTAAATGCCTGCATAATCTGCATTCAAGGTTGATATCTCTAACAATGATGGGAAGAAGTCAGGTTGCTGTTTACAGTTCCGAACACTGTCAAAAGAATGCCATTGGGTTTCGCGAAAGCAGTTGAACGTAAAGTACATGCATTTGCAATTAACAATGGGCGGCTATTTGGTGCTTTTTGGATTTTATCAGCTAAAAACCCACCAAAGTGGTGTTTGTACACCCGGTTTTGGCCAAAATAACCCCCCAACACACATATGGGCCCCAGCATCTTGCGGAAATTATTTGGCGTGATGCGGACACATGAACAACACTTGTTTGGTTGGCATTTTGTGCCCCCACTTTAAAATTGCTAAGCACTTTTGCCTGATATAGTTTTCTGTAAAGGCTACCATGGTATGTACAGAATTTTAAGTTCCAACAATCTGTAGAAAAACTTATGCCTGACAGAGGACTTAAATGAAGTCTGCTGTCTCTTTACCAAGCTTCCAGATGATGTCATTTTTGCATCAGCAAAATGAATTGGTGAACAAATAAAGCCAGACAATTCATTGACGGATTTAGGTCAAAAGATATCTGCACATAGGTCGTTAATCTTTCAATTAGACATCACTCAACAACTGCGAAGCATTCAAATTCTTCTGTTGAGACTGTACGCTCAGTTCAGCGTCTTCCATTCTGCAATTTGATTATATTTACAAGGTAATATTAGAGCATTTTTCAAATGTATTCTCTTCAATTTGAAATTTTGGTAGCGCAAGGGGGAGGGGATAGTATATCGTTGAAGGTTAAGAAACGCTGTCATAACCACCATTTGTTTAAAACAATTGTAACTGAGTCACAGGTTCCTTTTCGTATACCACTAAAACCGTCTCGGATAATCAAGTTCAGACATTGCTTGTATATCCACTTCATCAAATATGGTGCATACCTATTTGAAAATACATGGTACTTGTACACTTTACGTGTCCATCCAGAGAATGAAAAAGATCACTATTATTATGTTACGGCGCTTACCGGTATATGTGTATTGACTTTTCAAGACACAAGTAAGGCATGTATGATATTCTATTTATTGCTATTTCTTCTCTATACGTGTTACACAGGTGTCATGCTTCACTATGTTGAACAACTCCTCAATAGAAGATTCTTTAGGTTTTTCTGCTGCCTTCACATCAATAAGCTACCATTCGGTCTTATTATTGCAAAAGTTGGTAGACCAACTTCAGCAGATAAAGTCTGGTGTGGTACAGTTGTCAAACTCTTTTTCAAAGTCGAGACTTTTCAGTGAAATTATAAATTTGAGCCAATTCCTTTTGTGGAGCCTCTTGTTTATATCAGTGAGGATGCTGCCGGCAAAATACCCCTGCAGAAAATACCCCCCTCCCATGGAGTGTATAGAAAAGTGTAAAATGATGGGGTCTAATAGAAAAAAAAATGTAAAAAAGATTTCCGTGAAAAAAGCTATCATAGCCAGTGCACTAGCGCTATCTAGGTAATGAACGATGCTTGTGCAAAGTATTATTTATTTTATTTATTTTTTCTTTTGGGAACTTTCTCTCTGTGGATTCCAATCTCTTTACTGCGAGAGAGAAATTGTTTGGTAACGTCTGTGCACCTCATTAGTCGTTTGGGTGTTCGCATAATGGATGTAATATGACTCATTCGTACTCCCTACCATTACAGTAGAGGTTGACAACTTGCAGTCTAACAGTGGTAAGCGAAGCACGTGAGCCTTTCAGCTAAGCCCCGGGCAGTGAAAACCTACCGACTTTGCAAAAGGACTAGACACTTCAAAAACATTTGTAATAAAGTGGGCTCTGTAAAGCTAAACTCTGACACGTTAGAGGGACGAAAGATAACGTGTGGCAAACAGACACACACAGACACACACAGACACACACAGACACACACAGACACACACAGACACACACAGACACACACAGACAAACAGAGTTGCAAATTTGATTTGTTGACCCTTAGACGTAGCAATATTTGTGATATTTGAGATGAGGTTCAAATGTTCAATGCTGCCAATGTTCCTCTATGTCATGTACAGGTCTAAAAATACCGAGTCCCTCCTAACGCCACTTACCGCAAAAAGCGTTCATTATTCCCGTTCAAACTAAGTAATGAAAAGTCATCGGTCCGTATGGTGAAACAAGAAAACTGAAGCCCCTGCCAAACATTTTCTGGCTATATCTTGCTAAATAGACATAGATTGTAACAGATGCCTTCTTCTAAAGCCAATGGGCCATAAACTTACGTTTGCCACTTTAAGGGGCTAAAAGTGTAGTAGAATAGAATGAATATTGCACGAAATAGCGAAAACATTGTGTACTTAAAAGCTCTTTTCGTCTGACACTCCTCAGAGTACTAACGTCATAATAACAAGAATTTTGTACACACTCTTACTTATTTTCTTACCGTTTACTCCTAGAATTGCTCTCTAGAAAGGGATTTTGTGATTCTTTTGTGATTCTGTAACCCCAATGAAACAAATGACATTAGAACTGCTCGTCCTCGCAAGGCTGACAACGTTGCACAACCACGACGTCAAGTGCTCTGTTTTTAGTAATTACATAATCCATTTAATTGTACGTACATATAAATACTATAAAGTTATCAATACACACTTCTCGTTAAGATATCCTTACACCAGCCTACTCTTACTGTGCTTTCTTAGGTTCTTGATACATGTTCACCAGAAGATGTGAGGGTAGAAGCAGTAAACTCAGTCGAGTAATAGGAATTTTATAGGTGTGATCTTGAGTTCTTACGAACCTCGGCCTAAGGACAAAATTTGCTTAATAGAATAAATGTAGCTCCTAGGATGCACCGATGGAAGAGGATGTTTATGCTGTTCAAATGGGACCATGACAACTTTTATCATTTCAAACATCATTTTGTTAGAGATGTAGTTAATGCTTCTCAAATTAAGTTAGAATATTGCCCTACAAAGGAAATGCGCGCTGATATTTTAAATAAGCCTTTGCCGAAGGAAACATATGAACGTTTACGTTACAGTATCAATGTTAGATCTTTTGAGAGATGATTTATTATGTATTTGTGTTAATAGTTTAATGATTGGCGAGTGGGAGTGTCAGAAGTATTGTGTTCATTAGTCATACGCCAACCATTAAGTTTGTCATTTCATATTCAATGTATACTTTAAGCTTTAAGTTGTCGCGGTTGTTACATATGTAATACATTTAGTCATATTTTTAAATTTTTGCTATCGGTTTGCCATTGGAAAAATGTGGGCAAAAATTACTACAATCAAGATACTATTGTGAACTAAGAAAATATATTTTGCGGCAGGGCAGCACGATCATAGACCCTTCTTAATTAGGTTGCATCATCATAACCGAAAACGAGGCTAACTCGGCAAGGATGTAAACAAAAGCATATGTCAAAAGTTTTAGTTTTCGAGGGTAATAGCTAGGTATGTTGAAAAAATGAAGATGTTAGACTATTTTATGATTACAAATGGTAAAGAATGTGATTAAAGGCTCTTTTTATATGTCAAAAGTTTTAATATTCGAGGGTAATAGCTACGTATGTTGAAAAAATGAAGATATTAGACCCTTTTATGATTGCAAATGGTAAAGAATGTGATTAAAGGCTCTTTTCCTATGTCAAAAGTTTTAGTTTTCGAGGGTAATGATGAACACCAAGAATTAATAAGAAGGCTAGGTACTTAAACTCGTCGCCAATTTGTTGTGTCATGAAATGGAAACTAATGAATAAAACACACGCTATCGTGACTCACTCAATATAATCTAGAATCGTTGCAATGTTTATTTACAAACAATGTCAGCTGTGACTCAGCATTTAATTGTTACTTAAGTTCGCTGTGCGCGACTATAAAATAGTAAACACAATAGAGCATACACCCAACACTTCACTTTGATGATGCACACCGCGACCGAGGCCGCCGCGATGGGGGCCGCCGGTACTATCCTGCTGACCATGATGTACCGCACCTTCAGCATGGCGGTGTTGAAGGAAGCCTTCCTGAAGACGCTTCAGATCACCGCCATGATCCTCACCATCCTGCTAGGTGGGATGATGTTCGCCGGCGTCTTCGTGGCGCTTGGCGGGATCAGCTCGGTGCGCAACGCCTTTGTTGCCTGGGAGCTTGGGCCCTGGGCGACCATGGCGATCATGATGGCCAGACTTTTGAAACAAAACATTCTCAAGCTTTAAGATAATATAAAAATTCAAAGCCTTTATAAAATCGAATTTATTGACTGCAAATGTAACACGACATTTTTCGTAACACGACATTTTCCTTCATCACACCAAAGATTCCAATTTAGGTTTTCGAGACCAAAATATATATATATTTTTTTTTTATGTCAGAGCATGTGCTGTATCCCATCCCATTTCGCTGTTGTAATATTCTTGGTTCTTAAAGAGCAACTATACCGTAGCCAATGGCTCCAAAACAAGGTTGGCATTTAACAGGAAAAACCTTTCTCAAAAATCTACTTGTATCAGGTGTCACTAAACCACTAGCATACTTTTTTATGGTTAGCAGTCAGACAATACTAATAGTAATAATAGTGATAAAAATAATAACAGTAGTAGTAATAGTAGACGTAGTAATAGTAGTAGTAGTAGTATAGTAGTAGTAGTAGTAGTAGTAGTAGTAGTAGTAGTAGTAGTAGTAGTAGTAGTAGTAGATCCACTTTAAGTGCCAATGTCCATCCACCTTTGCCACAATATCCCATGTCCACACCACAAAAATGGTCCCCAATCCATGTAGTTTGACGACCTCGCTTTCTTGCACTTGATAATTGTCAACGGCTTCTTTACAGCTTCTTGGCAGCTAGAAAGAGCAAGACGTAGCAAGCAATCATATATAATGGACAAGTATAATTTTCTCTCACAACAAATAAAAGCCGATTGCCCTTATCTCTTCTGTTACCCTAGACTCTTAATGTACCTTTAAGAAAACATGAGTGACCATGTGCATCAAGTTCCAAATGTATCAAAACATTAGAAGAAAGGAGCCTCAAAGTCATAAACACTCTTTCTAATCTTTCGAAATAGTGAGAGAGCGATGTTATGGCTAAAAAGTGCTTGTCTTGTGAACTAAGATTAAATTCTGGTCTAAGAAAATTAGCAGCAATCCTAGAGTTGAACACATATCTTACAGTTGAAATGGTAAGCAACAATTCTGTAGGCAGACTGGGGATTTCAGGTTTAGATTTTGGGTGGAATATTTAGATCAAAAACATCATTGGTCTCTAGTACCAAATAAGAACTACGTAGGGCTTGCTCTGTTTTGGTGAAAGAGAGACAGCTGAAATAATTAGAAAATCTGGAAATATCCCTAGATCAGGTTAACGGGAAAATCATTGGAAAACTGCCGAAAATGTTAGTAGGTGTTCGCTATCTCCATGTTGAATCATTATATTGAATGTTGCCAGCGCAGACTTTCCTTGCGATATTTCAAAAGTCACTTTTTGCAAAAAGTCACAATAGACCATATTTTTTCAATGTGCTCTAATGAGCAATTTGAGACTGCTATGGTCTCTAGGGACCCATTAAGAATGCTGTGTGTTAATTTCAGCTCATTCTGAGCACTTTTATTTCAAAAGTCACTTTTTGCAAAAAGGCACAATAAACCATCTTTCTTCAATGTGCTCTGATGAGCAATTTGAGACCGCCATGGTCTCTAGGGACCCATTAGGAAAGCTATGTAGGGTAACAAAGAGTAAATGGTCTTTGGAAGAATGGGTATTTGCGAACCTTAGCAGATTCAATATCAATAGTAATATTTTGTAAATGTTTCAAAAGCTCGTCAAATAAATGTTTCCTGTTTTCTGGCTGTGCGTGTAACACAAATACGTCCCTGGAGTAAAGAGTCCAATTTCTCGTTTTCTTTACCGCTTACTTGAAATTTGATCAAATTAGCTGTATCCCAGTCCAGATATAGCAACAGCAGCTTTGAAAGTTCGAAAGATTCTTGCAAGTGCCAAGAAAGACGTACTGCCGACCCTTACCAGAAGTAATGTCGTTTATATGTTCAAATGCTGATGTGAAGCTCGGTATGTCGGTCGTACGTCTCAAGTACTTGCAAATCGGATCAATCAACATGTTCCGGGTATAATCCGTCGAAGTGGGTGTTGTATCTTCTTTTGCTTAGACAAATTTTTATCAACAGCGTTTACAGTGTGGCTTTTGTCGTTAATTGAAACAAATCCTAGCTGAATGCACATGGTAAAGAATATGATTAAAGGCTCTTTTCCTATTTCAAAAGTTTTAGTTTTCGGGGGTAATAGCTACGTCTTTGGAAAAAAAATGAAGATATTAGACTATTTTATGATTGTACACGGTAAAGAATGTCATTAAAGGCTCTTTTTCTATTTCAAAAGTTTTAGTTTTCGGGGGCAATAGCTACGTCCGTGGAAAAAAATGAAGATATTAGACTATTTTATGATTGCACATGGTAAAGAATGTGATTAAAGGACAAGGCGTTTTCAGTGACAATTGCATGCTTGGAATGCGTACATTCCATGGTGCACAATGTGTTCAACATAACCTAATAATGCGTTTTCAGTGACAATTGCATGCTTCCAATGCAAACATTTCATGGTGCACAATGTGTTCAACATAACCTAACAAGGTGTTTTGAGTGACAATTGCAAGCTTGGAATGCGTACATTCGATGATGAACATGCTATGGGCAGATACCATAGCAAGGCTTTTGTAGTGACAATTGTATACAGGTTATCGTCGAATTTCATTGTGTTGTAAATGATGAAATACCAAATGATGGTTGGATCTTTGACCTCTTTGCTTAACACATTATCAACAGTGTGATATTTTGCATATATTAACAGTTTGTAATCAATTCTTAATGAAAAACGTTTCTTGATTTTTTTCTCAGGCGTTTTAAAAATTTTCCCTCCGGAATTTGAGGCCTTGAGTTGCTTAGCTTGTTGCTTAGATTTTGGACCAAATCGAGGCCTCACACCTAAGTTAATATCCGGGGGGATATTTTCTGGGGGGTTAATGCCCGGGTGGATATTGTCCGGGGGGTTAATGTCCGCTCACCTAAAAGAAGAATGTATAAGATTAAAGTATACACAAATATTTCAAAAACGCCTAGAATTTCTAATATACGAATAGAAGCATACACTTCTTCATCTGTCTTGTACTTTTTGCAGTACTTTTCGCAATCGTAGTACTTGAAAAGATGTGCTACGTCAATGTCCCTCTAACCTCAACTCACTCTCGATCTGTCTTTAGTCTATGGTGAGGTAGCGAAGCAAAGCATACACCAATACATAAATAAACGCCTTCAGTTTCAGCTTGATTCGCCCTCTGCTTAGGCATTAAATAAAAAATAAACAGTGCTTAAGGAGTGGTTTATTTAAGAAAGGACAGTAACTTAGACTAGACGAGGGCCTAATAAATAGGTGGGAGGGTGTACAGCCAACTTGGTCCCGTTTCTCTTTTACTTAGAAACCTTGTTATGCCGGGTAACTATGGATGGAAGATCCTCATGAATTCTGGAACTTTGGTCTGGAAGTAAATGATCAATGTGTACAAATCTTTTGCTGTTACGTGGAACTTTTACCAAGTAAATCAGAGGCCCTTTGACCACTGTAACTATGCCTGGGATCCAAATGATCTTTCCTCCCTTTGTGTTCCGAAAACGTACCCTAACACCAACAGCAAAAGTTCTGGGAATAAGATTTCCCCTGTCATGATTAGTTTTACTAGACAATTGTGCTTTAGCAACTAATGTCAACTTGTATTATACTGTATTTTTGAACATCATTATCTCTGTTACAAATGACATTTCATATCAACTGAAAATGCTGACGGTCGAGCATAAAATACTTTAAATTAGAAAGGATCTCAAAAAACAAGTGCTTTTAAAGTGATTACCTGTTCATTGCTCTCCTTGGCATCTCTTATGACTGAAGATAAACACTTTTGAACTTTTATCAGCGTCAATGTTGCAAGCAATTCTAGAGAGTATTTTATCTACATTTAGGACAAAATCGAGCCCGTTTGTACACCCAATGCTCGACATGACTCGACTTGACTAGACTTGGCTATACAATGTTGTAAAAAGTCGTGTGAAGTCTAGTTGAAAGTCGAGCCCGTATACACAGGGCTTTACAACGTATCGAGGAACCACTTGCGTAGGGCCATTTTAGTTGTGTGTTATTCTTTGAAACTCTTGTTGTTTATCGTCCACAATTGATGTAGTTTCAGTCCCTTATGTTTACTGGACTGATGTTTCCTCAATATCCTGATGTTTTGCTGTTGCGTATATCTTGTCAAAGGTCTCAACTAAGTGATTGAATTAGACTGTTTCTCTTTGCTAAAATCATAAATATAGTAAATGTGTAGAAGGGGATTTCAGAGAGAATTTTGAAACTTAGAAATCCAAATGTCTGGCTACAGCGTTATCGCCCTAAATTATTAAAAGTATAGGTCATTCCCTGGACCATTGTAATGTAATATGACCTCAATAACACAGAGTAAGCCTAAATGAAAGACCGAAAATATCCCTCCCCCGTGGGAAATATTCCCCCAAGGAAAAAAACCCGGAGAATACCTCCTGCGGAAAATGCCACCCAAGAAAAAATACCTCCCTGTAGAAAATACCTCCCCGGGGAAAATACCTCCCCGCGAAAAATAACCCCTCTCCTCAGGGTCGAGTGTGTATTCACCCAAGTCTCTATTTAGGGATGTATTATTATTTAAGTTTCGTTTGATTTTGATTGCAAACGAAACTTAAATAATAACACATCCTTCTCTTCAAAGTAATATCTTACCTTGGGCCCCTCCGTGGTACTCGGGATCTATTAAGAACAAGGAAAAACAAAAATCAAGTTCCATTCAATTCCCGATTTTCACTTTGAAAAGACAACCGCCACTTAAGATACTACTTCTAATAGTTAATAAACATTAACTATTTCAATATTGTAGTTTGAAATGGCCGTCTTTCTTCCGGAATCACAAGCAAATTTTCCACGGCCTTCAAGAAAGTTCTTCAGAAAAGTCCAGGTCTTAATCTAACTTTTAACTTAAACTATATTTATGAAGCAGAATGAATATTGATGATCATTTACATCAAATGTTATGAACTTAATAAACTGAATATATATTTGATTTTCTAAAGAACGTACAGGATTAAAAGGGGATTCACCTAAATAGGCCTAAACATACCCTATACACCCCTAAATACCCCTAAATTCCCCTTATACACACCTGAAATCCCTGGGCGATCCCCCTTAATGAAGCTCATAAACAAGAAAGGTGTGATTATATGTGATGACCAGTGGTATTCTTTTAGTATTCTGGTTTCTGATAGAAGCTTTAAGAGCATCCTCTCGGGATGTGTCAGTAGCTCGTCTGACCTGAGCTTCTACTTCCCTTAGCGAATATCCTCTTTGTGCAACATTAGTAATAAATGTTTTGCTACTTTTGTCATATTCATGCTTTTCAGAACATATACGTCTGATACGTAGAGCTTGGCTGTATGCCAGACTGTTTTTGAATGGTAAAGGGTGTTCTGAAGTGCACCATAGAATGTACGCATTCCAAGCATGCAAGTGTCATTAAAAACAGCTTTTGGTGCTATTCTAAACGCATTGCACACCATGGAATGTACGCATTCCAAGCATGCAAGTGTCACTAAAACAGCTTTTGATGCTATTCTAAACGCATTGTGCACCATGAAATGTACGCATTCCAAACATGCAAGTGTCACTAAAAACAGCTTTCGGTGCTATTCTGAACGCATTGTGCACCATGGAATGTACGCATTCCAAGCGCTGGTAGACCTTCGACAAGTCCAATCGAGCTGGGGCAGTTATTTTAACCAGAGTGCACCTCCCTGGGAGTCATGTGCTTGACAAGCATCTCTAAGCGATCCTGCTTCTAGATCTCGTCCAACAGAGAAGTAAGCTCTGAATCCAAATATATGTCTCCAGTAACATCCTCAAGACTATGCATCCCTGAATGTTCCTGCTTTTTCCGTGTTGCCAGTTGATGAGACTTAACTCAGTTTGCCTCCAGTAGCAGCCTCCGGAATTATTCTAGTTTCAATTGACAAATCAAGTTTTTTGTTAATTCTTTTACCTCAAATCTACTTCTGTTTCCATCGCAAACCTTTACCAGCATCAGGTAGGAAGCAGAACTTTCAGACACATAATCAGAGTCGTGAAAATCCTTCAAAACTCGTGGAAGGTGACGGAATTTAAAAAGGCAGACTTATATACCTCAATTTTGTCTCAAAGACTACCTTACCCTCTCCATCCTCAATCCAAGCTGTTGTAATGTTTGATGCTGAAAGGGCCCAAGGCTGCTAAAATAGTACTATTTTATATCAACGGATGCTGAAAGGGCCCAAGGCTGCTAAAGTAGTACTATTTTATATCAGCGGATGCTAAAAGGGCCCAAGGCTGTTCAAATAGTACTATTTTATATCAACGGATGCTGAAAGGGCCCAAGGCTGCTAAAATAGTACTATTTTATATCACCGGATGCTGAAAGGGCCCAAGGCTGCTCAAAGAGTACTATTTTATATCAACGGATGCTGGCGGCGGCTGCAGTATGGGCAGGTTTGCAGGGGTTTGCCGTTTTGCAATATTTCTTCATCAAAGGAAAATTAAAAAACGTGCGGAACAAGCAAAGAAATACAAAGCACCACGAAATTTTGTCTGCCTCTAATTTTCGCCAGGGGGGGAGGCGAAAATTAAAGGGGCAAAACGAAGGATGAGGGGGCGAAAATTAAAGGGACGAAAATTAAAAGGAGCGAAAATTATAGGGAGGCGAAATTTGAAAGGAATAAGGTAGTTGGTAAAACAAGTTTTTGGCCCCGTTTTCAGGTCAACCAAATTCTGTTCTCTCTCTTTTTCCTTTTTTTTTATCATACTCTTGTTAACAAAAAATCTAAAAGATGTAAGTTTTAAGAGAATAAACAGTTTTTCAAGACGTTCACAACGACGTTTTTAGCTGTTCTCAGCCCTATTCTCGGGTGAACTAAATTGTTTTTTTTTTCTGCAATGATTCCTCTTGGCTCAAGAACTTAAGGCCACAAGTTTCCAGCTATTTGTGCACCATGGAATGTACGCATCTAGTGTATGCAAACTATGTCAAATATGCCTTAATAACCTATTTTGAACGCTATGTGCATCATGGAATGTACGCATCTACTGTATGCAAACTATGTCAAATATACCTTATTAGCATCATTTTAATGCTTTTTGCACCATCGAATGGACGCATCCAGTGTATGCAAACTATGTCTAATATGCCTTAATAACCTATTTGAACGCTTTGTGCATTATGGAGTGTACGCATCTAGCGATGTATTTAGTCTGAAGAGAATCGGCGAAAAGCTTCACTAACATTATGAGAGTTCTTTTTCGGAGTATTTTAAAAATAAATAGCTAGCTTTTCATCGGTTCACCAGGTAACCTTGTCGACCACATGTTAGAGGGTCCTCAAATCAGCCACGTCAATAACTATAGAAATAAAATTATCGTACTTTTACCTCCATTTACTGATCATTCTATGTAGACAAAGAAAATCAGTGTTGTTTCGATCAAATGTGTTCCTATCAAATCTTATGACAGAGACATGCGCATTTGATGATTCTATTGTGTTTCCGTCAAAGCTCTTTCGCAATCACAATTGACACGAGAGACTTCGACTGCACTTTCCAATTTGAATCTAAAGCACAGCTTTCTTAGCGAAATGTATAATCGGGTTCAGGATTTATTAGATGCACCGGCATAAGAGATTGCCCATCGAAGGTTAAAGTAATAGAGAACGAGAGACCAGTGAAGAAACTAAATATTTAAACAACTTTTAGAAGATAGTGATGTTTTGTTTTGTTTGATGGTGCTTACTTGGTGACTGTATGATGTTATGTGTAACATTTGATTTCTTTTAAAGGCAGCTTGAAAGAGGCACTATTATAGATGTTCTGGTCAACACCTGAAATGGAGAAAAGTTATGCATAAATCAGTTAAGTGTTAGATCTGTACACAAAGGATAATAGATATTAACAATGTCTAGATCATGAACTGGTGTAGAAAGTAGAGATATATTGGGTATTAGCTTTAGAAAGCTATTTTAAGTGCAAATTTCTGTTGCTCTTACTGCTCATTGTATCTTGCAAATTATGCCTTTAACTGCCCAAACACTCGCCTTCTCCATTACTCTGATAGCCCCAGCCTTCCCAATATACAGTGCCATGGGCCTCTACGACTTACAATGCTTTACTCTCTATATATCCTTAAAATTCTTCATTGCCTACTCAAAGCACGAAATTGCGTCTATAAGATTTCAAGAGATGGTATTAGGCGGCCACAATTTAGTGTTACAGCATTTATCATATATTTATCATGGAGTGGAGCATTACCACAATAGCTTGCTTTCTTTTTTCACTAATGGAGCTGAGCAATTATTATGGCAAGATTGACTAGAAAATTTCTCACCTTAATTATTGGGCATTGATGGTTCAATGGTTAAGATGTTGGTTTTCAAACCAATGGGTCGTGGCTTCGAATCCCCTCAGCTCCATTAGTGAAAAAAGAAAGCAAGCTATTGTGGTAATGCTCCACTCCGTGACAAATATATAAGAATGACCGAATGTCCATTTCGAGTTCGTCTCTTTTACCATCGTCTTTACTCCTATTTTTTCATTACTGATTTGAAAATTGACACTAAGACTGATCTTGCTACCAACACACTTCCAATGGCAAAAGAGATACGCTCGTTGATAAGAATGAACGAATATCCGTTTCCAGTTCGTCTCTATTACCATCGTCTCTACTCTTGTTTACTACCTTCATTATTGACTTAAAAGATTGACACTTAGACTGATCTCGATACCAACAGTAGTTGCGCATGCTAACCCTGTAACCAGCTATCTCATATCATCAAAAACCTTTGCGCATTTTATGCACACTAATGCACGCAACAACATAAAAGCAACATTTAACTGCCGGCAATGTTTTATTAAAGTTCTTGGCACCCTCACGATCCTATCTTAAACTCAAATAAACACATGCGATAGACTCAGTGGATCCATATCAGTAAATGTGGCTACTTACAATAATAAGGCATGAAGGACCAGGCTACCAGCCTACAACTTCTTCCTCTTAAAAAGCTTCTTTGAAGCTTACGATCACGCTGTGACCACAACGTTGCTATTGGACGTCGACTAAAGCTTGTCGAACGCCATCCCTTCTCCTTCCAAAAGTCACAAAACTCCTCTCCTCTGTTGCCGTCTCCAAAGACAACAGATCGTTGTTGTCAAGCGAATAACTACTTTGATTGTTCCCAGTCTCTTTTGTGAGGAGTCTGCTTCGAAACAAAACGCTATTGTTTGCCTTATTTCCTAATCTCCAAGAATACCTTTAAAATAGTAAAGCACTCACGGAGAGCGGCTTTTACGATTGCTTGAAATTTGTACTTAAATTAGTACCGCATACACGAATTCAAAATGCATAAGACGCAATACAATCTGATTCATCCCACTATCCAGTAAAACAGTGAAGGCGAGCACAGCGAAAGTACAAAATTTTTTCTTTATATGACAATCGCAACAAATGTGAACTAGTAGCAGTAAATCACATTATTTTCTTTGCGGTCTAACTCCGAACAGGTAGGCCCGTACGCCTTAAATTTATGAAGCATGCCCTAAAATATGCTCATAGGTCATAAGCACGCCCTACAGTCTGGCTACGGCAATGCTTAGGGTTGACACGTTTTATGAAAGGAAAAAGGGTTAACATTTGTAATTTCCTTTCGTTTTTTTGTCACTGTTAAATTATGTCTCTATATTGCTAAGGTTGATGATCGTATGCCCCACCAATCTAAAATCAGGCATGATCGAAGCATAAATTTACTTATTATCTTCGATAATTGGTTAATGAAAGAATGATTCAATAATAACAAAGTGAAGACATTTGCATATAAGTTAACGAGTATTTTATACCAAGACAGTTTTTGATCGGTTAAAATCTTGAGAACAAAGCGAATTTACAAAACTCTCTTCTACAAACAAAGTATGAAAGTTTTTTTAAATGTAAACTATGTCTCATCTGCAGCGTAGCTAATTGGTTAGAGAAGACAGATCAGAGTATAGGGAGTATAAGGGATATCAGAGATAATCAAGATTACATAAGAAAGATACAATCCATAAATAACCAGGCCTGTGCAGGTGATTTGATTGAGCATACTAAAAGAGAATGGCAAAGTGTATTGAAACACATTAACATCAATGGAATTCAGAGTAAGCTCTTTTAATTAGATCCAAGATTAGTACCAAGATGAGATTCAAAATGCTCTGTGGTTTCACAACCATGTGATGCTATTCACTACAGTGACAGCATACCAATCAAAGCAGCACACCTTCCATATCGGTGTTTAGAAACCCTCTTTGGATGTGCAGTGTTAATAGTCGTTGCTTTGGCTTCACTGAGGTTTAATTCATATTTCAAGTGCGTTTCACAGAAATCTTAAACAAACCAGACACGAAAAGTGAGGCAAAAGAACAAAATGAAATTCACGGCTTTTATGGTCAGAAGTATAGGATAAGAACTGGCAATCTCTTAATCAAAGACCCCTGATGAGCAGTGGGTCCGACATTGAAACTACCCTAAATAAACAGAAAAACCACCACCACTGAAATTTCCCGATGGAAAGATTCAATTTACATGTGCCTATATGCTTCCATTTGAAGTCTAGTCATCAGAAATTTCCTTAATGATGAAGAACAGTTTTTAGTGCCATTTTACTAAAATCCTCTAATTACAGGACTTGGGTGGCTGTCAATGCTGCATTTAAACTTTATCCATTGATAAGAATGAGAGCACTGTTTGGCTCAGCCTCGAACACCCCCTAACCCATTTCTGAAACATGTATGGCAAAGTAAGAATTTTTGTTAAATTTTCTTGAAATTTTGCGATATTGGCGTTTTGTTGACCTATAGTGGAGTTTTTTGCCTTTCTGTTTTGTTTCTTTTCTTTAAAAAACATGATTATTATATCTTTAAACTTAGATTTTCTCTCCTCAATTTGTACTGACGATTTCGTGTTATCAAAATTTGAAGTGAAAAATACAAAATGTTTTCAAATTTGCAAAAAATGAAAAAATAAGTTGTGCAGTAAGGTTAAGTTCGCTAGAGAACCTTAGGTAAATGTGATAGAACTGTGAGCACACTGATTTACAGTGCCTTAAATAGGCAAAAATGAAAAAAGTAGAAAATGTAACGAAAGAATATATGAGCAAGAAATACGATAATCAAACTGCTTGGAACTGTGATGAAATTGCTGTAGAATTTTTAGATTGTATATTTGTAACTATTAATTACTTTTAATAAAGAGAAGATGCACCTTTTACATTTGAGCTGTGAGCCATTTAAAAGGAAGTCAGAGGAAAACTGGTATCACCTATCCTTACCTTTGGTACCGAACCACAAAAACAAGATTGGGTTGCACCGTATGCTGCCTGTGTGGGTGGTGACAACGACAAACTCATGATTGGTTGTTTCGGATTAAGTGAACCTGGAAATGGGAGTGATGCAGGTGCAGCCTCCACAACTGCAACCCTTGATGGTGATGAATATGTCTTGAATGGAACAAAGGCATGGATTACCAATGCACATGAGGCCAGTGCTGCCATTGTCTTTGCTACAACAGACAACGTGAGATGTTCATCAAAATACTGAAGTTAAGTATTTTAATCAAGGACTCCATGTTTATGTACTTTTCATCCTTAGGACCATCATCCAGTGCTTTCAACATCTCAAATATGACAGTCCAAGACAAGCTTCACTTCAGAATCACTTCCTTTTTATTACATTTTATGATCAATTATATCAGACTTACTTACTTACTTACTCCGTTTAACGTCTTCATTTCCCATTTTCATGGGGTTTGACGGTTTATGAGATGCCTCCTTTGATGTTGCGTCTATTTCCAACATGATTCCTTGATCAAACAGAACACATATGAACACATATGCAAACACATATGCGAATACTAACAAATTCAACTTAAAAAGGCAGCTATGGAACACCATAGCAATTGCAACCGAGACCCACGGCAAGTTGTTTGACATACTACATGCAGTGCCTATGACACAGGTCTTCTTGGAGAATACCAGTTGAAGGTTGCCAATAACTGCTCGATATCTGCGTCAGGTGTGTAATATCCCCCTTTATGCCTGATGCGCGGCACAGCACCTCAAGATGCTGACCACCTAGTCCTGCAGTGCCCTTATACCTCAATTCCAAATGGATACGCAGCTATTCTTTGAGTGTGGCGATGAATTTTTCGATTGGTTGGAGCGAACTGGTGTCGAGGTGTGACAACTGTTAAATATATAAATCGCCAGTTGCCGGATAAATTGGCGCAGTTACTTGTGAGTCAAAATCAGAGAAGACGCATCTCATTTCTTTCCGCCACCACGGCACTCAGTAGTAGACACTTGCGGAAGTAGGGGGTTAACAGAATAAGGTTAAACAGCTTAGCACTCAGTAGTCGACACTTGCGGAAGTGGGGGGTTAACAGGATTGGGTTCAACAGCTTTGCAGTACGTAGTCGACATTTACAGAAGTAGGGAGTTAACAGAATGGAGTTAAACAGCTTAGCAGTCCGTACTCGACAGTTAAGGAAGTAGGGAGTTAACAGAATAGGGTCAAACAGATTAGCACTCAGTAGTCGACGCGTTCCGGAAATGAAATTTCATTTCCGCTTTCCAGATGGAGGGCAAACAAACCGATTTCAATGAAGAAACGTAACGAGGAATACAGTATCAAAGGCTGTTTTGATTACATCAAAAACGAAAATATTGTTCGTAGTAGATTTACAGAGTGGAATTAGGGACATTGCATTACAAGGCTGGCGTGTACGAATTTGAAAACAGTTTTCTAAGCAATTTTTGGCACAATTTTGGGGGGACGTTTGTGACACACTCGCCAATTATCTTTTCTGTCGAAGAAACAAACATTGGACAAGCCCAGAAAATCTAAATTATCATTAAATTAGGACCTTATCTTCTTCTTATAAATTAGGACATTTTTTCTTCTTTTTTTCTTTCTTTTTGAAACTTATATTGACTTTGCGTCTTTGGTTATCGCCACCATCGATCTTGTTGCTACTGTTATTATCGTTGTTATTGTTATTTCCACTTCTATTAATCTCACTGTCCCCATTATGCCGGGTGAAAACAGTGAGATTGTTTCAAACTATTACAATCACATTGAAACGCTCCTGTCAAGGTTCAAACGTCTATAGGCATTTCGCAAGCAGTTGCAATCTCCCCGTCCCCGTTGAAATCACGATAGCCCCCCCTAGTCGATATCCCAGCCGACATGCAGAAATAAATCGACGGTTAAGAATCAACCGCGCTCAAATGAATTAGAAGGTATGACGTGTTACTGTCATTCCGAAAACGTGGAACACCGGAAAGTTGGGAATCAGGCAGAGCAGAGACAGACAGCCCATTTGTTACATCGAATTTGTTGAAAGTTGCACTGAGTACCAAAATCGATGATTGTGGAAGAAGACATAAATTTAGAAACAGATATATTCCAAACTGACAATTCTCTACTATCTCAACAACGAATCGAATACTACATACTGTGCTTATGACTTACTATACTTACAGACAGTTTTGATACGTACAGACTGAACAATGCAATGCGAACACTTTCAGGACCCTTGAAGGCTACCCATGGCCATCACTTAAAAGTTACCTTGCTGAAACTCTAATTCAACAAGCACATTTCTGTTTTTCAGCTCTACCATGTCTCGAAGGTGTACACCGAGCCAGTGAGGATAATTCACGTGATCAAGGGCAAAAAATTTTTATCGCATGTATGTACAGTCGAAAATTTCTTGCTCGAAATCATCGCACAAGAATCAAGATTGCAAGCTCTAAATCCATTGTTAGTGACCAGAACTTGAATTGGGGGCTCCCTTCTTCTTTTTGTTTACGCCATTGTCTTTAACAAAACTACAATGAATCATATCGTAAAATCCTACAGGGCTAGCCAACACCCTACCCTTGCTTGGCACGGCACGGCACGGCACGGCACGGCACGGCACGACACGGCACGGCACGGCACGGCCCAACACCACCTCCTTTATGTTTTAATCAAAATATTGTTCTGGCTCCGCCCCTGACCAAGGTCTATAAAACACAGGTCATGACACTTCCTGCCTTATGACGTCACACAAGGACAATGGGAACCATTTTGAAAAGCCGGCTTAAGATGCTTTCGTACTAAGATAAGATAGATAGATATAGTATGAGTAGCTTATTTAGTAAGTCCAGTATTGAAAATATTCCTTGTTATGAAAAAAAAACCTCTCCAATTTAAAGAAGTCAGCGTAAAAAGTGCTCAAAATGAGCTTTGATCTTAAAGGTTCCTATCTCAAAAGCCGGCTTAAGATGCTTTCGTACTAAGATAAGATAGATAGATATAGTATGAGTAGCTTATTTAGTAAGTCCAGTCAACGACTTTAGTCTCGCTTTTAACTAGTCAGTTACAGTAATCAGTTCCGTCGACCTAAACAACAATCAATGAATCCATCAATGAATGAATCAATCGATCAATCTATCCATCCATCCAGCAATCCAGCCATCGATCATTCAGTCGACCAGTTAATCAACCAGTTACGAAATCAGTCAATCAATCAATCAGTCAATCAATCAGTCAATCAATCAGTCAATCAATCAGTCAATCAATTAGTCAATCAATTAGTCAATGAGGAGCAAGGATTTGGTATGTTATCTTTTCTTGACGTTCATTAATGATCTTTCTTTTTACATTCGGAGATCATTTGGGAAGGTGCTACTCAGTGCACTATTTCTTGCCTTGACAGAGTTCAAAATCGACTATGCAATCTTTCCCGAGATGATCTGTTCTGTTCTCTACAGCTCCTTTGTCACAGAAGAAAAGTTGCTAGTCTTTTTCTACTCTATCGATCGTTCATTGGTAAGTGCTGGACTGAGCTTCGATCTCATCCTGAAAATGGGATTCCCGGAACATGTTCTGAACTAAAATCAGTCTTCATGTCTTGACTTGAAACAAACAATATAATGGTTCAATAATAAGAAAGGAGTACGACAAAGGTCTATACTATAGACACTGAAAATATACTGAATATATATACTGATATATACTGATACTATATATATATATATACTGAAGACATTATCCAAGAAGTGATGAGTTGCAGATTTAGATTTTCTGTGTTGACAAACTCCATTGAGGGAGCTAGTGTATGCAAACTATGTCAAATATGCCTTATTAACCTATTTTGAACGCTTTGTGCACCATGGAATGTACGCATCTCGTGTATGCAAACTATGTCGAATACCCCTCATTAGCTTATTTGACCGCTTGGCGTACCATCGAATGTACGCATCTCGTGTATGCAAACTGTATCAAATATGTCTTATTAGCCTATTTTGAACGCTTTGTGCACCATGGAATGTACGCATTTAGTGTATGCAAACTATGTCAAATATGCCTACGTACATCAAACTTTTGTTCTCCTAAATTTCAGGTACTTTTAAGATGTCTCTTTGCAGAATACCCTCCCCAAATTTAACACTATCAATCGTTTAAGGATCAGCTCAGGTTTTGGAAACCAATTAGAATAGTTATATAAACAGCCTTTGTTCCTGGTATCCTAACTATGTTAATGTACATTGTGCTAGTGTCGGCTCCCCCCACTTTCTTCTTGTATCTTTTAAACAACATTTGGATTGATTATATTTACATACAATATTGGAATGATGTAGCATTGTAAAATTCCTTTCCTTGTTTCTACAGAAATTCATCGGTACTGTAGAATTTTGCCACACGTCAAATATACGGGTAGGAAATTGGAATCATGACCTTGTATTGCGCGAACATGATCTCTAAGCATCAATCTAATGCACTTTCAGGTGAATCTTTGTAAGATCCTGTCCGACAGTGTCTCATAAGTTGAACTGCTAATTAGGTTTTTGTATTTTTATTCTTCTTATGTTAGGGACAGCACAGAGACACGTCCACGTCGACACACATTCGCTTTAACACACATCCACATGGACACACAACCACATCGACACACAAGCACATCGACACACATCCGCATCGACACATATCCACATCGACACACATCCACATCGACACACATCGTAAGACTGGTACGTCACTCCCAATTTTTTACGTACGGCATAGCTGTGGAGGGCGATGTATCTTCGAATGAAAGATGAAACATTGCTTAAAGGCAGTAAGCTAAATCCTCTGTAACAGTCTGATCTAAACCGAATTGGTCCTTAATTTTTGTTTTCAAGTAAAAAATTAAGATCAAAATTATATATTTAGATGTATCAGCATCATCAAATATGTTTTGTACAAGCGTTTTGCATATTATACATTCTTTAGGTATACATTATCCTTGGATCAAACCACGATCTACCTGCCTAAGATTACCGTTTCAAGAGCTTCCCTTGTCTATTCTTAACTGATTTTACTTTTTGGTGGGCGCTATCCTACCATTCAACTAAAGTAAATGGAAAAATACAGACACTTTAGTATTAAGACTGGAGTTATTATAACCTTTAAATCAAAAGCCTTTTTGCGGTTGCGGAATCTACAAGAAAGTGGCGCCTAGTGAGGGAACGTTTAGAGCAGAAATTTCCGGTGTAGGGATGTAAGAAAACGGATCAATTAAGCCAAATTGTATTCTTTTTACAAAGAGACTTTAAGATACACGCGGAGTTTTCACCAAACGCGAAGTTGACAATGCACAGTGAGCTGCGGTAACTGGTCGCAATTTTCATTTCTAGAAGTTTATCACATTAAGCGTTGTTCTCCATCTATAAACAAAGGTTTAAAGGCCTCTAAGGAGCAGCAGTTATGTTCGTGACATAATTGCGCTCTGCGTTAGTTTCTTTGTAAGTCCTGCTTTCTATGGCAAATACACCTTGTTTATATAGAATTGCTGTATTGTTGATGTAGTATAGAGCTGATGATGACAAGATGATATTGTCGAAATATTCTCAATAAAGATAGTTCATAGGCCATTTTTAATTAATAACTTGCGGGTGAGACAATGCTACATTAAGAAATGAAATCAATACCATGTACCGATCTTTTCCTACAAATGATGCTGATTTTCTTGCAAGCCCTCAGCCAAAGAGGGGCTTTAGGGGGGATGCTCCAAAATATCGCCGTTTTTATTCAATTTGTATTATCAGTCAATGCCTATATAATGTCGGTTGTTTCACGCAAGTCTTTGAATATGAATGTTCTCTTACACTATCATACACGTAGTTTTCGGGGGTAATAGCTACGTCTGTGGAAAAAATGAAGATATTAGACTATTTTATGATTGCAAATGGTAAAGAGTGTGATTAAAGGCTCTTGTCCTATTTCAAAAGTTTTAGTTTTCGACGGTAATAGCTTCGTCCGTGGAAAAAATGAAGATATTAGACAATTTTATGATTGCGCATAGTAAAGAATGTGATTAAAGGCTCTATTCCTATTTCAAAAGTTTTAGTTTTCGGGGGTAATAGCTACGTCTGCGCCGTCTAACCGTAAATTTCTGGAACCAAGTATACAAACTGTACTGTCTGATCCTAGCGTAAAGAAAAGACTAACGAACAACAACAGAGATTCAAATGTGTATCCTCATACGAGATAAACCTGTAAATCTTGTTTCCGAAATTCACTGTGCAACGATTGTCTTACAAGAATTTTTCATCTTTATTGGTTACATCTATTCTTTAATTCAGTCCCAGTACATCTATTCTTTAATTCAGTCCCAGTACATCATTCATAATTGATGAAGGCTCAAAGCCGAAACACAAGAAATATTAATTAATTAATTTCCCCGTACCCACTGACTGGAGGAGAATTCGTGAAAGATTGGCACTAAAATCTTCACCTTAGCTTTTGAGCCTTGATGGCTCAATGGTTGAGGCGTTGGTTTAGTTATCATGAGGTCCCGGGATCGTATCCTGTCAGCGCCGATAAATTGCAAGCTATTGTGGTAACGCTCCACTCTTTGAGAATTATATATAATTGCAATGTGTCTGCTGGTTGAACTTCGCTGAGGTAAGGATGCTGGGACTGTTTTGAAAAACTGTTCATTTTAGTTTTATTGATTTTATCCTTTTGTAAGTTGTTTTTTCTTATTTGTATTGCTAAGAACGGCTCTTGGACATAGGGCCGAAATATTCATTCTAATTTGTTTCCCGCTGTCTTAAAAAATTCTTTATTGTTCTTCTTCTTTTTGGCGTTAGAGATCAAATAACGATACTGAAAATACTCTCCTGGTTATTGACATTCTAATCAAGGTGCACAAAGCGTTCAAAATCGGCTTATAAGGCATATTTGACATAGTTTGCATACACTAGATGCGTACATTCCGTGGCGGACAAAGCGCTTAAAATAGGCTAATAAGTCATATTTGACATAGTTTGCATACACTAGATGCGTACAGTCTATGGTGCACAAAGCGTTCAAAATAGAATAATACGGCATATTTGACATAGTTTGCATACACTAGATGCGTACATTGCATGGTGCACAAAGCGTTTAAAATAGGTGAGGTACGCTCATTGCCTGACATTATTGACTGTTAGGTTCTATCCATTGCAGTACAATCTCTTTCATTATATATATATAAGATGTAAACAACTTAAAAACACGACACTTAAAATATCAACCATCCAATCGCACTGCATAATGAGCTAGCGGTGAGCTCATTGGTTGACTTTCTTGACTGTTCGGTTCTATCCATATCAGTACAATCTCTTTCATTATCTATATATAAAGTGTAACCAACTTAAGAAAACGACACTTACTGTTTATTTGCAGGGCAGGGTCATCAGAGTAATGGAGAAGGCCAGTCTTTACGCAGTTCAAGGCATAATTTGCAAAATATAATGAGCAGCAAGAGCAACAGAAATTCGCACTTAAAATGTATGAACATGCATCATCAGCAGTGAGGGTAAACAACTCGTACAGCAAGGAATTTGATCTGAAAGTCGGTGTGCACCAGGGCTCAGTGCTGAGTCCACTCCTATTCATCTGCGTCATGGAGGCACTTTCCAGAGAGACAACATTTTGCTTCGAGTTAATTACATATTTGTTCAGTTGATTTCACTAAACTTGCAAGATATGTTTATACAAAATAAGGAACTGTAATCTTACCACAACTCTTCTACAACAGATAAAACATATTCTACCGTACGCTAACGCCAGATCACGCAATTAACTATCAATCAGCACTAGAATATTGACTGTTAAAGTGAACTACTAACTTGCTCCAAGCAGAACATCACAATGGGTAAGGTAAAGACCAATGTTTTCCCGATCTGAAGAACGTAGATCCAGTTGTAAATTCTTTGTTTATCCGTTCTATTTGGTACCAATGTTGCGCAGATTTGTGAAAGAGGGTCTGAAGAACGTAGATCCAGGTGTGAATTCTTTGTTTATCCGTTCTATTTGGTACCAGTGTTGCGCAGATTTGTGGAAGAGGATGTGAAGAACGTAGATCCAGGTGTAAATTCTTTTGGGCCCTGTTGACTCCCACTGATTATAGGATCTTGTCAATGATATGCGTTACTTTCTTTAGAGAATACAGTAAAGGCATAATTTTTAAGGGCAAATTTTAAGGATCCAAGAAGCTTCTCAAGAGGATTCAGGACTATTTTAAGGCATTTGAGTCAATTGGCTGGGTGGCGAGACTTTGAACTTCAATCTTATAGTTCTCGGTAAGCTTAGATAGAGTTTTATTCTGAATTGTTTCTTTAGAGAATACAGTAAAGGCATAATTTTTAAGGGCAAATTTTAAGGATCCAAGAAGCTTCTCAAGAGGATTCAGCATTAATTAATAAATTTGACAAAACACGACATTGGTACTTGTTGCGATTACACTTTTAGGATGTGCATCTTGTAGTTACAAAATATATAGCTGTGAGTTCGCAAGCAAGAAAAATTTGCTATGAAAAGAAACTATAGGCGAAAAGTAGGGTCGAGCGATAAAGATTATTCGAAGTCTACATATAGGCAGATAAGGAGTAGTTGCGGTAGGATAGCAAGATGTAATGGGTGATATTTAGGAGGGGTAGGTAGGTTGCTGAGCGAGTTTTCTTCAGCGGAAGTTACTGCTATATCCGGTCGTAGCGACTTGAATAAACCGCAGGGGTTTTTGTATAATAATAATAATAATAATAATAATAATAATAATAATAATAATAATTTTTTTTTTAACTCAATGCCTTTATTGGTGATCTCTTTACAAAAACTTTTCCCGCTTTTGTCACCTGGCGTAGTACATGGGACAGCAGGATTGGTATACAGGAGTTTCTAGTCCGAAGAAATTTAAAAATAATGGCTGACATCTGCGAATCAGAAAGTGATAATCTCTAATAGTTAGCAATCTTGTAGCACTTTCATGAATTGTTAGCAAAGAGTCTTGAAAATGTTTCTTTGTCACAAGAAAATATCGAGTCACAGTTATGCACTGAAGCTTGGTTTTGTGTTTCTTTGGTATTGTTCTACCTAATTCTTCACCCCCCTGAAACACTCCAATAGAACATCAGCATAAAAGACCATCCCTCGTCTAGTGCTTCTCAGTCAACAGACTACAAAGTCTCTAATCAGGACCACAATAAATAACGGCCATTCAACGAAAATGTTTCACTTACAGAAATGACATACAAGTCAAGATCTGCAGGAAATTAAGACGTAACAGCTCCTTTTCAGCAAAACTATACCGCACATGTTCACAAGCACATGGTATGAACACTGGTGGTTCACTCCGCACGGTAATCAAAAAGTCTTGATAGATCTCCAGTGTTGAGTTAACACTGGGAGTGACAGATTACGCCTTCATGGAGCCTGTCCCTTCTGCAAGCCCTTACTGATGAAAAGTTCTTCTATTATTAAAGAGTCCATCTTTGGTTCAGTATCATACAATAATAATACGTAGAGTTTTCTGCTTTACATCTACGTCCAAAGTTCTACAGAACTGACGTCAATATCCTATCTGCTGAACTTCACCCAGCATGATCTTCAATTTATTCGAATACCTAATAATGGCGTTAACTACAAATGTTAAAGCCTCGCTACCATTGTAATATGCTCATATCAACATTGCGGGGGGGGAGTTGGAATAAGAATGTTCTGGGTGGAAAATTTTTGAAAAATTAACTAGTTGAGGGGACGTCTATTTGGCACCCAAGAGAATGTAAACGGCGACTCTTAAAATGATGGTACGAGAACGCCGGTGGCCGAAGGATGTAAATAACTTGCCATTGCATACGGAGGGGTCACCGTAATATTAAATTTGAGTTGTGAAAATAACACCAGAGATATTGAAAGTATGTCGCCACCGGGGATCGAACCCGTGACGCAATGTTTCCTTTTAGGAGTAGATGCTTGCCGAATATACGATGGTACATGCTGCTTAATTCGGTCAACCAACCTCAAAGTTCGTTTTCTCGCTTGGCCTATTCAATTAACCTTGTTGTAATGGGCGCTGATTGGTCCAAAACATAAGCCATTCAAGCAGTCCAATTTCTGATTGGCTCCTTTGAAATACAGTTGGGTATACTCTTTCACACATTCCATTTCGGTCATTCTGACGTTAGTACTCTGAGGAGTGTCAGACGAAATGTAAGTTGACGAGGGAGGCTTATTTCTGGCATTTCTTAAATCAGTAATGCTTATAAAAGTGGGAAAAAATGATCGCGAAAGAAATCTCCGTCAAATCTAATCTTTATGTGTTTATAATGTAGATTGATGGCCTAGAAGAGTATTCCACCTGAAATCAGGGTCAATCTTCGTGTATTTTAGAAAATATGGTAAGAAATGTAAGTTGACGAGGGAGGCTGTTTTCTGGCATTTCTTCAAGCACTAAGGCTTATATTATATTCAAACAGTGAAACTACGCAGAATGGCACTATTGAAATACGCACATTCCATCGTGCACAACGCAATCGCATTATATTCAAACAGGGAAACTACGTAGTATGGCATTATTGAAATACTCACATTCCATTGTGCACAACACATTCTCATTATATTCAAACAGTGTAACTACGCAGAACGGCACTATTGAAATACGCGCATTCCATCGTGCACAACGCATTCTCATTATATTCCGACACTGTAACTACGCAGATTGAACGCTTTGTGCACCATAGAACGTACGCATCTAGTGTATGCAAACTATGTCAAATATGGATTATTATTCTATTTCGAACGTTTTGTGCACCATGGAATGAACGCATCTAGTATATGCAAACTTTGTGAAATATGCCTTATTATCCTATTTTGAACGCTTTCTGCATAATAGAATGTACGCATCTAGTGTATGCAACTATGTCAAATATGCCTTATTAGCCTATTTTGAACGCTTTGTGCACCATAGAATGTACAAGAAAATCGTCCTCCATATACAAGCATTACGCTGAGAGGCATAACTTCAGCATTCCAGGTCGCCTTATTGAACATTCTCAAGTGCTTGCCAGGTGCAGCAGCAAATTCGATTGTTTGGTGAAAGAAATGTTGTACATTCGCATGCTCAAGCCTTGAACGTTCAAACTGACTCTATACAAGCCAAAGTTTTTGTTTATATTTGTACATTGTATACAAAAGTTATAAATAATCGTTATACTGCGATTCATTATTCATTAAGCGCATTGTGCAAGATGGAATGTACGTATTGCAAGCATGCAAGTCTATTCTAAACGCATTGTACACCATGGAATGTACGCATTCCAAGCATGCAAAGGTCACTAAAAACAGCTTTTGGTGCTATTCTAGACGCATTGTGCACCATGGAATGTACGCATTCCAATCATGTAAGTGTTACTAAAAACAGCTTTTGGTGCCATTTTAAACGCATTGTGCACCATAGAATGTACGTATTCCAAGCATGCAAGTGTCATCAGTTTTTGAGCTCTCTAGCCTTTCAAGCTAGATTGTAATGGATTTTGCTCAATAATTTCATGAGTCGCAATTTCGCCTCATCTTTTCAATGTTTATATTCGTTCGGGATCTCGGCTGTCGTTCGGACAGCGTTACCAACGTCTTTAAGAAATGCTGTGTGGATGTATTTTGATTTATTGAAACTCAAGTATCTTGTGTAAACCATGCATATTACTCCTTTTCTGCAATTCTCAAAGTGCATCATCACTAAAACAATTTAAAAATTCAACATATTAATGTTGCAGAAAATTATAACCCAGAAAACAATCAAAATTCTTGACACAAACACCTTTCACTTCATACAATTAAAACGATAAGGGGACAAGTATTGCCATTAAGCTTTGTCGGAGTAAAATATATAATTTTTCGAAAGGAATTTAATTGTAATCAATAGATCATTTAAAACCTCCTAGCTGTTTTCTAAATCATGCTGGATGTTTGCTTTTCTTTTCTCTTCACTGAAGAGGCAGTTACAGGTAGGGCCGAAGAATCACTTGACACGTTGAATCATGAATTTTTCCACTAGTTTATTATTAGATTGCTTAGACCAAGTTAAAGTATCAAACTTTGTCACTTTTTGACGTTTATGTCAGAGTAACTAATCGAATTTTGTCCAAATCTGCCTCCCGAAAATTTTATACCTCTCTACCAAAGCGGACCCAGGAAAAAGGTTGCGATGACACTCAAAGTTTTATACAAAATACAGCTGCTAGGTTATGCTTAGCTTTAACTCATATAAGGCAGGACTAGCTACGGCAATAGTGATGGCAACGTAGATCGATATTACGATTATAATGAAAATGGCAATGAAATTTCCTATCGGTATGGTTTTATTGTGATGAAACATCAGAAACCTCTCCCAATTATTTCTGTGTGACTATTTCTGCTATCGATAGCAGTCACGGGTGATGCAAACTAACATAAAGTGAGGAATGAGGTCGAGTATAGTTTTTTAACATGTGATGCTAGCATTATAACAGTGTCTCTCAATCAAAGACCCCTGATGAGCAGTGGGCCCGACATTGAAACTACCCTAAATAAACAGAAAAAACACCAAACATGCTAACTAATAAATAAAGGGCCGCTGGGGCGTCCAAGGGCGACGCCCCTCAATATGTGCTACAGGGCAGAGAAGCAAGCCACGAAGCAGGCTCAACAGCTCAGTAGGACCGCCTCTCGCGGATTATGGCAAGCATCTGTCATCAATGAGAACAGATACTACATCCATTCCTTGCCAAAAAACATGACAGGTACGCTGCAACAAGTTGCAGGTTGCAGCAACCAGCGACCTGTTGCAACCTAGTGTAAACACCCCTATACACCGCTTTGCGCTGACGGTTGTTGTATTAATTGAAGATTTTTTAAAAATTGCTCAGAGTACGATGGAACAGCAATGTACAAAATAACGGAAGCCTGGCCACGATGCGAAGTGATTAAATGCGACAGTAAATAATCCCACACAGCTACATTTTGATAGCACCAGCAACAAAATATCAAGCTACACTTTCTATCGCAAAGCTGCATTTTCTATAGCAAAGTTGCACTTTCTATAGCAAAGCTGCACTTTCTATAAGCAAAGCTACACTTTCTATAGCAAAGCTACACTTTCTATTAGCAAAGCTACACTTTCTATTAGCAAAGCTACACTTTCTATAGCAAAGCTGCACTTTCTAAAGCAAAGCCACACTTTCTACACCTGAAAAGTATCTGATATCCATTGAAAACATACGAGGACTATTTACAAGCTAAAGTAGCCCACAGATAAAGTTGGGAAGGTATGCGGTAAAAAGGCACCGGGAATAAGGCACCGGAAATAAGGCACCGGAAATAAGGCTCCGGAAAAGGGCACTGGAGAATCGAGGCACTGGAAAATAAGGCACTGAAAAAAAGGCACAGTAAAAAAGGCAGTGGAAACGAAGGCAGTGGAAAAAAGGGCACGGCACAAAAGGTACTGGAAAATAGGGCACTGGAAAAAAGGCGCTGGAAATAAAGACGCTGGAAAATAAGGGGAACCAGAAGGGGTCTAGCCCTCCCGTAATAACTAAGTGGGAGTACAGTCATGTACTGTTGGTTTCTCCAGTAATGAAACGCTTAATATTGAGTTTAACTCGATAAATACCTCAACTGGCATTTCACTATCACCACAGGTATTCCACTGAATGATAGAAAAAACTCCAGTGTCGCCGTTCCAAATCACAACCGGGTCCCAGGCCATTTTTATAACCAATCAGCACGTAGATCTACAGTACGTTCTCAAATGCTTAGACACTTGCATCCTTGGAATGCGTACATTTCATGGTGCACAATCCGTTTGGTATAACTACAAATGCTATTTTTAGTGACACTTGCATGCTTGGAATGCGTACATTCCATCGTGCACAATGCGTTTAGGATAGCACCAAAAGCTTTTTTTAGTGACACTTGCATGCTTGAATTGCGAATATTCCATGGTGCAAAAAGCGTTTGGAATAGCACCTAAAGCTTTTTTTAGTGACACTTGCATGCTTGGAATGCGTACACCACAGAAGTGACTGGTGCCTTAAACCAGCGCCTAAGACCACTCAGCCTTGGTGAAGGTAGGATGCCGTGTTCAAACGCAAGTATATGATAATTTATAGCATGAAATGCACGGAAATATTTATTTACTAAAACATTTGACAGGGGTGGGATTTGAACCCACGCCACCGAAGTGACTGATGTCGTCATTATCGCTTCAATATTCTTTTACTCATGACGTTGGATTTTTTATTATTAATATATTTACATGTTTATAGTGGTGCCGGTAGGTCTACAGACGTTTTACATGTATTTTCAGCAGCATAAAAAGAATTCATATACTATATAGGCCTAAGTATACGTATAAAAATATAAATGTTAAAAAATACGATGTGTCCCTCTAACAAGTGTCTCTGTGGTTTATGCAAGCATAATTAAAGATACAGACGCATGTATCAAGAATAGTTATTTCAGCTCAATATCACAATCGAGTCTATTTACTTAACTTCAATTTCTGTGATAAAAATGATTTTGCTTCCACAAGCACATTGTTTTGTTGAGAAGTCCACTTCAACTGACCTTTCATTGTTGTGTGGGGCCTTCTGCACCAAATGGAATATCAACACATTTCTCAAAGTTGCACAACCAACAATGCAAGCACACTTTTGTGACTGATTGGGTCACAGAGGATCATGATTCCTTTTTCACTGGATTGACAGTCACAATCAAATACAGTCCAAAGTTAGCATGCACTGAATGGGAACTCTTCTCTGAATTTGACAGGTTGTGGCTCGCGGGAATTAACTGTCGCGAATTGCTGGGTGAGTAACTTTTTTGGTCTCTTCTCTCCGCAAATGCCGAACCTTGAACGAAACCAAATAATAATTTTTCGAAAATTAAAAATATGTTATATCACCGATACTTCAAATTGGAAAATTTACAACAACAAAAAAATCACAATCTGTCTAGGAGAGTCTGTAAGGCAGAAAACTGGATCTTTCAAAATCATCAAAAACAATTGCAATGATAAACGTCTGTGACAAAGAACGCCTTAATTTGTGCTACCGGGCCGAGAAGCAAGCCATGAAGCAGGCTCAACTGTCCAGTCTTTTGTGGCTCATTTCTGACAAATGAATGACAGGCATTACAACTTCGGGCATCGTCTTGAAGATGGATAACACTTCATTGCTCATTAAATACGCTTAAATTCGTTCCTTGGTACATACGTTGATCGGAAATAGACTGGGTCTAGTCAGGTGACTAGCCCGGAGCCACTCCCTAGTATTATCCTATAGGGATCGTAAAGAACTCCCCCCGCCCGTCTATCTGTCCAACGCCCATTGACAGTTAGAAAGTATAACGGGTTCGATCCACGTTGGTGACACATTGTATTTCTTTAAAGTTCTTTTCAAAAGTAACATTTCAAATCCTCTCTTCTTCATGAAACCATAAAAACTTCGAGATGAAAGAGGTGATAAGCCTACCTGATTGAGGTCATCAATTCTGTTTACATACTCCTGTTGACTCACATTTAAAGTCTCCTTCACTGAACCCTGGAAGACTTATCGAGAGAATCATACGGCACGTTCATTCTAAATTATGACAATACAAGAGGCTCGGCTTCACGTACGTTGGCGACTGCTTCTTGAGGGCATACCAGTTTGCCTATTGGTACCCATTGTTTAGAAAAACTTGAATTCGCTGATAAATAGTCGAAAACTAATTACGGATTCTATTAAGGGCAAGATCATCCTTGCATCCTAGGGTTCTTGAGGCAGTCACTATTAAACTAGGGAGCCCCTCTTCATCAAGGCAGTAGCTTTTATCCGGGTACTCCTCTCCTCTTGTGTTCCAGTCACGCGTTGGTATCGCGTAAGGGTCCACATTTCCAATTCGATCTTCTGTAAATATCTCTCCTTAGCTTTCTGATCAAGAGATTCGACGTAATTCTTGATTGATGCCATCACTGCGAGGACGTTTCCACTCGTTATTTTGGCAGTAACAAGATCAGAGGAAACAATATGATAATCTCGAAGGGCACAAATAGATTGCTGATCAATAAAGTTAATACCAACTTAAAAATTAAAACTTCCAATAGCCGTAACATTTCCTCAACAAAAATAGAACAAGCTCTTCCCATCATCTTTCACGACGTTTAAGAAACACGGCGTCACTAATGACCAAACACCTCCTAGACAACGTGTGATGTAAGCATTATTCCAAAACTTAAATAAAATTGAGCAAGAAAGATACCCAACTTAAAAGTTAAAACTTCCAATAACCGTAGCATTTTCTCAACATGAGTGGAACAAGTTCTTTCCATATCCGTTTGATCAGTAGTGAAGCGAAGTTGTTAGGAGCAGGAGTTAATTGTGATATCGGAATAATGTTGTTCAAAGGAGTTGATGTAAATGTATAGTCTTTATGTGTAGTAATAGATTCTTCTCTATTCCGTCCCAGTCCTCCGTTTAAGTGGGGATTGCCTTCCAATCTCGACCACTTTGTTTAACTTTCTTTGACCTGTTCGGAGCAAATGGATTTGCGCTCGCCGCTAAACGTAAATCGGGACACGATAAGTACCTTACATCGACATCCAGCTCAACGCAATTGGAGACCAGCCTCTCTGCGCCATGTGACTTGACCAAGGAAGGACTACCATCCGGCCTGTCATCTATCCAAAGCCCATTGAAGTTAGAAAGTATTATCGAGAAGCAAGGATTTGAAATTTTAAATCACGGGTTCGATTCCCGGAGGTGACATATTTTCTATTTCTCTAGTGTTCTTTTCAAAACTAACATTTCAAATCGTCTGTTCTCGATGAAACAAAGAGTAGCAGGTTAAACGACACCTGTGCTGCTGATACCTAATATCGTACGAAATCCGAGAAAAATATGACTTGATGGAATAGACAATACCCATAGTCAGCGAAAAAATCAACTTAACTGCTATAATAACCATGTCACCAATAGCAATGTGCTTTGTCACGAATCCTTATCAATTTATAATTATTGTATTGGGAACAGGGGCGGCTGGTAGGTAGTGTGCCTGTGTGCCCGGCACACACTTCCAGTTCTGTTCACAGGTTGATTGCCTTAATTCGCGTCTCAAGATTCTACTACGTATGGCTTTACTAACTTTACTAAAACAGTTGCATTGTCAGG
Source organism: Alatinidae sp. Z8VKAUB7J3 (assembly GCA_010016025.2). Taxonomy (NCBI): domain Eukaryota; kingdom Metazoa; phylum Cnidaria; class Cubozoa; order Carybdeida; family Alatinidae; species Alatinidae sp. Z8VKAUB7J3. The sequence goes on along the minus strand of JAAAKM020721499.1, from coordinate 179,806,542 downwards.
CTCCCCAAATTTGAAGAATGGTCCCTCCAACTTTCTTTGTAAACACAGCCAGTGGTTGCTACGTCTGCCATTTTATTTTTTCTGCTGCACACAGTCTTATTGCTCTTTTGCTAGAATATTGTGGGCAACAGCAACAACAATACCTAGCTTCCTTGTCCCTTGTGACGTAGATTTTGTCCCTTGTGACGTCTTGTGTTGCTAACTATTATCGCCAGACACTGGTCACAAATATCATCTGGTGTGAAATCAGAAAGGTTTTGACGTAAAATTTATGGGAGATGAGAGGATCAAAAAATTACGTTGAAAATAAAAAACACGTAAGCAACCCTGTTTCTGTCACTCACCTTATAGAACAATGTGTCAGTTTAATTTTTTTTCTTCGACAGAGCACTGGCATCTTTGTTTGATGAATGTGGCCATGGAAGTCTAAATAATAGCATATCATACACCGGTGGACATCGACATCCAGCTCAGCGCAATTGGAGACCAGCCTCTCTGCGCCATGTGACTTGACCAAGGAAGAGCTGCCATCCGGCCCGACATCAATCCAAAGCCCATTAAAGTTAGAAAGTATCAACTTAATTTTTTTATTAATGTTTTAACAAAGCAGGAACATTTGTTTTAGAACCGCCAGATCTGATTGTTTTATTATCTTTAACTACGGTAGGAAATTGGGATCGACTATGTATTTCTTTTGCCATAGATCTAGTGTTAGTTCCCTCTGGTGTCGAAGTTGTCCGTTTCACCTGTGGAGATTTGTTTGACCAATTTCGTTCCATTGTGGTAAGTTGAAATCTTGTTATGTCCTTTGCCATTTACTTGTGTTTAGAAACGTGTGCTTTTTCAAATTGTTGCTTTGTAGCAAGGGAGGGCTGGTTTGAATGCTCGGGAACTACAAGAAGTTATACAGAGGGTTTTGCGAGCATTTTACCGTTTAAGACACTTTGTGGAATAATGGACCAAAAGCTGTTTTTAGTGACACTTGCATACCTGGAATGCGTACCTTCAATGGTGCACAATGCGTTTATCTAGCACAAAAAGCTGTTTTAAGTGACACTTGCATACTTGGAATGCGAACATTCCATGGTGCACAATGCGTTTAGAATAGCACCAAAATTTTTTTTTAGAGAGATTCGTATACTTGGATTGCGTACATTCCATGGTGCACAATGCGTTTGGAATACCACCAAAAGCTGTTTTTAGTGACACTTGCACCTATTTTGAACGCTTTGTGCACCATAGAATGTACGCATCTAGTGTATGCAAACTATGTCAAATATGCCTTATTGGCTTACTTTGAACGCTTTGTGCACCGTGGAATGTACGGATCTAGTGTATGCAAACTATGTCAAATATGCCTTATTAGCCTATTTTTAACGCTTTGTGCATCAGAGAATGTACGCATCTAGTGTATGCAAACCATGTCAAATATGCCTTATTAACCTATTTTGAACGCTTTGTGCACCATGGGTCCGTGAGAGGCGGTCCTACTGGGCGGTTGAGCCTGCTTCATGGCTTGTTTCCAGTAGCGGATGGTGGGCATTTATCATGGGTGTGCTGCCCATATCTGGGGTTGAAAATCATGTTATTTAATCTCTCCGTATACAAACTACAACGCCCTTCATACTCCTACGCAACTTCCTGAAATTTGTTATCACGAATCAAGGAAAAATCGAATGTCGAGCGGACGAGATTCCGCACGACTTCAAGGTATTTTCTCACAGCGGTGGTAAGTTTAAGTCCTGTCCTCCGTGCACTCGATTACAGTGACGCGTAAGTCCAGATCTTGACAAACAAACCTTTCCACCTAGGGTGCGCTGGTCCGATTATAAAATGTTCCAAGAGCCAATTCGATTCAAGAGGACTGTATGTTTTCAATTAGTGAACATATATACAATAAATATTCAGGTACAAACGTTGTAATAGTCAATTTCCATCAATAAACAAGGTTCCAATAATTCTGCTTGTACACTCTTTAAAGTGCAGATTGTTGAAAGGTTCTGGGTAAACTCAACTCAAAATAAATTTCCCCACCAAATACAAACATGTTCAGAGACATCGCACCTGGATTCGGGCCCGTAGCTACGGGGGGGGCATTCAGGGGCAATGCCCCCCAAAATTTGAGAATGCCCCCCAGATTTTTTGCCACTCAAAAAAAAAATTGGGATATGATATATCGCGATAAGAACTCTTATGATAGCAGCACATCTTGGCTTCCGTGCAGTACTGCCTACCTTGTTAAAGTCAAATGTGCGCAGGAGCTTATTTTCAATGGATAGAAGGGCCAGAGAAGAAAGTCTCTCCTGGCCCATAGTGTTGCGTGAATAGCGCGGGAAACTGGGCCACCGCCCTGTCCGCCATACCCTAAAACCTTACATTCCTAAATACTATGGACATTCTGTCAGTTAATGCCATGCATGCAATGCATGCCTTAAATTTCTCAAAAATACCCATACCGTAATCAAGTCCCTAGCCGTGTTAAAGCCTTGCTGTTTACACAACGTTAAATGGAGTCACAAATCGAGAGCTGCGAAGCCGCGAGATCACTGCCGTTTGTACGACGAAAGGACTAAGGCAACATTCCTTGGATTTCAACCCAAAAGAATATAGAAGATAACAAATAGCTACACTCCGGCAATAAAGAAGATAATAATCGTAGCGAATCGACTCGATATCACGATTTTATGAAGCGAAAGTACGACTGGAAATGCATGGAAGAACACAGTCACAGCTGAAGGTTTTGGTTTCGAGGATTTAAAATAAGAGCTTTGAGACACGATATCCTTTTAAATATCAAATTTCATTGAGATCCGATCACCCGTTCGTAAGTTAAAAATACCTCATTTTTTCTAATTATTCAGAATTAACCCCTACCCCAACTATCCCAAAGAGAGCGGATCCGTTCTGGTTATGTCAATCATGTATCTATGACTTGTGCTTATTTTTCCCACCAAGTTTCATCCCGATCCCTCCACTCTAAGTGTTTTCCAAGTTTTAGGTTTCCCCCTACTCTACCTACCTATACTACTCTGACTAGCTAAACTATTCCACCTATCTATCTACTAAAACTACTCTGCCTACTCTAGCTACCTACCCACGCTTCTCTGCCATCCTACATAACAACACGGCGGACCTTAAAGGAACGGGGTACACTCGATTTCGGTTAAATTTGTTTTTAAATTGCCGTTTTATCACAATGAACTTAATGGATTCCATTCCAACTTTTACTCACCATTCTTCAGTTGCTCATTGTTCCCAAGGTACTATATACTTACAATTATGCTTTGTGAAGTTCACGACAGGCGAGACTGATTTGTTAACAACTGTTCGATTGAGCCTTAGCTGTCACCTGTTTTATCACTGATTTTTTAAACCAGTTCTAATGTTAACAGTTCTTATGAAAATTGTTCAGATGGTAGCAGTTGTGATGGGAAATGTTCTGAAATGTTCTGATGGGAAATGTTTTGATGGTAGTAGTTCTGATGGGAAATGTCCGGGATGGGAAGTGTCCGGGATGGGGTACTGTAACAAGGACCAATACTGGCTAGCATAGTAATTTATATACTTGCCTTAGTAGCCTTTACTGCATGTTACATCATCATCATCATCATCATGCATTTAAAGTCCGTTGGACCCTTCCCAGGGTATTGGACTGCCCGTCGGTATCACGTAGTCTCTCCCGCCATGCATCCCTGTTCTGCGCCATTTCCATGGTAAGGTTCAGAGTCTGCAGGTCTTCCTTGACGGTGTCTTTCCATGTCTTTCTTGGTCGGCTCAACAAATATTGAAAGTTATAGAGTTTCAAGAGTTATTGGGAATTATTGAGAGTTATTAGGAATTATTGAGAATTATTGAGAATTATTAAGAATTATCAACAAATATTGAAAGTTATAGAGTTTCAAGAGTTATTGGGAATTATTGAGAGTTATTAGGAATTATTGAGAATTAGTAGGAATTATTGTGAATTATTGTGAATTATGGAGAATTGTTAAGAATTATCAAGAAATATTGAGAGTTGTGAGAGTGATAAGCGTGCATTCCATGGTGCACAAAGCTTTCAAAATAAGGTAATAAGGCATATTTGACATAGTTTGCATACACTAGATGTGTTCATTCCATGGTGCACAAAGCGTTCAAAATACGCTAATAATGTATATCTGACATTGTTTGCATACACTAGATGCGTATGTTCCATGGTGCACAAAGCGTTCAAAATACGCTAATAAGGCATATTTGACATAGTTTGCATCCACTTGATGCGTTCATTCCATGGTGCACAAAGCGTTTTATGACTCGCCTGACAGAAAATGACGGCAATAACAGCAGCCAGACACAAAATTTGAAATAAAGATAATAATAATAACGATATACAGGAGCTTTCCAAATTACAATGGCATTACAACTAATGAATAGGCACTCTCGATGGCAAATCCACCTCATCAAAGTAATCCTCAAACGTCACCTCAACTTCTTTGGACATGTCATGAGGACGGAAGAATTTGGAAAATATTTATTACTGGAAAAATTGTAGGATAGAGAGCAGATCCACATCAACATCTTCCACTGCTTCAATAGATGGAGCAACATTGTAATCAGCTGCTTCGTTTCTATCACTGATTATGCTAGTATTGTCCATACTATGAGTAATACTCAATGCATGTGGTGATAGTGGCAGTGTTGGCTGTACCTCAATTGCTTCCATTGAATTATTACTTCCATTAATGCTCTTGCGATCCACATCAACATCTTCCACTGCTTCAATAGATGGAGCAACATTGTAATCAGCTGCTTCGTTTCTGTGCATTTGGAACGCCGTCACCGTCAGTATCAATTTCACTTGGTGCAGCAAAAGCACCACTTGGCATCATGCCAATGAATACCGTAACTAAAAGCAAAAATCCTAAAAGAAATTGTTTTTTCATTATCCCTGACTCCGCTATTATCAAGTATTTATTAAGTCTCACGTTAAATAGATTCTTAAAAATTTGATATTAGACTATGGGTCTGGACAGCCGTCTAGGTCATTGTCGCCATCATAATCTTCTGGATCATATTTAACAACACCGGTTGGGGTTTATTGCCTGCTTCCGAACAAGACTGCGGTGACATACACAGAAATGTTGAATTGGCTAAGGAATCTGACCAATAATCATGCCCCGAATAGTGTGATGATGGATTTTGAGTCTGCCATGATTGTACTGCCTCTTTTCAAGAGGTGTACCCAGGCGTTTCCGTCATTGGGTGTCATTTTCATTTGTCAAAAAACACATTCAAACGTATTCAAGAGCTTGGCTTACAAATCAGCTGCAAAGCTATTTTAATTTGTATGGTTATATAATTCGATGTAATTTGTAATTAGACAGTTGAAATCACGATTGTAGTGAAGTTACGTTGATTGTTCGGAATTGTGTTAGTAGGAAAAAAGGGAGTTACCATACGTGGCGGCGGACAGAAATGAGATGTGTCTTCTCTCATTTTAACTGTCTAACTACAAATTACATCGAATTATATAACCATACAAATTAAAATAGCTAACCAATAGAAAACATCCACGAATATTGTGGATTATTATTATTGGCCTCCAAGTTGTTGTTTGCTGCTGAGTGGTAATGTATTTATTTGTTGACGCCATAATTGTTGGTTGATGACTGATTGTATATGTCGAGGTTGTGCATGCGCAGATAGCCCGTGAAATTATCGTTGGTTTATGGGTTTGTTGTTTACTTATTGGCAGTATTAATGGCCGCATACAAATTGCTCTTTTACTGATTTCCTGGCTGGTACCTATTAGCAGTTTATCAGTTATCTTGCTGAATTCCTGCAAACGGGCAACAGTTGTCAGTGTCCCCTGTGTTCCTTACGTTCTCGAGCTTAATGGAAAAAGTGCGGGAACGATAACAGTAACCTTAACCTTAGCAGCTAACGTTACCGTTATCGTACTAGAGCTGAAACTCTCTACTGTATAAACAACAACAACACGAACATGGGGAGATACTGTTGGCAATTTGCAGACATTTGTCAGTGACGTTAATACATTTTGGATAACACTAACTTAATTGACAATGTGAAAATCTTGTGTTTCGTCCATTCTTTATAGCAAAATTATTCTTGAAATTCTCGAAATTAAATATACACAACAAATAGTATAACTATAACCAACTGTGAATATAGAGATTGTTCTGTGTCGATAACAAATAACAGCTGATCAACATCAGCTGATTTAGGAAACAACAACCAAAAATTGAAGACAAACTTCAATGGCAACTTACCGTTCTTGTCACTTTCATATTCAAAATCGCTATCAACATCCAAGGTTGTAACATCTCCTTCACAAATCAACAATCAAAACGATTGATATTACTCTCTCGCAACAAAATCAATACTCTTTTCTTATCAAGGCAAGAAATCAACGATCAAAACGATTGATATTACTCTCTTGCAACAAAATCAATACTCGTTCTTATCAAGGCAAGAAATCAACAATCAAAACGATTGATATTACTCTATCGCAAAAAAATCAATACTCTTTCTTATCAAGGCAAGAAATCAACAATCAAAACGATTGATATTACTCTATCGCAACAAAATCAGAGGCCTTGAGTTGCTTAGCTTGTTGCTTAGATTTTGGACCAAATCGAGGCCTCACACCTAAGCAACTGAGTTGCTTGCACAAAAAAAAACCTAGCAGTTTTTTTAGCCTGTTGTTAACCGATCCTAGTGCTTCTCTTCTTTCTGAAACAAGAGGCATCTTTGAACGTCGCGAATGCAACACAAATTCATGGCTCTTGTCTATTTAGGTTGTCAAAAGTATTACAAATACAACGCTTCATTTATCAGTAAAATAAACAACTAAAAGTGACAATATACAGCGAAGCGAAGTCGATAAAAACGTTTTAAGGGAAAATAAAAATTGTATAACCGTGATGTATGACAGGCACCACTCGTAACTTTGCTATTCAGCATAACTAATCAATAATGTTATCTATTTGCATGTCCTTCACGATCAAGATTTTTATTCAACCATCGTAAAGTAACTACCGATCCAGTGGCTCTATCCTGTTGTTAACCCTTGACATTAGTACACTTGCAACAAGGGTAAAGTCTTTAACATTAAGAACATATAGGAAACAACTAGATATAACAGAGTTGCTTCAACATGTAACAGAGTTGATACTAGATTTACCTGACTTGCTACTAGATATAACTGAATTGCTACTAGATATAATAGAGTTGCTACTAGATATAACTGAGTTGTTACTTGATATAATAGAGTTGATAGTAGATATAATAGAGTTGATAGTAGATATAATAGAGTTGATGCTAGATATAACAGAGTTGATAGTAGATATAACAGATTTCAAGGGAGGAGAGTGTGTTGAGAAGGTGGAAGGAGTATTTTGAGGAGCTGATGAATGAAGAAAATGAGAGAGAGAGAAGGTTGGATGTGGTTGAAAGTATAAAGCAGGATGTGGGGAGAATTAGTATGGATGAGGTAAGAATGGCGATGAAGAAGACAAAAAATGGGAAGGCTGTTGGACCTGATGACATACCAGTGGAGGCATGGAGATGTTTAGGAGAAATGGCAGTGAGGTTTTTGAATAAAGTGTGTAATAGGCTTAGCAGATATTCAGGATAATTTTATGAGAATTGCTAGCTACAATAATGAAAACAAGAATGAATGTAAGGAAATCCAAACCTTAAAAAACGATATCATCTTAAAGCATGATAGAGAATCCTATACTCAACGCTTCAAACATTTTCCCTCTTTGCTACTGCCTTGCGTTAAGTACAAAGGCTGGATGTTTCTTATAATCTCCATGACTGAATTTTCATTTCTTGTTTATAAATGTCTATGGTCAAGTGTGTCTTCTGTTGAGATAGATCGTGGGCTTAGTAATGATTACCACTACTGTTAGCGTGAGGAAAATAGTGAAACTCTCTGACTGTGGCTGGAACTGCAACTAAAATTTTCAAAACCTAAATTTAGACTCTTTTTGGAAATAGTCAAACCCTGAACACAGGTTCTGCAGGTAAAGTCAATATGATATTGGTAGCCTTTAAGAATGCACAGGTCCAGATTTCAGTTTCGCCTTGACTTCGGTTAGCATGGATCGAAAGTCCGTCCACATTCCAAGCATGCAATTGTCACTAAAAACGCCTTGTTAGGTTATTTTGAACACATTGTCCACCATGGAATGTACGTTTTCCAAGCATGAAATTGTCACTAAAAGCGCCTTTTTAGGTTATTTTGAATATATTGTGCAGCATGGAATGTACGCATTCCAAGCATGCAATTGTCACTAATAACGCCTTGTTCGGTGATTTTGAACACATTGTGCACCATCGAATGTACGCATTCCAAGCATGCAATTGTCACTAAAATTAGTGACAATTGCATGCTTGGAATGCGTACATTCCATGGTGCTTAATGGGCTTAGAATAGCACCAAAAGCTGTTTTAAGTGAAACTTGCATGATTGGAATGCGTACATTCCATGGTGCACAATGTGTTTACAATAGCACCAAAAGCTGTTTTTAGTGACAATTGCATACTTGAAATGGGTACATTCCATGGTGCACAATGCGTTTAGAATAGCACCAAAAGCTGTTTTAAGTGACACTTGAATGATTGGAATGCGGCACAACAGCAGGGTCAGGTGTAGACGCATGAAAAACAGACAGCGAGAAAATACAGGAGAAGTAGTACCAGCAGCAGAGAATAGGCAAAGCGGAGAGATTCTGTCTTTTTAGTACTACATCTGCTGTGTCTTACCTGCACTTTTAGTTCCTCATGTATCTGTGCTCTGCATTGCTTGGATATTCTATGTTTCATCTCCTTCATTGTATCTTCCTTGATCATAGCACTTAAACACGTCACTGCCTCAAACCTTCAAAGACACTTTCTTTTCCAATACAAAACCCTAATGCCACTCAGGATAGCGGGATTGTGACTATACTATGGAGATTGGAAGTGGGAGTGATGATGTGGTGTGTTCATGAAACTTTGAGAAGTACTTGAAAGGTGTTAAAATTTTACTCCGTATTGCATCACTGATCGTACACTCGTCAATGTACTATTGTTGTGGTGGCGTCGTGACTATTTTTGTATTAAGAGCGGCATATTAGGAGCGACGTTTGATTCAGAGTCGCTCTTTTCCAACTAGTTGGAAAAAGAGGTTGCCTCAGAAACTCTTTTGTAAACCAACTAACTGACAAACAACATTGCCCTGGACACTCTTCTGTTAACCATCTAGTTGCAAGTAGCTTTTCCCCAGAAAAATTGTCATTTACCAACTAGCTGATGAGAAACTTTGCCCCAGAAAGAATTTCCTTTTCCAACTAGTTGGAAAAAGAGGTTGCCTCAGAAACTCTTTTGTAAACCAACTAACTGACAAACAACATTGCCCACGAAGAGAGGGATTTTGTCTATGATAAGTTCTCTGTATGATCCAATGGGATTTGTGTCGCCAGTTGTGCTTGAAGCTGTAGTTTTGTGGTTGGAAAGTCGAGGACAGCTCCCGTAAGGATTATCTCCATTCCTCGGCTGGAGTTACAAGCTGAAGTGCTAGCAGTGAGGATGCACCAAGTTTTAAGGTCAGAGTTGGAGCTTGATATAGAGAATGTGGTGTTTTGGACAGATTCGAGGACAGTGCTGCAATACATTATCTGTTGGAATGTTACAGAAAATTGTCTTATTAGGAAGCATGAGAATTGTAAGAAAGTTTTTATCACTGTGAAAACAAGCCCTAGGATCAGGGTCTCTATCCCGGCCATGAACATTGTAAGAATGCAATGTACACATTTTTGTGAAAATAAACAAAGATGATAATAATTATTTTTTTATTTTTTTTTAAACTTCAATGCCATTTACTCTTTCTGTAAATTTACAGTAACAGTAATAATGTTTACAAGATATAAAAAAATTGAGGTAAGAAAGGAAACAAACAGCTCTCTTATTACCGGAAAACAAAGACATCCTTTTATTCACATACTTGTTTATCCATCTAACGTTCACATCATGAATTATGAAGTACTGGTTATTGGACCCGTGCTGACTAACAGTCATGCGATGTGCCTGAAAAGCATGCCATAAGAAAACGGCCGTCAATACACGACACTATACTAGCTAGACCTTGCAATTACACGGTACCATACTAGCTACACCTTTCAATTACTACAAGTTGCTCAGGTAATTAAAAAGATGAAAATGATGCAGGGGTTGTCTGACTTTTAAACTGAGGCCAAAGGAAAGTGAATTTTGTAAATGTTTGCAGGGGCGCATACAAAACGATCATGGGCTAGATGCATGGGCTGCAGGTTGACCATCACTGGAAAAGGGTGTGCGAGATGTTTGTCATGATCGCTTCTCGGCCTTTTGGCAAGGAATGGATGTAGTATCTGTTCTCATTGATGACAGATGCTTTCCATAATGTTTGTAGACTGGTTCCTTACAATGTTCGGTATTGTCAGTTATATCAGAGGTTAACGTATTGATTCTCTAAAACACTCTAGGATATCGATTATATTGGAGGTTTATGGACTGCTTCCCTATATTCCTTGTTGTCACTTATATCACACATTTATGGACTTGTTCTCTAAAACGTTCTCTTTTGTCGATTATATTAGAGGCTTGTAGACTGGTTCCTTACAATGTTCGGTATTGTCAGTTATATCAGAGGTTTACGTACACATACTAAAACAAGGAGGCTTCGACGTAGTTTCTTACCACTCTAGTTGTTCCATATCTTAAAGGAATGTTTGAAGTTAGTTTGAAAAATTTATAAATTTTCAAATGATCCATTAACAGAGCAATAAAGCAAAAGCAACTGTAGTTAAGTTTTACGCATACAAGAAAGGAATAGTCAATAGACGCTGTACAGTGATCAGCCATTACAAAAAGTACCAGCCACAGAAGCGACTATTTGACCAATTTGATGCATGATCTTAGTTAAAGACCAACACTGAAAATCGAGCGAAGGAATCTGTTGCTCCCCCCTCCATGAACTGATTGGATGGCCGGAACTATCACATTTTGGCAGATTGGCATGAAAATATTCATTCTTCAGGTCTCGGTGAAAGGTTTTGTGCTTGTGTTTGAATCATAAGTTGCAACAAGCGTACAGATGAGGCAGTGTATTTGGTATCAAAGGTAGGAAACACATGCTCATTACTTTTCATTGTGCTCTCGATTGAATATATTAGCAGTAGCAGTAGCAGTAGCAGTAGCAGTAGCAGTAGCAGTAGCAGTAGCAGTAGCAGTAGCAGTAGCAGTAATAGTAGTACTGAAGTATAAACTGATATTGAAAAGGAAGAACAGGAAATAACTTACACAGAAGAAGACATAGTAGGAGTATGGTTGATAGAAGTCGCATTGAGCGGATAGGATGAAGAAGTGGTCAAAGTGATGGTAATAGTTGTAGTAGTAGTGGTAGCAGTAACAGTAGTAGTAGTAGTAAAAAACTCGTCATAACCAAAAACTCTCCACCGTTAGCATGATTCTGATTTAGTTATTTTCAATGGTATTCCTTATTTCGAGTGTCATAGAGTGTCGGATATTTTTCACACGCAGACAAAACGTTCACCTAACAGACTTCGTTCACCTCAGGGTAGGCGAGTTGGAAATCCTTTGTAGGATGCCATCATTGCCCTGGAAAATGTTGCAGTATCTGATAGTTAACCGGTCTCCAGTGAAGTGTGAATTTGAAGAAAGTGCAATTTTAGGAAAGGACCTTTGGCCGTATCTAGAGATACACTGACTGCCAGTTTAAATAGCCTTACTAGCCCAAAGAACAATTCCAATAGTCAATTATCTCTTTTGCAAAAAGTAGAAGTGGTCCATTACCTCTTTTACAAAAAATGAAAATAGTCCATTTCCTTCTTTGCAGAAAGATGCCATTCTTTTAGACTCACAAATTTTAGTATTTAAGTGTTTGCAAAGAAGGAATCACGCAAAGAGGGAAAGTTCCTAAACAGATGGTCTGAATATATAGAAGAATTATTCTTTGATATTCACAGAGACAAGCCCGCCATCAGCAAAGAGATAGGTGGACAACCTATTCTGGCAGCAGAGGTTAAACAGGCCATGAGAATGATGAAAAGGGGCAACGCTGTAGGCCCTGACTAACTATCACTGGGAATTCCTGAGGCTCTTGATGACTGAGGATTAGTAGAAATCATCAACTCACTTAACATCATCTATGACACTAGTGAGATCCCATCAGACTGTTTGCCCTCCATCTGAAAAGCGGAAATGAAGTTTCATTTCCGGAACGCTCAGACTGCAAACGACCTACAGGGAGGTTTAGATCCACGACGAGCACGAGTACGAGATTACCACTGCGCACACCTTCTGCGCACTTCCTGTAGGGAATCATCTTTGAACTTGTCCTCAACAACTCGTTGAGGACGACTTTTTATGAAAATCTCGTTCTCTCCAGGACGAGTTTTCATGTCAGTTTAGGCGCTCTAAAATCGATAGGAAAAAAAAACCTGCTTAACAAACAAGCTCAAGCAACGTGGCAAGTTATTAATAATTTATGGGAAGAAAAATTGCAGCCATTCTCCTTGTGTTGACATTAATGGCACGTCTGTAAATGACAAAGTTGTTGTCATTTTGGTCATTTCTATTCAAAAATAGGATCTTCTGTCCATGAGGATACTAGAAATGATTCAAAAAATTTTCTTTTGCAATCTTTGCATAGTATTTGATCCGTTGTTATAAAGTTTGATGAGCATCGTTGCAGTGGTTAAAAATGTGGGCTACGAGAGCTATGGGGGCATTGAATCAATTCTTGCTCGTAGGGTAATGCACGGGGAGACCTTTCTTCATAAGCTGCCTCTATCCTTCACCCGTTGCCTAAAATTTGCACAGTAGCATGCCCCTTTGTAACGGCTGAAAAGACTGCATTACACTAAATTCGAATTACCATTTTTGTATATTAGAATAGTGTACAAGGACTGTTATTTTCATAAGAGATAACGCGATCCTCTTGACGGCTCATTACCGTTTAATATAAAACACAGAATAAGATAAAGTGATTAAGGAGTCGTGTTGCCAAAAAGCAAAGGAAGTTTAGCTAATGTCTCATCCAGAAACTAAAAATCAAGTTGAAATGATGGGACAATCACAGCCAGTTAAAATGTTTGCTTTGGTCACGACGTGGCGTTGTGCCAACTCCCACGTAACTTTTGGACTCAACGCCAACAAGACGTCTTTGGGCAACTACATCAAAGCCACAAGAGTATACATGTTAGTCTTATAACCTCCAGTGTCTATAGAATGTGCACGCAGAGCTGCTGAGTTGCTGTCTTTTAGGTTTCTAGGGGAGAGAATACTATTAATGCACAGAGCTAAGGAGTCAATGAGAATGGAATCAGATGCTACTGCAATGCATATAAGGGATGTCCTGACACGGGAGGAAGTAGAAGAAATGCTAAGCAAATTTGATTCTAACTGCCAAAAAATATTTTGCATCACCAAGGAATGTCAGACATATAAGTTTGGACTGTCCTGTTTCCTTAATCGAAGTCTCTCCAGCTCGAGCTCTTGCAACTTAATGCGTTCCTCCATCTTCAATCTCTCTTCTTTCATTCGAACCCGGTGTTCGTGCTCTCTTTCCCACTTCTCTCTCTCAAACTTCATCTTTTCAAACTCAAGTTGTATTCTCATGGTTTCTTAAAACCTTTTTTTGTCTGACACTCCTCAGAGTACTAACGTCAGAATGACCGAAATGGAATGTGTGAAAGAGTATATCCAACTGGAAGAGAATTTCCATGAAGGGGTCGCAGGATTTTCTAGCATCATTTATAAAAAGACAATGAGAAAATATTTTTTTTCAACTGGAAGTAATGATCAACATTAAAACTTAAAACGACCATAAAATATTACTTAACCGACATTCTTGTTGAAGGTTTTCGCCAAAGTGAAGCCATGCATAGCCTTCAGTATTTACAATACATCGGAGACGGCGATTCTAGTGTTTTTTACAAGCTAAGACAAAGTGTTTCATACGGATGCAAGTATCACGTCACTCTATCTAAGAGTAGGGACAATGTTTTAATAGTTTGGCATATACCTAGCATAAACTGGTAAGTACCTTATCCATTTTGTATACTTTCAACACAGTCATTTGATATGCATAAATGGCATTTTACAACGGCATTCACTTTCGTACTATTCGTCTTCCTAGAAAGCCGTATTCTTGTAGGAATCGGGTAGCTAATGTAATCGGTTTATGTTATTGCTTAACTAGCGAAATTTAGTTAAACATTACATTTGATTTAAAGAGATGTAGCCTTGTTCTCACTGTATGATGCTATGCTATGAAACATTACAAACTATATAATACTAAGTTTAAGTATTTAAAAATATCTTTTATCTCCCGAGTGAATACATGCTGCATAACATTGGTGCAAGTACCACACCTACAAATAATGGTGTCTCAACAAGAAGAACAACTCTTTAGAACTAAATCTTGACACTTTCATACTACTAAAGAACAATGGCAGACTTGGGTCTAGTTCCATATTGAATCATGAATTTTTCCACTAGCTTATTATTAGATTGCTTAGACTAAGGTAAAGTATCAAACTTTGTTACTTTTTCACGTATATGTCAGAGTAACTAATCGAACTTTCTCCAAATCTGCCAACCAAAAATTTTATACCTCTCTACTTAAGCGGACCTAGGGAAATGGTTGCAATGACGCTCAAAGTTTTATACAAAATACAGCTGCTAGGTTATGCTTAGCTTCGCCAAGCGAGGAAAAGTTATCATTGTTTTATTCAGAACAATGCCTCGTCTTCTTACCTGTCTTGCGCGTCTGGCATCCAGAACGGTCCAGTGTCAGGAAGATCACTACATTTTGGGGCAGAATGGCCTAGTGATGTCGTGGAGAAACTCTTGTGACATCCAGAACGCCCAGTGAAGCCGGCGGGGCTGATTTAGAGAGAACAGTGAGGAGCTTCAATATGACGGAACGTATGACCAGCGAATCAATAGGCCTACCATCCTTCCTAAATTTATGACGTTTGAAACGACTTATGCAAGGATGAATTGTAAAATATTTTTGTGTATCTTTTGTCCTTTCTTCTTGTATCTACGATTACAGCTTGGTGAGTTCAAAAGACAAAACATTTATCAGACCAAACGTCCAAAGATTTGAAGTGAAACAGCAAACTTTTGTTAGGTTAAACGACCACAGGTTTCTGAGGTTAAGTGATCAACAATTTTTGAGAAAGAGACCGTTTCGTGATTTCACTCTAGTTACACAGTAGGGGTCGAAAACGGTGTGTGAGTTGATCTTTGATGCATCAATATAGGAACTTAGGAGGTGAGCAAACAAAGATCTCTTTGTTGCATGGGAGTTGATCCTTAACACGTTAATATGGGGACTTTGGAGGTGCTCAGACAAAGATCTCTTTGCTGCATTGGAGTTGATCTTTGTTACACCAATACAGGGGCTTTGGAGTGGATCATACAATGATCTCTCTGCTGCATGGGAGTTGATCTTTGATACACCAATACAGGGGCTTTGGAGTGGGTCATAGAAGCAACAAAGCCAACTGTTGCAACAAAGCCAACTGCTGCGACGAAACCCCGTGCAGCCAAGAAACCAAAGGAGGCCACAAAGCCAACTGTTGCAACCAAGCCAACCATTGCAACAAAGTCAACTGCTGCAACGAAACCCCGTGCAGCTAAGAAACCAAAGGATACAACAAAGCCAACTGTTGCAACCAAGCCAACTGTTGCAACAAAACCAACTGCTGCAACAAAGCCAACCATTGCAACCAAGCCAACTGTTGCAATTGAGTTAGTTAAAGTCACTTCCTAATCTTAAATGAAGCTTGTTATCCGAAGCCACACAGATTCGATAATTTCCAACAGTGGCGGCTGCTGATCAAAATTTATGTGTGTGCAAGCATGGGCGTAACCAAAGTGTGAGCTAAATTCGGCGTGGCCGGCCCCACTGCTTATCGGGGGGGGTGGGGCTGCACCGAGAGATTGCTAAATTGGGCGTGACCGGTAGGTTGTGATACAGTGAAAAATTATACGTAAAGTTCTGATAGATGGGCTAGTGCTTGCTAAAATGTTAAATGGGTAAGGGGCGGATGGTTGTGATGACTCCACTGACAATGAAGATGGCTGACAGTAAGATTTGATACGTGAAGTGGTGATCAATGGCTGTGAAAATGGCCTTAATGAAGATGATGGCCTCAATTGGTGGAACGATGCAATGTCTGTAGTGGGAATACCAACATGACTCTGCAACATGGATGATACCAATAATGAATCGGTGTTGCTGTGTGATAAATGTGCATTTCAGTGTGTGCTGTTGGCTGTCAACACATCACTGCCCAACCCTTGATGCACAAGCAGCGGATCCGTCAAGTTGGCAAACAAAAAATCTGGGACAGCATGACTGGACTTTCATTATTTTACCATTCAGTGTAAATATTGCATTTTAGGCTCACTGTAACAGGCTTTAAGTACTCTCGAGTCCGGAATAGACGGGTAGGGGGCAGTAAACATCCAGGCTGGAAATTTGTTTAGAATCTAATAATAGGGTAGGGTGATGTATACAACTTTGCAATGTCTACAAAGAAAAAAACAACTGCCACCTGCCAAAACAACTCATTGTCCTTGATGCTTTGACAACCACTTGTGACGATAAGTTGGTCTTTTGGTAAAATCTGAACAAACAGTGCATCAGCTGATATTTGCTAATAACAGGATGCAAAGGAAACTTGTGTAGAGTTTCCCCCTGTGGTACATGCGTTTCGTCACTCAGCACAACTTCTTGTGTCTATTGATAAGATTGCATCACTGTAATCATAGATTCAAACACTTTGATCTATATCAAAATCAGAAACGGTTTTGTGCGGAATAAGAAAGTATCGGTTCTTTATTTTTGAACGGCATTATAGTATATACTTTTTTCTTCACTTGCCATTGTAGCTTGGCTACTGATCTCACGCACATTAGCCAGATAAAAACGGAACCATGGATAGCAATGGGGCAATACTGTGCTTGTACAAATAGAAAAACTAGAGCAGTATATTTTGCACAAAAGGTAAGCCACAAAAAACAAACAGATCGCAACTTACATCGGACGACCTTTCCCAATAGTCCTTTTCACTCAAGCGCATATTACAGCCGCCCCCCCCCAAAAAATAAATGCAATCCCACAAATTTGTTCATCTCCTCTTTTGTACATCGAAGCCTTCTTTATTTTAACAGTAAAAGATGTAATAATAAAATAAGAATTTTTTCCAGATTTCCTAAAGTAACAAATACACCAACACAAACCAAAACCAAGGAACTGGTAAGAACTGAACCACCGCGAAAATCGGGCAGGATAATCGAAAATGGCCGAATAATAACAATGTCCTATATATTTATCAAAAGTCATTTGGAAAGTTTAAAGTTTTCCAGCATTAAACTGTATTACTGGGGCATACATCAGCCTCCTATCTTGTGGTCACCACAAATTTAACTGGATCTGCAGTTAGTACAGCCCACATCCACACATTAAATATAATAGGAGGGGCTGATGAGATGAGTGATCTTATTCATTCAATTTCACAGAGAAAATAAAAAACACCATTGAAACTGAACTCCACTTCACGAGTAGCAACATTTATTAACTGGAGAAAGGTGGACTCAGAAATAGGTGGCGAAACGCATGTTTTGTGGCTGCCATTTTTATGGAAGGATTTTCAGACACATTGACATCTTGTTTGTCTGCATGTAATCAGGGCCGTTTTCCCATCTGTTAAATTTATTCGTTTATACGCCAATCACTCATTCTGATAACGAGGTCAATCATCCTTGACACGTTGTAAACGCCCACATCGATCCAGCAGTTAGGACAGTACTGGCTTGTGACGCCAGTTTCAAGGGCATTTCCGCCGTGCTCAAACAAATTGATGTAAATGGCAAATGTTTGATCGTGCATTGTGTAAGTAGAACACGTACGAAACGGACGTCAGATTTTCGACCCAAGAAATCGAAATTCAAGTCATCGTATTCGGGACGGCCAGATTTAGGCACCTGTTGCTAGGGCGCCCCTTTGAAATTGAGACAGACCATAGTGCCCTGGTCACATTGCTAGTGACTCTTGCCCGTATGTCCGTAGACATGTGCGTTGAAAATTCCTTGAAAATGCCTTCCGTTAGATATAACTTCAGAACTTCAGAACTGCAGAAAAAATGTGGCTTTTGGCCTACTTTTTTCACGACTTTCAACTAATGGCTTAGTTAAAGCAATTTACTTGTCCCTGCTAGAATTTAGACTGTTCAATGCCACTTTCAGTTGAATTTACGCACTTCTGACATTTTTGTATTGATGTAACTAAATTTAATATAAATCTTTATAGTTACCTGTTACATTACTTTAATACTCTTTGATTATTATGCATTTTGTTTATTATTAGTATTAAGACATTTGATTATACCCTGATTACAACATCATTCTTTACTGTACTGTTTTTTGATTTACTTGACAACAGCAACATCTTTATAGTTACCTGTTACATTACTTTAATAGTCTTTGATTATTATGCATTTTGTTTATTATTAGTATTAAGACAGTTGATTATACCCTGATTACAACATCATTCTTTTTACAGGCCATTTTTAGGTTGATAATATCATTAGCAATAAGAATTCGAATCATGAAATGACCTAAGGATTTCCGAAAAGTAAAATGAAATGATTTCCATGTTGAACTTTATTGCTAGTCTATAAGAAGTTGTACCCCATAATAAACAAAAAGAGTCTTTTTTTTACAAGTGCTATTTCAAGAATGGTCACTAAAGGATTTGAAAAGAGCAAGACACAAAGCTTTTATCTTAAGGTCATGTGTGATTAGTTGTTCTCAAGGCAAGTTAAGTCAAGAAGCTATCTTTTTGTCTCAAATTCCTTCCTCTGCCCACTTGGGAAACATGTTTCATCTTCGCAATTATTCCCATTCGCTCTTAAATTTGTAACGCTCCTTTATAGGCAAAATGGACGTTATACAGTATGTATTATATTCTCAAATTCTATTATGGTCTCTTACACGTCTCCATTCTTTTAATTTGATGCTTAACTGAGCTTTAAATCTTTCCAAAGTGCGTCAATGACTCTAAATTCACATTGTTTTGTCCACTTTTCAGACGTTTAGGTAAACGATCGTCCTCCTCCTCTTCTAAAAGCAAAATCATTGATAAACATCTCGCAGCTACACGTCGACTGCCCTCCGCCATATTTCTAACTTCTTGATTTTCCCTCCAGATTTTTCTGTAATCTGATTGGCTAAGAGCGAATGAAGCTGGTTGCAAGCTTCAAGACTCAAGGTTTTGAATCTTGCCGATGCAACCCCGTTTGACATAATGAATCTTGCACCCTGCGTGGCATCTCTCTGCGGAACAGAGGAAATGTGTTTGTTACTTGCATTCCCACTGTGCTTCTATATGCCAGTGAAACATGGCAACTCTCGAAAGTAGATCTTTACCATTTGAAAATACGTGATCATGCAATGATTCAATGAATTTGTGGTGTGAAACTCATGCAGCCTCATATCACTCAAGACTTGAGAAGCAAGCTTCAAATTCCAAACATTGAGGATGTTTTGAGGTGCAACAGGCTGCGGTTGTTTGGTCACCGTAAATACAATTTCTAAAAATTCTTAAAATATGTACGAGAATGCAGACCAAACAATTGCAATATTAATAGTTTATCTGGATCGTATATATTTGAAACTATAGTCACAGATGTAATGGTGAAACTGAGAATAGCAATACAAATACGTAATGTACATGGTTTTTCGTTTGTTCACTAACCTATTCTGGATGTAATTAAAGTGCAGTCAAACAAAGTCAATCACTTTTTAAATATCCTTGGACTTAAAAATAATGAACACGCATGCAAGTGTCACTAAAAACAGCTTTTTGTGTTATTCTAAACGCATTGTGCACCATGGAATGTACGCATTCCAAGCATGCCAGTGTCACTAAAAACAGCTCTTCGTGCTATTCTAAACGCTATTTTCACCATGGAATGTACGCTTTCCAAGCATGCAAATGTCACTAAAAACAGCTGTTGGTGCTATTCTAAGCGCATTATGCACCATGGAATGTACGCATTCCAAGCATGCAAGTGTCACTAAAAACAGCTTTAATCATCAACACCATGCAAGTACCACACAAACAGGAACTTACATTTTATATATATAGACAGGATCCCTAGTGTCGACCTCAGATTAAGATTCAGAGAGCACATTTTTGGCCATTTGGATCCACGTACTGTTCGGTAAGCTGCGATTATAACAAAGATTTAGAATCTTGTGATAAATAGTTCTTGTTTTATATTGTTTATCAATCAAGTCTTTTTTGTCAATTTTCTTGAAAGAAGTGTTAATACAGGCCCGGTTTTATAACGGAATGATAGTGATTGAGTGTTTTAAAATGCGTATCATCTGATAGTCTATCAAGCATAACAGTGATGATATCATCCACCTGTCTTTTCTCCCATTTTGGGTGCTTCTTCGACTGAGCACATGAGATATTAGGGAGGTTTAGATCCACGACGAGTACGAGTACGAGAAGGAGTTCTTCGCGGGGGGTGAAAAAGCTGTACTCGTACTCGTTGTCTTTTGAAAAAGGTGTTTAGATCCGCAACCAGTTCAAGTTGTGTTTATTATGTTAATTGACGGCCTAGATAATGATTCCGCTTGAAATCAGTGCCTGATTGCGTATAGTTTAGAAAGTATAGTAAGAAATGTAAGTTGATAGTGAGAGGCTGATTTTTTGCACTTTATAGGGCATCAAGGCTTCCAATAGCGGAAAAAATTGGTCAACAAAAAATGTCCTTAAATTATTATCTATATGTGTTTATTATGTTAATTGATAGCCTAGACAACGATTTGGCATGAAATTAGTGCCTGAAGAAGAACAAGAAGAACAAGAAGAACAAGAAGTACAAGAAGAACAAGAAGAACAAGAAGAACAAGAAGAACAAGAAGGAGGATGATCCACCTGGTGGAAATCGGCCTACTAGTATTAGCCGACTAAGGCCCTAAGCAACACAGGTACTTTTCAATCTTGGCAATGTTGTACGACAGAGTAGTCACGTGCCCTTTCCAAGGACACAGCACATCATTGTACCAGTAGTAACGCGTCTCAAACCCAGATCAATAAAGTCTTGACTGTAAACACTCTTATCATCAACGAGGCATGCGCAAAGTAGTAATAATATAGATAGAAACCTAACATAGGCACAAGTTAGGATGACAAGACTAACAACACAACAGCCACGACAGTACAGAGACAGGCCATGGCATTGACTGTAAACACTCTTATCATCACCGAGACCTGCGCAAAATAGTAATAATATAGATAGGAACCTAACAGAAGCAGTAGTTAGGAAGTTAACACTAACAACACAACAGACACAGCAGTCCACGTTGTATCAAAGAATCACATAGCAGCGTGTAAAAATGAACTGGAGATTGAATGCTTTGAAAAGAGTCCGTACTCTGTGCCTCTGGTGTACAAGATATTAGCGACCTCAAGCTTCGCCCTTTTTTTGAGTGTCGGAATCGGTATCGGTATTGACACTTTTTACTAATACTGACGCAAATTTCTAATACTTAAATCCACGTTGTATCAAAGCATCACATAGCAGCGTAGAAAAATGAACTGGAGATTGAATGCCAGCCAATCATATGGCTAAATCAGCTCGAATCCGTGACGTTTGTCAGGCCGAATGTGGGAGAGCATGACCCTTCTCCAAAGGCTACGAAAACATCTAACTACTTGGCAAAGAGCCATGGTAATGATCTTTGATGTGTCCAAGAAAATGTGTACGTGTGCTTGTATTGGGTTTGGGTGTCCTAAACTTTATTATTGTGACACCGAAAAGTCTAATTGGAAGGAGGGGCACTGGGAAGACCCTTTTTACTAAATTTTGAAAGGGAGAGTAGAAAAAACTACAAGATTATCTAATATTGATAACCAGATTTTAGATTCCTTAAAATCCCTAAAGGAACAGGACGAGAACGACACTTTTACAAGCAGTATGGCCTTTTCGCTGAGAAAACGTAGCCCTGTTAGAACAGCAAAAGTAAAATTAGCAATAAGCAAACTTGTGCTTAAAGAACTTGAGGCTTCGCCTGTGTAAATTTTAGTATTTTGCATAAAAGAACAATTGTATATACCAGGGTAACTAAATCCGTAATCATCTGAATATCGGAAACTGAAACAGCTTTCATAGAAAGTTTGAAAATGTGGGCCTACAATGCCTCTTTTTCTAGGCCCGCACCCAATAAGGGAATCCGTTGGTCACAGTGCCGTTGGCCAACGCCCTAATAGATGGTTTGCAGTTCCTAATAGAGAGGTTAGAGGTTAAATCCGTAATCATCTGAATATCGGAAACTGAAACAGCTTTCATAGAAAGTTTGAAAATGTGGGCCTACAATGCCTGTGATTCTCTTATCTTCTTGCCATATTGTGCCGTAAGAATAAAAAACAGAAATCTATGGGCAGTAAAGACACTGCAAGGTGTAGGCATATCAGACAGTAGTACCACCTTAATATACATGCATGTTAGCTTTCCAATGGCAAGAATAGATACTATCCTTATATCAATTTCCTGTTAGAGAAGAAAGAAGAGAGTTTCAGTAGTTAGAACATCGAGTACAATCAGTATGTTATTAATATTGGGACCTTCGATCAAGTCATCATCCAATCAAAATCAATCAACATCTTCACACAAAAATAAAAGAATCTGACCATTCCATAGACTTAAAATACTCCTTGTTAATTGGGTTTGTAAGGAGTTATCTCCCAAACGCAAGTACCGAAAAGGAGGTCTTGCAAATGCATTTTAGTGGGAATGAACTTTTAGCAATCAGTAGGCCGACTGTGTAAATGACCTCTTTGTAAGGGTATTGCATCAAGTAGGAGATTACATCAAGTACACCACAGACCCGTAGATCTTGGAGGTACAAATTACGAGGGGAAAGTAAAATCAATGAGAATACCTGGAGGAATGCATGTCACGGGTTACACCGAAATTGATAAAAAAGGAATCGCGATGGGACCGTATAAAGGACCAGCTGTTATTAGCAGAGTAGACCGAGGATCACTGTGGAAATCAATGGAAATAACGCAATTGGCATCTGAGGGGAAAAAATCAAAACAAAAGACGAGGAAGAAGATACACGGAAAATCACTTTTACAAAAGCTGGGTCATAGGATTACTGAAATCTCATCTCATGCCACCAATTGGTTATATACATGAAGCTAGTAATAAATTGTACATTTTCGGCCAGCTTTCATTATTTGTTGATACTGATGAAATAATCAAAACTGGCAGAAAAAGGCAATTCTACGTTTCACAAAGGCACTTAGAAAGAACTGGTGTGCTGTCCTTTGCGTATATTCTGTGTGCAATGCTCGTTGAAATAGCAAACGAAAAGGCAACCAGACACACATATGCACCAATCTGACTGATATAAAATTAGCAGATCATAAATAATAAGTGTTAACTCTAGATATGTTACTTGTGAGTTTTGTGTAGTGCATGACAACTAAGCTATACTATTTGGTCTCCAAGAAAAGGGGACGATGTTTATTAATTTTTGGAAATCCCCCCTCCCCCCCTGAGCTTGTTAGAGCCTCCCGGTACAATAATTTGGAAAATCAGCTCTGGTGATTTAAAAAGAAATATTTTTATTGATTTACTTGATGAAGATATTTAAAACATTATTCTTTTCTTACAACCTGTTTCCTTTCACCAATAAGTCAGCTATCTACAAAACAAATTTCTAAACTATTTACATTCGATCTGTAACATTTTCATTTTCTTTTCAACCCCTCTTCTGCTAAACCTATCGCTTATGTTCAACAAGTTAGCTCCTCTCCAAAAACAATCCTAACACAAATCCTTTCAATATCAGATTCCTTTTTCTTCTCATCTATCGGTTGTCTCTTCTTACAAAGATTCTTCTTTTCTTAATATTCACTCACAGATGTTTTAATCGGGGAACAGACAAACATTGGTTTGTTTACATGTTTTTAATAGGCGTACTTCAGATATTCGTTTGCTGTTAATAGGTTGTTATAAGTGAAAAACTCGAGTAGGGATGGAGAAAATCTACCTCTTACTTCTTGAGCACATTTTTGCCTAGTGCGTGAGTAGTGTTATAACTGAGAATTCTGAGCCAAAGGGATGCCGACATTTTAGGGGCAGTCAAAATACAAAGGGATTGACAAAAGAGAGAAGAACATGTCCGTGCAGCTGGACAAGCATAAAAAAATCGAAAAGTCTTTCAACCGGACTGAAACATCAACCAATTCATCGAAAGGAACTAGTTTATGGTCCGTTGTAACGGATGAAGTAGGTCGCGGAGTGGCCATTCTCATTGCCAATTTGTAAGGTATGGTGTTGTAAGGGTGTTGGTCGACAATGATATTCTTATTGACCTCTCGGAGATCAATGCAAACACGAATTTTTCCATTTTTTCTTCCAAAGCTTTCAAATTAGGCTGATAAGGCGTATTTTTCGTAGTTTGCATACACTGGATGCGTACATTCCATGTTTAACAAAGCGTTTAAAATAGGCTAATAAAGCATATTTGACATAGTTTGCATAAACTGAAAGCGTACATTCCATGGTACATAAAGCGTTCAAAATAGGCAAATAAGACATATTTGACATAGTTTGCATACTCTAGATACGTACATTCCCTAGCGCACAAAGCGTTCAAAATAGGCTAGTAAGGCAGAGTTGCAGAAGAAGCCATGGGTTACTTAAACTATTTATATATCACTAGTAAGTATCTTAATTTTCTTGTTTTATCTAATTTATCTAATATCAAAGGTATTGCTTGAAAGAACCTTGGACCATGTTCCATTTAAATATCGATTGCTCCCATAGACAGATGCCTCATCAGCTCGTATAAGGCAACCTGAGCTAACCTAAACTAACTCAGCTAACCTAATTCAGTGTAATTTCACTAAAGCTAACTCAACTTCCCCCTTATGTGACCAAAACAAAATTTCGAAGGAACAGAATGGGCCCATATTTAAAACAATTATATTTAAGCGTTCTAAATTTTAAAAAGACCAAACGAGAAGCAACAAATGGGATTAAAAATTATTTTCAGGGGGTAACAAATGATAAAAATCATGGTAAAATGTTGAAGTGGGTGAAAAACATAATTAACGTTAGTTTTGATTTGGGATTTTGGGTAGTACGCTGCATTCAACTATGCAAAAAGCCTTTTAAGTAAGTAACATAGTGTGCATACACTAGATGCGTACATTCCATTTCGCCAAAGCCTTTAAAATAGGCTAATAAGGCAAATATGACGCAGTTTGCATACACTAGAAGCGTACATTCCATGTTGCACGAAGCGTTCAAAATAAGCTAATATGGCATATTTGACGTTGTTTGCATACAGAAGATGCGTACATTCCATGCTGCACATAGGGTTCAAAATAGGCTTATAAGGCATATTTGACATAGTTTGCATACACTAGATGCGTACAGCATAAACTAGCTGCGTACATTCCATATTGCACAAATCATTCAAAATAGGCTAATAATGCATATTTGACATAGTTTGTATACACTAGATGCGTACATTCCATGGTCCACAAAGTGATCAAAATAGGCTGATAATGCATATTTGACTTAGTTTGCATACACTAGATACGTAGATTCCATAGTGCACAAAGCGTTTAAAATAGGCTAATGAGGCATATTTGACATAGTTTACATACACTAGAAGCGTACATTCCATGCCCTTCTCAATTTTCATCTTGAAGAGATCAACCCCTCAATTTCCATCTTGAAGAGATCAACCCCTGAATTTCCATCTTGAAGAGATCAACCTCTCCATTTGCGTGTTTAAGAGGTCACCTTCTCAATTTGCATCTTGAAGAGATCAACCTCAAAATTTGCATCTTGAAGAGATCAACACCTCAATTTCCATCTTGAAGAGATCGACGGCTCTATCTACGTCTTTAAGGGGTCAACTTCTCAATTTTCATCTTGAAGATCAGAAACTCTCGTAATTGATCTATCATTAATGATTTTATCCACTTCGCACAAAAATGTATGAATGTTTTATCATCAACTATTGTGTCTCAAAGAAAGTAGAATTTTTCTCTCTGACCTTATCTGTCTTTCCCACACTCCTCCTTGATGACTTGCGGCGCGTGGGTTTAAGTTCCATTTTATCAAATTGTCGAGAAATGTGTTTTCGATTTTCGATGTGTCCAAAGCTTTCAAGCGCTCAAATTTTCCTTTTCCGCACAGAAGCTGTTCTTTCTCTTCACGCATTTACGGGATGTGATACCGTCAGTGCCTTTTGGAGGAAAGGAAAAGTCCGTCCATTAAATTTAATGTTCAAATCAAGTCATTTCATCGAAACATTCAATCTACTCGGTGTCAATTGGGATGTTGGTGAAGACCTACTACTTAAACTCGATTTTTTTGTATGTGCATTGTATGGTTCACAATCCGTCACAAATATTGACTTACTTCGTTATCAATTGTATTGTGAAAGTGCACAAAACGTTTTATTTTTGCTGATAATATATTTAACGATTTGATAAAAATACTCGTTGGTCTTGGTATATTCAACCAAGCTATTTAAAGACGTAGGACCCGATTATTATTGCAAAATTGCTATTTCTAGATAACCAGACCAGTTTCTGTTTATTTAAATACAAATTCAAAGGTCTTGACAGTTCTTCTTTAAGAAATATTGCCATCGGTCAATACCATATGTACAGAAAATATATGAAAATATGCTTTTTGCCCCAGCAATACCGGCGTCTGTAGTATAACCTGCGTCTGCAGTATAATCTGCACTTGTAGCATAATTTGTATTTGTAGCATAATTTGTATTTGTAGCATAATTTGTATTTGTAGCATAATTTTCATCTGTAGCAAGACATGCGTCTTAAGTATAATCTGCGTCTGTAGTCTAACCTGCACCTGATTCAGCAGTATAATATGCATTTGTAACATAATTTGTATTTGTAGCACAATTCGCATCTGTAGCAAAACCAGCGTCTATTTTATGCAGATTAACATACTAAATGCCTAAATGTATCGGGTTTGGGCAAACAAAATGGCGCATGAAAAGGTAGACGGGAGTATAGTCAGAGAGAATTCACCAAGTTTCAGGTTCAACTAGAAATATATTCCAATGTTAGTATATTTAGTACCGTTAAAATCACAAGTTTATGTAGACTAACAAACTAAATGCCTTAACTTATCTGATTTAGGCAAACAAAATGGCGCATGAAATCTCAGACGGGGGTATCGTCATGCTCAGAGGATTGTTGACAAATGGGCTCTGATGTAAATTTTCTGTGCTTCTCTGTGAAGTTTCTGATGCTCTTTTAGTGCACAATTGTAGATATGTTGTTTGCACTAATTGTTACACTTAACCTGTTTTAGAACTTAATATACATTTACGTTGTAATTTGTTACAAGATCATTACACCAAGAAATGAAAGAAGACCAGAGATTTATGCATTTTGTTAGTTGTGATTAACAAGCAGAACTAACAAGGACAATTTTCTTCCATGGTGCACAATGTGTTCACAATATCCTAATAGGCGTTTTTAGTGACAATTGCATGCTTGGAATGCGTACATTCCGTGGTGCACAATGTGTTCAAAACAACCTAACAAGGCGTTTTTAGTGACAATTGCATGCTTGAAATGCGTACATTTCATGGTGCACAATGTGTTGAAAATGACCTAACAAGGCGTTTTTAGTGACAATTGCATGCTTGGAATGCGTGCATTCCATGGTGCACAATGTGTTCAAAATAAATGGGATAGATATGAAAAGATACAGAATTAATTATTGTCAACAACAGATCTACTTTTTGGCAAAATCAAACAGCTTCAGGTGCATTACATCCCGTAAGATCATGTAAGAATTTGAAGCTTCCCAAAGCTTTTTTGTGATGCCGCATTCCAATTTATACATTCCACCACCCCTTTGCAACTGTCTCGGTGCTTGTGCAAAAACAATGTTGATGGATTTTTCGCTTTTCTTAGTTTGTCATTACCATGGGTTGTTTTTTATTTATTTATATATTTCTTTCTTTCTTTCTTTATTCATTCATTTATTTTTGACATTGTCTTTCTTTATCATTTGTATTTGTTGTGCCCGCAGTTACTTTGACCTTCGCTGTACTTGCCTTGCTTCAATGTCCTCGACGTAGCATTCCATCGTGGTTATTTCCTACAATGCATCTCGCGATTGGTGAAAGATGTTCTTTGTACGTTTGTACCAGAGTTAATTCACGTTAATACGTCCAATGTACAAGGACCTGACGAGGTGGTCGTAGTAAGACACAAAACTCAAGACACGATATATATGTTCACTGCGTTTTAGTACTATAAGTTTATCAGATACGTTTCCCTGTATTACCATGACGACTTTGGAAAACGCACATGCCATCTGCATCAGTAGCTTTATCAAGATGTGTAGTATTCATATGCCTTTTTAAGTTACAAGCACGTGTGAACGAGGCACCACAAATCTGGCAGACCTGCATCCTATCCCAACTTCTACCAGGTGAAATATACCATTATTTCTCATAATCTTGTCGCTGGCATCCAATCCCAGCTGACTCGGTTACTTATTTGATGTACTTTGTTGTGCTAGTAAGGTTAGTGAGTTTAACTAGTTGGTTATCTTAGGAAATAATTCATCAGACTTGGCTACACAGTTTGGTAAGATTAGTCAGCTATAGTAGTTATCACATTACTCATTAGTAGATGACGTAGGTTATAATAATTTCGGTTCGTTGAAGATAAACTTGACCGCCTTCTTGTTTACTATTTTGTGACTGCCATGTCCATGCAGTAAAATGGCATCTCTTTCTTCAAGAAAAGCTAGATCACTACTGAAACTATCAGCCACATATTCATATACTTTTTTTCCAAGCATATGATTTTTCAAGCATAACACTTTTACACATAAACATGAAAAGTAATCCAACGTTCGAACTATACGTAGGGTTTTACCCACTCTCAACATTGCATATGAATTTAAATCATAGGCCGACCATTTTAGCACAATCACGAGAATGTCACTGCTCAAATAGGCTAATAATGTATATTTGACATAGTTTGCATACACTAGATGCTTACATTCCATGATGCACAAAGCGTTCAAAATAGGCTGATAATGCATATTTGACACAGTTTACATACACAAGATGCGTACATTCCATGGTGCACAAAGCGTTCAAAATGGGCTAATAAGGCATCTTTGACCTAGTTTGCATACACTAGATGCGTACATTCCATTGTGCACAAAGCGTTCAAAATAGGCTAATAAGGCATATTTGACATTCTGAGCGGTTGGATACTTGGAAGCTGCGTTTGTTGTCACTTTTACAAATGCTTCCCTTTGGCCTCAAGCTGCTTGTACAAGTTAATACTGCCATTGAAGAACTTAATGGAACTTAATTACAGAATGCTAGTAAACAAAGAAATGTCTGTGACTGAGATGTATCCTGTCAACGAACACAGTGAGAAATTAAAAAAACCCTAGCAAACGTTTGTGCTTCTTGTTTCTAGTATGTGAGAGAGCAATATCTGGAAGAGTCTGGCAGTTGCCATTTTATTTAAGGCCCAAACAATTATTATTTTGGTTTTCAAACTATAAGGAACATTTGTGCTTCTCCATCTGTAGGACTTTAAAGCATGCACACACTTAACCAACCATATGATGTCTATTAAACAGAGTTATACTTGGCCAACTTCTTCAGATAAATGCCAGTTGTGCTGTAATGCTTTTAACCGTCTGATTTATTTATTGTAGTTCCTGGTGCCACTCAAGACCAGTCCCAAGGTAAGACTGAACAGTTCCCCACAGCAGGACAATGTTGATACCCTTCAGATTTACTGTACCGTCAAGTTGCAAGTCCTTCAAAACTAATTGAGATCTTCGAAATTAAGAAGGGAATGCCAAGCTTTTCAGTTATCGATTTTGCATGAAGAAGAACAGACATGAGGCTAAATCAAAACTTTACAGCATCACAAACTTTACAGCATCACATGGGAATCCAGAACGTCCGTCTGTTTGTTTTTTAGTAAGCCGTGGTGGTAGCAAGGAGAAAATCATACCAAATTCATCACTTGACATTTAAAGACGGAGTTCACTCAACCATTTTTGCAGGAAATCGAAAGAGAACACTGCTATCACATTCGTTTGAGTAGAATATGTTGATCGAACGGTCTTCGAAGACTCCTCCAACGCATAGTTTCTGCCATGAAAGCCAAGTTTTTATGTTTAAATTTTCCTTGTATATCAAATTCTTGCGGATTTACAAAACCAAGAACTAACCGTGATAAAATGTAACGGATAACTTTGGAAACTGATGGTCGTTCAGCAACCACCGATAGCTCAGTTGGTAGAGCGGAGGACTGTAGTGGTAATAGGTCAGATATCCTTAGGTCTCTGGTTCAAATCCGGCTCGGTGGAGTATTCTAGGATATTTGTAATAGAATGTTTTCTATTCGAAATTTAACACCTTCAATTTCTAAGCTGTTTTTGCCATTACAGTTGAAAGAAGACTGTTTTAGAATGAAAACTATCCTGTATTGAATGTAGGGAGGAAACAGATGGAAGCGTTTAAAATAGGCTGATGAGGCATATTTGACATAGTTTACATACACTAGAAGCGTACATTCCATGCTGCATAAATCGTTCATAATAAGCTAATAATGCATATTTGACACAGTTTGCATACACTAGATGCGTACTTTGCATGGTGCACAAAGCGTTCAAAATAGGCTAATAAGGCACAATTGACATAGTTTACATACACTAGATGTGTGCATTCAATGGCGCACAAAGCGTTCAAAATCAGCTGATATGGCATAATTTTGTAGAAAGAAAACTATAATACAAGAAGGCCATGCATTACATTTGTTTTTGTTTTTTTTAAAGTCTCTGGTCGTCTTTTGTCATTTCTTGTTATCCTTGCTGTTAAGTGAAAGTAAAAAAAACAACCAATGAAAACAAAATGTATCCAGATATTTTGTAGAAAGAAAACTATAATACAAGAAGGCCATGCATTACATTTGTTTTTGATTTTTAAAAATCTCTGGTCGTCTTTTGTCATTTCTTGTTATCCTTCCCCCCTGCAAGGAGAATTGGAATCTCGGGAGAAACTATCCAGGACAAGGACGAGGAGGAAGTCACATGTGGGGAAAGTCGCAGGAAAGTGGGACGAGAAACATCAAAAGGCCTTTGACGAGTTAAGGAATGCCCTGACAACAGCACCGGTTCTTGGCTACCCAGACTATGCAAAGCCATTCATTGTCGAGACAGATGCATCAGACCAAGGACTGGGAGCTGTGCTCTCTCAGAAACAAGACGGGAAAATCAGAGTTCCTTCCTAGCCTTGACATCGGTGACGATACTACAAGTCATAGTTTTGTGATTTCCTCGACAATAGCTACAAGATATTTTGTCTTGACTGGTAGCTAACGCTGCTGCGGTCCTTAGACTCTTTTCTCGCGAATTATGTCCGTAACCTGATGGACGTTGTGTTGTATCAACAGAAGCTACCGAACAACGCTCTCTTGCTTCCAGTTCTTCCTTCATCATGGTGATAATTTTTGTTAGATCCCATGTTTCATTTTTTCGGCGCCATAGTATGTGATATTATGTAGCGCATGGCATGGTCGACAAGAAAAATGCTTTATCTGTACTGCGTGTTGGGGTTTTGTGAATACACGGCAATTATGTCCTTTAACACGTGTTTACAACTATGGCCTGACGAAAATGGCGCTAATACAGATCTGCACCTTCCTTGGGTTTTCATATTGTGGCTGGCCTTCGGGGAAGAACTTTCTTCCAAGAAGGAGTTGCACTAAAATTCCCTCCGATTACGATGCGCAAAAACTCAATGCCTTTATTGGTGATCTCTTTAATAATAATAATAATAATAATAATAATAATAATAATAATAATAATAAAAGGTGAAAGGCTGGCATTTTCCCCTCTACTTCTATGTCAGAGTGAGGATATAAGCACCCTCTACCGCCTTAGCTATCTAATGTTTTCCATATCTTCTTTCCTCTATTCTCTCTTTCTCTTCAGCCTTTTGTTATACCATCTACTGAAATAAGACATCGTTGTATATCATTCTAGGCAAGGGTACAGTATTAGCCTTAATCCTTGTTTCCTTTATTTTTGCCTTCAGTACTTTTCCACTAGCAAGGAAGAAAACTGCTTTGATAACTAGGAAAATTTCTTATTATTACAATATTCCTTTGACATTTAGTGCCTTTTTGACTCTTTGTTGTTCTTGATTAGATTTTCCTGTTCCACGCTATATTCACAAGGATCCTTATTTCCTCATCTTCATTTTTTGTCATTATTACCATTTTTTATTTTAATTCTTACAACCACTAATGGCCTTTGCTTAAACAAGCCTTCATTTGCAACAAAGCATATCGCAGCTGTATAATTTTATGGTTGTTAACTACATCAAACCTTGAGATACTTCTACATCAACAACAAAATTTAGTAAGTCAACGAGAAACCTAATATTCTTTCATATCTTGTAATATATGTTAAAAATCTTATGCCTGCATCAGTAACATGTGGCCCATGATATTATTATTGTTGTTTTTTGTCAAATATTGTTAAATAACTATATATATTTAAATCCTCCCTACAACAAGACTGTTGTCTTTACTGTCTTTTGATTTATTCTACAACAGCAACAGCTTTATAAGTTTTTTCTGCATCTGCTTTTTACTCTTTGATTATTGATTATTATGTTTACTATTTTTACTAAAGGTGCTGATTAGGTCCTCCCTACAACTAGACTGTTGTCTTTACTGTCTTTGGATTTATTCTGCAACAGCAGCAGCTTTATAGGTTTCTTCTGCATCTGCTTTATACTTTTTGATTAGTTACTTTACCCTTGTTGCAAGTGTACTAATGTCAAGGGTTAACAACAGGATAGAGCCACTGGATCGGTAGTTACTTTACCACTCGGCGGAAGTAGCAGAATCGATGGTTGAATAAGAATCTTGATCGTGAAGGACATGCAAATAGATAACATCTCGTCCGTGATTAGTTATGCTGAATAGCAAAGTTACGAGTGGTGCCTGTCATACACCACGGTTATACAATTTTTATTTTCCCTTAAAACGTTTTTATCGACTTCGATCATTGTAAGTACCCACAGTTACTGATATGGATCCACTGACTCTATTGCATGTGTTTATTTGAGTTTAAAATATGAGTATGAGGGTGACAAGTGTTTTAAAATAACGTTTAAGGTCACATTATTTCGTTAAAATCTAAACATTAAGTAAGCTGTTAGCCTAGTTCATCATCCCTTATGATTGTAAGTAGCCACAGTTACTGATATGGATCCACTGAGTCTATTGCATGTGTTTATTTGAGTTTAAAATATGATTGGTCTGAAAATTGTTCATTCTCACACAGTTATGTTCATCGCAATTCCTCGCAAATAGTCCATGGGTTGTCTATTAGCGAAGTTGGCTACAACATTGCTAATTCTCGCGTTTACTGCAGCATAAACTCTGTGCGGATTTGCAGGAGCTCGACCCTGTTGCAGGTGTACAAATTTAACCCTACTGAGATCTTCTTCTTTCATGATTACCGTCAGGAATTTCCAAAAGTTAACATGATGGCCACCTATATTTGTGTTGAATACTGCATGTGTTTATTTGAGTTTAAAATATGATCGTGAGGGTGACAATTGCCTTAATATAAGGTTAACGGTAACATATTTTCCTTAAAATCTAAACGTTAAGTAAGCTTGTAGCCTAGTTCTTCATGCCTTATCATAGTAAGTACCCACAGTTACTAATATGGATCCACTGAGTCTACTGCATGTGTTTATTTGAGTTTAAAATATGATCGTGAGGGTGACAAGTGCCTTAATATAACGTTCACGGTAACATTTTTGTCACTTGCAAAACGTTTTGAAAGAAATGATGGGTTTCAGCACGAGTATGTGAACTTCATGAACAAAGTTATTAGCGAGGAGTATGCTCGCAAAGTGCCTTTACCTGAAACCAAAGAAAAAGAAGGCAATATATGGTACTTGTCACAACACGGCATTTACCACCCAGGGAAAAAGAAACTGCGTGTTGGAGGTCGTTTGGTTAAATCAAGCATGCCTAAAGAAAGCAAACATCCGGTCATACTACCCAAAATGCAGGAAAACCTTAATGACTGTAATGATAGCTAAGGGGATGAGGGGACCATGTTTTCACTGATAAAATCTTGGATACCCTCACAGTGGGCCCAGAGGTGGAAATAGGGGGAAAACTTACCATCTCAATTTAGATTAAACTTAACAAATTCTAAAACTACATTAATTGCCTGAACAAACCCCAAAAAATCAGGTCTTCAGCATGTCAAGAAAAATTTTTATGATCATTTGAATAATAGAAAATTTATGTGTTTGTCATTCTCCTTTTGAAAATGAGTCTAGTTAGCAATCATAGAAAGCGAAAGTATCAAACTAAATATCAAGTGACTTTCTATGTATCTTTAACCAGTGAGAAGCTTTAGAGTTTAGAAGAAAACCAATCAGAAGTTAGAAAACTATAACCATATAATAAAAGCCTGACCATATAAGGAAATCATTAGCAAATAAGAAACCCTTATCGCTTTTGATACAAACTAGCTTTAGGAACTTTATCATTTGAATCTGGATGGAGCACTAGGTTTTGTTGTCATAGCATGTTGAAGTTTCTCCATCGATCGTGACAAAAATGTTGACTTAGGGAACCAAATTTGTATTTTATAATTTTCTTAGGTTTGCATCTTCCACAAAACTTAGATATTTATGGCAGTGTTTCCAAAGGATATATTTAACGTATATGAGAAGAGAGAAAGATCTTATTTACTTTGGTTTTGTTGCAATAACATGTTGACGTTTCTCCGTCGATCGTGACAAAAATGTTGACTTAGGGAACCAAACAAGCTAGCATTGGCCAGTGCATTGTGGTTGCAGCACGCCCAAGATCTGTGATTGCACCATTATTATTTGGTCTTGGGGTAGAACTTGACCAAATATTTGGTTCCGAGTGGCTGTTGACGGAGTTAGGGAGACTTGGCTTTAGCATCAGTGTCGATGAAGTCACTCGATACAGACAGAACATCACCAGATCTGACGATGCGGAGAAGTACCTGAGTGCAAGTATTCCTGGATCTTTTGCACAATGGAGCTGTGATAATTATTAGTTAGGTGTTGCATACAACAATTATTAGAAATGTGCAATCTATGGAGTATAATGGTGGTTAGAAGAGAAATTTATTCACAAGTTGGAAATTAGAAATGGCAATGATTAAATATCTTTCCGCTCGTCTCTTTTCAAGATACAAAAGTGAACGCATTGACAATAGTGCTTCTTATTGGCTTTCTGAATGGGACCGATGCAACCAATGGAAAACCCAAGGCTGGTACACAGTTGGGCACGGTTTCATTTCGCATGAGTGCATACAAAGAGTAATATATACATATAAAAGAAACGATATAATGTGTAATTTTACAAGTCTGTCTTTCCTAGAAACATTCCAATGACTTTCATGGTATCTACGGTTAACGTCTAGTAATATAATGTAAAAGGCATCATAAAATAAGGAAGATGTCAGTTACATGACGATAATCTTCACGTGGACAATGAAATGACTTTATTATGCTTGGTTGGTGCTTAATTCATCATAAAATGCACGCTTGTGTCAAAAATAACATATATAAGGTGCAATTATAATAACCTACCCTTTGTGTTTCTCCAGGTATCTTTTGAAGACTTTTGTTTGTCTTCCCACTGATACCAATCTTCCAATCCGGGAAGCAAAGTGGTGAAACCCTTTTACCTGTCCCTCGACCGGAACCTTCAATTGGTCCTTTATGTCCAAGGACCTCTCTAAATTTTTTCTCGGAAATAAACTCCATGATTGCTTTAAAAAAACTTCACAGAAAAAAACAGTAAGTAATAATATTCTTGTTTTACTGTTTTGTGAACACATATGCACTTATTCACGAAGTAAGTTCCACTTTCAATTCAGTTAAACAAAAATTTGAATGCTGTTCGTTTCAACGAGAGCTGATTCCATTGCTAAACTATTCCTTCCGGAACGGTTTTTGAGCACACGCAGAATTAGTAGTCTAGTTAAACCTGCAGGTGATTGAGAAATAGTTTGCCTTTGATTAAAAAACAAATCGATGAGCTATAAATTGCGGAGTAAGTAAGGTATACAGTGTGTTCACTACTGCACAATGCAAGAACCTGTTACTATGGATGTAATGTGTTTTCATATTTTAACGTATATCCCCAACAGTTCATGAGTATTTTCAGTAAAATTAACCCATTTCCCTGATGAGGTTTGGTTGATATCTCACCAATTTTCGATGTCTACACTATTAATAAACTTACACGCAATTTTAGAATGAAAATCGTTTAAAAACAGACTACTACAGTCTATCAATAATCTGGTTTTCTCCAGCCACCCAGATGTTTCCAGCTCACTGGCAGTGATTTTAGAGCATTTGAAGCAGTTTATAGGTCTTTGAAGATAGTGACCCTAAGATGAGATTTTGTCCAAGGTGCACGCCTTGGGCAATTTGTCAAAAATTGATGAAATTTTGACAAGCACTAAAACTACTTCCAACATGCTTAGCAAGTCCTGTTAACATGTTTGCAGCTCACTGCCAGTGTTTTTAGAGCATTTGAAGCAGTTTATAGGTCTCTAAAGATAGTGACCCTAAGTTCGAGCGTGGTGAAAAACTAGAAAATACAAGAAAAGACAAACCCTTAGTAGTTACTTACAAACTAAGTCAATGATACAAATGAGCATCAAAGATGTAGCGTAGCAACGTGAACTTATATAAAAAGGTCAAAAGTCAAATATCAAAATATCGAGGAATCCATGATTCTATGTGAAAACTTAACCATATAGCAACGTACTTAAGCTAGAAATAGAATACTATAGCAAACTTGTAAAGACCAAACATATCCTACTGACTTGCTCGGTTCACAAATTTGTGATAGATGCATTTACAAGGGAACTTTGTCACTTCAAAATTGGTAAAGAAATGTTTTACTTTAACCATGAAGTCGTACCAAATTCATCAGTTGACACTTTAAGACGGAGTTCACTCAACCATTTTTAGAGGAAATGGAAAGAAGAACGCTGTTATCAAATTCGTTTGAGTAGAATATGTTAATCGAACGGTCTTCGAAGAATCCTCCACCGCATAGCTTCTGCCATGACAGCCAAAAAAACTCTGGCTTACTTTTGGTTCACAACTTGGCAGCACTAAAGCAAAGCTATTAAAAGGCTGTTTTATCAAGGGGGCGTCATTTAAATTTATTTCTGCATTTCATTAAGGAACGATGTTCCTTAAGATTTTCGATTTTCTAAAAGAAATGGGCAAATTTTCTTAATTTTTAGGAATTATTCCTTTCCAGTTCAGCCAATTTGTGGAAAAAGAAGAATTGGCAAAAGTACCTATTTTTTAATGTTCCTTACTTCAGCTTTCTCTTGTGGTTCCTTGAGATCATAAAGTAAATTTCGTAGAAAATTAACTTCCTGACAAGCAGAACCAAGAGCAACGTATTCAGCTTCGGCTGAAGATTGAGCAACAATGGACTGTTTCTTACTACGCCAAGTAATGGCTCCTCCTTGTTTAATAAAAACATATCCAGTAATCGATTTGGCATCTGTACGATCTGTTGCCCAATCGGCATCACAATACCCAAGAAGTTGAGTATCTGAATTAGCTGAGTAAATCAGCCCAGTTTCACAGTGCTTCTTTCATCGATGAAATTGGTGTAGTTACGTGTGTGACAAAATGGTTACGTGTGTGACACAGTGCACATTTCTTCATCTAAAAAGCTTTTCTTGTCCATAACTAGACTCCAAACTTCAGGATATCAAATACTGGTTGAAAGCAAATGGTCCTGAATACACCTTACATCTTTCTTTATCCTCCTGGTAAGTCACAATATGAATTACTGAGATACAAGGAATGTATATACAAGGAAAAACCTCTTATAAACAAATTCTCGTCGCCTGTAAAGAAGGAATCACGGAGCGTAAAGGCTTGAACAACCCAATAATTTTGTGTCTCCTTTGTGTTGTTATAATGCCAGTCGGTGAAAGCTTCTGCGTCAGTCATCCCCTCCCCCTGCCGGTGTCTCTCCACAAAAAGAAATTCTTTCTCTCTCCGTGGGTCCTTTTGTTTTAAAATATTTTGACCATGATCGCATTTCATAATAATCTCCGAGTGTAAGGAAATCCCAACTCTTCATTAACTTTAACTTCACATTCAAAACCAAATCCCCACTGGCTCAGTCGATAAAGCAGATGACCAAGAAGCTACAAGTTGTTCTTCGAATCCACGTCTTTCCACTTTTGACAACTCTTTCCTGACGTCACCATCAACTTACAGACTAACATTCTAAGGACACCTTGAACTCTATCCACTCACAAGTCACATGATCGAGTCTGCAAGGTAACCAAATAAAATCGTCCATCATGTCATTTACTTTTCTCAATCTACTTAATCGTTGATAAAGACTGACTTTATTCAAGACCAAGAAGAAAGAAGATGAGCAAGAGAGACATTAGACGTCAGTACTACGTTGAAAGCCGTCAATCATCAATAACTCAGGAAATGCCTACGTTTACGAAACCTTGTTACTCATGATTCATCACCATAGTTTTTACTTGATCGCTGTAATTTTCTGCCTTTTCCCTCGTCTAATCGTTGTGCATCATTCGTAAACTACGAAGTTCTCAAAAAAGCTAGTAGTTTCAAAAAATAGACAAAGGCATAGCGTGAAAAATCGTCAATAAATGTTAGCACATATTTATTGCCTCCCATCGAACCAGTGTTCATGGGTCCACACACATCGCTGTGTATTATATCTAGAACTTGTAAGCTTTTACGCTCAGACGAGCTTGGAAAAGATTTACGATGCATCTTTCCAAGTGTACATGCTTCACAGAAGTGATCGGTTTCTGAATTCGTGTTACATTCAAATCCAGTTACGATATCATTATTAGCCAATGGGAGCTACCAGTTACTTATGTCAAGATGGCCGGTCACTTCTTATTGGTTCAAAAGCAAAGATTATCTCTAAGCGTCATAAGGATCTCACCATTCCCAAACTCGAATTGAGTGCTATGTTGTTAGCTGCGCAGTACACTTCACAGATCCATTCCAGCCTTGTGAAAGATTTCCCCTCCATTTCCCTCCATTTTTGGTCGGACTCAGAAATCGCCCTGTATTGGTTGTCATCTAACAAAGCCTTAAAGCCCTATGAATCTGGGAGGCCCAAGAGTACAGTAATTTTCAAAGGCACAGTATTACGATATACAGGTGAAGCACCAATCAAAAGTGGAGGTTGGCTAAAAGATACCTAAAAGTATCACCTTTTCAATTACACACAATATTAACATAATATTTTGTAACTTCTGAGATTTAAGATTTTATGGCCTCTTCTTTCCTCTTTCCCAGGGAAAACATTGCTTGGAGAAAGGGAGGTGGGATGGGGCATAAACCACCAAATCGCCCCGATTTCCTTTGCAAAAAGATACTTGGTTGGAGGGCTCAAAACTGGCTTATAGAGATGTTATTTTGTTTATATATTGCTAGTCGAAAGGATACACAAAAATAACAATTGTAAAGGAAGAACTTGGGATAGGAAAAAACGCCACGATTGACTTCAACAATTATTTACGAGAGGTATGCGCATCGGACCTTCTTGCTAATCCGATTACTATTGGTGGTCCAAATACGACTGTGGAAGTAGATGAATCGCTTTTTTCCAGGTCCTTTAGGTCTCACAACAGAATTATCTTAAATAAGCGTGTGAGCGTGTGTATGAGTGCGAGAGTGCGTGAGTGTGTAGTGGAGTGGTCATATAACTCCCTTCAATATCTTGAATTAACATGCTTTCATCCAAGGCGGACTGATGAGAAAATGGCAATAAATTAGATAAAACAAGACTCTGAGAGCAACCAGTGTCACGAAGGATCAAAATTTCCTGTTCACAGGCTGAATTGTCAGCTAGGCGTATACTGCCTTTGCAAAGTTATCCGTTACATTTTATCACGTTTAGTTCTTCGTTTTGTAAATGCACAGGAAGTGGATGTAAAAGCAAAATTTAAATTTAAAAACTTGGCTTCATGGCAGAAGCTATGCGGTGGAGGGTTCTTCGAAGACCGTTCGATCAACATATTCTACTCAAACGAACGTGACAACACAGTTCTCTTTCGATTTCCTGTAAAAATGGTTTAGTGAACTCCGTCTTTAAATGTCAACTGATGAATTTGGTGTGACTTCATCTTTCCATCCATCTTCTATCCATCTTTCTATTCATCTTTCCATCCATCTTTCTATCCATCTTTCTATTCATCTTTCCATCCATCTTTCTATCCATCTTTCTATTCATCTTTCTATCCATCTTTCTATCCATCTTTCTATTCATCTTTCTATCCATCTTTCCATCCATCTTTCTATTCATCTTTCCATCCATCTTCTATCCATCTTTCTATTCATCTTTCCATCCATCTTTCTATCCATCTTTCTATTCATCTTTCTCTTTGACACTGTCGGTGAATCTGCACTAGACGTCCTAACTGCAGAGCCTGAAGAAGATGATTCTTCAAAGAACTATCTTTAGAGACCTCACTGTACTCGATCAGTGTGGAAATACCTTTTCGTACTTGCGCCAACGTTTTGCACCCGCTGTCTCCCTTTTGACAGATGACGCACTTGGCCTCGTCCATTTCCATCTAAATTATCCCAGCTCAGCACTATAAAGGAAGGAGAGAGTTTGTACATCTTCATGAAATTTTCAAAACTCCAGAACTTTCAAGGGCTTTTTAGAACACGTTTCAAATTCCAGGACTTATTAAACACTTTCTAGGACATTTTTCAAATTCCAGGACTTTCAAGGACTTTCTAAAACACTTCAAATTCCAGGATTTTCAAGAACTTTTCAAGACACTTTCAAATAAAAGGACTTTATAGGGCATTTTCAAAACTCCAGAACTTTCAAGGGCTTTTTAGAACACGTTTCAAATTCCAGGACTTATTAAAGACTTTCCCAGCCCAATTGGGCTTCTTTCTGTTCACATGTGCGGGTATTTTTTCTCCTGGGCGGGTGTGCGGTTTTTGGGCTGTTTGGTACAAATTTACTGTCAGATATCTTTTCAATAAAATAATTATTTAGACTTTAATGTTTATAAAATTCCTCAAAATTAAAGTTCGCAAAAATGAAGCTTGAATTCGAAAATCACTTTTTTTAAGTTTGCAGGCTCCTTTCGCAGTGCTGTATTGTGCTCCGGGTGTTTTCCGTTTTCACTGAACTTGCCAACAGCATCTACAACACAGGCGAGATCCCAACTGATCTGAGTAAATCCATATTTATCACTTTACCGAAGAAACCCGGGGCTACAGAGTGTGAACTTCACCGCATCATAAGCCTAATGAGCCACGTGACAAAACTGATACTGCGTATACTAATGCAGAGAATGAGGAGAGTCATACAGCCAGAACTTGCAGATGAACAGTATGGCTTCAGAAGAGACTCTGGTACTCGCAATGCTATCTTCGCTTTCAAGGTAGAACTCTTACAGCAGAATTGTGTAAGTCAGCATTATTAGCATATCTGACTTCATCTCGGAATACACCACATCGTGCAACAGGTGTTACGCCAGCTTCATTATTATTTGGGCGTAAGATTCGTTCAGCTACATCTCTTGATTTTGTGGCATATATAGATAACGACAAGGTTCAAGAGCATGTACGCAGGTACCAGTCTAAGTACCATCGTAATTGTGCTGTGAAGGTATTACATCCAGGTGACTTAGTTAGCTCTTACCCCCGAAAACTAAAACTTTTGAAATAGGAAAAGAGCCTTTAATCACATTCTTTAACATTTGCAATCGTAGAATAGTCTAATATCTTCATTTTTTCAACGTACGTAGCTATTACCCTCGAAAACAAAACTTTTGAAATAGGAAAAGAGCCTTTAATCACATTCTTTACCATGTGCAATCATAAAATAGTCTAATATCTTAATTTTTCAACATACGTAGCTATTACCCTCGAAAACTAAAACTTTTGAAATTTGGCACTGAAGGGGTCACGAATGAATGAGTAACTTTCTTCTGACGCTGCTTATTAAACACACCACAAGTAGCACATGACTTAATATATTCTAATGCGTCAGCTTCTACCCCAGGCCAATAAAAACGATGCAAAATCAAATCACTTGTCCGACGAGCACCAAAGTGAGAAAATGTGGAGTGGAAGTACTCAATAATGGCCTTCCTGTGCTCAAATGGAACACAGACTTGACGCACGTGCTGTTGCTGCAAGGTACGTTGAGGCAGAGGTTTTTTACGGCCGAATGCCCTTTCTGACACCAACGCCCTGTTCGTGGGCGGCACTAGACGATTGCCTTTCTAGGCTTACGGCCTCGTCTGACCGGGTATTTTTATTGAGACACCATCTCTAGGAGAGTTTCCAGCCATGGATAAGGAGCCCCTCCTGCCCTTTGGTTTGCAATCAGAGTTTTCCTTCTCCTAGGATGGCTACCTGCCATAGCTAACGAGTCCATCCTACCCGGAGCTGACAGGTTTTTCAACATTTTTTGACATATGCTTCTCCTTACTTTTACTCGAAAAATCTTTTCCATATTTATTTTTTCATAATTTTTTAAAATAACCCTAGAAAATTCTGCGCCCCCTTCACGGAAATTCTCTTCCCCCATGACAAATTCCTCCATGGAAAGATCCCCCACGTAATATTTTTGAATACTTTTGAAATAGGAAAAGAGCCTTTAATCACATTATTTACCATTTGCAATCATAAAATAGTCTAATATCTTCATTTATAATTTTTTTGTCAAAATACCAAATACCAAAAACATATCCAGAAATAGGGCATGGAGCTATACCTGAGTTTACTCTAAATCTAAAGGGTAATGTTTTCTTGTACATTGCCAAAGCAAACACACACAAAAGCTATATCTGAGTTTGCTCTAAATCTAAAAGTGATGTTTTCCTGTACATTGCCAAAGCACACACACACAAAATTTTCTTGTCAAAGGTGAAGTATTTGAAAAACAAGTACATTAAAAGTATCTTAAAAACAAGCACTACTGCATGGCAAGCAACATCTCTCTTGCCGTAGCAGAAACAAACGTGGCATTTGCTAACTATTTTCATTACAAAAAGTCACGAAATCGATAGTGCCAAGAAATATTGAAAGCATTTGAATTGATCTAGGTGCCTCTTCCTCACCCCCGAGCTAACGAGTTAATCTAAAATACTACGTGGAAGGCCAGAATTTAAATAAAGGAATGAGCTCGGTGGAAGGATGAAAATGAGTACCCGGGGGAATTATTGTATAGTATCTCTTCACAACTTATGCCTAAATAGTTGCAAGTGAAGATATGTATCTTGGTTAAGATTGCATGGCAATTTCTTATGAGGGGTACCTTTCTTCAATGGTTGTAGGCATCTGGCTCTTTTTGGTCTTCAAGATA
The DNA here is from genome assembly GCA_010016025.2 of Alatinidae sp. Z8VKAUB7J3. NCBI lineage: Eukaryota > Metazoa > Cnidaria > Cubozoa > Carybdeida > Alatinidae > Alatinidae sp. Z8VKAUB7J3. The sequence goes on along the minus strand of JAAAKM020721499.1, from coordinate 179,762,945 downwards.
GCTGATGTTTATAGGCCTATCTTAGTGTAGTCCTTCTTTCTTTGCTTTCGATACAATAGCTGATGTTAATAGGCATGCCTTATTTACATCTTGATTTGTTTTCACTTTTTCCGTATAATAAGTTAGATCACATATTTAAAAGCAAATTAAATCTCAAAATCAAAATCAGAACACTAAATGCTTTCGTGGCGAGCATCTTCCTATACAATTGCAAACTATGGACACTAACAAAGAAACTAGAAAACAAAGTGGATGTGTTCCAAAGAACCCTCTTGCGAAGACTACTGGGAATTAAGTGGCCAGATACCATCACCAACATAGACCTATACAAACTCACAAAATGTGCAAAGTGGAGCACCCAAATAAGAAACTAATTGCAAGTACATTGATACACATACGATCATACTTTCAACAGTCATCACATAGAATAGGCGCAGCATACTAAAATCACTCCACTGTCATACGGATAGAATACTTGAAAGACCATTGACACTTACTTCCGGCTTGTACATTTGCCTTTACCAATATCCTCTTTCTGGTGTGCAGCTGCTCAATCCTCCATGATACATTTTTAAAGATTCAATCATATTCCTACCTTGCATCTTTTCCGAGCAAATGTAAATACAATGACGACCGGGACACAGGGAGTATAAATGACGACCAGGACATAAGTAAAAAAAAAAAACTAAAAAAACTAAAAAATGGTAAAAACTACAAAAAAACTAAAAACTAATAAAAAAACTAAAAAATCTAAAAATCTAAATAAACTAAAAAAGAAAAAAAAGAAAAAAGGAAAAAAATAAAGAGAAAAACAAAACTAAAAAACGAATGTATATACAGACCGGGACACCGGGATACAAACGACGACCGGGACACAGGGATCCTGAAGATAAACCATGCTAGGAAGCATCCCATGCTATTATTTCACAGTAATCACCTTAGACTGCCCAACATCGAGCTGATTTGAAGGGTGACTGTGCACAATGAGGCAGACACTCTACTCTTATTGAGACATTCTATAGACTATGAATGTAAGCTACTTGAATCGTCTCTACGAATTGTCCTGAAGATAAACCATGCTAGGAAGCATCCCATGCTATTATTTCACAGTAATCACCTTAGACTGCCCAACATCGAGCTGTCTCCAAGGGGTCCCTGGTTCATATCCCCCCAAATGTTGTCCAGGGCGCCCGTGGACGGATGCGGGTGCTGGTCGTTGGCATCCCGGACATTGCCGATGACGACTACTTAGAGGTCGCGGAACCATGACATCGGCGCCGGCGCGTCGTCCTAGCTCGCCGCTCGGTTGGGGCGCATCGATGCGCCTCAGCACATCCCCATCGCGGACCGGGTGACACGTTCGGACGCGTCAGGCAGCGAGCCGCCGGATGTCTCGTTATCTAGGGAGAAGTGTTACATTTACGCCCTTTAGTTATCTCATATGTCCGCTCCTACCCGTTTACATTCAATACGTGATCAGAAAAGGATCGGGGTATGAATCCAGACCAATCGGAGATAGAACTCTGAGTTCATGTGTACAAGCCCAACCTAATCAAATGCCGCTCATTTTGCTCTCAACGCCACAACATTCCAACCTATGCATGCCTATTTCAGCCAAACTTAGGAATGTATGAAAACCTTGGCTGGCGTTGTTACACCATTGCTATATGGACTATCTTAACCGTATGCGCCATCTCAATCTAATTGAGATCAAGAGTTCCGATGTACGGATAAAAGGGAACGAGATGGTTTAGGCCTTAGGATTGTTAATCCTAAGGCACCATACACTGGATACACCCCCTGGCATGTACAAAACACTCTGCACTAGCCCTGGGGGTGCTTACACCATTATATATGGACTATACCTTAACCGTATGAGCCATCTCGATCTATTGAGTTCAAGAGTTCCCTTTCCCCTTGATGTTCTCCTCGATGTGGCTCTCGATGCGCGGGATCGAGGTCGGCGACAGCGTCCCGCCCGAGACCAGCACGGCGAGCGGGGGCACGCTCTTGTTGTCGAAGTAGGAGTGGTTCACCTCCTCCATCGAGCGCGAGCCGAGGACGCTCAGCCAGCAGCGCAACGAGGAGCTCCCGAAGCGCACGGAGCGCTACCCCGAGCTGCTCGACTTCTACAACTCCTACGACGAGCTCGACGTCACCGACGCCGTAGTGGGTTGGCACTTCCAGCAGCCGCACCTTTTGGCTGGCGAGCTTGGCGGTCACCTCCGGCTCAAAGCCAAACCGGCACTCTTGAAGTGAAATCGAGCGTAGCAGGTCTCCTTCAAACGCTTTGTGGCACGTTTCCATGTCGGTCAGTCGAAGACCGGTCAGCGTGTTGCGCAGGCGCTCCCAGAGATCCGGGCCTTCCTCCATCACCTCGTTCCAGAAGGGCACGTCAAAGAGCCTGCCGGTGCCGAAGTCGATTCATGGCCACCATGGGTTGCATACGTTGTCGTCGCATTGACGTTTACCTCTCAGTTAACTTTATCAACATTGGTGTAGATAGTGAGGGAAATAATACTCTTACCTACATGACTGTCAATTAATTTCGAGTGGACATAAGAAATAATTCGCCCTCTTCGAAAAACACTCAATCTGGGGATAAACATTGCCGGTCAGAAAAAGAAGAACCGCAGAAGCTGATTTATTTCTCTCGGAAGCATCCTATCCTAAGCCTATTATGGTAATCCGTTTCGCCCCCGCAAAGGCCATCTCCACGCGGTAGAAGTTCTCCGGCTTCCACTTCTCCTGCCGCAGGGAAGGCAGGTAGCGGAGACGGTGCTTCCCCCTCTCGGCTCCTCCGGTCACGTAGCGATCCGGGCCGATCTTGTTGTAGGCGTTGAAGCGCTGGGAGGGATACTTCTTCCAGTCCTCGCGTCCCTCGGCCTCGTACTTGCGTCGCTTGGCTTCGCGTCGCTCACGGAGCTTCTGAATCTCCCTCGGGCAAGATTGAGCTGGCCTCGTCCCAGGCCGAAGCGGACAGCCATCCCCGGGTTCCGCAACCCTGGGCTGATCCGCGCCCGGATGGCGGTCGGCTGCGTCTCTTGTCGCCGGCCAGCAAGTGGCAGATGAACGACAGCTATGGCAACGAGCCGCGTGTTCGCGATCAATTGGGCGGCCCCGAGGCCACCGTCAATCCTGCCGACGCCGCGGTGCTCGGACTGGTGGCCGGCGGTCGGGTTGAGCTGGCGAACACAAGACCATAGTGCATAAATTTGAGAGAGGTTCGATTATGAATGACAGGATTTCTCAACTCTACTCTTTCTTTGACGGTCACAACGTACAGTTTTTGATTAACTGGATCCCTTCTAGCTTGAATTTTGATGCTGACACTATTTCTTGTATCAAGTTGGACCACGACGTTGATTCGAAACTCCATCCTGAGCATGTTAAAACTTTCATGCAAGTTTTGCGTAACAAGAGACTGCCTTTGCTGGACATTGATTGTTTTGGAGGCATTTGACCGTTGTCTCATCGGCAGCCCGAGCCTGCGTTTGGATGATGAGACTTCTTTCGCCTCGGAATCAGCATATGCCCAAAAACACGATGATCTGGCAAAGACCGTGTACATCTCAGTGGGTGGCGAAGAAGGCTTTGGGACCATACCCAGGGCTTATCGCATGTATGAACAACTGCAGGCACGCAGCTACCCGAGCTTGAACATCCAATTGGAAGTAATTCCGGGTGAAACCCATATGACAAGCATCGGAAGGTACCTCAGGCGACGCGCCCCACGCCCAAGCGCGACCTGTGGCCGAAGAAGAAGCGTCGCAGCTCGAAGGAGTAGCTGGTCGCCAAGGCCACCGAGATCAACATGAAGGTCTCGGTCAAGGCGCGCGGGCCCGGCGAGCTGGGCGTCGGGGACAAGGTGCGCCACGCCGTCTATGGCGTGGGGGATGTCCGCGTCATGCGAGAGGGCTGCATCAAAGTCAAGGCCAGCTTCCACGACCGCGTCTACAAGGTCGAACAGACGTTCCGAACGCGACAGGTAACTTGTCCTGGTTTCCAGCTCGGCCGTGCCCGCACTGGCACGGCGCCATTCGCCCATGAGGGTTTCGTTGACATCACGACAGACGACATCGACCTGCACCCCGCCGATAGACCGGGCGGACAGGCTGAGGTCGCGGACGCCGTAGTTCGGGTTGCGTGCATTGGCCATGTTGGACGACACCAGTTCGGGCGCCAGCGACGACGCCCGAAGGCCCGACAACGCGTTTGATATTATTTATGCTTTGCTCTATCATTTGAAACTAGATTAATTATTCATCCCATTTTTTTTATCGTCCTTTATTGAGATCTCTCCTAAAAAAAAAAAACAACTAATATTGCAGTTTTAAAATAAATAAGAAATTTTTCTATCCATTTTTATGATTTCTAAATACAAGCATTTATATAACTGGTAATTTGATTTTACTTAAATTTGGATACTTATTGCGGGAAAAAAATTATCCGAAAATTTAACAATGAAATTCTTTGCCAGGTGTTGAATACCATCAGTTTATTGGCTCATTTAAAACTTTTTATCATATCTACGTGCTTTTGTCAATTCTATCATCTATAAGTGCCGTATAACACTAAAAACTGCACTTTTGATGCCATATCTCAAGTAGAAAAGCTGGGGCCAGTTGGCTATGACAACTTTTTAGAGATTTGTTTAATGGCTCATTTTAAGGTAATTACTCATATATGCGTCGTTTTGGCAAATCTATCATCCATAAATGCCAAACGACACTTTTTATTTGTTTTTTTAAGCAACCTGAACACAAAATTATCTGCCAAATTTCCCTTTTCCATCGAACGATAGGATGAAAAACGCTATCCGAACAAATCTAGTGGAATAAACTCAAATGTTAAATACTAAATAATTGCTGTAATAAAAAAAAATACGCACCAAGCTCAACTTGCTTACTTTGAAGTGTTAAAGAAAGTCTGTAAAAGGACAATTATTTATCCTGTTTGAACCGTTCGAAGGTACTAGCACTAAAATTATCTGAAATATTTACAAATAACAACTGAAGTTTGAACCAAAACAAGTAAAATAGAGAAACAGTATTGCTCATTTATAGAAGACAGAATCCAAGACTTTCAACACTAGAACTAGACCCAAAGAACTCTCCCTACGCTCTACCTAAACCTGGTCCTGTCAAAAACCGTCTTGACAGGAACCAATGAGAAGCGTGACCCCAAACGATGACAGCAACGACAACAATAATAAACACAACAGTAGGCCAGGCCTTAATGAACAGAGAAACTCGAAAAGAGCGTATATAATCAAACGCCGGTCATATGCGAGATAGTAGTGATCACAGTGGTAGTAAGCGATCAAGGGCCGAGCATAGCCACTGCGGTGATCGTAAGAGATCAACTGCCAAGCGGTTATAATTATACGGGTTTTGTTACGAGTCAGGGAACCTATAGTAATGGAACGGGCGTATGGACGGTCGGCACGCTGACTGCCGGTCAAAGCGAGACCTTGACCTTGACGGCGACGGTGAACGCTACGGGCGAAACTAAATGCCCTTATTAACTACAAATCGATTATCCTCATTCTAAAAAAAAATAGAATTTATTAAAATAAAATAGAGAATAAACAAATAATATAAAATTTTAATAAAATAGATTTTCAATTTGGAAAAGGAAAAATAACTATTGACTTTAACGTCTAGTGACGAAACAATTTTAAAGATAAACTAAATGCCCTTATTAACTACAAATCGATTATCCTCATTCTAAAAAAAAATAGAATTTATTAAAATAAAATAGAGTGCGCCGCATTTTTGGTATCAGAGCCGCACAAACCATCCAAATTAGACCAGTACAAACCGAGATTCGCTGAAGATCTTTGCAGCGCCTTAACATGATCGCTTGGTTTGGGACCCTTGTTTACCGGTTTGGGTGCGGGTTTCGTAACCGTTAGGGTGAAAACGATTAAGAGTTCAGTCTTACGTGCGTCCGTGTTTTTTACCGTGAATTTACCAGTCGGCGTTTGGTCATTAACGGCTGCGCTGAAGTTGGCACTGTCGCCCTCAAATCCGCTCCCCACAAAGACATCCTCTCTCTTCCTCTCGCAGCATCGCTCCAGGACGGCCAAAGCCTATACGTAAAAATCCATGCGCTGTTCAGTCTGTACAACGACCTCTACTTCGAGGCAAGTCATCCACTCACTTGCATGCAGAGACATATCGCGAGAGAGAGTGAAAGAGAGGGCGCGGAGTTCTGATTTCGATGCTAGACCTTGTCTTTCAGGGCTAACTAGGAGCGATTTCCGTGCGCTGGACCGGAATATCGAAGTAGCTTTTCCCCGTTGCTATATCGAGTCGATATTTGTTGCTCTACAACCACAACTCAAGACGTATTCAAGAGATGTTGTCACCGCCGTTGATCTGTGTGAAGAGACTGTCGTCGAAATTGATATTCCAGAATTGCTAATGGTAAGATTTTTTTTTATTATAGAAAAAAGAACTTTTCAAAAATATTTTGTATAGTTGAACATTGAAACATCCCTACTCTCTTCTTTAGGGGGATCTACTTACTACAATCGCTCGGTCTGAGGCAGGTGGTGACCACCCCTGGGCTCTTTTCAGCAGGGTCAAGCACAGGTGTATTGGAAACGCAGGGCGGTGCAAGAATGCTCGCCATGATCTGTTATGAAATCATCTTTCCCGGCGAAGTGCCGGAGATTTAAAATGCAAATGTCATACTCAATCTGACCAATGACGCCTGGTACGGCGATACGCCTGGGCCTTATCAGCATTTCAGGCAGTCGAGGGTCCGTGCGGTCGAGACCGGTCTTAAAATAGCTTCATTCTGTTTTCATTTTTCTGATTCTTTTTTCTAACTTCTGTTTATGTTTGTGTTTCTATGCTGCTCTTGTTCTGTTCTATTGTTATTTAAAAATTCAAAAGGAAATCAAATTCGAAACAGAAACTCTTGTCCCTAGGGGCTTAGCTCTATCATTTTCATTTGGGGGGGGCAAGAGGGATCAACATCGGGTGACTCAAAGGGTATGGATAATATTAAATTTTTATCCAAATTACTATCAGGCCAACTAGTGGTATCAATGATGATAATCAGCGTCTTTTGCTTCGTTTGGAGAAAGCACTGGCAAGCCAGTGGCACACGAAAGTTAAGTGGCATTTGCCGCTCATGGCTTAACCGTTCTACTCTTGGAAGGCCAATGCAACGCATGCTAGAATCATGGATTGGCCGGCGCCAAGTAAATGAAACCTATACCTTTGCAACAAAACCAAGATGACCAAGAAACTTTACATCGAGACCGTTGGCTGTCAGATGAACATGTTGGACACCTGCGAGCAGGACCTCGCCGGCCTCCTCGAGCGCAGCCTGGACCTGGTGCTGGAAGAGGCTCAGGGCGAGAGGGGGTTCCTGGTGACCTTCGAGAAGAAGGACGCGCTCAACCGTATCTACGAGCTGCTCGACCGCAACGACGTGTCCGCCCAGATATTCCAGTCCGACTTCTCGCCCGACATCTGGCGGTCGCGCCAGCGCGGCAGCAAGGGGCGCGCGAGCCGCCTCCAGGAGCTCCTCGAGACGAGCCGCGTCGTATTTGGGCGTCCAGCGGAGACGGTTTTGCGCGCGCGTCGGATCGGCGACCAGGTTTGGCGCATCGCCCGGGCGCGCGGGTCCATCGATGGTGCTGATCTCGTCGTCTGTGATTTCCTGGGCCAATTCAATCATTTCGCGCACCGAATAACCGCGACCCGTGTCGAGGTTATAACTCTGTGCACCACCGGGCCCATCCATAGTTTCCAGGGCGAGCACGTGAGCATCGGCGAGGTCGCTGACGGGAACGTAATCCCAACCTGAATTATGCCTACTGATCTATAAAAGAGGGTGTGATAACAGCGACGACTGGAGGGGGCGAGGAACAGTTAATTCATACAGAAGAGAAGGAATTTCGAAGGAGCCTACATAGGTTCAAGGAAAATCTGAAAATTCCATTACATGCTATTCCTTCGTACAATTTTCCTATTCCTTGGCCGAATACGTAACTGGAATTAACAAGGACAAATCTTAAAACATAAAAAGAGGTTCAATAATATTGTCGCCTTTGTCCTCCCTCTCTATAGAGTTCGTGCCGCTCGAGGAAAACCGCCCTATGGAATTTTACTCTCCCGTAAAGTAGCCCCCCACGCCAAGAAAATCCCTTTCAGATAATTCAATTATTGATGAGCCCCCCCCCCCCCTCCTTCACCGAAATTTTTTTGCAGATGATTCTGGGTGAACATTTTTCTTGGCACACTTTTTTTTGAAAAAGACTTTAATTTTTGATTGTTTTTAAAATCATGCCAGGAATCCTCTCCTCGATGCCAAAGTGACTCCTGTTTGGCCTGTTTTGCAATTTCGCGTGCCTGGCGCTCGATATAACCGGAGTACTTCGCCTGCACCTCTAGCTGCAGCTCTACCTGTTCACGCTGTTCGACGCTGACGAGAAGAGATGCATCGAACGCGCCGACTGCGGTCAGCCCGGACAGCGTTACGTAGTCGATCTCGGGTCGCTTGAGCAGATCGGCGGCCGTGCATTCGCGCTTCAGTGCCTTGCCGATCAGGATTTCGTCGTTCTCGGTCAGGTTATACTCTAGGTGATACAAACATTACCTATGTAACTAGGATCATCCATCTAGGTAGATATTATGTATCTGGGGTATATTATGCATGTTAGTAGGGCTGAACAAGGAAGTTTATAAGTCTTCCTTAGGTTGAAAAATTACTAGTAATATTATTCTAGTTAGTCACCTTATGTTCAAAAAGTGAAAGGTATCAGTCATAGTGGTGTTTATCTCTGTAGATGCACCTGCCAAGAGACGTTATTTTGCCATATACATGCAAACATATCTATTTGACGTTTGACTATAATTTCATATTTGTTAGTAACAATATTTATCTAATCAGATCATATCAAGTCAAATATTCCAAACAGAATAAAGATAATAACATACCTTCTGCATTGATTGAGCTTTGAAGAAAGACTAAGCAAGGGGACACAGCTGATTCCATTGCGTGGAATCAGTCAGAATCCCTAGAATCACTCAAAATCAAGAAAACTGTTAGAACCATTTGAAATTGATCAGGATTAATGTGGAATAATTTTTGTTCGTTTTAAGTTTCAACTTTACTCTTTACTTCCTTAAGAAAAACTATCTTTTAAATTAATTCATCGCGTTATTGATCCTAATAATTTTATCTAACCAGATGAAGTTAAATACTAAAGATAGACGCAAAAATAAAACATTATAAATCATAAATAGCGTCATCTTTATTCCACAAAACTTGTTTATTTATCAGCAGATTTTCAAGATTATGGTCAGGTGAGAATTATTGAAGAGAAAATTGGAGGGTTTGTTAAAATCATTTTGTAATTTTAGGAATTTTATTTTTATTAAAATAAAGTAGAAGATGCAATTAATAAGCCAGAATAATTAATAAATAATTAACTAATTAATAAAGTAAGAAAAAAATTCATATTAATTAAATAGTAATAATAAAAATAATTAATAATAATTAAATAATTTTATTAACACATTCAAAAAATACTAATTAATTAAAGAATTGAAAATAATTTTGTTAATAAATGAAAATTTTGCCCAAAAATTCTGTGTGAAGAATTTTCACGACCGTATGCAGTTCACCGGGGATCAGCCTGATGCGAAGCCACGCTGTGATTGGGAGTCCCAAAGCCTTCGGATTGATCGTTGCTGAATATCCTTCGATGACACCGGCTTCTTCGAGCCGCTTGATCCGCTCCGCGACACTGGGGGCCGACAGGCCGACCAGCCGCCCCAGCTCCGCATTGCTGGTGCGGGCATTTGCGATCAAGGCATCCAGAATCTTTCTGTCCACCCTGTCGAGATTGCCTCCGAAATTTAAACCGATTTATATTATATTACATAATCGAAGTAAATATTATATTACATAGTCGAAGTCGCGCTGTCTAAGTAAAGATACAGGATTACTTAGACAACGCTATTGCGCTGCCTACGATTTTGAGGATACATAATACGTTTTAAATACTTTTTGTTAAGTTTATGTATCCTAGGAATATAGAAACTTAAAAATAATTGAGTATGCCATTGGTACCATGGTTCCATTAATATTATACGGATTTCGTTTCGATCAGTCACCAGATGTTGGGTTTAAAAATAATATCCCAAATTCAACCAAACTTCCTCGATAATTTTATCCGTTTTTTACAAACAATATCAGACAGCGTCAATACCTCCCTTGGCAGGTATATTTTAAAATAATTCTCTCAATTTGGACACCCTCCCTTGGCCTAAACTTTTAAAAGCAAATTCATAGTCGGCGTTGGATCATAAAACACTTCGATGGACGGCTTTTTTCTAACGTAGCCAAGAGGCAGAGTTATAGTATAGAATTGATACAATGTCATAGAACTAGTTTTCAATGGCAGTGAAGGTAATTAAAATATTTTGGCTAATTTCGTGGCTCTGTGTAGATTTAAATGTCCAATTTTCCAACAGTCTTTCACGTAGCTCCATTACGAGGTTTCGCATGACCAGAAATATTGTTCGAAATTGAAGTGCAACATAGAATGAAGCTTTTCGTCAAGTAATCTGTTTTTAGCGTCTCAACCTTAGGACAATTGGACCGAATTGTGTCTCTTCGGAGGAGCTGCGGGACGGGGCCGAAGTGTTCAGTGGGTGGGTCGATTTGGGCCGCGCGGAGTGCACGACGGCTCAGGGCACGTACGATGTCGCTGCTGGGGCTCGGAGAGATGACGACGAACGGTTACACATTGCTCAGCGCGCCCAAGACGAGCATGGCTCTTGTTCACGTTCATCCCGGTGCAGAGGAGTTGGGAAGCGTCTACCAAGCTGATATTCCGATCCAAGCCTCGATGTCGTTGTTCATGGCAGCGCTCGTCCGCCGCCCGATGGTCGCCTGCACCTCGTCAATGTGGTCGCAGATCCGCTGCAGGCTGGCATCCGTGTAGGGAAGCGGCAGCAGGTCATTGTAGAAGTGGCTGTCGTGGGTGGACCAGGCCAGATGCTCAGAGAAGCTGGCGGGGTTCAGCCAGCCGACCAGATGCTTGAGCCGGGCGAGGTGATCGGAATCCAACGCCCCTTCGCCGCCGATCGAGAGGCCGACACCGTGCACCGACATGGCAAAGTGTTCGGCAACTAATAATTCATATGTCAATCAATTGATAATTTTATTTAGCAATTTCAAGGAATTTTTACTTTCATAGTTTTCTTTTCCATACTTTTGCAATTTTAGTTGCAGCAAGTTGAACATCTTCAAGTTGTTGAATTGTTGAACATCGTTTTCCATATGCTAAACTTCGAAACATTACATTTTGCTGTGGTGTCTTTTGATTACTATTCCATTTAATAATATTCATATAAATACCTAATCTTGCACGGATTCGACTTATTGAACAGAGACATGGACACCAGAAGCTGATGACAAACACCGATTGGCGGTATTTGAAAACAAGTGCTCCGAAAGCTCAGTGATATCACTTACCTTGACTGAGTATCAAAGGCAAAACTGCATTCCAACTTAGATTACCCTCATGCCATCATGCAGACCATCGTGCAAACTAGGTTACTAGGGACAAGATCCATTTCTCAACAATCATACGGGAGGTTCTCTAAGAGCTAAAATTCAATCATTTGTCAAAAAAAAATGTCAATATGCTGGAAGATGCCAGCACCGTTGTAAACACCACCTCTTTGGGCATGACCGGCAATCCGGAACTGCGGTTGCCACTGGATGGGTTGCAAAATGGCGCTTTGGTCACCGATCTGGTCTATGCGACGTTGCAAACCCGGCTGCTGCGCGAAGCCGAAGGCAATGTTGCCCTGAAGATTTCCGAGACCGGTGACAAGGACGCTTTCGATGTCGCCGGCCGGGGCGAACTGCAACTCGGGATCCTGATCGAGACCATCCAACGGAAGACCAAAAATGGTGATTGCGATAAAAGTGCGGCGGAACCATGATCCGTCACCACACTTGTGCCAAACTTGCCTTGGGCACCGGTCGTGATCACGTGTGCCGCGACGCGCACTACCAACTGCCGGTGTTGGCCATGGATGCCCAGGGTTCCTGCGGCGCGAGCGGATCGCCGTTCTGCAGCAGCTCAATCGAAATTCCATCCGGCGATCGGACAAACGCCATATTGCCGTCCCGCGGCGGTCGATTGATCAAACGCTTGCTAGGCTCCAAAATACACCACAACAAAGGCAACAGCAAACGCTTGCTAGGCTCCAAAATACACAACAACAAAGGCAACAGCAAACGCTTGCTAGGCTCCAAAATACACCACAACAAAAGCAACAGCAAACGCTTGCTAGGCTCCAAAATACACCACAACAAAGGCAACAACAAACGCTTGCTAGGCTCCAAAATACACCACAACAAAGGCAACAGCAAACGCTTGCTAGGCTCCAAAATACACAACAGCTTCATCGAACTCGCTCCACGTAGGCACGCGGTCAGGCCGCTACGTTGGGGACGCGAATTCGAACGGGGCGGGGGATCGTTTTGCCCCAGACGCGGAGCGGGCCGCCGGACGAGGGGTCAGTTCGTCGAGGGCGGCCCGAGAGGGAGGAGTCCTGGGGAGGTCTGAGGAGGTGTGGGAGGAGAGGAGGGTCTTGGGTTTGGGTCTCGACTCACTAATAAGCAACGCCTGTGCCATTCCCCAGAACGCCAGAAACGCATAGGACTTAGCTCCTAAATATGGGCTTCTTCTTTCTATGAACCGGGGCCAGTGGTCTTAAAAGTGTTAAAAATCTCCTTTGTTACACCTCCTACTCATTCTGGCGTTCCGCCAGAATGATTTTTCTCACACCAAATACTTTTTTTTTACAATGAGACAACTATCAGCCCAAAAAAAGTTAGCCAACAATATGGCACAAATTTAACTGACATGGAAAACAACCTAGTGGTCATTGGCATTAAAATATTATTTAGTTGGCTAAGTGTCTCCATATTGGCTCCTATAATCCCTTTTTCGACTTTCTTCTTAGGAAGACCTACTCTTGCTGTTTCTCTCACACGCACACTCTCACTTTCATTTGTCAACATACCCATTTGGACCTCCTCCCTAGGGAAATGAAATTCCGACGGTACATCAGAAGGGCACGAAGGAAATGTAGAGCAAATTCGCCAAATCATTTTTGGCGGTCAGATGCGCGACTACGAGAAACGATTTGCAGAAATGGAGGCACGATAAATTAAACAGCTTTTAGGGACTTGAATCTGTTAAAAACTGGGAGATGGAGGTGCTGAGGGTGAAATACTAGAAAGGACAGTAAAAAAGAGACAGGTACGTAAAGGAGCTGTCAGCAGTGGCTCTAATGAGCTTTTAGTAGTACCAGTAAATATCAGTTGAACCTGCACAATTACAATAATTTACTAATGAAAAAATAGCAATGAAATAAAATTAAATGTTTGGAAGGGACAGTTATTATCTTAGCATAAAATATTAGGAGATCGTGACTAGGTCTTTCGCGGTGTGCGGTCGCTGCCAGTCGTCTCCCGGGAACACGGCCATGAACGGGATCGAGTTGGCGCCCAGGGACATCCGCAGGCGCTTGATGGCACGCGTCTGCGGGGTGTCACCGGTCTCGTCGGCCTTCATGGCGACGATATTGCGCTCGTCGGGCAGGGCCACGATCGCCTCCGACTCGTAGACGACCTTCTCGTTCGGCTTGCAGGTCAGACACCAGTCAGCGGTCACGTCGAAAGGCTCGGGCCCTTCGGCGCCGGGGCCGAGGTGCACGCGACGCTGAGCAGGACGGAGACGAGGACGACGTTGCGCATGGGGTTTCGTACCGTGCGCCCACGGTCTCGGCAAGCACCCGCCGCGGCAGTCCGCTGGCATTGCGCGCGTGGCCGCAGTAATGTCCCGCGCGTGGAACAATACCGATTTCTTGTCGTGGGAGCCGGCGTCAGCGGCCTGGTGGCGGCAAAAACCTTCCGGAAGCAAGGCCATGAGGTCATGATATGGGTCATATTGTGGACTGTATATGTCATCTGTCTGTCTGTGATATGGGTCATATTGTGGACTGTATATGTCATCTGTCTGTCTGTGATATGTGTCATATTGTGGACTGTATATGTCATCTGTCTGTCTGTGATATGGGTCATATTGTGAACTGTATATGTCACCTGTCTGTCTGTGATATGGGTCATATTGTGGACTGTATATGTCATCTGTCTGTCTGTGATATGGGTCATATTGTGGACTGTATATGTCTACCAAGGCATCCCGAAGTGTGCTAACTGCGAGGATGCTCATTTTACTTTTAGTCTTAAGTGTCTTTTAGTCGTTTAGTCTTTTAGTCTTAAAAGTAACTGCCTGGATGTGACAGTTATAAGCTACTTAAAGGACACGATTGATCTATTTTGTAGATGTGACAGTTGTGGTGATTCTCTGGTTCCAACTTGTAATTATTTCCCCTGCCGAAGTTCCACTTATTCCAGCTGATGCTTTTTCTCAGCTTGCATCTAAAAGTTGAAAACTCCAATAACAGGACCCCCGCCCCGAGTCCCCTTAGGAAGGGTTGCAAGTTATGAACTTTGCCGATTGTTTATATGAAGTATTTGGTATTGGGAAATATACCGGCATCTTTTTTTTTGGGGGGGGGGGGTATTATCTGGGGATGGATTTTCCACGGGGAGAATTTCCCATTGGTATAGAGTTTCCGGGGGTAAACTTTCCAGGTAAGATTAATTAAGTGAGGAATTTGCCAGATTTCATTTTGGAAATTACTTATTAATTGATTTTTAATGCTTTTTTGTGCGTTGTGATAAAAATATCTGATGTTTCAACTTTCTGTAATACCCATCTTCTCAGTTTGCTGAAACTGAAACTGCTGATCAATCGCTATATAATTAACAAGGAGGTGATAGTATTTCCCATTTTACAGGATATGTACAAGTTTTTGCCAATAGAGAGAGGTAACTGACCAGCGGTCATTGATATCAGTTTAACTCGCTGTCACCTCTTTTACCTCTATTTCTTTATCCCATGGAAAAATCCCCGAGACAATTTCAACACAGCAGAAATTTCTCCCGGACATTTCCCCTGGAACATTTCCACATGTAAAATTGAGTTGAAATAGAGAACGTAAGATAAATAAATAGAATTCCGTAAATGAATTGTTATAATTTCCCCCCCAAAAAAATTCTCTCGCCACTGGAAATTTTTATCCGTTGAATGAGCCCTCTCCCAATTTTCTAAAAAATCTAATTCTTTTGATGTATCTATTGTTCTCGAAATTCAAAAATAAAGATGAAAAAGTCGAAACTCTGAGAGGGGTTGCTGAGGATGGCGGCATCCTTTATCAAGCACGGAATAATTTTATTTCTTTTTGAGTCATATAGTCACTCTTCAATTTCATTAAAAAATATGTTTCAAATTCACTTTATGATCTTTATAATATCACTTGTTGGGTTTGCTAAAAATGAAGAGGCTGCCGATTTTTGCGACAGCATTAAAATTTAAGGTATCTTTTAGGTATATTTCCCTTACGTAGTAACCAAGTAGTCACAATTGCAGCGACCGATGCTCTCTACGGTGTCACGGATAATTATTCGATCCCATGTGAGACCATCCAGAGCCGTCCAAAGACTCAACACAAGTACTGCTGCCAACCCCAGACAAGCAGAAGGCCATGCCACATGACGAATTTTTACGGTTCTCCTTCCAAACGAAACCACCTTCTGTACGAGCCACAATTTGCTGAATAGAGGCCCATAAATGATCAAGTACCCCATTGAGAACAGCCAGGGGGCATCTTCAAATAGCGCTCGTCAAATTCGGGAATGCGATTGGCAGCAACGTCCGCCTTCCATTCGTCGACAACATTCGGTTGATCTCGGCCACGCCGAATCGGCTTGGTCAGGCTCAAGAACTCCAACACCGCTTGTTTTTCGCCCTTTTTCAACAATCGATTGGCCAAAACCAAGTTGGTGTGAGAGTAATTACTCGGCGATGCGTCACCTGCCAGTAGCAATTGTTCTTTGGCTTCTGATTCAGGAAGGTTTGAGATTAGCCCGTAACCGTTCTGCTTCTTGTCGTATTCCCTGGGTTTCAAGCCCGAAAGGTCGTCGCATAGAAATCCGTTTTGGTGATTCCTGTGGTAACCCATACTTCACCTTTGCTGCCATGATGATGGCGGGTCTTGACGGTATCCAAAACAAACCCCAGGCAGGTCAGTTTGGAGGACGGCCCCTCAGTCTTGCCAGGAGCGATCAGAACACCCAGTCTATTACAAGTAATGATACATGACTCTAAATTCTGCTGACAGTTTCCCATCTTGAAGAAATATAGCGTTAACAAAAGTTTTCTTTTTATTCAGATGTCCGAGTTAAACAGCATATGTATAGATTTTTTTTGCTGGATAAAAAGATTATAACAATGTAACTGTTTTCTAGATAAAAAGCAAAGCTGTCCTATCTATGTTGAAAGCTTAACTGGCTTGATAAAAATTAAAAATAGCTGCAACAGATTGATAAAGTCTGAGGATTTAAAGGTAACTCACTGTTGGTATCGATAAAAAGATAAGAGGACTGTAGCAGCTTAAGATAGACTTGGTACACTGCCTCACCAGCCCACTCCCAATAAGTTTGAAAATACTCAACTGGAATGCCATCCAACCCCGGACACTTATCCTTAGCCCTACACCTACATGCGTCGGTGAGATCCTGTCGGGAAAGCGGCCGCTCCAGGCTCTCACACTGAGGAGGCACAATGGAAGGCTTGACAACAGCCAGAACCAGGTCCTGCATCTCCTGCTCATAGGGGAGCGCATGCTGCATAAAATATGCCTAGTTAAGTATCTGTATATCTAATTTATATCTCATTTATACTTATATCTCATTTATTGACCCCACTTTTAAAGTCTAATGTTTGGGCATTTTTAGACGGTTCACATATTATTATATGTTATCACATATTTACGCCACGTTCAACAGAACGAGTACTTGCAATAGCTTATTAAATGCGTAATTATTACGATCTATTCAACGCGGTTTGAACGCCATTGCAAAAAAGTCTCGATAACCCATAGAGTCTTTGACTTTGGTCGCGCGCTTCTGCAAAACGCGGCCAACCGTGCCCATATCAAACGCTTCCTGCGCCGCTGCCTGGGTGCCGATATCCGCACCAGCCTGTCCGAACTGCTTGAAACCTTAGTTGCGACGGATGCGCTGGATGGCGCATTGAAGGAACTTGCGGCGGACGGGCATATCCGCGCCTGGCGCGGGGAACGCTATGCGGTGGCGGCCCGTTTCGGGGCGGAGCCGCTGATGGGCATCGAACGGGCGGCCTGCGCACCCAATTGTTCTGGTAATTTAAAAATATTCTATAAAACTCTGAAATTCTGTTCGAATGAGCCCTCCCCCAATCTTGTTGGAATATCAGTTTCATATAATTACTTCTGGGAAGAACAAAGGTAAAATGAAAAAAGAATAAATATACATCCATACTCTTTATTCTGGCAACAACCCTAAATTCAAAAATGTTAAAGAATGGACCTTGACAATTATTACCATTAATATATTAATTAAAAATAGCTCAGATTATCCAAAGATAAAGTTTCACATTTGTTGTACAAAGATATATATAAAAGAAATTATTTAAGGGTGATTTTTTATCCTATTGACTTTTCTAAAAATTTCTTTGCTTAAATATATATATAAAAAAAAATTATTTCTACTAGAATAGGAATGTTTAGGATTGGATTGAAAGATTGAGTCCTTGACACTTTGGAAACGAAAAAATGACAGTGCTTGGGTACCTTTTTATGCCTGCTTTTGCATATTTTATGTTTCGGGTCAAAGAGTATCGGATCCGGCTACTATTTTTTTTTGAGAAAAAATAAAATATTTTGTTTTTTTTGAAAAAAAAAAAATTTTTGTGTTTTTTTTTTTTTTTTTTTTTTTTTTTTTAAAGTATGATAAAGGGGGGGGGGGGGGGGGGGGGGCGAATAAAAGACATATTACAATTAAGTGTCGAGGGTGTGTGAAGAAATAACGTTTATCTAAAAGCGGACGTCAATTATACATCTTAGAGAACTTCTATTCATACTACATATATCAATAATCTCACCTTAGCTTTAACCAGTAGAACACTTTAGTCCAAGCAATTCACGCCGTTGTGGCAATAGGTGGATGACCCATGACATCCCAGTGATACATAATGTCATTCCTAAGACATTGTACCGATATTTTCAAGATAAAAGTATGATTCAAATCCAATACTTCGTGATTTCGAAACCCAATCCTCTGTGATACATCATATAGATCCCCATCACATTACCACACTATAACTACCCCTCTGGCACCTTCTAGAACCCCATCATCCGCTGACACGGATCACGGGCGAAGCCGCCAAGAAGCAAACTGTTCGCGGGCAATACTAGGCTGGTGTGAAAGACAACAAGCCCGTTAAAGGCTATCTGGAAGAGTTGAGTTCTGAAACCGTCAGCTCGACTGAGACCTTTGTGGCGATCAAGGCCAATATCGACAACTGGCGATGGGCGGGCGTCCCCTTCTATCTGCGGACTGGCAAGCGGATGTCGCAGCGTCACTCGGATATCATCATTCAGTTCAAACCAACAGATTACAGAGTGCGTAGAGAGCAGGGACCGCAGAGAGTGCATCAAGTAGAGAGTGAGCAGAGAGCAGAGAGCGCAGAGACCGCAGAGAGAACAGAGTGCGCAGGGAGCAGGGACCGCAGAGAGTGCAGAGAGTACAGAGTGCGTATTGAGCAGGAACAGCAGAGAGTGCAGAGAGAACAGAGTGCGCAGAGAGCAGGGACCGCAGAGAGTGCATCAAGTAGAGAGTGAGCAGAGAGCAGGGACCGCAGAGAGTGCAGAATTTTTTTTTTCAAAAATGGGCCTGACTAAAACAAAATAGGAGTTTAAAGTAGTTTATTGTGCAACTACTATAGTCTTGTTATGATAGAATAAAAAGAAGGAACTTTTGAAAATGCTACATATTATATAGAATGGCTACTCCTCGTTATCTCTATGAAATACTTGATTATCCCTTTTAAATATACTTCTGTCAAGATTCGAAGGATCAAAATAATAACGCTTCACATGTACAAAAATGTATTTGAAACTATCAGACACCGAACTGCTCCAACGTCACAAAGGCGGCGTTGCTGCCCGTCCAGCGGTCCCAGCCTTCGCGCACGCCCGCTTCCCTCACCACCTAAGGAAGATTCGGCGGCAACACCGAGTCGCGAACCGCCTGGCCCAGCTGCGCGCGGTGCCGGAGGACCACCGCTCCCTGTTCGCCGCGATCACCTCGGCCCGCCTCCAGGCGCGCCGCGCGATGCTCGACGTCCAGGACTACGAGCCCCTCACGCCGACGGTCACCCTGATGTGGAGCCGTGGGGCAATGTGTGTGTAGGTGTCGCAGCCGAGTTTGTAACAAAGTAATGTTCAAAATTCCGTCAATATATCAGTTTGTAAACGTTACTGCTTAGGTACTAATAATGATTTTAATTGGCTCCCTTGAAATTACAGCATCCTGTTGGTATAATGTATTGTTAATCAATAACGTAGATAAGCTACGCTCTGATATATTATTTTTTCCACAGGAAACCCCAAAAAAGAAGCATCTTATCGAAGTGAGACGCACGGCATGGTTGCGCCATACCTGTACTGACATAATTCACCCTAGAAGGCAAGTGTTCAAACATACGGTTGCCACAATTAGGGAGTTCAAACTACACTGAAGTAAGGTACTACACACTTTTCTTCTTCAAATATTCCGCCCGCACTGTCGACCAGAGAAACGCCTTCGGAGAGAGTTTCGGTGATCGTGAGTTCTTCCGCTCCCTGGAAGGGAGGGATGGTAATGGACACTTCAAAGGGAGTATTGATTTCGGAATGCTGTTTTTGCAAAAATGCGGTACCCGGAACCCGGGCGTCGGGCTTGCCGCGATCGGCCTCGCGACGGAGTTTATCGGGCCGCATTTTTATCCCTACCTGATCGAGGCCATTGAAAAGCACACGAAGTTTAGCGAAGACGCGAGCCTGTTTTTCCGTCTGCACGTGGATTGCGATGCCGAACAAAGCGAATCGATTACCGAACTGATACTCGAGCTCGCAGAGACCATCAGCACTCGTGAAGCGATCCGCTTCGCCGCGAACCCGAGAATCGCGGCTATGCCGACAATGGCCCCCCGGTATTCAAAGAGGCAGTAGCCCGCTTCATGCAGCGGCAATATGGCGTGGAGCTCGATCCTGCCAAGGAAATCATCCACTGCATTGGCTCGTAGTCGGGACTGGCCATCTTGCCCTCGGCGTTTATCAATCCTGGCGACGTTACATTGATGACCGTCCCTGGGTACCCAGTGGCCGGCACGCACACATCGCACTTGGGCGGGGTGGTCTACAAGTTGCCGACGATACGTCGGGGGTATAGATTACGGTTTTAGCCGTTCGGCCAAGTATCTGGAACCGTTTAAAAATCTCTCGAATAGTAAATTATTAAAACTCATTACCGATTTTAATATCAACCCCTTGCCGACCTCCTTTAGTTTCAGTATAAGAGGCAAGTTACTACTCTTGTCGATCGTTACCCTGAGTATTCCCTACATGGGTCTTGAATACCTGCGCGAGCTGGAAACCTATTTCAGGGATGCCCTGGAAGACTCGCTGGCGATATCAACACGAAACACCAGCCCGATATGATTGCCGGCACCACAGATCGACAGGGACACCTCACCGGAAGGATTCTCCAGAATCCCTTCCACCGACATTCCAAGTTTCGCTTCCACTTCCGCCAGCATTTCATCGACCGGACCGCTAAAGGCGTTGTGCAGCTCTGCGCGAAAGTCCTCCAGGGCAGGATCGTTGATCAGCTGACCATACGGAGACTCATTAAACTGCCGCTTCGCGTTGTCCACACTCTTGATGTTTGCAGTATTCGCCTCGCGCGGCACAGGCAACGAAACTAGATCAGACGCCGTTCAGTGGGGCACGAAAGCCCCCCTTGGCACGTGAACCTGATCCTCACCCAAGAACGCAACGCAGACGGTTGACCGGCACGGCGATCCTGAGCGATGCGGACGGCATCAAGCGCGAGCGTGAATTGATCCTGGGTCAGAGATTCCGCGTGCTTGAGGTTGTGGGTCGCATGGCCTTCGGCTTTTGCGAGCACAATGGCTATGTCGCCGCGTCAGCGGCGCCACTGTGTGCGACGTCATCACCTCCCACAACCTCCACCGCGTCGGCTCGTCCCGCGACGGCGCCTTCTACACGCCCGAGTACTCGGCGGACGCGTCGGTCAACGGCGGCTCCGCGAACCGCGTGGACGGTCGGCCCCACATGTTCTGGGGTGGCGCGGGTCGCCGCGGAGGCTGCTGCAACCCCACCAGCCGCGCCCGGGGTGGCTGGAACCTTCCGTTCACGGTGGATGTCTCCCGTGACGAAGACGGCGAGGTGGCGAGAGACCGTGGGCTGGGGCAGCTCGAGCACCTCGACGAGCTCGTTGACTGACCAGGCGCGGGCCTGACCGCGCCACAGCGCGTGCACGAGGCGAAGACGCGTCGGGTCGGCCAGGACCTTCAGCACGGACGGCGAGATGTTGTAGCCCGGCGCCCGAAACCCGACGATGGGCCGGCCGCGCAACGCTTCGAGCGGCTTCTCGGCCGCGATGATCTCACCCGCGATGGCCTCATCGGACAGCTCGCTGGATGGGGGAGCGCAGCCTGCACGACCTCTGCTGCTACACCGGCGGCTTCTCTATCTCCACTCGCGCGGCCGGCTCTCCCGATGTCACGGGCGTCGATCTCGACGAGAAGGCCATCGAGCAGGCGCGCCACAACGCGAACCTCAACCAGCTCCGGATCAAGTGGGTCCACTCCGATGCCTTCATCTACGCCCGTCAGATGCAGGAGATCGACCGCCGCTGGGGCGCCGTCGTGCTGGATCCCCCCAAGTTCACGTTTCCCAACAACAAAGACAACAAGAAAAACTCTTGAAAAAACAACAACAACAAAGAGAACAACAAGAGAATGATACAACGACTACAACAACAACAACGAATCCAATTCCAGGAACGACACTGGGGATGATATCAGGTGATGATGCTGTCTTACTGGGAGAAGAAAAATCAAGAACGAAAAAAGAAATGAAAAAATCACGATATTATGATGTGAGTGATGGTGTGACGAATAATACGAACAAATTGAATGAAAAACGTACAGGTGTGCGGTACGACACCGTGTATGTTGCGTGGGTCTGGCGACTTGATTGCTGCCTGCAAGAAGCGCATTTCGCAAACACCGCATACTGTCTCACAAGACGGTGATTTTTCTTGGGAAGAGGTGGAGTGTTTGGGCTCTTGCGCAAACGCACCTATGGTGCAGATTTGGAAAGACACTTACGAAGACCTGACACCTGAGCTGTTTGAACAGGTTATCGATGGTTTTGGCCGCGGCAATCCGCCTAAACCTGTAAATGTTTGCAGTGGAGGATGTGCATTGATTTGGAACTCGTGGGGGTTCTTCCAGAAAAATAAGCAGATAAGCCTCCGTGGGGTCAAAAAGTAGACATGAATGGATACCCACAGACATCGGAATGTATAATTTCGAAAAGTTCTTTGGCTCTATGTTGATTTTTCTTAGGAAACACAGTTCTGCTTTGTTTACCGAGCGTGAAACCTTCGCAAACTGAAAGCTTACTTGGCTTTAAGCTTATATTCTTCACCATCTTGATAACCAAAGTAAAACTAGTTCAGCATTTATGTATAAGGAAAACCTTGTCATTTATGGCAAAGGAGCACCTTATAACCCAGGGCAAAGGGTGTTAATGCAGATCCAAATACCGTAACTTTCCGAAGAAAAGCCCTAGAAATCCACACATTGAAGTTTTTTAGTATTATGGAAAAAGCCTGAGAACTAGCTTAGAATATCAAACAGGATGCATTGGATATTTTATTCAGTTTGGTAGCCTTTTAAGCAACAAGAGAGTCGAAATCCCTAATGGCTTTCATATCCGTAAACATGGGTTGTCAATGAAGGGCAATGCCAAAAACATAAAGGTAAATCAGCTAGATAATGGTTTGAACAGCTACCAAATGGTAGCCACATATGCGGACATGCTGGGTATCTTCTTTAATAAAAAATAGAGGAGATACCATACATATTGGTCACTTATACTGAAATACGTATTCAAACAAATACAGTGTTAACGATTTAGGGCAACGAATATGATGTATTGGCATCTTGACCCTCCCCCCAAATGGATCCTCTAATTCCAGAGGAAGTTAACATGTAAAATAAAAGTTTCAAGAAGGCAGCCTGGAGAGAAAACTGTTTTTTGCTTTTTGAGTCACACTTTTCAATTAGAAGGGGGTGTCATTGTTCCAACTCAAGTTATTTTTCAGTTTGATTACACCCTCTTACCCCCGCTTTGCTAGCTTTATAACCTAAAAACAAATCACTTGCATTTCACAATTTTTTGGAACTTTCATCATTGGAACTAATGGCACCGAGACCGACGATGCCCTCGTGGGGGCAGAGATTGCTGGCTGCGGCGTGATCGAGTTGCACGACATGATCATGGAAAATGACATCATGATCATGCAAGAGGGCGAAGTTGGTGAAATTCCCATTCCCGCTGGCGAGGTGGTAGAACTCAAGCAAGGTGGGCTTCACGTGATGTGCATTGACAAAGAAGCACCACTGGAACTGGGTACTACCGTTGATATCGCATTGCAATTTGCGAACGCAGGCACCATGAACGATGCGCCGGTGCTGAGTATTCCAGGCGCGCAGAGCTTTGCGGAGGACGCACAGCTGACGCTGAGTCCTTAGATCAGTGTGAGCGACGTGGATGCACTCTCGACACAGATTGGTGTGAATATGAATGTGACGAGCGGTGTTCTGTCGCAGGGAACGACCACGGGACTTGTGTTCAGTGAGGGCGACGGTGAGAGCGACGGAACGCTGCACTTCCGCGGCACGCTGACGGACGTGAACAATGCGCTGTCGACGGATTAGTTTATGTTGAAAAACAATTTGGTACAGTAAGTTGAACTGGAGGGCTAAGGCGTCTGGAATTCCTATTAGTAATAGATCTGTGTTTTACTAATAAAAAAGCCTTATTTGAAAACCCTGACCAACTTAATCTCTATAAATTAGTTCGTCTTCAAACTTGTCTCGAGTTCGAGTTTGAATTGCGTAGCTGATCCCATGCCTCTGCTGCTGCATGCTTTGAGAGACTTCTTAGAGTATAATGTCCCATGTAGTGGTGACGGTCGCGCGGACCTTGGGCAGGCCGTAGACGGGCTGGCCGTCTTCCCAGCGGCCTTGTTCCTTGAGCTTCTGCATACGCTCCCAGCGCGTGTAGACGTTGCGCTGGCGCTGCATGGCGCCCTGGATCTTCAGGCTCTTGTGGATAGACACGTAAATGCTCCTGGTCGGCCGAGAATAATAGCACCGGTCCGGAGAGGATCAATGTTGGAATCCAGAACATAGGACGGGCGCGCCGGGGCTAAGCCCTGGCCCGACACTACCTGTCTACGGCTCCGCGCACCATTCCCGAGGTAACCTCCTTTGTCGAAGCGCGCTACGCGGTGGCTCCCGCCACTTGCCAGGAAGACCTGAGAGCGTTCATCGAATCTCTCCTGGACCACGGCCTTTGGGAGCGAGATCCTTAAGGATGTTCCCTCGAGGATCGAGCTTATAAACTTTTGATTCCCAGTAGTCAGCGAACCAAATGTTTTTTGCATCGTCAATAGCAATTCGATAGCTTGCGGTGAACAGGACCACCTGACCGTGGACGACGACCCGGCCGAGGCCCTGGATCGCTACATCCCCGCCAAGATGGAGTTCTCCCGCCGACACCCGAAGGCCTCGCGCATCTTCGCCATGGAAGTCATCAGCGGCGGCGACTGCCTATCGCAGTACTTCAACCAGAACTACCTGGAGTTGTTCCGGGGTCGTGCCGCCGTGTTCGAAGCCTGGATCGCCGCCGGCAAGATGGACCCGGTCGAACCGATCAACCTGATTTTCCTGCTCTGGCCATTTTGTTCAGCATTGTTGAAAAATCTAATAGCTGCGTTGTTGAGGATGACGTAATCCCCCACAGTCCCCAGGGGATAGGCTGCCAGTTATTAATTTGGCCCATTATATGCATATACTATTCATTATTGGGAAGTATGTAGACGTTTTCTGGGGGAATTTTTTCTGTTGTGGGGGGAAATTAGAATACTGAATATTTCCCAGCATAATTAAAAAGGATCAGAAATTAAATTTAAAAAAACAACAAGTTTTTCAACGGCTCATAGCCGGTCTCGTTCCCGAATGCTGCGGTCATGCCACGCGTTCTCCATCGCGCCAGACGCCGGTGACGATCGGATGCAAGGCCGATCCCCAGATGCGCACCAGATCGGCTTTCTTGCCAAGAGCTATCTCCCCGCGATCGGCCAAACCGGCCGCCTCGGCGGGGGTCTTGGTCACGGTTGCGACGGCGCGGGGCAGATCGTAGCCATCGATGGTGTCGGCCAGAAGCATCGCCGCGTGCAGCAAGCTGGCCGCTACACCTCCGCCGGCTACTCCAGCGCCGTCTACTCGGGCTGGTGGGCGCTGGCCTTCACCCCGTCCCTCGCCATGCCGTTCTTCTCGGGGATCGTCTCCACCTTCGACACCGTCCCGCACGATCGTTTCTGGGAGCTGTTTCCCAAGAGCGCGGCAGGTCGCGCCTGGTGCGATCGGATCGTGCAGGAGGTCGTCGCGCGGTTCGAGCAGGACCAGCACGCATTGCTCGCAGCCCACGCGGCTGCTGGGCCGAGGAAAGTAGACGGCAAATGGATGCACTACACTTTATCAGGTTTTAAGGAAGTACAGGTTAATGATGTGCTGTGCCATGTGAGTTATTACGAAGCTGCTGCCTACGCTGAATGGAAAGGTATGCGATTGCCTACTGAATTTGAATGGGAAGCAGCCAGCGATCAATTTCAATGGGGGGAGCGATGGGAATGGACCCAAAGCGCCTATTTGCCTTCCCCTGGTTTTGCCAAACCTGCCGGTGCCGTGGTTGAGTACAATGGATTTGTTGTAGATCACACTTCGGAGTTCTTTAAGATTTTTGGCCTCACAAGGTGTCTCAAACAAAGTGACGGTATTATGATATATTTGTTCCTCTAAGATTAACGAAGCACTGTTGTTGGCGAAGAAACTATAGGCCTACAATTAAAAGCGGACGAACAACGTTTTAATTTTTCACCGTTTCCGAGTATTACTAATTCTTGAACTTCATACCAACGCTAGGCTAGGCCTATGTCCCATCAGTTCTGCATTAATCATGAGTACAGTAAAAAGAAATACTGTTCCATTAAATGCAACAACATCGCACAGAACCGGGTTAAAAGCGCCCGCCGGGAACAGGCAAAAGTCAAAATGGAATACAAGATCAATTGTAAACATTGTGGAAAAACCGTGATCAAACGCCGCCGTCACGCCGTCTGGTGTAACTCCACCTGCGCGAAAGCCGCGCATCGGGTGGCTAAAAGGAACAAGTGATCGTGGACCCTGCGCTGAAAATTAAAAAGCGGTTCATTAACGTAATTTGCTGGATTGATGTGCAACAATATTTTCTCAACATACAGTTTGAAGTCGTGCTGATAATGCAGTTCGCTTTCGTTGAAGATTTAAGATTTGAACTTTGCAATCTCGTGTTTCTTCCATAAGTATCTCAATTTCCTACATATCAATAGCGCCCATCGAGATCAAGGATTGAACTTAGACACATACACAGTGAATACTATTCTACACTGTTTCAGACCTGGTGTTTGGAATATTCAATCTGTCTGATACGTTGTGGAGCGGGTTGAGCCGGAGACGGTTTTTGTGGGGGGCGGGACGCCGACGCTGCTCCGGGCGGACCTGTGGTGGCGGTTGCTTGAGGCGTTAAAGGCGCGTGGGGTGTTGGGGCGGGTGCGTGAGTTTACTGTCGAGGCGAACCCGGAGACGGTGACTGCGGAACTGATGTCGGCGCTCGCGGCCGGGGGTGTTGATCGCGTGTCGATGGGCGCGCAGTCGTTCGACCCGGGGCAACTCAAGACGCTGGAGCGGTGGCGGTAAATAAATGGACGAAACTGCATCAGATGAAGATGGACATGACCCTAAAGCTTTAAAATTTTCTAATTTTATTAACCAATTGTAGATATTTATATCCTTGTAACCTTTTAATACGACATAAAACTTCTCTCTACTGTAGCCTTCTTCATGATGCCTCCATTCCACCAAATCCATTCCGCCCGATCCCAGAGCCCTTTGTTGTTTGTGAAGTCTTACAGCCATACGGTTACTGTTTAGAGAAGCTGTAATTAACAGCACGCCCTCTTTTCCGCAAATGGATACAATGGAACTTTCAGAATAGCTACTTTTTCTAAATAGACCCAATATCATGTAACAAAGCACTCCCGAGAAGTTGGCATAACCCCTCAGTGCCCCAGGGCAAGTGTTTTAAGATGTGCCCAGGGGACATATAAGGTTTCTATGGAAGGGGTAGACGTATAAACTTCGAAGTTGGTCCATTTGATAGAAATTGAAAGTTCTAGTTATATTTTTAAGAGTCAAAAGTGACATAACTTTTTCAGTTAAAACGCCTAGGTCACTACCAAATAACTTTATGGCCAATTGCGCTTTAACACCCGATAAAAGCTCGTCTACTCGGGTTGCAATAGGCTGTGAAAAGTTAAACAAAAGCCCTGGGAACTGCTCAAGCTTGGCTTCCATTAGCTGTTGCAATTCGACACGTGAATTCGCGTTAACCCATTGATCATGTGGCTTTAAACCTAAATAGATTTCTATGTTGTTAACCGGTTCAGGATCACCCCCTACTTCTGGGCCCTGCACCACCTCGTGGACCTCTGTAAACGCTGACGCATCGACATCTGGCACAGCCATGACTACTAGACCGGTGTCCTGGGACTCCTGGACCGCCGACAACTCCCCGGGCGGAAACTCGTCAGCACCGTCCACGGCTTCACGCGTGAAAACCTGAAGAGGCGGCTGTACGCCCCGCTCAACGACGTTGCGCGACGCGGGTCCGACCGCGTCTTCGCCCTCAGCCGGGCCCTCGTCAGGCACTGAGCGATGCGCCGGTTATGCCGCCCTGCCCCTCGTCGCGGGCAGTCAGCTCGTCGGATTGCTCTCGCTCCAGACCGGCAGCGGCGGCGACCAGGACCGCGGAACCCTCGAGAGCTGGCAGGAGATCACGGCGGCCGCCGCGGACACGCAGGTCTCGCTGGTCCTGCGCAACGTGGCGCCCGAGGCCGCGCTGCGCACGCTCTGCGAGACCCACAACCTGTGGTTCCGCCGGGACGCCGCGACCAACATCTACCGCATCAGCACGGCCGAGAAAAAAAATTGTATCTTTATTTTTTATTTTATTTTTTATTTATTTTTTATTATTATTTATTTTTTTGTTTTCTATAATTTTTTATTTAATTCTCGTATTTAAGCACTTATGTGTCTCCTCTTCATTTTTCTATTTTTATTCATCTCAAGAATGAGTGTGCCGAACCACTGCTCTTGGACTATCGGTAGAGGGCTAATTAGAGAGAAATTTGCAATATCTAGTGCCCTTCTAAGCAACAAAAGAGATCGTGTGGCTCTTACTCGTCCCCACGCTCGTCAGTTCGTCCCCACTTACTCTCTGACTTCCCCCTTTCATTGAAGAGCAAGACTTTTGAGGAGGCAGCAGAATACAAGTGATCAAGTGACGGTTAATAGGCCCAAACCAGACTTACCTCTTTCACTAGTTTGTGTTGCTTAATCACTGGCAGTCCTTTAAATTCCTTTGATGCGACAAATACAGCATACATAGCACCACATCCACCTTTAATGAGATTAACGTCGGCGATTTTGTAATGTACCTCACCGCGTGGGCGGCCGAGCGCATCGTGCCGGGCTACGCGGACCGGGTCCGCGCGGCCGAGCGGGGTGAGGGCGAGGCGTGGGACGGCGAGCAGCTCGATGTGACCGCCGACGTCCTGCGCGAGAAGGGCATCCTCTACGCGCCGGACTACGTCGTGAACGCCGCGGGCATCATCAACGTGAGCGTCGAGCGCTTCCCCGGCGGCTACGACGAGGACGAGGCGATGCGCCGGATCCACCGGATCGCCGACGCCAGGCGCGCGGTAGACGGCGTGCGACTCATCTCAGCAGAAAATTGGTCAAGAGAACCAACGCCGCGAACTCAGCCGCCCGTCACGATCTCGGCGAGTGCGCGCAGACCGAGCTCGTAGCTGGTCTTGCCGAAACCTATCACCTGACCCACGACAACGTCGGACAGATACGACTTGCGGCGAAACTCCTCTCGCTTGTGAACGTTCGAGAGGTGGACTTCGACCACGGGCACCGAAACCGCGAGGATCGCATCGCGAAACTTGTTAATAGCCCTGTCGCATTGAGTTCGCCATCTTGAGTAAAGAATTCAACTAGATGACATGATCATGTTTATGTTCTTAATTGTGATTGACTGTACGCCTTTCGTAAGAGTGTTGATCAAATAAGCTTTTCGTAGAGAGCTCCTGAGTATTTTTTTCCTCAAAGTCAGTGGGTCTGAACGTGATCTGCACAGTCGTAATGCAGTTGTATGGAAACCAGCCTTCAGAAAACGGAGACACTGAGCATATTTCCACGAGCACAAGCGAAGTGTGCAACATACCCGAACGAAAAAATTTACACTCTGTTTTAAACTAAGACGAAAAAGAAACTACGCTTCAAAACAAAATCTTCTTCTTCTTATGGAAAATGCTCATCGTAAATAGTCTAGCTATGAGTTTGTATCACTAAAATCTTTGTTCTATACTTGTTTTATGAGAACAGAGTGCATACATATATACTATTTTAGATTTCTATTAGAAAAATTGTTCTCATCTGTAATCGGTTTTTTCGCTAAAAGGAGTTACTCAACGTTAGACCTCCGCAGCGAGCGATCGCGCTATCCCACCCAGCCCTCCCCGCCCTTCGTAGTGCGCCGATCGAGCTGTCGGGGGAGTGATTTCGCTGTCAAGAATTGTAGATTGTGGTTAAAGAGCTGATTAGCTTTTTGGTTACGTTAATCTTTCTATGAAAACCGTATTTATTTAGGACTATTTATTACATATCTTTGACGGTACTCGTTCCTCAGAATGCTATAATTAGAGAAGTAGCAAAGTCACCAAGATCAGGTTAGTACATTCAGAATTAGAATTCAATGATATTGAAAAAGTATACTGGTCAAGCAATTTCATTCTCAGCGGGGATTGCATAGTTGTAAGCACGCATAACCCTGAATGCTAAGCAAAATTAATCTCGCTGATATTAAAGTCCTGAGCTGGAGCTGCTCTCCAAACCCTTTGCATAACGATGTGGAGAGAAACTGCCAGCTCTCTGTAGTTGCAAGCAAAGGCAACAAGGATCCACCTGCCCCATATGATGGATAGAGAAAGTCCAGACTTTACCCCTGCCTTCAGACTTCACCCATTCGATATCATCAGTCATATCGTCACCAGGTGATACTGCCCTTGGGTAAAAGAAGGATTCACCGGTTGTTTTTGATTTTGGGATAAGAAGCTCATGTTTCTTGGTTCCTTCCCAGTATGGTTTAGTTTCCGGCCTGAATTCCGGAAGTG
This sequence comes from Alatinidae sp. Z8VKAUB7J3, assembly GCA_010016025.2. NCBI lineage: Eukaryota > Metazoa > Cnidaria > Cubozoa > Carybdeida > Alatinidae > Alatinidae sp. Z8VKAUB7J3. Next base: position 179,732,303 of record JAAAKM020721499.1, on the reverse strand, counting down.
GTTTATTGTATGTTTTTTCTTCTGACATTGTCTTGTAATACTTAACATGCAATCCTGTAACAGTAAAAAACAAAACAGAAGACTCATTTCCTGCTACTAACATGGTATGATTGTTTTATATTATCCTTTGCTACTTGAAATAAGCTACCTAAAAGTTTAAGAAACTCCGTCATATTACCAAATCTCATATTTTAAAATTAATTTTTTTCCTTTTTTTTAACCTAATCCATTCTTTTCAGTTGTATATAGTTTTACATATAGTGTATATAGTTTTAGATTTTTTTTTAAATTTGCGATCCTGTAATTTGACCTCGATTCGCAGCGCCTCGAGCTCTTCGACGATCGCGGGCTCGAGGATCGGCGGCTCTTCGAGATCGGCGTTCGGGAAACGCACGTCGTGCATGAAGACCGAGGCGAACTATTGTCGCTCGGGGTTCCGGAGATCGTGATAGAAGCGGAGCCCCCGCTCGGTCACGTCGAGCAGTCCGCCGTGGATATCGAGGCGAGCGCCCGCGAGCTGCTCACGCCGATACGCGGTGTAGAGGCGCGGGAGGTCGTAGACCCCTTATGAAAAACAGATCGACAGGCTATTGGTTTCTCCGCATTATGGAGAAAAAATGGCCGTAGACTGGCTCGATCTGGCGCGTTTTGCAGATACGCATGGCTATCTGGCCGACAGATATCGGGATATGAGTCCCTGGCGAGATTGGGTAATCCGAGCTTTCAATGAAAATTTATCCTATAAAGATTTTGTCACCTGGCAATTAGCCGGCGATCTTCTACCCAATCCTGATCAGGAGCAAGTTTTGGCCACCGCTTTTACAACAGTACTTTACATATCGTGAATCCTTTTTATGCATGAGATCAAATATAGCCATCATGTATTGCTTAAACTTGCAATTCATGAAACTCCTCAGTCTGCAAGTCTTCGTTGACTTTTTATATACAATAAACCCACGATTTCTAATTAGGATTCTTATGAAATTGGTAATAAACTTATAAATGAAGGGGAGAAACACTAGTACTTGCTCAGTTTACAATAAATTAATTCGCAATTGCGCATTATGAAATGTAAAAAGTGTGGCACCGACTTCTCTGAAGTTCGTGGCAACGGCGGCTGGCGAATCGGAAGCACTGGGATTGGAGTCGTACCTCTGGAGTCTTTCGAACACACGAGAATCGCTGCACGCGGCCATCGTTTTCGAAGAACCCAACTTGTGGGGACCCACCACCGATTTGGTCGTTGGTGGCATCACGGGGATGCATGAAGATCCTCTGGTAAAGCGCGCGGCGATGACCGAAGGGATGACGGCGGTGGCGCGCGGATCGAGCCATGAAGCTCCATCGACGTCAGCGTATCCATCTTCTCTCTCTATATGTTCCGTATCGGCACAATTCTTGTAATTGCATTTGTCCTTCCGGACAATCCGGACAGAAAAATAAACATCCGAAATTTCGCAGAGTGCGCGCATACGCCGGTGTTCGGGTACCATTGGACAATGTCGAATGCCTCATCATCCCCCGATCGCCCGCAGATCGTCGTGCACGATTTCGACCAGGCCGTCGCTGCGCTGCATGCGGCGCAATCCGGTGGCGCTGTTCGCCGCACGCCCCGACTATCCGCTGCGGTTGGACGACTTCGCGGTGAAGCAGGTGGCGTGGGGCGACAAGTCCGCTGCCGTGGTGGCCGTGGCGCAGGCACTGCGCATCGCGCCGGATGCGACGGTCTTCGTCGACGACAACCCGGGCGAACTGGGCCAGGTGGTGCTCGCCGTCCCCGACCTGCACACCGTGCGGGCCCAGGCCGACGCGGCGCTGACGCGACGGCACCTTCAGTATCATCCCGGCCTCGAGAAATGCTACTCTCACATATCTTCTATCATGAATTTTGAATCTTTTCCGAACTCCAAAGAAATCCAATCCCTCATTGTCATGACAACGCTTGCGTAAATTCCAATAATGTTGTCACTAGTACTTGTTTCATAGTTCAAACATTTGTCCTTGTCAAGATTTAATTCTGCAACAACTTTATTATGAACACATAACTTTCTTGAAATATTTCCTCTCCACTGTTTTTCAATATGATTTAAATGTTTGTCCTTCCTATGACTGGGTGGACGCACAAAACAGGGAACTGATCATGCTCAAACTTGACGTGGAAGGCGTAGAGATTGATACAATGAAAGGGGCTGAAGCACTTCTAAAAAGAAACCTAGTCGTTTTTGATGAAGACCACGGCTCTGATGTGAACCATGATGTCAGTCGCTATTTCATGGATAAACTTGGCATGCGAGTATTCTATCCAGACGGCGAATCCTGTGATGAGCTGACCGAAATGCAGGACTTCACGAAGATCAAAACCAAATACGATCAAAATTTTAAGATGACCATTTTGTTCGGCATAGTTGAAAAGTCCCATAACAATGCCTCGGAGGATGACACCCGCCACAACCCTTAGGACAAGGGTTGTAAGCTATGCAATTCGCTCATTGCCTGCATATATTATTTGCCATCAGAAAAGTGGGGCATGTTTGACCCTTGGTGTCACAAACATGGCCAAGGTATTTAGGTAACGCTTTCAGGGAATGCTGAACTAACTCAAAAGACTGTGCATAGAGGTTGGAGGATTTCGCCAATCATAAAATGGAAAATCCTTTTGGGTCAAAATGGTTTGCCAAATGCCACGTTTGAGCATCCTATGTCTGAGAGGGGAGAGTTTACCAATTCCCTTCGGTTTCCTTTGTGAGAGTTCCAGTAAGTTAATTCCGTTATTTGTTAGGAAACAAATTTAATTTGCTCGTTAGTACAATGTAATTGGAATTAGATTGTATCGTGTTAACGGGGATGAATTCAGTTGGCGTGAGACTCAACCGAATAGGTGACAGACGCCTGATCTCCCTGTGCGGCAAACAGCTCATCAATCGACATGTCGATCCCGAGGATGGCGCTGACGTTCCTTACTGGGACACAAGATTCCAATTGCCGTCTCTCGCAGATGTCGCTGGATGTATGCCAACTGATGATAATGCCGGTCATGCTGGAGGTAGCTCCGGTTTGATATTGGTAGCTCACCGACTGCAGGCTCAACGCTCCAATCTCCTTCTGGCAGCAGTCACCGGGAATTCAGAGGTTGTGAAGACCAATTCAGATCTCCAGATCCTCAGGTAACATTTCAATTTTTTTAGATTAAACTACCTCCAAACCAGCAATATCGCAAGAAGATAGCTCATTTACCAAAGAAACACTGGGCCAAGGAACTAATGTAGGCAAAGCATGTAAAGTCCTAGGAATCAAGTGGGACAATGAAAGTGACACTTTGGAATTTGATTTATCCAGAATGAAGAAAAATGCGATTGAAGAAAGGCCAACCAAAAGGGGTATTTTGAGTACCCTTGGAAACCTTTCTTGTCGTCGATCTGGAATCGACGTGCTGGGACGGTGAGCCACCGCCCGGCCAGTCCAGCGAGATCATCGAGATCGGGCTCTGTCCCGTTGATGTGAAGACGCTGACTCGCATCGAGAAACGCGATCGCGTGTTCGTAACCCGGAGCGTAGAGGCTCGCCCAACTCGGGTTCGGAATCGCCCTGGCGCGCCACGTCTGCGCGACTTCGAGATCTGGCTGTCGGTAGAGTCCGGCCCGTTCTTCTCAAACCACGATAACACTTACCGGTGCTGATGGCGCTTTGAACTCCAGTTCCACACTGAACGAATCCACCGCGATTTCGACAACAACCACGCTGGAATTCGTCAACAATATCCTCGCGACAGCACCTGATATCGTCGGGTCTGCTGTTACCAATGGTGCATCCGTCCAGGCTTTGGTTGACGGATTGAATACCTTAAATGGCGTTCAAGCCTCCTTCGACGAAACCCACGGTGAATTGACCATCTACAGCAACGAAGATCACGTGCGACGAAGTAGGCGAAGGAGCCCAAGACCGTCAGGTACCAGCCGCCGCCGCCTTGGAACTTCTGCAGGAGTCTCGTACAGGCGGGCGTGCCGTCGGTGATGTAGAGGTTCTCGCGCCCGTCGCGCGCCTGGAAGCTCACGGAACTGCCGGGCTGCACGGGGAACCACATGGCCGACCCGTACGTGCCGCGCGTGATGTCCATGAGCATGACCGTGCCGGCGGCCGTGCCGTCGCTGACCCACGGCTCGCTCTCCTGTGGATCAAAACTATAAGAACCGTCTGCATTCAAGGTGAAGCCTGCAGGAACAGACGCTCCGTTGGTCACACTGAAGCTTAAGCTGGCAAAGTCATCTGCATCCGTCGCTGACAGCTGTCCGCTGATAGCGCTGTCACCTTCGCTTACTTCGGCCGTGACATCCGCAGCGGCGGCCTGCGCGTCATTTTGGCCGTTTACGCTGTTCTGGATCTGCTGAGTATCAGTAGCACCGTTCTCATCAGTTACGGTCCCGATGAACACGGCGACATCGGTGTACATGATTTGCAGGGGTCGATCGATCATGCCGAGCCACATCAGGAAATTATTTAAAACGCCATAATTGTTGAGGATGCCCATCCACGCATAGACGCGCAGCAGGAATGAAATCCAGAAATGCAATATGACCAGCAGCAGTAACAAGCTGCGTGCAGCCGGAGTGGCGCGGGCGATGCCGTAGGCCATCGGAAAGCCGAGCGCGAGGCAGAGTATTGTCGCTGCGGCCGCCATCAAGTTAACAGTACCATTGCTGTGACTAATAGGATTAGAGGTTTCTTTATTTGTTAATAAAGTGAAAGCAGACTTCCTAATTTTGTTTGGAACTAATGTACCAATTGCATATCTGAGACTTAGATGGACTATTAACCTCAGGAATATGAATATAATTTGAAAATTTTATTTTCCTTCTCATCAGTATAGTACAAGCTTAGTTTACTTCTTATCAGTATTTTAAAGGCTTGGTGTACATAACATTTATGGCTTCAGTACCTCTCGCTTGGAAACGACTGGCGGAAGAGGAAGGCATCCCGTTCAGCCGCGAGGACAACGAGCGCCTGCGCGGGGTCAGCCGGATGGACTCGCTGGCGATCGTGCTTGAAAAGGCATGCCGGGTATATACCGACGCCGAGTGGCGCGAACTCGCCGAGCGCAAGAACAACACCTACCGCGAGTCGCTGTCACAGCTCTCACAAGCCGACATCCTGCCCGGCGTTAACGACTGGCTGCAAACGCTTCGCTCACAACACGGATTTCAGATTTAATAACAAAACGTTAAGAGCTATCACCCATAGGAATACTGCTTAAGTTATTGTTGATGTCTTAACAACTCTTGGATAACTTTTGAAGCGATTTACCAATAGATTTACCTTCTGTACTAATGCAGTATCAAATTCCAATGCGTAGCAACTTCACGAAAAACGAGGGCGCAAGATCATATAACTGCATTAAATGCAAATCGGAAATCTTCTTGGCTGAAATAAATCTAAGCCCTTCTAAGGGATTTTAAATCAGGCAATTATTACCAGTCCCAACTACAATGCCTTTTCTTCCTAAGGTTGTTTGGGTACATAATGAAAAAAAAATGAAAAGATTTACCTCTTCATCTTCAGTTGCACTGCCATGAGACATACTTCTTGTTCTTGCTGATTTATTTGAAACTGTGGACATTGTTCGGTTTTGCTTTTCTTTTTGCTGAAAGAAACCTTGAGATATCAACTATTCTATGACATTTAAAACATCTAGCCATAGCATCCTTCATTTAGACGTCTTCCAGCTGCACAAAGGGTACGCCAAGCTGTTCCGCCAGCAGGCCTAACAGTCGATCTTCGTGGATATAGCCCAGGTCTACCAGTATGCGGCCAAGCCGCGTGCCGCTTTCCTTCTGTGCCGCCCGCGCCGTTTCAAGCTGAGACTGGTCGATGTCCCCGCTGTCCAGCAGCAGGTCACCGAGCCGTATTTTGCGCGCCCCGGTGAGCATGGATCAGTTCACTAAACGATCGCGTATCTTCCGCGCACGTTGTCCCCGCACAGAACCTGGCCGAGGAAGGCGTCAAACCAACTTCGCTGTTCCGGCGCCGCGGCTTCTCGCTGATGCCAATCGAGGGCAAGGTCTACGTCGTCGGCTGGCCACGCGGCTCCGAGCCCTGGCTCCCACCGCGACTCGCGAGGACGGCCCAATACCCGGAGCTGGTCCAACTCGAAGGTTCGCGGGTCGTGCTCTCACTGATGCACAACCTGGCCCGCGGCGCCCCCGGATCGATCGCGGAGATGCAGCTACCAAATGCATACCCGGAAACTGCTTTTGAAGAATCACAGGCATTGGCGCCGATCTTCAATGAATGGGTCGATCGGATCAGTCGTGACGCCCATTTCTTACAACAGACCCTAGGGCGGAGTGTGAGAGATGCAGACCCGTATACCGCCAAACTTCTCGAACTCTATAGGGAAATCTAGCTTAAAGATGCCTCTGATGATACACCAAATTTTGCTTCCACGGCTGATCGTTTGGGAATCCAACGGAGTGATTACATGCACGTTCAAGCGTTCCTGCGTCTGGTCATGACGCCGGGCCATGGCTTGCCGAGCTGGCTGCACCGGAACGCCGCCGCCGCGGCCGTCGCCGACGCCCTGGGCCTAGACCCGGAGGCATTCCGCCCCCGCCTCGCGGAAGAAGCGGCGAGCCGGGCGCCCCTGTCGCGCGAGGAAGCGCTGGCCACCGGGAAGCTGGTTCTGGTCGCCGATGATCATCCGGTCAATCGCGAGGTCCTCAAGCGCCATATCGAAAGCCTCCCCTTTAATCAGATATCGCTTTAGATAGTTCACTGCACATAAACACAATGCACATGAACACAGCCCTTTTATTGATCATTGAGAATTAGTAATTTTGGTATAGTTCATGACGATTTCTGCAAACATTTCACGGAACATAAGAGGTACCACAGTTTCTTATGAATATAGAATTTTCGATGGCTCAGATCGCTTGGTATTTACTTCGGATACGACCAAAAAGGGAAGCCTGAATTTAGCTTTCAATGTTAAAGTCATTATATTGATTCTAAAAGATTTCGGAATCACTGATTCCTTCTTGTAATTTTTTCACGAAAATTTGTTGATTTAACAAATTTGCATGTTTTTTAACTAAAGAAAGAAAGTTTTCATTTTCCAATCATTAAAATAAAATGACTAAATGTCTGAAATAAATAGCTTTGTTCATAAAACTAGCATTAGGCAGATCAGCCTTTCTTAGAATAAAAACGACATTTTTGTTGCATCTTTGTACCTTGGTGCCGGCATTACTGGACAGCATTTCCCCAAATACATCCAATCAAAATTTTGACAAAGCCATTTTTTTAGCGTAGTTGAAAGGTCTAGTAATTATGTCTTTGAAGATGACACCCCCCCCCCACAGCCCCCAGAGCAAGGGTTGTAAGTTTTGCCTCGGGGGCATATAAGGTTTTTGTGGCAAAGATGGTCATATAAACTTTGGAGGGGGCTTATTGGATTGGAAATATGAAGTTTAGTGCTCATTTTAAGAGTCAATGTGATTGGAGGGCATTTATACACCGAATTCGATTCCTCGAGCGATGATGAAGAATAACGACACACCGACGAGGATTAGGAACAGACCATATGCGATGAATAGACACCACCACGGGAATGTCAAACCTTTCTTCTCGTCGGGTTTCTCTTTTTTACTAAATGAACAAAAGAAAAAGATGAGCACAGCTTTTCAAAAATAAATTTACGTGGATGATGATTTAAGTTTGGATAAGAATTGACGAAGAGGAGAGAGAATTTCCCTACGAGGTCGAATTCTTGTTTGGGGCATCCTTTTATTATTCTCACCCCCATTTTTATTTAACAGGGAAGAAAAAACTCACGTGGGCGGAGTCCAAAACCCCATTGGTAGAGCCATGCTGCAATTACTGGTGGTTGTGTCACAATCACCACAAAGGCCAGCTTTGAATGCTGGATAGTCGGGACAAGGCACTGCCAGAAATTTCTTTGCACTAGCTACCGACTCCAAACAATATTTCCAGGATCTCATGTGACTACAGGCAGCTATAACAAAAATCTGCTGCCGCATCGCCGCTGCAATAATAGGTCTTGCCAGGACGAGCGCTGTATTGCGCGCCAGTGACGATGGTGCCACTACGGTCAAAAGTCAGACCATCAAGCATGCGACCACCGGGCCAGTTGCCATCACCGTCATAGCGAGCGATGTTCCATTCTGGAATCTTTAAGGTATTGGTCTGCGAGTTTTGCGACAGATCGAAACGGAAGTAGTTAGCCGTCAGATTCAGGTTACGCACAGGTTTGAACAAACCTGTGAACCAAGTAACAAATTGCAGGAGGAGGTCAATAATGCCGAAGAAGACACTAAGAAATACTTCTGAAATTCGGCGCTATTTTCACATGAACAAAGATCCGATCTACTTTGTTTCTGCTACGAACTTTAATCTACTTGGATTGGATGAATGGACAAAAAACTTTAAGTACATTTGCTACATGGATTGCTTCGATGGGCGGCACCCGAATGTGTTGGTGCCTTCCGAACTTCCCCATGATGAATTTCAGTCGATCGAAGATTTTTGGTCTTTTCCTTGAGGATCGGCAAGGCGGACAGCAATAAATTGTGCTGATCTTCCTCAGGGCTAGCAGTCAGGTGTTCGGCCTTGTCCAGATATGGTGCGGCATTAAGTAATTCTGTCAGCAGCGATGCATCATCGGAATGTCGGATATAATGACCGTTGATATGTTCGAGTTTGGCAAAATCAAATCTGGACGCTCCGTTGCCGATGCCGTCAGTGTCGAAACATTCGATCATCTGTTTTGTGGAAATGATGTACGCCACCATGTTCGCCGCCTTGGGTGTCGACGTCACCCTGGTCGAACGGCGCAAAAGCATCCTGCGCATGCTCGACGGCGAGATCGGCGCGCGCTTCGGCGACTATATCCAGGAGATGGGCGTCAAGCTGCTTCTGGGCCGCGGCATCGACGAGTTGCGCCCCGACGGCAAAGGCCAGGCCCATATCGTCTTTGACGACGGCGAGACCCTCGAAGCCGATCGCCTCTTTTATTCTATGGGGCGCATAGGCAACCTAAAGCGCTCCGTGATCATGTCGTCCGTTGCGGCACCAGCAGGCACCATCGGGAAGACCATCTCCTCTTGCACGACGACACACTCGATGAGCACGGGTTTGTCTGTGATCGCCCATGCTTTTTCAGGCGCTGCGTCTACCTCTTCAGGCGTTGTCACGCGCATACCCACACAGTTACAGGCTTCAGCGAGCTTGACAAAGTCCGGGTTGGTGTCCGAGAGATCGGTGTGGCTGTAGCGTTCTTGGTGGAAGAGTTCTAGCTGCTGGAAACTGAGTTGTAATGGCTGCCTTGAATAATAGTTATGGCTGTCTCGAAAGCCTAAGTACCTTAGTGCTGCAACTTGAACAGCAACTCGGTCAGGTCGGGCTGCCATTGGAACTCTTTCAATTTAACCCGGTTATTGAGTACCACAACATTTTCTTCCTGAAGCAAACCAGTTTGCAGTTGCGCATGCTCACCACCCGCCGGAAAGGCTATGCGGCCATCTGAGCGCAATACCCGATACCAGGGCACTTTGTCGCGCGCGCCCATGCCGCCGATATAGAGGGCCAGGTTCGCCTTGACGGGCATGCGCGCCTTCTCGAGGTCGTCGTTCAGGACGACGGTACAGAAGGGCGCGATCTCGAAGTCGTCGAGGGACTTGCCGCCGCCCGCCTTCGCGAAGCCCTCCTCGAGCGAGTCCTGGAAGAGGTCGTAGCGCTCGGGATTCATCCAGACGGGGAACACGCCGTCCGAGACCTCGCCGGCGCATTTCATGCCCGCGGGCGAGATCGGCGCGGATGATACCTGGGCCTTTAAAACGCTGATAAAAGGGCTCGCGCGGCAACATGGCTTTGCTGCCAGCTTCATGGGTAAGCTCTTTCCCGATGATGGCGGGAACGGCATGCACATGCATTTCTCGGTGCTGGACGCCGAGGGGCGCAACATCTATGATGACGGTGGCGATGCCGGTACGGATTTGCTGCGTGCCGCTGTCGCGGGCTGTGTCGCGGCCACGCCGGCCTCGACCCTGATTTTCGCCCCCCACGGTAGCTGGTGGAGTGTTTCTTATTGCGACAGGGTTGGGCGAAATTTAATTGCTTTGGAAGTCAAAAAACTATACGAAGGTTGTTCTAACGACATTATCAAGCATTGGCATCGATACGCATGCGATCCCGAAATTTTAAATAGAGTTGATAGAGAAGAAAAAAATATTGCTGTCCGTGCAGAAAGTTTAATTTATGAATTTGTCACTCTTGGAGAACAACTCTCAGGTTTAGCAAATCAATTGGGTTTAAACATTGAGCATACCAAGATTATTAGAATCCAAACCTGAATCCGATTCAACTCTCATGACACCCAACGCTCAGATTTGCAAAGGACGTTCAAGATTGGAAAAGCGTGCTGGTAAAGGGGAATTAGCATTTCATTTCTTAGATGTTGCAATCATACTCGCAGCCATATACTCCCACTCAAACATACGCCTCGATAACATCCATTGGATCAGCATCACCTGCCATTGTACTCGCCCTCAAGAATAATACAAGGTTAATCTATTGCTCTCAGGCAGATCGAACAGACCCGCCATGTGCGGCGGCAGTTCCGGGCGAACGCCTACGGACCGTTCGACCGCATCCGGGAATTTTGCCGGATGCGCGGTGGCCAGCGTCACCATAGGAATGACTGGTGCGACATGCTGTCGCGCGACGGCCACGCCCACGGCGCTGTGCGGGCACAGGATCTGCCCGGTTTCGTCGCGAACGGCGCGGATCATCGCCAGCGTGTCTTCCTCGCTGACGCGGCCCGACAGATACTGCTCGAGGTATTGTCATCATAGAGTATTTATTTTAAACATTGTCTCATGACCATGAAGTTCTACTACAATATTGGGCTGAGCTCAGAAAAATCTAGCCAGTGTACTTCGCAGCCTCCACTGAACGCAATAGGTCCCTCCACACACATCATGATAAACCCTCCACTGTATTTTTGATAATACTCCACTTTCTCCACTGTACTACGCATCCTCTACTGTTTTGGAGATGTCTCCAAAATGCTGCACACAAAGCACTGTACTGCAGCGGGGACGGCGAGGCGAAGCGCGGCGGGCTCCGGGCGTCAGCCCGGCTGAAGCAAGAGCCGGTAGCCGAGGTTCTGTCGCGCCTCGATCACGTGCGGGATCCCGGCCTGCATGAACTTGTTGCGAGTGCTGCGAACGAGGCCCTTCAGGTTGTTGGTGGTGACGTGCTTGGCCTCGAACGAGAGGCCGGACGCGAGGATCGCCTTGGACGCCACAAACCCCTTCACGTCGCGGCGTCCGGCGGCCTCGTCCTCCCGAGTCCGACACAAAAACACACAATGAAAGAAACAAAGACAGGCAAACAAATGGTTAGACGCACAGTAAGAGAGAGAGAGAGAGAGAGAGAGAGAGAAAGAGATAAAGAGAGAGAGATAGACGAAAACACAAACAAGCACAGAGACTGAGACATATGACTAAACAAAGACAAACGCAGAGACTGGCAAATAGACGGTCAGACACGCAAGCAAAGAGAGAGACAGAGAGGGAGAGAGAGAGAGAGAGACAGAGAGAGAGATCCTGCAGCAGTTCCCGCTGACGTTTGGTCAGGTTTTGTGGTGTTTCGATGGCGATCTGGATGTAGAGGTCGCCCGTCTGGGGGAAGCGCAGCACCGGCATGCCTTCGCAGCGCAGTCGGAATTGGCGTCCGTTCTGGGTGCCTTCGGGTACCTTTACGCGGGTCTTGGCGCCATCGAGCGTGACCACGTCGAATTGGCCGCCAAGGGCCGCTGTGGTCATGGAGAGCGGCACGGAGCAGTAAAGGTCGGCCCCATCCCTTAGGCGCAGCAGAAGAAACCGTCGCCTCCGCCTTCAACTTGTTCAGCACCGCATCACCGATGCCCTTCACGTTTTTCAGCTCCTCCACCGATTTGAACGCACCATTCTTCTGACGGTATTCCACAATCGCGTTCGCCTTAGCTGGGCCGATACCCGGCAAAGCCTCCAGTTCGGCAGAAGACGCAGTATAGATATTCACGGCGGCCAAAGAGAACGCCGCACAAACAGCGGCAAATGCACCAAATAAATATTTCTCACAAGTTGCTGATACCCTTAAGCTTAGTAAAGAGAAGATGCAACGATATTATAATCGGAACGTTCGTTTTATTGATTACCAGGCTGGAGACAAGGTCTAGCTTAAAGTCAAATATCATAAAACAGGAGAGAATCGGAAATTGGCCCCTCGGAGGGATGGACCTTGGGAAGTCGTAGTGAAGTTACCAAATGGCGTGAATTTCAAAATCCAAAACACAAATCATGATCAAAAAATCGTACATCATGACCGTCTATTACCATTAATTTTTCCTACTTCAACATAGATGCTTTATCATTCTGTGGTTATCTGTTCACTTAGTTCAGTACAAAAAATAATGAAATGTGACACAAAAGATGAAGTTTCTTGATAACCCAATAAGATTAATATCTGTATTTATTAGAGAAATCGGTTATCTTTTTCGCACATGTTAGCATTGTCTCCAATGGCTGTCTGAGGCACTAATGTACTTTCGAACAAACATTACTCTTTTGAAACAAGACTTCGACTTTGACTAGCCGATGTCATCCAGGTCACCCTCTCAAACAACTGCGGCACGAACTTTGCAGCACGCCTCGAAAACGTCTCAACTGGGATGAGCCTTCAGCCGTCGGATGGCAGCATGCAGGCCGTTCCGATGGCTCCTGGCGTCTGGGTCGTCCACACGGCTCCTGGGCCGCTTTTCGTGCAGGCCGTGGCGGACAATGGCGATGGCCTCGACTCCATAGCAGAGGCCGGAAACCATGGCATGCTCGCGGATCTCCTCACAGAGCTCCAGCGCAATCTATTCAACCCCCCCCCTCTTTACACCCTCCCAGGAAGCTCCCATTCCCTTTAATCTTTCTTTACAACATCCTCCTACCCTAATCGTGGAGAACTGCTTTCCGTATGGCCGATTAGGACAATTTTTAGCAATGTGTCATCCTTCATCCGCAGGACGTGCCCTAGCCATCTCAACCTTTCGCTCATTATAGCCCTAGAAAGCTCCCAAGGGGCTAATAATTGCGTTTGTTGAATAAATAATGCAATAGGGGGAGTACCGGCTGCTGCAGGAAGGGCGCCTCACGCTCGAAAGACGCCCTGGCCAGTCGTTGAAAGGAGTCCTCGGAGTCCGCAAACGCCGAGTCCATGACCTCGAAGGCGCCGCGTCGATAGCGCAGCGCAAGCTCCAGGGGCTCTAGGACAGCGCGCAGGACCTCGTCGAGCGGACGATCCTGCAGGTGGCAGGTGACCGGGGGCCAAGCGACCGGCAGGTCCTCGCGGAAGCTGAAGGGGGTCCGTTCGCTACCTCATGCTGCAAGTGCTCTTGCTGCTCGAGCAACTTACGTAGGAGATTTCGAATCCTCTCTTGCTGCTTTGCGTATGACTGGCAGAGCCCGCGAGCTTCCATGTGCCAGCGCGCCGCTTGAAGCTCGTTGCTTAGCGCAAGAGCCCGAGCTGAGACATCAGGGAGCTGAGAGTTCACAAGGCTGCTGAGAACCTGTATCTCGTCAGCCAAGCGGGCATCCAATTCAGGAGCGTTGCTCTCTCGTTCGGCGTCGATCTTTCGGTAAGTCAAGTTTTTAGCCACTATCCCATATTTTGAGGTTTGATTTTGGCTTAATTTTGAGACATTTAACCTAAAGTAAAGCATTTTCTCCGTTGTGAAAATTTAGGCGTGAGTAAGTGGGCAGTGGCCAGTGGCCAGTGTCTTCCCACTACGTCAGGATGTGGGACTTGTTTCTACTTAGATTTGAGAATTGTGAATTAAATTTAAGCAAGGTATGGATATATTTTGATAGATTCAGTGGTCCCTCTTTCTAGGTTAATCTGAAAAAGGCATTCGACGAAATGGAGGATTTGAAATGTACAATTTAAAATTATGCTTTTTGATGAGCTTCTTTTGATGACGAACAAGATAATTATGTAGGCGGAAGAATGTTATATGATAAATTCTGTTGACATGGGAATTAGCTGAGACAGAAAATTGTTGAGGTGTTCGATATATGAGCCGGGATTGCTCGGTTGGTCCATGAACTTGACTATTAAATGAAAGAACATAAATAATGTTTAATGTAGCTTACCGGTAGAACCGGAGGTATAAAGAATAAATAGCGGATCTTCGGCCTTCATGGCCTGCGGTTCACACTCTGAATCACACTCAGCCAGCAGGGTTTCAGCATCTACATCGATGTTCCCCCTAGGAACATCAAGCCCGGTGGCATTTAAGACCAATACATGGCTAATGGTTGGGCAAGCTTGATTCCTTAATGCTGCGTCTACATTGGCTTTTAGCGGCACAGATTTATTGCCCCGACGGCCAGCGTCGGCCGTGGCTGTCGATGCGTGCCGAAGTCGCCGGACCGGCTGTCGATTCGATCGAACATCTGCGCAACATAGAACTGGACTGCGCGTCCAATGCGCCGGAGTTGCACGAGACGCGACTCGAGTTACTCAAAAATCCCGGTGCGGTCTCTGGCTGCGAGCTACGCTCGTCATTGCATGAGCTGCAGCGATTCCCGGCAATCGCTGCCTACGACGAGGCGCGCTGCGATCGGGTCATCGACAGCCTGACTTCGACCATCCAGGTTCTAACTAGTTGGTGCAGAGTTCCAGAAGGTTGGCTTGTTCTACTTCTTGGATTCGTTGCCAACTAATTCCCATCAGTTGCGGGTGACATGAGTGTTCTAGCGACCACAATTAACTTTATCCTTTAAGTTTTGACTAGTTGTTGACATATCAATGTAAGTTAGCAATTACAACTTGCTCTATCGTATCGTGGTGGATATAAAGCTGCATTTAGACGATCAGATTTTTCATCAAATGTTCCATCAGACTTTTTTCTTCAGGATGGTAATAGCATCTTCTTTGGTCTTTCACGTGGTTTCGCATCATTCTCATCATCGTTCCGTCGTTGGCACATCATGGTTAGCTCATTCCCCATCACATACTCGTACAGTCACAGAGACGTTCAACAAGCACGAACAACCATCTCGCCCAACGAAGGTCACGACGAGTCTGTATCAGGCTCTAACAAACAAACAAGAACAAGATACAGATTCATCATCAGTATCTACAACAAAAGATGATGATAACAAAGGATTCGGTCTTGAGAGCAGAGTAATTCGCGAGCCAATTTAGAAGTTTCGCTCTGACGAATTCCCAAGCACGCTTTGTTTTCAAGACACGATTTTCATGCAACTATTCATTAGGGCTATCTCCAAGTTCTCGCCTTGAGTTGCTCTCTCCCTGACCTGGAATCCCTTCCAGGTTTTTTTTGCCCGAGATTTAA
Organism: Alatinidae sp. Z8VKAUB7J3; assembly: GCA_010016025.2. Taxonomy (NCBI): domain Eukaryota; kingdom Metazoa; phylum Cnidaria; class Cubozoa; order Carybdeida; family Alatinidae; species Alatinidae sp. Z8VKAUB7J3. Next base: position 179,716,903 of record JAAAKM020721499.1, on the reverse strand, counting down.
TACTTCGAGAAAAAGTGATCTAAATTTCATTATTTTCGTATTAATCGAAGCAACCCGAGTTGCTACCATGGATCCGTGTTCGTGATGTCCCCGGCAAGAGCCGTCAGATACTCTCCTTCCCCACCCAGATCCGCGACACTGCGGGCAAGAAGTGCTGCGTCCCGGTCCATCAGAACCACGGCAGCGCCTTCGCCGAGACAGGCTCGGACGATGGCAAGACCAATGCCCTGTGCGGCACCAGTGATCAGGATACGCTTTCCTGAAAGCCGATCAGCCATTGTTCTTCTCCCTGGTCTCCGACACATGCAGAAATGTCATCTTTATCGTTAAAAGGCAAAAACAACAAAAAGAACCTTCTGAAATATAATGAATTATAGTAGACATCGGGGGGATAGGTGGAGGTATACATGCAGGGACGTTCACTTTGCGTATGTGCCTCAGCCTTCTGGCTAGTTAAACAATGATACCTGGAGTGGGGCCTAAGCACCCCTATCTAGTGTGCATTAATGTAAGGGACATGAGGCCAAGACAAATAAAGTTTAAATAATCAGCGAAAACTATAAGGCGAAGATGGATTATGTCATGGAGGCCCGAGCTCGCTATGAGAAGAGCCGGGCTCGCACCTTGCGGGGGGATCAGACGAGAGCGCCCGACCCTCGAGCCGATAAAAAGAGGGAGAAGTACAAACGGGTCGTGGACAAGTTCGACATGATCTTGGCGGCCTTTGAGCGGATGACGCGCTGGCAAGAAAGCCGCCTCGAGGCAGAAGCCGAAGCCCAGCTGCAAGTATCCTATGCCCTGCAAAGCGAGCTTGAAAGTGCAGGCAGTTTCGAGGCCCAGCTAGAAAAGAAAAAGCAAACGGAGTTAACAAACGACCAATACACTAAACACTTATCCTACATAATACATAATTAACAACAGAAATTATAGCTAAACTAGAAAGATAACTTATAAGAAGAAGACGATTATGGCACACTTACCCCACAGAGGAAATTTTTATTGCAGAGAGATCAGACGTAGCGAGAAAGCCGATTTTGAACAGCGAAGTATGGATCAACAAGCCACCAATCTTTCACTAATCTAAGAGTTTCTAGTCCAGCAGTCCCAGTTCATCCAGTATTGAAGGCCGAAGCCGTTGCATCATGTTCCTGGCAACTTCATACATACGCTCTGAAAAAGCGCCAATTGCCCGGGCATTTTCGGCAATTGCCTCGTTCTCGCTTGCCGATTTGTGCTCAATACTGACCGCAACGGCCTTGATGGCACTCAGTGATTGCCCAAGTTCATCGTGTAATTCCTGTGCCAGGTGGCGCCTTTCCTGCTCCTGGATAGCCAGGTTTTTCTGGGTCAGTCGCCCAAACTTAATTAAAGCAATCTCTTCGGAGATTAAAGACATGCAGTCCGTTATTTTACCGCAAGCGTCAGCTGCGAACGTACTGATGTCTCAGGCAATGTAAAAAGGTATCATAAAAATAAAGGGAGAAATCACAATGAGTAACCTAAATAGTAATTTAGCAAGTAAAGTTACTTTGGGACCTATGGGTCTTACTGCAAATAGTATAAACTCGATTTATACGGCTATTGCAGAGATTCGTAGAATTATGTTCCAAGAACGACCGGACGGCCAGTGCGTTAAGCCCCATTGACTGCCGAAAGGCAAAAAGGGGCAGGCTTTTGCGAAAGGGATCAGCCATTTGTCAGGCGAAAAGATTTTGAAAAAGAGGCGGTCTGAGTGAGTACGGCGCTTTGGTCTAATGACCAATTGGGAGGAGGCCGGAAAGGCTTACAACAGCAGCTGCAAAACAATAAAAATCCAGACGATCATCCTCCAAGGAAAACTTTAGGCCCGCTGCCTCAGTTGCGGGTTTTTATGGTCATGTTTTTTATGGCACTTGGTACCAAGTGCCATAAAAAACATGACCATGAATTGTCAGTTTAATTTATATATACTGATATATATTCCGTAAAGTTTTAATAATTTTATATTTATTAAAGTAAAAATTAAAAAATTAAAAACATGTTTTGCTTTTAGTAAAGCGTAAATAAAAATTAAAAAAACTTTTTCCACAAATAAGTTTTTCAAAGAAATTTGCTGGTTACTTAAAAAAATACAAATGAATGTTCATTGAAGAAGCTGCGCAACAGCATCGCCTGCAAGGAGTGCTGGTGCACGACCGAGGTCTTCATGTGGCCGAGCATCAACTACCAGCCCGCGCGCCTGGCGCAGGCGCTGATCGGGGCGAAGGTCTGGCAGAAGGTCGAGCCGCTCGGCCCGGGCGAGACGCGAGGTCTGGACCTGCACGGCGATCGCCGGATGGGTGTCTCGGCGGTCATCCTGGCGGTTGTCCTGAGCCCGAATGGGGGACGAGGCCAGCATCGCCGTTTAAGAATAATTACCCTGGTTTAACACACCTAAGGCCTTTAGATCCACAAGTTAGATAGATAAGTTCAAACCCGACAAACTAGCTCAGTATTCTTAAAATATAAACTTGATATATGAAAAATTTGTATTTTTGAATTACTCATAGGACAACTAAAATAGGTAAAGTATATATAATTCTTAATTACTTATATTTGAAAATCGCTTGCTCATTTAAAAAGCTGTTTCAAAGCTGATACTGTTACCTTGTAAGCAACCAGTTATAAACCAGATTGAAGAACATTAACCCAAATGAATCTACAGGACCAGATGGAGTACCCCCCTCCTTTGGTTAATAAATACAACATATACAGGATTGTCTTATCCCCTGACTTTTCTATTCCAAGTTCTTTAAGTACTAAATATATTCTGTCAGATTGGAAGGATACTTACATCACACCTGTACACAAAGGGGGCAATAGAGATGAAGCTAACTATCATTGACCAATTAGACTTACATCAGCAATTAGAACACTACCTGTCAAAAATAGATTAACTTGTTTAATAAGAATAATGGAAGAACCTTAGTAAAATCGTCTAGAAGTTCAGTAGTACTACCACTGATCCCATTTAATTTCCTAAAAATAATACAGTCACTAATCTCCTTCAATCTGTACTATCAAATGACAGAACCGGGCAAATTGCACTTGCCAAGATCAGCAGAGACGTAGAAGCCAGGTGCGCAAGAGGCACAAGGGGTACAGTACCCCTCTAAGTTTGCGGAATCACCATATTTCGGTGGTCGACGTATTATTGAATGAACTGCGAAGCCAAAGGCCCCCTGTTTTTCGTAGGCATGGCCTTCATGGTCCTCTTAGTCGGGGGCGCAGCGGTCTGGAACCACTACCGGCTCCAGCCACCGACCCCCGCCCCGCCTCCGCCCCAGGTGGAAACGGAGGAGCCGTCCCCGACGGGTGACGCCCCAGCCCACGACCCAGCCCAAACAGGTGACGTCCCGAGCGACCCAGCCCAAACAGGTGACGTCCCGAGCGATATCCAGCACAAGACAAGGCTGATCAGAAGACCTCACACCTGCACTACTTCGTTAAGGTATGTCCTCTGATTCACAATTGTTCACTGATTTCATTGATCTGTATTTAACTCTATTGATAATCAATAGCCATATATCAGAGATCAGGCAATATTCGAGATCCAGGCCTATGAAATCGATGGCGATATTCCTGATGACGGAACTGAACCGTCGTTTGCCATTTTGAACAACAGGAATGGCGGCCGTCATAGCATTGGTTGGACATCCCTGCTTTGACCAGCCTGGAACGAACGTTCCCCAGACAACCATTTGTGCCCGACGATGAGCATGAATTTGCCGCACGCGCGCACGAAATCCTCGACATTCAGGCTACCGGCCTCGCGCGGCGAGTGATTGCCGCACACGCGGACGAGTTGGTCATCGGCCTGTCCGGCGGGCTGGACTCAACCATGGCATTCCTCGTGTGCCTGGACACAATCGCAAAACTGGCATCCGGGCCTCGCCCGGCTCAACTGCATTTGCAAGCAAGATATGCAAAATTGACTACTAGTATTGTATGATACGTGGCACAACTATAGCAACACTTGCATGGCAAGTGAGAACCATCCCATGCCAAACATGTTAACTAACATAAATAATAAGTGATGTATTACATATGCTACAAGTTTCTAAACACATGAACAACATAGCCATGCCACAGTTCAAAATCATATAATCAGTGTGAAATGCATTTGTTGTTTAAATCATATAAGACAGGTGCATTTGGTGATGTTCAGCGGGTGTCGGTACCGTTGAGGTTGCACTACTGCACAGCTATCGCAACCCGGCGCATGACCACGATCTTGCTGCGATCATCGAGGCTGCCGCGCCGGGCTGCGAGCTTGTGCTGTCCAGCGCGGTGTTGCCTGCCGTGCGTGAATACGAACGCACGCTCGTTACCGCACTGAATGCAGTATTAATCCCGGTACTGAAGAATCACCTCGACCAGTTCGAGGCAATGGCCGGCGAGGGCAACCGACCGCACTGGCTGAATAAAGTATAATAGAACTGCAGACAAAATGTGTTAAATATTTTATTACCTACCACCAGTGAGGATTCTGAAAATCTAAAGCTTTACTCTTTAACGTTTTTATAATCATTCTGCAAACTATAAAGTAAGAATTTCTGACTTAACGTGTTTCCTTCTTAAAAGCCCCAGTTCTAGGTTTATACCCTTGATTTTGTTGATATTGCTTCTTTGCCATTATATCCATTTGGGCTATATGTATAGAGATTAAGAGAGAGGAGGGGCCCGTCAACGCCCGGAGGAAGGAGCATTTCGAATGGCACCTCCACACGACGCCGACCGCCGCTATGCCGGCGACATCGACGTGAACACCGCGCACGACATGCTGCGTGCGGACCCGAAGGCCGTGCTGGTGGACGTGCGTACCGAGCCGGAATGGGAATATGTCGGCCGCCCCGACCTGGGCGACATCGGCCGGGAGCCGGTGCTCATTCCCGGGAAGCACTGGCCCGACATGAAACAGCGTGCGAGCTTCCCCTACAATAAGAATTTTTTGATGCATCCAGCCTTTCGAAATAATGGGCTCTGCACTCAGTTTTGAAATTCGATTACTAATTTTTAAAGAAGATCTAGGATCATAAAAAACATGGGTGGGGATATCTTGCTTAGATTTGCGATATAAAGCCTGCAAAATGCCTGGATCTGTTAGCCCAAACATGACAAGGTGTACAGATGACTCTGCTTGATTAATCGCACGAATCAAAGTCGTTTTTAAATCATTTCTTGTTTGGTTGGATTGACACCATTATTCTCACAAATCACTTCTATAGAGTTTGAATATTTCAGAAATTGCTAGCGTGTGCATAATTAAAAGGTTAGCCCCACAAGTTTAAAAATACACAAAATCTCGACAACATTACAAAACGTACTAAACCTCAAATTCTTCAATCCCAGAATGGCAGCTGCCTCTGTTGCATATTAACAATTTCATTGCTAAGCTAGGTACATTGCAAGGTACCGCCAGGGATTGTAAAGTACATTTACATGTACCTCGCGATTGCGAACGAGTTTTGTATCGCCATTCTTATCCTGGAGTAACGCGTCTGGTATTCGCTCTAGTTCGGCATAGGCGGCATAGCCGCCGTAATGGACGAACACGTTGCGGTAAAAGAGAATCGTTGTGTTCGGGTTAATCTCCTTTACAGCTCGAGCCGCATGCAATGTTCCTGCTTCTACCGAGCCGTGATCCCGTTGGCCGGTGGCCTTTTCGAAAGTGATCAGGGGAAACCTGGCCAGGACTGCGATCTCTAATTAACTAAACTGTAAAGCCACTGTATGAATATGATAGTTAGACTTTGCTAATGAAGCAAGAAACAGCTGTCGTTACTCTTTTCGAAGAATAGTGTGAGCAAAACAATCTGTAATTTGAATCACTTACCCGTGCATATCTAACGACCCGAAAGAATGTGTAGGCGGAAGGATTCTAAAAAGCAGCAACAGTAGAATTATCGTATTTTCCATTGCAGCTGATCAATGAGCGACTATGACACAAGTAACAGCTGTACTACTTGTTTCTGGGGTGCGTAGTTGCTGTGGGGGCACGCAGTTGCCACGCGTTGCTGTGGCACTGCGCGCCCCAACAGCAACTGCACGCCCCAGCAACACGTAGCAACACCCCTACCACGCGTTGCTGTGGCACTGCGCACCTCAGCAACACATATGCAAGGTGTTAATTTTTTACTGCGTATAGTTTTTTCTTTTTTTAAGTTTTCTGTTGTTTTTTTTCTTTTTTTAGTTTTTTTTAGTTTTTTTTCTTTTTTTAGCAGGGACTCGGACTCAGGCAACGGCCGCATTCCAACAAGATCGCAAGGTCTTGATCCTGGACACGGTATTCCGGAAAGGGCTTTCATGGCCTGACAAGTGCCTCGCCCGGGGTGCCGTGCGGACTCGCCATGAGGACGACTTGCGAGGCGCGTTTATCGAGTATGCCTGTTTTCTCCTTACTCCAATAAATTGATGATCAAATCTACGGGGACCACGGGTAGCTCGCCCCAGATGATCGCTGGTATTTTTTTGGGGAGAAATCTGTAGCCGGGTAAGGCGTGTCGTCTGGATGTGCAATCAAGTTGATGCCGCAACCAATGACGGCCTGTATGTGTGTATCACTGTGTTCAGCTTCAATAAGCATACCGCAACATTTTGCACCGTCCACAAGAACATCATTGGGCCACTTGATTTCGACCAAACAGGCTTTAGCGCTCAAAAGTCCTTCAATCGCCTGATGAACAGCAACTGCACATATGAGCGGCAAAAAGCCCAGATGCTGCTGTTCGCAGGACTATGGTGCGCTGTTAATTATATATAATGTTTACGGTAGCTCGTGTGGACCCTAGTTCGTGTGTTGGATTGAATGAGTCTTGATGCTAGGATCTTGGGATAAAACAAGTAATTGGTAGTTATGATTTGGAATAAATTACTCTCCTTCCCCAGCTATGTGATAACTCTGGTTGAACTTCAGGCACAAGCTCACGCTTGCAGTGTTAGCAACGTGGCATATTTCAATGGACATATTAAAATCCAGTCAAGAGCTATACAGGATCAGGCCAGTCGGCCCGCCCGCATTCGGCCAGGCCAGGGTCGCGCTGGCTGCGCCTACGGCCAGTAATAAGCAGGCCCAGAATCCCATTTGCAACCAGTCCAGCTGACGCGCTGGGGCAGGCATTGGCGGGGATTGGGCTTCAGGCATATCTGCGGCCATTACGGTAACTCCGGCTCGGGACTTATGAAGCGCCCGATGATTCGTACTCACTTATAGCAGGACTTCGCACCATGTCGCACCGCACCTGCTCCATCACCGGAATCCGACCACCACCATCACGCCGAGTAGCCGCGGCGGGCGCCCCGTGACCGGGACCGGTGGCGGGTGGCGCCCCGGGCAGGACTCGAACCTGCGACCCGCTGCTTAGAAGGCAGCCGCTCTATCCAGCTGAGCTATCGGGGCTCGGGCCGGAACGTACCGGAGGATGGCGCCGAGGACCGGTCGGGGGGGCCGGGGAGAGGTCGGTGGCGCGCGGTAGGCTCTGCGCGCCCCATGGAGGACGCGGATGGGAATTTGATGAAAGCAAGATTTATCGGCTTCGTTTTACAGACCTTCTGGAATGGATCCTCGAGATTCCCAATTTTGAGGGTAAACGGGAAGATAGTTCGGAAGGCCATTTAGAGCAGATTCAGGCCAAGTGGGGCTATGAATGGCGTGACAACAATTGATAGAAACTATAATCAGAGCCTGTGAACTACCTAGAAAGATTCAGGACCATCCATACTTTCGTATTCGATACTGATGGCGATTTCACTGATGGTATGGCGTAAAATGTCGACGGAGCAAGTAATGGACTGGATTGAGCGCATTCCGTTTTCTGAAACGCGCAACTATGTTCAGCGGGTCATGGAGAATTATCAAGTTTACAAATCGCGGCTTTCAGGCTCGTTCGATATTGCCGGCGATTTGAAACGGGGGCGCTAGGCAACACTTGGCTTTCGATCACTCAAACTATTGCACTCATCACACTTGACACCATCTTCACACTAATCTCACGTTCCAAAATGTTGCAGGATCATCCTTAATGAATGTCGCATGAATCTACGTCTGTGTCAACAAGATTGTTTGAATACATTAGGTTCTTACAGATCTGAATGTCGATCTGGATATACGCTCAAGTCAGACAGAAGAGGCTGCCAAGGTAATAATGCAAACCCAGCTTAGACGAAGAAAAATGTCAATTGTCTGTAAATGAGCTGGGGCATTGTAGTTAAAGGGCCAAGTTTAAGTCATTTTACAGCGTACCTTGTTTATCAATTAAAACCTTCTTCTTATATACCAAGCTGGCTTCGTTCTGGATTAACCCAATCAGGGTAGCCACTTCAATATATTGCTCATTGAGATGCTCAATAATATCTACCAGGGACTCAGGAGGCCTGTCCGGTCTGAATGCTTTGGGGTAAAGTTTAAGACTGTCTCTACTTTGATTAAGAGCCTGAACTTCTGCCCCATGTGTACCCCACCACTTTTCCACCAATTTAATTTGATTCAGGTTGATAGGGGAGGCTACTTTTTGTATCTGAGCTTCACTGATAACACCATGCTGGCCGGCACCGAGCCCTTCCTGATTGCTCATGTGGCGCTCTATATCGCCATTGCCGTGCTGTTCGCAAGCCGCCAGCCGCCTCGGTTAAAAGGGCTGGTAGACGGCACAATTGTGTTTGGCACACCCTTGGTCGGGTTTGCCATGCAGGCGGCTATTTTGGAGGGCACGGATCGTGGCCTGGCCTCCAGCGCCGTCGTGCTAGGCCTGACTTATGCCGCCTTAGCGTTGATGCTGCGCTGGCGCGATCGGATTTTAACTCATCTTTGTGAGTGGTTTTTTTGACCTGCCAAAACCATTAAACCTTTATCTGGCAATTAAAGAATTCCAAATCTTTAGGGTATAAATTATATGTAATTTTACAAGGTTTCAAATACCTTACATTTGCTAACTTTAGAAAAAAAAAATGTACAAGGTTTAAAATTCTACTCAAATAACATGAATTGCATTTTCAAAACTAAAACCAGAGAAACAGGCAATGAAAACTGTACAGGCTAATTTCTGAGACTCGAACATCGGTTTCATGACAAAACCGGATAGGTAAAAACAGCCAGACAGCCTTTGTTTGTAGGCTTCGAAGTCTTCAATTTGTCGCGTCGCGACGCCGGTATCCATGGCGTCTTGCGCAACAGCCGGCGCAATCTCGGTAATCAGGCGCGGATCAAACGGCTTGGGAATTATGTATTTCGGTCCAAAATGCAGGCTGTCCTCGCCGTAGGCGGACAGCACGATGTCTGACGCCTCGCTCTCCGCAATCGATGCGAGCGATGAAAAGATCAACGTACTACATGCCGTAGAAAGACAAGGCGCGTTCGAGCAGGAACAATGGTTAGCCGTAGAAAAATGGCTGGAAGAGCCTTACGCAGTTCTCGAAGCCGATAAAGGCAACCTATTTTTTCACTATGCCTTTGTGAAAAACAATCGCTCTTATCAGGGAAGCCATAAGTTATCCGTACCCTGGGCGGACAAAGAATTGAAAATAGAATTTAGTACGTTCCGGGACAAACTACGACCGGGACAGGGACGCGGATGACGATGGGATTCGGTCGTGGTTATGGAAAACGGTAAGCACACCGCCTACAAGCGTGGCGTTCTTAGAGTTTACGGACACGCCACATCCTTTTTTCCAGCCGGACGTCGTCGGGGTCTATTCGTTCGCGCTGGCGGTTAGCGACGGAACAGATTGTAGCCCACCGGCGGTAGTTTCGATTGCGGTCACCGAAAATTTACCGCCAACAGCCATCGCTACGGCCAATATTATTACAGGGCCCGCTCAGTTTGGTCAGCCGAAAGTCCCCGGGCTGAGTTGTTGACTTACTGGTGCGCGATCACGACCACAGAGAAAAAGTCACCACACGGTCACCCCTTGACTGCGCGCATGATTTGCCTGGACGCCAAACTTCCGTTTCCGATATTCCTGTAGGTTCCTAACGGCATCCCATGCGGTGCTCGAATTGGAAAATGGAGGAGGTGATCTCGATGCTCATCTCCGGGATGGGGATTGTAGCAGCTTTCCTGGCCTTGGGCTTTAGTGCGGACGTTGCACGAGTCGAAGGATGGTTCTTCCAAATCCCTTGGAGAGGTGCTGATCTTCGGCTTCCTTGGCCAAGGCTGTTTCAAGTAGTTGACGGGTATCAAGCATGGGTCGTAGATCCACAACAAGGATCGTTTTGAAGCGCTGTTGTCGAACGAGCAGATCTTGTGCCAGCATCGAAAGATCGTACATTGGATGCCGATCATTATTCAGTGATGGTGGCGATTTTGCTGCATCTTCCATTAAACATGGCGAACGGGCCGGCGGATTCGTACTCTAGTTCGACGACAGACCCGACTCTGGGCCTGCCCGAGCCAACGACCTGGAATGCGGTTTCCCCTCCAGTTACCTCCGATCCGTTCCTGGACGGAGGTGTGGCACAGCCGTACGCCCCCGGTGCTCCGATGGCTCCGGGATATGGTGCTCCCGTCTACGGCGGTCCAGGTTACGGTGGACCGGGGATGGGGATGGGACCGGGTGGATACTCCACTTTCGGGGCCAACGGTGGTCGGCCGTGGCTATTTCCGGCCAATTTAATTCTAGTATCGTTCTTTTGTTTCATATAAAAATAAGTGGGTACTTGTCTGTTAAACGAGACACACCCGTGGCGTGAAGTTAGGTTAATCCTAATAAAATTGACCAAAACATAATGATAATATAATAGTTTAGAAACAAAAGTGTGGAAACTGCGACAAAGAATAATGGAAAGCAGGCCATACAGAACGCATTACATTAAAAACCTAACCCAAACCAAAAAAAAACCTAACCAACTCAAATTCTTAAAGAAGGGAAAAAAAATTCCGATATCTAACCAACAACCAAATCCATGAGCATAATCTAAAATCACCTTAAAGGCAATATTCGAGACAAATTGAAGGAGGTTTTTGGATCAATGGACGTACTCCATATTCTTCAGAGGGGGGAGGAAAGGGCGGATCCAATGCAGGAAGCAATGGATTAGCCGGATGAAGGAGGATCGAAAGCGCAAAAATCAAAAGATGGATTACCAGAGTGGGGGCTTGGCTCCGATACTTTCATTGAAAAAATTTCTGACTGTTTTCAAGTAATAACAGGAAAACCTGTGAAAGCCTCTATGGAAGAACCTCTCACAAAACCCTTCCTCCATATAAATTCCTTACCACGCAAAATTCTTCCATCTAGAAACTACCCCGGCCCCCGCAACTCCGTCCCCTCTCCCACCTTCCCCCCAACAGTTTCTTCCTTATGACATCGCCTGAATAACGCTCATTAGCACACATTCCCTTGCAGCATAACTCGTTTTTACCAGCGCGCCTCGAATGGCAGCGGCTACGCAATCGCGTGGAGCGAGCTGCCGATCTACTTTCCCGCCTCTTGCTGTGGTTCCACAGGAGCACGCGTTTGGGAATCGGGGCGCTGGGGGGGCCGGGACAACATCCAACCCAGGAGTCGTGGACCTCGTATCTGACGGCACGGGCTACTTGGCGGCAAACTACAACAGCTCGGTGCTGCCGTACGAGAACGGCCGGTGGACCATCACGACCCTCTCCCCGGTCGGGCAGCCGCTCGAGTTTCTACTTGACCGCAAGTTCAAGGTCATTGATGAGCCGTTTGTTTATCTGGAAGAGATTGTTTTTGGGCCAATGGAAGAAGTTGTAAATGCTTCAGAAAAGAATTTTACAGCAGTGGAGCTTCCTACTTTGTCAAAACAGACGTTGCATACCTATTACAAATGTCACTTTGCCTGTTTGATATCCTACCTGAAACAATATTGCACGAAAGAAGAGGCCCCATCTGCTGCTGATCAGTTGGAACTTTGGGGGATATTAGGACGGTGTTCAGTCAGAAAATCGTTCAGACGATATGGGAGGTGACTCAGGTAATTTAAAGTACCAAGAACTTTATAATCAAATGTTATTCTTTGAATTGTCTCGTAAAAAGTTACGCAGTCAAAGACGTTTTAAACATTGAGAAAACCTGACAACTCTAATGAAACTCTAACGAGCTCTATAGAAACTTACGAAAAAAATCTCCCTATGCAAAGTCCCCGAATCCGAGCCGCAACAAAACTCGACGGCCCGCACGTGCGCAGCTACCGCATCGTCGAGGACTGATCGGCCCGTGAGCAGACCCGGGTGCCGCTCGGCACCAGGCGCGCTATGACGCTCGCTCCCTTGAGCGAGGAGAGCGAGAGATGAGCGACGTCGTAGCGCTGGTGTCCGGAGGAGCGTCGGGCCTGGGAAGGGCCACCGTGGAGCGGCCGGTGTCCGCGGGCGGGAAGGCCGTGATCGTCGACCGTGACGTCGAGCGCGGCGAAGCGGCGGCCAAGGAGCTGGCGCACGGCACCCCGCTGAGCACCTCGAGACCCAGCGCAGGGCCGTCTGACTCCTCGGCGGCCGAAGCAGCGGTCATGCCGCAGCCGTGCGTCCGACTGATGGGTCTCGAACCCGCTTCCGCGTCTCCCCACATGTGGCCGAGTCCAGACGGGTTTCGCTCGCCACCCTTCCAACGGCGAACGGTGAGGAGAAATCATGTACATGCGCTGTCTCCGTATCGAATTGAGTGTCTTTAGTCTGGAGATGCTGGTCTTCGGTCTTATGTGACGAAGTAGCACTCCCATTAGCTCTGCTGTCTGGGATCCTTAGGCCCATAGTAGGTTGGCCTTTGAAATTCAGGGTTGCATTCGAATCCATCGTAGAACGGGTCTCCCCATCATTCTACAACCCTAACAGACAAGGAAAGTTTCTGCTGTGCAATTTGACTTGATCATTGCAAAGTGGTGATAATTTAGGATCTTCGTTCCTCTTCATGCCCCAAGACATGGCTGTAGAACAAACCCAGACACAGATGCATGAAAAGCATATTGAACCAGGAACTGTAGTGAAGAACCATCACAGAAGGGGCAGCACGATGATGATTATTTCGAAAGGGAAAGAGCTATAGAGAGAGGAGAGAGCGACTATCTTTTCAAATATGCAATTATTTTGCCACCGGAGAGATGTAATAGAACCATGAATGATGAAATGAGGAGAAAAGTTCAAGAACACCTGAATTATTCAATACAGTGGTGAAATGCACTGACAATGACAAAATTTTAGCAATCAGCTTTGCTGAATAAATTTAATCTTCGTTTTTTCTGTAATCATAAATTGTTTATGAGCAGTCTAATATATGTCGAACCAATTAAGTGTGCGTCCAACTTAAAATCCCCCCGTGACAAGTTAAAAACAAACATAATCAGGTGAAATAATGAAATTACCAAATAACAAAAGCGGCCATTGTGATCAAATAAAAACTTTATTTTTGTGGGTTCCTTTAAAAGCCCTAATGAGAAGGGACCTCCTTCCATTTTACCTTATATAATAAAAAAACTAGTTTTTTTTATGTAATCTCATTACAAGGCGTCTAGTACTGTTGCATGCATACTACTGCATACAATTTTATTAACTCAGTAAAACAGTTCTTGGTAACGAACTCTAAGTAAGGAGTGACCCCGGCTTAATAGGAACCAAAACTCTTAAAAACAAAACCTTGATACCAATAGATACATCAAAACAATAAAATTCTTATCGTGACCTCAAGTCATCAGTAGTCTTACCTGTTAAAAGTTACGAGCCTGAGAGAATTAGAATTACATTTGGTGCAGTGAAACATTAAAATTAGAATAGCCAAGGTTCATGGTGTTGTTTCATATTGAAAAATTTTTGGAAGAATAGAAAGATAAGCCTGCATGCCAAGATTTAAATATTGGAAGTTATAATGATGACAATGGTGAAGCATGGCTCTGAATCATGGGCACTCAAAAAAAAGAGGATTTGCTAGATGTTTTCCATAGAAACTACCTATGATTGTTTTGAGTACCTGACTGACTGACTGCACCTTCTCGTGCCAACGAATGTCGCGGTTAACGGCGGTTTTGGTATCGATCACGACCCTATAGTCAATAATGCAATAGTCCATTCCCCAACAAACTATAATTTGACAATACGTTACCATCCTTGCAACCTCGCCAGTGACGCTCCAGTTTCGCTCGCCAGTTCCGTCGAATATGCGTCCGCCCGAAATTTTGAGGGAGCAAGATTCACTCTGGGCCAAGCAGAGTTAAACGGAAAACCATACATTCGGGTGGCTTCCTCGCTGCGGCCGATAGAGGCCTACGGATGTATTGGCGTGCTGGGACCGCCGTATAACAAGCCCCTGAAGCTGACAGACTGTTTGCAGAGTTGGGAACGGCCTCCGCGGCCTCATCTCGGCTGACGCCGAGAAGGCCGCTTGGGGTATTCTGGCGGCGACCTTGATCTTCTCGAAGTGGCCCCGGCGGCGAGGTCTGCAGCTTATGGGCCGCTCCGTTATACGGCATGGCGGCCTTGCTATATGTCGACCGCCATTTTCATAGATCCATAGCAGAATGCTAGATAAACATGCTTGCCGTAGCCTTCTTTAGTAGCCTTCTCAAACTGGCCTAAGAGAAAGTCTTTAAACTTTGCAAGATCCAACTGCTCGAGATATATGATTATCAAAGCCTGGCAAACAAATCAAAAACTTTTCATTTAATGGGGACTGAACATCAAGAAATGACTGAGGTCCTGGCTAGCCTATATTAAATAATTTACTAATGTATGCGTTAAGCTACAGTATGTAAGCGTATGGTTGAGGATATTCCATCCGAATCTGAAATTCATACAACCCTGCTTTCCTTTGCTAAAAGCAAGAGCCCTGGCCCTGATGGAATGCCTCCAGAGTTTTATGCTAAATTCTGGGATAGCCTGAAGAATGATACCACTAAAATGGTGCAAGGTTTCTGGAAATACAACCACTTGCATCATGCAATAGCTTCTGGTATGATCACTCTAATCCCTAAAATAGACATTCCTATGCACTTATCTGATTGGAGGCCTATCTCTCTTTTTTAATATTTTTAATTTTTAATATTATATTCACGCTTTTGCTTCAATCAAAAATTTATATTTCACAATAGTAGCGATGAAGATTTTAAATAATTTACACTGATAACACTTCGTAACTATAATGGAGACGGTGGAGCTTGTTCAATTGCGTCAGCAAATACAAATAAAACAAGTGTATTGGGTAACTTTTTTGTGATGCTCATCCCGGCGATTGTGGGGTTTGGTGTAATGTTTTTTAGAAGGAAAGAGAAATTAGCCCCGAAAGTGGCGATTTGTGACGAAGATACCTGAGGACAGTCGCGGCAAAACGAGCGAAGCGGCGCTTTCTACACTGTTTAACAAAAATCAAGGCCGGCACGTCGAACCTGTCATTGTCGGGCGCGAGTCGAAGCAGAATGGCCTGATCTTACATCTGTAATTGCCAGAGAATTTGTTTTATGTCTCCGGCCATTTCGATAAAGCCCCCATCTTAGCGGGTGTCGTCCAACTCGACTGGGCTATAGATTTCGCCACCTGTCGCTGACGCTGGAACGGCTCGACGCCGTCACCGAACGTCCGCTGCAGCGCATCGGGCTGTCGGCGACCCAGAAACCGATCGAGCGCACGGCGGAGTTTCTGGTCGGGGTGCGCCACGACGAGAGTGCAGAGACGACTGAAGACAACGACCAGGAAACCGGCGGGCTGATGCCCACCGCTCGCCGGGGCGATTGCACGATCGTCGATGTCGGGCACCAGCGGGATCTCGATCTGGCGATCGAAACGCCGACGAGAATAGCTTTCGCCATCAGCGTCTTACCGCAACCTGGTGGGCCGTAGAAAAGCACGCCTCTCGAGGCCTGCATGCCGAATCTTTCAAACAAGTGTCGGTGCTCGATTGGATAACGGACCATTTCTTGGAGCTCTCGTTTGGTCTCTTCCAAGCCTCCAATGTCTTCCCATTTGATATTGGGTACCTCAACCTTGTTGTCACGCAGCGTGCTTGGGTCGCACACGCTTAGGGCGTGATTGAAATGTTCGTTAGTAACCTTCCAAAACCGTAAGTATTTCAAAACAAATAATAGACAATTTTCTCAAGATAGCTGGGTCGCTTACTGAGAAAAAATACACTAAGTGTCTTAGGATACTTAAAAGGTCGGAAGAAAATGACAAATCAATGGCAATCTATTGGGATTTCTCCTGAAGAACGCTTTTTGGAGCTCTATTTTGAGCCAGAAAGCGAACAGTTTCTAGCACACTTCTACGAGCAGCTTGGTGACGGCGTTGGTGTAAAAAGCCTATACTCAACTGTGACATGGTCCAGATACTTTATGTGTATAGAGTCTAGTGAGATCAGGGTTTGAGCTCCAGCCATGGCATGGTCTAATCAAGCTAGCTCATGGCATCAAGGGCTTAGTGAGGTCAGGCTGGAGCTTCTGCCACAATAGGGTTACAGGCATGGTCAAGGTCTTGTTGGTTCATCTTCTTCTGAGATCCTAGTCACAGGGACTTCACGCTTCATTTCACGTTCAAACCTACTTTCAACCTTCATCATAGCATTGCTGCATAATGCCACATAGAAATATATAATAAAAAAATACATGTTCCGCATAAACAATTCCTTTATAGTTGTTCAAATGAAGGTGGATCATCAATGTTTCCGACATCACTATTTAAACTATTCTATTTTTGAGTGCCTCTGGGCACATGGAAATGAACGCCACCCATTGTACACCGCACGTATAGGCTCTTTTCATTCATGGAAACATTTTTTGAAGAATCTGAAGACAGACTAGCGCAATCATCAATTTATCGGTTACCAGAGCCGATCAGAATGATTAATGGGGGCATATTAAAAATATGGTTCTAGACTATTAGAGAACATTCTCTTTGTAAATTAAAGTTAAAAACGTTGCGTCATTCAGTCTCCTCACGCTGAATCGCCTGCTTCAATGTTTCGATTTCAGGTGCATTCAGCGTTTCGGTTTTTAGCAGTGATTCAACAGCTTCGTCCAGTAATGCCCGATTGGTTTGCAGGATATTGATTGCGCTTTCTAGAGCCTGGTTGATTAATTCCCGAAGTTCATGCTTCTTACTTAGTTTTGAGACTTTTTCATAGAACCAGTTATTCTTATTGAGTTACCAAAAAGTGATATTCTATTGAGTCTTATATGAAAGAAATGCATTTACCAAAGTGACATCCGAGAAGGCTTGAAACATGGAAAGGATTAATGCCTATATGAGCAATCATAAATTGTGTCGTCTTATGATGAAGATAATATAGTGATGTTAATAAGTGAAACTGAGACAAAAGTGTAAAGTTGTAATCTATGTGTCAGGCGGCTGTACTCCGACAGGTAATCGTCCTGCGCGTGCTGGGCCGTTTCCAGTTCCGCATGCAGGCGGCGCACGTCGTGACTCACGCGTACGACCTGGACTCCGAACCCCACCACGGCGGACAGCAGTATGGTCAGCAGCAGAATCCGGCGCCCGCTCATGTCGCCTGCTCCGACAGCTTCTCGATGACCCGCAGAGGCGCGCTGCGGGCTCGCGGGTTGGACCGCAGTTCCGCCTCTGCCGGCACAACCGAACTTATTGTTACATTATCTGTAGAATTACAGTGTTCTATTTGCTCTTAATGGGAGGGATTATGACGAGCTTGCCTTGTGCGTTGAACTGGTAAGGGTAATGAGATAGCACTCTTCTGTTTTACTCTTTGCCCCCATTTAGTTTATGGCTTTTGCATACATGCATTTTTTTTTCTTCACTCTAATATTCAAGGGGATTTCTCCTTTTTGCATTCTGCAGGTTCGGTAGAGTTGCTCAGTCAACTGTAAATGAGTTCTTAATGCGCGACCGAATCCGGATCGAAGTATCCAGTGATGTAGGCGGAGGGCTCGCCCACCATGGTCGCTTAGGCGTTGCGATCGGCGACGGCTTCTTTCGCGGTCTCTACCAACGCTTCCAAGCCGGCCAACACACCGTGGACCAAGTTTTCTTCTATGAGATTGCCCGTAACTATTGGATGGCCGATATGAACCCAACGATTGATTACCACACCTCCAAAGGGCCTCAAGGCTACGGGTGGTGGGCGGTGGGCTTTAACAAGTATAAGTTCGTTCGTTTGGTCACATAATAGTGACTTTTGGCCCCAATCAATAAAAAGATCATTAATGCTCAAAAGGGTAGAATAGAAGGCAGTACCTAAAACACAAAGGGCATATAAAGCAGCAGGAATAAAAACTATTGTTGTGGGAGATCATAACTAAGGAGAAGGTTCTTCTTGTGAACATGCAGCTCTGGAGCCTCGTCATTTAGGTGTGGCTGCCGTATTAGTGAAGTCTTTTGCACGTATTCATGAAACGTTTGTGTAGATCAAAGAGGTAGTGACGGCGTTTTCGGGGCAGTTTTTCTAGAGCTGAATGTTTTATCTTAACGAGAGCGGAAATTTAGAGCCAGCTGTTTTCTGAAATTCGTCATTTCATCGTCAATCTTCAAATCTTCAATCGAATTAGCATAAATGACTCGATCCATGTCCTATAATTTCATCAAGTAACGCCAGCATGGATTCAACTAACCGCACCTCTGCAAACATTGAAAACAAAGACCTGTAGCGATAAATCAAAAGAGATAGAAACCTATAATAACTAAAACTCAAAACGACCAGAAGCTACTATTATAGAATAAAAGAAACCCAAAAGGTCCAGAAATTAAAAAACGATCATAGCAGAAAACATACAACAGTTACTAATATGAATGAACAAATAAATCTTGAAACGAGTTAAGTTTAAGTTGAATATGCATATCAAGCATAAAACGAACAAAAACATGTTGTTATTGAAGACTAAATGAAACCCAAAACGAACAGAAACTAGATCGCTGAAAATCATTAATATATATTTTTTAATTACTTGTTATAATGTTGGTACAATTGCAGCTTAAAGTGCGATTATTCAAACCAATATGACTGGAAAAGGTGAAATAGCTGGTTGAGGTGGATTGACTGGTAAAGGTTTAGTGACTGGTAAAGGTGGAGTGACTTGTTAAGGTGGAGTGTGACTGGTAGAGCCGAGTTTACGAAGCACGTGAATAACAATAATCAATATTAGAGAAATAAATAATGCTAACCGAGGGGCACGCACCGGGTTGTCGGCTTTGCGGAAGGTCCGGAAGGCGAATTGCTCATTCTCGACCACGTCGCTGGAACGCTGCACCGACTGGTGCCCAATCCGCAGGAAGACACGAGTGAATCGTTGCCATTGAAGTTGAGTCAGAGCGGTCTTTTCGCCGACACCGAACAATTGTCACCTGCAGCGGGAGTCCTCGGTTATTCGATCAATTCCGAACCGTGGGCGGACCACGCTGTTGCCGATCGATTCGTGGCGGTGCCCGTCGTCAATCCGCATGACGTGCTGGCTTACCCGAAGAGCGTCGATTTCGGCTACGTTGAAGACAACTGGACAGGCCGCAAACTGGCCCTACCGCCCTCGGTGTCGGAGGATCTCCGCCAGAACCACAAACCTTCGGCTCACTGGCAGCTCGCCAAGGTCATGGATGGCTCTCTCGGATCCTTGCCCACCGATGAAGACAAGTTGAATTACCTCAATTTCTACGGATACCTCTGCGAAAAAATTGACGATCAAATTAATAGGGAGGCAAACATTTTCCGAATTCGAGGCAGATCTTTCCCTGACAGATTTTCACTCGTCTCAATGACACGACTCATAATCGCTTCGCGATCTTCATTTTCTTCTTTAACCAAATTTTCTACAAACGGTCGTTGAGGCTTCTCAAGACCCTCTGGGTTCAGCAGGGTAATTCCCCCAAGATTATTTTCACCAATCACACCATTCACTTTATATCGATCTATATCATCGTTATTGAACGATGCCCGTTGCATGGCTCGGACACCGACTTTGTTTGGAAGCAGTCTTCAGGCGGCCGTATCCCGTTTGGATTTTTACTGAAGTGGGGTGGGCTCGCGGCTGTCGTGGCCATAGCGCTTTGGCAACTGGCTCCTCATGCGGTGCCAGTGGTGTCGCTATTTGCAGAGGCCTTGTTCCAAGAGCGAAATACAAAAAATGCGTGTGTTCACGCTGTGAGTGAGCCCGAGACGGATTATGCCGGGACTTCAGCTGCTGCTGTTCAGGTCTAACTGGTTGACGAGCGCTCGCGAATCGCTTGGCTATAGGAGAGGCGGTCGAGATCCACGGCGTTCTGATGCACGACTCGGGTTCGCCGGCCGACGACGACGGGCAGCACCAGTCTCACGATCAGTCGGATCAAAAAGCTCTTGAGGCTCTTCTCGGTAAAGAAGTGACCAAGCCCCATGACCCCCATGACGGTCGGTCCGCGGCGGCCGAGGAGGTTGGCGACGCCGGTTAGAATGATGGCTTTGAGAGCGATGGCATGGATCAGGTCAACAACACGAGACCTTAGGGAAAACCCTTGTTACCAAACATGCGTGTCAGCAAAGTTAGACCTTGAAGAAAACCCTTACTTGCCTAACTATTGGAACTAATTATATTTACTTGCATCATTAAATGACAACTATCTTAAACCTTAATGGAGGAGATAAAAATTCGAAGAAGAATTAATAGCATCACAGTTTTCAATTGGGTATTGTTCGATAGCATTATTTGTAGTAGTATTTTTTTTTCTTTGGTTTAGGATCCCTGCATAGCCGAGCGGCGAAACATGGAGGCCATGGGTGTGGAGGTTGGTTTTATTTCGCTGGCCAATGATGAATTTACGTACTTCCTTACTGTCATTGTTTCCGAGCACAGGGGGAGTCGTATTCGTAACACTCGCACCGGTGAACGAGAGGTGGTTTTCTAATCTGAAGTTCAGGGTGGCGCCGGGATCGATGTAAATCGTTTCGCCTGGAAACTGTCTATTGTAGGAATGTGTGATCGTGGTCTCACGTACAATTCTGGAAGCTTTACCGAAGAAAAGGCGATGATCTGGGCCGCCCAGATTGCCGAGGCGCCGACGAGTGCAGACCAGATTAGCCAGATGACCCGTGCAGGGCTTGCATCGCGGTCAACCTTCGCAAGGAGCAGGAAGGAAAAGGCGCATCCGAAGAGACACGTTGCGATCGCAAGTGTCAAAAGAGCATGGTCATGCTCAAAAGACAAAACTGTTGCGACGCGTTCCATAAAAGCTCCCACCGACGGTTGATTTCATGAAAGGACTGGGACAGTCTACAAGCGCCAAGCCGTAATGCTCAACTACTTCCACATGATCTGCCTTCGGAATCTCCTGCATATCAAGTGGCAGGAAAATTTCCAGATACTGACGTTTTTGAACGTTCCGGGCTGCAAACTGTCCACACTCTGCGTCTGAAATCCCAGGTAAGATTGGCCGTTCACGTTTTCAGAGTGCCAGACAATCGTCTACCAAAGCAGCTCCTTTATAGTGAGCTGAAGGAAGGAAAGAGAACAGTCGGACGACCGCGTCGATCACCTCGACGGCCAGCCGTGCCGGGAGGCCCAGTCCCGCCCCGGGGGGAGCCGTCCCGCCCGAGCGAGCGGGTGACGGATGCGGGGTCTCGGGCATGTTGCTCAACCTGGACGCGCCTCGCGGCCGGCGGGTGTAAGTCCCCCGGCGCGCCCCCACTACCCGGACCCTGGTGTGTGACAGGTTTTGACGGGCCCTGGTTCGTGGTCGGCGTACCGGAGGTGAGCCAGTCCGAGATCCGGGCCTCCGCGAGCAGGACGTTGGAACGTTGAGTCAGATAGCAGACACATTCGATGTACGTCAGCAAACGCCGGCGACAATTTATTTCCTTGTTGCCGGTTCGCAATTGCACGAAAGGAACTCCCTTGCGCATCGCCTTTTGGCGGAAGCACGGGCTCACTATCCCAACGCCCTTTGGTTGCAAGGGTTCGTTTTAGATGAGGAGAGGACGATTGCGAATTCTCATGATGAAGAGTCATCCGTCGATTCCGATTGGACTCCCGAACCAGAGACCCAATTTAATCAGTCTTCCTGCCTCATTAGAAACAACAAAGTTATCACACTTTGCGACAGTACAGCATTTTATTGACCAAAACCAGAGACCCAATTTAATCAGTCTTCCTGCCTCATTAGAAACAACAAAGTTATCACACTTTGCGACAGTCCAGCATTTTATTGACCAAAACCAGAGACCCAATTTAATCAGTCTTCCTGCCTCATTAGAAACAACAAAGTTATCACACTTTGCGACAGTACAGCATAGCGCTGGCAGCTCGACGGCTGTTGGGTCTGGGCTTGCTCGTTTTGGACTGACTAAGACCCGAACCCGTCATCAAAAATTGCGTCGCCAACCACTTGCAGCAGGAAATTCTGTGTCAGCGAAGTGTCCTGGCCACCGCTGGCCGTGCCGCCGTCGTCTAGCACGGTCACGGAAAAGATGGTGGTTCCGTTGGCATCCATCGCCGGCGTGTAGGTAAGGTTGCCTGCGGCGTCTACCGCCGGAGACACTGAAAATAGAACACTCTAATAAAACCATTAAAGTTTAAAGACATAATATCTTGGGTACCATTAAAAAAATAAAAACACATTTTATTCGATAATATGAGTAAGAAGTTCCCAAAAACTCAAAAAAGCTTAGGATTTCTGGTTAGGGGAATTTTAATGGATATCTGTTTACTATTAGCGGAAGCTGTAAGAGGTGTTTTTTAGTTTAAAATAAAATTTTAGGATTTCGGGAAAGGGGAATTTTTTGTGCATATCTGTTAATTATTAGCACAAAGCGCTGCTCGCTGCCCGCGCGGTAAAGGTCACTCTGTAGATTGGTCTGTTGCAAACAGTCTTGCAAAACCGCGCACGGAGGCTATAGTTGCAGGCGTGAACACATTGCCTCACAGCCTGGCTCTTTCTCTACCGGTTCTGCTGGTACTTCTGCTGCCGGTTTCCCGGCACACTATTTAATATCCCAGGGCGCATGCCCACACCGAATCCCAAACATACTTCCAGACCGGAATGTTCCGGCAATACCTGTAAGCTTTCCAAACAGGATCTCTCCGGCCTGGACCTTTCCGGCGCAAATTTAAGCCGGGCACGCATGGATGGCGCGACCCTCAGGCATTGCAATCTAAGCAACGCCAATCTTGAAAAAGCGAGTCTGTATGCGGCCGACCTTTCACAATCAACCTTAACGAACGCCAACCTGACACGCGCCGATATGCATGGGGCCAATCTCAACAAAGCAAACCTTACCGGCGCCAATATGGAGGGGGTGGACCTTCGGGAAGGCCGCCTAGTTTCCGGGAGATTCATTGGATATTTTTGATCATCTCGCCAGGTTGTTTCCCTGGCTTTACAAGTCGGCAATGGATCGGGTCGGTCTGTGGTTGGTCAAAAAGTCAAATAAAATTCTACAGAATAGCCGGCGTTCCGAGGATACGGACGCGGAGCAGGGCATCAGGGAAATGGGCAGCCTTGTCAATGACACGCTCCAACCCTTGATCACTTCCATATACCTACGCGACCCCGATAATGACCAAATCGCCAATCTATATATGAGTTTCGGCCCTTCACCCTGCAAGCCGCAGAACTTTGAGTTCACCACAATGCATTACCTGGAAGTCCGATTACGAGAGTCTGAACTCTCCTAGGGTTGCCACTGTTCCTGTTCTCGACTTCGTGGGCGTTCACATTGGCGGCGAATGAACACTCATATTGCTTACAAGGTTGAGAGTACTGTATGTTTTTTTCTTGAAGAGAAGAAGGGCGTTTTGCGTCGTTGGTGACGACGGCTTCGGGTCGAGAGATGCCAAGCGGTTGTGGTTGCTCGGACGGTGCATGGATCTGCACAAGTGATTGCAATGGAGGAACCTGCTCCTTCCCCGAGTAAGGTCTTGTCTTGTGAAGACACTTGCGCTGAGCAGAGCGACCTCCGCTTCTAGGGAATAGGAAAAGGAAGAGGAAAGGGCCGTTTGGGCCGGACGAGCAGAGACCGCCCGTTCCTACTCCTATTCCTTTTCCCGCGTGCCGATTCGAGTCAGGCCGGCGTCGGGGTCTTCCCAAGCCACTCACTGCGCAAAGCACGCCCCTTGCGGGTCTGCCACTCGTGCCCGTCGGGCAGGAATCGCAGATCGATGTACGACACGACGAAGCGAGGTATCTCCGTCGAACCCAACAGTGCCGCTACACGAGAATACGGGACCACCGCCAACGCCTTGTTCTCGTTCGACCCGGCCGCTGCGCAGTGGATCGCATCGGCGAACGTGCGGGCCTCGTCGAGCCGGATTTCGATCGGCGCAATTCCGCCTCAGTTAATTATTTCGTTATTTTCGTTTGTAGAAACAGCAACTGGATGCAGTAAGCATGAATCTCTGAAGATAGTAGCTTCACATGCAGGGATTGTGAAAAACTGCAACCCCTGCACAGACGCTATACAAAAAAATATAGTAGATAAAGGTGCTACCCATTGGAAAATGAAAGCAAACTTAAACGACAAAAAAGAGCTTGCAGATGTTTGGGTAACACAACCTATAGTAGTAGATAATGTGCCAACATTTAACCCCAAAAAAGATTTATCTTTCAAGCGGGCTCGCGGCATGTCGAGCCATTTTGTCTGGAACACTCGGTCGAAGGAAAGTCAGGCTCATGATCTGCGGGTACCCAATGCCATTGCAGCGCAGAAAAAGCTGATCGTCAACGATGATGTGTTTGTGCAAAATCTAGCACCTGGCGCGGCTAACCGTCTCACGCTTGGCCATGCGGTGCTACGTGAACAAAATCCACGGCTGATAAGTTTCAGCATTTCAGGCTATGGCGAGGGTGGGCCGGACGACGGCCCCCCCAGGGATGATCAGAGAAGCAGCATGTGAATCGAGACAGATTGGCCGACATGTGCTCCCAAATATTCTTTGTAGTAGACGAACGACTGTTGACATCAGTGTTGTTGTCATCACCCATTATACCATCCGTCGTCCAAGATCATCCACCGGCTCCACCCGCCTCGAAGATCGTGAGTTGTATTCCATTATGGCATGATTTTAGCAAGTGTCGACTTGTCACAAGACCGGCCGGTCCTGCACCAATTATGGCGACCTCCTATTCCATTTACCCTTTCCGAGCCACCTTGCGCTTTCGTCCAACCTGCTTCAACGTCGACGGTCGGTATTCAGCAGAGCCATCGCCACGCTTCCTCTTGCCTTCTTCATCCTCAGCTGCATAGCGGCAGCATAAACACAGGAAGCGAAACAAGACGATGGCAAAATTTCGGTACATTTTGAGTAAACCGGCACAGTGGGCAACTCCCACGACATTGCATGCACGCTCAGCTGCTCAACAAGCCCGTCACGCAGCTGGCGGCAAAAGTCGCGCATTCGGTAGGCCTGTGCATGCGTCATGGGGCAACGTGGGCCCGGTAAAAACGACGACCGGCGCCGGGGCACTCATGCGTGCCCCGCCATGCCGGAGCCTGGAATGACCTGGAAGCCGGGCACCAGCACCCGGACGACATGAATGGTCGGGTCGCTGTCGGCGACCGCCGCCAGGGGCACGACGATCGGATCGGGCAGCGCTTCTGCCCGCATGGCGGCAGTCAGCGCACGCAGCCGAACAATAATGAAACAAAACCTACAACATTTTGAAAAAAAATTAAAAGCTGTATTTATTTATTTTCCACATACCTGCCACATAAGAAAATCACTAAGACTAATTTCTGCAGAGGTTCGAATCACCAAATCAAGTTCTCTACATTTGTTTGTATACAAGCTTTTTTCAATCAATGTTTCACTGATATCACTAGAAAATAAGACATTGAAATTGAGGAAATTGAACAAAGACAAAATGGTTCTACAAAAGAAATTCAACTAAAGACGATATCAAGGATGAATGGTTCCAGCTGCGATAGACCAACGGCAAATGTGGGAGAAGCCGTGCTGGCAATAGTTGGTCTAAAGTTGGTTGGCCGGGTCGGGACGTTACTCAGTTTTTCACGCAGACGAGAGGTTTTGCCTAACATTTCTAGTCCGCCAGTAACGTTCCCCAGATGCATACTCGCTATCGCAGTTTCCGTGTAGATACCGATCAACGATTTGGTGTCGCGGCTAAGGGGAGTCGTTTGCTCTAGCTTAAAGTCACCGCGCGTTAGCAGCAGTGGCTGGCCATTGACCGTGTTGGCAGCAGCAATTTCTTGACCGCGCCGGACCGCGGCGTTGATGCTGGTTGTATCGGCAAGCGTGGCCGCGGCGGCTTTTGACGCCGCGTCGGTGGCGGTTCGCAGCTCGGTCCGCGACAGATGCATCTGGGCAACATCGACCGAAAACGCAACGGCGACCATGAAACCGATCATCATGACGACGATCAGCACCATCATCGCGCCTCGACGGTCCGCGCACCGAGGCTGATCTCAACGTCCGGACCTAGCGTTTCTTCCAAGAGAGGCATGACATAGCTCTCGACCACCTCCATGTCGATATCTTCACGGCTGACTATCCAATCCTCTTTAAAAGCCAGAAATGCCAAGCTCTTGTGTTGAACGTAGGCACTGAGGTCCCCCCCCATCCGATAAATGCTTAGATATCGTCGCCGGAGGCGATCGAAGATGTCTCCACTCATTCGCGCCAGATACGCACCGTAGAGTTGACGAAAGATCTTGGCTAGGAATCGTTTCATATAAGCGAAAGGGTTATATACCTGTGCTATTCGAATCATGAACAAATTATGCGCATCTTTATGGTAATAAAGAGCCAGTTGCCTCAACATACCGGCAAGACGTGCGTTGTTTGAGCCTAAAAGAGAAAGAAAACCAAATTGACACAGAATTGGCAATAATCTCTTTATCAGGAAACCTTTATATCTTACTGTATAGGACATATACAATTGGGGAGGGGGGAGTAGCCATGCCATGAGGTTCTGCGAATGATGGCGGTAATTCGGCGGCGAACTTCCCTTGGTCGCCTCGGCAGGGAGGATTTCCGGGAAATCGGCCGAGGTTACGACGGCTTTGACGCCGGCAAGGGCCTCGGCCTTTTCCGTATTGATCCCGCGGATGCGCGCATGCGCATGGGGGCTGCGCAGGATCTTGGCAACGAGCATTCCGGTGAGCGAGAAATCGGCACCGAACGCAGCGCGTCCCGTTACCTTGTCAACACCATCCGGACAGCAGCGCCACCTTCCCTTGGCCTAGCAAGAGGCTCGTCTTGATATGGAGCAGCGGCAGCTCCCAGGCAAACAACTCCGTAATCTTCTTCACTTGAGCTCTCCGATGAAGTATTACTACCAGAAACACTCACAGATCCGCTTCTGTTACCGTCCGACACCGTCCTCCATCAAATGCAGCGTATTTACCGAGGAATCAAAGACGTCTCTAGCGGTTTCAATACATGGAGTGGAAGTGTGTGGGACGTGATCATAACCCACACCAGTCGCACATGCCGACATCCGCTACGAGGCAACGTCGAAACGGTGAATGCTTTCGAATGCAGATGGCCGACGGGTCAAACGCCCCACTTTCTCGGCGTGGGGTTCGGTCCGCCTCCTTCTGGAGACGACAAAAGTTGTGCAACAAGCGCTGAGAAAATACAGTCTGGTCGGCGCTTGAAGGGAGAGGCTGAGCTGGGAGCCACGAAAGTGGCATTTGACCCGTCGGCGGTGTACGGGCCAACGTGCTGCCTCCATTCGTACCGGTAATCGCAATGAACGGGCATTGGTTTCCGCTCGCTTTAAGTTCATCGGCGAATAATGATACATCGCCGACTACAGGCACATTGCTGGATGATGCCAAGTCCACCGACCAATGCGGCTTGGGGTGGGTAAGAGGCACTCCGGGTGCCAAAATCAACGCATCGACGTTGGAAAAATCCAGCTCTCGCAAGTCTGCTGTCACAATACCTTCTGCCTCTGCAGCTTCCACGCTTGCCGGGTTGTCATCTCGGGCTTCCGGACTCCTCCTCACCCTCCAGTAGCACCGTAACTGAGACCGGCAATCGCCCATGAACGCCATGCCAGGCGCGGCAGGCCTCCAGGAACGTCATGAACTGCCCCTTGTCGTCTGACGATCCGCGGCCGACGATAACGCGGCCATGCTCGGGCTCATCGTCGAGGCGCGGCTCGAAGGGTGGGCAATCCCACTCCTCCAATGGATCGGCCGGCTGCACATCGTAGTGGCCATAGAACAGGACATGCGGACACGGGGGTTTAGTTGCTTAAAGTTTAGTTACCGAGGGTTCAGTTGCAATGGAATCCGGAAATAGATTCGTCAGCTAACAAACACGCCCAACTAATTAGTTTCGGAAACGCATTAGTTTCGGACTAAAAAAAGGTCTTGAAAACTTAAGGGATTGTTCTATTCTATCATTAATTAAAAAAAACTTTTTCCGTAGAAGAAGTTTTTCAAAAAAATACAAGAGCTGTATTAAAAGAAAGTCGAGCAGAAATAAAGTGAGCTCTTTGAATTTGCAAAAGTAAAGCAAAAGTCAAACGAAACAAATATAAATGTAGATACAACTGACATTCTCACTTAGGCTTCACACTTCGCTTTAGGATTTTATTAGGGGATATTACATCGGCAGTCCTGGGCCAAAACCATACTATCCACACAAAAGTTTTGAGTTAAACATCGAGCTCCCTCAACCGTGACACGGCAAGCCCAATGGCACAGTCAGAATTATCCTGTGTGCTAGCCTCTATGAGATATGACTTAGTTCTGAAATTAAAAATATTATTTTGAGACGGTAGCAATTCATTTTATAAAGTGGAAACGAATGCTACAAAAAAGTATTTCATATTTACCATGAGCTGTTACACCTTCCTCTAGGATTCCCCTTATTGCAGGAGCGACAACATCTTTGTTGTTTCTTCATGTGGATTGATGTTGTTGTTCTTCTACAGTGGCCTAGATAAAGTCTTATTGCTCTTCTGAAAAGGTGAAATATCAAGAAAATTTTGTTGAACTCCTCATGGAGCGGAGCAGTCCTTACACTCGCTGAAACGCCCCCTTGTCAGACAGCATGCCGGAGTGCAAGACATGGACAGCGGAGCTGGGGACGAGGATGCCGATGACGCTGCTGCAGCAGCCTCGGCCGGCGGCTGGCAGCGCGTGACTCTGGCCGATTTGATGAGCGGGTCGTCACATGAGAAGTGGCAGCAGTTCGCGCCGAGTGTTCAAGACGACGAGCTGGCAGTTGACGCACCGCGTGATCTGATTACCTTCTCCGTGGAAAATTGAATTGTGCTAGCCATCTGGGAGGCGATGTTGCATGAGCAAGTTTGAAAAACAGTTGCTAGTGAATTATCTGAAGTTCGGCTTGGGCTCTATGCCGAAAACCGATATCGACGCGCTCGTGATGTTCCTCATTGATCAGTACGGTTTCAATGGATCACCGCCACTCGCCAACTACACCAATCAAACCGCCATCGAGCGCTTGAAAACTCCAGTCGCAAAGATCAAGAAGCTGCGATATGAAGCCGCCTTGACTAGTTGTTTTTGATTAGTAACGATACTCTTGCGGACCATGTCCAGATGTTTCTTGTCACCCGACCAGTAGGCGATGGTGGCAGCGCTCGGTTTTTGTTGCTGGCCAAAGCGGATTGAAACTTTACCTGACTTGGCGTCTGTCTTTGCGTTTCCTCCACTGGCATCGAGTTGGACGCAAATCAAAGTTGCTTGATCGGAACCTGAATCCGAAACAAAGCACGTAGTCTGGCCGTCTTCGCTTGCCGTCGTGTTCATCGTCGCCAACAACGGCGTGCTGTTTTCCGAAAGCGCGGTCAAGGGCGCGCATTTCGTCGAGCTGTGCTCCCAGCGGCGCATCCCGCTGGTCTTTCTGCAGAACATCACCGGCTTCATTGTCGGGCAGAAGTACGAGGCCGAGGGCATCGCCAAACACGGCGCGAAACTGGTGACCGCCGTCGCGACGTCGGCCGTGCCCAAGGTGACGGTCCTGGTCGGCGGCTCGTTTGGCGCCGGCAATTACGGCATGTGCGGAATTGCTTCTACTGAACGAGAGAACGGAGAGCAATGTGGACTATTGATCTTGATATAATGGTATGTACAAAAAGTGGAGGATTTGGTGAACAGTTTCCTCCATGTCCGTCAATACTCGATTGCAATAGTGAATCAGAGGCAGCGCTCTAGTGATGCATGTGTTAAAAGCTATACGCCTGTAATTTCTTTTCACCCACTTCGTGTGGTAGGGATCGTCATAGAAACATCGGGGAAGGGACTTATTCAATGGCAAATTACTCACTATGACATTTATGACACCTTTACCTCAATATTGCGTGAAAGTGCTTGTTCGCGCTTGGCAATTTTCAGGTACAACACACCATCTTTGCTTTCAGCACTGATGGCTTCTGCATCCGCATCATCAGGCAGTTGGAAATTGCGCACAAAGCGACCATAACGACGCTCTACGCGGTGCAGGCGACCGTTTTCTTCTTCAGATTCCGTCGCTTTCCGTTCGCCGCTGACCGTCAACACACCGTCAGCTACGCTGACTGTATCAACGGTAGGTCGACAACAATTCCAGATGTGTTGACTGTGACTGTGAACTGGACGCTGCTGAGTACTATCTGATCCAGAAGTGTTATGTCGGCAGCGAACCCGTGTTTGAGTTCGCTATCTGCAGCAAGTGTCGTACGGCAATGAGTCTGCAGTGTTCCGAAGAAACCAATCGCGCTGTTCACGCGTTTCTGATGGAGTACCTGAACAAACGTGAACGCAGTTTCGAACAGCTGACCGAAGTGGATGATGTCCAGCAAACGCTGTGGCAGTTACCCCGGGAACCGCGCCGCCGGAAACCGTAAGCGACAAGATTGCCGTAGTGCCTAATCCCTACCGGGGAGACGTACCCTACCGGAATTTCAAACCCTCCTGGGAGCCGGTACCCAACTTCCCCCGCTGGACAGAGAGCGACCGCCGAATACAATTCATAAACGTCCCCACGCCATCGGAAATCAAAATTTATACTATCGCCGAGGATTTAGTGAATACCATTCAACACAGAGATGCGGGACGTAGCTACAAATAACAATGGACAGGCCCGATGAGAAGAGGGCAGCGGAGGATCGGGCTTCGAAGTAAAGAGAGGGGGAGTTGGTGAGAGAGCAGCGACGTATGTATGTACTTGATGGTGTTGGTTGGCACGAACTGCGACGATCCCGCATGCGGGTTGCCGTATCTTGTGATGGTGTTGATGCCGTCCGAGCTTCCGACAGACACAACCTCTGCAGCCGGAGCAAGTGGATGTGTACGCATGAGCATGAAGGAGAAGCATAAATATATTGTTATGAAATCTCTCCAGGTGGCACGTTTCCCTCATCTTCATCTCGATTAGTCGGACATCTTCCTCCTTTAAATGGCTGCACTTATCTTTCTACATACATTGAGTGTTTTACCCAATGGCTAATAGCATTTCCAATTCGAGGAAACACTGCAGAAAATGTTGCCAAAAGGTTTATTTTTCACTGGATCAACCAATATGGTGTACCTACCTTTATTACTACGAACCCATTCAATCCTTCCTTTATCAATCTGGTAGTCTTACAAATCTGGTAAAACGTCTCCGGGACAGATGTGGGCATTAAGTTAATTTCTTCGGGAAGATTAAAAGAGATGTTGGAAAGTGATCATAGGTCAGCCAGCCCCCAGCACAAATTTTTTTCCTATTGTGGAATCCCACTGACCAATTCTGATCGAAATTTTGAAAAATAAACTTTATTCACAACAGTCAAAAGTAGCCCTTTTTTGGATTTCACGAGACCTATAGCCACTACTATTTTCTTAAGATCAATCCTTCCACGATAACATTCTCCCCCTGAAGTTGCGCGAAAATATTGAAATGTATGAACTGGACGTCCCCTCCTGAAATGATACAGTTGTTCTCAATAGCTGAACCCGATAGGCCACATTTGTAATGCGTATTGCTATATCGAAAAAGTGGATATTCTCCCCCCTCCACAGACCCATCAGCCAAAATGTCACCAATAGGGTACACGGTATTGGGACACAAGATAAACGTTCTTTGTTCTGCTGGATCGGAAACCTGTTCCGAACTATTCCACTCTTTTGGCTTTTCAGAATGATTTTGAAGCCGAGGATTAGGCTGGGATCCAGAACTATCTTTACTTGCATGTCTTCGTCTCCGTTCAACCTGATATAAATGAACTATAAGACCCACTAGAACTATACCCAAGAGTCGCCTAATACCTGTGATAATTGTAACATATGCCAGGAGAGCAAAACAAAATGAACAAAATGCAAAAGAATACAAATTTATTGACGCTATACTAGGTTGTTGGTTTTGCCTACTTGTAAGGCTTGAACTGTCCTTTGAAAACAGGCATTAAAATGCGAAATAAAGTTCAAGTTTAGCTAAGAATCGAAAAAAGAGCCTCAAAATGTAAATACCAAGACATGTCGAGAGAGGCATATTCTTAGCTAAAACTTGTTCTTTTTTCATTCTTCAGATTTAAATAGTCATACACTTTTTCCTATTTGTAAAAGGTCAAATGTACATAAAAGGTAAATAAAACATATAAGAAACAAGAGCTAAGGGATTGCTTCGAGGCTTACTCACGGCGCTGCTTCTGCTGGCCTTTTGCGGCATGGTTTTCTGGGCCTACAGCAGCCGGCGCAAAGACGATTTCGAGCAGGCGGCGCAAATGCCGCTCGACGAAGGCACGCAACGGGATGTTTCGGTATGACTATGGCAAGTGGTTGGCACTGGTTTATCGCCGTTTTCACGATCGTCAATATCGTGGCTTGTATCTGGCTTATCGCCGGGTCGTCCAGCCAGTGCGATGCCAGCAAGCCCAATCGAAGGAATATGCCGAGCCGGAATGGTATGTTGACCTCTGGCTTACCATCGTGTGGGTCGCCTATCTGATCGTCTTTCTGGGAACAATCATCCGCAGAAAAGAACCGCACATTTATGTGGCCAACTGGTTCTATCTTTCATTCATCATCACCGTGGCGATGCTGCATCTGGTCAACAATGCGGCCATTACCGTCTCGTTGCTGGGCTCCAAGAGCTACTCCGCTTTCGCTGGTGTTCAGGACGCGCTTACGAAAGCACATGGCAGCCGCGGCCCGAAGACAACATGGCAGCACAGATACACCAACGGAAACAGCAAGAACAAGTATTTCCCCGAGAGCCCTGCTGAAGCAGACAGTCAACCAATCGCCAATC
Source organism: Alatinidae sp. Z8VKAUB7J3 (assembly GCA_010016025.2). Taxonomy (NCBI): domain Eukaryota; kingdom Metazoa; phylum Cnidaria; class Cubozoa; order Carybdeida; family Alatinidae; species Alatinidae sp. Z8VKAUB7J3. The sequence continues at coordinate 179,683,815 of JAAAKM020721499.1, read as the reverse complement.
CCGTCTTAATCCGGTGGCAACCAATGCACTGGTTGCCTATCGCTGTTCTCGCAGTCCGAGCTGGCTTCGCCGACGCAAAGTGTGAAGATCCCAGCGGCAACCTCAAGTTCTCCCTGGCAGACCAGTTGGTAGAGAACGAGAGTTATGAAGTGTCCGCAGAATTTCATGTCTGACACAATTTGACATGATTTGTCGCTCCTCTTGAGTTGCCTCTCCACCAGTGAGCTGAATTATTTCCCCCTTGCTAAGTTTCCATTTTCTAAGCTAAAACAATCAAATAATATTTCCATAATAAGACTGCATTTGTGCACATGTCACAAATACGAAAACACGATTTTAACATGGTGAAGGGCAGCCAGGTTTACATGAGCTAATATCTTTCCCATCATATCTCGACGAGTACTCTGAAATAGTCGTCGTAACTTTATCCATCAATGTTTCCCTATAACAGGGTTTTCCAGGGGACTCATTATTTCCTTGGTATCGAATAGCCAATTATTGCCTCGAGTTTGCAATGTTGAATTCAGTATATAGAGGTTTAAAGGGAGTTATGGGGCAGAAGAGAACACGCGCTTTTAAGAGCGGTGGCATAATTTTTTCAGACATGTTATAAAATTTGACTTAAGAAAATAGGTTGCCACCGTGATTATATAAGGCGTTTTTCACCGCACTATTAGACTCGGTTTCCAATTGGTACACCATCAACCCGGACAAAGTTTTCATTTTAGGCTTTTCCTGGGGTGCCAGGGCAGCTTATACCTATGGGTTGGCAAACCATGAAAATTTTGCCGGGTTTATTACCATCGGCGCATTTGTAAATGGCACAAACGAAGTTACCCCCACGTTGCTGGCAAACTCCGGCAACGAGCCGTTTTATATTATGCATGGCGACCAGGATAATGTTGCCGGTCTCGAGGGCGACGTAGACGATGTCCGCGGCGTGGCGCTCGAGTTCGTCGGCGTCGCGGCACTCCGCCGGCAGCCCGGACAGCTTGCAGTGGACCCTGTCGTGTCCGGCCAGGCGCGCCAGATTGCGCTTCCAGGCGTCTCGCACGACGCCATCACGCGGGTTCGGCTTGCCCATATCGTCGAGCACCACCGTCAGCTCCGGCACCTGCTTGAGCAACGCCAGCAGGCGCGGCAGCTCTCGGTCCCTGACGCAGGGCAGACGACGTTCCCAACGGCTTTGTCCTGATTCTTGACCACACCAAACGAAACACCCGTGACAATACCACCCACTACCAACAGCAAAGTCCAGACGAGACCACACCAAAGGCGCCGGCGTTCCTTTGGCGTGCGTTCAATCACGGCTTTCACGAATTCGGCCGTGGCAACTTGATCCTCAAATTCTGCTTGGGTCGTTTGGACAGCCTCACGTTCAATCTGTTGTGGGTCGCGCACGAGATATCCAACCGTTGTAATGTTCCCGGTGCGATCGCGCAGTGCGGCGCGGACCGCGTCGGCAAAACGAAAGTCGAGCAGGCTCATGCCGCCGTTGTTGGCCAGTGCATGGCTGGTCGGCGAGATCTCGCCCGGCGACAGGAACCACTCGCCGAACAGGAAGACCGGACGGTGCCCGGTGATGTGGTCGGTGAACGTGCGCAGCCATCCGGCGGGCATGTGCTTGACCGCGTCGATGCGGATGCCGTCGGCGCCGCGGTCGATCTCAACCAGGGAGGAAATCAAGAAAGTGGAATATACTGCATTTGGCGTTTCAACTAAAACACAAGACTAGGCTAGAGGACAGCAGCTGAACAAAAGAGTAAAGTGGTTATTTCTTTCCAGGGTGAATCTCAAAGCATATGACAGTTATAAAGGTGTCATCAAAACCACCAACAACAGGTACTCGATAAAAGTTAAAGTGGACAGGGTAACTAGATCCACGAAGTGTTAGAAATAACACTATTAAATAGATGAATGATGGTAGAAGCCAATCAAACAAATGTAAAACTCCCAATGGGAGAAAGATTAAAATATTTTCTGCCACAATGGAAGAAAATAACAAAAGATCAAATAATCCTGGAATGGATAAGGGGCTACCAAAAACCCCTACTGAGCAAACCATACCAAAGCAAGCTGCCAAAACAGCTAAACATGAACAACACTCAAAAACAATTAATCCCACAGCAGGTGCAATGCATGCTGAAAATGGGTGTCATCTGCTCAGCAAACAACCAAGTAGGGTAAATCTTCTGATGAACGGTCTTGTTGCGCGTGAACGCGCAAACACTGGTTCATATCGATTTGAAGGGTTCCCAACATGGGCACGCTTTCTGACGTGGACGCCCGCGTGCCTGTTCACGCGTTCTATTCACCACAGTCCTGGATCGAAGGCTCCGACGTCGCCCAAGCTGAACACGTCGCCGGATTGCCCGGCGTGCGCCACGTCGCGGCCATGCCGGATCTGCACGCCGGCAAGTATGGTCCTGTTGGCTGCAGCATTCTTGCGGACGCACTCCGCGGTGTTCTTCAGATCGTCCGCATCCTCAAGTATGATCTGTGGAGACTTTCCGCCCAGCTCGGCCGACACCTTCTTGAGATTGGACTGCGAGGCATTTTGCTAGATTAGTCGCCCGACATCAGTTGAGCCGGTGAAGGCAATCTTGGCGATATCCATCGACCTGGCGAGAGCCCGCCCGACAATATTGCCGGGGCCGGGTACAACGTTGAACACGCCTTCCGGGCCACCTGCTTCGAGAAACAGCTAAATAACTTAAAAATTACTTTAAAAAAATTACTTTAAAAAAAATTACAAAAAAAAAAAAATATTTTTGTAAAATTCAGATCAATACTGCTATTTGAAATGACCACCAAATTACAAAAAAGTACTACAAAAACGCTAAAATTAAACTCAAGTAATTACATGCAGAGTAATTCCTTACCGGAAATTAGGGACCCTGTAAGGAACCTAAAACTAAGCGCAAAGAATTTTCAGTTTCTCCAATTAGTTTCAGCAAATATTCAGTGAAGAGAGGTTTTGGTTCATCGATTTGATAATAGTTTCTCATATGAACAACATATCCAGTTTCGAATGGAGCGAAGGAAGGTTTATCTTTTTCTCTTAAAACGGATGCCTCGCACTATAAACGTTGCGATTGAATCGGTGCTAAATAAGAGGTATAAGAAGAAGGTATAGAAATGGCGCTCTCCTTAACGTAAGACCAAACGCCATCCAAACATTCAGGGCTCAGCTCATTGTCTCCAAACGAGCCCAAAAGTTTCTAAATCTTGGTAAAAATAAAGCTCTGGATATCGCTCCCCCTCCTATGGGATATTTCCAGCCGGCATTCATTATCCTTACCCTCGCTTCCCCCTTTGCTGTCGGTGAGCATGTGAAGGTAATCTTTCATGTTATACAAATATATGTTCATGCAACCAGAAAGGAGCTATCCCCCGACACCAACCATCTTATAGGGTTAGTCAAAAATTATTCCCAAAAATGAAGGAAGATGACATAGGAAAAGAGCCTTTAATCACAGATAAGAGCGACAGGATCTAGAAATATTAGCCAAAATGTATGAAGAAGGTGATGAAGTATCAAAAGACTATGAGCTTTCCTTCTATTACTACAAGCAAGCTGCAGACTTAGGTAGAGAGAATGCTAAGTTAAGTCTTGGATTTATGTACTTAGAAGGAAGGGCAGCTAGTAAAGATACTAAGAAGGCTCTTGAGTATCTACATAGCGCAGCAAAAAACAAGTCGGTTCGCGCACAAGAAAAGCTCGGGGAGCTTCTATCGTTCGGGGAAAGAATGGTTTTATGGAAACAAAAACTTTTTCATCGATCAAGTGAAGAAAATAATGATTTAAAAGAAAAGTTTGAAAAGTTAGCCAGTTTAAAAGAAGAATTAAGAAATTCTGAAACTCAATTAAAATCAAGCTTGGATTTTTCACAAAATTTATTAACACAAGTTGAATCTTTAACTAAATCAATAGACAGTAAAAATTCAGGAGATATTTTAAGATATGCTGACTGTTTAAAAGAATTAATTGAATGTGAAATCCGGACATTGAAATTTTATCATATTCAATTAATTCATATAAATAGAAACAAACACAAAAAAAGTCATAAAATAAAACCATAATAAGCTACAGAGGGACAAAAAATCACACAAGAAAAAATAGGATCCTATTAACAGAGAAACATTACATATTGCAAAGTAATAAAAATAATCTCACCAAATGAAATGTCATTATTAATCACCGTAACTTGTCAATCTTACCCCACTGTGAAGACGTAGACTTTTTACAGGCAGCTTTAAACGACATTCACTTGGTATTTTTTTGGCTCTTCCTCTAAGCATATTTTATGCTAATGAAAATATTGTCTCAATACAGCACCTTACACTATGAATTATTTGTGCTCTTTAATGCATTTGAATAAGACGTCGTTAACATGAAAACTGTTTTTTTTTTTTCCAAAACTGAGCTTCTAAAGCACAGTCAGCTTAGGGTGCACGTCCTGGTGCACGACCCACCTACCAAAATATTGCCATGGCCCACAAACGTGAAATCCAGAATCCTATGAGGTACGTTTTGTTTGCAGTATAAACCGACAAGGCCACCGTGCGTCATGAGCTCTCCCAATGCACTCCATTGCGGGGAAATATAACAGGAAAACCCATCAATCCTAGCCAAGGTAAGAGACAGGGACTCATGTTTCGGTCATGCACATGATGTCGATGTCATGTTTCCTTAGGAAAACTTCCATAAACTCTACCTTGTTGTTCAGACACCTCTTACCCTGTAGAAATATTTTCAGCATAAATTCTATTGATCAACTCAAAAATTCTACTGGAATAGTTTTTGCCGGGACTCATTCTAAACGACAACTGTCTGGAAATTTAGCAAACGGTGGATGGAGCTCGTTAATTGAAAATCATAATTTACAAGTAATTGAAACAGTTACTCTTCCTACTGTTTGGACATTCGATCAAACTTCTGAAACGCCCTACATCTATACCTTATTTAACTAACTGCCAAAAAACAACACTCGTCGTTAATTCCACTTTTTGGAATTTTCCATGGTCACCGAGCCGCCCGCCGTGTGGAACGCGTCACCCGCGAAGGTCGAGTTGAGCGTGATCCCGCCGGCCGGGTCGACCAGGCCGGCGTTGAAGTCGACCGTCAGCGCGTTGCCGCTGATGCTGGCGTCGATCGAGGCGCCGCCGCCCATGGTGATTTTCCGGTCCGCGTTGACCGTCAGGGTGCTGCCCACGCCGGTGTTGCGCAGGCTGCTGTTCATCAGCACGTCGCCGAACGCACCCGTGGCGTTCAGTACTAGAGCTTTTAATTTCCAAACAAATAAACCCCCTCCAAAGTTCATATGACCACCCCTTCCATATGAAGTGCCTCTAGAAAAGAAAATAATAAATTTACTGAAAAAAAAATACGTTTTAAATCTTTTCTCTTTTTTTAATTTTAGCAAATCCAAAATTAATTAGACTTCCAGGAATGAATATTAGCATGCGTATGAAACTGTCAATCCACATTCTTTTTTTTTTCAGCATTATTGGGTATGATGGTGATTTCTTTCGAATGAGTGATTATCGAAGAAATAACGATTTATCTGATGAAGAAAAAAGAACGTTAATTTGACAGGTCAGGTGAGAGTAAGTGAAGAAAGAAAGAAAAATCATCCTAAACATCTCACTTCGATCAGTGAAACAAAAACACGTTACTTTCACACATCATCATCGAACTCATAAATTCGAAAGGAAATCTTTTCTCTATATTCATTCATTCATTAAATGCTCGTCGTCTTGCGATTGAATATATTCTAACGATGACGATGGCTAGAAAAAAAAACTTACCATTCAATAATCTTTTAAAGCATAATAATCAGTATTTGCCACTGTCAAGCTACTATTTCTATACTCTCAATGTTTCTAAAACTTAGAAGATTGCACAAAAGACAGGGTAAGCCTAGTTAAAGGTGGAATATTCCTTCTCTTTCTTAACAAATAAACACGCACCCGTGATTTGTTTTCTGGAAAAAAATACAAAATTCAACATTTTTGTACATAGGAGCTTGAAACTTCTACAGTCATGAGAAACGTTCCTCGACCACGGAAATCTCGTCGCGTGCCCTCCTCACCTCGCCGCCTCCCTCAAATCCTACTACGCCATGGAAGAACGTACTATAGCGCAAATAAAAAAAGACCTCGACGGGCGTTGGTACGAACCAATCGCTGAATTGCTTCCGCCGGCGCAAGCAGCCCACATCCGAGAGATGGCGCCCAGAGCCAACCCTGTCGTCCTCGACGTTGTTTGTAATCGATTACAACAGTGGAACGTTCCAGGCGCTTCCGTCGCGCCGTACCGTGCGGGGCGATCGACATGCACAAACTCGGCTAGCGGTGCGACAATTTCGCCGGCATTGACCGCACAAAACAAGACAATGCTGAAGCGAGAGTAGCGAGGATTACGGACGCGATGCCCAGTCGCGGCAAATTGACCGTTGGTCCAGCGTTCCAGCATGTCGCCGAGCAACACCACGATGGTGCTCTCGTTGACCGATGCCTCCTGCCATTCGCCGTCGACATTGCGCAGCTCAAGTCCGGGGACGGCTAATCTCACTAGATGTGACCTTTATGACGTCATCGCAGCATATGTCATGGATAGCCCATAACAAGAAGGCATAAAGGAATTCTCTTTCAAGCCGACCCCGGATTCTTTGCCTGCACGTTGATATAAAATAGAGCAAGCAGAGAAAAGAACAGAACATTTCTCATGACGCCATTCATGTTTTGATTTTCTTTATCGTTTGCCTCTCGCTACCCTTGAGAGACTGCACGAAAGGTAGCAGTTGAAAATGTAGAGCCTTTTGGACCTTCACAATTAAGTCATTAAGACTAATTTATGAGTGTCTCTAAAAGAGAGGCAGTAACTTATAAATAAGGCATTAAACATCCCTGCCATTTTGCAATATTGTGTTAGCAGGACTATCGTTGGAGGGGGGGAGTTCGGGATTTTATCCCCCTCAAAATTTTGTCAAACTCTTAAAAGCGTAACAAAAAATGAAAAAAAACAAATTTGGGATGCGTTTTTTTTTTTATTCTAAACTGTAAAACTTCCTCAATCCACAGCGGATAACTCGATTCGCTATCGCGCTCACGCCTATTTTGAATTGAGCGATATCGCGCTGAATATGCGGGCAATTAACACCGATATTCGCCAATATCAATCGTATGTTTTTCACAATCGTGTTAGTAAGGTTTTTAACTTAAAACATTCCAAGCAGGGATTGATATTAGAAACCGGGATTACCGGTTCCGGGAAGAGCACCACGCTGGACGCCATTGTCGATTTGAATAACCAATCGATTGATGCGCAAATCAGTTTGTATTTTTAGGGCGTTCTTCAGATGTACAGTATACCCATTTTCATCGAGACAAAACCCACCAAAATGCCAATTTCGACATTTGCTTAGGTAAAAACGCATGTTCTTAGGAGTGAGAACGTTTCTACACAACACCTTTTCCTGTAACTAGCGTGTGGTGGCATATCCTGTTCGAGAAATTCTAAAAGATGGCTGTCATGAGTATTATATAGGTTCCTAAACATCATTTCCATAAACTTATTGCGATACTTGTGCGGTAGTAGTTGTGGTAAGAGTAATAGTAGTGGTATTTGTGGTAGAAGGCATCATGCAAAAATTCTCTTGTTGATCATCTCCCTTATCATTTCCCAAAAGTTCGAAATTAAAATACCCAGTCATTCATGAGTTGCGCCCTTTGAAAATCCGTATTCACATAACAAATTTTGATATTGTTCAGCACTACCCTCAATATCCTTTGAAACGATCTGCTGGATTCCCTTGGTCTTTTCGGAAAATGAAGTTCTAGGAATTGTAAATCACAGTTTGATTTTACCTAATCTTAATAAAAACAATAAGTTTGAAGATAGAGGAAATAAGCATATCATAATACTTATAATTCACGGGGCACTATAATGAGAGTGATGTTTGCTTTACTAATTAGTTTGATAATTTTTGCCGGATGTAATGCCTACAAACAAATTAAACCGAACCCGGTAGTAAATGCAGCGGAATCCGGCTACATACCAATCACCAATAAAGACAAGAATTTTGAGCTGAAGCAGGGCGTGGCCGAATTTTTGAACCGCGTCTATATCAACGGCTTCAAGACCCTTGCGATCGGCATGTGCCGCTATGGCGTCATGCTGCGCGATGACGGCCGGGTGTTCGATGACGGCACCGTCGCCCGCATGTCCGATAACCACTCCATCATGACCACCACCACAGTGAACGCCGGGCCGGTGATGGCGCATTTGGAATACCACTTGCAAGTGGTCTGGCCGGAGTTGCGGGTGCATCTGACCTCGATCACCGATCAATGGGAAACCCGCTCTCGATGCGACGGTATCGCCGGCTGCGGGGCGACTGAGCGGTCGAGCGAACCGGCGTGGTTGGGTGCGTCTTGTTGTGATCGGTTCATGGCTGCTTCTGTCGTAATAACAGAAACGCCAGGCCCGCACCGATGCCGCAAGCGATCAGGACCACACCTAACGCCTTGGCCGAGGCATGCGGCGACACGGTGATCGCAAGGCTCGCCAAGCTGCCGAGGATCATCTGGCTCACCCCGGCTACTGCCGAAGAATCTGGATTGGTAGTTGTGGCTGGCTGACCGGTTTTACTGATCACCATGCTAGAGCCGTTAATATGAAGGCTTACATCTTCGCCGAATTCCAAGTCATTTCGCAGAGTAATTTTCACGCAATCCCCTTGGTTCCCACGGATAACCAAAGGTTGAATCCACTGGTCTTGCACCCCTGGAATAATTGCACCGGGATCCATGTGCCCTTCCACTTCTCTGGCCGCTTTATTCTTGGCTTCTTCGGCTCGCACTTTATCAACGTAACCTCCTCCACCTAACCCACCCCAACCCCAACGCGAAAAATTCCCCCTGAAAACGTCTGTACACTTCATAATAACCATTACAATATGTAAACAATGGTCGAGGTTTGTAACTTGCAGCCCCTTCCCCGGGGACTGTTGGGGATTAAGTCGTCCCCAAAGAAATAGCTATAAAGTTTTTGACTACGTTGAACAGAATGGCTATCTCGAAATTATTATCCGGTGACTTTAGGGGGAAAATGAGTGTGGGAGGGGCCATTTCAAGGGATCGAGATTGGTTAAATAAGCTTCTATTCAGGATGTTCCAGTTAATCAATAATGTACCTTTATCAATATGAGTCCTCGACTGCTCCCTGACCAGAAGGGGATGAACCCAGCCAGGAGAGTTCTTGAAAAACTCTGAATCAGTAGCCAGGATCCTGCCAATGGACTCCTTGGATATCTTTAATTCATGAGCGGTGCTTGCCAACATTAAATTGATATCTTCTACCAAATGCAATTTATTGTTCTATTGACCGCTGCGACAACGAGCGCCTCGTGCGCTTCGCGGCCGCCGCATCGATGGTCGGCACGGCGATCCTGGCGGTGGCACCGACCCTCTGGGCCTGTATTCCGGCGCTGCTGCTCAACGGCATGGCCTGGACCGTGGCGCTCTCGCTGCTCAATGTCACGGTGCAGCTCTCGACCCCGCGCTGGGTGGTGGGCCGGGCGATCGCGCTCTACCAGTCGGCCAGCTTCGGCGGCATGGCGGCGGGCAGCTGGGTCTGGGAACATATTCTACGATCAGCAATTCTTCTTGTATACTGTCTATCATAGGTGCTTTACTGGAATTGATGGATTATGCTGAAAACTTCTGAAGGACTTCAAGATTGTTTTACTCTCGGATTTAGCTTTTCCCGAAAAAGCTCTTTCTAATTGTTTTGGATTCCAGAACAAGTGGTAATTTTGCACCCATTTTTATCCAAGAGATCCAGGCACACAATATCAATATAATATACTAGCTATATAAAAAATTTGAACATGAGGCTGAAATAATCAGCATCGTAAGAAGCCTAGAGAAAAAAATTTAGGACATGTGTAATTTTTAAGATTTGAAGACTAATAAAATGATTTTAAGTGAGGGAGAAGCAAAAGAACAAAGCTGAAAAAAATTGTGAAATCAAAATTTCAAAAAAAGGCACACTTAGTACTTTCCAGCTTATACTGTGTGTGACTGACCAAAAAAATTCTTATAATTTGAATTTCAGGGATCCAACAAAAAATTCCAGGCAATAAAAAAAGCCAATGAACCACCAACAAAGATTTCCTTGCCGAGAAAGCCCAAGGCATGGGCGGAGGCCCGGCGGACCTCGATTTCCTCGTGGCCGGTGAGCTCCATCAGATCCTCCAACGCGGAGACGGGCGGCCCGATTCTCGCCAGCGTCCAGCAGGCTTGCTCGACGGTATCGGTGTCCGAATCCTTCAGGTGCTTCGCGATCTCACATGCCGGGAGTGGCGAGCGCTTGGACAATCGCTCGATCCACTGTCGGACTTGGTAGTTTTAAATAAATTTTGCGGCACGGGATTTTTTCTTTGTCTCATTGGCTTAAAATTTTACATAGCAAAACCAATTAGGTGGAAATTAATGTTTAGTTCTTTTATTTGCTTTCTATTTCGCATGAGAACCAGGGAACCAATCAGGATTCAAAGAGGCAAAGCTATTGGTTTCTTTTCGAGTATACGCACAAGGAATAAAGACAATGGTTGACAAAATTTCTTCACAGACTAAAACCTGTGAAATTACGCTCATTCTTCACCGTCATTGCTATTCTCGTTCATCATCGAAGTAACGAACAAAATGTAAGCATTCAGTTTTTGATGGAGCCCTTAACAATTAACGATTTTCTAGTAGCCTGCTAGCATTGAAGAGATAAAGGGCAGACACACCAGTGCTATCATTCTGCGCTTCCACACACACCAGTGTATCGTGAGATCTCCAGATTATTATAAAAATCTCAGGGTCAAAAATAAGATCTGATGATTTATCGATAAGTATCGATAAAGCGATTTGTGCCGACAAAACTCCCAGAGCCTGGGGACAAGGGCTGTAAGCTATGACAGGTTATTACGGAGGTAATGATCATATAAACTTTGGAGAAAGATCATTTGATTGAAAATTGAAACTTCTACTTCCCATTCAAGGGTGAAAAGTGATCGGAGGGTAACTTTCCCCCTCCATACCCTCTTATCTTTTCCTCAAATGTATCCAATCGGTTTTGAGACAATTTTTTTTAAAAAAAAAAGTCCAAAGATGATATAGAAAAGTCTCCAGCAGAATGGCTATCTCAAAATTTTGATCTGGTGACTTTGGGGGAAAAATATGCACGGGAGGGGGACTAGGTGCCCTTCAAATTTTTGGGTCACTTAATAAGGGCACCAGAAATTTCAATTTCCGTCAGAATGAGCCCTTTCGTGACATTATAGGACAACTGGGTCGATACGATCACCCCTGGAAACAAAAAACAAATAAACACGCATCCGTGATTTGTCCTTCTGGCACAAAAATACAAATTCCACATTTTTGTTGATCATCTTGTATTGCAAACTTACTTCATCGCATCGGTATTTTAGAGTAATCAAAATATTACAATTCACCAAATGCAACAGGCAACGAGTACGTAACCTTCCCTTTGACTGGGGTTACCTCGTAATCGGCCAACAAATATCGATGTTTTGTGGTAATCTCGACCTCGACAAAGTGTCCTAAGGCCTTGCGTTTCCTACCGTATGGGGTATCATAAAGTAATCGACAATATTACAATTCACCACATGCAACAGGCAACGAGGAATTAAAATTCTTAAAAAATTTTCAAGTTCTGTTTGTGAAAGATCAACTCGAAATTCTGCTAAGGATCTTTCAAATTCAGAAATATCTGGAAATCCAAGTTTAGAATGATTACGTTCACAAACCCAAGAACTATTACATTACTTGTTTCCTCGTTGTTCAGCAGCAACCAACATTGATCTTAATTTACGATAACAAGGCCCTCCAAGATTTTTATACATCCATTTAGAAAAGTCTTCAACACCATCATGTCTTTTGCGATCGGATCTCCCACCCGGTACTCGATGGAACCCTGCAGAACCATGAAGGTCTCGTAGGTCTCGTTGTGATCGTGCAGGCACGGGCCCTGCCCCGGCGGCATGATGGAGATGAACATGGTCGTTCCGTTCGCACCGATGATCGGCGCACGGTTCCCGAATGGGATTTTCGTATCCTCGAGGATCACCGCCATGATCTTGCGCGCGAAGAAGACGTCCCACGCATCCTGGGGCACCCATGCCAGGTCGTCGGTCGTCAATACGCTTTCATCGAAGGGTTTAGAAATACAGGCATCGGCTCCTTTATAAATCCCTCTGGCGGTATTCGCAGCCGATGATAGAGCGGTCAGTAAAATTACCGGAATATGGCTGGTCTCAATTTGCGACTTAACTTTCAGGCAAAATTCAAAACCATCCATGACGGGCGTCATAACGTCTGAGATAACAAGTTGAACGTTTTGTGTTTTTAGTATTTCAAGAGCCCGCGCTCCATTTTCAGCACATAAAATAGAATTGTGAAGTTAGGTAAATCATAACGATAAGTACCAAAACATGATGAACATATAATACTGTAGAAGCAAATTTTGGCTATATATTTGTGAATTAAAGATTAGGATGGGGAGTGGGATAAGTGGTAACCTAACCTCCTCCTCCCATTTACTGTGCAAATTCTAGCTCAGATTATATTAGTCTAATTTATTTTGTCACCAGTAACGTTCTCCACTGAGCGTAACCTACTTGTGCCTTAAAACAGGTAGTTAAAACTGGTTTGGCCCCCAGGGCAAGGTTTACAGTAGGTGCAAGCTGCCCAATGCTAACATATAATGTTTTTATGGAAGGGATGGTCGTATAAACTTTGGAGGGGGTTCATTCGAATGGGAATCATAAGTTCTAGCACTCTTTTTAAGAGTCAAAAGTGATCGAAAGGTGACAAGCCCCATCCCCCTCTCCACACTCTTTTCCCCAAATGCATCAAATTAAAATTTTGAGGTAGCCCTTATGTTCAAAATAGTCCAAAGGTCGTATAACATATAAGACACCACAAAGTTTCATTCTTAGCAATATCAACCTTCCTCGGTAAGGTAAAATCAACCGAGTCTTATATTTATTTATAATTTGTGGGTTTACAGTGCCAAAGGCAGTCTCCAAGAACATATCCCCAGACCTAGTAGATTAGAAGAATTAACCAACGAAGACCTTTAGTTCATCACTTCCAGCCTTTCGTGCAAACAGATATTATAGCTTTGTTATATGTAGAGACAAGAATTGGAGTCAAATGATGTATGCCTTTACTGCTTGGAAATACAACAGACTTTGGAGACTCAATTTCTAGGTAGTCAACCTATAAAAAACAAATAAAAGGTAGAAAATTCTCTACTATGTCTTTTTCATTCCGATAATATGCCACTAATGGGCACACATGTTCTTAGAAAAGAGTACAGTCAATGTACTATTATTATTTTTAGTCTTCTCGACATCTTCCTAGACGGTCAAAAGGGGCATAACCTCTATGCCAAGGATTTTGATAAACTGATTAAGGGCTCTGGTTCTGTATTCTAACTTCTAACAGATTTGCGTGAAAGAAAAAATTTGGTATTTCAATGTTGGGTCAGACGCTCTCCTATAACTTGTGTTCTAGGGAATGTTGAACATCTATCGTTCTCTTTTATACCCCATCTGTCTACCTTATTCAGCGCTCAAAATTTACAAAGTCTACTTCATAAAAGCGAGCTGTAGCTACAGCCTGAAGATCACGGTGTTCGCCGGAACATAAAAATATGGTATTTCAATGTTGGGTCAACGGACTTTAGCAAGTTCCCTAAAGGAAGAAGAGGAAAAGAGAATAAGAGATCTCGTTGCTTCCAAGTGGAAGTAAAGAAAATTTGAAAATAGACAAGGGGGGTCCAATAAGAAAGCTAAGGGTAGCTTAACGTAAATCTCAACGTAATGACAAAGGCAAGGATAAAGCTTCTTCGAGAAGACCCACAAGGATAAAAAAGGTGATGGCCTCCACAACCAAACAAACTGAGGAGGAAGAAAACAACTCTCTCCCATACACAACATCGATTAGTACGCCTCATATTCAATGTAATATGTGGAATCAGACAGACGAATCTTACACATGGAGTTATTTGGCATCTATCAAAGATAATACACCAGTTGAAAATCTCGACCAAAGCGTTCTTATATCCGTTTTTAGAAATTATACTATTGGTCCAGCAGTAGTTCCTAAAGAAATCTTTAAACTACCTATTCCAGAAACAAAATGCAAATAAACAAAACTTTTATTGATGATAAATATCTTATTTGACTTGACGGAACCACGGGGCAGTACAGCGAGTACCCGCTCGCGGAAAGCCTGCATATGGTCGGCAGAGCGCGAAATCAGCGTGGAGACGTCGCGAGATGTGTCGTGATGTGCCACGCTAAGAAGAAAGCGTACTACAAGAAGTTTTTGTTTGACCCGGTCCCAGTTGAAAGCCACGCAGACCATGTCCTTGCGAGCCACCTCTGCGCGGAAATTGTAACAAGGACCATCCGAAACAAGCAAGACGCTGTCGATTGGTTGACAAGCAGGTCGTTGGTTTCTCGCAGAACCATCAATAACAGGGTTACCACAAGAGTTATTAGTTGCAACGACTTGAGAAGCAGCTGAAAACTGTGGCCACTCATCCTGTATCCATTCCTCGGCTCGACTGAGAACAGCAAAGATTGCCTCTTCTCCCAGGAGGGAGTTAGCGCAGTCACGGCAACTTTCGAGAAGTGATGGAAGGCCGTCGTAAGCAGATTTCAAGAGATGACTATCCGTTTTGTCTTTCTCAACTTTCTAAGTTCACTTTTCTTAATTTTACAAGAGCGGAAAATAAAACAGACAACGAAAAGATCTTTCTCAAAAATCGCAATAAGAAAACTGAAACTGTAAAGACTGATCCCTAGTGAAATTTTCGATCACAATTCACTGGAAATGTACGAATTGCTGTATTGTTCGCTATTTAGAAGATAAGAGACTTACAATCTTTTTTACGCCCTTTGGAAAAAATTATAGCTGTGTCACAATTAATAATAAGCCCATTTTGACTCATTTTTATTCCCTTCGGCGGTTGTTCGAGAGCCAGGCCACCCCGTTGGGGTCGAATTGAAATCGCCGGCCAGGATCAGCGGGATTTGGCGGTCGCTGGAAAACTCCAAAAGCAGCGTTGCCGACTGCTGGCGGACACCTTCGTCGCGTGGCGATAGATGAACGAGTGCGAATTGAATGGTACGACCATCTAAATCGACATCGCAAACCATCCCACGTTTTTTTCCGACAAGGATGGCTTCAAGGGTCGAGTACGACGGGTAGCTCATTACTTACAGTTCGTTGCCACGAACTGTTTAATGAAAACAAGCAGCAAAAATACAGAACTTTTCCCGATGAAAGACCAAATTTTAAATTGTTTTCCCTTGACAACATTAACCTAAACCTTAGAAGGGAGAAGAATGAAGATTCTCAGTAAAGTCAGGCTTTTGGTGCTCATTTGAATCTAAACCAGCTTATTAATTAGTGTAACCTTAAAGAACCAATAGATGAAAGAGATGAAATGACAATATCTCCCTATGTGGTTGGCTACTATGCCTTCAAACTGGTGGATCAGGTTGCGGGGTATGTGGCTGCGGTCATCGCCTCGGTTGCTGCGCCGGTCATCTGGTGGCTGTTCCTGTCCTCGCCAATTTATGGCGCGCTCGGGGGAATTCTGCCGATTGGTCTGGAATAAGTTGATAGCCGCAAATTTGGTGGTCTGATGCTGTCGCTGACCGTGGGGGTGGTGGCCATTGGCTTCTCGCTGCCCATCGGGATTGTTCTGGCGCTTGGGCGAGTTGGTAACAATGTTTTATGGTTATATCAAAATGTATTTGCCAATAGCCGAAAATTTTAAATTCACAGAACGTGTCTTTAATGAGGAACTTTTGTGTAGTACTTTGTGGTAATTAGGAAAGTTTGGTAAATTTGTTAAACAGGAAAGTATCTTAGAAACAATTTACCATGTTCTAGATGACTGTCCTATCAAAGAGTACATGTTTAAGGATTTGAAAACTATCTGAAATATTCTATAAGACAAAAATATAGTTCTTGTCTACAATGTCAAAAATCCGTTGCAAGTCATAGATGAATTTGAAGATATCAGTATTTGGACTTCTGTACAGATTCACAATAATGATGTTGTTTCTAGTTACAGTATCTGTAAGCTGTACTATCGAATATACACCAACTTCTGTTGCAATGTTAGAAAGAAAAGTGCACCATAGAGAAACGAGCCACCTTAAATAGTATGGCAACCATACCTGCTAGCATCGAGAACAATAAAAAAATCATTTATGTTGAATATAGTCGCATGTATCTGTTACATCATAGGAATGTTTTCTAGGAATTGCAGGTGTCTATTACACAATGGTTTCTTTGATCTTTAAAAAAACCTACGAGAACCCACCAAAACAATATTTTTTTTTTGGCTGATATGTAATAGGGAATGTTAAAGTCCGTTATTCAAGCGGGGAAGTCCCGGTTGTAACTGAGGGGCACACCCGTGGGTGTTCGGTAATAATGGTGCACACGTGGGATATGACGCGATCTTGCGTGACTTGATAGAAAGGCTGATAATAGGCATTTCTAGCGGGACTTAAAATGCCCGCTAGTGAAACATGATCATTTGACATGTAGAAAAACCCTGACTAAAAACCCTTTTTTCAGTTTAATTGTGTAAGTTTATTTAAGACTAGTTTCTCATTTCGGTATCATTAAGTGTGAAATCAGCAATAAACAAACATATCTCGATAATGTTATTATTTTAGCATTAATAGTAAATATTCCTTTTTGTATTCATGTTGTACAGCATTAAGCAAAGGAATCAGAAGGAAAAGCTGAATTGGCATTGTGTTTTAAACACCAATCAGCTTTCAGCGGGAAGAAAAATGAAAATTAATTGAGCCCAAGTGTGAAACGAACTCTTTCTGTCTACACAGAATCGGCTTTTTGGTTTTGATGTGAACAGATTCCAAATCGCTGAGATGGAATGGGGATGTAGCCCTGCCAATTATTCGAAAACAATCCTCGTTGTAATGTTCCGCACACTCTGGGTGATCTAATGAAGGTTGTCCGGACAAGGGGGACCCCTAAAAAGCACAAGGCTAATCTGAGCAGTGCAACCCCAGTCCTTCCTCTTGATGTGACTACACCTCGTGATTCCTTTTGCCTGTTGCCCGGAATTACAGAGAGCTTGCGACTCTCCTCACTCTTGCATGGCGAGTTTGACATGGATGGGAATCGAAGCCACAACCTATAGATTGCCACCACGGCTCGCACACCACTTGGGCATTCTCGGTTTGATGAATCTATGCTTACTTTGTTGCTGCATATATTCATTTTGAGAACTGACGACGTAATCACAGTTACCGAGGCCTAAAAAAGTGTTCGAGGCGCAAAATCTTAGTGACGCCGATTTGAAAACTTTTACCGGGGATATGGTTCTTGCTCTCGACCTGGCACCCGGTGGGTCCACAAGATGACCTGCATTCTTTAAGTTCCAATTTTCGGATGTAATTCTCATATTTAATGTTGCACCAAAACAGATTCTGCAAATGGCCCTGGTATGTAATATGGATGTGTTAAACAAAAACGATTTTGCTTCAACACTTTGTTTAACTTGGCACTTTGATGTTTTCTTTACTTTGATTCTTTGTTACCTTGATTTTGTTACTTAGATGCTAGTTTTGAAGCTTTGAAGAAATTTTGACGGTGAAAAAAAAAAAACAATTTGATTTAAAGGTGGGGCAGGTTGAAAAACTTGAAACTTTGGTAATCAAAAATTAACAGAAATTAATTTAAAAACTTTCCGAAAAAGAAGTATTTCAAATAAAAGTGCAGACCGTTAAGGAAACGTCTAACTTAATATGTCATCATTTTGTATTTGCATTTAGTTGTAGGTACCATATTTATTTTCCTTTTTTTTTTTTTTTTTTACAAATTAAGTAAGTAGGAACTGTATGTGGGCTTAATTTGAACATGGAATCCGACTGTATAGGTATTTGGGCTTCTTTTTTTTTCTGCATATCCATATAAACATATAAAATAAAGCAAGAAAGAAACATAATAAAAACAAAAGACATACATATAAACGAAGCTGTTTGTCTGACAGCGAGAATCACGACGTATCAAAATTGACAATTAGAGTGATGAGAATATAAATGATGATTTTTTGGAACCATCTAAACTATCTACGTGCTAAGACGACACGAACAGCCTAAATAAATCAAATTAACAATGGGCGAAAGAAAATTTTTTAAGGAAGTATCTATCTGTTTAGGAAAAAGAGAAGGACAACTGGGAAAGCTAAACCATAGTAATATATTTAAAATAAGGTGGTTAAATTTCACATTTTTGGCTAATTCTTTTTTTCATCGCCGATAGCTTCATCTTAATGATTTCTACCGTAATAATAATATTTTCGGGCCTTAATAAGATCGTTAATGAACATGCAGATTAATTGTTAACTACAAAATCATATTGATAGTGAATTCTGTGAAGTTTGCACAAAAGATTTGTTTTCTCAGGTGAACCATAAGTTTTATTGGTTTCTAACCCGTTAGTTCAATTTATATCATTTCTTTTGTATTTATATTAGCTTATTTAATTCATTTTTCTAATTGACTATTAAAGAGGATACTTCCTCTGTTTGTTTCCAATCGAAAGAACCATTTTCGAAGTTTCTACGACAGCAAATGGCCATCTTGAAATTTCTAACAAATACATTTTGAGAAAATATGACGTCTATCTGTGTGCGTATGGGTGGGGGGTATCTGCCCTACACTTATTTTTAATTTTAAAAAGAGATCTGGAATTTCTGATTTTCAATCAAATGAACTCCCTTCGAAACTTATACCGCCACCCTTTCCATTTAAACCTCGGAAGGTCGGGAAAGGATTAACTTGAAACAACGAGCCCTTAGATTCTGGGCAATTCCTATCAGAATAGTCACTGGGCAATTCCTATCAAAATAATAATTTTCTGTTGCCTGTGCTAAAATGTTTTTTTATTTTGCAGAAAACACAGTAAACGAAGAGCCTAACCCAAAGACGGCTAATCCAACAAGGCAACCGTATGCCAATAATGAAATGATGACAATAAGACCAAAGATGGATCAAGCTGACCTTAACCCAGGCATGCTCAATTGTGCGGCTTTCTTTATAGGCAAACGATACGAAGACGTAATGCATGAAAGACACGAACACGGTGAACACGATGATGAAGACGAGGCAACACACGAGAAGGAGGACGCGCAAATGACCGAAGAAGAATTAATGAGTTCGATCGATGAAGCCGCGAACCAGCACGAAGAGCAGAGAATGGTTTGGAATGATCAACTGAGACAGATGAATCGATGGATTAATCTTTGAGAAATTTCAAACAATTTTGATGTGAAACATGAAAGTGATTCTGAAAATGAGAGCGTTAGCAGAAGATTGACTCGTATGCAAAGCAAAAATGAGAGCGATTCCGAACTGGAAAGAAGGGAAACAAGATCAAGCAGGCCTCGACGTACATCAATCGATAAATCATCAAATAATAGCGAAGGCAAAGGAAATAAGCAAATTGCATCTCCAGGCGAATCATCAGATGAAAGTTTGGGCAGCTATCTTGATATGAGCTCGTATTCAAAACGAGGCGACATGGAAGCAAATAAACCTGTAAGGAGATTTGTGATTCTTGTGAATATTTTCCACCCAAATTTACCAAGAGAATATTGAATTTCTCATGAAACAAACCCACGGTCAGTTTAGACAAGCAGCCCAACGCAGCCTAGCGAATATTCCAATTAATACTGTTGGAATTTATAACTTGGATGTCTATTTGGATTGTAATTGTGCTAAATTTGGCAAGAAATTCTCAATAAGTGGTACTTAATAGTCGTTACTTTGACTATCAGCATAAATCTAGAAGAGTTTCACTTTCCCATTTGATTATATCCTCTCCCGTAGCCTTTACCGTGTTCCTTAGTGCACAGTCCATCAAATGATCCATATAAATTGTGAAAGAACGCAATCCTGCTTAACTCCTGTTTCAATGCGAAACCAGCTACTACCCTCGGTTCATCCCTTAACAGCAGTACATAGCACTTACCATTTTAATGAATTTATTCGCTATATCATACAAGGGTAGGTCCTTGGCTATGGCTCTTCTATCGGTTGAATGGCGGCCAGAACGCTGGAGATCGAGGCCAACGACATCATGGTGCTGAAAAACGCCGGTCCGGTGTCCGCAGGCATGCCCGAGGCAGGCTATCTGCCGATCCCCAAAAAACTGGCCCAAAAAGGGGTGAAGGACATCGTGCGGATTTCCGATGCGCGCATGTCGGGCACCGCCTTTGGCACCATTGTGCTGCACATGTCGCCCGAGGCCGCGGGCGGCCGGCCTTTGGCCGCTGTGCAGCCCGGGCACCGCAGCCACACTGTGGCTTGTCTTCCTTATCAAATTGGTTGTTATAATGAGCGTTAAGTAAAGATCAACTCTTGTCAACAGTAGTCGAAACCATTAACAGAAGTATAATAATATTTTCATGGAAAATACGCTATTTATGCTGGTTTTATGCATTTAAAACTTGTAAAGTTTGAAATTACCCAACAAAAGATATTTTCATAAAAAGATTGCATAATGTAAAAAAGAGGGGAAATATATTGTCTAGAGGGGGGGGGTAAGACTCCGATTAGTAAAAGGAGCAGTGGTGTTAGTAGTGGCATGCGCATATTTAACATTTTGTCAATTAATCTTCCCCTTTAAACATTCTGTAAAAGAACCAACTTAGTATCCAAATACTATCTTGAGATACATCCTTTTGACAATTTGCATACACGTACAGTGTTTTGATTTCGTTCAAATTCTCCATCTATCTTTTGTCAAATTTTCACGTTCACACAAATTACCTTAATTGTACTAGTATCGTAGTAGTGGTAGCAGTAGTAGCCATGAAGTCAGTTTCCATATTGCCACGATTACTCGCATTGATTGAATTGAACTTTACTTTATCTAATTTTGATAAATTATTATAAATAGAATTCAAACCAAATTCACCCATGTCCCTATTTAAAGCTATATTCTTGAATGAAATTTTCTTAATTTCAAGAGTTTCGTAAAATTTTTACTTTAATCCCCTTTCCCTAGAAATCAAAGAGACATTATCAAACAAAACAAAATAATCTGGAAAATTAAAAATATAATCCGTCTAAAATTATAAAGAGCTTTAAAAGAGAAACAAGAACCACAACATTGAATTGGTTTTTATCGTCTACGAAGATCGATATATTTATAGGACCCAATACAAAAAGAGCACGTGGCCCGTAGCATTCCGTTGCATGTGCCGGAACTGTTCCAGGGAGATATGGTGGTGCAGGTTTGGAAGATCCACCCAGAGGTTGATGAAGCGTGCTTTGTGCGGTCCGCATACCGTACGTTGGTTATTCACGACACTTTGCCTCCTTCCAGCAATAATTATGTTAGTTCCAATTGAGAAGACGGATGGAAAAGATTCAGTAGAGATGAACAAAATCACCCAAATTATGGTGCAAAAAACACTTACGACAACTTCTTTTGATTAAAATACAATAAAATATCCATAGACCTTTTAAAGATGATGTTTGTTAGCGTCGAAAGTTCAGAATCAAACTAATACTTTGATCGAAAGAAAATATTGTCATGTTTTTCGCACCATAACTTGGGTGTTTCTATTTATCTCTTACGCGAGTACGCCGCGACCTTCGGCCTCGACCGCGCGAAGCTGCGCTTCGCGAAGGAGGACGCGATCGTGATGCATCCCGGGCCGGTGAACCGGGGTGTCGAGCTCGCCCACGAGCTGGCCGACCACCGCCCGAGCGTGATCCTCGACCAGGTCCGCAACGGCGTCGCCCTCCGCATGGCCCTGCTCTACCTCGTGTCCGGCCGCGGAGGACAGCAGCTGTGAGCCGCATGCTCCACCGGGGAGGCCAGGCCGTATGAACAATGGTGGAGGGGTGCCCGATGACATCCGCGAGCGGATCTGTGATTATTTCTTCACCACCAAGGAACGGGGTGTTGGTACAGGTCAGGGCCTGCCGATTTGTCGCAAATTGAGCCAGGATGATTTCAACGGCGATTTGACTTTGTCTGCAACCTATCAGGACGGGGCAGAATTCATCATTCGCCTGCCAAAGCCGGATCAGAGCACGTCACCCCAAGCCGATCCCGAATATGATGCCGGACCGTCCGATCTGAATACGGTTTATAGTCTCATACCTTTACTCGATCCTGACTTACGAGGCGTTAAGGATTTGTAAACCTATTGCTTAAATTTTGGGGGAAAGTAGTGATATGGCTCAGAGTCTTGTTGGAATAATAGGAGTTGCATTTTCTAAAACCAGAGCCAATGAAAGCGATTGAAAACCCAAAATTATTAGTAAAATATTTTTTCTCAAAATTTTTATCGGTTTCATCAATGCAATATTCGAAGCCCTAAAAATAAGGAAATGGTGGGATGCTTATCTAAACATTCCCTGACAGAGTGCACTGGTTTGGTGCATGAAGCAGTAAATGGCACTGCTGAGGCAAGATCACATTAGTCAGTTGGAAGATAGACAGAAAACGCAGAAATATCCCCAATTTCCAGAGTTATGTAATGTTTGCCTTCACCAACTAGCTGGGTGGCAAGGCAAGAGTTGACAAGAATGGCAATCCTACCTGACGGTCTCCCTCTTCCTGAAGAGAAAGCAGGCTCAGCAAATAGTTGGATGCGCATGCCGACGACCGTCGACCCCGTGTTGTGGATTTGCACGCCGCCGACCTTAAAGACTTCGACTGGACGGTGCGGGTGTCAGACGTAGAGATCTCTTACCCCGCGCAGGAGATTGGGATCGTGCAGTCGATGGAGGTTTCGATTGAGAATCGTCGCGCAACGCCTGCGCGTGTAGATCAGGGTGACGGCGCGTGCGATGCCGCACATCGAGACTCCGCGATACATACGGTTCAGAGCACGCGGACGCGCGCGAACTGTTATCCTTTCCGGCCGGATCAATGTAGGGGACATATTGTGAAGCAGGATCGAATCCTTCGCGGGGCAGATCCCCTTTGTCATAGCCGTCGATTTGAACGGCTGCGATGTTGACCTGATCGCGGTTGAACTTTTTCCCCTGCGCGTGTGATTCGCTGACAAGAGTCGAAGTCGCGATCAGGCAGGCGAGGAGGAGCTTCATCAACTTTTCGGTGGATACGTGTAGGCGGGGCAATCCGCTACAACATACACATTCCGAGAGACAATTATATATAAATATGTATTAGAGACAATAGAGACAGCATCATATATTTCTTCCCAGTTATTTCTTTGATAACACAGATAAATGTTGCATTCAAAATGTTGCAACGTTTGGTCACCACCAAAATTTACCTTTGCAGCTTCTTGTAAAACTGTTGCACAAAATGTTGCATTGTTTCAGAAATACATTGAGAAGAAGATCAATTCTGCCACTGCAAATGTCTCACCTTGGTCGACAAAAAGTGTCTGGGAAGTCTAATACGTTATTATTTCAAAAACTTCAGTTTGCATAAAACACTGCATAAAAATGTTTCTCAATTTTATTTGTTCAACTCTGGTCGGCGCTCAGTTTTTCTTTGTATACCTGTGCCATTGTGAGCATTGGAAAGAAACTGATTGTTTTTGTTTTTTACTAAGAAGTTCTGAATATCTGTTTATTTTGCGTATTACTTCTAGTGAAGAGATTGTTTGGCATTTATGTTCATGGGTGAGATCCAATCGTCCAGAAGAACAATAACGGCTCGATGCGTGGCCCCACTCTGCAGGTTTCCAAATAGCACCGCCGGGTACAGTGTAGGAGAGAGAGCGATCTCGATCGCGATGTTAGCGTTCACAGGCCCAGCACCAAACTCTCTCGCCCATGTCTGTGCGGGTGCTGTGGGGTCGATGGTCGCGTCACCGGTGGTCCCGCACTCAATTATGAGGGGTGGAAGCGGTGGTGAGCCTGGCGCAGGGAGGGGTTGGAGGACATACTCCCACGCAGATGCGAAAACAGAGCGGTTCCTATACTCCCACCTCAAATTGGCGGCATTGTTTGCCAAAAGATACAGTCTGCGTCCCGAATGTCACAATCATCCCAAATATCTGCTCGCCAAAATCACTGGCGTTCTACTCAGTTGGGATCGCGGTGTGCGCAGAAGAAGACCGTTTTAACTTGCCTTCGTGGCTCGTTTCGGTTGGTATTCCAATGTGGGTTGGCAACTGCGTTGATTCTACTTTTCGGCAGCTTCGCTGCCGCACAACAGACAAAATCACACTCAAACAAAATAAAAAATATACACAGAGAAACACACATACACACACACTCACACACAAACAAACACACACTCACACATATACACCCTTACACACATGCACACAAACACACGCACACACAGACACATACACACACACTCAGACACACAAATCCACACACTCAACCACACTCAAACAAACACACACTTACCCAAACTTACACGTACTTCAAAAAACACATAAATAAACACACATATACAAACACACAGAACTATTAAAGAAAAACCTCAAAATTTGTGTCGGTTGAGTTAAGAGAAAAGTGCATTGGGGGGGGGGCTATTTCCAATAAATTTAACCCTCTCCGAAGTTTAAACGAGTATTCCTTCCATAAGAACTCTATATGCCCCTAGCTTATAAATTACAAAACCTGGCCCCGGGTCCTGGGAGGTTTTTTCGACACCAGAGATGTTTTTATCTGACCTTTGAACTATTTTTAATAAGATGACGATTTCAAAAATTTTACCTATTATTCCTTTCAAATCCTTAATGATTAATATTATTCCTTCAAATTTTTAATAATTATTCCTTCAAATTTTTAGTTATTATTCCTTCAAACATTTATTCTTTAAACTAACCTTTAATAGTTGTCAAGTTAAAAGAAGAATTGTTGTATATATTTTGTTTATCTTATGATAATATTTTCTAAACACCACAAATCTTTATCCTTGAATTATTTTGGATCGTTCCATGGAACATATTGAATTTATTCATTGTAAATTAATCAATAGTCCGCTGCAACTACGCGTGTATTCATCTAGACTATTAGGAAGAAATTCGGATCTTGTTCTTCACGGAGGCGGTAATACATCGGTAAAAGCAACAGCCAATAATATATTAGGTGAACCCGAGGATGTACTCCATATCAAGGGTAGCGGTTGGGATCTAGCAACGATCGAAGCCGATGGATTTCCTGCGGTCAACTTACACATTTTACGCCGATTGGCTGAGCTTGAACATTTGACCGACAGCGACATGGTGCTAATGTTTCTTATTTGTTAAAAAATTCCAAACTTGGAGTTCCCTGATATACTCTAACTGGTGGTACAGTTTTCATTTTGATTGCTTGACTTTCTGGGGGTGTTTTCCCTAGAATTCAAAAAGTGGGCAAATTTTCTCGGACTCAAAGCTCTTGAGAGGTAGCATTAAACTTAGTTTATTTTGGGGTAGCATTAAAATTAACATATTTGGGATCAGCGTAAAAGTCAAATGTTTTGAATATTAATTGTTGTCAAAATTCTCAAAGTTCACTGCAGACACCACCACCGCCAACACTGCAAAAACAGAAGGAAAACTTATCTAAAGTTTTATCAATTGTTGAACACCTGTTTATCTAATCGATAATCTAAGAGAGGTTATCGGTTTAAAAAAATATTATCAATGATAGAAGTGCTGAAAGCAGCATACGTGTGAATCGTGCTATTTTTGCGAACAATCCACCTGGTTTCTCATCAGGCAATTGTATTAATCTTTATGCATCTTTCGTCGAGGCATCGTTTGAGTTACCATACAAGGATAAGACCGTTGCTAGAGCTCTTCTACCAACAAAATTGGACGATTGGTCATAATCTATAAAACTGAGGACTAAAGGTGTTCGACCACCCTGGCATTTCTCAGTGGTTAACCTAGGAGTGACAAATTGGTCAACACATCCTCTACATTTACTAGAACGGCACTGTTCTTCCCTTAGAGCCTTATCTACAGCATCTCTTAGTCTCTAAAGCATCATATTACTATATAATTTGCTACCTAGACCTTGCCCTTCGGAATTCGATTGGGATGAAATTTATAAATATTTGAGTGGCCCTCCGAATTATTGGCCTAAAGAACAAATTGACCATAATCTGAGGCCACGGCCTGACGATGGCAGCACCGAATCTGGCAAATGGGATCGCGAGTCCATCATGCTGTACTCTTTCCCCGAAAGCTTCTACAAAAATGGCGCAAGCGCTCAATGCTATCCTCCCGGAAATGTAGTCTTGAGCGAAGACGACAAAAATGCAGTCTTGCCAAGCGCTGCTGTGAACGTGGCTGGCACGAGCGAAGAAGCTCCCGAACTCATGCAGTCAGACGCGAGCATTGATGTCGAGGCTCGGCGCTACTTGTGCTTCAGCGCCGCAATCGCGTGCCGGGCACGTGCACGCCGGATATCGTCGAGATGCTTAAGGGTTTGTGTTTCAGCGATATCGATCTGTTGTTCCACTTCCGGGCTGTACGGCGGTGCGTGTTCAATCTTCAGCCGGTGCTGGCCAAGCATGATCACGTCGGCACTACTGTTGTGAGTATGCACTACTGCGCTTTTATTGCTTGGGTTTCTTGGTTGATACCCACTATATTGTGGTATGTTTTTATGCTCAATGTAGTAGGCTTTTATGCTTGATCTGGTGACATATTTTGTGTACTGTGGTGTAAAGGCACTACTGTGGTAGCGGGTTTTTTACTTGATGTGGTACTACTGTGGTGGGTTATTATGCTTGATATATTGGGCTTTTCTGCTTGATGTGGTGACATATTTTGTGTACTGCCGCATTTCTTAACAGGCTGTGCCTCTGCCCCATTGCGCGACCAAGAGGCCCCCATGCAGAAATCCACCCCCCTGTTTACCCCCGTATTGATCGTGGGGTGCATCATCATCCTGACCGGTTTTGCCATTCGCGCCTCCTTTGGGGTGTTTCAGATCCCGATTGCCGAGGAGTTTGGCTGGCTGCGTTCGGAATTCAGCCTGGCCATTGCCATTCAGAACCTGGCCTGGGGCATTGGGCAGCCGATTTTCGGTGCCATCTGCGCGCCGACAGGGTCAGGTATGGGTGTTGGCATCGTAATCCCCACATTGCTGACCTATGGCGGATCTGTCATTTGTCTGGACGTGAAGGGTGAGAACTTCGAAAAAACCGCTCGGGCGCGGGCAGCACTTGGCGACAAGATTTATCGGTTCTCACCACTCGATGAGAACAACAAATCACATCGGTTCAACCCGCTAGAAGGGGTAGCCAAGCTGCCACCGGAACGTCGCTTTACCGAAGCCAAGCGGATCGCCGGATATGCGTCGATCAACCTCTTCAGAATCTCCTGTTTTGACAATATCACCATCCATTATATATATATTTCTATATATATAATATATATGTTATATATTAATTGAATTACTTTGAGATAGATTAAAAAGTACAAAATGTAATATAAGATCTCCCGTGCATTATCAACTTCAACGCATAGTTTTCAAAACCGCAGATTTAATTTTGTATTACAGTTAGAGAAACCTGCAGCAATAATTCTTCGTACACATAGGAACCTGAAAAAGCGGTTAGAAGATAAGCGGCACAGAGAATTATAAGCAACAGCGATAATCAGAACTAGTGAAAAATATATTCAATTTTGGAAAAAAAAAGTCAAATGATTATTGGCATATTATTGGAATAAGCCTGTTTGGAAAAGTCGTTTTAAGTAGTTTCACAAAGAAATATACAGTTAGAATACTTGTGTCAGTGACAATTACAACGAGTCAAAACCAAAAATGATGAACAAAGAAATATGAGGTTACATGACATGTGGACCAACTGATTGGATTAATAGTGCACCAAATTCTGCTGCCAGGAGATAAAAAAATCGCATAAACAAACTAAAGTAAAAAAAACTACCACTCCTTTCAGTCTATCACTCTTTCTGTTAAAACTTAACTTGTGCTTTACTGAAAAAAGTAAACTTTCGTTTATCGTTTACATATATCACGGTTGCAGTAACAGCTGCAACCTAGTAAAGAACAAATTACCGCCCATGGTAAACGAAAATTTATAAGTGCCTTTTAAAAGCACAGGTACGGAGATAGAGACAAAATACGAAGAGGGAAAAACATAAACAAACAGACGATCACACAAAGTCAGAAACACAGGCAAACACAGTCAAACAAGTAGCCATGGAGAGAGATACAAAACAAACTGAGGAGAATACACACACAGAACCACAGAAAGCTAAAAAGAGGCACACTCACAGTCAGATACACAGGCACGAAGAAAAAGACAAAAATTGACCGAGGGAAAAACGCACACACATTTACACACACAACGACAATGAAATGCTTCCTTTTTAAGTCATTGAAAATCTACGTTATTAAATCTGCATTTCTTAGCTCTGGATTTATATTTTAGAAGCAACAAAATTCTTAAGGCCGTTATTGTCTTTTGACAGTGCTTAAATGAAACAATACAATTGGACCAAATTATGAAGAAGGTAATCGCTGGAGAAAAAGCTGACCATTTCTGTGGCAAGCTATCATTTTGCTCACAACAAAGTGATAATTTCCTCGACTCATTGTTAAGGAAAGTTCATTTATTCATAAGTCGGACCACGCATCCAGATGAAGCAAAGAATTGTTACGCCTCGTCTGCCTGTTCGATAGCGCATTTGGCTCTATTTTCATCTGGGGAATCCAACATATCGGTAAAATTATCAAGGAAACGTTACTTTTGGTGTTTGCAATGAAGAAGTTTGCGGCCAAATCAGACTTTGTTCAAAATCGGCATCCAAATTTGGTATTTTTTGTGTATGGATCTGACCCTTAAGCTTCTTTGTTTGTGAGTTCGGGAATAAAAAGTCTTGCCGTTGTGTGCCCCGCCTTCATCACAGACTGCTTAGAGACACTAGAAGAAATAGGCATTCAAGGAAAACGAAGTTTTAAAAAAGCTGGCGGATAAAACTTTGATTTGATTCCTTGTTTAAACGATGATTCGATGTGGGTAAAAAAACTAGCTGAAATTTTGGATAAAAAAGACTAATTTTTTCTGCTTATAGAACAAAACTGATATTCACAAAAACGACATCAAATGAAAAAATCGATATTTGTAATGCTGAAAGTGTGTCGAACATTCGGTTATCCGAGAATCTCTTTTTCGGGGAGGGGGAGGGGGGACAGTTTCTATACAGTTTAACAAAACTTCTCTTAGTTAGCGTTTGGTAATTTCGTTAAAAAAGTGTATTATTCTTCTCTGTGTTTATATGTATGACGTGCTACCAAAAGCCTGTTATTGTTATAGCGTACGATATGCAGAAAATAGAATCTTATTTCACCAGTTGATATGATGAAATGTTTTTGCTTTCCTCATTTTTTTTTTAAAATAAAAAATCTCTTTCATATAGAAAGATTTATTACGATGGAAGTCATAAAGAATTTAAATAAGAAAGATATAGATCAGGCCAGGCTGCAATGCTCTCCTTATTCTTGCTCAATCTGTGGGGGCGAAACCCCGTTGCACTTTGGTAAGGCAGAAAAACGACACTTCACTTCATAGTCAAGACCAGTAGCACTGATCTATGTCTCAAAGCCCCTCAGCCAGGAAGTGCAATAGGGCGTTGTGGTTAGGTGGTTTTAAAGCTTTTTTCTAAAGATGAAATTACTACTCTTTGATAACAGTGTCACATGCCTTTGATAACAAAGGCCGTATATTAGAATAATAAGCTCTTTTAAAAATTCAAAAAAATAGTATAAAGAGTGAAGTAATGAGGAGAGGGTAACCCCGCTCAAATATGCCATAATTTTTGTTTGTTTTAAGTTTTATTGTTGATCCTTACTTTCAGCTGAATTTTTTTTTAATTTAATTTATGATCATTTTTAGAGGATCGACTCGATCACGTATCTCGGCGGGGCCCGCCGGTGGAGATCCCCCAGGTCGGGTGCGAACACGTTCCCCTGCCCCTCCAGTCGATGACAGGCCACGCAGCCAGCCCCCTGCTTCGAGAGGAAGAGATCTCTCCCGCGCTCGACGGATCCCCGGTCGAGCACCCGCTCGACCGCCTCGATCGTGGTGGGCGCGTCGACCTTCTCGAGGAGTCGAGGGCGCAGGACGACGAAGTACTGGGAGCATCCCCCCCAGATATCGGTGCTTTAGGTGCAAAAAAGTAATTTTCCTTGTTGTTCAAGATTATGGACTACACTTATCCTGCAAAAGATTTTTGCCCGTGGAGACTCTTATGGTGCAGTCTCAATTTTCATCCGATGTTTTTTCAATCAGAGCATTACAATGCCGCCTATTGTATTCTTTGCGGTTAGGCCCCCCAACGCTTTGCAATAGTTCCTTTTTTTGGCCCCGAAATCTCAAGAACAAATTTCTATCCTTGATACGAGGGTCCGACCGTTGCCGCGCCGGCCATGTCACACTTCATGTCGATCATCGATTCGCTCAGTTTCAGCGACAGGCCGCCGCTGTCGAAGGTGACTCCTTTGCCTACCAGCACCAGTGGCGGTTCGTTTCCGCCGCCGTCATGTTTCAGCCTGACAAGCCTGGGCGGTTTGGCCGATCCGGCACCAACCGCCAAGATCGCTCGACAACCTTCGGCTGCCAAACGCTGCTCGTCCCAGACTTCGGCCGACAAACCACAAGCTGCTAGACCACCAAAATAGGGATCTCGCCAATAATGCAACACTGCCATCTTGGCTCCGGCTTTACGAAGAAAATCATCCAAATATCCCCGTGAAGTTCCATAAAGGGGATCCATGACAATTCTCAGCTCTCCGGCTCTTATAACATCTATATCTACATGCTTTTCTAGCTCAGCTAAGTAATCTGGACGTGGGTCAAACATTCGAATCAACCCATCCTGCTTGCCTTTTTCAAAAGGCAACTAAGCAATATCATAGGCAGTGGCAAAAAAGAGGAGGAGGAGGAGGAGGATAACGGCATTGGTTCAATCTACCCGGAACAGGCGCTTTGCCAGATGCAGCTGGAGTATGGCCGGCACAGAGTCACTGCGACGGATGGTGAAGAGGAACAGCAATCAGCACTCACTCGCACTTGCTTCCAAGTCGAACTTACTCGTCTTGGCGTCGGAGAGAAAGCAGATCGGTCACTTGGTTCTGTACACCTTTCTGCCAGCGAGGATCCGTCTAGATTTGGGGAAGTGCCTTCTCCATGGCCGCCTCCAGCTTGGCGACCTTGGATCGCAATTCTCGCAGTTGCTCCGCAATCGAGGCCCCGGATTGGGAACTCGCCTGCTGGCGGCCGTGCTGATGGCTCGCTCGACGGGAAGGCTGAGCCGGAGTTGAGTCGGGCGTCAGCAAAAGAAAAAGCAGGCCCGCCACCGCGGCTGCGGCAGCAGGCTTTGTCAGATCACGTTTCCATGAGCACATATCAGTCTCCCTCGACGTAGTGGATTTGAACTGTCCGCCGGATGGAGAAACGGTACAAGAAGCAATCAATCGAGTCCAAGGAAGTATCGCACGATTGTTGCGTAAACATCGTCGCGGACGAATCGGGATCATTGTCCCTGAGCCCCTGGCCGCGATCGTTCGCAGTGTTCTGACTGGCAAGCCGCTCGGAGACATTTGGCAATCAGAACTGGACTTTGGTACTTACGAAGCAATTCAGTTAGCTGATGCGAAGCCGAGTGTGCCGCAACCTGTCGCGGCGGTCCAGGGGACTTCACCCGAGACGCGAAAGTGTCCGATCAGCTCTGGGCCATTCGGAAGGGCACGTTCCCGGCCGTGGGCGCGGTGCGACCGAACGGTACCACCGTGATCATCGAGGATGGGACCTTCCCGATCGATCAGCTATCCGAGGGTGTTACCCGTCTCCAGGAACTGTTTGTGAAGCATGGCTATGACGACGCGATCATCTTTGGCCACGCCCTGGAGGGCAACCTGCACTTCGTGTTCCCCCAGGGCTTTGACGACCTTTCGCGGGAGGCACCCGGCAAAGTCCAGCCGGGACCGGACCGCGACCCACCTGGGGCCCGGGAATGGTTTTCGGGCACGATTGAGAGGTTGGATCTATGGCGAAGAAAAAGATTGCGGGCTATATCAAGCTCGAAATCAAGGCGGGACAGGCGAACCCTTCCCCGCCGGTCGGTCCGGCGCTGGGGCAGCGCGGGATCAACATTATGGAATTCTGTAAGGCCTTCAATGCGGCGACGCAGTCGATGGAACCGGGCATCCGCAACCCCCCCCACCCCCAATGTCCCTGAATCCAATCCGAATTGAAAATGGAGCATCTGAGACATGAGATCTTTCTTTATATCAAGTTTCATTAAGGTCCAATCACCCATTCGTAAGATAAACATACATCAATTTTTACGATGTGATTGAATCACCGTTGATTATGGGATTGAATCACCGTATCCGGTCGGCGCTCTGAGACCCGAGGTCTTTCTAAATATCAAATTTCATACAGATCTGGTCACCCGTTCGAATCGCCGTAGCATTGATTGGCGAGAGTGGTACCGGGAAAGAAGTCGTTGCCAATACAATCCACCATCACTCGGCGCGGCGTTTGGCTCCTTTTATTGTGGTTAACTGCGCAGCGATTCCGACGAACCTGATGGAAAGCACTTTCTTCGGGCATGAGCGCGGCTCGTTCACAGGGGCTGATACGCAAAAGATAGGCGCGTTCGAGCAATCCCACCAAGGCACGCTTTTTCTTGATGAGATTGGCGATATGCCAATGTCGGGATGGATAACCCTTATATTGCTCCAACCCGCAAGGTAAGGTAATTTTTGTTTAACATACAGAATTTTATTATTCAAGACAAACCCTTTAAATAGTCATCTAGACCTCTGAAATTAGACAACCAGATCAGCTAATACTCCATTGAATTGCTTGATCTAGCTTAAAATAGCCTAATAGTGTTATACATTTACTTGTCCTTACACTAGCCTACTGACAAACTCCAGCCAGTAGAAAGGATGTTCATAGGGCCCCTTAAGACCTGAACAAAAAATATTAAGTAAATAATGAAACTCGAAATAACATTAACAAGAGTTAAATTTAAACCTAAAATATTCAAATTTCTAACTCTGAAAAAAAAAATCAAATTCAAATGAAGAAACATATTAAAATCAGCAACGAATAAAAATAATAATGAACTAAAACACATATATATGTTCAATTATTGACGAGGGAGATTAGTTCGTCTATGTTCTTGTAAGTCATGGTTCGTCTAT
This sequence comes from Alatinidae sp. Z8VKAUB7J3, assembly GCA_010016025.2. Classification (NCBI taxonomy): domain Eukaryota; kingdom Metazoa; phylum Cnidaria; class Cubozoa; order Carybdeida; family Alatinidae; species Alatinidae sp. Z8VKAUB7J3. Next base: position 179,650,546 of record JAAAKM020721499.1, on the reverse strand, counting down.
GTTCTTGCCCGTCCCCCAACATTAAAATTTTCATTTCCACTAACTGACCTCAAAGACATTTCAAACAGAACCATACTCAGGATTTGCGAGGTGGTTAAAATACACACAAACAGTTTACTTATATCTTATTAACGTTCAAATAGTTAAAAGTTGTATTTACAATTTTCATACAAAAAAAAGCTTTTCAGAACAATTTAGATTTTTCTAAAGAACAGATCGTTTATTTTTGAAAATACCTTGGTGCATTCTTACCACCAATTAGCTTGGAATTTTTAACGTTTGAATTTTTCGGAAACTAAATTTGTTTAAGAACTAAATTTTGATTTCTAATTAAAATTTTTATAAATTTTGTGTGATTGATGTGATTGAAGCGAAAATAAAATGGATTGTGAATGAGAATTAATCAAATAAATATAAAAAATAACCGTAAAGGTGAATAGCTAAATAAGAAAACCGGTAAGTGGTCAGAAATCAGTATTATATTTTAAGGTGCCTGTCTGAAGTTTCAATCGGCTTGGAACCACTGGACTATGGTTAATACCAAGTGCCATAAAAACAGCTAAAACAAAATTGTTATAACTAAAACAACGTTAATAAATTGAAAACAATTGCTTCATAGCTTAAAATTCTGTGAAATTTGGCCTGAATTTTTTTTGGGAGATTGGCGGAGGGGGCGGGGGCCTTAATCAAGATTTTGCCCTAACCGCAAGAGATGCTAGAACCACCACTGAAAAAGAGGGAGATATAGACAAGGAGGAGAGGGGAGAGAGAGTGGACGAGAAGAAACAAAGTTAATTCAGAAATCTATTATTACATCCTGAACTCGCAGAACCTTTAAAAATTCATTCCTTGTGCTAACATAATCATCTAGGATGCTTAAACCATAAACATAATCTAAGTCTAGAAAAGTTTTACTTCCACAATTAACTCTGTGCTCTCCCATCGCCTTTGCTGTGCTGTTTAGGACAAAGTCCATCAAAATGATATAAATGGGGATAGGGTGCAACACTGCTTAACTCTTGATTTGACATAAAACCTACAACTAACCTACGTGCTATACGTAGGCTGCATCATTTCAATATTCATTGCCAATGCATAGTCGTATTTTTCTCTATATACCAGCAAACGCGCATTCACATCTAAATACACAGTTTTCAAAATCTTAGAAAATAGGACGGTTATAATGACAGCTGCAATATAATAAATCAGGGAACCTTGGTCTACAGTAAACAAACGTTAAAAATACGTGTAGTAAAGGCTGAAACAAGAATGGCAGCTATTATTTTGACTAAAATAGCAACATTACAAAATTCTAACTTTAGTGTAAAGAGCAAGGTACCGACGAGGGGAAGAAACTCCTTCATATACGTAATATGAGGGGGTCCACCCCCTCGTCAATACCTTGCTCTTTACGCTTGCTCTTCACTGTTTGAATTTTGTTCCAATTCATTAAGAATGCCCCCTGAATCCCAAAAGCCATTTATTCAGAATAAATAGCTCTTTTGAAATTACTAACAATACTTTAGCGTAAAGAGTGAGATATTGACGAGGGGGCGAACCCCCATGAAATTTTCATCTAATCTTAAGTTTATGGGGGTGTCTGAGAGGATATGTGGCATTTAAAAGGGAAGCAGGTTTTATTCCAATCAGTTTTGGTCCTTAAGAGAGCAGCTAAAACTTTAAATTGAATAAGGCATCCCTCAATGTCTTACAACCATTTTTTTTAGGATATGCCCAGAAAAACAAGGTTATATGGGATGAAATGAGGAACATTGCTCTTTTCTATTGAGTGTAGTATGACTTGTTTGTCAATGGTTGTGGGCGGTCACATCAAGATCTACAGCGAATGCGGCCATGGCACCACGGTTCGGGTCTTCCTGCCCAAAACGGGCCAGAATGAAGATGTCCTGCAGGCGCTGCCCAGCACCGAGACACCGCAGGGGAATGGCGAGATCGTCCTGAGCGTCGAGGACGATCATGCGGTGCGGGAAATCGCTGTCGATCTCCTGCGCGATCTCCGCTACTCGGTCCTGACCGCCGGCAGCGCCGACAGCGCGCTGGCCATCGACAACAGCGGTCTGCGCCGTGTTCCTTATGCATCTGCGCTCCGCGCTCGTTGCCATCATCGCTCTGCCCATCGGCATCCTGATGGCGTTCATCGCGGTGAAGCTCCAGGGCATCAACGCGAAAATCATGTCGCTCGGAGGTATCGCCATCGCAATCGGCGCCATGGTCGACGGTCCGATCGTGCTCATCGAGAACGCGCACAAGCACCTGGCGATGGCGAGAGAGAAATTCGGTGACGTGTTGCCACCGCAGGAGCGGTGGGCCGCTGACAGGGTTCTTTGCAAACTGTTCGGCAGGTCCGACGATCGGTTTCCCGATCTTCACGAGTGGTGGTGCGTTTGGGGCCCTCCTGCCAAACAGCGTCTGTTCGCGACGTGAGCAGAAGAGACAGACAGCCAGCAAGTTTGTCCGCAGATCATGCCTTGATCAGAGCAAGTAGTCCGACCACAGCGATAGCCAATGCGAATGGCGACATCTTCCACAATGAGCAGCATCCCGAGCTTGCGCCTCACCGAAAACAGCCTTTTTTTTATACACGACCATTTAGAATACTTAATTATTTATTCATTGTATCATATAGGGGTCGAAATAAACTATTCATTTTATACCTTATTGTAGGTAAATTGGTTATATGGAAAAAGAAATTATAGTTCCCGCGCAGCAGTAGCTTCTTATTCGTATATTTCTATTCTTAATAGAATAATAGATTAATAAGAAGCAGTAGCTTCTTATTTATATTCGTGTTGCAAGGTGAAATCAAGGTGGATAGAGCAGTAAGACCGGTATCTAAAATAGAAAAAAGTAAAATTGTTTTCGCACTGCTCTTCACACAACGAACCTCTGCTAGCTGCATTAACTAAAGATCAGTTCGAATCCTAACAGCTACCATGACAGCTTCTATCATTACAACTACTATCATTACAACTGTTATTAAAACTGCTATCATTACAACTACTGTTTGATTTACTATACTTACAACTACTAGTACATCTACTATCCTAACAGCTACTATTACACCTACGATCCTTACAGCTGCTTGCGACCCATGCGATCGGGGTTGTTGCGGGTAAGGTCTGGGCTCACTTCCTCCCAGTTGAGTCCACGATCCGTGCTCTTCAGCAGGAATTAAGTGCCGTAGTAAATGACCGTGGGATCGTGTGGGCTCGTGATGACCGGCGGATTCCAGTTTGCACGGTATTTGAGATCCTTCGAGTCCATCCCGTAGACCATCTCGGGATACGGAATTATTGAGCGCTCTTTCCTGTTCGCGTGGTTGTACTCGGTCAACGTGCCGGGAAAGCACAACAAAAAATTTTGTTATTAGGGCTGAGTCCACCAGCGGGGAGGGGCAAAGTCTGGGTAACGACTGTTATGTTGAAAAGGCGCGTAAATAAGGAATCTAATGGTACTAACTTTATCTTGTTAAGATGTTTCTTTTAGAAGAGGCGTAACTCTACAGTGACAACCTACAGTAACTCGTCAATGATTTATTGACGCTTATCGTACTATTAAGCAAAATAAGAAAAATCCAGAAAGAAGTGACAGTGAGCAGGTAGGGGAACTTATTTGGCGAGGGGCAAAAAGTCAAAGGGGCAAAGTTATCCCCTCCTCGAACGGCTACCTGCGCAAAGGTTTGATGTTGTGGGTACAGGCACCCTTAAAATCTCTAGTTTTTTACGGTTCTTTCCTTAGTTTCATTAAATCGGCCCTTCCTTAAACAAAGTCATGTGTGTGCATGACAAAAACATTTACTTTATCAAATAATTGCGTAGGAAGTATTAAACATAATAACCTGTATGTGCCTCTTGGTTACCAAAAGCAAAGAAATGACAGTGCAATGTTCCTATTTTTTTTTTTTTAGATATTCCGAAGCAACCAGGAGTGCCAATTGAAGGGACAGGGGAGGCTTTGTGTCACTAGGTTTTTTGCTCTCTCTAGATCTTGAAACACATTTTATTGGTTAATCATTGAAAAGTCCCTTTTTGTGTATCTTTTTAAAAAACAAAATGAATTTGTTTTTCATTAAAAAATTGAAAAAAAAACGAAATTCCCGGGTATCCCACGCACATTATTAAAATATAGAAATGTACTATGGAACAAATCAACCCTGAATGAATGATCGAAGTTCATCGGATTTGCTTTTAGTATTTCCGTAGACCATCGATGCATCGACAAACGAATTTATTTGATTGACCTGTTCTCGAACTCCTAAAACTTCTCGTTGTATCACACATGTCTTTCTGTAAAATAATTTACTTAATTGACAGGCTGGTTCTTTTTGAAATAGTGCACTTGATCTCGGGAAAAGCATACACGTTTGATCAATTATTTTGGGATTAATTAGGCTATTTAGGAATTCCATAGAAGATATCCGCTTGAATATGCCACACTTGTATAAGAAGCAGTTCAATAAAGAGGATAAGAAAAATAATAAATAAGCCAACCTCTGAAAACGAGTTTGTTCTTCTTAGAATAGTAACAGTGTTCTGATCTCGAGATTGAATTTTGGTCATCGATGCTGATTTTTTGAAGCCATCTCCTTGGATTTCTCTCTGTTGAAAAGATCCATTTTTACAAATGTTCACGCGGCGATTCAAATGCTTCGGGCATTCGGCCGTACTGGCTGAGCAATTCCACGAGGCGGGGCGTGAGGTCCGCGTGCTCTCCGATCCCCGGCGCCCACGCCACAGTTTGATTCACATCGCGCTGCCGATGTATGTGATGGAATAGGCTTGGTGGTTCGTGGAGCAATCTTTCCCACAGCGCATCGTTTGTTTGACCGATGAAACGACTGAGGTCCTCTACTTGTTAGAAGAGGATTGGCGCATCGTGGGCATGGTGTATAGCACCCGTTCTAAATTTTACTGTTGCATGTAGCGCCTTTCAAGCTTCTGATTTTTTATTATCGGTGGATGCTACTTCCATTAATTCATTCAACGTGGTATTGTCTGCCACAGGCTACTCCCTAGGAAGGATACAGTCTCGATTCCAGAGGACGCGGTGTGCGCCTGCGAAAGCCGCGCATCATCAATATTTCGTAGCTTTTAACTTCATTAAACGCCAAAAATTTTGGACATAAATATTCTCGGAAGTCCCTAAGTGTTTTTACGGAGTGTCACTTTTTCGTTCTCTGCATGTATTTTGGTTTTATTTCCATCTTGTACTTTACTCAGGGGCCCCAATTAGGGAGGACAGGAGGGAAATTACCCCCCTAGACTTTAAAAAATACCTTCTTATTTCTAATTCATATATATTATTGATTTTATCATGGATAACTGGTTGCCCCCCCCCCCTACAATCCTTGCCTCCCCTCCCCCTACATTTATCTGAATTAGCGCCACTGATTTTACGTTGCGGGGCGTGTAACGCTACCTGTTTTGGATTTGGCAAATCTGGATACGTTTGTTAATCAACTTACCAACATTCAATTACTCGGTGCGAATGATGTGGATCCCATACGCTGATTGGCGGAGCGTGATCAGATTCTAATTCAGCGAGAGTTTAGCACTGAAGCACCTGTAGAAGGGGCCCGCTTTGATGGAGATGCAACGGGTGCACAATTAAATCTTAATGCAACCCCGCTGATTGTTGAAGAAACAGCTAACACAGAGCTTTTTACAGAGTTCTAGGCCATTGAGTTCCGGCATTACCCAGTCAATCAGCATTAACTGCGGTGGATCATCCTCGCTGAGCACTTGCCAGGCTTGGGCTCCGTCGGCAACTTCAACAGGTTGATACCCCCACTGTTTGCTCATTGCGCTCACCATGGTACGAGAGAGGGGATCGTCATCGGCGATCAATAGCTTCATTTCAGTACCTCGGAAATTTGTTGTTTTAACTGGTCAAACTCACAACTTTTTGCAAAAACCGTGCGCCAGCAGGCCTCCAGCGTCTACCGAAAGGCCGGTGTCTCCAGCCGGAACGAGCTGGTCGCATGGTGCTTCGAGGACATGCTCGAACCGCCGCCCGTCATCGAGAGCTAGTCGCCGAGGGGCGGGAGCCAGGTCAGCGAAGAATGGTGCAGCGAAATGAGAACGCGCCCGTTCAGCTTGTGATACGCAAACGTATAGTCGGCGCGGGTCGCGTTGCCGTCGCCGTCGATGAACGTGTAGTGCCCCATAGAGAGAAAGAGAGAGAGAGACAGAGACAGACAGAGAAAGACAGACAGACAGAGAGACATACAGACAGACATACAGAGGGTCAAAAACTTTCAAAGGTTCTATGGAGTAATAATATCAATCCTTATTTGGAAAATGGTTTGAAACATTGTCTTCTTATAGCCGAAGGCTATCTATAGTCATGTTGAATAAATATTTACATAGCAACATAGGTTTTTCACTTCACAATCCAGAATGTGAATTTGGATTGTTGGGTTATTAATTTTGCTGATGTCGAAACACCAAATATAGAAACATTCAACTTAGTAGCTGTACTGAGAGAAGACATTAGTGTGAATACAGAAAGAGGAACCGTGATTGAGTATGTCGCTGCTGATAACGAAGATCGAGAATCGTAGCTGCTAGGAGTTGTATATATCATAGATCCAAATGCACTTGTAAAAGTTGAAATTGTTTCTTTACTTTCATACCTACTGGCAGAGGATACAAAATTGTTACTTGCAACTTGTGAATTTGTCTTGATTTCCTCAAGAGTTCCCCCGAAGCCAGCTCGGTCCAGCAAATGCGCAGCGGTTTTTTCGTTCCACAACGAATCTGCAATCGGGGAAAGCGGCTTCGGTTTTTGAGGGGCACCCAAAACTGTTGCGGAGCAACAGAAGACCAAGGCATTCAAGGTAACGCAGAGAAGTATCCAACAATTCATTTCTGATTCTCCACTTTGCATTTGAACTCGACTGTCAAGTCACGATCCTGTTTTTCCTGAAGCTCTTTGAGACGAGACCAAAAACAGCCAGTGGAGGCCTCCGCTCAAGCGTCCTCACTGCAGAATAATAATTTAAAAAATTACAGATAGAAGTCCATAGGACAATATAAAAACCAAACCTTAAAACAAACACTGAAACTAAAATAAGGATCCTTTCAAAGCAAGGGTGAAAAGGTACTTCTGCACTGAGGGTGGTTTAGCGGAGGTCTCAACCGAAATATTTGCATATTTTTTCTTCTGTTTTTCACTGGCTGTTATTGGTCTCGTTAAACAGAATCCTTGAGCAGTTGTCAAACCCATTCAATTTCAGTTAATGAAAATGTCTCTGTAGAACAAAAGACAGCTATTGTCACTGAGGACATTCAACAAAATGTGCAAACTGAAGAAGAAAGGGAAAAATCTAAAAAGAAGAAAGATAGAAAAAAGAAGCGAAATAAAAGGAAATCCCAACAGTCTGAAAAGCAAGCAATAACAGCCAAAGAACAAGTCTCAAATAAAGAAAAGCCTCCCGAAAACAAAAATACCCGTTCGTGGCGCCACTCGACCACCCCACGTACGAGAGCGCGTCGCAGCTTTGCAGCTCGCGCTTGGCGCTCTGGCACAAGTCGTTCGAGGCGTTCAAGGCCATGGACACGTCACTATCCTCCCGGGGGGCGAGCAACTCGCCGGCGGTGCTGGCCAAGCAGGTGCGTGCGAGTTCACTTTCACTTTCCTGCCCTTTCACCCCACCGCCCCGCTGCTGTGCCCTTGTGTGATGCGCCGCTGACCACTTGATCCGCTTCAGGTTTCTGCCCCCCTCCCCCAACCCCCCCTGATGACACTGGAACAAGTCAGGATTTACTAAATAGATCTGAGTTACAAGGTCCTTATAAATATGAAATTTCGTTAAGATCCGATCATTCCTTTGTAAGCTAAAAATATCTGTTTTTTCTGAATTAACACCCCCCCCCCCCCCTCCCCCAAAAAAAAAAAAACCCTTCTGGGTATGTACAAACCAACACACAAAACTCTGCCTTTTTCTCCCCCCCAATTTTAAACCACCAATAAAAGGAAGAACCATAGTGGCAGCAGCAATTCTGAAAAAAGGCAATAAATACGTCATGATCACGGTGAGTACAGCACCACTATCGATTATCATGACTAACCTATTAGCTGCGGAATATCCATGATTAACTGTTGCTCATCTTCGGCCGGGTTTTTATTGAGAAAGTGTTCATGCAGAGGTTGATAGACACAAACATTTGCTTTCTTCGCAGGGTATTGGTTTACGTGCTGGCGCAGAGCGACGACGGCATAAGCTAGACCTCGGTGTTGGAAGCTCATAAACAACAAAAGGTAAGTTGAGGCAAATATACTACAATCAGAGTTATTAAACTAAATTACCTCAACATTCGCCAAATTCTTGTTCCCGTTTTGGAAGTTCTATCAGTGATTTGCCAGGTGCCCGGTAGAATAATAATAATAATAATAATCTAAACAAATACAAAGTAGAAACAATAGAGAAAATCTTTTCAAGACAGTGGAAATTAGTTCTGTGGATATTTCGGCCCTATTCATTCTTTTACAATAATTCATCCAATGGTATACAATGAGTTCAGCAAACTGTTCTACAACGTGTCCAGTTTTTTAGACTAGTCTGCTCAAAGCTCATTCTATTTACGGCAATCAACGTTGCAACAAGATTTGAGGTAAAAAAAAGTCCGAAAAATCGTACAACCTTTCAAGCGGTTGAGGGATTAATACTTACCCAGGACAACAATAGAGGGGGTGCAGCCAGCAAAATTGATGAATCGGATGTCAGTTGCATGCTCACCCCGACACGATCGATGCAAGAAGCGATTTGTATTCCGTGGGCGCGTTAGCGTACTTCCTGCTAACGGGGAAACCGGTGTTCGAGGGAAAAAGCGTCGTCGATATCTGCATGCAACAGGTCAAAGCGGAGCCCATCAGTCCGCCCGAACGCCTGGGGCGGACCATTTCTCACGATTTGGAAACCCTCGTCCTGAAATGCCTCGCGAAAAAAGCCGACGAGCGTCCAGTCAGTGCGGTGGAGTTGATGCTTGCGTTACCAAACGCGCGAGCCCTGGGGCCGTAGCGCCTGTTTCCCCCTTGAAACCACCAGTGCGTGTGCGTTCCATAACTCATCCTGGAATTGTATCCTAGCGCGAAGCCTGATTGACCCTTATGAATAGTGTTTTAGGTCAAGGATGAGGTGAAGGCTCGAGTATATGTCTTAAGCCCCGGATAAGAGAGCGCTCCTATTGATCTAAGTGACCCTTACGGATACAGACTATAGATTTCTGTCAAGTTGGAATTTCATTCAAATGGTTCATTGTAGTACACTTTTTTGTTAGTATGTTTACCTGTGATTTTTTTACTTGTTATGTGTTTGTTATTTGTTATGTATGTTTTTTCTTTTGATTTATGTCAAAGCAGGATTGTTTTTCTGCCAGTGTTGTTGTTTTGTCAAGGTATGTATATAATGTATGTATTATATATACACTTGTTTATATCAAATGAAAATTTTGTGAAGATGAAACTCAAAAGCCAGCTTAGTATTGCCCTGCAGGTTCAATTTTCACGTAACCACCACCATATCCACTTTGGTCATATCCACCACCATAAGAATCATACCCCCAGTTATCATACCTGGCTCCACCTCCGCCTCTTGCACCAACTCCTCTGCCACCACCACTTCTCATACCACCACCTCCACCACCTCTTTGATTTCCCCTGCTACCAGAGCCAGAGGAAGATTTACTAGCATTAAGAGCACCAAAACCCGACATACCACGCCTCCTTTCACGTTTGTCACTTTGAGGCTTAGCCAAAGCCACCCAACTAGGTCCCCTCCCATGCTTATTTTTTCCAAAGTCACCCAATCGAAATTTTGAGAAATCCATTTTGTTCCGCATAGTCGAAACCCATATTAACTATGTCTTTGAAGATGACTTAATCCCCCACAGTCCCCGGGGAAAGGGCTGCAAGTTGTTAACTTGACCCATTGTTAAGACATAGCTTAGTAATGGTAATTGGGAAGTATACAACCGCATTCAGGGGAAATTTTTATGGCAGTGGGAGGGGGGGTCAAGGAGGCCGTTAGCTGGAACTCAAGCGAATCCAATTCACTGAGCTCCAATGGCAGACTGTTTACGCGAAGGCCACTCTGCCGGAGTGACACAAATGGGTCTGCGCTTCCCAAATTCCTGACGGCGAGATCTACCGTAGCGAGATTTTCGTCAATGGCCTCGTAGGCTGCGGAAGGTAGTATCTGCAACGGCCGTGCTACACCACCGCCTTCCGATGGTGGGTAGGCCCGCTGCAACTGCCCTGACACTAATGGGGCGGAAGTGTTGCTTCCAGCCAGTTTGGGGGTGATTTCGCAAGCAAAACTACTGTGTAAATATCGCCTTGAAGACATTGAAATGAAAGAAACACAGTTTTTAATCATTTATCATCACTCTGTGATGTCTATAGTCATTCGTAGATCCACAAGCAGTAGTGAGTTTCATGGTCTGACTGGGTCCAGCAACTGAACGCCCTATCTCTACCTATAAGGTATATTAAAAATGCACTGTATTAAGAATTAGGCACATTAAAGGCGAGATACCACCTTAGTATTATTTGGCATTCAACGCACGGGATGTAAATTAAATAATTGGCAAAATTAAGCTAGTAACATAGGATATGGAATGTCTTTGATTTTGCAATAATTTTGTCAATAGTTGCCTGTGGCAAGAATGTCTCCCTAAATAGCTCTGTATTTATTTTCTTAAGAAAGAAGATGAGATATCTGAAAAGCAAGGCAAAAATGCAGTCATGCGCTATCATCCAAGATCAAGTTTGGCTTTACTTAAATCTTTGATAATAAATAGACCCATTATTACCCCGATGAGAAGAGAATAGATGGAATATACAATGTATCCCAGTGTATCCCGAAATGGTAAAAATTTATAGAAATTATAGAAACAAATGACACAAATTTTTAAATGTATCAACTAATACAAATATCTCTAAACTAGAAACAAAAGCTAAATGAACATGAGAGATGATAAATTCTACCATCACTATTGATGGTAGACCTGACGCATCAAAATTTTGATTAATAAAAAGACAGCTTTGATGCTGACACGCGTAATATCAGCAACACTGATTGCAACAAACACATTATCACTCAGGCTGTTTAGAGGACATGCATAGACTATTCTTCCGTAGCTTAGTAATTGTAGAGGAGCAAAATAGCTTTTTGGATTAAGCCTGCACTTAATAAAAAAAAAAAAAAATAGCAGATAAAGGAGTCTTAGAACAGTAGTAAAAGATTGTATACAATTCCAAATTAACAAGACACTAATTAATACGAAAGAGCATTTCTTTTCTTTTTGGCACAAGACTTTTGGTAATTGTGGTAAATAGAAACCCTGGTCTATACCAAACTAACACTTTACCGTGTTTGCAATCGTGATACAATTAGCAAGAGCATACATGATAATTTCAAGTTAAACTTACCATAAACGGGTTTAACGATCCTTCAAACTTCATTAGCATATCCTGAATCATATCAAGCTTTTGATTTCGTCCTTCACATTCTGATTGCAATTTTGCCCATCGCAATTCTAATGACGTCATTTTGCTCTCGATTTTTTGTTTTTTTTTTTGATAAACCAACGAGTATACTTCACGATTAAATTATAATTTTTTGATTACTAATTGATGAATCTTCAGAGAGTCGGCCAACGTGATCAGTGATTCAGGATAAGCGACCAGCACAACGGTGGGAGACAATGTCGCGTCTTTTTCTAGCATTTCGCAATGCTGTTGTTATTTCCAGAGTTTCGTTAATAGGCCTAAAGAGCACTGTTGATTATAGAGATTTGAATTGCCGATGAGAAGCGTGGTTATCGAGACCGTAGCCAAGCCTTCCTCTTCCAGGAAGTGTCCGACCGCGCACACGGCGCGGGTGCAGGCAGGTCAAACGCCGGTCAGCAGAACGCTGTCGACGCCATCACTCTTCAGAATGCCGGCAAGACGGCGGACATTCGGCTCCAGATCATCCGGATTGTTGGCGCCCATGAAGGAGTAGTGATAGGTGCCCAGCGATCCGATTTCACCTTGTTCCGCAAGCTCGCGCATGCGGTCGATGGGAAACGCGATGGCCTAATGAGGCGAGTGAGAACTAAACTTTGGATGAAGAAAATGAGCGAAGAGGAGAATAAAAACAGGATCAGGCGCTTTTACAGGTGGATGATTTATTATTCACTAACGATAGGCACGACACGCGAATTTGACGAGCTTAAGCAAGAGTTTGTTAAATGGGAGAATGGGCATGAAGGGCCGCAGGAAGCCGCGCCGCAGCCTATGACCTACAGGCCAGGAGAAACACAAGACTGGCCGGAGGATCCAAATGAAGCGCTCCTGGCGGCCGCCGTCTCCTCGCGACGACGGATGACGTTCGCCTCCGCCTCCTTCTCGGCCTCGATGACGCGGTTGAGGATCTCCCTCATGTCACCCGGCAGGATGATGTCGCGGACACCCGCCGACTCGATGGCGAGTCCGTAGGCGCCGACACGGTCGGCCAGCGCCTCGCGGATCTCCTCGCCGAGCGCGTCCTTGTCCTGCAGCAGCCGGTCGAGCTTGCGCCCGCCGACCGCACGACGCAGCGCGAGCTTTTTTCGTCTCTCCTCTACGAATGACATTTACAATTCTACATGGACTGAACCAATAAAATAATATTGAAAATAAAAAGTTTTTGTGTTAAAGTAATAATTTTGTCATTCTTATCTCAAATGTTCTGAAAATCATTTTTGTCTCTCAACATCAGTGTCAAAATAGCCTGTCACATCTTCATTTTCTCCAAACTCGTAACATGTCAAACAGTTCGTGGTAACAAACTGTATTAAGGAGCAACCCGCCTCAATAGTAACCGTTCAGCGCGGGCCTGCCCCCCCCCTGAAGGCATGTAGGTTTCCTGATCCCACGAGAGCACGGCGCAAGCATCCTTGAGATGATGAATTTCAGTCAAACGGTTTATGAGTGGTGTCAACGCATTGTTAGCATTCACGGGTATCGCTCCTTCTGATTCCAGACGTAAGATCTTTTCAGCCACTTTACGGCAGGTTTTTCCTTTTGACAAGGGAGAAAATGTAAGACAGCGGAGAGCGTTGAAAGTTATTCTAAAACAGCTTTCGCCCATTGTGGCAAAAAGAAAATAATATTAAGTCGGACCGTCAACAGTCCCATTTTTATAATGATTGGTTGATTCTCACGTGTGTGTTCACTCCTTGTACCACACACGCAATTCTTTTCTCTCCTTGTATATATATTTTATTATATTTTAAAGCATCCATCGTTGGAATTGTTCCTCTTCCGATGATTCGGGTGTTAACCTTTTAGAATTATAATCTGTCCCAATCGGACCCTCTAACAGTAACATTAAATGGGGGTGGCTCGAAGCGCCACCCCAACAGCTAGTTAAGAATAAACAAAAACAATATTATGCCCCAACAGAGAGCAGAGCTCGTAGCGCTGGGGCAGTACAGATGCATAGAAAAAAAAACACCACGTCTCGTCATGCTAATAATTCCAAAAAGAGAAAAAAACTAAGACAAAAAAAAAACATACAAGGTAGGAGATAATAGAGGAGGCCACCCCATTGTGAGAAAATATATCTATTTTATATGAAAGGTGGTCAGCATTAATAAATATAGAATACAGACCTTGTCCCACTACCTGCAGGGCTCACAGACTGATATGATTTGCTCTATAAGTAATGTTACCTGTTAGCAAGCCCACTTTACTCATTTTGGTCTTGTTAGACAGGGATTTTAGAAAGCTAAAAAATGAATAGGCTTCTCTAATAATGACACAGAAACGATATACGATCATAAGAACCATCAACATGCAGTAATACGCACTTTAGAGCACTTGGGACGAAACTAAACATTTACCTCTAGGAAGAATACATGAATATAAAAATGCATATAAGTTCAACGATTGGACGATTCTTATTGAAACCAAAGAGGAACAAATTGACGGGCTTTTATGTTCCCTTTTTTATGCCCGTTAATCAGAACAATGGTAAGTTGCGATGTTGAGTAGCTAGTGGCTACTTCGGACTTTTGTGGGCCAAATCGAAGTTCATTGTAAGAAAAAATTGAAAAATGCATTTTGAAAAAAAAAACCCTGCCTAATGAGTAAAATTGCCATCGGACGCCGGGAGCCGAGGACCCGCCAGTGACTGAAACAGAGGGAATGAGAAGCCCACTCTCGACATCTGACCAGGCATCCGCAATAGCGGTGGATAGATCATTTTCAAACACAACCAGACCATCTGGTCGTTGTGAAGCCTGATCCCATACTGCAGAATCTTCGAGTTGAATATTCATCTTAATTTCAGCCATCGTTGGTGTCGCCATACCGTTTTATTATTTCAATAATTTAGCATGTCCCTTCGCATCTAAGGCATGCTGTAATTTCTGTTCGTTTTGGGTTTGATTTATTCATTGATAGTGATTTATGTTTGTTTTGTACTTGCACTATTATTTGACTTTATATCAGCTATTCCTTGGTTTGATATACTCCTGGTTTGATAATTAGAATATTAATTAATTAATAAGTGTTCATATTAACAATCCAGTGCTTTGGCCCAAAGAAGACCAAAATATTAACAGAAAATGTATATACGCATATAGCTACCCTTTTTCAAATATCATGCAGTATACCAAGCGTGCGCGCCCCCCGCGCGGCCTGCGCCGCGAGGTCGGGATCCACGGACGTGAGCAGCGGCTGCACGCCGAACGCGGCGAAGGCGCAGAACGCGGCGAAGGCCGCCACGACGAGCCGCACCCGGGACGCCTTCAATCGCCGAGGGCCTCTGCGAGCGGCGCGAAGGACACGATCCCGCCGAACAGGTCGAACTGCCGCTGCCGCTCCGGGCTGAGCTTGCTGCGCTGCAGCCGGCGGGAGAAGCCGCCGATCAGCGAGTTCAAGGGCCGGGAAGGGGGGTACTTGCCCCCCCCCCCAGTTTTTCTGATATCTGACATTAAATGCCTTTTATTTTATCTTTTTGTACTCCTATTGAGGTACTTAATTAACTGAAAAATTGTCGCAATTGTAATTTTTTATACTCCCCCCCCCCCCCCCCCCCTCCTGCCTCCAAATTTTTTTATTATTTTTTAATTCTGTGTTTTTATTTTTTATGTTTTTTTTTTTCTGTATTTAAGTTATTTTAAAAAAAAAATCTGGCACACACCGCAATAGACGCTGAACCGCGTTATTTACTGACACGTGTGTGGGCGAAGGTGCAGAAGGTTTGCCGCGCTAGTCTCAACGGATTTCGTAATCACATATACGCGCCGGTATTGGCAGGCGCGTTACGGCATCGCTACGCAACGCTCATTCTGTTTGTGGCTGCTGGCACCTTCGGCCTCGGGTTGATTGGCCTAGGAAAAATCAAAACAGTTTTCGGTAGAGATGACTTTGCTATGATTGGAGAACAGCGTTTTCGGGTTCAGGGAAACAAGAAACTGCTTGTCGTCGGTCGCACCGACAACGCGATTGCCCTTGATACCGCGGCCCAGAAACATCATCGAGCCGATCGACCAATGGTCTTTGCCGTTGCCCTTGTTGTAAGTTGGGGTGCGTTCCATTTCGCTCTGAATGACGACGACCATCTTGTCACGGATTTTCAGCTCGTCGGATTTCGTAACGAGGTAGTCGATCCCGGCCAGCAGCTCCGGGATCAGTTTCATCTAACAGATTATTGGAGGTCCCAACCACTATGCAATGACCTCCAAATTTAACTTCATCACATAATTCTGCATCTTCCTTTGCATTACCTATAACAATCATAACACATAAACAAATAAATCGCTTCACTAGGAACAGTTGATATCATCAAGAGGTTAATTTTCCACGTCAAACATTGCCGCTCTGTACTTCCAAGATATATGCAATCCTTAAGCTTTTGGAACAACGTAACAATTCGCAATAATCCATCAAAAAGGAAAGAAGATGGTGCGTGGCTGGATCGTCATGTTCGAAGACGCGCGGCGCTTTCGCGAGCATACTGCGGACTTCGAGCGGTCGAAATCGAATCCGTTTTGGCGGGCCGAGGTCGCCACCATCTTTGGGCCGTTTCTCTTCGGAGAACTTGAAGCGCTCTTTGCCTCGCGACCTCGACGCGAAGTCTTCGATGCCTTCGTCTCCATGACGTCGCTCGACTACGGAGTCGGGAGACTCTTTACCGCGCAAGTGGGCGCGCTCGTATTGGCCATGACGCTGGTCTCGCCCAAAGTGGCGATCACGCTGCCGTCTGCCTGACGGGCAACCTTGCCCGTTTCCAGAGTGAGGGTTTCTTCCCCCCACTGCATCGATTTCTTTGTTTCTGTGAACATCATCGTATCCTAAGTGGGAGCTCTCCCGGCCCTCCGGGTCTCCCGTTTACATTGTGGCCCCATTGCCACCGACCCCATCTATCTTTCTTTCGCGTGCCGGGGTCTGTGCACTCGTCTCAGATACCCAGTTCCACAATGAAATCTACAGAAATGCTCTTCCACGGACCATCTGGGACTGGCAAGGGCTGAAGCAGACCATGTGGGAGATGCTTGGGAGCCTTCGCACGGCAACAAGTGTCACAAGAACGGACAAAGGCCTCAACAGTGCGTCGAAGCCCCGGCCACCAGTAATCCCGGGCAATGAGCTCCAGGGTCTTGGCAACACCGAAATGGGCAGCAAGAGGAGAGTCATGACAGGTCTGCAACACCTGGAGTCTAGAAGCACAAATAATAGCCAGAGTTTGGATCCAAATAACCCACAATCATGTAATAGATTAACGTACCCGATATGAATATAACTGAAATTGGAAACAATATTTCCATTAAGAGATCAGTTGCCATATTTATTCTTAAACCAAACTTTTGTCTATTTTTGTCGTCCAGTCGTAGTTTGACTGGAAGTGAATTTTTCTTAATTTGGTTGAAGATTTGAATGAAATGTAAATTTTTATTGATTTCATTGAATTCAATGTAAAGTCCCATTCTATTCATATTTTAAAACATTCCTAATAATATTTTAGTTTTAGTGTATTATCCAAATTATATTGCAGGATATTTTGTCAAATTTTAAAATATTTAATAAGTATTTTGCGGTTTTGCTTTCTTAACTGCTATGTTTTTTTATAAGGACCTGACAGTCAATTTACATATATTGCCGGTATATATGAACGAATGCTATACGTATAGCTTGTTTTAAGAAATTCATTGAATTTTGAGTCTGTTTCTTAATAAAAATTTAACAAAGCATTATTCCTTCGGATGTTCTCATTATTCTCGTTGATTTCCACTTTTCTGCTGCGAAACCACGTAGATGTAAATGAACACATCTTTCATTCAGTATATACATAATTGCATTATTCCAAAGCATTATTCCTTCGACGATTCTCACTATTCTCGTTGATTTTCACTTTTCTGCTGCGAAACCACGTAGATGTAAATGAACACATCTTTTCTTCAGTATATACATAATTGCATTATTCCAAAGCATTATTCCTTCGGTTTATGCGGCGTCATCCTGACCCTGACGATGGTGCTGTTTACGTCCATCGCCATCGTGCGCGAACGCGAGCAGGGTAATCTGGAACTGCTGATTACCACACCCGTACAGTCGTTGGAACTCATGCTGGGCAAGATTGTCCCCTACGTACTGATCGGCTATATCCAGATTACCCTCATCCTGCTCCTGGGTGTGTCGCTGTTCTACGTACCGGTACGCGGCACCTTGTCGGATTTCTATATCGGCGCGGGTGTGTTTTTTATTATTTGACCCATCAAATATCACAGGCTCTTACCTCATAAGCACATAAGTTTGTTCACGCTTTTCCAAGGTGGTCTTAAACTTATGGACATAGCTGTGGACTAAAGCCTCTCCACTACCTTTTCCCAGAAGCAATATTCTTCGTGGACTTTCGATAGTTTGCAAACAAATAATAGAAATGAATTGTGTATAGATTGCTGTAAAATCCAGCTGGGTAACACACTTTTTGGGTCACTTCCCTTGTCGGCAGAACATCATTAATTAATACGTAATTAACCAGTCAATAAATGTATTGAAATAAAATCTCGAGAGTCATCTCAAACAGCCACTACGCATCATTGCCTTCATCAATGCCTTATTGGCACTCCCACACTTTGACCTTTTGATCAACCCCTCCAGACACTAGCATTGGGAATCTCTGGTTGAAGTCAATACTCTGAATGAAATGAGGGTGAGCTTCTTGGATGGTCCGGACACAGCGAAGGTTCTCAAGGCTCCACACCTTGATGCGAGATTAAAGCTATTCTCAAATGCTGCTTATTTTGCTTTTTGATCCACCCCTTTGCGGTAGACATACATAAGGGTTTACCAGGGGAGAAGAGTTTACTTTTACCTCGATTTCGAGAATAACATGTAAAAATAAAAAATGAGAAAAAAGAACAAAAATTAACAAAGTGAAACTACTTAAACAAAATTTAAAAAAGAACATTATATGAACAAAAACTGAAATAATGAAAACTTTCGGAAAATAAATTAAAAAAGACGAAATTTTGTGCCAGGCAACCGGCAGCCCCGATATACATGAAATGGAACAACAATTGCGCTGCAAACAAAAAAACGTGCGAGAGATATTCAAGCGCTTGATTGGTTGAACAAATCCATAAAGATATTCGAAAAAAAAGCCCCGGAACTTTCACTTATCCGGGGCAGTTGCAGGGTAGGTCAACTCAACAATAGTACAGACTGCGGTTCAGGCAGCCTTTTTGGTGTTTTGTGCCTTGACCGGGATGGTCAGGGTAACTGTATAGAGATCTGGATTCTAAACCATTTTGAGGAGAAATTTCAAGATCTTTTGGAACAAGTAGAACAAAAAAAGAAGAAAAAATAAATTCTTGCCAATTTATATGACGTTGGGAACTAAATGCTAGCGGCGACTTTAATCGACCTGCACAATATGATGAAGTTAACCGCGGACTTCATGTCTTAACACAAGTTCCTTCCTGCTGCTTCGTAAATACAGAATAATTCACGTTTTGGTTAAAAACTGGGCTCAAACTTCAAATTCTGTCTTATAGTTCTTTTTATTACGTTCAGTTATATAGTCTTTAAGTTGAGAAACCAACCTTCTATTTATTGGAATTTTTCTTATACTTCTTGACTTTGAAGTAGAACCGTTAATAGTTAATATTGGGCTCCTCATATCAATAGAGAGATCCATAACCTTTATTGATAGAAGTTCACCCTTTCTTAGACCAGTAAAGAAAAGTGTAAGTAATATAGACATATCTCTTTTCTCTAAAAAAGAGTTTTTTGATTTTCTGCGCCGTTGGAAAAAGGCCAAATGCTTTTGCCAGATGTCCTCTTGCCACTGTTTCCCGGATCATAGCAACAGCTGATGGGATAAAAAAACCAGAGCACAGCCCCACCAAGAAAAGGGAGAATCGAAAGAACTGAAAATCATGAGCATAAGAGGTCAATACTAAGGCAAATCCGGTCGATAGAATCGAAAAAATGACTGTCATCTTATGAGAAATCTTCGATGATAAAAACTGGGAGCCAAAAAGGGTAACCGCAAGGCGTCTTGCTAACTTGGAAAGCTAAGTTATGCAAATGAAACTTTTAAGAATGAATCAACGACCGAAAAAAAAACCTAAGGAAGTGTTACCAAGCTACTATCATAACCCTTTCCTTACTTTTAGGGCTTAGAAAATTGCATAGATCTTATGCCTATGCCTATATAAATTTCAGCAGGATTTTAAAGACATGTCAAGGATCTTACATGCATCTTAGAAACAGCTTTTGAAATCTTTAAAAACTTACAAATCAGGATGGTGCGGGTTAAGGCAATCACCGAGCGGTCCCGATTTCAAATCGCGCCGACGAAGCAACCCACTTTACAAGAAGCCAAACCCAATTCCATTATTGTCATGCCATTCGCGGTAGCTTCTTCCGCTGATGAGGAGCAGCTTTTTCTGGCGGATGGGATCACGGATGATCTGACACTTGAACTGAGCCGATTAAGTTAGCTGTTTGTGTTTTCGCGCTCTACAGCAAGTTCAATTGATACTTCTGATCCGGTCAAATTGCATAAACGTTGATAGATGTGCTAAGCGAGGACGCTGGTTTGAACCCAGCGGAACTCAAGATAGCAATGCAGAACAGGGAAGACAGGAGACGAAGAATCAAATTAAACCAGACAATTCACCCGATAAGGCAAGGGTAAGGCATGAATTTACATACAGCACAATGACCCAGGACTAAAAGAAAGTATTGCAGCAGCCGATCTGGCATGGGTAAGGTATGAATTTACATAGAACACAAGGACCCAAGACTAAAAGCAAGCATTGGGTTTGTGCCCGTGGAGTTCGCTCGAAGGACTTGCTGAACCACCTGTCTGCGCACATGGCGAATGACGAGTTCACGGACCCGCACACAGTGTGTTGTTTTTGTGGGCGGAAAGGGGAATGCACCAGTACATTGGTGCGTGGGTCCAAATCCGCTGTTGTCCGGCATCGAATTGCGAGTTCTTCTACAAGTACTTGCAAGGACGGCGGGCTCGTTTTCATCCCTCGTCCGTTGCACCCCTTGCCCCACCGAGACCTTATATGGTTTCTTTGCATTTATATTTATACTGTAGTTTTTCATTGTTATATTCTATTGCCATAATTTGTTTTTAGACTGTCAAGTTAGCCTAATATAAAGTATGGATAATTAGAAGAAAAAGCGTGAGGTCTGCATATAAATTAATTAAAGTGTTCAAAACCATTTGGGATGGACTTCTGGCTTTAGGAACAGCTTCGAAAGAAAAAACCGAACTTTAAAGCTTTAGTCTGATCACAGAGTATTAAATTTGTCATAGCAAAGATCTTAAAACGGCTTTTCTAAACTCTGTCTGACTTGAAGGAATGATAGAGGGAAAGAGAAACCGCGGTGTAAACGTTGGTGCGACAATATACAGGAATGGTCACGTCTGAACATTGATGAGCTCAACTACGCAACAGAAGACCGAATTTGTTGAGATGTTAGTGTGCAATCTAGCTTAGCTGGAGACATGATGCCTGCTGCTAGCTATACCGAATGACTGACGTCATATGCGGCAAGACATTATCATATAAAGATTTTGGTAAAGAGGTATTTGTAGCATTGTATCTGTAAATCGTAAATTTGATCGGTCTAGCTATCTCATCGTTTTCATGGGTTTGGGATGTGCTTACGTAGAAAACTATGTGATGACATCAAAGTTGATTTTAAAAGCCCATCAGGCAAGCGGTCGAAGTAAAAACGGAAACTTCGACTCGGGATTCAGGTTTTGGATTTTATTTGGTGTAGATCGTTCACATGATATGGAGCGCAAATACAACTTCTCTTAAACGTTTTTTGTCTTTAATAATTTGTATTAATTTTTTAAATTGTAATGTATGAGTAAATTCGGCTTCTTTCTGGGTATTCAAGTGTACTCTGTATCTAAAAGACTTTGGAATAAGAATTTTATTTCCTTAAGATTCAAAGAATTTTTGTCGACTATTTTTAATATTAGCTGTTGATTATTTTATATTTTAATATTAGATCGTTGAATATTCACATGTTTTTTCCTAAACTAATAAAAAAGGTATCATAGGTCACCAGCTCCCAATTTATAACTGCTTTATTGCAATATTTAAGGTCTCCGCCCCTTCTGGCCACCTATTTGCAAACCACTGATTATTAAAAATTGCTGCTAAGCCAACGCTGCCAGCCGCATCTGATTCGATACTTAAGTCTGAGTGTTGTTCCCCTGCCAGCAGAAAAAGGCTGCACCCATTCCATTTTTTGAATAAAGTATGCCACCATGCTATGTTTTCCCTTTCCCATAGTGACAAACGAACATAGTGGTGTAATTCTGTAACCGGTTCCCTCCTCGTGTCGATCTTTGTGCTGGCGTTGGCTTGCGGGCCTGCGGCGGCGCAGCCGGAATCCGCGGAAAGCCCGGAACCCGCCGGCGCCGAAGCCGAGAACCCAGCCGCGCTGGAAGAACGCAGACAGGATGAACTCATCGCCGCCCTGCTCGAGTTGCGGGGCGCCGTTGACGCCAAGAATGCCGAGATCGCCGAGGTCCAAGAAGAACTCGCGGCCGCCAAAGACAAGCCCAGCCGGGACGAGCTCGGTTCATGCAAGGCCATGTGCACGCTGTAATCGCAAGGCCGCTTTTGCGTCGTAGGATTTTTCCGCCGGGCTACGAATCCAAGAGTTGGGGAATCGGAAGCCCAAACGAGTGATTCGATCCGTTCGCCGTCATACGTACCGGCCGAACCCCAGCCGGACTTTTGAAGGCCTAGCAGGGCAATCACAAGGCGCTCCTGCGGCAACTTTTCATTGCGACTCACGAATGCGACACGAGCGTACCCCGCCTTCCATCTTTCGTGTGGTGGATCCACTGCGCCAGTCCCGCCAGCTCCAACGAACGCAGCGCCGCCTGGGGCTCGGTCGATGTGGCGACGCCGAAGGGGATATTCCGGGCCTCAAGCGCGGCCAGCAGTTCAGCAATCCCGGGCTGGGCCGGCACGCCGTGCGCCTCGGTATGCTGCTGCCAGATTGCCCGGAAACGATCGCGAAACCGGTCCATCGGGAAGTCCGGGCCCATCGTTTTGCGCACGCCGGCTTCAACTGCGGCGGGCGGCAGCGAAATTTCATATTTAGAAGAGCCTCGTAACTCAGAGCTCTTATTTCAAATCCCGACCGGATCCAGTGTCATTGGGGGGGGGGGGGGGAAATCTTGGAAAACACTTAAAGTGGAGAGAGAAGGATGAAACTTGGCGGGAAGAATAAGTACAAGGCCAAGAGACGTGGCTGGCCTAGTTAGAATGAATTAGGTGTTTTTGGTGGGGGGGGGGGGGGGGTTAATTCTGAAAAATTAAAAGAAATGAGGTATTTTTAACAAGTATGATTAAACTTTACACTTTAGAAACAAATTTCGGATATATATTTGGATATTTGGGAGGGGGAGTAAAAGTATAGCGGGTCTGCATTCTTAATGTGTTAGGTAAAATTATTCTACATATTATGAAGTAAGAATTTTTTCTAAATTCACACCGTTCAAATACTTTACCCCCCCCCTGATTTGCAAATATATAGCCTAAATTATATGTTTTCCATCTATTCTGTCACCTCTCTTTGTTTTTTCTCATGCTACTAAACAATTTTTTGGTTCCTTAAAAAGACAACTAGAACTTTTGATTTTTTTAACATGTTTATAGGTAAGAAATATAAGTAGCTTATGAATTAACTTACGTAACGAAGTCTTATATTCGTACCTTTATATAACGCATATGAGCCCCCCCCCCCTATATCAATACCTCACTCTTTACAAAATTGCTTGAACTTTAGCCCAATTCTTTAACAATGACCCCCTGAATCACAAAGGCAGTAGAATAAATAGTTGAAATAACTAAAACTGTTGGTAGCAATTTACATAGTAATATTATGATAGTTTTTAGACTAAGAGATGCTGTCAAAGTTTTAAGAGAAGAACAGTGCGGTTTTGGAAAAGGTAGAGGATGTGTTGACCAAATTTTCACTCTTAGGTTAATAATTTAGAAGTGCCTGAGTTACAAACATCCCTTATTTGTATAGATTATGAGCAAGCGTTCGATTCCGTTGATAGACGAGCTTTAGCACAGGTCTTATCCTTGTATGGTATACCAGACAAATCAAAGAAGCTTTTTTGTGTGCCCCTGACGGATGTTGCAGAGCGTAAAATTTGTAAGCTATCCGGATGAAATTTTACACTGGTGGGGGGGGGGGAGGTTATTAGTTGAAACAGATTAGAAGTAAAGTAAAAGTAAGTTTTTTTAACTGAAAAACGGTTAAAACAAACAGAAATTATTATGCATAGGAAACGGGCTGTTCACCCCTCAAACTCTCTGTCAAAACTCTACTTTTTAAAGTTATAAAAAATCTTAATTGCAAATAGTATACGACAATGACCCCTCCTCCTACTATTACTATTATTTCGAATGAAGAACGAGGATATTATCTTTCTCATCATCATATCATCATCATCATCTTCTTCTTCTAATAAATGCTTGGCCGAATCTTCGCAATCAGAGAAAGAAAAATGAGACGAAATATACTGAGACCACACTCGACGAAGAAAAAAAAAACGCTAAAGATCGCGTTATATTGTGATGTCTTCGCGAGGGCCTTTCCTAGTACCGTAGAATCTTGGGCCCTCTACATGTAGGTACCTTATAAAGTGTTTCTTTATAAAGAAAGCGTGTACTGTGGTGGATAAGCAGTAATGTGGTGGGTCCGGGCCCGCTCTGCCTCTTAACGGCGGAGGCTCTAACCAACTTTACGATTAACGGTCCACGCAAAAGGTTTTAAACCTGTATATGTATAACAACGTCAGGAAATCGTTCCAGAAAATTTCCCAGAGATTTATAAAAGCAACAAAGAAACTTATTCTATCCACAGTTCTTCGTAGAAAGCGCATTTGAGGTTTCCGACAGGATCGCATTCTTACATCACGGCAAGATTGTATTTACAGGAACTGTCGAAGAGGCCAGGAACACCGACATCGCTGTGCTGAAAGATTTTATAGAGGGCAGAATGGAAGGTGAAGATTAGTTTAGTCTGAGCTCTATTGCTCAGTAAGCGCCTGTTTTCCCATATTTATCGACGCCCTCTATCTCTATTATTTTCCACTTTCCGAAAGAAGCTTTCTTGAGCGTGACCGTGGAGCGATTTTCCTGGATTTTAGAAGAAAATTATTTTATTTTTTTTAGGCATGGCAATGTTAATTTTACCAGAAGAAATAAAATTGTAAAATAATATGAATGCTTACAGGAAAGGCTTTTTAGAGACTTTGTATATGCTCGTTTGTCCTGGAGTTTGGCTATAAATAAATAAGAAAACTTTCGAGAATAAATGAAACATTTTATAGCGTAGTATTTTTTTTTCAGTTCTGGAAATTGTACACTTAGCTGTGTGGGAGAGATGGCTTCATTGATACGATCAATAAAAATCGCTGTTTTTGGAATATTACTTTCTGGCTTAAAAGAAAAGTAGAGTACTCAATCACGCCAAACTTACATCTTAAAATGACAAATTTAACTCGCTTAGAAAGGATTTTATTTACACATTATAAAGAATTCTTTTGAGCAGGGTTTAATGGTTCTTCTCCCCATGAACTCCTTGGATCAACTGAGTGGTTAGCCCGCTGCACATGCAACCCTATGTCCTTTGCGGCAGCTTTTTTATTTTTAAATTTGTTTAATTTTTTGTTTTTTTGTTTTTTAATTCGTTTTTTCGTTATTTATTTTATTTTATTTCATTTATTTTCATTATTTTTTTTCTGTCGTCACCATTTCTAGGTTAATAGTAGTCACCTTTTAATATAATACGTTTAGAATCCCACTTTATACTCACTCAGTATAGGAAACATAAAAATGTAAACCGATTTCATTCAACCCGGATAAAAATTTATTCATACAATTGTCATGGGACTAGGCAGGCTATTCCCAACTTCAGCAGCTTTATAAAAACGTGAGTGCTGATCACTTGTCTTTTTGTTCAATAGGATAAATTTTATACTGATGTTGCTGTGTGTGTGTGTGTTTTTTTTTTTAATCTTGAGACTTTCGGATATTTCAGACGTTAAGTCTCGATATGTCTGTTGAGCACAAAAATAAAAACATTAAATTTGACCCAGATTTAGCATTAAGTAAAATAATTATCTGGTAAAAATGTTGATTCATAAGCAACTCTTTATAGAGCAACATTGCTAAAATACAAACTCTGATGATTTCGAGTTGTAATTTCGCAGACAAACAATTCTACAAATCAGAAAGGGGAGGGTCCTTTGAAAGCCAGCTTATGATGAAGGGAAACCCTCCTTAAAAGAATTAAATATGAAACATGGTTTGAGGATGTGCAAATATAGACGCAAAGATATTATGCTGAGAACCAAAGCTCGGAGAAAGAACTGCCCAAAAATTGATGACCAAGTGGATCCTACGACATATTTCAACACGCATACTAAGCCATCGCTTACTTTCCTGGCAGGCAAATCCATCTATCTTATCTGGTAGCAGTGCCGCTTGTCTGACATTTATCCATTCATTTATTCCTTAGCCAAGGGTTTAAAAACTGAATAGGTAAATAAAATTTCCAAAATAAATTAGAGGAATGAGAGAGATCAATCCTCTGCGCTACCTCAAGGGTAATGTGGACCACTACCCCTGATTAAATAAAAAAAACAGGTTTTTTAAATGAAAGTATGTTGTCGAGCAGAAGCGTCTGAGTCCGGCGGCGGCGACTCAACGCCGGCGGCAATTGTGGACGAGAGCGCAGTGTGCAGCAGCTGAGCACAGCGCACCGCTCGAGGCGCACTGTGTTCGCTGGCTGAGGGCGCCCCGAACAGGCAGACCGCAACAACGCCCTTGTCATCACAGAGGAACTGACGCAAGAACCCGTGGCAGAGTGCGACTGAATGTGACACGACGGCGAACACACGGCGCAGCGCCTGCTCGTCCAGTATCTGTTGTCAGACGCTGTTTCCCAAACTTGTCTATCGTGCATTGAACACTCTGGTCTAATAAACACCACATCTTTTTAACGGCATTCTCTTCTCATCTACTCTGTCCGGACAACCATCATTTGTAATAAATGCAATGTGCAAAGAAAGCAGAAATACAAAGAAGCTCACCGAGAGGATGAAGGAAAGCCAGATGCTTGATTTTGTGTTTCCTGTTCACTTTGATAGGAGGTGTAAAGTCAATTTTGCCCCTAACTTTTAATAATTAAATGAAAAAAATAAGTTTTTTAACTGAAGATCAGAAGCGACACTAAAACTTAAAACGAATAGAAATTATTCTGCATATGAAAGGGGCTGTCCCATCCTCAACGCCCCGCTCTTTACACCAAATCTTGACCCTTTGTCACAACTCTACTTTTTAAACATTAAAAACTTTAGGGTAAAAAGTTTTTTATGGTTTACAAGCTTATATTTCAGCTTTTGATCAAGTAAATTTGGGAAAAATGAGTGTGAGTCTCTTCATTTTCTCCTCTATTTTTGTACTGTTGGATGTTTAAGGAGCCAAAGAGTTCCCTATTGTGACCAACAAACATAGAATCTTATTCAGCCTTTTCAGCAAGATTAATCCTTTAAAGACATGGAGTAGAATTCTTCACACACCACAAGCAGCAGAAATGAGCAGAATTCTCTGCCAGAACATGGACAGATAGCGGTGATTAAATGCTTGGTGATTGATTAAAAGATGCCGCAGAAACAAATGTAATATTTTTGTGTTTGAATATATTGTTTGTGTGTTGGGAGATGATATAGTCAAATAAAAATAAAAATCATCATACATTCAGCGCACTCTATCGTTGAAGAAATAGATTGGTTCGGATGCTATTCAACTCTCGAATAAAAGCCTCGCCTCTTCTCAAAGAATATTTCTAATGAAATTTTCCTTCATTGGATCAACGAGACAATTCTTTTCCTGACAATGTCTCGTTCGCATGAAAAATCTACGTAAGTTCTTCGTTGAAAATATCTTTAAACAGTTTATGGTAACAAAATGCAAGTAAGGAGTGACTTGGCACAAGAGTAACCAATACTCTCAAAAAAGAATTTTGATAACAATTGATACTTTAAAAGAATTAGCCCTTTTATGCTGATTTCAAATATATTAGACACAGTAAAGTTTGACGTTTTTCATCAGAATTTACAAGCCTGAGAAACTGTCTGAATTTCGAAAAAAATAGAGGTACACCCAAAAGTCAAGCAATCTTATTGAAAATCATACTCATAAATTTAATAATAATAAATAATGAATTAATAACTTTCCTATATACACAGATTCCCTCCCCACAACATGAATAAGAGGTAGATAAGTAGATAACGCTGTAAAATTATTTGCATGTACTCTTCTGGTTGAAACTGTTTCCCGAGAGTCTATATCTTGAAATGAATTATTAACTTTCCTGTATTCACAGATGCCTACCTCACATCATGACTCCTCGGAGGAATACATACTTGCCAATATGGTTTTCGGCACAGTACATGCCTTACGTACATAGTGAGAATTTATCGGTACATAAATATATTTAATTTGTTTTTATTCACCAACATGAACTAATCAAATGTATTAAAATGTTTTAAGCATCTCTTGTAAACTTTAAACAAATGCTCAAAGCCCCACAACTAAATTTATTCGCATTCGTATTTTGGATTCGTTTGATGAAATAGCTACCGTAGCACTAAAAAATGAACGCTAAATTATATTTATCATGGTAATCTACAGCTCCCTTTATTGAAGTTGTGAAGTCGTCCATCAGAGAGAAGACTCTTCTGTAGCCATAGTGCACGTCTTGATATCGTCAACCAAATTGGTACTCGCTTTGACGGAGATGGGGATGATCCGACAGAGGGCTGAAACAAACGGCATGCCGTGTGTGCCACAGATCTTTCCGAGCGGCCGCTCATCACGGTGGTCGGAGTCGGCGGCGGTGGAGGCAATGCGGTCAATAACATGATAGCTGCCGAACTGGAAGGTAGATTCGTGACATCTAAGTCATCTGTACCGTTTTTTGTATGTACTTTTGTAAATGCATATTTTATGGTAAATGTTATGGAAGCATTTAGGTGTTTTACAAGTTTTTTTTGCCGAATTTTCGCGACTTTGTTGCTTTTTATTTATACAACGGATAGCGTTATGTGACAAATCGGAAGTTTTCCATTTTCATAAATCAATTTTATCGCCGTTTGTTTAATATTATGTATATACCCCAATTATAGCATTCCTACATGCTTAAACAAGACTGAATATTTTAAAAGAAAATGATTTAGGCCCATCGTTAGGCCCGTTTTCCGGCGAGGTTCAGAATGATTCCCATGACTTAGAACTGCCCGTGCTGGGTCCTTGTTCGCAAGAAGATCGTACGTCGAGTAAAGGTAGAGGCAATGAGCTTATGAGTACATACACCAAGCGTAGGCTCAGGGAAGAAAAGGCCTGGGAAGAAATGAGAGAGAAATTACAATCCTCTTTCGTCCAGCAACAGTTTCTTCCAGAGGACACAATTTGAAAAGGTTGTATGCAAAAGGCAATCGCTCGGACGGACCCAATATTGTACTGGCCGAAATGGCTGCTGACGCCCTTACGGCTCCGGCCGTTGCTGTCATCGAAGACAACTACAAATACGTTCACTGCGAGACCGATCCGCCACTGCTTTTCGATCTTGCGGCAGTCCCTTTAGAGACGAGCAACCTTGCCGCCAAAGCGGAAGTCGCGGATGTTGAAAGTCGGGTGGCGGCAACCGTCAACGACAATTGGGATCTCGGATCGCTGAAAGCAGTGCAGCAATAACAATATAAGAAACAGCAAAGTACAGAATAAGCCATGTAATACCATAATAATAACACATCAAAATAACACTAAATACTTGGACATAACAATTCAAGCACCTTGCACTCCCCCTCCCCTGCAGACCCAAAAAAAAGAAAAGAAAACAAGATTTTAAAATATTCTACAGGGAAGACTGTATCCAGGCCTAGAAACCAAGCCTGAAATTTTGCATAAAAATAAATGCATATAAACAATCTTAGTGTTTTTTTAAATCAGCAACTTTTGGCAAAACTGACCATGCTGTATTGCAATATTGGCAATGCTGTATTTGATCCGGCAAGACCGCTTTAAAGAAAATGCGATTTGGCAAAAAAAAAATGCAAATTACAGAAAGTTAGAAACGTCTTACAGAAATGTCAATTAGACTATTTGAAAGAAATTGTTTTTTACACAAGATAGCGTTTGTAACTCACTTTCGATAAAAATGGTCATTTTTGGCAAAACCGCTTTCAGGCAACGCTGTTTCGGAAGAACTCCCATGGGGCCACCTGGCCCGCCGAATACCAGTCATCCAACGTGAGCACCCCCGCCTGCTTCCAGCGGACCTGTGTCCGGGCGTGCGTAGTGGCAGCCAGAGGCAACTGCGCCGGAGGCAAAGGAACCCACAAGAAGGGTGAAGAGTGATGATACACCGTGGCAAGGTCCAGCTGGAAGAGCACCCGCACGTGCTCCCACGCCCGCAACACCCCGGGGAGAAAGGGGGAGGCACAGGAGGCTTTTCAATTCTTTGCTTTAAGACAATGAAACTCATCTGGTAGACAATGGAGGTTTCCTTCAAATCACATATTTTCCCATTAATTATGGTTTGGTTACAGAGTTGAATTCGAATCAGATCTATTTGTCACTTTTTCATTCGCTCTAAAACTTTGAATGCAGTAAAGTCCTTCAATTTATCAAAGCGACATGCGAAATGCCAATTAGTTTTATTCCCTTTCCCAGATTCCTTCCTATCTTGCTTCACACTGTTATCAATGACACTGATGGTTTTTGGCCAAAAAATTAAAAGAAAATATTTTTATCTTCTTTTGTTTTGACTGTCTCTGTATAGAAATTTTCGTATAAATAAATATAAGACTTTACTTATTTAAACATAATACAAAGTAAAAAGGCATACAAAAAAATACGAAAAAAACATCCACAAAGATAAGAAAATTAGATAGTAAAGAGTCTGTAATCAAAGGATTAAGAAATACGAAACAGCCTTTATCAACACGAGGTAAAAAAAAAAGACCTTTATCTATAAGCACTTTGCGGTATGCCAATCGTACTAAGAGTATTAGGAATAGACCTCGCGTAAATGAAGATCCAAAGGATGCTTTGTTACGTGAGTTTGAGGCAGAGATTTCCCGGTAAGAACCTATAATCCCTTAAGTCTATGCATGAATCTCAGAATAAAAGCCATTCAGATAGGTAATTGCTGTCAAACATGTCTAGCATTTCCTACTTAATCATATGCATTGACTCACTACAATCCAAGTATATAAACATGTTGATGTAAGATAGAAATATTATATTTTCAATCTTATTATGGATAGAATTTCTTGTTCACAATGCTTTGCATCACCCAGAGTTGATACCTTCGACATTTTAGCCTCATAGGATTTTTTGCTTGACAAGTAATAATTATAAAAATAGGGGCTTTAACCCAGTATATCCCAAATAAATGATTTTTGCTTGCAGAAAAATATACCCAGGAAAAGGTTCCCAATATAATGAAAAGTTCCATTATATACAAGTTATAGATTGTTTCGTGACAAATCAAATATCTGCAAAGAGGCAAACCAGTCATTTAAGCAAGCCATCCCCCGAAATGTACAACAGAGATATAGGTGCAATTGCATCTGCTGAAAGCAATGAGCAGCTAATTTCATATAATCATCTCTAAGATACAAGCAAAATACTTGAAGATGCAGGTGTCAGTAGGTTGATGAGCTTCGAACAAGAAAGTAATGAAAGTTCACGATAAAATAGACAACATCAAAATATTTAGTTCTTCGGTATCTGTCTAGCAAATTGTATTTTCACAGTTAAAATTTATATTAGTAATTGCTTATGATTCAGATGTTTAGATCAATGAGCTGCCTTATAAATCATTCTATCCTTTAGGCTACTTAATGAATTTTCAAATACGAAAATAGAATTTTCGTAACTGAAATGACATGCAGAACAGTGAAAGATGAACGGTGGATTTTATAAATGAGACTTTTGTTTTCTGTGCTCTGCTTTTGAATTTTTCTGTTCTTAAGAGAATACCTTGGTTTCTGGATAAATCGCCACATGCAGCCCGGGCAGCCCCCGCCCCGACATCACATCCTGAAAACTCTCGCAGCGCTCCGCCCCCTGCATATTGCCGTCAAACATATGGGCGCGCACGATCAGGTCCAGCGCCCCATTGGCCGCCGCTTTGGAATGGGTGCCCCCCACCCCGGCATAAAATGGCAGCCCCGTCCCATCGGCCAGAATTTGCACACAGCCCCGCAGATGCCGCCCCGAGGGCGACAAATGGGCCCCGGCCCGCCCCGATGCAATAGTCAACAGACTCTTTTAAATAACAACCCTAATACGCAACAAGCAAAAGAAAAAAAACCTGTTACGCAACAACCACTGCATCTCTTAAAAAATACCTCCTATTATGCAACAAGCAACTGCGCCTTGAAGATAATCAATAACCCCTGCATCTAGAAGTAATACAGGATAAACTTCTTCCTCATCTTAACTCAATAAAGGTTTTTAAGAGTAGTTGCTATTCGTCCCGTGGACCGCACAAGGGTATTACCTCATACCTTATCTTCAAATCATGCTGGAAATCCCCCCTCCTATCCTCCTTGGAAAATTTTCACAAAAAAACTTTCCGGAAAATTTCCACTCCCAGTGGAAAGTCACTCCCACAGAAAATTCCGCCATGGAGAGTTTCTCCTGTAGAACTCCCCCATGGAAAATATTCCTGCAAAACTCCTCCATGAAGAATTTTGCCTTCAGTAAACTCCACCCTCCCCCAACAAAAAATCCTCCAGACAATTCTAAATAACTTCGAAGATACAACAGAACAACATCGCAATTTCGTTCTCAAGTATGAGTTCCGTTTCAACGCCACATCTGATGCAGAGGAAATCCAAAAATTGAATACTGGGCTATTGGTTTACATTCAGGGTGAACATAAACGATGGCCCATCTCACTTGAGGTGCAGGGCAAACATATCGAGATGTGCTCAATTAAGCCGAATGGTGGTGCCGCTGATGTCGAAATTACCGAAGATTCGGCAGCACGTGACTCAGCTAGAAAAAAACCGGGTCAGATCCTATCGACAAAGCCGTTAAGTGTGTTTACCTCTTACGATAAGATGCTTTATACAATTTCTCTAGAAATTTGTAATTTAGGAACGCAACGCCCACGTCACCAAGACTCTGTTTACAGTACATAAACTAACTAAAAGTGAACATGGATTAGTTTCACGCGGTGCAACCCTGTTGCGTTTACAAGCAAAACACAACTTTTGTAGTGTTAACGCCAGACGCCTTGTCCCGAGTAAAACTAACACATATTCAAAGTATGTCCAATATGGAGGAAAAGATCATGAACTCCTGTATTCCAAACAAAACAAAAACCTTTATAAGCGAGAGTAGAATCACAATAATCGTATACTTGATTTTCCAGACTAGGGCGTTACTCCTTTAAACAAAGTTACATCAATCACAAAATGGTAAATCACGTCATTTGTCACACAAATAATGTATAATTAAGCCATAAGGTTAGAAAACAAGAATATGCAGTATCTATTTCAGAAACCCGAATAATTAATTTCAATGGATCGATAACGATGCTGCTGCTCGACGATCAGACCAACGACATCGTCGCGGCTTGTGGTTGTGAGCGTTTCGAGAATCTCGGGGCGTTGTGGGGCGGTGCGGTCGCCCCGTCGTATCGTCGGCGTGGCGTCCAGAGGATGCTGATTGCGCAGCGCCTCCTGCTGCTTCGCGAAGCGGGTTTGCAATGGGCAACCATCGCCAGCGACCCATCGGTCGGCACCGAGCGAAATGCGATCCGCGCAGGCATGCGTCCGGCGCATCAATAGTCAGAAGCTACATCTATCGGTCTCCTGTGTACCGTTCATTGAAAGCTTATCAAAAGTACATGCTCTGTGTGTAGGGTGACTTTAAACTAAGAGCACTGCTTCGTTGGAAGAAATGTTTTTAAGCCTTCGTTGTGCACCACTTTTTAGAAAGTTCTACGTTTCTGCGCATGCGCAGTAGCAATTTATCGCTAAAAAAGGTCTATTTTGGTCTCGAATGATTTTGTCCTTTAAATGACTACACTCTGACGGTCACCATTCGTGCTCTTGAGCTTGGTGCGATTGATTTTGTTCCGAAGCATTTGGGCGGATCATCTTTGCAAATATCGGCGATCCGAGAACCATTACAGCAGAAGGTACGGGCCGCGGCGAAAGCCGCGAGCAAAATTCAGAAGGGAATGACGGCGAATATTCCTCATTCGACTCCTTCTGCTTCAGATCTCGGTGGCCCTCCTCCATTATCCTCTCAGGGGAAGATGAGTCATTTCAGTGATTCCATGGGGCAAAACAATGGTGATGGCAAATCCTTTAACTGGTCCACTACCGAACATAAATAGCAAACTTACAGCAATCAGCGTGGTGAAGTTTGAATCGATTATGGTGGCAAACGCCTTGTTAAAACCCACCTGAATGGCACTTGTCGCGGGGCGCCCCTTTCTGCTTTCTTCCCGAATTCGCTCGTTGATCAGTATATTGGCATCTACCGCCATTCCCATGGTTAAAATTAATCCAGCTATTCCTGGCAGAGTTAATGTGGCACCGAATGACTGGTCCGCAGCCAGCTTGCCCCCCACCAAGTCGGAGAACGCCGCGCGCCGGATAGCGTGCAACTCCCGCCGCAACTCCACGCGCTGCGGAGCCGCCGCGCCTTCCGCGCGCCGGGCTACTTGGTCGACGCGCTGGTAGTAGACGTCGATCCGTTCCTTGCGGTTGCGCCGCAGCCACTGCCGCATCGCCATGACAGCCGAGAACAAGCCGACGCCGAGCGTCATGCACAGGGCAATCGCCTCGGCGTACTCGACCAAGGATCAACAAGTATGTAGACTACCTGGTAGCTTGATACCAAAGGTCTGGGGAGGGTTTCAGCATTTTGTCTCTGAATATCTCGACCTTGCGGTTGACCAGTCCTGGGTTATAGCTGGGAATAATTCCATAAAGGATACCTACCTTCAAGGAATTGTATCCTGCATGGAGAAGAAATTCAAGGAGTTAAATGGATTATCAGCTGCTGTTGTTGCTGATTATTATCATGCTGTTATCAAACCTTCAAACATAATTGTTTTGGGGCCTAAACACTATACATGTTCTCTTTATTTAGGATCAATGCGCTTCACAAATTCAATAATTCATACTGATTACTG
Source organism: Alatinidae sp. Z8VKAUB7J3 (assembly GCA_010016025.2). Lineage (NCBI taxonomy): Eukaryota > Metazoa > Cnidaria > Cubozoa > Carybdeida > Alatinidae > Alatinidae sp. Z8VKAUB7J3. Next base: position 179,615,749 of record JAAAKM020721499.1, on the reverse strand, counting down.
TATATATGTTCATACTTGGAGCTTTTTTTTTAAATATGAAGATTAAAAACATTTGTAAGTACTGTCCAGTTAATTGCATTGGCTTGCATTGAGTGCAAATTACTTCAGCATTATGATAAGTAGTCTGGTGCACATCATGAAATTCCAAGCATATTTGATGCTACTTCTTGGCTACGAGAAGATTAATTCATAAGACCAGGCTAGTCTGTTTCATAGTTGGACTATTCTCTGCCACCTGGTATATACGTTAGAACCTTAGTCCAGTCGCCACTACAGTAGAGAGAATATACTCAGGTTTTCCATAGGCTTATCTAGTATGAATCTTGTGCGGTTTTAGATCTGTGTCACACATTTTTAATGAAGAGCATAGCCTTTGTCACTACTGTATATATTCTCTACTGTGTTCCAAGGCCTCCCTTATTCCGCCACTCATTTTGATACCAATAGCTACATCAAAAGAATCGCATTTTAACACTGATTTTAAATATATAAGTTTCATCAAGTTCAATCTTACCCACCAAAAGTTACGAGCCTCAGAAAATTTATATTAAAACAGGGGAAATATCGAAATGAAAATCTAATATAATCTAAATGAAAATCACACCATCAGATTCAGCGTATCAGGGAACCCTACTTTAGAGTTTCAAGCTCCTATCTGCAAAAATGTGGAATTTTGCATTTTACGCCAAGAAGGTATACAATTTTCCTACTGAATTTTCTGATGGGGGGAAACTTTTTTCTAGTATGCGACTGGATTACTTCTCGTTGTTTTATTTTAGATTTATGTCTCTTGTTTGATATGCTTTCCTTTTTCACTGAGGATCAACATTTGCGCACTCTTCCAGAAATATTTTAGCATCTTTCCTCACATATAAATTCATATTAAGCGTTTTTTTTTTCAAACGTTCTCTTTGAGTTTCTGTTCGAATAGTATATTTTCTACTTGACCATTCATTACATCAAGCTCAGCTATTGTCCTTGTCAGTAAGGGTTAGGAAAGTTGGTTTGAAATTCATGAAGTACGGTATAATAATTGCTTTATAGTTGGATAGGCAAAATTTTAAGTGGATATTACGATTCGGATAATTTCCATTCAAAAGGTATTCGAATTAGCTTCGTGAATTATGCAAAATGTCCTCAACATAACCAACAAATCCATCTGAACATTGCTAGGCTGATCTGCAATGCGATCACCAATCATATAACGATCGTTCTGGCCCACGGCAAAAACGCGGCCTCATCGTCGAGCTGCTCGCGTTTCTTCCAAATGACCACACTGGCTTCCTGCAGTGTGTCTTCAACGGCCTCCCAGGTCGGCAGCAAGGTCCGCGCATACGCCCGCAGCTCGCGCTGGTGACGCACAAACAGCCGCATCAAACCAGATTCGTCAGACTGAGATTCAGAAGACATAAGACCACAAATCAGGCGAGGAACTGAAGGTGTACGGGGAGATCGCCTGGAAATTTCTGTTTGTTTTATGTTTTAATGTTGATCATTACTTTCAGTTGAAAAAGCTTGTTCCAAAAAAACAAAGATTGTTTTCTAAATGATGCTGGGAAATATGGCACCCCCTTCATAGTAATGTCCCTTCCTTCATGTAAAGATCCTCCCACGTAACCCCCGACCCCCCCCTCTGATTTTAAACCTCCCCATAAAACGTCCACGAATTTACCACTACACAATAACCAGACTAAACAAAAGGCCGCATTCATCTCCTTGACTTGAGCTGTTAATATTTGGTAATTGGTAATTTATTTCTGGTAAATAATAGTAATTTTATTTTTTGAAGAACAGGAAAGTCATGGGGTGATTTGTTGTTTGGTCACTTTGAACCAGGGTAGAGGATTGCCTTGTTTATATATTTGACCAAAATTGTATCAAGATACCATTATAGGACTTGAAAGAGGAAATCTTGGAAATAACGGTCAGTCAGTTGGTTGCAGAAAACCCACAGCCAAGTGTCAGACTCCTTCATGAAAGTTGGACCAAATATCACCGGACAATGTGCAAGTTTTCGACATGCATACTGCATATTTCTTGCACTTACTTTTAGTCAAGTTTAAGGATACGAAATAGATGACCCACTAATGTGTTATCTGAGTAAGAACTAATTCCGAAATAATCCTTTAGTGCGTTCAAGCATGCCTTTTGTGGGTTTTCGGCTAAACACTAACTTCCTCGGATGTAATATGTACAAATAACAACAAATACTTATACGGAAGGTTTTTAATCAACTCACCAGTGCCGTTTTATCCGGCAGCATCACCGCGTCCACCCTGCCGATGGGATGCCCATTATCCACAATGATTGGCGGGCTGAAAGTTTCGCCTTCATCATTGGAAAAAGCGACTTTAACGCGAGGCGTTTTTTGGGATTCGCTGAACCAGGCAATAGCAACATGGTTTTCCGACGCTGCCAGCGAAGGCCCGTTCACCGGGCAGCCGTTGATCTCCCACCCGTCTTTTGATACCGGGCGCGGTTGCGACCAAACGGGTCGGCGGCATGGTCGACTCGAGGATAGAAGCTCTCACCCAGTTTCGGCTCTTCAGCCGGGATCACTTTTGTGGTATTCGGTACCGAGCTACGTGCGGGACTTGAGGCGTTTGACTTCGAAGCTGCTGATTTTGGCGGTGCTGCGTTCGCTGGAATAGAATTTGACGATGTTGAACTTGATGGTGTTGGACTTGATGGTGTTGGACTTATTGCCGAGTTGGCATTGGTCGAATTCCCAGCTGGTTGAAACCGAATCCGTGGCAATAACTCTTCGTCAGTAGTGCCAGGATAAGTAGTGCTCTCCAGCGACACGACTTGGCCAGCACGAAGATAAGGCAATAGGCTGTCGATGGTGTTTAAAACAAAGCTCAGGTTTGGTTCGTGGTGATCATCTAGCGGAGTGGGTACGCAGAGGATAAGGGCGTCGCACTCCATAGCTTGGCTGAATTCAGTTGTCGCTTCGAAACGCTGCCGTGCAATTGAAATCTCTTCGTTTTTAACATGACTGAGATACGGCGGAGCTTCTAGAGTGCCGGTCGAGAAAGGAGACCCTGCGTCGACGGGCACAACGAAGGGGACAGCTGGTACTTGGCCGGGCTTGCGAACGAGGCCGCCATCCCTTGCGTCAACGTACTCCTGTACTTCAGCGAGTGCACGCTCCCTGCATACCTGCCAACTCCCGAAGTAGACCGCCACCAACGTCACCAAGACCAGCAGCGTCCTGATCGAGAATCGGATTCGGCGGCGGGGAGGGTTCACTCGCCGTAAATTTTGATTGTATGTGTTTGGGGAAAGGAGGATGTGGAAAGGGAGGGAGCTTGATGTCCTCCAATCGCATTTGACTCTTAAACGTAGCACTAGAAATTATTCATTCAAATTGAATGAGCCCCTTCCGAAGTTTATAGTACCACCCTTGCGTATAAAGTGCCCCTGGAGAAAAAATGGAACCTTATGGCCTTGGGATCGGCGGGGGAAAATTAGTTGATGGTGTAATCCCATCAAAATCAATCATATTTTTGCGGTTGATACTCAACTCAAAACAAAAATTAACAAAAGCTGCAATAAACATCAATACATTCAACATCAGAATTAGAGCAGATGCTCATAGATAACCTATCCTTATTCCCCAAAGACAAATCTGACAGGTAGTACCCTACTTATACCTGTATGACGATCTCAAATGCCGATGCCAGAAGCGAAGTAGTTCAGACCAAAGAGGAATGCAGCTAGGATTACCCTATCAACAAGTGAAGAACAATTTTGCGATGAAGAATGAGAACTCTGAGGTTTCATGGTCGCTATTCTTATATTCACATGCAGCTATTGTCTTGCTTCTTAACTGCTCTTCTTTAGCTCTTCCTATAGTGAGACCCCTTGTTCTATTGTCAACCATGTCGTTAGTTACTCCGTATTGCTCCAACGTAGTTGACCTAGATCACCACCATAAGCCGTATATTCTGTTTCTTCATACCGAATATGGGAACTGTGGGGTTGCCCTAATGCATAGTATTCGTTTGCATAGCATATTGCGATTATTAAACACGGGCGCACCACTCACCACGTCACGATCGACGCTGACGATGGAGTCGAGTGATGAGCCGTTCGCGGCAGGCATGGGGCGAGTCTATCACCCGCCCGCGCCCGCTTCGATGGAATGGCCGAACCTGCCCGCTAGAGCGAATCCAACCACTCGTCGTCGGAGCCTTCGTTGACTCCTTCGAAGAGCGGGGTGCTGAGGTAGCGCGCGCCGGTGTCGGGGAGCATCACGAGGAGCGTGCTTCCCTTCTCCGCCTTCACAAAAATTGCGTCAATGAACAGATCATCTCAGCAACAACCCGAATCCATAGATAAATCGAATCTCAGTTATGTGAGGACTGTAGATCCGAATCAAGCTGTTGTAGGAGACAAGGTAAGTAAATCGAAATATTTTAAAGATTTTCAAAGGCAATCCAAGGATGTTTTTTTAATTATTGAAGTGTACAATTTATTATCAGGGATTATCCCAAAGTTCTGGAGATTGTTTCCCAAGAAATGCTTGAGCTTTTTGAAGGTGGCCGCCGACACGGTGGTCGCTGTCGGCCGCCGGATCATCCCCAAGCCGGAAAGCATCGACGAGGCCGCCGCCGCGCTGCACCTCATGTCGGGCCGCGCCCACCGGGTCTATACCGGGGTCTGCATCGCCACGCCGCGCAACCAGCTGCGCGACCGGGTGGTGGAAACCAATGTTCGCTTCAAGCGCCTCAGCCGCGAGGACGTGGAGAGCTATCTCATGTGCGGCGAGTGGCGCGACAAGGCCGGTGGCTACGCGGTTTCTCGCCGGTATCCACGTCTCCGGGCGTGTTCGCTGGCCAAGCTCTGTCTCGCCGAGAAGGCGTTGACTACCTGTTCCTACTGCCGGACACCGCCACTTCGTTCGAGCTGCGTGTGCAGACGGCCGACCTGTCCTCGTTTGTGTTTACCAACTGGACAAGCGGCGTGGTCGGGCGGATGGTCAGGAAACAGTTGTTTGCGGAGGCGGTGGAGGTGGAGGTGGAGACGCCTGGAGCATCAGCATCAGCATCAGCATCCTCCCACTGATAACTGCCACTCATTTTCTGTCCCATGTTGTTTTCCTTGCTCTTTCTAGGAAGTTACTCCTTAAAGTTGGTCATTTTAGAATCGTAACAGCTGGTGTGTTCGTATATGCTATCTCATTCATTGTGTATGGGATGCTGGTGGACCCAATCTGGGTGTTCTTAGTGGAACCTTTTGATGGTGTTGCAAGGCAACTAGCTAGAGTTGCAATTATTACACATGTTGGTAGTCCAAGTGGGATGGGGGCAAACCCTGACCAAGGGGCAGGCGAGCGATGCGCTCGACACATTTGGCGGATCGGATCACGCCGCCGCCGCGATGTTTGGTTATCAGTCGGCCATGGCATTCAACGATGCGTCCCTGGCCCGGCGCGGCGCCAGGATTGGCGGCAGCTCCGGTTCCTCGGTCAACGGGTTTTCGCACAATGCAGCTGCCGATACCGATGAAATACCGGCCCCGGGATATGCGGAGTTCTGGAGCCGGCTGTTTGCCAGCCAGTCGAGAGATCCCCTGCACCCATTTTAAGTCAATTCATACCTGAAAACCGTGATTTTCAAAAACAAATTTAAATGTTTTGAAATTGCCAACTTTTAGAACAGTACAAAGTTTCCCTTTGTTGCCATATTGAATCATGAAAATAAATAACCAAAAAAAGAGAATTAAACTTGACAACGCTTTTCGTCCGTCCAATCATTGGATCTCCTCACAAGGTAAAAATTTTCTGTATTTTCCTCTTATGAATCTGAATTTTTGGTTTATTCCCAAACGCGAGAAGAAGATATGTCCCAGAGTTGAGTCGTCGTGACGTATGGTCACTGTCTTCTTCTTCGTCGCTTGTACCGGAAGAGAATCCACAAGCAGATCCGACTACCAAATCACCTATAACGGGGGTTTTGTATCAGCAAGTATTGGATGGATTGAATCGTCTTTATCCACCCGCAGAACTAGAACAACGGAATGCACTTAGTCGTACTGATGGGTATTGGCCCTACATACATAAAGGTAATGATCCTCCTAAAGTGCTTTGCATGATCAATCAGAATGCTGGCCAGAAGCAAACAAAGGTTTTGGTCGCTTCCTGTGGCTTTAAGTTCTCTCTAATCCTTGCCTGCTTTTTTGGGTTTGTGCTCCTCCTTGGATTTGTCGTCGCTTTTGGAATTCTCTTCTTCCGTGGAGCTTCCCCGATTTACCTTTGGATTGAGTGCTTCCATCTGGGCTTCGTCAATAAATGCGAGTGGGTTGAGTACAACGTCATCTCCTTCGGAAAGGCCAGCCGGACGGACCGTTCGATCAGAACCTGCATATGGGTATCGAGATAGCGTCGGTTATACAGCCCGGTCAGCGGGTCGATGACCGCAAGTTCGATCGTATGCTGCACGCTTGAACGCAAGCGATCATTGTAACGCTTGCGCCGGAATTGCGTGTTGCAGCGAGCAATCAGTTCGTTGGGTTCCACCGGTCGAATGATGTAATCATTGACGCCAAGCTCCAACGCCCGGTTGACCGTCTTCTCTTCACCCTGCTCGCTGACGAAACGGTAATATTGTTAAAACTTAAATGATTTTGCAAAAAAATGTTCAAAAGGAGATCTGTGAAATCGACTGTGCTGCTGAACTGACTGACTGATCCACCTAAAAGTATTGAAAACAACAAAGTTAACTGTTTTCCTATTAGGTCGCTTGTTAGAACAAATAAATCTGTCAACTTAACAATTACCTTGATAATGTAATTCTAAATTTTAACGTCTGAGCCTCATTATCTACATTGGTGACATATCAGAATTAAGTATGGTTCACCCTGGGCCAGCACCTCGTCCTGCAGCCAGGCCTCGAGTCCGGCTATGGGCAGCAGTTCGGTGACCCGTGCTACAAGTGGATGGTCCTTCGGCACCATGGTGGTACTTGCGTCCTGTGATTTCGTCAGGTGACGTGCTTGCGGCGCAACGCGGACACGTCATCGGGCCCGGCGTCGTTCGCGACGGCCAGCACGTGCGTTCGGATGTTAGTCAAGCGCCTTGTAAGCAACCACGCCGCATGTCGCAAAAATTTAAGTTCATCTAATTCAAAATCACCAAATCCTAAAAAATCTAATAAATAAGAATCAGATAATAAAAATCAAAATGACATTAATATTTATTCTTAAAGAACTATTAACTCATAATAATCACCGAGAATTTAATTTTTTTCTCCAAGAACTGATAATAGTGTTAAAAAATCTATTAATTAAATTATAGAGGATTTTAACTAAGACTAAGAAACACCCTAAAATTGCACTCATGGATATAGATTAGGACTTGTAGGGCCGAATCAAGAGTTATTTGATTTGTTTTAAATTTGGGGACTGATGTGCTGTGCGCATCAACCCTAAGTTTGTTCATGAAAGAGCCGCCATATGAATGATAACAATAAAAAAAAAAAAAAATAATTAGATCTAGAAAGAATAGCTCACTATGTCAGAAAAAAGGTTTTAACCTTTGGAACTCTGTTGTCCTAGATATAAAAAAAACTTTCCATCTGGAAAAACAGGGTCACATAAGGAATGATCAATAAAACAGTCAATCCACACTTAGATCAGCGCAAGGCGTCGCACAACATCAATATACATATATAATCTACTACAGTTCACCTCATGGAGCGCAGACAAGTGCGGTCTGCGAGCAGGCCGCTTTCTGGGATGTGGAACTTTGGCGCTGGTGACCTTTGCTGCGCCGCGCCGCTGTGCTTGTGCATGAGAGGCAGTGATGGGTAACCCCTTAACATGGTGCACTGTGGTGGACACAAGTGTTCATTTCAGACAGCGTGAAGTTGCCTATGATTCAGGAACTCTCTGTCGTCTGATTGTTTTCCCTCTTCTTACAACTTAGATGCTTTTAAGTCAAACGTGAATTCCTTTCTTTTATGTTAGTGAGTTCTTTCCCTCTCTCTCTTTTACTATCTATATTGTTTACCTCTATTCTAGTCCATACAATCAATGGCTATTGCTAGCCTTGTATGGTACTACGCCAGCTAAAAAAAGATAGGTGTTTCGGATTTTGGACTAACCTAAAAGTAACAGACAACGATTTTGTAAATTTGTATCGCTATGCATTAGAAAACGTGGCCTCCTTGGAGGAACTACCGGTCCGTGGAGCCACGGTCTATGCGTTGCCCATGAAGATCAAAGATGGCACAGGAGGGCCGGTTAGGATCCTCGCGATGGTCCCTCCTTCGGAGTAACGCCATACCTTCCTTCAGATGCCCACAGGACGAGCTGTAACGTGCCGAGATTGGCGCCGTGAGCCTAGGCTAGTGGCTTCGGGAGTGCATCTAATAACTCACTTTTGAGTGCTTTCAGTGGTATCAGCAAGCGATATCCAGTCACTTAATAAGCTAGAAGCTTTTGTAAAGCTACCAGGGAGAGTATCTATTTCAAAGGTCAAATTTAAATCTAAAATGTGGTAGTATCGGCCACAACTAAATTGTTGTGACGCGTCACAACAATCTGACAAGAGATTTTTATGCAGAAACTACAAACTTCCAAAGTCCTATCGGATGTTCAGGAACTGATAATACATGCCAAGCGCCAAGTTGCATTGGAATTCAATAAGGCACGCGGGGTAAACGCTGGCCACTAAACGTTGTATTGTCAATGAAATTTTTAATTTACAATCTTATTGAATCGTCATCACCAACACAAAATGGAAGTTTGATTAGGGCAAGAAAGCTGCAAAACACGAGCTCGTAGTTAACCAGGTGCGTGAATAGGTTTGTGATTAAATGAAAAAAAAAAACACGTTTTTTTAACGGAAAGTAAGGAGCGGCATTAAAACGTAAAACGAACAGAAATTACTGCGTATATTAAAGGGGCATTGACGCCAATGATCTTTGATGTACTTCTAAGATTCAGAACAAATCAGGTAGCATTGGTTGGAGATATTAAAGCAGCCTTCCTCGATATTGAGATACATCCTGAGAATAAGGGCTGCTTTAGGTTTTTATGGATAAAGGACATCCATATCCCTGACCCTGAAGTAATTACTCTCCGATTCCAGAGGGTGGTATTCGGCTGTAATTCGAGCCCATTTCTGTTAAGTGCTGTGTTAAGACATCATATTAACATGCATGACCACTCTTCTCGGCAGCGCCGAAGTCGGCCCCTGTCTGGTGCAGGATCCGGGTCATCGTGCGCTCTATATTTTCAATCACTTCGAATATGACAGTGATACGTTGAAACAGGAATATGATCGCGATGTCGAAAGCGGCACGCCGATCAATGTTCCGATCAACTACTACCCTGACGACGACCCGAGCCGCAAACCCCAGAACAGATGGCGCAGCCATGCCCATCTTCTTTATGGCAACTGGATCAATGACATCTACCAAGTTGAAAAGTAGAATATCTATTTCTTTGGAAATGACATGACCCCGTACAACCCCTGTGGTAAGGTCTTTTAATTATGGAATTTGTCCATAGTTTACGTACGCCGTATTACCTGTGGTAACCATATTTATTGTTGGGAAGTATAAATAGGTTTTCCAGTTGGGGGGGGGTATGAACTTTCTGCTTGGGGGATTTTACACGGGGAAATTTTCCATGATAAAGAGATTCGAGGGGTGAGATTTTCAGGGGATATTTTACAGCGGACTCGTCCTGGTGGCGCTCGCCGGCTCGTTCTTCGCCTACGGCAACGACGTGCAGTGGGACCTCGAAAAGCAGCCCGTCGACAACGGCATCGAGATCTGGTTCCTGGAGGACGACCCCGCCCTCGTCAGCTTCCGCAGCTTCCACCGGGACTTCGACAACGACGAGGTCGTGCTCATCGCCCTCAGGTGCGAGGGGGGCCTGTTCACCCCGGCGCACCTGAACCTGATCGCGGACATCTCCGCTCGGCTGAAAAAGCGTGGGTCTACAACGCCGTCGCGAACACGGTTTCGCAGATCGACCTGACGGACACCTCGAAACCAAAGATCTCCGGCTTCGTCAAACTGAAGGACCCCACGCACCCGCAGGTGAAGCTCGGGCGCACCTGGTTCAACGACGCGGTCGCTTCGACCACCGGAACCTTCTCCTGCGAGAGCTGCCACCCGGACAGCAACACCGATCAGCTGCTCTGGGTTCTCAAGACACCGGTTGTCAGCGGCGGGAACCAGATCCATGATCTAGTATAAAAGATCTAAGGCCGAAATTGCCTGGCACGACTAAACAAAGAAGAAGATCATAAAAACCAAACCGGTTCTTTGGCCCGTAAGAAGAAATAGGAGAATAGTTAAATAAATACTTCGTCTGTATCCAACAAGGCGTTTTCAGCGGGGAGAAAAAAGAACTTAAGACAAATACCATAGAAAAGGCCAAAAAAGTTTAAGATAAGAATAAAAAGAAAACAATCAGACCAGATACATACAATTGCTCCATGTTTGCTTTTGCTTGGATCGTTTCGATCGATCGATCGATTGCGTGTTTGTGGATGGTGAAACGGTCATGCAGCTCTGATCGGTGTGGTGTGGTGCGTGTGTGATGCAGACGACAAGAAGAACAGGACAGAAGAGGACGCAGAGCTGCTGATGCTGCTTGAGAAGCGTGTTGAGGCACTGGAGGCGATGCTGGAGAGTGTGGCATCGATGCATCAGTCAGAGACGCTTGAGGTCGGTGTTGTGGCCTTTTGTCGGAAACCACTCAGTAGCATATTCTGAGCAAGAATGAATCGTGAAAAGTAATAATACCTAGCTCATAACAAGGCTTTCTTGTGTCCCCAGCTAACGAAAACGATTTCTGAAGAAAAGTAGAGTTCTTTTACCAACTTTATTTTGAAGCTAGAAAAATGAAGGAAGCATCAACATGAAATTTGACTACTCTCGTCTATTTTATAAAAGGAATCAGGAGTGGGCTGTAGTAACCTCTTGGGTAAGCATAAATAGTTTGAGCGCCGTATTTAAAGCTGCAACCTTTGGAGTCGCAGCGGGTACACTGCTCTTCACAAACAGGAGTAATGTCGCCCAAGGCTATGATGTTGGTTTTGTAGGTTTTTCTTCGGCAGGTAGATGATGTGATGGTCAATGGCTGACTGGCGAGAATCGTGCCGTTGCAGTTCCTAAAAACGTTCACCGTTATTTTGAAGCTATCGTTCCCCAGGTATTCCCATTCAATATCGCCCCCGTTGATGTGAGTGGCTTGTACTTCTGGAAGCACTCAACTAAACTGAAATAAATAAGTATTTTGAAGACATTTCCGAGAATTAAAACAATTATGATGCCAAAAGACATTAATAACAAAAGTACTTGGTATTTAAAAGTATACGAAAGTAAACTACATACAGCAAACAGGAAAACATATTAGTGACATAGTTGGATTAGATAATATTTGGTCTTACCAAACTGGCATCAAACTCTGCTGATACTAACGGTTTAGAGAACTATAAACAGACATGTTATCAGAGAAGACACCATCACATAGGATTGATTAATGACACACGGCAATCAAATACAGCAAACAAATAAGATTGAAACCTGGGTTAGGCTTAGGCCTACATCTAAACTCCAACATGAAATGTTAAAATGTCAAAGCAAATAAACTCACCATACGCAATCCTTGGGTTTTTGTAGATTTCCACTTTGCTTTTCGAGCCTTGTATATCAGTTTTCTTCTTTTGCGTCAAATGTTCTCCACCCCTGGCTGTCAGAGCAATGCAACACACATGGGTTGAGTAGACTTTTGGCTTCAGAAATTGTAGAACTGCCTATAAGAAAAATTTTAATTTATTATTTGTAAAACTACTTTAATGCGCTATATAATGTACCGTATCTATTAATCGTAAGGGACAAATTTGGAATGGCAATACTAAAAAAAAACTAAAATTGTTTCAACCAGAGGAGATAAAGTTTAATCAAAAAGTATTTTTAGAAAACTTTCATTTAACTTCGCCTAATTGCAGCAGCTTCTTTAGCCGGGTTGAAGCAGGGAAACAAACACACACTCCTACACAAAGTCAGACAGACTGGTTTACACGCAAACATAGTCTGAAAAACAGGCATGGAGGGAAAGAGAAAAACACACAGATATTAAACTCTCTCGCTCACACTCACACACACAATCTGAGAGACCGAGCACCGAGAGAGAAACAAAAGGATACATAAGTAGAACACACACACATTAACACAAACATACAAAAACAAACAAACACAACAACAAAAACTAAAAATCAAAGGCTGACTACCATTTTTAACTCTGTTATCTTCTAAATTTATTATAGATCCTTGTTTTAGATAATTTGAACATAGTAGTATTTTTTGAGTATTTGGTTTTGGACTAAGAACAATGGTTTGCACAACCTTTGGTATGATGAAAAAAGCTAATAATTGTGAACTTTTAGCAGGAATCTCACTATCAAGAAAAAGACTCGGAACCTGTTACCTCGTCGCTGGAAGAGAAGGAAGAAGCTGTTTCAAAGAAAGAAAGACTTCAGAGAACTTCATTTATGAAAATTAGTTTTTTTATTTAATTCTTTATTAAAGCCACAGTTTTGCGCTGTCAAAACTATTCTCCAGTTCTTCTACATTTACAGCCATTTTATTTTATATGTATGTATATGTCTATATCCCGTCATATTGCAAAAAAAAAATAAAAAAAATGCAAAACTGACGGAGTAATGCGAAAAAAAAAACTTCTAAAAACGATTTTGTCAACAGCCCTTCAGGTGGCGACAGGAGATTTTCGAATTTGCGAACGACAACTTTTGACCACTACTTCTTTATTTACAACATGTTCTGTCATTATGTTATTTCCACATTTCTATTTTGTATTTGATTATACCAATGGAATTTAATCGCTCCAACTTTGCCCTGGAAGTACAAAGCTCGGTTATTTAAAACTTATTTTGCAACATGGATTATTACTCATACATATCCACTCGAATCTAGATCACAAACCTGAGTTGCTGATTTTACACATGTTCAAAGATCAATGGAAAGAAAAAGTTAATAATGGTGGTCAGATCTTATTGAAATTTGAAGTTTGGAAGAGTATCGTGTCTCAGAGCGCTTATTTTAAATCCTGACTGGATCCGGTGACATAGGGAGAATTAAGGGTCGACAATAAATTTCGGAAAACGCTTCGAGTTGAGGGATTGGGATGCAACTTGTTGGGAAAATAAGCAGAATTCCTAGATATGTGACTGACATAACCGGAGCAGATCCGATCTCTTTGAAGGAGTTGGGGGGGGGGGGGGAATTCTGAAAAATTAGGACGGCCGGGTCGGGTCGCATTCCGCGCTGGCGCGCCCGGATCATGGACAGCGCCTCTTTGAGACGGCGGCCCAAGCGGTCGCCGATGATTATCGGGCTTTCCTGACCGACTGACCGAACAAGTCCGACGGATTCGGGACGGGCGGGGGGCGTTCCGCTATGGCTTCCGATCGCCCCGCAATGCCGGCTATACAATCGATCCCGTTGCGGTTATCGATGGCGGCGAGTGTATCGACTGTCAAGCGGGTCATCGGGCCCCATCGTGCGCTACGAGAAACTGGCGGCCGGGCGGCACCACGCCAGCATGCTCAACCCCTCGCGCGGCAACCTGGTCGACGACGACGACGCCCACCGGGCCGTCGAAGAGGGCAAGCTCTACTACTACGTCGACGACGATCCGGTCAACGCCACCCGCACGGTGCACAAGGACCACGCGCGCGTCATCTGCACCAACCACAGCGGCGGCCTAACCGTCGAATCGGTCATGCGCCTCGACGCCAAGACCTTCGAGCACAGCTTTCAGAATTTCAAACATGACCGTCGCGACGGCGGCCCCGAGCAGGGCATACCGGACCCCGACACGACGGTTGGGCAACGCCAGATAGAGAACGGCAAAACCGGCAAGCGCGAACAGGAATGGCACCAGCCGCAGACCGAGATTGCGCAGCACGCCGAAGTCGAGGCCCAGCGCCATGAAATTGTTCATCGCGAAGGCCGTGCTCACCGATATGCCGGCACCAAGCAGCAACGGGCCGAGGGTCAGGGTGGTCCGTCGCCATCAGCAGCTCGCCGCGCTGGGCGAAGGTCAGCTCCTGCAGGGCAGCGACGCCGCGGGTGCGAGCGTGCTCGACGCCCGCCCGCATGTCGAGGCCCGCGGTGCTCGTCTCGGCGAGGACCTCTTCGGTGGTCGGGTTGACCACCTGACGCGGGGATCCGGTGCCGGCTTGCCACGAGCCGGCCAGGTAGCTCTTGAGCGTTTGCATGTGTGTCCTACTTGCGAACGAACTTGACGTATTCGAAGTCGATCGTTTGAAGGACAAAGTTGCGATCGTGACGGGTGGCTCGGTCGGAATCGGGGCGGCGATCGCGAAGCGATACGCGGCCGAGGGCGCGACGGTCGCCACGGTCTACAAGAGCAACGACGACGGCGCGAACCAGATCATCAAGGACATCACCGACGCGGGCGGCAAGGGCAAGGCGTTCAAGGCCGACGTCTCGAAAGTGGCGAATATCGAGAAGCTGGTGGCGGACGTGATCGCCGAGTTCGGCCGGGTCGATATTCTGATGTCGAAGGTCAGGCGGTGGGCGAAGGTGAGCTGATCGAGGTCGGGGACCAGACCGTGGATCTCCTCGGCCAGACCTTCGGTCTGCTCGGCGAGCGGCGTCGCGTCTGGGTCGAGGTTGACGAAAACGAAGCCGCAGAACTCTTCGATCCGCACGGCGGTGAGGCAGATCTCGTTCTTGTCGAAGTGCTTGATGTGATCGGTGTGCGGGGCGCTTCGCAGCTTGCCGTCCAGGCCGTAGGCCCAGGCGTGATAGGGGGTTGTCGACGATCGTCACGTTGCCGATCTCTTCGGTCCCGATGTTGTCGAAGCGGAGCGTGAACTCGAGCTCTTCGCCCGGCAGCGCGTCGCGGGTCGAGGCGAGCTTGATCAGCCGCAGGCAGGGCTTGCCGCCGGGGATGTTGAACCCCACACCGGGCTGCAGGCTGGCGGCCAGTGCCGAGGCGGCCTTCTGCTCGATCACCACCTGCACCTGCTGGTCGCCGGTCCAGGTGTACGCCGCGAGCGCGCTCTTGTATAAGACACACCCTTCCTTGAGCGTGCAGACGTGCTCAACCCTGAAAGGTCAAGTCAAAGACATGCTGCTGGAAACCCTCTCGTCCTGGCTCTCACGGGGTCTCCCGGCCCCCTGAAACGCGGACCGCATCTCTCCATCAAAAATAACTCGGGCCAGGTACGGGTTTTTTGCAGCAAATCTCAATGGGGTCTGACCCCTTCATAGATTCTCAGTGGGGTCTGTCCCCGTTTTTGTGGCCCCGTTTTTAGTGGGCTTAAACACGCAACATGCTATGCTCAACACCTGCCATTGCAAATAGACTAGTAAGGCTAACACAGATAAGGACAGCGGGCCAAAAACAATTTGGTGTTCTATGCTCATCAGATGAACGCAGTGACCCAAAGTATGTGAATTGTTAATATGAAAAACTAATTTTGTTTGTGCATTAAGTACTTGTTGAACTGAAGCTCTGTGGCCTTCATAGGCACATGGAAAAGATAACGAGGTTGATAATATATTATTTATTTTCCTTTGCAAACGAACGCGTTACATCAAAGTTTCTTTGGTTATTAAAAACCTACAAGGGCCGGTTTTTAAGACAATTCCTCAAGACGTTATTACGCATACCTTGGTCTTATTCAATACCGTAGTATACCTGTAACGGTAAATTACACCTGATTAATGCATAATAGGGGATTATTTACTTATATAAATATTTTCTTTGATTTTGCAAAATGGGAGTTATTACACTTCAAGAGCCGCTAGTCAAGATGCAAACGTACGCGTTACACGGGAACTGCTCCGCCGCCTGCGCCGCGTTCGGGTTCAGCGCATAGGCCGTCCGCCCGTCCGACCCTGGCGCGCGGCCGAGCCCCAGATCGATGCGACCCGGCGCAATGGCGTCGAGTACGCGGAACTGCTCGGCCACCTTCAGCGCAGAGTAGTGCGGCAGCGGGACCCCGGCGCTGCCGATGCGGATGCGCTCGGTCGTCGCTGCGATCGCCGACATGACGATCTCCGGCGCGCTGCCCGCAATGGTGTCGTGATTATAGGAATACAAGGAAATCCTTTTTTTTAAATACAGAGAAAGCTAATGAAATAGATAAGACAATATCCCGTTAAGTACGTAAAGTACGTTAGCGTAAACTGAGTCACCATGTAAAGATAATGAGTCACCATCTAGCGCCTTATGGAAGCAACTGTCATTATCAACGCCTTTGTGATCTAATATACGTTCTTTTGCTAAAACGCTATTATATTGCAGTAGGTAAAAATATCGAATATATTCCATCCAAGCCCTCTTCGGTGGTAGCGTTAATCCAGCCGTGTTATGTACTACCACAGGAGCATTTTTTGTTATTTTTTACTCGTCAGGCCCAGAAGTTCCAGGTTCCTGTTCGGTGTTTCTTATAAAAAAAAGAAAACAGAAAAGGAGCAGTAAAAACTATACGGAAAACATAAAACTACAATGAAATCAGAGAAATGTTGAACTTTTATAGGGGAAATGACTAGCCTTACTATCCACCTCTTTGTATGTGCCTGAAAAACTGATAGGCCTATAAAAGGCTATAGAAAAAAGCCTTAGAAAATTATTAAGTCTTATAGACTTTTGTAGCCCAGTAACTAACCCAATGAAGCAGCTGAGGCAAAAGTTTTTGGAAAAGCTGGCCAAAGATATTAAAGATTACCCAAAAAATTTTTGGTATTATGCTTTTCAAAAATGTTGCAGCAGATTTTTAATCCTTGTCATCATGCACAATAGTCAACTTGTCGCTGATCCTGTTGAATGGTTGAAGGTTGACACCTTCAATCATCAATGGCCCACGACACCTTCTGGGACTTCGTGTCGCTGATCCCCGAGAGCATGCACATGCTGATGTGGGTGATGTCGGACCGGGCGATCCCCCGCTCGTTCCGCATGATGGAGGGCTTCGGCATCCACACCTTCCGGATGATCAACGACAAGGGAGAAGTCACGCTGGTTAAGTTCCACTGGCGGCCCAAGCTGGGGACGTTCTCGCTGGTCTGGGACGAGGCGGTCGTGATCTCGGGCGCGGACCCAGACTTCCACCGCCCGGTCGGCACGACCGGTGAATCGCCGACGCTAACCCATGACGAGCACAAACGCGTGGTGGAATTGTGCGTCGAAACCGCGGCGGGCAGGGTACCGGTCATCGCCGGTGCGGGCTCCAACAACACCGTTGAAGCGGTGGAATTGAGCCAGCATGCGGAATCGGCCGGGGCTGACGCGGTTCTTGTCGTCACACCCTACTACAACAAGCCGAACCAGCGTGGGCTTTACGAGCACTTTGGCGCCGTCGCAAAGGCAACCCGAATCAAACGTCCCTCCACTCTCCTCCAGATGGTCAAATCTAAGAAAGAACAATTTCTAATTTAATCTAGTCTGGTCTCTGATACGCCTGCCAAATTCCATCATCCTAGCTTATCTGGAAGTGCCTAAACTAGCAAAACCGCAACAGACAGACTGACCGACAGACAGACCGACAAACCGACAGAATTTCCGATCGCTATATGTCACTTTGTTAATACCAAGTGCCATAAAAAATGTTGTATTTTTTTTAAGCTGTTTGATCTGGGTCTGCAGCTTGGAGCTTGATCGATATATTTTGCTCCTTTGATTCATGAGAAAAGAGATTTTCCTTCTAAAGGTACTTAATTCTCTTGCCACTTATATTGTTAATTCTCTGTGTCCATGCATTTTGGTGTTCGATTGTAATGTTGTTCTGTATGGAAGATTTTGGAGCTCGATACTCAACTTGTGAGGATATGAAACTTGGACTTGCTTACCAAGTTTAAGCAGAACAATCAAATTTATTAGCTCTAGTGCCGATCTCGTAGAACATCGGCCCCCAGTAGACCGTGTTCACCGGATGCAGCTTGTACTCGAAGGAGGTGACCACGCCGAAATTGCCGCCGCCGCCGCGGATCGCCCAGAACAGGTCGGCATTGCGGTCGGCGTCGGCGATCAGCATCTGGCCGTCGGCGGTGACGATATCCGCCGAGATCAGGTTGTCGAGCGACAGGCCATGGCCGCGGGGCAGGTAGCCGATGCCGCCGCCGAGCGTCAGCCCGGCAATGCCGGGACCAATCAGCTAGCTACTGATAAAAAATAGTGAAATAATAAAATCACAAATACACAAATGAAAATTTATAACAGTGACAAGTATAACAACGCAAAATATATGAATAAACATGGAATAATATTCAGAATATGCTCTCTCTTTCTGTAAAGTTAGTAAGCTAGATTGTTCGACCTCTTACTAATCAAAATAAATTTTTCCCGAAAAAGGTAATGCTGCAGATAAACTTCTGGATGAAAATAACACTACTGTCGTCATCTCTTCTGATCTTTCCGGCCCGCGATGATCGCTTCGATCAAATTGCCGAATTCCTGAGGCATCACGGTTCGCCCGCCAAAAGTCTCGGTCTGTTTGGCCATCCTTGCCAGGCGATCCGGATTCGCATACGGATTGGCTTTCTCGCTGTCTCGATCGAGAACCACGAATTGAATTCTGGAAGAACCAAGGACTCGATCACCAAACGCTCCGGAGACGGTAAGCGAGTAAAGTCCTGGTTTTGAAAGCAGATCGCCAGGGGACCGTGACACACAGCGCGCTCGGCGACGGCTTCAAGCGTGTCAGCGACCCCGAGCTCGTGTTCGACGGCGCCGCATGGATGGTCTACTTCACGGTCGAACGCGACAACGGTTCAACGTTGATTTGGCGCGCCACGCATAGTGGCGACGCGTTCATCGCGGACGCGAACGGCTTCCTTGAGGGTTCGCGTGCACCGACGCTCGCGATTTCTCAGGGCGGAACTCAAGTCATGGTTGTGCAGTCCGACAGCGGACTCGGCGGCGGCGGCGGCGGCGGTGATCCCTTCGCCGACTGGCCCAGCTAAGCCGACGAGCCTCCCCCCGAACGGGTAGACTCCGCCCTGATGGATCCGAAGGACGGCTCCCAGGACGCGGTGGTCGTTCCCGCCGAGCGGCGGGCGCGTTGCCATGCCCACCCCAAGGTCGGGTCGACGACGACCTGTCGGGGGTGCGGTCTGTTCCTGTGCGCCGAGTGCGCCCAGCCCACCGACGCGCCGCGCTGCTCCCGCTGCCAGGACAGACAAAACAGACCAGATAGACAGACGGACAGAGAGACAGACAGACCAGACAGAAAGACCAGAAAGACAAACCAGACAGACAGACAAGACAAACAGACCAAACAGACTAGACAAACAGAAAGAAAAACAGAGAGACAGACAGACAGACAGATATACAGACAGACAGAAAGACAGACATATAGACAGACAGACAGACAGACAGACAAACCAGACATACGAACCAGACGAAAAATAGACAGACAGACCCGATAGATCAAAGCTGGGCTGTGTTTCCGTCAACCGACACCTTCCAAGCTTAAATTAGGTGTCTTTAGAGACACCTTCCAAGCTTAAACTACCGTCTGATGAGTCCTCCATATATGCATCTATTGTTATAAACTCCCTAACCTTCAATAGGCAGATTTGGAGTATCCAAGCTATTACCAAATTTCCTCGCAAAGCGCTAGTTACTGCTTTTTCCGCCAATATACTGTTTGTTCATCATAAGCGATTTCAAGCATTTCTTTTACGCAGTTTATAGAACAGGGGTTTATCGGCCAGCCTTTTTACGGCGAATGCAGCTACTTTCACGGTATCGGCCCTTGGTATGGACAATGGGCCTGGAACATTAAAAAGGAAGTGGGCGGCGACGCTATGCTAACCGCCGGCTGTCATGCTTTAGATTCTTTGATTTGGCTAATGGACTCTAAAGTAGTAGAAGTGGCCGCCTTTGGCAATACATCGAAAAGTAATCCGCTGCAATATGAGTACGATCCCAATGTTGCCGCCTATCCGACTAAAATCAACGCGTCCTATAATCGTGTATGCTAGATATCCGTATTTTTGCATGCTTTAAGCTGTTCCCGTGTATTTATGGGCATCGGAGGGCTCGAAGCGGGGGGAGGGAGCCTCATCTTCATTTTTGCAGGTATGCTTGCCTACCCACTAAGGGTTGTATCATAAGATTATCCTAAAGCACAGGGATATACGCAAGATTCTAGTTGGGGAGAAGAGTGTTACTAAGAAATGTTCTTATGAAAATGTTTAACATTTTTCTGTATTTATTGCTTAAAATTACATTTTAGTCTTAACACATGAGAGAAGGATACACACGCTTCCTAACATTAGTTTATTACAATTGGGACTTATCGTTCTTGGGCCAGATTACGAAAATCTTTAGAATCACGAAAATCGCCTGTATAGTATTATTTATTTTAGTAATTTACCAATTAAGATGCTTAAGCAATTCACGCCCAACTATTAAACCTTAAAATAATAAAGAGGTTGAAAAGAAGTAAACCATAGATTATTATTTTAGGACTTTGGAGCTTCAAAGGTGAACCTGACAAAATTTGCTACTGACAGTGCATCGGCTATGGTGGGGGAGCAGGGTGGTGTTCAAACGAAGCTGTCATAAGACTGCCTAAGTTTAAATACTCTTAGTTGGTCATTTTTTCAGTTTACCTGTGTTCTGGTGCAGCGAGATATTAGTTGCCAAAAGAAATTCAACATTCTTTTTCAGTATGTATACGGCTATATTTTTCACAGCCCACCTTGACCCCAAATAACCGTCGACGTTGAGAGCAAAAATTCGAAATTTTTTATGCCATCTAAAAAAAAGCAGAAATCATCATCATCATATAAAACAGCGTGTACTGTACAGTATTGTAATATTACTGATTTATTTGAATCACGTAAGCTCTTGAAAAGCCCGACAAAAATTACGAAAAATCACAGGAGTCGTGACAGAGTTAAAAAATGCGTTAGGTCACAGGAAAGTCGAAAAAGGCGCTTAAATTTGCTTGTTTAACTAATAGAACTACGCAAGCTGCTTCAAACCAGCGACAAGACGTTGAGAATGCACTGCGCGAGAGCCTTGCTGCGAATCGACGCGAGCGACGAGATACACCGCTTCGTTTGGAATCAGCTACTGAAGGCGGCTCGTAGGTCCGGACTCAAAGACTCCGCCGGCGCGCTGGAGGATTGGCTCAATAAAACCACTCACCGGGAGATGCGCTCGCCCCTACTGGTCCACGAGTGGCTCGAGCTCCTCCCCATTTGGAAAGAGCGCCATGGCGTTAAGGAGGGGACAACCCGTTTCATATACAGAATAATTTCTGTTCGTTTTAAGTTAAATTGAATTTCAATCCTATTTAACTAAAATTTCGTATCATATCATCAACTAAAATTTTTAGATAGCCATTTTGTTTAAAATGGTTTGAAACTAGAATCACAAACTTCGGTTTCGACACAACCCCCAGAGCCAGCAGGCAAGTGTTGTAAGTTATGAACCGGGGCCATATAAGGTTTTTATGTAAGGGATGGTCGTACTAACCTTTTAATCATTAAGTAGTACTGCTACTTTTAAATGCTCACTACAGCGTCGAGCCACTCGAGGTTAACGCAGCTGCGCTCACTCCTCCTCTACCTCAACCTGTCCAAAGCTTTATTCTTTACCCCCTCCTATGAAGACCTCCTCCCACTCCGTTCGGGGACGACCTTCTTTTCTTGGACCAAGATAAATGGCCAAAAATCACAATCTTTGGCAGTTTGCCTTTTTCAACCATAAAACGTACACTAGCCACATTCCTTCATATGTATCAGGATATTCTCCACATTTTTGTATGATACATCACAAAACAACCAGATGAAGGAATTGTCAACTTGCTCATCCCAACCACTCCAATCCCTAATATAGAAAAAAAATACACAATATCGTAAAAACATTTGAAAATACATCACTGAAATAAAGCGTAGCTGAGGCAGGGGGACGCATTGTTGAAACCCAAGGCTCTGACCGAAAGATCAAACATTTTTAGTCAAACATTTGAAGTTTGATTGTGAACAGGTTTCTGAATTTGACGCTCATTCGCGATTTCAAGCATAGTATCTTCCAAAATGAATACATATGCCAAAAATCACGATTGCAGAAGTAGAGCTATTTTTTAGTTTTTCATCAAGAGATTCAATCTTGCTTGCCTCTGGCATCTCCAACAGAGTTTGAGACTGCAATTTCACCTTGACAGCTGTAGAAGTCATTCAGTTTCATGAACTTCAGCTTAATTACAATATTAATAAGCAATTAAGAAAAAAGCTCATGGGGCTGGTCATTCTGCCCTGCCAGAGCCTCTCGCTTTGTGTAGCGCGTGCTCTCGCTCGCTCATCGTGGTTCCATGCTGATGGACGCGCAGCTGGTCTCGAATGTCTACAAACGATGAAAGCTCAAGCCTTCCAAATGGGTTCTGTGTGTGAAGCAGCGCGGCAAGGTGCGCTATAATCCGTCCTCTTATTGGTCTTGTCTGGCTCAGCGTGCGTTGTCTGGAATGATGCCCTGTGTACTGGGTTGTGTGTTGGTCGTTCGGGGAGCACGGCGTCGGGGTCGAGAAGCGCGATTTGATGGACGAAGTGTTCACCGAAGACGACCTCAAGCAGCAGCAGCGGGTCAAATGCGCCTTCGATCCCAACCAGCTGCTCAACCCCGGCAAGGTCTTCCCGACCCTGCACCGCTGCGCCGAGCTCGGGCGAATGCACATTCATCGCGGCCAAATGCCGTTTCCGGACATTCCCCGGTTCTGAGTGATTTCGAATGACTGAAACACTGAAACCCGAGACCGTCAAGCACCAACCTTCGATACTTCGCAAATGGTTTGATCGCATGCTCAGCATTGTTGTTATTCCAGGGAACTCCGTCGTGCCCAAGGAAAACAAACAACTTGTCGCGGTATCGCAAGATCCTCTCTTGGTAATGTCGCGCCACGTCCGATGAGATTGATTCTCGCTCGAGATCCTTGAAAAACCGATTCGTTTCCTTATGATGTTTTCTAAGATAACGGGATTTCAGGCCGTACCGATCTATTGTTTCAAGAATGCTACCGCCGTCTTGCCGTCCTGCGCCCCGAATTGACCTTCGCAGTAGACGATCGCCGTCGAGCCGCTCGGGAGGGCGATGGGTGCGGCCCATGCGTGCGCAGGGTCTCGGAAAGCAGGGGTTGACGGGATGGGCATGACGCTCCTCGGGCTCACACAGAGGAGGCGACGGAGAACGAAATGACCGATGAGGCCCGTTGGTCGACGAGAAGTCTTCCCTGACGCCGGCGAGTTGCCGACAGTGCTCACCGTAGCAGCGCCGCAACATCGGCAAAGCTGAAGTTAAGATACGGTTTCCTCATTCAAAATGCCCTGCCAGGTCATTGCCCTGAAAGGGATGACATTTGCTGGATTCCAGAGAAGCATGTCTAAGTTGAATGTTCCAACAACTGCTACAGGAAGGCAATACAAGCTGTGAAGCAAGGACTAAAATGTTTTGACCACAATCTTGCAAAATTAACTGCTGTACATGTTTGATATTTTCTTTGTAACACTTAGTTTTCATTATGTATAGTCTCTTAGACAGGTCTTTATAATGATGTCTTTGTTCGTATGTCTTCAAGGTCCTCTTCTTTCAAAGTCGATTTATACATTGATTTCAGATTTCATTGTTTATTCCATGTCATTCTTAACATCCAAACAAAATTTTCTGCATTTCGTTTTGCACCTGGGTCCTTTTGCACTATTATACTTAGGAATACCTCGAAAAATTTTCTCACTGTTACTAAAAACAAGTCAAAATTCAAAGAACTTACAAAACCTCTCTTTGGCAATTTCGTTTTCCCGACAGGATGGCCCGCTGTCGACCGAGAACCGCCGCAAAGCAGCGCTGGTCCTGCCGCACGTCGCCAAGGCCCTGAGTATTTCGCGACCCACATTGCAGTTGGAGCGCCGGTACAACAACATTCTCGGTAGCCTCGACCTGCTTCAAATCGGTGTTTGCGTGCTCTCCAATTCGGGATCCGTCGTTTTCACCAACAGTGAATTCAACCGACAGGTCGAGGCGTATTCCGTTTTCCGCATGACCAGCGATCCAGCCATTATGAGTGCACAGAATTATGATTCAAGTCGACAGACAAAGAACAAGGAGTGGAAAATCAAGATTCCACGAATACGGGGCACGAATTCTCACCTCTTCGCATGCCTGCAGTACAGTCGCTCCGTTGGGAATAGACACCTGCGGTCACAACATAGACATAGCAACTTGGTCATAATGCATAAAAAAAAACTACACAAACATATATACATACACATACTTGCATTCTTAAAACAGTACAAACATACATGCACGCCCTAGATGGTTGGCCGAAAAGGACAATCTTTGACAAGAAGAATGTTAGTTGTTCTAAAAGCAATAGTGTTTTTATTAGGTCAATCTTGGTTTATTTGTTCATTCAATTGTAGGTAAACCTGGTTATACAGCACCTGGTTATAGGCCAAATTATAACACTTGGTTATAGGCCAAATTATAACACTTGGTTATAGGCCAAATTATAACACTTAGTTACAGGCCAAGTTATAGAATACGCTAGGTTGGAAAGTTAAAACAGTAAAATAAGCACTTGTTAGCTTTTACCTACTTTAACTGCCAATAGTTGGAGAACTTCGAAAACCTTTTTTTTGTAAATGGCTATGCACTAAGAATTGACACCAACAAAGCTCGTCCTTGCACTAATTGAACACTTTGAGGACAATCTCATCAAATTTAGAAAAAATGAGAATAATACCGAAAAAAAAAACACTCATTTGTCAAAAGCCCCTTCAGTGAGTGGATAATGATAAGCCCCATCGCGTGAGACCGGTGAAACCAGCAGTCAAGTGTCGTGGCCGGGAGTACCTGCGGATCATCTACGGCCCGGATTACACCGCCGACCAACACCTGCCCCGCCTGCGAACCCGTAGTCTGGGGCGGAAACGATCACTGGCACTCCGTGAGTTCGCCCTCGGCATCGAAGCATTGGAACGATTTGTTCGCAACGAACCACTTCGCCGCGTCCACGAGTGCGTGTTTGGCGTGTTGGCGCTGGAGAGTGAGCCGGTCGACCCGAGGTTGTGAGATCAAAGGGCGAAAGCATCCAGATCGTCATGCAGATCAATGGCAAAGTGCGTTACCAGCTTCACATTCCCAACAATGCCGAGCAAGCAGATGTCGAAGCTTTGGCTTTGGCCGATAGTAAGGTGCAGAAATTCATGGAAGGCAAAGTCACTCGCAAAATCATTTATGTCCCCAATCGCTTGCTCAACATCGTCGTCAGTGAAGCCGGCTCATGATGCGCTTGACCCAGTTGAGTCAGATCCTTGTATTCAGTCTCTGCTGTGAAAGAGGTCGATCTTGCGGATCGTGCTTTTGTTCAGCTTCTTAGTGGACGAGCATTTGATGAAGCTGATGAAGAGACTCGGTTAAAACTTGAAATGTCACCTACCAAGTCACGGCTCGTAATCATCCCCACTGGTAGCGAACTGGAACTGTTACCGCATGATGTTGGAGTAGGAATCTCTCAAGTCGTTCCGGTTGTCGTAACAGCACTACAAGGCGACAAGCAACTACTTGCAATCGAACAACCTGAGCTTCACTTCTTCAATATGGGGCTTTTGGATTCGTGACAAGAAGATTTCAATTTTCAAATGTACCACGAAAATTACACGCAATTTCCAACATTTTCGGGGGGAAATCTGTTGCAGTTTCCGAAATTCCTAATAAGCATGTTGCTCGTTTTGTGGAGAAAACAGGGCTTCTTTGGCTAAAGCCCTGGCCAAACGACTAAACTTTTACTAAGCATTTTACTGAACATTTGTGCAAGGTGAAATCTATTGTCGTCCAAAAACAGAGTGCAGTTTTCTGCTGCTGCTAGATTGGCATCTGAGTCAAAATAACTCTAAGTTCACTTGCTTTTTTTTACAGGGGCCTGAAACTTCGTCCACCAGTGCAAAGTGGTGTAGACCAAAAGTTCCTGAATTAGATGTTAGCAAGGATTCTGTAACATTCCAGCAACTTGAGCTGGACCATTATATTGGTATTTTATTAATTTATTTTTTGTACATATGCCTGTTCTAACCTGATGTTTGCAAGGTTCCATTTCTTTTTGTTTCCTAAAATGAATATTAGGAATTACATTCCAGAGCTGGAAGAAAGAGAAAATGCTCTTTAAGTTTCGGTTACTTGTTCATTATACAAACAACGCTCAAGAAGTGAAGTTAGGTTAATCATAATGACCAGTTCAATCATAATGAAATATACAAAGTATGATGAAAATATAATACTTTAGTAACAAAATTATGGAAATTACAACAAAATCGTGTGAAAATCAGGCCTCCCAGAACGCATTATAGTAAATACCTAACCTAAACTCAGAACCTCCAAGCTGCGGCATCAGGCTGCCCGACACCAGATCGTAGAGGTTCTTGTAGTAAACGCTAAAGGGCTTTCCGCTTTCCTTCTGGGCGCTAAGCTCAGGAGCAACAACGATGCCCATTTCAGGCATTCCGCCACCCGCACGGCTTTTCTTGACCGGACAAACGGGATAACACGGCCAAGCCCCAGGAGCAGGGTTCAGCAAGAAAACAGCATCATCAAAGGACATGCTTACACCTTATGTCGTTGCTCACAAATATCATCGTAAACTCAAAATTTTACTTAAGAACAGCAACACAGTATGTTTTTAACACTTTTTTTTAAGTAAGATCTGTGTCAGTGATAACAGGCTCATCGCATCCAAGCACTGCATCTTCTCATTCCCGCAGCCGAAATCAGTATAATCGAACAAGACAATGGAACATGATAAATAAGGCAGATATAGATATTATTTCATAGATACAAGAAAAAAACAAGTTAGGACTTACATGTGCCAGGCTGTCTAAAATATCGGGAGGATTTTTGTGATAGATCACCGGGAAATTCAAGATCAGACTGCTGGAAATATAAGAAGATCGAAAACTCGCGATGAAAAGGTGTTAGAGTGGAGTGGAGAGCCGAGATATCTTGTTTTATTTAGGCCTAGACTATCTATCTGATCGACTTGACTCAAGCTACAAAGGAAAGAGCAAAAGAGGCTAACAAAGGCTGACATTTAACAGTGTCATGTTAAATTTAAGTAACCAAGTCTTTTACTATGACTATGATAAATTCGAAGTAGAGTTGTCGAAATATGACTTGAAACAGAAGTTGCCGAAGTGAAAACAATTCGTAAAATTAGAATAAAAGTCTTATATTATAAAGTTGGCAGGCTGTCCATTGAGCACAGAAAAGAAGGTCATAATTTTTGACGCGTGTGGCGATCACATATTGTCTAATGAATTGTCAGTAATTGTAACTGTAGGCATGGGAATTGCTTTCTCGTTCAGAACTTCCATCGTACTGATACTATAAAATGAAGATTTTTAGGGATTTGTAGAGCCCCCTAGAGCCCAACACATTATTATCCATCTCTATACCAAATTGTAAGTGAAGTTCTGTAGTTTACAAGAACAGGCATTTCAGTCCATAAAAGGGGCGCTTTTCAGTGACTTTAGGGAAAGCAAGGGGAAAGACATCACGCAAAAACCTCATGACCCAAAGCAGATGACTTGGAAGTAGATAAACGTCTTCGAAGTTTTACGATGCGCCAAAAGCACTACAGAGTTACGCAACGAAAACCATTAAAGTCCATCAATCATTAATTACAATCCATCAATAATTATTAATTATTTTTACTATCACAAATTTATTTATTGATTTCCTTATATCAGAATCGTGAACAATCCATCAAAGCTTTTGTTTTTTTTTGTTTTTTTTCAAATCAAGCCGCTTAAAAAAAAAAAAATCATGTTCATCATTGTCGAAAAAGAATGTATAAATTTTATAATGATTTAGAATATTGTTCTTTTTAATTCTTGAGTGTTTTTTGTCTATCAGCCGCCGGGATTAATGCGAGCAATTCCTATACAATCGTCCTGCATTCCGCCCTCCCCTCCTTCGGGAAACCCTTTTTGTCCGGCCCCGGCTTGGTAGGTGGTTGGGGGGATTGCTATTTCAATGCAGGTGACCCCGCTGCCTTCGGTAAGAAAACCGCCGCCGCCGCCGGCAAACTCATTACCGCCGCCGCCGCCGCCCATGATTCCGCCGTCGCCTTTAAAGAGCCCTCCTTTCCCGTCGCCGCCGACAATAAAAAATTTTCACCATCAATTTTGAATAAGATTTGAATATACTTAAAAACTAGCGGCGAATAGTAGCTTTGGTAAAAATTTCTTATCATTCTAATTGCAAATTTTCTTTAAGAATTTTGAATGAGCCAAACTTCACAGTAAAGAGTAAAGAGCTAAAGAGTAGACAGCCCCCTTCACATAAAGAATAATCTGTTCAAATAGCTATCAAATCTGTTCCTTGTTTTCATTTGAAAAGTTCTTTTCCTATTTAATTTCTGATTGAAGTTGTTCACGTGTTTATTGATGGGTGAGAGAAATGCGCGTTTTGCGCACTGCGTTGGGTTGCTTAAAACCTCAGGTGGATAGAGGAATATCTCAGTATCAACAATTTCTGTAGTCGTGTTAAATATGTTTAAGGATACAATTGGTTCTTGCCAGTTTTCTCCTATATTGTCTACATAGCACATGAGTTCAGGATCGCCCGCATTTCGTATTTGTTGTTCTAATTTCAATACGTGGAATGTTTTCCATAATGGTGAGAGGCCCTTAGGTATTTTTCATTTCGGCACCCCAAGACTATTTGCATCAGAAAAAATATAGACACTCAGACTGAGATAACAAGCAGACTTTGGCCCCTTCACGCCTTTAAGACATCAGTGATACCAGCTTCAAACAAAATAATAAAGAAAAATGTTTGTTGGGGCCCCTTTGGGACCCTTAAGGGTCGGGGGCCCTTAGTTTTTGAACTAAATGTAGCTTCAGTCCGTTGCACACCTTGTCAAAAATAGAGCGAAACAACTGCTGCGGCTGCGGATTACCTAGTTGGTTATAGACGAGACTAACAGGTGGCTGACAACTTCTCCATTGACTGTCTCTGTAGTCATCTTGATAATGTTGATTCGTGGTTGGACTGTGAGGTGGCTGACGACTTCTCACTGGCTTCTCTCTGTAGCTATCTCGATAATGTTGATCCGTTGTTGGACTGTTGTTCTCAGGTGCGCTCTTCTCTTCGGCTAAGGAATGTTCATTTTGTTGTTGATCAGTATTGCAATCAAACCACTGCGCCAAACTGTACTACGAACAACTGCAAAACGACGGCACGCTCTTCATCGGGCACAGCGAGACGCTGCGCAACCTCGACGCGAAATTCGAGCCGCTGCCTTACCCCCAGGGATTCGCCTACAAAAAAGGCGCTTAACGCAACGGCATCAGCACCCACCGAGAAATAATCGTCACGCCGCGACACGGCACGAAACCCGATACCCGATACCCGAAACCCGAGGCAACCCAACGTGTCTGACATGGACCCCGATGACCGCGTCCAGTTTCAGGGAATCAAATAGTTGCAGTTCTTCTGCCGCGAAGGGCCCTTCAAGCAGGACAATGCGTTGCCTTATACCCGCTTCCCGCAGTTCCATAGCCTCTTCCATGCAGGCAACTCCAAAAGCATCGGCATTGCTGAGAGCGTGGCCTACACGGGCCAGGCCATGACCATAGGCATCAGCCTTGACCACGGCCATTATCTTACAACCGGAGGCGAGTTCCTGGACCCGGGAAAAATTATGACGGTAGCTCTAGTGCAAGCCAATGATCATTCTCCAACTCGCGTAGCGTTGTCAATGATTATGAAGAGCTTTGGTGTTCCTAGGATATACTTGCAACATGCAGAGGTTTCCGAAAACTTTCCTCCACTTGACTTTGAGTACTGCATTTTACGCAACAAAAAGTCTCTCGAAGTTTATAAGTGCAAAGGATCGCTTCCAAAGTTTACATTTATAATTCCGCGCGGCGAAAATGATTTTCAGAAAGAAAAATTAGCATCTAAACTCTGATGTCAGAAAACCCTCAGACCTCAGATTTGACAAAGAATAGAGGAACTGAACACTTAGAGGAAACAACAGGACACACTTGCAATCATCAGGCTCTGATGACAGAGAACACTCAGACCTCAGATCTAACAAAGAAGAGGAGAACTGAACCCTAAGAGCAAACAACAGGGACATCTGGCACTCATCAGACTCTGATGACAAATGCCCTTAGACCTCAGACTTAACAAAGGATAGAGGAACTGAACACTTAGAAATCGATCACTTTGTTTGGCGAGAGTCGCGGCGAAATCAATTACGACCCTCTCCGTCGGCTGATAAGTCAACTTTGATCCGCCGGGTCACATTCGATCTCACCGGCTTGCCGCCGACTTTGGAAGAAATCGATGACTTCGTTCGAGACGAGTCTTCCGACGCCTACGAAAAAGTTGTCGACCGACTTCTTCAGTCTCCGCACTACGGCGAACGGATGGCGCAGGTCTGGCTAGACGCAGCCCGATATGCCGATTCTCAGCGACAAAGGATGAATCTCGACCTACTCCTGGTGCTCGGTCCGCTGCTGCTCGGCGGGGCCACCGCCGTCGCCGTGGACTGGTCCGCGGCGCGACGTCGGATGCAGCCGCCAGGACTGTCGAGGCTCGGTCCGCCGACGTCGGGACGAGCCCTGCGGCGAGCCGTCGTGCTGACCGTGATGACCATCGGCCTCGCACTGGCTGTGTTCCAGTCGTTGAGTGCGCTCGGCGTCGACGCGGAGGTGGACATGAGCCAGGTGGTCTTCGTCGTTATTTTATAAGTTGAGTATATAGTAAGTTGAAGATAGTGTGGTGTGTGGCTTTTGTGCAGAGTGTTTCTTATTTTTTTTAAGAGTATCGCCAACCACAGAAAACCATGTAGTGATCAAGATGGGCCCAGGTTTGCACAGCGCTTTGCTGTTTGGTTCTAAAGCCATCAAAAGCGGCTTTTGCAGACTTGAGAAAAGCATAAATCCTTTACTTGCGAGACTTATTACTTTCTTGAAACCATAACCGCCCGACGGACCCGAGGGCGTCTCGTACGGGAATCCATGGACGGTGCTGCGCGGCTTTGGGCAGGTCGGCGTCAAGGCCGCGGGGGACCGCTGGGTGGGGACGTGGTCGAGTTGGTCCGTCCAACCACTGGATGAGTTGATCCTGCGCTGGGACTACGGCTGGCACCGCCGCCGGATCTCGACGTGGCGAGTGCCCCAACCGCTCGCCTACATGCGCGGCGCTCACCCGCCCGCCATCGGCGCCGGTGGCCTCGCCGGCCAGGTCGCCGCGCTCGCCGGGGGTGAGGAAGCGGCCGATGCTGAGCGACTTGCCGGCGCTGCGCAGGGTGATCGGCCGCGCCGGCAGGGCGTCCGGGTCGTGTTCCACTTTCAGCCAGGCGGTGTTGAGCGACCAGCTCCGCTCCTGACGGCTGGGTAGCACGCGCCGCACGGTGGTGGTGACAGGCGTCAGGCGCACGGTCTCGAACCGGCGCGCGTCGCGGAAGCTGGCGCGGAATGCGAACCAGACCAACACTAGCTTTTTAAGACTTGATTCAACCGTCACGACACTGGGGCTGGCAGCGGTTCTCGCTCTCGGCGTCAGCGCACTTGCAACCTATCTGCCTCAGAATGGTGGCATAACCGCAAGCAACGCTGCCCAGGAGAAACCGGCGAAGAACGGCCCTCAGGTTGTTGCACTGGCTGCGAAGTCGGAGTGGGAAGCATCGGCTCCTGGCCGGGTTGCACCGCTCGGTGGTGAAGTCGCTGTCCGACCGGAAAGCGCCGGTGTCATTGGCAGTTTAGAAACTGAGAAACATCTTTTTCTTATAATGACATTTTATAAAGCTGTATTTGTAACAGACTTATGTGAACAGTAATTATATTAATTACTAAGTTATTAGTACTTAACATACATCTTGTTAGCTCGTGCAGATTAAAAACTATAGATTTTAGTTTTGTAGATTCAACTCTCGCATTACTATTCCTTAACCATAGATTTTACCTCTCAAGTAAGATGCCCCATAATGACTAAAAGAGGTAACAAGCCAAAGGACAAAGAGAATTGACAGAATAGATGGGAAATATATAATTTGGGCTATATATTTCCACATTATTATTTTATATTATTATTTCCACAAACAATTATTGCTTTATAATGTCAGAATAAGGTAATTTTTTGTTGTTCAGATTATTGACTTACGAATAAAGTAAACATACCACTCGATGCCTTTTACGCCTCCCTTCTTTTGCAAATTCAAATTTAAGCCCTTTTTGAGTTCTTGAAAATGACCAAAATATTTTAGTATCGCCATAAATAGACGAGTCAAACTCAAAACGATCAAAAATTAACATGAGTAGGGCTAATAACCCCCATACCTTCTCAAAACTGGATCACAATCTTCACTTACTGAAAAAAAAAGATTCCGACGTGTCAGATTAATGGACGTTCACTGATATTTCTTTGATAATGTTCTAACAATTTCATATTTAAGGAAGTAAGAAAAGTGATAACTTTTTAAACTTTTTGTTTAAGGACCGTAAGGAGGAAGTGTTCAACAACAGATTTAAACACTAAAATCTGTCCACAATAATTTCTAAAATAAAGAAATAGCAAAAATTATTTTTATTAATTGAATTTTTGAATTTCGCGCTTAAATTCTAAAAGAAAATTTATTCTCCCACGTTTCAAATTGTTCAGAGAATTATGTTAGAGAATAGCACGCGAGCCGACAAGGCCAAAATGACCTAAATTCGGACTCGATGCTACAACAATTTAAATCTCGAGACTATGAAAAAACGAGTCATGTCTAAGCTATCAAGGGGCACGGATGCCTTGACGGGATTCCTTTTGTATACTTACAATACCTTTGGCATCAGAGTAGCAAACAGCTTTTAAGGCTTCAGGACCCATTGGAGGGTCTAAACCAACCTCAGGACATATCTAAAATAAAAATTTTAGTCGCTAGAGTATATTAAATCCAGAACATAAAGTCGCATTGAAAGTAAAGGACAGCAGTCATGATTTGGTAACTATGGGCTTCAGACCTGGAGATCGTTTAAAATGCATAGTCACCCAGGGGCCGATTTGGGGATTTGAACCATTCTAGGTGTTTTTACCGTCTTCAAGGTTGTTGGTTTGGTAATACGTTGGTTTTCTTGTTGATATGAGTATGGTGGTTGGGGACTTGCTGGGTATCAATAACTTCACTTTGTTCTTTGACTTGATTTGGGAGCTTTTTGTTAGTTTTGTTGTATGTCATTTCATTTACCTCAGGCTTATTTGGGGGTCGTAATAAAAGATGGGGGCTGAGTTTTTCCTTTGGCAAGGCAAGCCAAAAATAAGACCAGAAATCGGTCAGCAGCGCACCACTTAGAAAAACGCGCCCGCCTGTTTATTTTTTCATTTTGGAATATTCCCTAATTAAGTCTAACCCTAATCCGATAGATTCCATTACGCCTAACCCTAAATTTAATCTCATTTCGTTTTTTCTTCTTTCTCTGCCATAGCCAGTGCCTACCCTCTCTTTCTCTCTTGTCCACTAATGGCCCGAACTAAAACCACTGCCTCTCTTGAGTCCATGTCTGTTAACCCTGTAATTGCATGTGCTTAGCTTGCAAACTCGAGGGTTAGGGACGATAGATAAAGTTTGGACCGCAAGAATGGAGCCTGTTGTTACCAAGAATATGCCGTTCACAAACACCCTTGATGAATATATGGTTAAAAAAGGAAAAAGCATTTGAACGACACAAAAAACAAAACTCGATTCTTCCAGGTGACTTTCTCCATTTCTGCTACATCAGAACTCCTCACTCTTGAGACAATGGCAGGGTCATTATACCTAAACCGGGGGCGGGCTCAAAGCTGAAAAAAGCGCAAGCGCTTGGCGTTGAGGTGTTGAGTGAAGAAGACTGGCTGGCGCTGGTTGGCGGCTAGGTCGGTTGTTTCTCGCTTGTTGTTGTTCAGGTTTCAGAGCCACTCCGGCGATGGGGTGTCCAGCCCGGTGAGGGTTGCAAAAGCTTTTCTTCTTACAAAGGGGATGGCCATGACCAAAGGGGCGATGTATTTGAGGGCAAAGCGAAAGCCGCCGCCTTTCGAGGTGAACCACCTAAAGGAATTTCTTTCTCATAATATCCCGCGTTAAAGAAAATACGGCCGATTTAGAAACATTAAATGATAAACCTATTTTATTATATTACCTAGTCAAAACATCAAAATTCTTCGATAGTCGACCTGTTCAAATTAAGTACGTCGTCAACATATGTCATCAACAAAACATCAATACCCTTTTTTCTTTTTCCCAGGGGTAATCGTATGGACCCAGTGGTCCTAGAATAACGCGAGAGGGCACATTCTAATGGAGACCCGCCTACGACGACGTGATCCAGGGCGAAGCCGCCATCACCGGCACCTTCGCCCTCCGCGACGGCAGCCCGGCCATGGTCCCGTCCTCCTTCGTCGACAAGAACACAGGGCTGATTGCTGCGAACGGCGTGCTGGCCGCCATCATCCAGAATCTCAGAACCCAGGAAGGCGTCTATCTGGAAATCGGCATGTTCGAGGGCATCGTTGCCTACAACCTCGTCGAACATCTCTACGGGCGCATGTTCGTGCCGGCCCAAAGCTCCCTTGTCGATGTTATCGTTGCAGGTCTTGAAAGGAGAGTCGGCGGGAAAGCGAAAGTTGCTAACAACTGCGACATGCAGAAAATTTAAAGATAAACTGCCTTAACGAGGAAAAGTCGAACCTTCGCCTAGCAATAAGATTGCTATTAAAACGTATTTACGAAGCCACAGATGCTAATACAAAAGGAATTATAACAGACCTTTCAAACCTTACTTACAAGATGACCTGTGACTTCATCACGGACATTTTCATATGTTCCACAATAGCTGCAAAGGATTCGTCCTCTGGCGGTCCGGAATACATAGGGGACGCATTGAGAGGCAGCGAGCAGAGTCCTGAGGACTCCTCAACTTGACAGGTAGGCTTCGCGGGTTAGAGGAACGGAACTAAATAATGCGTAGCCTGGAGAGAGTCCCACATTCGCTTACGAAGGTCGCTGCCGACACGGCAAATGCCGATCAAGCGGTTGGCCAAAAAATGGGCCGCCCGCTGGGGGGGAGCGGACGGCTTTGATTTTTCAACAGAATATTTCAATTCATCTAATTATGTTATGAGGCATGCTGTTATAGTTGACCCATATATTCGTTAAAAATCGAAGTTATTAGCCACTGGAGTTGTTCTGATGTGTCATCTTTAGATGGTTTCCCGAAGCCTTTTATGCCCATGTTGCCATTTTCGCAAATTTTACTTACGTAGTATTCATTTTGATTTTTGTCTTCAATTTGCACAATTTGGACGGTTTTTCTGTTTTTTATAATTTAATCAATTATGTCGAAGTTAAAAAGCGCTGTCAACTCTTCCTGTGCCACTACCAAAGATGATTCACTATGAGCATCCACGTCTTTAAAGTCTAGCAGCACTTGTACTTGGTAAAAAAAAGCAAGGATTTTTATTAATCCAGACAAGTCGAATGTATCCTTTTCCGGCACTTTCTGAATTTGCTTTTGACCATTATTATCGAATGGTGGAAGCTGCCGGCGTGGCGGATCACGAATATTGATATTTTGACGAATATACTGACAGTCAGAGGCGCTCGCTCAAGGCCTGCAAGGATGTAAAAATCACCATCGGCAAACCACAGTATTCAGACAATAAGTTCAAACTCTACCTGGATCATAAAAAGCGGTTTCAGGCGCTGCAGGACGATGTGGAAGACGAGCAGAATTTCCGGCTTTCGTTTTACGTCAATACCCCCTTTGGCGTTGAATTCGAATACTACCTGGATGACAAACTGATTGGCGTGGCCCTTGGGGATTATACGTCAAACACCTTTTCAGCCAGGAGCGGGCAATAGCGCTGTTACCGCATGCTTACAATCTCAGGGAAACTGGCATCGGGATTTTCCTTCTTGATTCGTTCGCGATTATCACTCGAAAAGAAGAAAAAAGAAGTCATAGCCTTCTTCGGGGCATTTGGGTCTTTCTTGGCCTTCTTTTTGCCTTTCTTCTGGCCACCGTCACTGTCATCGTCGTCATCAGGGCCGGAATAGTTGGCCATTTCGGTTTGGTACCGACGCTTGTCTTCGGCAGCTCGAGCATAGTTTAAACTTAGCAGTTTGCTTTTGATATTAAATGGTCAATATTAAAATTGTGACATTTTCCAATTCGGTAGAACCGACCAAAAAATAGACGCAGAAAGTAGAGGCGAGACGTAGGGGCAAGAGGTACAAGCAAGAGGTAGAGGTAAAACGTAAAGGCAAGAAGAGGAGGCAAGAAGAAGAGGCAAGAAGTAGATGCGAGAAGAAGTGGCAAGAAGAAGTGGCAAGAAGAAGAGGCAAGAAGTAGATGCGAGATGGATTAAAAAGTATATTTTCAACATTTCCTTCAAAATTCTCGCTTTATCATCAAATTTCCTTCCGATTTCCTCCAAAATTTAATTTCCTTCTTTTTTCCTTCCAATATCCCAGATTTCCTTTAAGAAGGAAATTTTCTTCCAAGTGGAAGCACTGCAAGTTCTTGGCTCGCTTTTTTTCCTGCTGGCCACCCTTCTGATTCGATGGTTACATCAAGAGACTAACCGAACTCCAGACTGCAGCGATCTTTGCTTTATGACAGCGTGGTCGACTGCGAGATCCTCACCCAGAAGGCTGGCCGCGTGTCCCGTGGCCATCGCTTCCACGCCAACCGTGACGTGCGCATCAGCAGCCCGGCGAACTACGCCGAGGACCTGCGCAGCGCCTATGTGCTGGCCGACTTCGCCGAGCGCCGTACGCTGATCAGCCAGCGCGTCGACCAGCTGGCCGCCGCGGAGCAGGGCACGGCCATCGTGCCGCCGGCGCTGCTGGACGAAGTCACCGCCCTGGTCGACCACGAACACTAATGCTACTATTATTAATTCTACTGCTACTACTACTGCTGCTATTAAAACTAAGGGTATTAAGACGAAAAATTTGGAATGCATTGAAACCGCATTGAATTAAATCGAAACACGCTATGCCCACACAGGCTGTCAAGGGGTTGTATCAGAAATGCTTCAGAAACGGTTGATGGTATTAAATTGAAGCTTTCTGAAGAAAGCAAAAGTGCTATGCGCACACTGGTACTACTACTTTAATTCGCACTTCCATCCGGATTTCGGTGGTCGGGCGTGAGCCTCAAGCTGTGTTCGATGGGCTCAATCTGCTCACCGATGCCGTTGTCGAGGAGATGCTCCGGCCTCAGAAGGAGGCTCTCGATGAGTCGGTGGCCTTCCTGAAGGTCCAGTTGGACCGTATCTCCACCGAGCTCAGGACCCTCGAAGAACAGGTCAAGGAGTTCAAGAAGAACAATGCTGGCGAGCTTCCCGAAGTGCACAAGCTCAATCTCGATGCGCACCTCAAGCGTTGAGATACCGCTCCAGACCGAGATTGGACATGATGGTCGCAACGATGCCTGATGCCGACAGGCGGGCATCGTGGTGCCACGCCTTGGCGATCAGACCCATCAGTTGGTCTCCGTCAACGATCTCTCCGTTCTCGTCGGCAATGATCACCCGGTCGGCATCGCCGTCCAGCGCAATGCCGATATCGGCGCGCAATTCGCGCACCTTGTCACACATGTTCTGGGGATGGGTGGAACCGCACTTCTTGTTGATGTTGAAAATATCTTATTTTTGCTACACTGGCTTTGACGCGCTTCCTCCTCTCATGTGTTCAATGACATAGCTACAAAGAGCTCCTTGTTGCCTTTTTGCCTTTGTAAATCTAAGTGTTGGAAATACTTAATGACAGTCAATTACATAGATCGAAAGTTACTGTATAACTACTAAATTACGACCTTACAATAACTTGGTATAACATTTCTAATAGCATCGAGTATCGTGCATTCAACTTGGCTTGGACGAGCAAATCTTCGATCCATGGGCGAACTGGCGAATCAGGCTGCCGCCATTGACATCCCAGCGACGAATGCTTGCATCCTGGCTGGCCGAGAGGATGTGCGTTGCAGCGCCGGGAAATACGGTCAAGTCGTTGATTCTTGCGGTGTGACCCTTCCATTCATTCAGCGGCTCGGGTTCTTCACCCTCCTTGGGTGCGTCGGCGGACCAGGAACGCATGACGTTATCTTCACCAGCCGTGACGATCTGTTTGTCTGCGGCAGCAAACGTGATGGCGGTTGCAAATCTTCGTTTGCTAGTTGATATTTCTGATTAATTTCAGTTTTAACAAAAATATCATCGTCAGCAATGGAAACTGTTGCTTTCATCAAATTTCATAAAAGGCTTTGGCGCTATTTACTGTTAACAGAAGTGACTGTCATACGTTCTTGCATTGCTGCTTACCCACCCTTCAGTAACGTGATTTGTAATGTAAGGGGCCTTCTATGAGCCAGATAAGCAATAGGTGACAAGGCCAATGCAATCGAATTCAAAATTTGAGTTTAAAGGATGGTAATATGAAAAATATAGAGGATATTCCTGCTTTTTTTGATGTAATACACTGCATCAAGAAGATTATAGATCTTGATTATCAAAACCGGATATGGGTGAAGCATGAGGATCCCAAAATCTATGACTCCTATGATGATACAACGATGTATTTCTTAGAGGACGGAGAAATCGTTTTAGATGCTGCAAGAGAAGGCTCAGTGAAGATGACGGAGGAGCAATTTGATACACTCAAAAACCTGCGTTATTTTTATAAACAAATGTCTCTTTTGGCGAACCACTTCAAAATCGTTTAAGGCAGCAAAAATCACCTGATTTATTGATAAATCAGCGATGGACACTTAAGAGAGAAAGAAAATAAATTCAATTTTTCTTACATTTTTAATAGAAGAGCTGGTCAAGTCCTTAGGGTTCTGAATATTCTCAATCATACTTAAAAGGTCGTGCAGTACAAGATCAGGAGACTTTTCATCATCAGGAGACTTCAAGTCTTCAAACACGATTGTTCGAGCTTTGCAAATATAAATGCACTATTTTAAACTTACTGGATCTACGAAGTCAGATACAAGGATGTTATGGAGACAACCCAACCCAATTACTTCTTACAATATATCTGAACCATTGAAACCAAATTATTCAATTAAATAAAAATAATAACAATAAACAAAAGTCTCAAAATTCCAAATTCCCTAATACATATATCTTAATTTAAATCATTATAAAAAAGACGGCTAAATTTTACTATTCACGTGGTGAACATTTTTTGCAGGCAAATTCACTGTCTTAAAAAATAACCAGTGTTTTAGGCCCAAGTTTTTGCGGAGAAGAGCACCAATCGTTGGTCACAAGTTTCGTCTATTTCGAGTACAAATTCCCTTATTGGGTCCTATTTTGAGTATGAATTTGAGCGTAGGCTACATTTAGGTTGATGTAATACCTGAAAGTTAAGAAAAGGCTTTATAAAATATAATTTGGAATAAATTCTGAAACACGGAACTATTGTAGTACTGCCATACAATGCAGTCAAATTCGATGTTCGTAAACATCTATTGAAACTTTGCTAGCTTTAACTTCTTTTTCGAATCGTAGATCATATAGGATATTTCATCGCAGGTTGTTTTTCAAGGCTGTTCAACATGCGGGCTCCCTGGTAGACAAATGACTTTTTATCAATTTCATTGCGCATTTTCGGTAAGACAACACAAGAACCATTCCCTCTGTTGTTTATTTCATGCTGGCATCTTTTGAAATAACCAAATTGTCTTACATATCTTGATTTGATATGCTCATCAGCATAAATTTTTGGGCAAGCTTATAACGGTACAGCTTATCTTCTTTCTTAGATACTGAGATTCAATTTCTCGTCGATTACGAGCAAGACGACATTGAGTATAACCCCGTCGGTCTCCCCGAGAGTAAAGATAGCGACGACAAAGTCTCGGCATGTTTGAGAGAACGACAATATTTTTCGACTGAAGTGGCTCCGTTGCTGTTGCGGGCTTTGCTGGATCTTCTACATAACTGAGAAATCAGTTTCATGACGAATCACGATAAAAGCAATATAAACAAGTCCCAGGGCCAAGAAACAAAGAGACTAGCATATAACTCAAAACAATTGAGGCAAAATCTTGAGGCCGTGACCCCATGATATCTCAGGGATGGTTTCACATAGACTTCATCAATGAGGAAAGTACAGTTACTTTAGTAAACATCTGTCAAATTCATAAATGTTGAATCATTAAGAGATGCATTCAATTTAGAAGTTATTTGAGTTAGTGCTTTGATAGAAATTGAATATGATCTTTTTTATTGCGAAGATCATAATTATTTTGATTATATGTAAGAGATAGCGGATTACTTAGGGGCTGGGGATCACCATTAAGCTAAGAAAAAGTAAAGCTTGCTCATAAAAGAATGTAGGGTGACTCAAGATCAATTAATGGGATAGCTCGGAAGCGGTTAGATTCCTGAACAAGGTTTCTAGCTTTATTGTAAACCTTAGAAAGTGGTTTTAACAGTGAAGGAATGGTTGACATCCATAATCCAGATGAGACAAGAAAGTAAGTTTACTAATTTCTTAAGGAATTAGACCTTTCAAGAAGTTATTCCAGCAGGACCAAGGCTGTTGGAATGTGATTTTGATTTGGATTGCCGTTTAGGTTTAAAATCTTAGCAGTCTGTAGTAACCACTCTCTGTTGTAAATCTTAAATACAAAATCATTGAAACCTACTAGTGGACCATTTTGAATCTGTTACTCTGTTCGTTACTCATGATTGAGATCCCTATTTTGATAGAGCCTAAACCAGAACGGACTCTTGAATTCACGTGTTAACGGAAAACCTATTTGTACCAGTTTTGGTACAAATCACTTCAGGAACACTACTGTGTAAACAAGGTCAAAACCTGGGCTTACCCATATTTATTTTTGCATGTATAAACATAATGAGTTAGGTATATGAAACCATTCAGAAAGGCCTATAGTCACCATGCCCAAGAAAATGTCCTAGCCTACGACTGTTAAGGCCAGTTCACACGATTCAATTTTTCCTTGCGCAAGTTTGTTGCAGTTGAAAAAGAGTTTCAGGAACTAGTGAGAAGATTAGATCAGGATCGTATCATCAAAAATGCAGCAAGTCGTGGTATCCAATGGCATTACAACCCTCCTTTGTCACCACACTTTGGAGGAGATCATGAAATTATGATAAAAGCAGCAAAACATGCGTTGAAAGCAATCCTGCCAGTTGAAAATGTGTCCGATGAAGATTTGATGACAACACAGGAGCTGAATCGTTGCTGTCTGGTACGTTCAGGGATGCTGATGGTGCTATTACTGCTGCTGCTGTTACTGATGGTAACTTGAGAAAATGAATGAATCATGTAAATGTAGGCAGTATGACAGTTTGAGTAAGGTGACCTTGATGCAGTACGGGCCAGCTAGATGGAGATGTGCAGTACTTAAATACCTGAAAGATTAGTAAAGTCTGGTGTGCTGCTGATGACCGACTGGTGTTGCCTACATAACATCGCTGCAGTTCGTATATGAGTTAATATACGTAGTGTGACAGTACAGTTTGTTCGTCGCCTCAAGTGCCTGATACGAAGCAGTCTCCGCTATGTCGCGGGCGATGGCATTCACATCTTCCAGCGTTTCCCTTATTTGATTGGCAACGCGTTCGGTCCGTGACGTTGAATCGCGAAGTTCATCGAAACGTTTGCTATAGGCGCGTTCGGCCTCGACCCGTCTGCCATCCTCGGCAAAGGGTACCAGTGTATCATCTTCGTTGTTCGACCGGTCTCTGAGCGCGTCACGTCCCGGATTTTGAAAATCACACCGGGAGGCAGGCCACTCTCCCTGAGCGTATGACGCATCGACCACAGAGGCAGAAAAGATCCTTTTAGGAACCGTGCGCGCTAAGAAAGAAGTTAATTTTCTACTATCGGTTCTGAGGCGCCACTTACCACTGATGGCTGGCGAGTGGTGGGTGACTCTCTCTTATTTTTCGATGCTCAAATTTTGCCTCCCCAAATCGGTCGGATTCTGGCAGATGAGGTTCATTTGAGGGGGAAACAATAATGGACATATTCCGGTGATGAGAGATTCTGTTTTTCCCAGGATGGCTGGCAAGACAAGAGACAAGACCTGTGAGCGCAAGAACTTTTTGGCTGTCGCTGGTGATCCCGTCGACTATAGGTCAGAATTGTCGTTGAACACAGTCAGATGAGCTTTTGTTGTACGACACTGAGCTTTGTGGTTCCCCGATCGCAGCACTGTCAAACCCATGGAGGTTATGACCTCAGATGAAGAATGCCGAGATCCCAAAGGAAAGTTATCGGCAATAGCCTCGATCGTTCGAGCTTGAGTCTCTGCTCAGACACAGTGATGCTTTTGCCGCTCGCGGTAGCGAACATATTTCCTTTGTTGCGCGCTGCCGCTGTTGGCAATCGCGTCGCATTCGAACCATCCAAGCGTGTTCCGAAGTGGTCTGGCGACTCACCTGTCCCGCCCCTTGCAGACGTTCCAACTTGATCTTCATGAGCGAGCTTCCTCTTTTCTCGTTTCAGAGCTTGCTCAGAAATACTGATTGCACAGCCACGCAATAGCTTACAATCATCACATTTTTCACCAAGCAAATAAATTTTCGATGAAAACCTTTATGCAAATCCTTTATGCATATGTTGAAATTTTTGTTGAGTGAATAATTCTTGACCTGCTAAAACAGGCTTACATCGTTGCCAAACCAAAAACCACGATTTGTCAGTTGTTTTGTTTAGAATGATCTGGAAAATAGATTATTCTCGTTTCTAAACGTTGTTCCTGCTTTTAGGCCCTGCAAGACGAATACATCAAAAAGCCTGAAGGGTCTGGGGGGGGGGGGGTTGCTATCCTCAAAGACATAATTTCCAGAGCTTTCAATTATGTTGAACACAATGGCTATGTCAAAGCTTCGATTGGATGTGTTTGAGGAAATGGTGGGCGTTGGAGGGGGGTTAGTTGCCCTCCAATCACTTTGGACTATTCAACAGGGCACTAGCCCTTTCAATTTCCAATCAAACGAGCCTTTTCCGAAGTTTCTACGACAACCAATAGCCATCTCAAAATTTCTATCAGTAAGTTGTAAGCCAGAACACTCAATGCGTGTTCTGCCTTCACCGCCTTTTTCCCTCTAGATAAAAATCGACCTTCCATCGCTCGTTTTATAGTGCCAAACGGCGCTTCCACAGAGGCTTAACGGCGGGTCATTGCGTACGGATCGGATGCCAGACGTTGTGCCGCACGCTCATAAGCCGATTCTTCAAAATGCCGAGTAATCCAACGCTTTACTCCAGTCGTACACCCCGAGCGTTGTGCGCACGTTCGACAAGCATCTGCTGATAAAAGTACCTTGTTATTTTCACACTCTTGCTTTTCATCAGCAAGTGTTGATTTGCAATAGCCAATACTCAATCGCATTTTATTTCAGAAATTGATGTTATAAAATTTCATTATAAAAGTGCATTAAATAACGGATTTGTTTTGCTAAACCTTACGCCAGACACTAACCATAGCAAGTTGTCGAGCTGCAAAGGTGAATAGAGGCAAACTTTTCGCAGTAATTTGATAGAATAGGTGATGGTTTTAATACAATATCGCTACCACTCTACAGCAAAGCTGGGCCCCACAGCAACCACAGCTAATCCCCATTATCAATGCAGCTCTTATTTTATGTGCAGACCATGAACTCAACTCTTCTTCGTTTACGGCTCGCTGCGTAGCTTCTGCCGAATCGACTCCTTATGCAGTAGTAAATGCGGGGCTGGCAGCATTGCAAGGCATAAAACATGGTGGGTATAGCGAAAGAGTTTCGGCTTTTTTGGATGAAATTGGCAGGCATGACCAAGTCTTTATTTCGTTTATTTAAGATTGTTTTATAGATAAAAAAATAAGTAAAGCAAGGAGCAACGATCCAAATGCCAACATGGTAGGAGGCGAGTGTAAAAAGCGATGAAAGATAGTAACTCAAATAACTTAAATCCCCATCTGAACTGGAGATTGCAAGAGTATTATCAGGGAAGTTTTTATAAAAAGCATAGTAGATAACATTAAGAAATGCCAAACCACACAACAACCATAACTTAGTTTTTAGAATTTTTTGTATCGTATAGCTGATTCTCAAATGTAGTGCATATATGATGGCCAAAATTCCAAGGATGTTTTGGTCTAAAAATTGGTAATATTTTTATTAAGTCTTTAAATTCCATTTGCAGTGGGCAACTTGCAGTTTTGTGCGAATAAAATCCTGGGATTGTTTCAAGGTATGCTAGAATTGGATCGCCACGTTCAATAATAGGATACGGATTGCCCCATTGTTGTAGTGCATTAAGCAAGTTATTCCGATTTTGACGTGCTTCGTTAACCCGCGCGAGCACGTCCTCGACCACCCAGGCGTTCT
This sequence comes from Alatinidae sp. Z8VKAUB7J3, assembly GCA_010016025.2. NCBI lineage: Eukaryota > Metazoa > Cnidaria > Cubozoa > Carybdeida > Alatinidae > Alatinidae sp. Z8VKAUB7J3. The sequence goes on along the minus strand of JAAAKM020721499.1, from coordinate 179,571,334 downwards.
GCTCGTCCTCGTCGAAGACGCGAACGAGCCGGGGCCGCAGACTCGCTGGCCGCCCGCTCCAGAGCGTCTTGCGGAAGCCCTGCTCGGAGGCCGCCATGACCGTGTTGGAGAGGGCGAGGAGGGGCTCGGTGCTGCGGTAATTCTGCTCGAGGCGAATCACCTCGGTGCCCGGGAAATCTTGCGGGAACCCGAGGATGTTCTGGACGGTTGCGCCCCGGAAGAGTGATGATCAGGAGTGAGAAATGGCGCATTCACTAACCCGAGATGAGATTAATGAATTTTATCGTCCACCTGCTGACAAGGTGGTTGAGATTAATTTGCCGCCGCTCAACTATATGGTGATTGATGGTGAAGGTGACCCCGAAGGGGAGGCGTTTCAACTTGCGACCAAATGGTTATACGCAACCACACTGCCCTTGCGCGCCCTTTCAAAAGAACGCTTGAAGGAAAGCTTTCCCCAACCGCCACTTGAAACACTAAATATTTGCGCGTCACGCCCGGATATTTGGTCGCGATACGGATATGGCTCCACCGACTGGGGTCGTCGCTGCCGATCATTTCTTCCGGTTCGGCGACGGAAAGGCGGCAATGGCCGATATTCAGATCCACCGGGGCATAGAGTTCGGAATAGTCGAACTCCATCAGAACATCGTTCCCGGCAACGCCGAGATGGGCGGCGCCGAAAGCAACGAAGGTCGCCACGTCGAAGCTGCGCACGCGGATGATGCTGAAATGCACGGTGTGATGCAAAGCTGATGTTGCCCCAAAATATCGTCCAGATGCTTCCCCTTACCGGCAACAGAATGAGTTGGGTGAATGCTTCTTCTGTGGGCGTATCGTGTTCTGAAAATCTCGGTCATAATTCCCGTATTCGACGGTGTGTTGATCTCATCGAACACTGGCGTCTCAGGTCTTACGAAGCGCCATGACATCGTGGGGAGCAATAACGTCCCCTCCGCCATGTAATCGATCAAGGTTTCGAGAATCGTCTCAGGATGTAGATAAAATTAGTTCTGTAAATGAGAAGATCATTGATCTCCATTCAAGTATGCTAACCAAGCTAGAAAGGTAAGCAGAAAGAATTTTAGCGATGGAAATAAAATGTTCTGATAAATCTGTAACTTGGCAGAAGGTAGAAGAGCATAATGATGGAAAAATCGAGACAAAGATGAAGCAGAAGTTTTGAAGAAAAAGTTTTTGAAAATGAATGCAAAGAAGAAACACAAGTTTAGAAACATTTTTTGAAGATCCTTGCAGCTAGTTACAAGGTCATCCACAAAGAATCCCTGCATCATATCTCTTACAAACTCTGGGTCATTTTCCTGATATTGTTGCAAGTGGTGACGTATCACTGCATTAAGCAAGAATGGTGAGCTTGAAACACCAAATACAACTCGATTGAATTGATATACCACTACTTCTGGTTCAGAATCGTTTACATTTCTCACCCAAAGAAACCTAAGACAGTCACGGTCTTCTGGGTGGATCTCTATGTTCAGAAATGCCGTTAATTCAGAAAAAATGGAAAAATGAAGTATTTTTAACTCCTGTCGAAAGCATACATGCCCCATATATGCCTCAGCAGTGGTTGTATCGTTTTCATTGTCTTTGATGTGGGCAAAATTACAAAAGAAACATATCTTCGAAGAAAAATCATATTATTGACGTCAAATGTATGACTTCATTTCGGAAGAACAAATTAAGTCATTACCCCCTTTCCCCCAGGAGTAAACGCATCGTTTTTATAACTATAACGCATCAAAAAACCGTCCATACAGTAGAAAAAGGGAGAATTAAAATGACAAATTGACAAATGACAAAATTTCATTTTGACAAAATGAAAAAAAAGACAAAAAGAACAGTTAAAGAGTAAATGGCAGTTTTGGAGACATTAGGGTAGATAAGACCCAAAATTTTCACAGATAAAACCTCCATCTGAATATCAAGCTATGCTTATTTCACTTGCCTAAGATTTATAGCACTCATCAAACTTCCCCCCTAACTTAACAGATCATCCATAAGCTATTTTTACCCAGGGGTATTCTTTGGCTCTAATTGGCCTCCAGGACCTATAGCCCCTTGATTACACAGGTGACCAACGACTGAAAACAAACGCTTGGTGCTGGCCTCGAAGGTGGCTCTGTTTGCCGCCAAGGGAATTGATTGCCCTTCATTTGTTTAGCGGAAGTGAAATTTTATTTCTGGTAATGTTTCTTATTAGTCGATTCAGTGTTCGGTCGCAAATCGATGTTTATATTAAGACTGTTTCCAGTCGTGAATTAACCTGTCTTTTCTATGCTTTCCTTTTTGTAGCTCTCAACGTATCAGTGGCATTTAAGCTTTGTTAAGAGCAACTTCTTTAAGAAAAAAGAGAACGGAACAAATAAGAAGACTGACCCCTCAAGGAAAAATCCGTGTGAGTATTTGTGTCAGAGTCAAAGTCCGATTGTTACTATACTTCTGGTAATTGATTTTACATCGACTCTGTTTTCAACTGCATGTATATTTGTCAATTACTTGCCTCTTGCGTAATAAGGAGAAGTAAAAATGGAACTGCCACCAAAATGGTAGCAGTGAATAAAAACGATGCCACTATGTATTAAACGCAATTTTCAATGTGCCAATACGTTTTACTTTCAATGAAACAGCAATTGATTTTCCAAGGGATGAATTTTAAGTTTAGCTTTCTTATTCATTTAAATGTGCTGCCTTCTATTTTCTAATTGAGGCTATTCAACACTCTTTGGCTACCTTTTGTGCCAGCTGGCTGTATTTTCTAGCCACTCATGTCCATTCAATAGGCTATATCTTACATCTGATGGTTTGGGTATTGCTATGCATGAGTTACTGGTCCTTCTCATGTTGTTTCACAAAGTCATGTTCCGTATTCTTGGTATTTCATGAATTAGAACTGGCTCAGTTTTACCTGGAAGCATTGGTTGGGAAGGTAGATTTACCGTGTCACCTACGAGATCCCTCTATTTCAATATAAGAATTGCTTCTCATTCTTAATCAATACGCAACTATTAAAGTTGACAAGTTATAGGCACATTAATCGGCTATGAGTGGACCGGGCAAGCCGGTGGCAATCGTCATCGCAACGTGATCTTCCGCAATAGCAAGGTACCAAAGACACCCTGGAGCCAGTTCGAGGTACCGACGGTCGAGCAATTGTGGAACAAGCTGGATGAAGAATGCCAGTCACCCTGCGAGGCCCTTACCATTTCCCACAATTCCAATCGCAGCAAGGGTCTGCGCTTCTCCGGCCGTAATTCTGACGGCACAGCCCTGAGCAGGGAAGATGCCCGACCGATGAGTGACGGCGACGACAAGCCGAGCATCGCGGGCTTCAGCGTCCGCCAGCCGGTGCTGGTGAACCTCGTCGCGCTCGCGATGATGCTGACCGGCGTCCTGGTGTTCTCGTCGATGACGCGCGAGGTCTACCCCGCGGTCCCGATCGGTGCGGCCGCGATCACCACGATCATGCCGGGCGCGTCGGCGGAGGAGATCGAGCAACTCGTCACCGCGCCGCTCGAGGACGAGCTGTCCGACATCGATGACGGCCAAACTTCAAACATTTCTTGAAGCTGACAACTGTGACAGCGTTAACGTACCAAGAACATCAAAATGAAACATTTCTGAAACAAGTTGATAATATTTTCTGTCCCTGGCTCCATCTTAGGCGTATTTATACCTGAAAACCGAGATTTTCTACGGTTTTATGGAATTACGAAAATGCTTGCATTTCAAAAGGAAAAGAATATTCTTTTGAATTCATCTGTTAATCCTTAACCCCTAGGCTTTTTTGCAAAAAAAATAACACGTTCATTGTGTCCTCTTCCGATTCCAACACCAACACTATCTTCATCAACATCATCTGTTATTTATCGTACTCGTCCAATACCATCACATAATCATCCAAATGGTCAACCACCTGTTGCACCACGTCGATATTCATCGATCAGTACGAATAAACTCGCATCATCTCATCGTTCATCAAGGACAACATCAACATCATCATCAATCGTTGGGCTCACTGAACTGTCCTCAAGGATATCATCAAATGAAAATGAAAGGCAATCGGAGCGTCGTCCGCCTTTTTGGCCTTCTTGCCCTTCTCGGGAGTCTCCACGAATACTCTTACTTCCAACACTTCGGTGAGAAGTGTATTGAAGAGCTTGGGAGACACCTCCACAGCTTGCTCAACCGAATGCTGAGTGGATGACCTCCCATCATCGTCGACGATCACGCTGAAGCGCTCGGATTCCTCACACCCCGGGAAGCGGATGGTCATCGCCAACGGCTCCGAGGACTCATTGGATTTCCCCTTCCCCATCTTGCCCAGGGCGGCGATCACGACCATGGTCATGATCAGCATGTACGCCAGGCTGGTCAGGAAGCCGGTCAGCGTGGGATCGATGCTGCGCTTCTTCATCACCGAGCGCAGCACGCCGGTGATCATCTTGGCGACGATCCAGCCAATGACGAAGACCGCGATGCCGAGCGCGACGGGCGTCGCCCACTCGATGAGCTTTTCAGAGGTGATTTCAGGCATGGGAAGAGGGAGGGGATGGGCGGAGCGGGCGAGGGAAATGCTGCATCAAGATCATCTGTGTTAAGGTCTTCAAGTTTGGTATTGGCAATTTCTTTTATTTTATCAGCAGACACACTTCCAGCTTTAACCCTGGGCACCTGCCCCGAACCTTTCTCTATACCGGCTGCTTTCTTAAGCAGGTATGAAACAGGTGGAGTTTTAACTTCGAAAGTAAACGATCTGTCTGCAAAAACCGTTACTACTACAGGTAATAGCCCTTCTTTATTTGAAGTCTGAGCATTAAATGCTTTACCCTTGCATCAGCAATTTGTTTTTCAATACAAAAAACAAATGCATCTTGCTTCGATCCTTCTTCCAGGAAATACAGCAATTTGGTGAAACGGCACAACTTGACAACTCTACTAAGGTTGTTGTTTCTCAGTCAACGGTAAGCTAAAACTCCATTTGTACACGCACTGTTGAATAAATACTTTTTTTGTCTTGTCTTGAAACGAATTTCATTCACTTTCATAGGATCCTTGCTCATTGAAACCTTGTTCTGAAGCAGAAAGATAGGTCTATCAGGCAAGGCAAAATCAAAGATTTTTGGTCGTTCGGGAATTTTTTTGGGAGGGGGGAGGGTTGGAAAAAAACGTATCAAAATTTGTTTATATGAATTTTGTTGCGTTTTTATGAGTTCGACAAAAATTTTAGGGGTGGGGGTCAAACCCCCTAACCCCCTGAATATAGCCTTGATTCCAAGACTCTATTTTTATGGGGGGAGGCCTATACCAAGAACGAAAGAAACGCGTATAGAACTTGAAAATGGAAACAACTTCATGACATGAGTGTACTTGACATGAAAACGTGCTCGAAGAGACACCACGTGTTCCTGATAAATTCGCAATTACACATAGATATATATTGGGTACTTCCAAGTGACAGGCAACTCATAATATGTCAAGAATTTATAGGGCAAAGCAAACGTTGCAAAGACATTATTCTCAAAATATTTGTAAACTTTGGCCTATTCTAATTTCCTTCCTCGGAAACATGCGTCTATCAACGTATCCAATCTGCAAAACATTTTCAGGACCCCGAGCTTGCGCAGGATTCAAACGTTGTCGTTATCGGGTTCGGCAAGAGTGCACTGGACAGGGCAGAAGACGCCGCGCAGCGCGCGGACCAGGTAACGCTCGTTTTTCGGCAAGCGCACTGGCCGATACCGCAAAAATTCCTGGGCCTTATCGATAGCAAGTACATGATCAGCCGGTTTGTGGCGGCGTTTCTGCCGCTCTACCAGCATCCCGGCAAATGGGAAAAAAGGCTGCACAGATTCGGAGTCATGGACGGAAGGTAGAAGTTTTGAAAGATATCATCCACTTAAAGATTTTGAAACTTGTTTTTGTTATATATGAATACATAGAAAACAGATTGATTTGAACTTAACTCATCTAAAACCATTATCATTGGCAATTATATATAAGTTTGGAAAAGAGCAAGGAATTATGCTGAAAATTGTTATTGTTGAATTAATCCTAATAGCGAATTTCTTTTGTTTTTTATTGAATTTATACAAGTAAGCATTTGTTTTTCAGAACGAGCGAGGACCTATCGATCTCACGCTCTGCTGTCTCGATCCCCAACTGCCAACGGTGTGACTCTTTCTCCTCGACGGGAATCTTGCCGTAGTCGGGGCCTGAGAGCCGATCCTTTCGCCCACGGGCCCTTGGTGGTCCCAGCCGAGTCCAGCTTTGCCCACTGACGATTCCAAGGGGCTTTCTCTCTTCGCCTGGGACAACCACTAGGCTCCCATGAAAGAAGAAACCCTTCTTCTTTCCGCGGAGTTTGCCCAAGGTCGGAGCGCAGTGAGCTGGGGGCTGGAGCGCGCTGGTTGATGATGGCGTCGGAGAGCTCAGCGAGGGAGCGCTGCCCGAAGAGCTCGGTGCCGGTCAGCAAGCGAAACAAGACCCCGCCGAGGGCGAAGACGTCGGCCTCGGGACCGATCTGCTCTTCGCTGCGGACTTGCTCGGGGGCCAGCAGCCGCTTCTCACCCACGAGGGCGCCGGTCGCGGTGAGGCGTTGGGCGCTCGCGTCGCGCGCCAGCCCGAAATGAAAACACATCTACTCCACAGCATGATCCTTCTCTCCCTCCTGTCTTGCTCGCCGAAACAACAAGAGAAAGAGCAGCAAAACAAGCACAGAACTGTCCAAGAAACCGTTGAAGCCCAAGAAGAACCTCAACTGCAAAGTATACATCAGCCCGTCACCGAAGATTTTATGCAACTGGTTGACTTCATTGACTCTAGTGGTTACATATTCAATAGAGAACGCTACCAGAAAATCTATTCGGGCGATGGTGGTCAAACAATATAATTTGTAAATAATATTTGTAAATAAATATAATATGTAAATTATAAATTTAATAATAAATTGAATAAACCTGAATAATAATAAACTTCTAAACTTCTTCTTCTAAGCTTAGGGGGAGTTTCAATAAAACGAATTTGCGCTGAATAATAGTTAATAATATCATTGAAAATTCTAAAGGAGCTAATTTGATTCAATATCGAAAGTTTTTGTGCCCTTTTTAATAGTAAAAAGAGATTGGAGGGTAGGAAGCCCTAATAAATGGTTATGAATTTAACAAAATTAGCTTAAAGTGAGTCACTGTCTTTAAATGCTTATAGATTGCAAATCTCACCTTAGGAATACTTCAGTTATAGTTACAGTGCATCAAAATGCTTTGAAAATGTACAGTTCGCCCAATATAAGCTTAAACCGGTAAACAATGATTACGCAATTTGGGGCGAAGGGCTTGTTTTTCCCTGTAAAAGCTACATGTTTGTGTTATCCATAATTCATATTTGTGGATGTTTTTTGCATAGAAGAATGAAAGGAGAATCCTCTCAAAGAATGGTCCAAGGATATTCCTCCGAGTATAAAAATAAATAAATAAAACGAGCGAAAGTATTATAGATTTATTCCTGAATCAAGAGTGTTTAAAGAATCTAATCCCCCAAAGAAGTCGTATGCGAAGAGTGAGAGGCTACAAACTAGGCCCTCCTGAAATATTATAGTTTTACTCTATAACTTTTAAGACGAAATTCATGGCGGAAAGCCGCTATAAACTTACGGCCAAGATTAGAGAACATTTTTTATACGGCTTACTGTTTGAGCAATGGTTAGTCAGTCGGGCACCCAAAATGATCCGTTATTTGTAACTTATACACAATTAGCATAATCTACGTAGTACAATACTTATATTATATTTTATTATAGAAATTCAACAAATTATAATTAATTAAGTCCAGCTTAAGTATCCTACGAAAGCTACGTATAGGATATTTCATAACCTAAAGGATATATAACTTTGAATCCTTTGCCAAAATAAAAAAGGCTACACCGTGATTGCGTGAGCTGCTCTGGTTTATCGTGCGAAGTTTCGGCTTCGATCTCATGGTCTCGCTCTCTCTCTTGCCCGTGCAGGCCGAATACACGCGGCGTCGGCCGCAGCAGCGGTTGGAGCAGCTGGTTTGGGTATCGAGGTATCTTGTTGTCGCTTTATGCCATCCAGTGTCCTCGACGCACTGAGCAATGGGGTTGTGTGTTGTCGTGGATTTGCAGAAGCGGGCGATGTCCTGAACTGCATTCAAAGATAAAAAGGTGGAAGTGGCAAAATCTATCCTGTCTTTACCTGCCGTCCACATAGGTCACATGCTGCCGCATAACAAAACAGATGACAAATTACCATATAGATTCCTTTTAAGAAATGAGCCTACATCATAGAAACTCTTATGGCCATAAAACACAGCAGAATCTAGAGGAGGACACTAGAGAACTTAGAAAAAATAAAGAGTTCTTTGAACCTCCTCTACTAAGCAGTGCAAGAGGAAAAATGATTCCAGGTAAGATCGACCCGCGCCTCGGCGAGAATGACCGCAGCGCCACCGGCTTCCTGCCGCCGCCCGCCTTCGAGGCCGCCGCCGACGCGTTCTTTGCCCACCCCGAGATCAGTCACCTTGGCTGGGAACGCGCCGTCGATGCGCAGCACAGGATCGTCCGGGCCGTGCAGGACATCTCCGCCGCGCATACCGGCGGCGACCTTGCCATCGTCTCGCACGGCGGCGTCGGCACCCTGCTCTATTGCGCCCTCATGGACATGGCCAAAAATGAGCATCAGCATTGCCATAGCCTACAGGAATGCCTTCAGGGCTTACATCTTCCCAATTGTCGCCTCCATCAGTTGTCATGAACACATAGGTCTGTAAACCAAAGGTATTGGCCCTAAGCACTACATAACCTACGTCTTTGCTTGGAAAGGCAATGGCTTGCAAAACGGTCTGGGTATTTTCAAGAAACTCAACTTCAACCCGTTTCCAGCTCTCTCCGGCATCCGTGCTTTTGTACAACTTGTAGTATCCTTAAGAAAAACTGAAATAAAACTTTAAAGGATATTAAGTTATTAACGGTTTTGGTTGATATTTCGTTTTTAGGTTAACTCGGGTCCTGTTAAGGTTAATCTACTTGTTAATATAAAAAACTTATAGTAAAATGAATAAATATTAGCAATATCAGTCGAGAATTTTTTTATTGTATAATGAAATTTAAAATATAAGATAGGGCATGGTGGTACCACTAGGACAGTACTACTTACTAACTTTGTTTTTGGTAAAAAAGTAAGAATGCAAAGAGGCTTACATTTGCATTCGCTTGTGTCATACCACCATAGTGATACCACAATATAATACCATATTTGGAAACAGTTACAACAATATGCACATGATGATACATACATACGTAATGAAAATGTCTCCTGAATGTAATTTCACACACAAGTTATCCATTAATGGCAATTTCTATGATGTAAATTACAATTAGTGCATTGAATGGCGTTTTAGAAGTAATTGGAGCTACTTTGTTACTTTTTGCAATGCAAATTTTTGTAGCTTAAAAAAATTCTACTTTTGTCAAGATCCGATTGTCAAAGGTATTCCAACAATTTATTATTCTGCTTGAAAGTTGAAGTACTGCTCAACTTCCTGCTGTGTTGTGACGTCATCTTAACACTCAACACTCGACACTCAATATGCATATTTTTCTATATCTTATAGATGAATTAACAATCCTAGCATTTTTTATATCTAAGTGACAAATGTCCACAGAGGTTTAAGCATTAATATCGCCGCGGATCTAAACTTTCAATATGTTTGATATGACCGCAGCGCACAAAACTTTACCGCTGCCAAGCTTTGTAAAAGTAACAAATCTAGAAAACAACCAATCTGTCATTGTCAGGGTCAATGACAGAGGCCCGTTTCACGATGATAGGATCATTGATTTGTCCTATGCAGCGGCCTACAAATTAGGGTATCACTTGCAAGGTACAGCGCAGGTTAAGATAGAAGCAATTACGATAGATAGAAAAACCCCTCGCCTGACCTATGTGCAAGAGTTCTTTGTGTGGATTCAAGTGGAAGTATGATGGGGAAACGATGGAACATTGTTCAACAAACTTCAAAAACTTGGTTTGAAGAAGCGAATTTACAAGAAAGAACACGAAGCTCAGTTGTTTCTTTTAATTCTGATGCTGAGACAGTGATTGGTTTCAATTCAGAAGTCGATCCAGACGAGCTTGTTTCAAAACTAAAGTGTTCTAAATCCCGGACAAATACTGATGCAGGCTTGACGCTTTCTGCTAAAGCATTAACCAATGATCAGACAGAAAAACTTTCGATCAACATACCCCCCCTAGAGCCCATGGAAGGGTTGTAACTTATGCCCTGGGGCATATAAAATTTTTATGTAAGAAGCTGTCGTATAAACCCCGGAGGGGACTCAAATGATTTGAAAATGAGAGTTTTAATTCCCTTTAGAACTTTTTCTGAAGAGTCAAAAGTGATCTGATTGCAACTATCCCCCCCCCCCCCCCCCCCCCCACCGCCCCCCCCCCCCCCCCCGCACATACTTCAGAACCTGCTTTGCTTCTAATTCTCTTAATAGGCTATAGACATAAGAAGAAAAACTGGTCATAGGAAGACGAACTTTTTGCTTATTCAATAAGACGTATACAGTAACCTCTCTCTTAAGCTGGATCAGGAAGTTTGCTTGAATGAATTTTGAAAAAGCTTCTTTAAATCAGCGCTTTACTTTGCATGATTGGAATCAAAAGAAGCAAAAAGTTCTTTATCTGTATAAAACCACCATTTCCTTGAAGTGTAAAGAGGTCGGTGTGCGCCGCGTAGTGCTCACCTCGATCGTGTTGTTTTCGCTGGCCATGATGTCCTTTGCCCTGATGGACGGGTCCTACGCCATGTACCTCACCATATGGTGCGTGCTGGCCATTTGCGGGTCGGGCACGCTGCCCATCACCTGGACCCGTGCTGTGGCCAATTGGTTTCACAAAAACCGCGGCCTGGCTCTTGGACTGGCCTTAGTGGCCACGGGTATATTCGGGGCGCTGGCAAAAATCTACGCGTCGCCTGATCGATGGGAAGGTTCGGATTGATTTTGAGTTCAATAAATAGAGCACAACGAGATCATTTCTAGTGTTTTAAACTTGCTCCAATTTTTCAGATAGATTAGTATCCTACTGGCATTCATTCTTCAAAATGATCAATTGACTGAAATTTTTTGTCTCTCTATTTCATCTGTTTTGTCAATTATTTCACATAGATGGCGAACGGCTAGGGAGGGAAAGTAATGGCATAAAAAAATCAAAATGCCTATGTCTTTGAGGGCGTAGGATATGGGTTAGGTACCCTCTAAAGACTTTCGACTGTTAAAAGGGGCACTAGTCCCTTCAATTTCCATCCTAATAAGCCTTTTTAGAAGTTTCTATGATAACAAATGGCCATCTTAAAGTTTCTATTAGATGCATTTCGGGAAAATACGAGCTGTGTGGAGGGGTATCCACACTCCAATCACACTGAATCCTAAAGAGGGCACTAGAGCTTTTGATTACCGATCCAATGAGCCCCTTCCGGAATTTATACAATCACTCCCTGGCGAGTGGTCAAACCAGCTATTCAAGCTTTGCAACATCGCTGATAGTGAGGGCAACCACATACAGATTAGAGAGTTCGCGCAATAACGATTTAATCGTTTAGGGACTCGCTTAACGCCAAGACCATCATTCAGGGCATAATGTTCCTGGATTCGTTAGAGGAATGAGTAGCAACTAATACATTACTATGAATTGGACGAAGATCGAAAAACTGTCTGCGCTGCTGGCTAACCTTGGTGTATTGGTGTTTCCAACAAGGAGAGAACAGTAGGATGGCAGTCAGAGAATGTGTATCCAGCGAGGTGGAAGCCAGCTTTCAAAATTGTGATCCCAAGAAATCCGATTCCAGAGCCAAGTTCTATAACTTTTTTTCCTTCTAGGAATCCAGAATTTTCAGCTAGCCACTCATACAAATTGAACGCAGCCTAGAAAGAATACTCTCTATAAAAAAAACATAAAAACTTTGAAAATATCCAGGGAAGTCACTTATTCCCCTAAAACAAAGCTACAAGAAAACAAGAAAACATCTGCTCAGACACATAGACAGAGAGAGAGAGAGAGACACACAAACGGCCAGTTAGACAAGCGAACTCCTGCTTAGACACATAGGCAAAGAGAGAAAAACAAACAAACACCCTCTCAGCCATAGAGACATAGAGAGTAAGAGAGAAAAAAAACAAATTTATTTTCATTCATTTTGTAAACTTCACGTTTTTCAATTTGCTTATTTTAAGGATTATCACATACAGTGTTTACAAATGCTGTTGCCGTTGCCGCTGCTGTAGCCTGCCGTAAGCGAGGGTTGCAGACCGTTTCGTCCGGCGGGTACGCCTATAGGGAATGAAAAATTTCCGGTACCTGAGAAAAGGTCGGGAGAAAAGGTTTCTCCCATCCCTTTCTGGGCCCCACCGCCCTGTGGTAAGTTAATGATGTTATCTGCTATTCCTGATTTATCAGCCATTGTTTTTATTTCTACGAGTTTGTAAAAAGCTACCCTTCATTTTCTAAGCTTTTTGAACAGTCACCTTTATGAGCCGTACGAGCACGAGGGGCAATCAAACGATTAATAGTTTCACCATTGATCATGGTAGCTTCGGGCTCAATCTGGGCCCGTACACTCTCCGGTACGGTTAAGGGTTCAAAACGGCGCCCACCACAATATTCCGGCCCTTGCCCCGTGAGCAGGCCCATTTTTTTGCCGATAAAAGTGACCGTAGTATCCGCTTTAACCGCTCGTCCCAAACACACACCACGATCAGCACATAGGCCGGAAGCCTTTCTGATTTAAATTTTCAGGATATTCAACAAGCTTTCCCTTTACTTCAGTTTTCTTTTCATCTTCACTGTCAGTGTCTGCTGCTGAAAGAACTGCTTCAGGTTGTGAAAGAGTAATACGAAAAATTCTAAAATACATACCTAAAGCTACAAGTGTACAACAATGCAAAAAGGTAATAATGTTAAACCTAGTAAGTGCCAGATGAGCCAGAGATGAGAGCTTGAGAGAAAGAACACATTTTAGCAGATAATATCATAAGAAGGTAAATATACCGTGAAATATATGAATAAGAAAAAATCTATGAAAAAGAAAAGGAGACTTACTGCTTCTTCTAATAATTGTTGAAGAATGTAGTTTTCATAAAATTTTGATTTTATTTTAAAAATTATTTTTTGAATTACAGAATATTGTTAACCACATCAATTTTCTTTAAAATGAGCCATTAAACAACTCTCTATAACATCCAGTGCTAAGCTATCTGAGGAAGAAAAGAAGGAAGAAAAAAAGAAAAACGCCAAAACCATTTGCTCGGCATCACCACGGGAAACGCCATGTTTTGTGAACACGCCTTCGAAAAAGGTGGTTTCGCCATCCTTGCGCTCTTTCCAACCGACAAGGTCATCAACGGCATAACCGGCGAAATCCTCAATTGTCTTCACATCGTCCTCTCCCAGGGTCACCATCAACGCAGTGGTGATGCCGGGAATTTCGCGGAGATCATCTTCGACACCCAGTTCCTTGCGCCTGGCGTCGAATTCCGCCTCGATGCGTAGAGGTTGATCAGGTAGAATATCATGGTATTGAGATTTAGAAAGCAAGAACTTCCCAAAACTCATTAGCAGAGTATCGTGCCGATTTTGAAGTGTCGGTAGTCACTTTCAGAGACTTTTCCTAGGGAATGTCACCGCAGCCCAAGATGATCGATACCACTCGCTTCTGAACCGATTGAAGCTCCTGACAAAGATACACTGTTCTAAGTGTTGAGTGCACCCAAACAGGACAAGCATATTCCAGAATGGGGCGGACTAAAAATTGACGGTCGCTGGCAAGATCATATCTTGTTCGCATTGTTGCGCGAAGACTTGAACGGGGAGGCCTTTCGCCAACGATGAACGCTGTCCGCAAATCTGTCTACCTGGCTTCGGTGATGCTTTGGCTCACGCTGGTTGCTTTTGGGCATTCAGCTGTTGCTCAAGAGCTGGAAGCGATCACGCTGTCTGGTAATCAGGATGAAATAGCAATTGCGCCGCGTTCGCTTGCGGTTGACGGCCAGGGCGACAGCAATGGGTTTATTGAAGGAAACGACGTTCTGGAAGGCAAGGTGGACGTGGTGGTCATCGATGGCTTTGCAGGCAATGTCGCGTTAAAAACCGTCGAAGGCGTCGTGAAATTTTATACAAATGTGATGGCGAAAGCCTTTCAGGGTTCATTCCTTGCGCGCCTTGGGTACCTGCTGGCGCGGCCCACCCTTCGCAAAGCGCGCCAAAGGGTTGATCCCCGCCAATACAACGGCGCCATGCTTCTGGGTTTGAATGGCGTGAGACCTCCGGCTGGGCCAGCCCCACCGCGCCTGCGGCCAGCAGGTCACGCCAGCCATAGCGGGTGAACTCCGCCTCTCCCCCGGCAATGGTGGTCTTCAGCTTCGCGCGCAGCTCGGCATAGCCTGCGCGGTCCTCCGGCGCCACCGGCTCCTCGAACCAGTAGGCACCGAGGTCGTCCAGCGCCCGCCCGATCGCCAGCGCGTCAGGCGTGGTGTAGCAGTGGTTGGCATCGACGGCGAAGCGGAAGCCGTCACCCCGCCGCCGCGTTAAAGGGTTGTTTGAATTCAAGGTTCGTCGATCTCGATCGGATTTCGATCGGCGCCGCGGTGATCGACGTGATCGATCATTGCTAGATCTAATACTCGGTCGACATCCGACGTCTTAGCTCGCTTCCATATCCACTCTCGCAGGCGAGTACGCTAACCCACAATAAAGCGGCGGCTGGTTTATTGCGCCCATGTTTGAGCGTTGCCGCTCTTGGGTGAGTTGCAGCTGTAGGGATATCCACTTACCAAACTGACTGAAAGAAGTTGGAACTTTATGGGATGGACCAAACAGTGGAGCTTTCAAAAAGCTGTAGATAACGAATAGCTTCTACCACTGTGTTAACCCATGGTGATTTTGTTTCGTAATGAGCGAGCTATTAGAGTAGTTTATACTTCTTGTTGACTTGCTCTAAAAGTCTTTACTTGTGGTTATTTTTCTTTTCCAGATTTACGATGCTGGGGACTTTTCTTTGCTGTCATCGAATCCAGCTAAAGATGGTGAACCAGTCGCATTAGTGTCATTTTAGCCACGCGCGCTGCTAAAGCATCGTCTTCAACCAAAAGAATCTTTCCACGACGCTCATCGGAGATACTGCGCCTTCCTTTCCCACCATCCTCTAGCCTCGACAGGAATGCTGAAACCTGAGATGCATTTGCGACCCTAAAGGGGATGGACATCAAAAACTCGCTCCCTTCACCCTCTCTACTGGTAATGGAAATGGTGCCGCCCATTTTTTCAGCAAACTGCTTGACAATATAGACGGCGAGCTGGACGGCCTCGCGATCGTCGGGATGTACGGCGTCGAGGAACGACGCCGGTGACTCGTGAAGATCCGCGATGGTGCGGCCCCAGATCGATTCGTAGGCCGGGCTGACGTAGTGGATCGCACGCGGTTCCGGCCTGGCGATCCAGAAGACCTCCTTGATGGTCTCGGCGAGCTGCCGGAATCTCGACTCGCTCTCGCCGATGCGCCGGTTGAACCGGGTAAGGCGCATCAGGTACACGACGACGAGACCCATGTCTTGTTACCGCTGTTTTGATGTTGTCCGTTTCCGTTTGGGGGCAGACGCCTGCCAATATTGGTCGACTGGAAAGTCTGGATCCTGGTTTTGACCAGCGCGTCGCGCCGGAGACCAAGGTTGAAGTTTTGGCAGGCGGGTTTACCTGGACGGAAGGACCGGTTTGGGTTACCGAAGAATCGGGTGGGCATCTGTTGTTTTCGGACATTCCACGCAACAGCATCTTTCGTTGGAGCGAGGCGCGGGGAATCGAATGACACAAGGTAATTATCATTAGCATTTTTCTACACTTTTTCTTGTCAGCTCAAATGCCAAGATGGACAATTTCACATATCTTTGTAACTTAACCAACACCTCAACAGAATGAGCCGCCCTTAAAACATAAACACCCAATTCGAACCCCCCCCCCCCGGGAACAGAATCTGGATACTTTGAAGATAGTGAAGGGGATTGACCCATGTGGATGCCCCGTACATGCCAAAGAAGCCTCCCAAACCCCAACACAGACCACATATCTTCGTATTATTCAAAAAGCGATCAGAAATTCACTAAAAAACTAGTTTTTACAACTGAAATTAAGGAGCAGCATTAAAACTCAAAACGAACAGAAATTATTACGTATAGGAGGAGGTTGCCCTGCTCCTATACGTAAAAAAGCCTCTTTACGCTAAATTTTGTCCCAATTCGTTAAGAAACACTCCTGAAACACAAGGGTCGTTGAATTTGAACCATAACTATCTTTTTTAAAAATAGGAACAAACTTTAGATTAAATGTTAAGAATGTTGTAAAAGATTCGATATTTGAGCAGCAATTTCTAGTGGGAGAGCAACTATTTATTTCAAAGAGGCAGGGAGAAATGATAAGTTTCGAAAGACTACAAATCATTGCTATATAAGGTGTAGATTAGGTTATACAGGAATAATAATTTAAGAAAATAAGAGGTTTGGTATTAAGCACAATGTCTTTGTTGTTTGTCTTCCCTCAAGCTGTCTTTATTCGTTGATTTTTATCCATAGTTTGCTACAAAATGTCTATAGGAATGACTTTTCAAGTCTCATTTGACATGGGCATAAGATTTACGGGCTTACGCGATCAAAATATACTTCACAATCTTGTAGTATAATCGGAAAATACAATCTTTGCTCATTTATTTGGTATGTAACTTGCATCTATTTTCCTTCCAAAAGTGCCTGAATTTCGGCTTAGAATCTAAGCAGATTGTTCGACATTTTGATATTCGCTCGCGACTAGTTGTGGCAGAAAAATGATGAATCGTGATAGGGTATCAAAGATTTGTGTGTTTTTATGTGTGCATGTGTATGTGTTAGATATTATTTTTTCTGAATTTCAAAATTCACAAGATAGCCTATAGCAATTTCCTTTAAAATAAGCAATTAAACAGCTCTCTATAATGTTCCAGTGCCTGGTAACACTTAAGGAAAAACAGAAAAAAGAGACTTCCCATGCAGAAAAGATTACCGTTATCAGTCTTTAAATAATTATAAAAGAAAAGAGAATGGGATTTTTCTTACTAACCACAGCCTTAAATTCTAGAACGAAACATAGGCTGTTCCTTCCCTTAAATGAATCGTAATGTTTTAACCTTTCATTCATTTTTTTCCCAAAATTGTCTTACAGATATTGGTCTTCATTGAGAAACTTGATCAGTTCATTAATGAATGGCATGAAATCGATTTTGAGTTTGATGTTCTTGTTATTCTTATTCATCGTTATTTCTGCGCTGCTTGGTATGCAGCTATTTGGTGGAAAGTAAGTTTTCATACTATTATTTCAGCCGCCCGATCGAATAAGCATCGTGGAGCGGGTTGTCATAGGTGAACTCGACGCGCACGAAGAACGGTTCGCCGGCTTGCGGGACGATCACGTTGTTGTTTCCGTCGACCGGATAGGCTGCGGTGGGGAAAAGGTTTGCCGATGAGGCCTTCTCCGGATCGGCAGAGCTGGTCGGCGCGGTGAAGCTCATCGGCCCCGTGGTTTCAAAGGGGCCGCCAAAGCCCGAGTCGGGTGGATAGTCAGCCAACCACGCGTCCGCGTCTAGAGACAATGTGTATGCTATGAGAATGTCACTCTACTTTTGTTGTTTATATTCAGTTCACTTTTTCCCTGTTCGCATAATCTAAGAGGTTTTGTTGATAATAAACCCAATAAATGAAGCTTTATTATTTTCTTTTTTAATATCTATTCGTTCATTAATTGTTTCAGTTTTTCGAGGGGATTAACTAACCCTCCGAGAGTGTCTGAATATTTTTAGGGGGAGGGCGAGGGGCATGGTTCGAACAAACTTTATTAAAAAAAACTTCGATTCGAGCTGCTAGTGTAAGTCCCAGGGAATTCTAACAATGAATTATTTCCCTCATGGCTGGTCCATATACCATCTGACTTTACCATGCCTGAGGCCAAATACAAATAAAGTGTTTCTTCAAACGAAGCCAAATTACATTTTTTGGTTGAACATGTTCATTCGAAGATTGCATCTGACGACGTTTCCTTGTCTCCTCTTTGCATTTTGTCATCTCTTTCTTACGCTTTTCGGCTGTCAGAACGCTAAGTTCTCGATCTGCGGTGCCCACAGTACGGCGATTAACATGAAGACAAACGTGACAACCCGCCCGCTCTTGACCAGTTCTTCGCTGGACTTCTCGGGGTGCCGGCGGCGGATAAAGTCCATCGTGACGAGGGTTGAAGCCGAGTTGAGTGTCGAATCGATCTGCGACATCAGTGCTGCGATAAAACCGGCGAGAACCAACCCCAGAATGCCCACCGGCAGCAGGTCGAACATCAGTGTTGGAAAAACGAGATCCGGCTCCTATAGGCATGGGTAGATATCTCGATGTTAATGTAACATGTAACTTTTGATATCCACTTGAAATTCACCATGATTAGAGATTTTATTTTATCTTTTTTTTCCTCTGATTTTGCGACTGTTCCGCCATTCACGCTTTCTTCACTTGCATTTTAGTATCTTCCAAAAGAAGAACTTTACTCACCTCCTTTGAACATCCGGGTGTGTGATAATAGATCGTTTGGACGCAAGCCTACAGTTGGTTTGCACGTGATTAAGATAAAATTAGCAAAAAGGCGTGGTCAAATCGTCAAGGCTATCAGCTCAGGATTGGTTGGCTGTGGGAGTCTAATTGGAACACTTTCCACAAGGTTACAATCATCTCAAAGTCTAACTTTCTGAAGCAAATAAATGAGTACCCATATTTGTTCTAGAATATCTGTCTGGAGGGGGGGCATAGGTCCACATTAACTATACTTGCGTTAACAAATAAATATTGCTTGTTGGCTTGCTTGCAGAGTGACAATGAAATAACAACCAATAGACAGTCTGCTCTAATCGCATGCAACATCTTAGCAATAAGGGGTGGAAAGGCATTTAATGTATTCGGTATTAAATAGATCACATTACCTAGGGTGGGCACATAGTCCTGATACGCCTGTAGTTACTGTGATTGAACATTAAGAACTGGACCAATCCATATAACCGGAGAATCTGGCGAAAGCTGCAAGACCCCAGGCTGGGGTGCGGTAGCAATGGTAGGCTGTGAAGTAGAGGAAGAATTCAATTCTGGACTTTTCTGATGGAATATCATCAGATTATATCATGAGCAAAACCCACCAAAGGGTAAAAGATGGCTCACTCATAGCGGTTGATTATTTGCAATTGCTTGACCAAAAGCGTACCAACCCACCGCTTCAAGCCCAAATTGAAAACTTAAAAGCTTATGCAAGAGAGAAAAAATGCATCCTAATCTTTACATCACAAATAGACCGGACCTTTGAGCAAAAACAACAGCAAAAGCCCAGTTTGAAAGATGTAAGGCTCCCAGTGAGTTCCACAATGTCATAATAAC
This sequence comes from Alatinidae sp. Z8VKAUB7J3, assembly GCA_010016025.2. Lineage (NCBI taxonomy): Eukaryota > Metazoa > Cnidaria > Cubozoa > Carybdeida > Alatinidae > Alatinidae sp. Z8VKAUB7J3. The sequence continues at coordinate 179,551,812 of JAAAKM020721499.1, read as the reverse complement.
TTCAGAGGTTAAATCCTTACCACTCCACCACAACTTTGCTACAACACATGCATTTTTGTGGAAAGACAATGAAAATTGTCATAAAAGCTAAGATTTTAATGGGAATTTCAGGGAAGAAGATGCACAGCTGCCACTTACTCTAATGATCCCAACAGATTTCTAATTTGAATTCAATATTTGAATTCTAAATTGAATTCAACATTTTTAGTTTCTCGTGTGACTTACTTTTACAAGCAACTTTTGTCCAAAGAAATTCTCCATGAGCCAATGAAAGAGATTGGCGGAAAGTATCCTCAATGGTTACAAGAAAACAAGTCAAAACTTAGTGGTGAAGACTTCAACCGATATTCCAAGCAACACCGATTTATCACGCAGCTGTCATGTGATGTCTATGAGAAGACACCTGATGCTTTTCAAAAGATCGTGGAGTTAATGCAAGAAGTGCAAAATTGTGGGCATCCGCCACCTGATATTGTTCAAGAACTTGCGGGTGATCCGCTCTTGGAGTGGAGGGACGGGTACGTCCGCTGAATCAGGACGCGCACGCGCAGCCGCAAGCATGTTGGGATCAGGAAAGACAAACTGTCTGGGCGTCAGCACAGAGTCTCGCAGCACGGGGACGGTGTGGAACGGAATGTCGTGCTGTTGCCACAAAGCCCGCATCGCCGCCTCATCTTCTGATTTGCTACCGATGTATACGGCGGACGTGATACGATCCAGCGGCCATGGCGGCACACGCAGAAAAGAAGATCGACGTTCTGGAGCAGGAGGACTTTCTCGACCGTCGTATAGGGCATCTGGGACCGGGCGCGCGAGCGCCGGTCAGTATGCGGACCGCCCGGCGCGGGGCGCAAGTCGAACTCTACCCCAGAGGCCCCGCGGGAGCGTCCGTGCTCCTGGTTGCCGCCGGTCCCGCGGACGCTTACCATCCGGGGGACGGTTTCGACTGGGAGAGAGATGCATCGCGCACTTCCGGTAACAGGCCTATTCGTAGTCCTCCTCAGGCGATCTGAAATCCGACGGCACCGTCTAGGAATCCGCCGCGGACCAGATAGATGTGGATGAAACGAAAAGCGGCGGTCATGAACAGCCGGAAGTAGCTGGGCCGCCGTCCGGACCGATACCAAAGTTCCGCCTGCTGCTTACAGTAGTGAACTTGCTTGGCGATGAACTCGTCGTAGTTCCAGCAGGTGAAGTGGGGCATGCGATTGCGCAAGCGACCGACGCGACCAGGAACAGCGAACTCGGCATGGTCCGTCGATTCTCCAACGTTCGTAGAGTTCTTTCAATGATCCTTGCATTTGATACAACGATTGTTTACGTTGTTGTTCGGTTTGAGCATTAATTAAATCAATTAAACCTTCGGCTTCTGTCAAATCCAATCGATCATTCAAATAGGCTCTAAACAAATCTTCAATTGATTTATTTGTATTGAACAAAGATGGGTCAAATGATAGTTCTTACCTTTTGCTAAATTCACCAGGTTCAGCTAAACGATAGGTAGGAAAGGAATTTAGAAGCGAAGCGAAACGGAATTCAGCGACGACTTCTGGGATTGCAAGGTGCAAGTCCCAACTGACCAGCCTGAACCAGAAACAGATTGGCCATCAACAGGATCATATGTGTGGGAAAGTTCAGGAGAAAGCTCAGATGACGATGATCCACAAGTAAGACAGAATGTAAACCCACAGGCTCAACCACAACATAACAATGAATCAGAGAGTGAGCCCGAACCTGAAGACAACGATGGACCTGTCCGGCAAAGACCAAGACCTGTTGGTTAACAGGTGTTTGCTTGGTACTTATGAATGAGGTGGAAAAAGAGGATTTAAATGGACTCTCTCGTCTCTTGAGAGAGCGACGTATAGAAAGACTCTTTATGCCGCCGGCAGTTATGCACTATTTACTGGACCAAGTGGATAGAGATAAAGAAGCATTAAGCGAGTTGCGAGAAATGTGCGTTGCGGGAGAGGCGCTATTACTGAGCCCTGCAGTTAAGCGCTTTTTAGCGCGTAATCCAGAATGTCAGCACCCGGACGATCCGGTGGCCGCCGAGCTCCGAAAGCTTCTTTCAGGAAAGTCCAGCATGCGCAAGCTCGAAGGCGGAATGAAGACGGACGGCAAGCGCTTCGCCATCGTCGCCAGCAAGTTCAACGAGTACATGGTCCGAGCCCTCGTCGACGGCGCCGTCGACACACTGGCTCGCCACGGCGTCAGCGAGGAGTCCATCACGCTGGTCCGCGTGCCCGGCGCCTTCGAGATCCCGCCCGTGGCCCTGAAGCTCGTCCATAAAACCTAAAATATCTCTTAACGATCGATTTGAAATCAATTTATTTCATTCTTACCTCCCATAAATGCATAACATCATCGAAGGAAAATTCTCGTTTGAATGAAATTAACATCCATCGAAAGAAGAAATACATATTACTGGAATTATTTTCTACCAAATAATTGGCTAATTCAGCATCGACAAATTGAAGAAGTGTATGAAGATTTCCAAGTTGTCGTTTAATATGAGATTGATCCATATGAAAATTTGCTTCCGGCAGTGGGAGAAGGAGCGCATCACCGGCTGCATCCAGGCCGTGGTCGAGCACCTCGAGCTGAAGCTGCGCGATGCCATGCCGTTGATGTTCGCCGCCATCACCGGCCAGGCCAGCTCGGTGTCGGTGCTCGACGCCATGGAGATTCTCGGCCCGGACCTGACCCGCTTCCGCCTGCGCCAGGCCCTGGAGCTGCTCGGCGGCACCTCGAAGAAAGAGACCAAGGAGTGGGAGAAGCTGCTGGCGGCCATCAACTGAAATGGATGAATAAGTGTAGTGTTAATTAACAATTGACCATTAATCACTAACAATTACTTACCTCTTCTTTTCGAAAACATCCAGCTCAAAAAATCAGGTTCTGCAAATGCCGAATCCCAAGAATTATGATTGGCATTGGGGTAAAGGCTAATTTTAGCTTTTCCTCCTGCTTGCTGGACAGCTTTTAGCATATTTATAGAATATCGTGGATGAACGACTTCATCTTTTATACCATGAAAAACCCAGAGCGGAACATTATAATGTTTGTGTATATTTTTAATTTGAATTAATAAATATTGATTGATTGATACCCAGTCTTGCCCCTTAATAACCCCCATGGTTGCAATTGCTTATAATGAATGAAACTAAAGAGAGGAATAATCGATCGTATAAAGAACTTGAGTTACGAGTGTTCTTCTGTCTTGAATCCATAAGGGATCAAGAAAATAATTAAAAAACAATAAGGAAAGAAAATAAGGAATCAAGAAACAAATCTTTTAGTTGAGAATTAATGCATCATCGACAATTTCCTCGGCGGCGTCTTCCGCCACGGGCTCTTCCACGCCGATTTGCACCCGGCCAACCTGATGGTGATGGAGCGCAACGCCGTGGGCTACGTCGACTTCGGCATCTCGGGGGTTCTGAGCCACTACTCGCGCCAGAAGCTGGTGGCCATGGCCCTGGCCTATACCCGCGCCGACGTCGAGGGCATGTGCGCCGCCTTCTTCAAGGTTTCGGCGATGGACGACGACTCGGACCCCGAGCGTTTCCGAGATTGATCTGGGAGGTTATACCTTCGGCAACGTAGATGTGGGCGACTACAACGGTGATGGAGATACCGACTTCATCTTGGGCGGTCGTACAGAAGGTGGAACGCTTGAATTGTTGTTCTTCGTAAACCGTGTGGTTCCAGAGTTTGTCCCTGACGAGTTCGATCCGGGAAACTAGCTGCGCCCACGTTATCCGCTATTCGGAACCGTTGCGTACTAGCATCACTTCTTGCGTAAGGATCTGCGAGCCCGCTTGCAGCCGTTTGTGCGTCTCAACGTGGCCGCCATTCCGGACACGATGATCGAGGCGGAGCTGTTCGGCGCGGTGCGGGGCGCGTTCACCGACGCGCGCCAGGATCGCCTCGGTTTCTTCGCGACGGCCGAGGGGGGCACGCTGCTGCTCGACGAGATCGCCGAGCTCCGGCCCGAGCTGCAGGCGAAGCTGCTGCGCGCGCTCGAGACGCACCGGTACTACCCGGTGGGGGCGCGTCGCGAGGTGCACAGCGACGTGCGCAGGCCATGTGTACAACAACACTACAAAAATATGGTTTAATCAGAGCTGTTCAAAAGGCTGGTCAACCAGGACAACACTTTCTAGGTCTACAACATTTTTCACATTTCAAGGATGACTGATTGTTTCCTTTATCCATCTATCTGAGCCCAAGCAAAAAGAAGTTTATCCCCAAATGGGGCAGGAGAGGTGATCAGAGGCAGGTTTCCTGGGAGAGGTTAGAGAGTGAAGCTTTGAATAGACTGAGGTGGAGGAGCATAAATTGAAAATAAGAAATTAAATCGGAATTAACTTGATTCAGTGCCTGCAAATTTATCCAGCACCCATAATAATGCCCATGTTGCTGTGATAAATACCTTGCTAAAGCTATGGAACCAAAAAGAGATTTGACAAATAGACTTTAAAAAAAAGTAAATTAACAAGTTATATACCACGTTTCTAGTGCTCTGGATGTTTCTGTTCCTTTCATTTAACTGTCGTTTAATTTCGACAGTTTTGTTCCCAACTATTCCCTACTACATAATACCCTCAGTCGTTCTTGGGATACTGCTGAGACGCCTTATTGAAAATTAGCATTAACACAGTGCATCTTGATTTAATCTTAAGGCAACATTTACTTTTTAAACATAATGGGCAAATTGCATAGCTGTAGGGATGACCTACGCAATAGCCCAAGAGATACAATTACAAGACCGTTCAGCTATGCTGGACAAATCTTATTGCCCACTAATCACTTTTGACTCCTACAAAGTGTACCAGAACTCTGAATTTCCAAAGATCACCCACCTCGACGAACGTGGCAGCTCGACATCGGGTGTTGTTGAGTTGCTTGACCCCGCGAATCCCGACGCCGAGCCGCAGCACCTCGCGACGATCGAGATGATGTTCAGCCACATCGACCAGAACATGCAGGGTTTAGAGTTTCCCGAAGAGAACTTTGTGTTCACCGACCAGTTTATGGATTTGATTGCGCGGTCAGGGGTATAGGACGTGGCGCGTATTGAAAGAGTGGAATAGCCGCCGCGTCACACGCGATACGGCTTTTTAATGTTATTAAAAAAAGTTTTTTCAACTGAAAGAAAGGAGCAACATTAAAATTTAGAACTGACAGAAATTACTGAGGGGAGTCGCTCCTTCCTCAACAAACCTTGCCCCTCAAGTCCTCAATGAACCTTGCTCTTAACCCTAGTGTTTATTAGTATTTAAAAAAAGTTTCTTATTGTTCTAATTCACCGACCCTTGTGTTTCAGGAGTCGTTTTTAAAGAATTAGGACAAGATTCAAACTTTAAAAAAAATTATTCCACATTTGTGTAGATATGAGCTGAAACCTCTGCAGTAGGGCTATCGTATGTGCACTGGGGTTCTCACTTGCAAAACAAGCTGTAAAATATGAGACCAGTCCAAACAAATTTGCGAAATCTATTTAACTATTTCCAAAATTTTTTCGAACTGTGAGACTATTGAGTAACAGTTTTTTATTAGCTCATATATTCACAACTGGCATTAGAATCGTTGCTAACAATATTCTATTAGGACAAAGAAAACAACACCCGTAACCATTCCTTAGGTATTGCAGATACACCTTATGGACAACCTAGTTACCATGGTCACAAGAAGTCTCAGTCTCGGCCGCAAATAGTCGTAGTTAAAGTTGTAAGCAGCAACACTAAGTTTCAGTCGCAAGTAGTCTTACTCAAAATCGCAGCTATTCTATCGGCACATCTAATTCTCTTTTTAAATCTTCTAAAACCAAAATTTTTCCTGTGAAACCATTTAAAATTTATTTTGCGCTAGGTTTTGGTAAGCAAAATCTGATTCCATGACCTTCCACTTTAAGCAAGACATTTTGTAGCCGCTTTGAAATATAGATTTATGTACCATAAGGTATTATAATGTATTTCTAACATGGTTGGAAAAATGCTGCTTGAGCCGAGAGGTCCCTTGAAACAAGCCTCTGTTCCAAAATGCTGATTGGTATTCATAGATACTTATGTACTCAGTTAAAAGCTCTTCGTTTTATCATCTAGATTTTATTCTATCTGTAATGCTTTGGCCAAACATACGTACAAAGACGACGCCGTAAAAAAGTGGCCGAAGTTCGTCCCGCCGCCGGCTCCGACCGGACTCGCGACGAAGGTGAAGATCACTTCCTGGGAGCTCGGCAAACCATTCGAGGGCTCCTTTCACGATCTCGAACTCGGCCCCGACGGACTCGTCTACGCCGTCAACATCAGCAAGCACCGACTCCTGACGCTCGACCCGAAAAACGGAAAGCAAAGGGTCTACCCCTTCCCCCGAGGCTCCTACGGCCCTCACGTTACAAAACGCTACTTCGCAAAATTCACGCCACGTCTTGAGAAAGACGGATTCTAGAACTCTTAAGGCAACCCTCTAGTAGCAATCTATAGGGTTCAGAAGACGAGGTCATCCCAAGAACACCCTGCGTTGTACATGCTAGTCAGATCTTAGTTCTCTTAGCATGTTCCTGCAACCCGAGTGGGAAGATGTGATGGGGGCAGAAAGATACCATAAAGACGGATCTTGGTCGATGCCCAGGGTGCTTTCTAGTGGCAATCATTCTCATTTCCAGGCAATTTCTCTTCTGTTCTTCAGTGTATCTAGCCAGTTCTTCAGGTTTAGCATCTCGTAATCTCAGACGATATACCAAATCCATTTCTTTCTTATCAGCTTGGATACCCTCTTCCAGAAGTTCATCGCTAAGCCATCCATCTAATGGAATCTCAGTAGCTCCAGCTCCTATTCTGTTGTTATCCATTTCAGCCTCTGCTAGCATGTCTTCACAGTCTATCTGAAATTGCTCATCACATTCAAGTCTCGAATCGAGTCCAAGGTCAAGTGAGCTTTCGGGTTACGGGTCTGGTGGACGACGAGCCCGAAGCCGGCGCTCGAGTCGGTGAAGGCCGGGCAGAAGATCGGCACGTCGTGCTCGAACGCCGTCTGGACCAGGGATCCAGGCTTCTTGGCGTGGGTGGTCAGCCAGCGTCCCATGGCGCGAATGAACGCGCGCGACGAGTGCGGACGGGGATCCAGCCCGTCGGCGATGCGGGCGATCTGGAAATCGCACTCGAGGGAGCCAGATTTCCTGGCATTGTTTAAAAAACAATCAGAAATTAGAAATAAAAGCTTTTTCAATTGAAAGTAAGTAGTGAAATGACGACTTAAAACAAATAGAAATTATTCCGCATACGAGGAGGCTAGCCTCTCCTCCAATGCGCCCTTCACGCTAAAGGTTTTTTCCTAGAACTTTTAAAAAAGCTCAACAAATAGTTCATGGTAATGAATTGTAAGTAATGATTGAGTCGGCTCAATAGTAACCAAAATGACGATCTTGCTTAGCATGAACGGATATTCTAGTTGTCCCCATGCATAGTCAAATAAAATTTTTTTTTGAAAATCCTTCGGGTCCACGTTGCAGTATTCGCAAAGCCCGTATATCAAATTCCTTTTACTGGGACTCAAAACTGGAATTTTCCTCTATCCCTTTTTTACGGAATCTATACATTCTCCTTTTATTAACTGAAATGCTCCGTCATTAAAACGAAGTGCCACCCCCATTGTGGTCGCTGCCTGTATTCATTTCAAATGGCTTTGCAGAGGAAAAAAGGATGACGTCATGCAGAGGAAGAAATGGATGACGTCATGCAAAAGTTATGACGTCATAGTGAGAACTTTATGAAATTCCAAGACTTATTACGACACATTTGGTACAAATGCAATTCTTTTACTGCTGAAGAGAATTACTTGTGTTTAAAGGTAATGACTGCCGAACCAGCACCCTTCAGCAAAAATCTGAAGCTCGGCTCTTGCTATTGAAATTATGGGGCAGTTATTACTCGGATTTGTTCATCATTAACAGATTTTTTCTCTCTCTCTCGAACTCGAGTAATAACCCGAGTGTATTTGGAAACAACAGTATCTCTTCAAGCTTGTCTTGCTTAAACATGTGAAAGTCTCTCGCTCTCTCTCTTTTCCTTTTCCTGAAGAAAAAACTAATATTATGATCTCGCCCTCTCTCTCTCTCTTATTGCTATCTTTACGCACAAAAAGTAATGAACTGTTGTCGAACATGGAAAAGAAACGGAAAGAAAACTCCGGCAAGTGGGGGCAACTGCCCCCCCTCATGATGAAAACACAGCTTGGCATCCCTTTTTTGGCAAGAAAAGCGCCCCTCATCCTAACTCTAATGCACAAATTGTTAACTGTTTCGATTTAAATATGGGGGAAACATATAAATCAAGGTGTTATTTAGTAGTATATCAAAGAATTTTTTTAAAAAGCGTCCAAAGATTTTCACGCTCCTTCGGCGCGCTCACTTTCCATTATATTTTGGGCGCCCTCTTGGCAAGTTGCCGTCCTGCACCTCGCGGCCACGTTCACCGACCAGTCCGACGACGATCACATCCGCCTGCGCGCCGCGCGCCAGCATCGCCATCATCGTAGACTTGCCGACACCCGAACCGGCAAAGACCCCCATGCGCTGGCCGCGGCAGAGCGGGGTGAAGGCATCCATCACCTTGACCTTGGTGTTGAGCCGTGCGCCGACGCGGCGGCGCTCGAAGGCCGGCGGGGGTGCAGCGCGGATCTTGCGCGGGGTGCCGCCCTCAGGCAAAATGATTGATGCCACTACGGCGGCATCGTTTGATCCATCCGGAGCTTTACCTCCACGCGGATTCCGCCCCATATTCAGTGTCAACAACTGGTAGGGACTGGAATGCCGGCAAGACACACTCTCCGCGCGATCGCATGAAGGCACGACACACGCTGTTTCTGCTCGCGGTCCTGGTGTTGGGCCTGGCTGGCGCCTATCAAGCTCACACGGTCGTCTTCGCGGAGGCCGAGCGCAACTGGAAGGCCCAAGGCGAGCGCATTTTGTTTAGAGTATGGGAGCGCCCGCGGCTGAACCTGCGCACAGCATTCACAGACTGTTACATAGAAGATGAACATTACATTCAAAGAAGTGTCAAATGCAGTGTCGTGGATTTTTGATTAGGAGTATTAAAACCTTGAGAAAATGGCCAGTTATGATGGAGATTTTGATGATGTGTCATTAGATGCTACTTCAGAGCTTGATATCAAGCCATTTCAATTCGAACCGATGCCCATAATTGATAGAAGACATAAACAAATGAGAGAATAGAAGCGGTGTTGATTAACGAGTAGATCAATCAACTCGATAGCTTCACTTACCTGGGTAGTAATATTATTAAAGGTATTGAATCTAGTGAAGATATAAAACGTGGAATATATGAAGGCCCAGGGTGTATTTCCACGCTTGTCTCTCTGTCAATCTGGGCATTGAAGCACACTTATAAAAATGTCATATTTCTACCTGGGATCCTATTTATTGTTTCCTGTAGCTGTAAGTAAAATTCTGGAAAAGATCGGGCGCGAAGTCACATCGGCGGGCCCCGGGTCGTACTTCGACGGCGAGCTCGCGGGACTGAGCCTGTACGGGGTGCCGCTCACCGCCAACGAGATCCGCAGCGTGTTCCAGGGAGTGATCAACCCGCTGCCCGGCTACGGACCGCAATCGCAGCCAGGCCCGTACTTGGGGTCGGGTAGCTTGAGCAACCAGACGCAGAGCACCTACGGACTGGTGAGCGCCGGCGACATGTATGCGGACGGCTCCGGTGAACTGACGGCAACGACACGGTAACCGGCGGTGACGGCAGCGAGACGGTCTCCGGCGGTGCCGGGAACGATACGCTCTCCGGCGGTGCCGGCAACGATGCGGTCCCCGGCGGTGACGGCAATGACACGGTCACCGGCGGTGACGGCAACGACACGGTCAGCGGCGGTGACGGCAACGACACGGTCAGCGGCGGTGACGGCAACGAGACGGGCACCGGCGGTGACGGCAACGATACGGTCACCGGCGGTGACGGCAACGACAATCATTTTATAACAGTGGCATGGGAGAAATTTGTGTTTCCTCCTATTCTCAGCGAATTTAAAACTTTCAGACAATTGGACTTTCGCTTCGGACAGCAAACTTGTCCGAGAGTTTGATCGTGCGAAAGTTTTTGATGTTAATGTATGTAGTAAGTTTACATTTATATCTAAAAATGTTTATGAATTACGGAAATCACTTTCGAAAAAAAGCAGCATTATGTCATTTCAATAGAATTTTGCACTTTTCGACGAGGGGAGCGTAAATATCCCCATCGCCAATTGTTCCAACTTGATAAATAATTACAAAATTATAATCCCAAATATCCGCTTTATTCCCCCAACGAGTACCTAAAGAATGGCGCAATTCATTATCCGTCCCCTGAACAAATTGAGCGACATCTCTTTCCAAGCCAAGGTAGTAAATGTCAATATTCCCAGGGATTATTTGCGGGCGTTTTCTAACTGTATAGAGCCCCCAAAACGTTTGATTGTGAATATAATTATCGTCTAAAACAAAATAAACATTAACAAAACTACACACACAGCATATGAAAATCGCTTTTATCCTCTGCTTATTGGGACATTGCATAATTTCAATGAATTGTTGTTCACGCAGTTACTGTATGAGAGGGGTTCCAAGTGTTTCTAAGAGTGCTCTTATTTCATTGTACATTGGGCAAATAGGAGGAAAGGCATGATTAAACTCCATGATTTCTTTCTGAATCACCTACTCTATAGCATAAGATTACCAACAAAGGAAAAGGAGGCTGTCAAACCCCGCAGCTCAATGTTCGCTCGCGTCCCCAAGTTCTGGCTGATTCTGTCAGGACCCCGCGCACCCCCTCCAAAACTCCTCGAGCCAGTCTTGCAACCCCAAGCAAGACGCCTCGAGCCAGCACTGCAACCCCAACCAAGACCCCTCGCACAGGCACCACTGCTCCATGGCTTACATATCGCAGCACGGACAACACCCAAGGAGCCTGAGAGTGGGGCAACCCCAACCAGGACTGCAAGAACACCCAGACAGGCGAAGCATACTGACGTTTTCAGGGTTCTGTTTCTAGTGGTTGCGGGGTTGGGGGAGGGGGTTACGTTAGAGTATCTCTCCACAAAGGAATCTATCATGGAGGAAGATAATTTCCAAGAAGGGGGCACCGGGCTTTCCGGGGGTATTTAAAAAAATGAGAAAGTAATTAAAAAAACAAGTTTTTTCAACTGAAAATGCGGAGCAATATTAAAATTTATTACGAACAGAAACTATTAACTATACGAGGAAGTTCAATCCCCATGTGAATTGGCGACGAAGTCGGAGATGAAGAATCTTGATGTTGTTTGACTCACACATGCGGACGTGACGTGTCGGTCTGTCTCGTGTTTGCTGTGCAGATTCGGTTGCTCGGTGCGTGAAGTCGGCGGCGGAGGAGTTGGAGGAGATCCGGATTGCATTGGATGCGTGTCGAGGACGACTGGCAGAGCTGGATGAGTCGGTGTGTGGATGTGTGGATGTGTGGATGTGACGGATGCGTTGATGGAGAGTCAGGGCAGTCGCCTAAGGCTAACACAGGTACACACGCTCCTCCTCCATCCCAATCTATTCAAAGCCTCCCTCTTTACACCATCCCCGGAAGTTCTCATGACCCCTAAAATCTTCCCTTAGTACATCCTTCCACCAAACCGAGGATGATCTGCCTTACGTTTATCCCTAGACGGTTTGCCAAAAAGGATAAACTTTGGCAGTGTGTTATCCTTCATCGGCAGAACGTTCCCTAGCCATCTCAACCTTTTTTTCGTTATTCTCCAGCTACGAGGACGGGATCCAGAACCTGCAGCTGATCCACTGCACGATCGTCGACAACAGCAACACCACCTTCCAGAACGGCGGCGGGGGCGGGCTGGGCTCCGGGTTCTCGACCCGCAACACCCTCTTCGAGGGCCCGATCCCCAGCGAGGCCAGCGACCCCTCCAACCAGTCGTCGACCGGGTCGACCTTCGTGTCGACCGCGACCCGCGACTACCGCCTGCAGCCGGGGAGCGCGGCCGTCGACGCCGCGGCGGCCAAGCCCAATCCCGCAAAAAATTAGGCCTGAGCAAGCGCCAAAATTCTTTTTCTTGATCAGCTCAAAACTTATATCCTTATATTATCATCGACTCCCCCGAAATGTGGGTGACAAAGGGTCAGAACGAGGTAAAAAAAAATTCTTTTCTCCAGCCACTTGTTATGGAAGGATGATTATAGAAACTTGGGAGGGGGCTCATTCGATTGCAGATTGAATATTCTAAGTGTTCTTCATAAGGAAGTGATTCGAAGGCAATCGTTGTTTGCTAATTAGTTAGGTTGCAAGCATAACTTGTATGTTTTTGAGCTAGTCAGATTGAGAGTTAGTTAGTTAGTTGGTTAATTAGTTACATAGTTAGTTATTTTGTGGTTAACTTAGATAGTTAGTTACGTTGCAGGCATAGCTTGTATGATAGTTAGTTAGTTAGTTAGTTAGTTAGTTAGTTAGTTATTTTGTAAGTAAATTAGATAGTTATCGAGTGTGTTTTTTAGTTAGTTTGTTATTTAGTTAGTTACTCAGGGCTCTGTTCTGGGCCCTTTACTTTATCTAATTTACGTAGACATGATGTGCTTTTAACTGTTATTCGTATGAGTTACTTTTTTTGCGGATGACACTTCGCTAATAGTATTTGTAAAATCATTCGATGATTTCGAGTTTAAGTTTGCTCTTCACGAATGTAAAGAAGACACATTCTGTTGATGTAAGTAGTATAGTTCTATTATGTGAAAAGCGTGTTTTACAATATAAGGCACTACAGTACCTTGGCTTCCAAGATGGGGCATTTCTAAAAAAAAATTCTGTGGGACTATGGCTAAACTTTTGTTTCGGTGGAAGATTTATAGTCTTAGGGCAGTTTTTTCTTATATGTCTAAGGGGCTGTGGGGAAAGAAGAAATTTACGAAAATCAGGCATTTTTAAGAGTAAAACTAAGAATTTTGATTTTATTTCTTGGTAAAAGATCAAAAATGAAAATCTATAGGTATCTCTATAGTATTATATAGTATTACATATAAAAATCTCTATAGTATGATAGTCTTTTAACTGGTCACAATCAATTTGATTTAACTTTGTTTATGTTTACTTTTAGCGATGAAAATTCTCAAAAGATTATGCAAGGTGATGTTAGTGGTGAACATATTCAAACTCGTGCACATCCTCTTCATTTTTGGATGGCTGTTCATCATATATATCCATTGTTAATTGAACGAGGTGAACTATTATTTCAAACATTGACATCAACGCTAACTGGTAAACCAGTTGTATTACGAACATTGTACAAAGTAACGGACGGACCCCAGACCGAACCTCCACCCCGTGCCGGACTAAACACCATCAGCATGTAGGGAGGTGGTCTCGCGGAACAATCGCTTCTTCCAGAATTGGATGTCCTTTGTGGATCAACTCCCGACGTGTGCAGGGACACCCTAGCCCCATCCTGCGAGGAAAGTCACGTGGGCAGCACGAAATTAGTTTTCGTGCCTCACCAGAAATGGAATACACCAAGGTCTGGGTGGAGGTGCGTCGCGTAATGTGGTAAGGGAACCCTCATTTAGGGATAAATTAATACAATTTTGTAACTTCAGTTTGAGAGTCCAGAATTTGCAAGGATTGTCTCTAGAATTCCTGAGAACTTCAAAATCGACAAAGACCTCTAACTACAATGGGTTTTGTTCATAAAAGAAATTTCCTATTTTAGATGCACAGCCCCCTCGCTGAAACGCCGTCCAGGACGGCCCGTCTTCTAGAGCCTTGACAATTAAACAAGCCTCCCCCCAGGCTAAATAGAGCTTTGAGTAAACCTTAGTTCTATTGTAAACGGACACTTCTACGTAAAATGCCTGAAAAATATCTTATGTGTGATAATGCGCGCCAGAGAGTTCCGTGTACGAGGCTTTGAGTTTTCCAGGGATACCATGAGTCAGCTATAGTGTGCCACGGTGGGGTGAATTGCCATGGGGGTATCACGTTGGGTTTGCTTGAGAAAATACGAACCCACGGATTTCATAAAAATATCTGGAAAATGCCTTAGAAATGATTATGGTTCCATATGCCATCCCCTATTTTTAATACATTAACATAAAGTCTAGACCACTTGACCGGGGGGTTTTAAAATGGAATTGTCTTTTAGGTGTCTCTTGATTTTGTTGCGTGACCATTTTGACCTGGTCAATCTATAGTCACGTTGTCACGAAGAGGCCCATGTCTCGCCCCAGTTTTCGAAGTTCGATTCAGTCCAGTGATACTGCAACAGAATGTTCTGTGAAACTCTATTCAGCTTGTAAATATAGAGAGCTATAAAGTCGTCGGCGTTTAAACAAACAGAAAGGGTTCCAGATAAAAATATGGCATTTTGATTAGGGGGGTTTAATGCTCAGGTTGTTAGATAGATGGTATTATAGCCTAGGTAAATTTGGATTAGAATAAGTTACCGACTGCTGTAATTTTAGGTATAACAATCTAGCTATAGGCCTAATCAATACACTTTGGTCATAAAAGGACCCATAAGTTAACATGTATTAACATGATGACAAGACAGCTAACTTTATTGATTATGTTATTGTAACCCAAAGCTGTTAGGTGGAAAGATATCTTTGTTGCTAAGTTATCTGTTGTAGATTGCCTCTCCTTAGCCGCCAAAAAATTTAGGTATAAACATTCATCTTGAAATGGAAGCAACAGAATAAAGATTATTATTGTAGGATTTTTACTATTATAGATGACAGAGTATCACCACGTGTGGAAAACCAAGTTTTAACCAAGATGGACATAGGACAGCACAACGTCTCCATTCATACTTGAAGTTTCCACGAACTTCTTGCTGTCAGCCACAAACCATTCAATCTGTAGTATAAATATTCAAAAACATGAAACTTGAGGTCCAGGGGAATCCAAAAATGCATTATTTATTTTCGATTTTGTTTACATATTTGCAGCATACTTTACCGGTTCCTTACTATGATAGCTATGATTCTCAAATTATATACTGTTTTTTAAATATATATAATGCATCAATGCATTACTTGGCATTAACCGCTATATCTCCACCCTTTCAATAATAAACATACCATTGAACGTATCTCTATAACCGCCATCGCGTACCTCACCGAGGACCGCGGCGACTCGTGCTTCTACCGCTTCGTGCCCGACGACGCCTCGGCCCCCTACGGCGCGGGCGAGCTGCAGGCGCTGAAGGTCGTCGGCGCAGATCGACTCGACACGGGGGACGAGCGGCTCGGCGCGGTGCTGGACGTGGAGTGGGTGGGCCTGACCGACCCGACGCCCTCGGGCGACACGCTGCGCGACGAGGCGCAGGCGGCGGGAGCCGCGATCTTCCAGCGGGGCTGGATCTCCCCCTACGACGCCTCTTACCAGTTCACGTGGGTCGACGCGCAGCCGCCCTTCAGCAGCCACGTCAACATCCGCCCCAAGAACTCGTTTCGGGTCGGCGAGGCCGCCGACCTGCTCCCCGAGTACGCCGACGCCCAGCAGGTGCGCATCGAGATGGAGGAGCGCATCGAGGTCGGCTACCGGCTGACCATACGCCGCGGCAAGGTGCACCAGATCCGCCAGACCGAGGGCGCCAAGCGCGTGAAGCGGCACTTCTGCCATGAGCTGCCTTCCTGGTTTTTGTTTTCAGTGTGGTTTGTGCCCCACCCATTGAAGGGGTGGGGCACTAGGTTTAATAATTATCTACTCCTGGAAATATAAATATCTTCGAGGTCTTCACGAGTAAGATTAAAGCGTTCTAATAATTTATTTTCACATTCTATAAATGGTTCTGGTTCATCCGCTGGTTTCTCATCTGATACAACGAAAGAAGCACAATCGCGCACACCCTTTAATTTGTCAAAGAAAAGCGATTCACCTTTGATCCGAGATCGCTGCCCGAGCGCTGTCAACCTCTTCTGTGTACTCTAGGATGCCACGATGTACATGGTTGGAACAGAAGACGGCATCATCCACAAGTGCTCCGTGTCGTACAACGAGCAGTACATGGACACGTACAGAGGCCACACAGGACCAGTCTATCAACTCCGGTATCTCGCTGGGTCTCGCTCACACACCGAAAAGATATCCGCATCGACGTGAATACATGAATTTGCGTCCCACATACCGTCAGTTTCGGGCTCAGGGCAGTATGACGCCCTCTTCCCGCCAACCCTGAGTCCGAATACTCGCCTCCCCGTCGGGAGTAAGGTGACCGCTGGCCATGACAGACCTGCTGAATCCCACCAGGATCAGAAGCGTGAGCATTCGCCGACTCTTGTTGCCCTGAGATGTCCCTGGGAGCAACAACGGATCCCGGGACTGTCTTCGCTGTCGATCTCAGGTCCTGCCTGGTATCCGCGGCCGGTCAACGGCGAATGCCCAACTTTCTCTTCTTTCCAGTTATTGTGCATTGGCCAATCAAACATTAAATGATTCCATATCACTCTTTCTTCGTCAACAATTCATTAATTCCCAAGTCTTAACAGCTAATCAGTTTGAAAAACAGATTAATGGAAGTGTCAGTCGATTTCTTCTTGATCTTTCTCTATCTCTTCGTCAATCTCTTGATTATTTTCAATCAACAATACATGGAAATGCCATTATGTCAAGCTATGTTAGTAACTGGCAATTCATTCCCACTGTCTTTATTCGTATATCTTTACATTCTTTAACTATACCAATAAACCAGGACATTTAGTTAGCGATTAAAAGTTATGGTCCACAAACGGCCATGGAGCCACACAGGGAGAGGGGGGCAAAAATTTGAGAAACAATCTTGGATCTACGAGAAAACAACAAGCAGTACTTGCTTCATTAATAGAATGAAATACTCTGAAATATTTCAAAACTTTAATTTTAAAATTACATTTTTATGCTGTTGAAAGTAGAACAAAAATCGTTCCTGAGAGCTTTGTACGAATTTTTCATCCCCTCGTAAACTTCTGTTCTACATTAATAAGGAATAAGAGACAAATAACAGTAAACGTTCTAGGCAATACGACATAGTACCAAACCACAATAGGAATCCATTGCTGGACGAATGAACGGAAATGTCTGCGTTCTCCAGAGGCAGTCAGGCAAGGTATTGGCATTCCAAGTATTTCCTACTTTTCAGTATTCTTGACATACCTATGTCGATTTCCTTTGATTAAAAGTCACAATTTGTAGGCAAACTCTACACACACGTTCAACGATGGTTCGATAATTTGTAAGGCACGAAAACTGGCAAAAGTGGTAAACGTGGCAAAAGGAAAAAGATCCGTATTAAAAAGATCCGGATTAAAAAGATCGGTATTAAAAAGATCCGCAATAAAAAGATCCATGCGCACCGTGTTTAGCTTGATAACCCTATTTGGCTTATCGGCCTGTGGCGGCGGAGGGGGTGGCTCTAGCCCAGGACCTGGGCCTCCAGCTACATGGCACCGGAACAGGCGCGTGGCGACAATCACGAGGTCGGAACATCCTCCGACATCTACGCGCTGGGGGCGATTCTTTATGCTCTGGTGACAGGACGCCCGCCGTTTGTCGGCGAGAATTATGTCCAGACGGTATCCATGGTCGCCGACAACGAACCCATTCCGCCGACGCGACTGCAACCCAGACTGCCGAAAGATGTCGAGACGATCTGTCTGAAGTGCCTGTCGAAACAAGCCTCGAAACGTTACAGGAAAGTCATCATTTGCCATATTCGCTGCTGCCGATGATGATGAAGCTGGTGGTAATGGAGATGGAGATGATGACTTGTTGTTATTGTTGCCACCAATAATACTAACGGATGAAACTTGATGAGAGTTCATCTTGTTCCGCTGGCTCCTTTTCCTCTTTAGCTAGTAAAATATGACTACTACTCTATACCAACAGCAAAGAGTTCTTCCACTTAGCAAACCACAAGTATTAGAGGCCGGAACCGAAATAGAGTCAACGAGCAATCAAGTTGCTCACCGGGTACATAGTCCTTTTGGGAGGAAACATGAAACGCGTAATGGGAGCAGCGCTTTGTGCGCTGATGGCAGGCGGTATCGCACACGCCAATGCCGAGACTAAACTGACCATCGCAACCGTGAACAACGGTGATATGATCCGCATTCAGAAGCTGACGGATGACTTCACCTCGAAAAACCCTGACATTTCTCTCGAGTGGGTAACGCTTGAAGAAAACACCCTGCGTCAGCGTGTCACATGATCCCACGGAGTCACAGATAACTGTGATCCTAATACTATGATAGCAATTTGATGTTTTTGCGTAGTTTACGAGTCTGTTATTTTGAGATAACAAAATTTAGAAGATACATTAGCAGGTTTCACAGAACTGATCTTAAAAAGATATTGGATATTTTTAATTAGAGATCTTCACTCAAATTAAAGTACGAAGTTACCGTTCTGTGTGAGTTATGTAAAAAGGGAAACATTGACAGGAAGGGAATTTGCATCAACCACAGATCACTTGTCGACTCGCTATGCGCCATCATCGAGATCAGATCCCGACGCGGCGGCGCCTTGGCCCGCTCGGCCCAGCGCGTTCCGAAGGCATCAGCCATCTTGCCCAGCTCGGCCAGTTGCTCCTCGCGAGAGCGCACCAGCGCATCCGGCGCGTTGTAGTCGGTAATCGCCACATCGGACCAATAGGTCAGGTTCCGGCGCTCCTCCCCGGGATAGTCGAACAAGGTCGCGAGCATCATCGTGGTCAATTCGAAACGTGGGGAGAGCTGAAAGGATTTATTCACGGACGGCTTCGTGTTGAGATTCCGGAAACGTGGATTCAATGCCTTCAGCGAGGTCGTTGCAAGAATGACGGTTGGGGTGGCCTTTTTCAGGCGGATGGTGAAATTCCCGACGACCAAGAACTTGAGATCCGAGAAGGCGAGCTATTATTCAAATTGACGGGGCAGACTGTTATTTTAGGTGGCTGGATTCGCCGGTTGGATAAGGATGGCAACGAGTTGTGGAAGTAAAGCGCCTATCGTGTCGAGCTGCTTTTCTTGGAAGCCAGTGATGCGGTATTGACTCGTCGATTTTCCGAATCCCGTAGGCCTCATCCTGTTCTCCCGCAGCAACCAGTTATTGAGGGAATTCAATTGGAGCGTCTCCAATTACAGGAATTGCGGAATGGGGCAGATCAAGTCCTCGATACGTCCGACATGACCGTGCATGAACTACGGGATTGGATGGCCAGGCATTTTAGCGACCTGGATCATAAGCAATCGATGAGGATGAGGCTCTTGTCGAACTTCAAATAGTCCGGCGGCACTTCCACCAGTGCCAGCAGACGGGCCTGGCCGGCGCCGAAGTCGTCGTAGGCAATACCGATGTCCAGAGCATCCAGCTTTGCGCGCAGCTCACGCATGCCTTTGGAGTCCCGAACCGCGCCCTCGTGCACTTCCAGAACAAGTGGTGCATCAAAGCCTGATTTGCGCAGGTACTTGAGCTCGGTCATCAACGTATCAACCTGCATCTCGTCGGGGTGAATGTGATTTTACTGATATATCGCAAAGTAAGGTTTTAAAAATACTCAAAACAGTTAATACCTGCATAAAATAACACTAAACTTTTTATAGGTTTGAAACGTATTACATCAAAAAGGAGTCATCATGAAAAATGAGCTAGACGGTAAATTAATTCTTTCTGTGTATGAAAAAATCATTCAACACGGTGAAGATCATGAAGATGGTAAGCTCTATGAAGGTATTTGTGCTTTTTCGGATATCGATGGTTATACGGTATCAGGGTTTGCAGAGACATCAGTATTTTCACCGGAGATTAAGACGAAATGTCCCGGCATTGGCCGGGACAAGAAAGAAACTCAGACCGCTATAATAACGATCAGGAAGCAGACTCGCAAAACTCAGCGTATGCTGCTGCGTCCATCAGCTCATCCAACTCTTCAGGGTTGCTTAGCTTCAACTTAAAGAACCAACCTTCAGCGTACGGTTGACCATTGACAGTTTCAGGGGCTTCTTCAAGCTCAGCGTTCACTTCCAAAGGGTACACAATTCCACTTCTGGAAACACCCTACCAAACTCTAATCCCAAAACAACCAACCCTAAATGGGAAACAATCTCAAATTGTGACAAAAGAGGTCCAGAACATGCTGGAAATGGGTGTAATACAAAAAGTTCCCCATATAAAAGGAGAAATCATCTCCAACATATTCATAAAGGAAAAAAGGGAGAAAGGACAATTCAGACCAATAATCAACCTGAAACCCCTAAACATTTTTGTCCCCCACGAGACATTCCAGTTTGTTGCCACGAACTGTTTTGAAAGTCTACTCAGAAATACCGCCACAAGCATAAGCCAATAAATATCAAATCACCTGAGAAGTGTTTTTTTTTTTTTTTTTCCAAGTTTAGTTAATAGAATTAAAACCACTAAAGCTATGCATTAGCAAATTCCTTGAAGTTTCTAAGCATCTATTCATGGGTTTCTAGAAGAGGCTGTCATATCTGTATGGTCATAGAAATAAATATAGATTAACTAGTTTATGCATTAAACCCCTTCGTCTTTTTGGAAAGTAGGTAAACAATGAACGAACCTAAATTAAAGCCCTTGCCCTGAGGGTTTAGGGGGGTGAAATCTCCAAAGGTATAATTACAGAACTTCTGTGA
This sequence comes from Alatinidae sp. Z8VKAUB7J3, assembly GCA_010016025.2. Lineage (NCBI taxonomy): Eukaryota > Metazoa > Cnidaria > Cubozoa > Carybdeida > Alatinidae > Alatinidae sp. Z8VKAUB7J3. The sequence goes on along the minus strand of JAAAKM020721499.1, from coordinate 179,531,165 downwards.
ATATTGTATTCACGTCTCTACCGGCAAAAAGGGGGAAAATCAAGGCATGGCATCATGAGCCTAGCCAGGAAAATATCGGGGAAAGGTTGGTATCAGTGATAAATTACTTTCAATTTCCATTCTAATGAACATCTGGAATCTTCCCCCTGACCAAAACCTTCACCCAATCCTGTTGCAGCAGTTTCTTCAGTTGGAGCAAAGGTTAAAGCGCTCATAGCCATTTCTTCCAACATGATACCACCAACCTTACCAGCCTTACCGTATTTATTAGATAAAAATGCCTGACCGGTCTTTATGTATTTACCCGCATTAACAGTTGATAAAGCTCCTTTAACAGCATAATTAGAAAGCATTATCTCTCCCATAATCTTAACCATTGGGCCAACTGAATAAGAAACATCATGTCTCTTGGCAGGTGCTGACCCGGTATTGTTTCGGAGAACCCAGTGCCTGGACGGATGAGCTGGCAACGATACTCATGATTTGGGTCGCTTGTCTTGGTGGCGCTCTAGGCTTTGTTCGGGGCAGTCACCTTGGGGTGGATTACTTCACGCGCTTTCTCCCGTCGGCGATAGCTTCGTGGCAGCGGATCTTTGTTCCCTGCGCGGTTCTGTTCTTTGCCGCCGCGGTACTAGCCTACGGAGGTTATCAACTGGTCATGGTAAAGTGAAATTCTAAGTTGTAAGGTACTGAAAATTTTTCAAAAACACATGCGTGTTATAGGGCATTTATCTAATTATTTCGGAAGAATCCTTACTTCACTCCTACCTTATATAATATTATTCTTGACAAATTTATACCAACCTCAACCACTAATTTCATTGCCTCCTACATTTCTGCTAAAATAATTAGAAAAACTATTGGATAGTTTAATGCAATAGAATTTTTTCATTTTTTCCGTTAAGCATTCCTCTAACCAGTCATCGCTGACAACAGAGCCTTGCCCTTTGGACCGAGTATTGGAATGAACCTCACGGGACCGGGCGGCGGGAAGGATGTCGACAGAACGACGAACACAAGAGCCGTAATGGCCGCGAGTACAGCACCAATCGGTTTCACCAACAATCCCAGGATGACGAACGGTGCAAATTCCTGAACCATCATCCGCAGCAAACCCAGATAAAACCGGAGTTTGACTTTGAACCTGCCCCACCGTCCCAGCGACATACAGGCCGGACTTGAGTCTCGTTGTTGGAACCAGCAATTCTTTTTCTTCAAAAAGGGTCTAGTATCTAACTGCTTCCTGCGGCTTATCAGGGTTCACTTTCACTACTTTGGCATTCTGGAAAATTTTCAGGCCTTGCAACTTCTTTGCGGCAACGTCGACATCTTTTACATTGTGATTTCGGTTAGCCATGGGGCGAGGGAAATTTGCATAATCATTATCATCTATGTAATTCCAGATTTTCTCACGAATTGCAGCCTTTGAAAAACGCTCGATACGAGGCACTGAAAAATCAGCCTCAACGAGCATCCTGGTTGTGGCCAGCATCAGCCCTGGCTACCGCCTGCAGTGCCGTCTTAGTAGCTTTTTTGTGGTGGGGTTCTCCCCAGGACCAACCCCAGCCCGAAACCGTTCAAATTGTCGAAGACGTTGAGATTCTCCTCGCTGCAGATCCCATTGATTTATACGAAGACTTAGAATTTTATGAATGGTTAGCCGAACAAGAGCAGGATAGTTAATTGCACGCGTTCCTCCATTCGGTCGGGCCAGGACTGGGTCGAGCGGGCGGTGGCGGATCTGAACCAGACCGAACGTGTGCCGATGTCGGTTTCCGACCTTGTCGTCGGCACGGTTTGCGGCGGCTCCGACGGCACCAGCGGCATCTCAGGAAACCCGGCTGTCGGGCGGGCCTTCGACCGGTTGATTGCCAGCGGTGCGACATGCATTTTCGAGGAAACCGGTGAGTTGATCGGTTGCGAGGAAATCATGGCGGCGCGCGCATACCAGATTGGCATAATAGTAATAATAATAATAATACCCCCCTTCAGTCTACAACCAGGGGGGAATCTATGCTAAAACTAAAACCAGATCAGCCCAGGTTGTCCACTACGCCTAAAGAATCACTAATAGGACGTCACAAAAGCACTTTTTTTAAGATCTTCCCAAATCCTACGTCCAGCAAAAGTGGCTTTCAAATGCAACATGCAGAAAATACTTACTTAAGAATAAGAATTTTTTCATCAACTGGTTCAGAGACGAGCGACGATGATGAAAACGCTATCCTATCGATTGAAAGCGAAGACCTCTCATGGGATGAATCGTGGGTGCCCCGCTTGAAAGGCCCCATGCCTGGAACGGACGAGGAAGAAGGCGACGATCTCTTTGATGGGTTTTCAGGCCCCAGTACCCCACGTCGTTTTCCATCCCCGCCTCACGCTGGACAGTTTCCGGAGCCTTCGGATCAACAAGATAGTAAGGTAGCTACCGAACACTCACTGGAGGCAGAGGAAACCACCCTGCAGAAGACGGTCGTGCTGTTCCAGTAACCCGTCCTGGTAACGAAAAGCCCGCGCCGGTCTGCGACCTGCGCGGGCTTTTTCGTTTGCCGGTTGTACCCGCCCGACCATCGCCGGTAGCCGTTGCGCCCCCGGCACGCCTATAATATCGGCCTTTTTCCGTTGGTAATTCGTGGAGCTGGTGATGGCCGAACGTACGGCATTCGTCGAGCGCAACACCCTCGAGACCCAGGTCAAGGTCTCGATCAACCTGGGCGCTCTTGACGTGCCATCAATTCCTTGACTTGAATTTCAATCGAACGCTGATCCAGTAGCTGCCGGGATGTGATACGGTCGAGTTTTGAACGCAACGCGGCAATGCGATCTTCGTATTCGTGCTGCATGCGTGCTTGTCTGGTTTGGGAGGCGCTTATCAAGTCGTCACGGAATATCAGGTATGCAGTTGCGCCGAAATAACCAAACAGAAACATAAACAATGTACCGGCCATAATAGCAAACATGGCTGGGCTTACAAAAAGACGGAAGACAATTTCTTTCTACCAAATCAAAAATATATACACTTTATACACACTTTTTAACTTTAAAATAATGATATCAATAAAAACATTTACATTTCCCAAGAACCCGTCTAAACAAAATCTAAATAGTATTTTATAATGCAATTCTATTGTATTCATCACCGTAAGTGTTTAAACTTTTAAAAGTGTTTTCATTATTGAATGTTTCTAAATTTTTCCGAGATGTCTTGGTTTTATTGAAGATAATTTCAAACTACATAACATGAAAGGTGTAAATATCTGTATTACACACGTAGGGAGTGATGGTTCGTCGTCGATCATATCTTCGGGGCTAAACTTGACCGACGCGCGGACTCGGCGGCAAAAGTTAAACTTACGATTTCTAGTATCGTAGTACCACAGGGCCCGCGTCAACTTTGTACAATGGTTATACTCGTGACTTCATAGAATAACTCAATACGTGTGTGGTCAAGAAAACTGGATGGTTTCACGACATTCGTTGACTCAAGCCCAATTTTACCCAGTTGGCCAAATTTTTAAAATGGTTCGGAAAACGTCTGTAATTTTCTTCGAGCCTGACTTAGAAGATGTGAACATTTCGGCTTATTTGAACTCGTCAAAATGCGGCTTATTTATTCTTAACAGAAAATTCTTCAATTAAACTCCTTTAGCAGGTGATTTCGTCCACTCTAGATCAGATCAGATGCTAGAGCACCAAAGTTAGGTTGTACAAGATCAAACCCATTTATCCTTGCTTCTAAAGCCGACATCGTTTCCACTCGCGAATTCCATTTCGATGCGGTAGTTCATTTGCTCTTCGACCTCACCCCGCACACCGAATCGCATCCGGCGAAAACCAAGCCGGTTTTGAGGTGTGAACCGAGGATCGCCATATTCGAAGACATTCACACCCGGCGAATCACCAGGATAGCCCCACGCATCGATATGAACTCGGCCTGCCACTTTCATGGTCGATTTGCTGGTCCCCGTCAGCACGAAACCATCCAAGTCGTTGTTCAAGCGTGCTCGTTGGATCGATGGGGACGACGGCGTGGTAGCGCTGTTCGGCCGTGCCGTCTCCGCCGACGATCTGAGCAGCGGCGGTATCCGTTTCAACCAGTTGATGCGTGAGGAGGCGTCGAAACTCACCAGCGTCAACGCGAGGTTGCAGGCCGAGATCGCCGGCCACATGGAGACGGAGCAGCAGCTGCGCGACTCCCGGGAGCGTCTCGAGTTGGCGCTTTGGGCGAGCGAACTCGGGCTCTGGGACTGGCGTACTCTGCATTTATGCATTGAGCACTCTCATATGTTCAGATAATCATCCTGATTATAGTTACGGAGTGTGTGAACTACACCCATGAAAGTGCATCTGAATCTGAATTTACGAAAGTGTTGATTGTGTGAACTAGAAAGAAAAAGACACTAAAGGAAGAGATAAAGTTTGCTTGATGATCTTGAATACGTGAAACTTTGAGTAGCGAATTTCCAAATCTCTTCTTTTAGTGTCTCCTTCTATACTGCTCTGCATTTATGCAATCGCCGTCGTGAAACTATCGGCGTGTCCACCGGGAATGTCAGGATCTGCAATGCGGCACCAAGCGGCATGATAAGGAAAATCCGGCTGAAAAGCGCGAGCATTATGGACATGTTGTGCATTAAACTGATCAACGACTGTTTGTAACTGATGACCACCACAGCCGCGCCACAAGACCATGCGTTGAAAACCCTGAATCGCTAGCGACCCGAGAACGTTGCGAATTACAGCATGATGCAATGAGCGTGGCAAATCAATCCCGGGGAATCTTCATTTTTGTATTGCTTGTATACTTCCAGGATATTTAAAACTTTAAAAACTATGTACAAAAATGAAAAACTATGCAAAAAAGTGAAAAATGAAAATTAAAAACTATGCACAAAAATGAAAACTCTGCACCAAAAAATTATTTAAAAACAAATTGAAAAACTATTGAAAATTGATAAACTATTGAAAAACAAAATTAAAAACTATGCACACAAATGAAAACTATGCACAAAAAAATACTTTAAAACAGAATATTCTCCCAGTGAGAAACTGCACCTCTCTGAAATTAAAGCCCCTCCCCCTGGAAAGTGTCCTTATATTTCTCAATAGTAATACTTTACATAAAAAATGGGCAAATTTAGTTGTCCCCTAAACTTTTTGGTCACTTAAAAAGGTCATTGAAACATTTAATTTCCGCTTAAATGAGCCCCCTCCTTATCTTCTAGGATCATCGGTTCAATACCGTAACCCCTGGGAAAAAAAGAAACAAAATAACAAATAAACACGCAATATCTCTCCAACCTGTTCAGATAATAACATCCCGGTCACGGCAAAAGAACTGACTAATCATACTATTAGCATATAAGAAAGGTGGATTCACGCAATGCTGTTCTGGGCGTTTACACTCACCCTGGAAAAAAACCCTAAAAAATACTCCCCCGCAGAAACTATCCCTGGAAAATACCCCCGAGAAAGACCCCCAGTGGAAAATACCTCTTCGAAAATTGTGCCTCGGAAAATGGCCCACGAGGAAACTACCCCGATTGGATGAGAGCGTCTGTTTACACTATCCAATAAATTCAAACAGTTTTTGTCGAAACCTCTCATTTCATCATGGACTCTGAAAGTGAATGTGCTGCAGCTGTGATCATAGTTGCTGCAATAAGTAAAAAGAGAAAAAGGATGAGAAATAAAAGGCAAAGGTCGATATGGGTGAAGCCATGGTTAGGTCGAAGAAATGATATTGGTGTTGATAACACTCTGTTGTGAGAATTTAGGCTGAAAGACAGCGATGAATACACAGTGCGAAGGAAACGAGTGGTGCATCAAGAATTACTGTAAGGACAAGCATAACAACACCTACCCCGCCGTGTCTGACTGCGTTAAGGACATTAACCTAGTAAGGTTAAAGAGCGAAAACGAAGCGCCGCCCGACCCGCCTCAATAGCAGTGCCGAATACAATTCGGACAGCCGGAACCGTATAAAAGAAGAATATGGATTTCCCATATTTTTAGAGATAGTAATGGCACTAAATCTATTTACAGCACAGGAAGGATTAGAATAAAATAAGACATATGCACATATTTCGTGTAAACGCACTTTGCTTTCACCACCATGATTAGCATAAAACTTGCTTCATACAGAGCTGTTCAAGTGATTGGTCAAAATTTCATGATTTCACAACTTTTAGTCTCATTAGTTTTCTTATTAAGAAGATTTTCGGCAGAGCCCGTCCCAAATTTCAGCTGTAGCAGCTTCTTTGACGAAGAGAGCATGTAGTAGTGAGCAAGCCTTGGATAAAAATTCATTCCAACAGCAATCATGGCTCCTGTGATATTAAAAGAGAAAAACCTTTCAAGGATCGCAATACCATTTGATAAAATCATGGCAATTCCTCCCATGAAACCAAGTACACGGAAGGTGAATGGGCCATCGCCTTGAGCCTTCTTTATTTTTTCTACGGCTGCATTCACGAAGCCTGCACCAGTCACTGCAGCAGTTGCTGCTGTTTGTGAACTTATGAGTGGACTGCTTTCGTCGGGCATTGTTGCAATCAGGGAGCAAATAAAGGATTGCCAGTTGTTGAGGTGACAAGCTTTGTTTCACCGAAATGGGTTCCCCAAATGGGAGACAATGCATCAGTTTTCAAAGGAATTACAAAATATCCTAATATTTCTTATCCAGTGTTAGTACCAAATATGAAAGGTTTGCACTCAGCAATTGAAGCAGGTGTAAATGAAATTGCTATTTTTGGCGCAGCCTCTGAAACATTTTCGTTGAAAAATATAAATGCGTCTATAGAAGAGAGTCTAAAACGTTTTATTGGTTTTTTGAAAGAGGTCTCTGACCTTATTACAATGGCTCCACAATAGGTCTGATAGGAAATATTAATACGTGGTCACCAGATAAAGGCAGTTAATCCTGTAACGCCCAAAACTCACAAGAAGAACTAGCATAACCATCAATAGAAGCAAGGCCGATACCTCCCAGACCTGTAACCTTAGTACTAGTATACCGAAGCAGAATGTAGAAATGACCAGCGCGTTAACTTGATCCCATCAGAGCCCACAGTACTATAGGCAATCTTACATTGCAAACACTTTTTTCTGCTTTCTTCTCATTGTTTAAAAACAAAAAATTTGCTCTGTTTATATTATTTTATCTTATCCTGACTTTTATATTAACAATTTTGATTTTTCTTGCTTTCTTTTGCTTTTAAGTCTTAGAATGTCAAAAATTCTTTCTGCTTTCTTCTCATTTTCCAAAAGGACAAAGTCTGCTCTGTTCATATTACTTTTTCTTATCCTGACTTTTTTTTTTGAATTTCGATATTGTGATATGCCTTTTTCCAGGAATTGCAAATTTACGAGAACTTCGATTTATCGCCAAGAGCATCACCGAAACCATTGAGAAAAGATAGACCTGTCCCTGTTCCAGGGGGGCCAACGCAGGGAATAATTGTCAGAGGAAATTTAGGAGAGCCTCGTAAGTTACTGAAATTTTGCTGTTGTTGTTGTTGAGTTTTTATCAAAGTCTTGAAGATAATAAAATATGCAAAAATGCAGCGTTGTGCGGTATTTACGGACAAGTAGAAAAAACGAGTCGCGCTTGATCCACAGCTCTCTGAAACGGCAACGACTCTTTGTTTCGTTTGCCAAGCCGTCCTAACCGAAGAAGATCAACTCGATAAGAAATATCAGTTCGGTATGAGTTGTCCCCATTGCTTTGTTCCCGAGTCGCCAGAGACTGTGCAGGTCTTGTCGACCGCCGAACGGAAAGAACGATTGATTCCGCTGGTCAGTCCATTGCCTGGCAGTATTCCGTACGAGAACTTCCGACCGATGTCAGTAGCCCTGGCGGATTAGGTGATCAAAATATTCTTGGACCTGATATATTGATTTTCCACGCGGAGAATACTATTACAGATGAAAGAACTGCATATCAACTCTATTCAGGAGCTCCGGAAGGTGGTGGTGATGGTACACGAATTTCATTACATAGTGATACTCCTTATTTTATTACTAATAATGGGTCGGTACCAATTACAGTACCTGCAGGGAACTGGGAATTGGCACTACAACTAAAAAGTGATCCTGTACCTAATGGTGTAGCAGTAGTCTTCTTCTCCTCCTCCTCCGTCTCCTCATCTGGCGTGATGACACGCATTGAAGAGTGACGCAATTGCTCCATAAATTGTCGGGTCTGTCTCAATGACTCCACACGCCTGTGTAAGGTGGACTTGGGACGCGCACGTGACTCCTGCAACTCCAGGATCGGCACTTGACCCAGAGCATCCGCACGTGCCAGGACAATCCGTGAGGCCCTAGACGTGCTCGGAGACTGTGCGTGCTCCACCGAGGGCGCTACAAACTGTCACACTACCGATTTTAATATAGATATGACAATTGATAGAAAAAATGTCACTTTCAGTTGCTTGACAAGTTTCTTGGCGATGAAGTGAGTCGAGTTACCAAGCTAGTTGTTAACATGAGAAGGTGAGGGACCATTAAGAGACTTGTAAATAGATTTAAGAGCATCGTAATGATTCCAAGGACGTAGGAAGCATCCTACACTTGAAAGGGCACAACTTTTCAAGGGCACTTTTTCCACGAGAAATGGGCACGAACTGATGTAACTTTTAATCGTATTTGGAGAAATACGAATGTGTTAGTATTTTCAAACCCCTCATATGCGTAATAATTTCTGTTCGTTTTAAGTTTTATTGCTGCCTATGGTTATACCTCCTAAGGATAATTATAGCCATAGAGTTTGGTGATTGGGTGTCAGACCTTCTATGTACAATGTGGTTGGAGTACTGTCAGTAGTTGTCTCATTATGTTGCACAGGGGGTGTGGATGGATTTCACTTTAAGCAGATCAGAAAGATCCAGATCACCGGCAGGTCGAGCCAGAGAACCATGACGGCGGTCGCCGGCACCCGGAAGAGCCATTGCGACCAGATGAAGATATGCATCACATAGACCGTGTCGCCGCCGGCGCGCAGGGTGTTGCCGCAGATCGCGTTGGAGCCCTTGGGGAAGGGCAGTACCAGCAGGATCGGCAGGAAGCCGAGCAGCGTCATCTGGGTTTCGCGGGACAGATCGGCGTAGAGCCAGGGGCTGGCCAGGATGACCCCGGCCCCAGCTACAAAGGCATTGGTAGGGTGATACAATAAAACAGGGAACTATGCAGAAAACTGAATAAAATTTTCATAAAATTTCTACCAGATAATGGTTTAAATACCTGTATAGCCAGCAAGCTTCCTATTCAAATCAATTCACAGGGAATGATTAGTTAATAAGAGTGGAGAAGAACAGATTGGTCGATAAAAATTCTTTTCAAATGGAGATCTAGTACCAACTTAGAAACTGAACAAGAAATTTCTGAAAGATTGACCCGTGGTGATCTGCGATCCTGAGCTGACCGTCGGCATGCCCAAGGCGATCACCGCCGGCACCGGGCTCGACGCCTTTGCCCATTGCGTCGAGGCCTTCTCCTCGCCCTTCTACCACCCCATGTCTCAGGGCATCGCGCTCGAGGGCATGCGGCTGGTGATCGAGTACCTGCCCCGCGCCTATGCCGATGGCACGGACCTCGAGGCCCGCGCGCAGATGATGAGCGCCGCCGCCATGGGGGCCACCGCCTTCCAGAAGAAGAAGTATCGGCAACTGATATCCGGCGGAAAATAGCACAAGGAAAGTCGGTTGAACATTTGCTTATGCCCTCGGTCTATCATTATATTAGGCAGCATCAGCTGTATACGGAGAACGCTATTTGAGTGCATCCCAATTGCGCGACCATCTCATATCTGCCCTTGAAGATCTTAAGGGCCAAGACATCCTCTCCTTGGATGTATCAAGTCTGACCTCCATAACTGACTACATGATCATCGCCAGCGGCACGTCGAACACTCGTCAGCCCAGGTTCCGTAGAGCTGGTTGGTGCTCGTGTGCATTCTCCGCGCCCAATGGAAATCGCGATCCTTGGTGAGCGTTCCAGCGCGTTCGTGCTGTGCAATGCACAGAGCGCGTTCGGAGTCGCGCTGCATGTCTTCATGAAACTGCGCAGCCATCTCTCCACCCATGAGGGTTTCGTCGGCGTGCGCGTCGTACATGTCAAACGACCACTCCAACTGGGCTGCCTCCAGTGACGCGCGGATCTGCTCACACACCCTCGGGCGCGTGCGCATAGAGCCGGTCCAGCATGCGGGCGCAAACCGAGTGGTGGTCGCGCAGGCGGCCCGAAGCCTCGGCCTCGCGGATGAGCCAGTCGCGCACCATCGCCGTGACGAAGGCCCAGCCACCGTCGCGTCGTTGGGCAAGGCCGCGCTCGATCAATCGCTCGAGGGCCGGCTCGGCTGCCGAGAGGCCGGCGTCGTCGCACGCAAAGAGCCACTCGGCTTCGGACACCTCCACGCCCAGCACCTAAATCTGAGATAAACATATCTTCACCGCTAATGTTTGTAAGCTTTACACGGTTTGGTGCTTCAACCAAAATTTTTGCATTATTATTTGGTAGTTTTACTGTTTGGATAATCTTAGCAAGCACCCCCACCCTGAACAAATCACTAGCCTTTGGATCTTCTACATCTTGCTTTTTCTGAGTTGTAATCAGAATATGCTGACCATCATCAATTTTTTTTGCTGCAAGCAACGAATTTAGCGACTTCTCACGACCGATAAAGGCACAGAGAAGAAGGTGAAGAAGCCACGAAGAGAGGGGCCCCAAAGCCAAAGAAGGAACGAGTCGAAGTCGAAGTCTTCCATCCGCCAAACAGCAGCCTTCCGGGCGGCCCAATTCGCACGTTGTGGCGTCGTGCAGCGGGGCAAGGAGCTGTTTTGCACAGCTTGCGGCATCGGCCTGCGCAGATCTGATCGGATCGACATGAAGAACAAGCCGTTGCGGCGGGTATCGGGTTGTACACCCGGCCCCTGCCTCAGATAATTAAAAAGAAAAGACGATATGAAGAATGGCAGTCAGCAGAGGCCTACGCGTAGAATGAAGGCCTTCATCTTCTTCCCCTCCCATCAAGGCCGTATTCAGAGGGGAGGGTGGCCCCCTCCCAAAAGAAAAATTTTGTTTGACTCGTAGAAACGTATCAAAAATGAATACAAAGATATTTTTGATGCATTTTTTTGCCCCCTGAAAAAAAGCCTTTTGTGATTGCCCTATTTAGAATACATTCAAATCTAACCCTCAACATGAAAAAGTTGGCAAAGAGAATGTAAGACAGCTAAAACGAATTTCGTATAGTAATTCTGTCAAATCCCCCAGCGTAAAATTTTCCTTAGAATATTCACGCCCTCCCAAAATTTCCCTCCACAAGAAAGATTCTCTCAATAGAAATACACGCCAAGCACCCCCCCCCCAATGAAAATGTCTGTATACTTCCCAATAACAAATACTATACGAAAACAATGGGCAAATTTCATAACTTACAGGCATCTCCCCACCGCTGAAAGCATAATATCACCCCTGCTATCATGGACTGGTTTACCATTGTTGAGAGTTTCCAATTTCTACACATCGATTTATCTCATCTATTGGAGAAATATCGAAGAAAATCTTACCGACACATAATCGATATCGCGTCGGAGCAAATCAGCAAATTTGCGCATCAAATTGCCACGTGCAGCGGGCTCCATTGTGCGCCAAGGCGAATCGAAATGAAACGCTTTTCGAGCGGCGTCAACAGCTTTATCGACATCAAAACACAAGTTAGAGAGCTAAGTAGGGCAATGTAGTTCATGAAGGACGCCGTAGTTGTGATAGTATGATAACTATTGAGAGATATTGGGAAGCAAAGACTAAATATATGGTATTCATAGTTAGTTTTCGATCTTCAGACAGCTCATCACGATAAACATGTTTACTGACATTTGATATTGTCCTTTAAATGTATACAATATCATAGCTTGAAAGGATTAAACAATATCAATACTATTACTAAAATACCGATTGCCGCAACAAAAATTTACAAATATTTTTTACAAATTCAAAGAAATTATAACAGAATAAAATATTTGTTAAAAAATAATAAATACTTGTTTCAAAACACAAAATTGTAATAACGTTCATAATACTTCTTACAGTATGTAAAAAAGTTTCAAACTAAATCATAAATAATTCCTTAAATATAATAATTCTTACAAAATAGATTAAAATTCAGACAAATCCATAATATCTTACAAAACAACTTACAAAACAAACTTCTTACAAAACACCCGCTATGGATCTGTGTCGCCGGTCCAGCGCGCGAGGCCTCAACCCCTTGCTCGGCGGCTCTCCACTGCGGTACAGGTTGAATCACGCGCATGTACCGCTGTAGGCATGCTACGCAACGTTATCACAAACTACTCTGCATCACAGCCGACACAGGGAAGTGCCGCGGCATGAGCGCGGCGATGGCGAGCTTGAAGCAAGTGCGCGGCGAGGTGCACCCCGGATGGGAACGGGTTCAAGCGCAGATGCAGCATAATAAATTCGTTGGTGAACCAGTCAATCATCAGTTCCTGACCTTCTGAAACCTAGGAGATGGATGTACATTGGTCACGTCCTTCATATGCCAGAGGATCGATTCCCATGTCTATTTTAGGAGTGGTACCCTCAAAAGAGGTCGACTAAGACACACCTTGTGATAAACCATTTGTGGCTCTGGAGGATCTAAAGTCTAAGGTAAGTGACCAACTGTTACTGGCCAACAAAACTACAGTTGCAGATGATATTTGATTGGCCACGGGTCTGGGATACAGAAAATAGAATCCTATGTCTTGCTAACTCTATGGGGTTTGCTAAACTGAGCCCTCCATGAGCAAGTCCAAGGCTAAGAGAGAAAAGAAGCGCCTTCAAGCTGAAGCCAAGCAGCAGCGTCAGCAGTCTAAGTTCTGGAATAAGCAAAAGGCTGAGGAGCGGGCACAGCAAGCTCGTGTGGCGCTTAAGAAGCGACGTAAGCTTTCTCGGAACGCTGCTGAAACCATTAATGCTATTTTTGCTACCTCGGCTACATCGCCATCATGGAAGGCGACGACCTCGCCGGCTGGAACGTCGTCGTCGGCGGCGGCATGGGCATGACCCATGGCGAGCCGCAGACTTATCCGCGGACGGCGAGCCTGCTCGGCTTCTGCCGGCCGGAAGATGCGGTCTCGGTCGGCGAGGCGGTGGTGACCGTGCAACGCGACTGGGGCGACCGCGCCGACCGCAAGCATGCCCGCCTGAAATACACGATCGACGACCATGGCCTCGACGCCTTCCACTGCGTCGACGTGCTGATGCAGACCGCTGCGGTACGCTCGGCACTGAAGGCGGTCGAGCGGCTGTTGATCGAGGACCATGCCAACCATTGCATGGAGGCGGCGATCCTGTCGGGCGATCAAGACGAACAACGCACCAAGTTTCGCGAAATGGTCGCCTTGCTTGAAAAGGCGCGCGACTGATCGGGGCCGGGCCCCGTCGCTCCGATGATTAGCGCAGCGCGTTTAATCGGCGCCGTTGCATGATGACCAACGCGACGTTTTCAAAATCTTGAAATGTTTAGATGGATGGAATTAATACACCCAGCAAAGTTCCAAGACAGAAAAAAAGCAACCGGTGCTGAACAGAGAGCGCTGATAAACGATCTGCGGAAGCTCTATCCATTTGCTGTGCATGATGCACTCGAAACTGAGCACAACCTTAACGTGTTGTACAATAATAAGGAAATAGCGATGTTATTGCACAAGGTTGTGAGCGAGAGAGATGCCTTGATTGCCAAAAAAAGGGAGAAGCAAGTATCCTTGAGCAAAATTAAAAAACATGGCTTCTTGTTCCTTATATTAATGTATGGCTGCAATGGGAATATCACATTTACATGTCTGCTCACAGACTGATAAAACAAGGCAAGCCTAGAATAGATTCACTATCATAGTTTATGTTGATAACTTAATTGGCTGAAGAAGTTCAATTCTGAATTTTCATTAAGCTTCCCATACATAAATCGTGCGATTAATTCAATGCCAACCGTATCCATTCATAGGGGATGTCTAGAACCTGTTGTTTCTAAATCGATGATAACCAACGTTCGAAATGTCCAATTGTTGTTCATCATCTGAAACGAAACAACAACAAACTAAACATACACTGGGAAAAGATTTATTTGAAAGAAGACGATAAAAAAAAAACATTAAATCGATTGGGATAAAATATCCAATAAATGTTTAATATAATTAATTTTTTTCTGTAATTCATAAATTGGTTTTAATTGTGCACTTAATTGTTCAGCTTGTGCAATGAATGAATAAATCGCTCGCCGAGTTGCCGAGTTGCTCGGTTGCCCAGCTGCCCAGTTGCTTGGTTAATGCTGGTTTGCAACGCTTAATACAATGCCTAAATATAATTGCACTGCCTTAATAGATGTCAAAGAAAAAAACTAAATTTTTACACGCTGTAAATGTGATGCATTACCTTAATACAAGGCCTTAATAGCACTGTACCCCTTAATACAAGTCAAAGAATGAACCAAGACGGTATTGCTAAAGCCTTGACATGCTGTACTACCTCACCTGCATCCACCACACCACAAGCAACAACATGAGCGACAGGGAGAGGGAGAGGGAGGAAGGAGCCCACGAAGCAAACTTGACACTCAATCTCCTCTTCCGGATCAAGGTCTTCCATGTAATCCGCATCCTCGCCCAGAGGCCGCACCACGACCCCGTGTTTCTTGCAGGTCTGCCGCGTGCTCGGTGAGGGGAGGAGGAGGATGATGAAGAGGAGGAGGATACCCCTTCTGGGTCTTCGAAATACGTCTCCAACAGCCCAAAAAAGTTGCCCCCCCCAATGAAAACACACTCCTGGGAAACTCACCTTAATAGAAAACTGCTTCTAGAAGAGACATATATCTATTTCACAGGATAATGCTCGCAACTCTTAGCTCTGAAAATAATCGTATGATGTTACCCAACGGGTACCTGAAGTCTTGCTACCAAGCAGGTATTTCTCATTATACAGTCCAAAGAGTATGATAAACTTATAAGAGAAGAAACTGGTGTTAGTATTAAATAGACAAATCACAGATGATAACAATTAGATTCAATAAGTAATTTCTAAAATAAACAGTCAAAACAATCGAAACATATTGATTATTTAGCTAGATCAATCAAAGGTATCAAAACCAAAAACGGACCAAAATATTGACCTAGAATCAAGCAAATCTTGGCCTAAAGTCGAAGTAACCAATCGAAAACATCTTGATCCAGTATACTTCTTAAATGAGCATAAATTAAAATCAAACATTTATTCAGATATCGTCTGTAACAACATATAATATTTCCTGCTAATGTTTCCGTAACTTACTGATGAGCAGACGATTTAAAAAAAACCTACTAAGGGGGCTGGGAAGGGAGTGTACGGGAGGGGTTCTTTTAAACCCCCACTTAGGGGTTCTGAAACACAACTTTTACAATAGCACCTGGTTTGTACTTCAGAACTTCTCCGCTTAAGAAGTGGCACCAAAAGTGTTGTTTTCAGTGTTATATCTCACTTACGAATGGTAGAATTGATAAAAAAAAAAGACACGTGGATATGAGCGAACATTCCCTCGGGGACAGCTTCTGCTAAAGAGCAACCCTCTTTAAAATGACCTTAACTACCCTTTCAGCAAGACCCCCACCCTCCCCACATGCGTATGTACTCTGTTTTATGGATGCCCTTCACCCCAGAGTAGTATGCAATCAAGCTACTAATATATAGATTCAGTCGAAGATTTCCAAGCAGATACACAGGGATGTAGCAAGCGGTTCTTACTGTTGGTGATGTTGAAGTGGTTGGCACATGCATTCGGTATCAAACGAAATCGAATCCCGAAGAACGAAAAGAAAATCGATCCTTGGATCTCTTTATGGTCACTCACCTGTGTTTTATACATAGCTCAGATATTACATTTCATTTGAAGAACACTAGTTTCCACTAGACATATAATCTAAGCCTTTTAAGCTAGATGGGAAAAGGATGTAAGAGATGTGGAACAATCACCTTAATTCATAAGTACTTAAAGCTCCATGGAGTTAAAGTTACGCATGTTCCATAAAGTATAAGCTCGCACCAAATGGTTCATTTCACACAGACTTCTCCAATTTCATGACGCTTGTTTTCCAGGATCAATACGAAGCGCTGATATGGAAAATAATCGAAGCAGAACATGAACCCGTTATTGGGATTGAGCTACGTTCGGAGGAGGATATGCAGGTTCAATACGCGTTAGTTGACCTCAATTCTTTTGATCAACTGATCTACGAGCATGAAGATATAGATTGGTGGTCAGGTATGTACGCCATCGATCAGGATAAGTGCTATTTCAAGGTAACACCAATTCAAGAAAATTTCGGTGGCAAAATTTATTTTTCAATGTCTAGATAAGAGAGGGAGTCTGTTGATTTTTACAATGAAAACACCAGAAAATATGTTTTTATAAATTATTCCCCGAAAAAGGAATTTTTCAGATTTTTGACAGGGGCGATTCTATGACAACAGAGGTCTTTGTTCTTCTCCAATTACCCCAATGAGAAACACCGAAGGACCCATATTTGTTAGAAATCAGAGATCTTGATCATAATTACCCGAGGTCGGAAAACACGTTGTGTTTTTTGGCAGTGGCAGGGATGCGATGCCGGGCTGCGTGACTAGGCGGTTTGTTTCTTGGATGATACATTTTATTTTTTGCGTATTTTGGTTTGGTGCCTGAAACTTTCATTTCATTTTTTTATATTTCGCCAACACTGTCATCCGAGTCGATGCCATTGGGTCCGGTTCGGACGATGCTTCTTCATCAGTGCGGTAAAAGGGATTTTGGAGAGACTGCTTTTCAGGCTGTTCCAACAATAAATCAATACATCAATCTTGTTTTTATAAAACGTGTATTGAAACGTACACCAAATGACTAGCCCGAATCATCTGTCAGATACTAGCTTGATGCAGAAACAACTCTAATGAATTGATAGTCACTTAAACTTGGCAAACAACTAGAATCAACGTACTTATCTCCAAATATTAAAAACATGTCCCGTTACAGCATAAATGGAATATCTAATGAATTATTTACTTCCACATTGTCAAATATTCAAAGACATGAATCGTGAGAAAGGTACTGCACGATATGATGCCTCCACAGGACGTGAAAGAATCTGATGCAATGTCTCAAAATTAGTAAGCATGTGATCTTACGCTACTTCTATCTTTTCATGCAGATTTCTAATGCAGCTATTGGTTTCTTGATTGGGCTTCTTTGCTCATGGCTCTGTTGGTGCTAGCTTCGTTGCTGATAGCATTTTTCTGCTAGCTCTATTGCTCTAGAGATGCAGAATTATTTGCTACGTGTTCCTTTCACAATAAACGGCAAACCCCAGGTCGGCATGGGCGTGGTGCGCCAATCCACGGCCAACCTGCTGGACGTGGCCCGTGCCGCCAAGCGCGAAATGGAGGTACTCGGCCCTTCCCTGCCGGAGGGGATGTCGTTCGAGCAGAGTTACGACTCGTCGGTGTTCGTCGAGGGCGCGGTGCAGGAGGTCTACAAGACCCTGCTGATTGCCGTCGCGCTGGTGGTGCTGACGATCTTTCTGTTCCTTGGCAGCGTGCGCGCCATGCTGGTGGTGAAGTTTTTTAAGTAGCTTATTTCAAAAATACTTATTCTTGTTCTAATCAAACAGCCCTTGTGTTCAAATAGTATTTTTAAGAAATTGGTACAAAAATTTATACTTTAGCGTAAGGAGTGAGGGATTTAGGAGGAAGCCTCCCCCTCATAAATGGAGTAATTTCTATCTGTTTTAACTTTAATGTTGCTCCTTATTTTGTTGATTTAGGAAATTATAATGTCAGCTATCTCTTATGCTATTTTGTAACCGCATACAGCTGTTTGGCCTCGAACTGGGCATCGGCAACGCCGAGCTTGCGGGGAATGTCGGCAACCCACCCCAAGTCGTCGTTCACGAGGACTTGGCGGGTCACTCCGAAGATTTTGCCGAAGGGTTCTACCGCAATCTTCTCTCCGCTATCGGAGATCGTGCCCCGCTTGAACTCTCCATGCTCGCCCACCTTCTCCAGGGCGCTCATCCCGGACAAGCCGACCACGGTTCGGGCGCGGAAATCGGCCAGCTCCAAGCGTCATATTGTTGAAGAGTTGGAGTAGGATTTCATACCTCTAACAGTAAAGCAAGATCCAAATGGAACAAACACTACCAAGACAGAAAGAGCCAAAAAATATTTGACTACTACTTATAGACTAATGGGCAGGTTAGGTACACAATGGGGGTCAATGTGAGTCATCATACATGTCAGCTCATGTTACCAATCTACATGTGCCTGATATGCTGAGGTATCACAAGTGTGTATCATGTCTAACATACTAATATTAAGCTATTTGAATTGTTGTAACAGAATCTTCACAGATCATTAATCACTGTACTTACTGGACAGTGTTGTAGTTTCTAATCACTTCGCTGTGAGAAAAATTATAAAGTTCAAAATGACAGAATTTTAGCAAAGCACTATGACGAGCCAATATTGTGGACTACATTGAAGCCTCAGAAATTTATACATCATATTGTGACTTTTACACATAACTTTAACTTAGAAGGAAAACTAAATTTAATCATTCTCAAGTTTGTACTAACTACAGATAAGAGTGGTAATCAAGGGTAATTATTTTGACGACGTTGGAAGGATGGACAGTTGAGTTGGCTGCAGGCAGGTGGAAAAGATCCCAACCTGATCTTAACCGCCAAAAATCTCTATTTTCTAGACTTCTATTTTGTCATTTGGTAATCTATTTTTACTGATTTCTTCATCTATGCATTTTTCGTTCTATCAGGTGTCGATGTGAGCCGATTCATGCAAGATGATGAATACAAACGAGAAACTGTCCTTGGCCTAGCTATCAACTTTTTCCTAGGCCTTTTTGGAGACCAGGATCAAACAGACCTCCGTTTTCAAATAAAAACCTTACGTATAAGCTACGAGCAGCTTACATAACTTACAGCCCTTGTAAAGGGCTTTGGGGGTTATAACTTACAGGGCTTTGGGGGTTATGTAAACCCTGGAATCACAGCTGTCAGCTTAAAAAAAAGACCGTAAATATCATGGAAATCTGGGCTTAATCCTTTTTGTTAAAGGTTAAAATTTTTCTTTTTCTTACACGGCACGAAACGCAATCGCGTCATCTACCATGCTCCCTGCCACACTCGGATCCTGGCGAGGGCAATGTGCCGGATTTCTAGATCATCGTGCGTTGAGCTAGAGACTGGCGGTCTGTTCGAACCAAGAGTGGGTTGTTCCAGCATAGTGACTTAATGATTCTCCAACGGCTTCGCCAGACTCCTAGCGCCCGAACTTCTCAATTAGTATTTTAGCGTACGAAACACGCTGACCTCGATGCCGCCTCGGTTTTGCTCGAGGACAGGCCTTCGAACAAAGCTAAAAAGAGAAAATTGGTCAATAAAAAAAAAATAAAAAAAAATGAAGAAACAAAGCCAAAATTTACAAGGATTACCATGTCTTTCTAGAAATATTATTTTTAAATTCTTTGACCGAAATTTTTTTTTATCCTACAGGTAACGAAAGAAAGAAGTCCTTTAACTGTAAATAAACCATGGAAAACAGTGTTGTATCATTTTGATAGTGGGAAGAAGATTTAAGTAATCAACAGCGATGCAACTGCGCTTGGAGAAATATCGAGACACCAAGGGATTCTTCGCGGTCAGCGAGGAGATCCGGAAGCAGATGAAAATGTGGAAGAATTGTGATGCAACGGAAGAGGATTACACCGGAATCGGTTACTTGCTATTCAACGGTGACGACAGATATTGTTATTGTTTTTACTTACAGAACTGATTTTTCAATCCTTTGCCTTGTCGCATCAATGTCAAACCACACCACCGGCGGGGTTGAATGCCCAGTGCCCGCGAAAATCGCGTCGTTGTTGCGCTGCGGCGCAGCTCAACGCCTCGCGATGACGGTTAAAACCTAGCCAGCGGCGGCGCCGCTCAACACCACGCGATTACACTGAAACTCAACGCACAGTGCAGTCCTACGCCTTACGCGCTCCGCAAGGCTACTCCACTGCTCGTCCTAGTCGGCCTCCGGATTGACTCGTTTCAATTGCAGCACCAGCACCGCCGCCAGAATCAGACCGGCGCCTAACCAGTCGATTAGCACGAGCCTTTCGCAGATGTTTTCCCCCTACAATAATACCATCCTATTTTTCTTTTCAATAAACCATTATGCTCCTTTCCCGTGGGATGTTGCTAGAATCTTGTGTTAGCGTTTTCCTACACTATAGCTACCTTCAAAGTGGACCTATCACTTTTTTAGGGTTAGCGTTTATGGATAGAGCTTTTGATAGTAAGTAAGGATGACGTTTACAAAACTTCAATATCTTTTGTTCTTATTGAGTTAAGGCCATGTGAAGGCTATTACTTAGCAGTTCGGATCAAAAAACTCGATTACTCAGTCCATTCCTGGAATACAGAATCGACCTCATCCTGGCTCTTACTCGTGTAAAACTCGGGTAAAACAAATTGGTCTTGATCTCCGGTAAGACTGGCCGACCGCGACTGTTCAATTAAAGATCCTGATGTGTTAGCACTAGCGGGTGCAACTTTTGCAAACAGGTCGTGCTCTTGCTGAGATTCAGGAACTGTTAATAGTGACAGAGCACCGACTGAAGTGGGTTTCACCAACGATTCATTTTATTGAAATAAAACTTTCTAGTCCTGGTTCTCGAGCTTCTTATGGGAATTAATTCTAATTCCGACTATCTTTAAGAAATATTTCAGTAAAAGCTTATCAATCTTCTTTTCGGTCCCACTTAATTGGCTATGGTTGCTTAAATTTTGGATCACCAGACATCAGAAGTTCTAAGGCGAAAAGGACAAACACTATATCAAACAGACTAGGTTGATACACA
This sequence comes from Alatinidae sp. Z8VKAUB7J3, assembly GCA_010016025.2. Taxonomy (NCBI): domain Eukaryota; kingdom Metazoa; phylum Cnidaria; class Cubozoa; order Carybdeida; family Alatinidae; species Alatinidae sp. Z8VKAUB7J3. The sequence goes on along the minus strand of JAAAKM020721499.1, from coordinate 179,510,233 downwards.
GAAAAGATCTGGACGCTATTGAATAGAACCCGTTCTTCACTGATACATTTTATTAGAAAATATGGGCGTGTTGCACCATGCTAAGACTGGAGTCTTATAATGAATTTTCATCTATATCAATTGAGACACACATTTTTCCTGTAATCTCTAATCAAATGTCCCTACATCCCCCCTGGATTAATAATTGTGTGACTGAAAGGGTCCCCATAGTTAACCATTAGACAGCTTGCAACTTTTATTGAACATTGCAAGAGCGAGCATAAAGAAAGAGGTGGATGTCCCACAGACGAGCCAGATCAATCCGCCGGTGTGTCATCAACTTAGTAAGTGACTGCGTGCATCGTGCCTGGCTGCTCATGAAACAAAGGTTTGAGGCTGCAGTACATGCACAGCAGCACCACCAGAATGCGCTTCGTGCGAGGAGTTCACTGGCACAGGAGCTCAAAGCCCGTTCGCTGCAGAGTATGACTAGGATCGCGTATCGTTGCTTGCTGGGTGAGTTAAGATGGGGCCTGATTCGATTCAAACAAGCATACACGATCACTGAATTTACCGACTTTTACGCTGGCCGCAACCATGCCACCAATGTGGGCACCATGTTCCGTGGCGCAGAAAATGCGCTTCCCCCAAACTGGCTGCATATCCCGATTGGCTATAACGGACGTGCCTCTTCCGTATTCGTGTCCGGCCACGACTTTCACCGCCCGTGGGGGCAATTGAAAAGCCCGGACCATGATCTACCCGCTTTCCTGCCAAGCCGTCGCTTCGATTTTGAACTTGAGATGGGTGCGATCGTTGGCTACTTAGGAGAGATTGCCCCCAACATTAGATGCCAAATTCAGGCTCAAGCTTCAGTTGCTGTCAGTGTATTTTCCCAAGGGGGTGTCACATACTATAACTTTCTTTACAACATACATATATATGAAATTAAACTGCAATAATTTGAGCTGTTCTTACCATGTGCAACATTGTTCATGCAATCCAAATACTCTTTACCAGTATCATCATACATGTACTGTCCTTTTGCTCGAGATATTTTCAGTGGATTTTCCGGAAACTTTCGAATGTAATTCCGTAAGACCGTGAGTACATGTAATGACAACTTCTTGAGGCTGGGGCAACCTGTGACGAGCGAGTACGACTGTGACTAATTGTGACTGCTTACTCTGGACAATTACGACCATGACTACTCACAACCACGGCTATGACTACTCGCGACGGCAAATACGACAACTTGTGTCTGCAAATGTTACTACTTCAGACTGCGACCACTACTGTTAGCACTGCTGCTATTATTGCGATTGCAACTGTGACGGATGTTGAACTATATCAACATCCATTATAATTTTCAAATTTCAAGGTTTCAAGAACCTTGAAGCCTCGCCTAAGGGTATTTTCGGAACCGGAAGGACACAATCTTGGTAACTGAGAAAGTTGATACTAAGAATAATCTAATATTCCAATTTTCTTACTCTGATAACTTCCTTTGTTCGAAAAGTTTTGTCTAAGAAAAATGACATTATAACTGTAGATTGGCAACATGTTATAGGTTCAAAATCATATAAGATACAAAGCACGAGAAGGAGTTGTTGGTTCGTGTGGCGACCAACTTGTGTGCTTAGTGGTTGGGCGGCGGGCGAGGGCTGCGGGTGTGCGCGAGACGTGGGTCTTTCGAGCTGCAGGAGCGGGTGTGTGGTGTGGTGTCAAGGTGGATGTTGATGGAGCTGGGTGTGTGTTTTGGAATGTGGCAGCGATATGTGGATGTGCAGCACACGATGCGTCGTTGCATTGCTGGGTTGCTGCAGGGGATGCTGATGAGGGCAATGCAATGAGCCCTCCTCCACACATTGGTGTCCTTGCTGAATGACGCTGACACCCTAATTAATACACAGCATCCCAAGGCATCCTCACCCGCGCTGCAGCCTGTCCGGCATAAATGATTGCAGTGCTCAAGGGTGGTGGTGGTTTCAATGCTGGCTGTCACACACCATACTGAGACCGTGCAGTCAACACCTACTTCATGCTCTGGAACAGCTGAAGAAGCTGGCATCAGCAAATCTGGTGATCCCGGGCGTGAAAAGATCCGTTCCAAAGATGTGTGAAGCATAAGTAAAACAGAATTTTTATCATCATGCATACTCCTCATAATCATACCGAGAAAATAAAACCGTGCTTCGCGAGATTCCGGGTCGAAATTGGCCGGATGATGCCGAACCAAAACTAAACCGGATGAACGTAATGCAGACAAATAGTATAAATTGCTTTAGAAATATCTATAACAACGAGAAATTGTAACGATGGCAGAGTTGTAGAATTTTATCCATCCCACAGAAAATAGAATAGGACTTTTGTGTCTTGTGATTCCAGGATGGCTTGGAATGAGTTGAAATTTTAAAGTGGAGTTAGTTGGCTGGGCTTTGTTTAAGAGACAATATATGGTACTATGCACATGTAATAATTTTCTATTTTTGTTTTACTTTGTTTTATTTTTAATAGCTATAGTTTAGAGAGGAACAGAGCGTGTATTTGAACGTTGGACAACATGCACAAAACAGAAAAAAACTTTTGCACATATACTTTCGTGAAGATTTGAGTCCCCAGTCAATAATTAATTTCAATAATTAGTAATAAATTATCAATTGTTTTGGGGGAGGGGGTACGTGGTTGTTCTTACTTCTGAAAAGTAAAACCCAAATGTATTATATACTGAAATTTTGTTAATAAAATGATATTTATTTTAAACCGGGATATTCTTATTTCTGAAAAAACTCAAGTATATTAAATACCCAAATACTACTAACAAAAAAGATGTATTTTAACCGTGCGTGATCTTATTTCTGAAAAGCAAAACCCAGGGGCGGATTGTGCCGGAGCCGGAACATACGCTTAGCCGAGATCAAACGCACAATAAATTCAGCAGCCAGATTCCGCCCATTTTGCGAGTATCTTCCGGCGCGGTTATCGAAGCTTTTACTGAAGAAGCGAGCGACGGCCAGTTGCTAGCCGACGCGACGACGGAAGATCTTAATAAGTTAAGTTTTGATCCCATCCACCCCTTAACCGGCCCGGTTTATGTCGAGGGCGCTCAGGTTGGAGACGTTCTGGCTGTCACCCGACGCATTTCCCAACGATCCAAATGAATCGCAAGACACTGACCAAGACGGTATCGGCAACAATGCGGACATGGATGATGATGGCGACGGCATCAACGATGTGGACGACATCGATCAAGACGGCGACGGACTCATGGACAGTTATGAGTTGTCGATCGGCTTTGATCCAACCGATTATACCGACAGTCTGCTGGACGCGGATTTTGACGGGGTCAGCACGCTTGCCGAAGCGATTGCCGATTCCGACCCATTTAACGAAAATGCTGCCTGAATATGCGCTCTACTGTTCCGGTGAAGGCAGCATGCATGATACCGCGATGTTGTTTGGTGCACTCGGATGGGACAGCTATGACGGCGCAGGTGAACTGATCGGCGAATATTTTCCAAGTTCCGGAACCGGTCAGGCAAACGTAGTCTTCCCGGTTCACTGACCAAAACAACCTCTCTCGAGGAGATCTCATGCCTGTACCCAACCCCAACCTCTACCCGCCCTTTCACATTGTTCGCTTGAGCCAACAAAGAATGGAATTCTCCTTGCCCCGCCTCGCCAAAAATAATTACAGTTTGTTTCATAAATAACGCATGATTGTTTGTTTTTTTAAATAAAACATCCAGATTAATTATTCAAGTTGACTTTGCTCTTGCAGAATTTTAATGAGATCCGGATAATCGCCAAAACGATTGATTTCGAGGAGGATTTTTATGGCCGTTGGTTGTGTTCCAAGACGCAAGAGAAGTTTGCCTGCAGTGGAAGAGGCGTTTCATGCGCATAAAATTGCTGTCTTAAAATTTTGGTCGGATACATTTAGAGAAAAGAGGGCTTGGGGGGGGGGTCTAGATGCCCTTTGGTCACTTTTGACTCTAAAAAAGGGAACTAAAACTTTCAATTCTCAGTCAAATGAGTCCGCTCTGAAGTTTATGCGACAACCTTTTCAATAAAAACCTTATGTGCCCTGGGGCATAACTTACAACACTTGCCTCCAGGCTCTGGGACGCTTTGTTGAACCCAAAGTTTTTTTTTATCTTATAAGAAGATATTCTGCCACCCCTGGGTGGGACCCGTTGGGTCGTGTGAGCAGGGGATTAGAAGAAGGAGTAGGCGTGGGGGAGCTGAGGGATGGATCCTCACCCACGGAAGAGAGGCAGGGGTAAGCTCTTGGCTGGTATTCCCCCTCTGATTCTGTATCCTTAAGGATCCTGTCAGAATCAGGAAGAGCAGGAAGAATGTAAAGATGATGTTGAAGAGAGAGAGGGAGTGGATGGCTCAGCCATCCCTGTTCGTTGGAAGTTTTACTTGTTATATGATGAATATGCGAAACATGTGTAAAAAAAACAACACTTAATCTCCTACAACAAGGGAAATGTACTGATTAAATGATAAGAAATACTCGCTTGGCTTCAGCCATTCAATGAGTTTTCATCGTTGATAGGTTTATTTCTTCTTGTCTTAGGTTCAATTGTTTAACCCTTCCTTAATAAAAACAATCAAATCCAAGAAATTTAGCCGACTATAATAAACAGCATTTATTCATATTTCCGGGAGGAGGGGATGTGTGGACCCTGTTCTTTGGTATAATCTGCAGAGACGAAGGTTATCTTTGGCAAATTATTTTCAGCTTGTCGTAGATTGGTAGAGGAATGTGTGGACACCCTGTTCTTTGGTTATACTCCCTAGTTGGAGATTACGTAATCGGTCGTGGAGGGAGCTGCGAAGCCTGTCACTTAGAGGTAACCTGTCAGTTCAGAGATTAGAAATTCAGCAGTTTTAGTGCGGCTTGATGCCCAGGGCATTGATGGCCATGGGTAGTCTTCATTGGTAAGCTGTGTGTATAGAAAGACACATAGGAAGCTGTACACTTCACGTTGTCACTGTATTGTGTATTGGCTGTCTTAGTAGTTACAAAGTAAAGACCTGCGTATAAGAACCTTTCGAGAATGGCTCTTAATATGTAATGATTTTTTATCGGTCAATTTCTTGACCCTCTTGGATGAAACTGTCTCTTTGGATGCTTAACTCAATATGTAAAGCGGTTTTGAAAATGAACATTGCGGTCTAAGCGATGGAGAAAAGATTGAAGATGGCAAAGATCCTAAAAGCGGTTTGCCGATTTTGTCTCTGTATGGCAAAACGCGTAAACCGTCGGCCGAAATGATGGCCGGCTTAGACGTCGTTGTTTTTGATATTCAAGACGTCGGCGTTCGTTTTTACACCTTTCTTTCCACTATGCATAATCTGATGGAAGCCTGCGCCGAGCACGGCGTTTCTATGCTAGTGCTTGATCGCCCCAACCCCAACGGCCATTTCGTCGACGGAATTATATATTATAATATATATATTATATACATATTATAATTATAATATATAATAATAATTATATATTATAATTATGCGATCTTATAGATTTGCAGATCAAAGTAATAAAATTGACTATTTTCCGAAGGTTTGCTGTCCTTAACATTATTAGTTTTTGACGGAATGATCGGAAGAATAATTTAAATGTTTTCGCTGTTTAAAAATGAAATTCTTTTCTTTTGAACATGTTTTTCTTTTTCTTTTTTCCCTCTACAGTATTTAAGCAAATTTGATTATCTTCTTACTTTTGAGAAACCAATTTGTCCCATGAAAAACCTTTTTTTAGACTCAAGGATTTTAGAATTAAAGACTGTTTGACCTATATTATTCCCTAAAACTAGTTAATAGTAACTCCAAATGGTGAAATGTATTTTCGGAAAGTAATTGCTTAAGGAATTTAATCAGGTTAGTCCTTATGTGTTTTTCATCTTATGATGAAAGACTGAAATTTGATGCATGTCGCAATCTACGGGCCATCTTGATTAAAATGTTGATGAACAGTTAGTCGTGTTCCAAAAAGTGTTTTTTCACGCGAATTTTGACAAGTCATCTATGATTTGTAATGTTTATTATTGTTACTTTCCTATTCTTGTTTTCTCTTTTCCTTATTGAAAATGGCTTTATACGAACTATGAGGCTCTTCGACATGATTTTTTCGAAGGCAACATTGAGAAGGATGGTTCGCGTTTATTTTTCTGTGAATTTATAGTGCTAGCTGGTTTTCTAGTTCCAAGTTCGCCTTCTTCGCACCGATCGCCAAGTTCGCCTTCGTCGCACCGATCTCCAAGTTCGCCTTCTTCGAGAACTCCAACCGGAACTCCTTCTTCGCGAACTCCAACCGGAACTCCTTCTTCGCGAACTCCAACCGGATCGCCGGCGACTTCCCCATGGACTTTTCTTCTCTTTGTCATTCTGGCTAGTCTGTTTTTCGAGTTCTTGAATCTGGTTTTCCTCTTGTTCGGGATGGGGCTGTAGGGGGGAGAAAAGGAGCGGCGATCGTGAATTCGAGCAGCGTCGATTGATCGCTGCAGCTGAGTTCATCCTGGACCATTGGCCTGACCGTCCCGAGGCGGACGCCGCCGTGGCAACGCTGATTCCGTTTCTAATTCAGTCAGAACGCACCGACGAAGCACGCCGATACTTGGAGAACCTCTCCGGCGACTCCGCGCAGCGAGGGCGAGCTTCGCTACAGGTTGGGATGGCCCTTTGGCAGCAGCACCTGAAAAAGAGCCCGCCGGAGCGCAGCATTTTTTTGCATCGATCAATCATAATTTGTGAAGCATTTATTATGTCAATCCGTACCCAGGTTTTAATTTTGAAATATTTTAGGGTATGGTAGGGTAAGGTATTTTAGATGCCCATTTTTACAGTAAAGTATTAAGAGCTTCGACAGAGTGAAGGGCGTAAAATTTAGATTAGCAAGATGATAGATTAGTGAAGAATATAAAGTATTGTTTTGAGATTGTATAATATAAAGGAATCACAAGGTTCCTCGATATAAATCAATAAAAGATTTTCTTACTTCAGTAGTACATTGTATTCAGTAGTACATTGTATATTTCTCGTCAATTATGTAGACAATCCTCAATTGAACGACTTTATAGTTGAAAATACCCCTTTCCTATCTGCATAATATTGATTTCCGCACTCTAAGAATGAAGTGTTCTGATGATATTAGAAAATTTGTTTTATAGCAAAACTTGTATGTATATTAAAAGCTTTTGCCTTCATAATTTTTGATTTCTTAATCCACGATGAACGCCGCCCAGGGTTCGTGGGCTCGCGGTCAGCCCCGACCGCACGCAATACGCGATGGGGGAGGGCAGGGTCCTGACCGTCGTCGACGTCGCGGCGAACACGCGACGGTCGTTTCCGGTCGGGTTCGTCGTGCAGGCGCTGGCGTTCCTCTCCGAGGAGCAGCTCGTCGTCGGCGGCTGGGGGACGAACGCGGGCCTGGGCGTGTTCGACCTCCAGCAGGGGCGCTTCCGCTGGGTCTTCGAAGCGCCTCGCCTCCGCGCAGTGTGTACCCAGAAGGAAGAGATCGACCGATTCCACCTGGTGTCGACTTCCAACTCTTCCCCCATCAACAGTTATTTTTTTTGCAGGCAATCACGTTGTAGTATAGGCCAACAGAGTCAGTAGGAAACTGATGGTATTACAACGTTCATATGAACCAGGTTGTTGCTATCACTGGATTAGGCAGAACCAAGAGTTCTCTCGGTGTTCCAGAAGCTTTGAGAGAGCAAAAGGGGTTCATATGTAGAGTGAGTGCCGCTCGAAACGCCCGCGGTAGGGATCGAAATAGAGCTTGTGGTCGGAGAAATAATCGTGCTCGTTGCCGCCGAAGACCACGTCGAGCGCGTCAAAGGCGGCGTAGCGCTCCCAATCGACGCGCCGCCCGGCGTACGCAGCGAATTCGGCATGGCTGGCGTCTTGCACCCGCTTGAGCAGTTCCTCCAGCGGCGCGAACTCGCCGGGGGCGCCCTTGGCGCGCTCGCTGACCTGCTGCCACCCCTCCATGCCGAAGAACAAATAAAAAGCCTTGAAAATATCGAAGAGTTCTTTTACCAATACATTTACCAGTCCAAGGACAATGATGATCTAAATCTTCAATACAAACATTACACTCAGAACAATGAATTGTCCCTCGTTTTCTATAAATATTACATTTTGAACAAATAATTTCATTTGAATTTGGATTTACTTGAAGACTTCTTTGCTTTGGAACAATACCTGGATCACTAAATGCAGTAAGAAAAAAAAAGCCTAATGTTAAACTAGTTGTTAAAAATAGGCTAATAAGTCATATTTGATATAGTTTGCTTAAACTAGATCCATCAGGTTTTTGTTTGGTTTAGCTTTTTTCTTTATATCATTTCTAAGCCTCTTTAACTTTGGTTAAGAACAACTTGTCGTGTTTAATACGATTTGCTTTGGGAAAGTAACACTTTAAATGTTTTTTCATGAGTGCATTCAGCCATGTCCCCCTTCCTACCATGTAAAAATGAAAAATAATAGCCTAAAAAACTCAATCTAGCCATTTCCCTTCGAATTGCCTATGTCACGACAGAACAATTTACCCACGAAGTAATTAATTCCATCCGGTACGATAAAATGATCGACTTGAGGCGGCGGTATCGAAATGTGGATATGCTCCTCATAGACGATATCCAATTCCTAGCTGGTAAGGAACGAACCCAAGAAGAGTTCTTTCATACATTCAATACCTTGTATGAAGCCAGGAAACAGATCGTGTTATCCAGTGACAGGTTTCCCAAAGAAATGCCCTCGATGGAAGAGCGCCTGGGTGTAATTGGTGAGTTGTTGCTGGAAAGAATGGGCAGAACTGAAGGAACAGCTGTGGAACGGAACGATTGCGTTCCCGTATGAACAGAAACAAAAACCGATGCGCAATCGTCCCGTTCCCGTGTAAACAGTCTAATTTTGCGTTCCAGAAACTGGAGCGATGATGGAACGGCACGATTGCATTCCCGTGTGAACGGGGCCTAACTATTTGAAGCTTGCTATTTCTTTCTGCGTACGAAGAATTATTGGTCCCCTCCTCGTCGTCGGCGTTTGGAAAGGCCATCTCGAGGGCGACTCGGTACACGTCGAGCGGCGTCGCGCACTTGGCAAGCATGTCGTGTGGCAACGAGGGTGATCCGATCTGCTCCAGCGTGTCCAGGCCCGCAGGAATGAGCAGCGCCGAGTCGAAGTCGCGCACAATCTTCACCGCTCCTGTTGCGTTGCTGAACAGATATTTGCTGAGCAGCGTTCGTGTCTGCGGGTGGAAAGAGGAGGAAGGAGTGTGAGAGATCTTCCCGGCAACAAAGTGCTCACCTCAAGCTTTGGTATTCAATCGGCGGTGATGCTGCATCTTTTAACAAGTGAACATCCCGATATTCCAGTTCTGGTTGTGGATACGGGCTATTTGTTCCCCGAAACCTATCAATTCATTGATCAACTGACTGAGCGCCTAAAACTCAATTTGCACGTTTATCGCGCCGAAATGAGCCCAGCATGGCAGGAGGCCAAATTCGGTCAGCTTTGGCTTGAAGGCGAAGAGGGGATCAAGTCGAGGTCCTCGGCGACCTCCTCGATGAAGGTCGAGACGAAGGTCCAGGCGCCCATGTTGCGGGGCTCCTCCTGGCACCAGACAAGCTGACAGTGCTTATAGGGCTCGAGCTCCTGGCTGAGGGCATCGGCCGGGAAGGGATAGATCTGCTCGAGACGCAGAAAATGGATGTTGGTGATGCCGCGCTTTTCCCGTTCTTCCAGCAGATCGTAGTAGACCTTGCCGGTGCAAAGCACGACCTGCTTTGCCTCTTCCTCTCATTTTTTCCCAAAGTCAACGGATCAAAATTTTGAAATAGCCCTTTCGTTCAAGATAGTCAAAAACATAATAACAGGGGTATTTTTTTTGGTTGGGGGCTGAGGGGAGGGGGATACATGGGAGGTTCTTTCCATGAAGAAATTTGTCATGGGTGAAGAGAAACTCCATAAAGGGGGCACAGGATTATCTTGCATTATTTAAAAAATGAAAAAATAAATATGAAAAAGTTTTTTCAACTGAAGGTAAGCAGCAGACATTTTCACATATAGGAGCTTAAAACCCCGACGGTACGGTTTTCTAATATGCTGAATTTGACGGTACCATCTTCATTAAGATCACTTGTCGTTTTGGGGGTGTTTCCCCTTTTTCTTCCAAAATTGGACACATTTTCTCAGGTTTATAGATTTATGGGTTACATAAAAGTTTAGCATATATATATATTTAAAATCAGCATGAAAATTAGATTCTTTTGATGTATCTATTTTTACCAAAACTTTCAAAACTGTTTCTACCTCGGTGTCAGTGCCACTTCGAAACGGATAGTCGGGAACATGGTGACGAAGCTGTTCGTAGTTATAAATCTCCCCGTTGAACGCGATCGTTGCACCGCTAGCCGACGACATCGGCTGACGCCCACTCGAAGATAGGTCAATGATGCTAAGCCGACGGTGTCCCATCACCAACCGGCCTTTGGCATCCCCCCAAGCTCCGTGGTCGTCCGGGCCTCGGTGGACCAATTGGTCGTTCATCCTTTCGACGAGATCTAGCTTGCTATTTTTTGACCACTTTCTAATAAATATATATCTTCCTGACTTAATCCAACATTTAATTCATATTCAATTTCTTTTTCCTTTGCTTGTTCAATTGAAATAACATCTATTTTTTGACCAACAAGTTCTGCAGCAAGTCTAACATTTGATCCTTGACGTCCAATTGCTAAAGTTTGATGTTTTTTGGGAACAATAGCAATTTTATAATTATTGATAATTTCATTATCTTCTGTTTTTTTATCAACAACAGCTGCCTCGACAAGAACATTTCTGTAAGGTAAAAATATGCTACAATGGTGAAAAGAAGGGCGACCATTATATAGCAAAAGTATACATTATCTAGATGTCTGAAAATCATCCACAAAACTGAGATTACAAGCTTTTGTAGACTGCATTGAATAGTGAATACAAGTACATTCAGTACTTCAAGCTTTTTACACAATTTGTATTGCTCTTGTCCTCTACAGCTGTCACCTCTCACAGTTACCCTCACTGCTCAACTTCTCACGCATACAAAATTGCATAATTTTGGAAAATTTGGAAAAATAATTAAAACTTTCCTGGCAAAAAATGTTTTAAGAATCTCCTCCCCCTGGAAGTTTCCGTGCGTGCTCCTGAATTTTTACCTTTTATATCTCGAGTTAATAAAGAAAATATCAATTTAACGTTTAACGGCTAATATTTGTTGTTCAGAATTTCGTGTAGTTGAATAATCAACCAACTTCAGCTTGAAGAAAAGAAAACAACATGTAAATCCATTTTTTTCCAGGTACCAGAGGTTGGGGAGAGCTCTGCTAATGATGACAGAGGCAGCTGCACCTGCGGGGCTGGAGAGCCGTGTTGAAAATGTGCTGTGCGAAGTGATGTGTTGCAACCCAGATGCGCAGCAGTGCCGGGGGCCATGACCACGCCATTGTTGTAGGTGCCCTGCTGTGAGCCAATCAGACTGTAGGCTGTCATACCGTTGGCGAAAGAGGCATCAGACAGTGTCAGATACATACTGGCGTTGTCCGTAGCTACATCCACAAACTCCACACCATAGATCTTGGAATGCACACTGGTCACTAAGGAGTGGATTGGGTGTGGCATGGCACCCCAGATGGGAAAGTTTTATTTTTGCACAGGCAGATGAACAAGAATTTTGCCATCTGTTGGTACTGATACTAGATTGAGTATAGTACACTTGGCCTCCCAACCTTCCTTTGTGACCATTGATAGGGTTCAAAAAACCCTTGGGCCACATCTCTGTACATTTATGGGTCAAGTTCCCCCCAGACCGTCAATGAGGCAGTTAAAGATCTTCGCAACAATCCAACACAGAAGAAGCAGATTGCTATTGCTGGACATTTCCAGTATATCATTAATTTCTGTATCCCTCCTCCCGACACCGCACTGGATCAGACCTCTGTTTCTCGCTCCCATACTTCTGTTCCCATCCGTATCGGAGCTCTGGATGGAATTGACCAAGAGAAGGCACATTCGGCTGGACCATTACCTCCTCCACAAGTTCCTGGGACCGCCCTTATTCAGGCTCAGACAAGCGCCGGGTCGCCGCCACGCTGTTCCTGTTCGACGTGAAGTGATCCCATGCAACGCGACGGTACGCTCCGTTCTCAAGGTCATGATCGGTCGGCTCACCCTTCTGCTCTTGATGGCCACGGCTGCGTTCGCGCAGGACTACCCCGCCGGCCAATCCACCCAGTCCTTCAAGGGACGCAAGTTCGAACTGTTCCTCCCGACGTTCGAGGCGGGAAAGAAGTACTCGCTGGTGTTGCTCGTCGAAAGCGGCAAGGATGGAGTTTTACACAGAATAAACTTGAACGTTGGCAGTATAATACATAAGTACCCTTTAATCTATCACACATTCAATTATTATGTATAATATATTATGCCCAAAATCTTATTTCAGCCAAAATGTTATGTTAAAGAAAATAAGACTAAAACTATATTGACAAAACTTATAACAAACAGCCCCCGGGTGACAATTACTGAGAAACATTATCAAAACTTATGTGCATTAGCAAAAACCAGGGGGGGGTCCTCTCTAGTGGCACCAAAACAAATGGGGTCACCGCTGCGCCAGAAACCCCATTGGCGTCTGCATCTTTGATTGCCGTTTCAATAACGGTTTCCATCTCATCATTGCTTAGCGCTTCGGCCTCAGGCACCGGAGCGGTGAACAACATACCGCCATCGCTTTTTAGCGCGCGCCATGATTGGACAATTTTTGCCGCCGCTTCCGGGTCGGTAACACTGTGTGGTAACGCAATGCCGCTGTCGCGTGTGTAAAAGGCGGGTAGGTTTTCACAGGTCCTCCGGACAAACGCGACTGTGGGCAGGTCCGGTTCCAGTGCGGCCGGCGGGCAATCGAACGGACAGCTGTCCAACCAGCCATCCCTGCAACCGGGAACTCGTCTAAACATCCGCATCGCGGCAGTTTCCCGTCCGGGAACGAGTGCCGCGCCCGCAACGCCCGGAACGGCGGCAATTACCGGGACCGTAACCGGCACAGACATAACCGGGAATGCTGTCGTTCGGACGAATCTGGCAGAGCTGGCTCTAGCGACAGTGATAAATGTTATAATTCTAAAACTTCGCTTTTTTTTTTACTTCTTTAATATTTCTCATGAAAGAGCCAATAGTCTCTCCAGAAATTAAATTTCCTTATCAGTATAGATATGGTATAACATGACTGACTTGCGAAAATGTTTCACAAAAATTAGAGCACACTTTTAACACTGAGATTTAGGACAATATACGTCATAGATATAAACTAATGAAATTAAAGAGCATTTTTCGCCTCGGAGCTATAGGAAAGTACACTAGCGACTGTCCGTCGGGGCTCACCACCGGCCAGCGAATCAGCTTGGCCTGCACGTTGTCAGGCGCTGGATTTCTTTTTGAGCGCAGCGGTTCGTGGTAGCGCATCGCAACATCCGCATTGAATGGAATTTCCGTCACGTCGCTGCCATCCACCGGCACGCGCATGAATTTGCCGCCGGCCCAGACAATCAGCGCAGATCCATCCGGCGTAAAGTCGTAATTGGGATATATATGATGCGTGCCGAAAGCTTCTAGCTGGAAGTGAATGGGAAAGCGATCTATCTAAGATCGAGGCGCTTCTGCCGAAGGCGGGCGATGAAGAGTTTCAGCAACGTTGGGGGGCGGTAAAGCTAGAAAACAAGCGTCGGTTGGCAGATTTCGTCGAGCGAGAAACTGGCGTCCGTTTTGCTGACGATGCAATCTACGACGTACAAGTAAAGCGTATTCACGAGTACAAGCGACAGCTGCTCAACACTCTCCATGCCATTCACATTTACGATCGAATCTGCCGTGGCCGGAGCGGGTTCCGGTACGGATTTTTTCGGTCCGCTGCCAAACAGCGCCGACTGAAATTCCTCGTCGCCTGTCAGTTCCTCTTCGTCAAGCAACTTGATGCCGGTGCGAAGCGACACTTCATCGAACTGCTGTTGGCTGTGATCCGGCGCCGATGATGAATCGTCGTCCAGTGGCATAACCAGGCTTTCGCCGGAATCGACAGAAACACCAAATATGAAATCGCCCATACGCAGCGTATCGCCATCGAATAGACGCCCTAAAGAAAAGAATATTTCAAAAAGAAAGTTTGTAGGCTACTAAAAATAAGGCAGGCTTATCAAATTGAAAATTAATTTATTAATCTGAGTTCAAGGTATTCGTCATGATTAATTTTATTTGCTATTGGTTCACCTTGTAATTTTAGGGAAAGCTGCAGTGATGTCCAAAACAATTGTTTTACGAAATATTAATTTAATATTATTGTTGAGCTAGAGGAGGAGAAGTATAACACAAAAAATAATAATAATAATGCAACGAATTGCAAGCAAGTAAATAACATAGACTAAATAAGTTCAGTCAACGGTTTAAAAAAATTCGGAACATGAGGATCATACAGAATATCAGAAAATTGACCTCAAAACATGCAAAAACTGTGCGCTTCAGTTTCATTGATTGACATCTGTGACATAATTTCATGACGTATTTTCGTAGGCCAATTATAATATTCCTTAATGAAATCCAGTATCTGGGGAAACAATTAGTTTCCCCAGTAATATTGCTAGAAATTAAGAAAAGCAATCTCAATTGACCTATATATCATTACTGGAGTAAAAAGATGACTGTACAGGGGACTGTATTCCTCAAAGCATATGCATGACCACAGTTCTTTCCTAAAGTGCACTAGACATGTGTAGAAATCAGTGGTGGTGATGGATGGTGGTGGATGGCATATCAAAGCACATACAACATCAAAACTTTTATCAGAGTTGATACCAAAGATTCAAGTAATTTCCAACTGTTCATCTACGATGTACATGAATAAAGAAAAACAGTCAACGCTTGACTCAAGCGTCAAACAGGTTCCTAGGGGGTCAATCATACTTGAAATAATCGATTGACGACAACATGTTCATACCACTCTTTTTGGTGGACGCTAAGAATGTTCGTTTTCCTCTGGAAAAAAGTAACTCGCTGCATCACACCCCAAAATACAGTGAAGGAACATCAGGGAGTTCAACATTTAGTTCTCCATTCTCTGGAGTAAAAGATCCACCGGAACATAATAATTTGGAAACATCACAAGGACTATCGGCTACTCAGGATGAATGAAAAAATCACAGGACATTTACTTCAACCAGATACATTGCGGCACTTTGCTCTGGTTCATCTAATAGACCCTTTCACCAAAACAATCGAACGGCTACATGAACACGCTTATATGAATGCCCCCCTCGATGAATGGGATTTATGGGGCTCCGAGGGAGATGGAGTCCAGTATAATGTTCTACTTCAAGATGATGAACGGGCAGTTCAAGAAGGGTTTATACCTAGCATCAGCGATCCGGATTAACCGCCCAGATAATGCTTAAGTAGCTTACTTCTGGACGCTGATCGTAATTTATTGATCGCTTTATCCTTGATTTGTCGTACACGCTCCCGGGTCAAACCAAACTTCTCACCAATATCTTCTAGTGACATCGGATGTTCGACACCGATACCAAAATACAACTTGATGACATCGCATTGTCTCTCTGTAAGCGTATTGAGTGATCGCTCAATTTCTTGTCGCAAAGACTCGTTGTACTCCAACTTAGTATCACAAAAGATAAATTCTAGAAAACTGCGATTTTCAGTCAGTAATAGACTAAGATAGGACCGGGGAGCAGAAAACGACTCGATTTTGTTGTCCTTGGACTTTCTAACGTTAGTAACTGATGAAGTATTAAAAAAAATAGACTCAAATGACAGATGGGTAATATATAAATTGAGCCTGCAAAATGCCTATGCTTACATTAACAGCCGCTTTTAAATTACTGTCTTGTGTTATACTCTTTTACGGAGTGACTTGACTAATTCAACCAGCTACTTGGTGCCGATGGTTGGGGCAATTGATACTGTTTTGAGACGGTTATAGGGCGTGATACGTCGAGGAAGGTTCCGAATTCGGAGAATTCGGCGACGATGAACCGTGTTGATGGTTTGAGAGATCGTTCATTCTTTTTGCGATGGCCATCGGCCGTCGAACAACGGTGGAGCCCGGCAAATGCCTTACTACTATCACTTGCGTCATCGAAACGTTTCTGACCAGCAGCGCCAACGCACGGTCGAAGGATAAACTCTTTCATTTCTGCAATAGTGAAATAAAAGGAATTCGATTTCTATTTATTGAAAAAGGTGCTGTGGAGTTAGAGCGACAAGTTATGAAGGGAAGATATGAGATTGCCAAAACTGTCCCAGGCACTAGAGGCTATCACCAGTTCATCCCTGTAACAAGGTCAACCATTGGCACAAAGCGTATATCATTTGATACTAATTTTGCCACAAAATTCGATTTCATTTCATTATCAAGTGCAACAGTTGTCATTTCTTCATGACGGCTTCGCCCCCGATAAGACGAGTGTGAGGTACACGCCAATCAAACATCCAGCTTCCAACAAATAAACTCCGTACCGGTGTATCTGTCGAAAGCTGCGAGCTTCACGATGGGCTTCTCTCTTGAAAGCGATATGAATGCCAAGATCGGAAAATCTATGCTCGATCGCTTCGGCCTCATCTCGAAGCGCTACGTTCCTTTTGATAATCGCCACATACTTGAAAATCCCGTACAGGGGGACGAACAAAAAAGCCCCGCTACAACGAAAACCTCTCGTACGAGGAGATCAGTCAGACGCTGCAGATCTCCATTGGCACGGTGAAGTCACGCCTCGCCCGTGCCCACCAGGTCCTCGACCGGGAACTCACACCGGTCCTCGACAAGTTCTACCTCGGTTGAACGAAGCTTCCCTACCTCACACCCTGCCATGAACTCCGAGTGCCGACAGTTCCGCATCGAGCTCCCCGTCGTCCTCGACGGGAGCCGCGAGCTCGACGGACACGGAACCGCCACCCCGTTTTAGCCAATTGGAGAAAGGTTGCGAAAGTCGAATAAGTGATTGTTTCAAAAACATCACTTTCTTTATTTTCCAAAAATGTCAAAATCACGTCAATTTTGAGTGAAAGGGCTCTAGTACTGTGTTTGCATTTTTCACATTTGAAAATGGGTTAATGGTATTGTGTGATCAGTAAACAATACAAGTAACCCTTTAAACTGGAGAAAAATTCCAACACAGCAATGGACCATTGACAACCGCAAACGCAAAACGATAACCGGAGTCCCTACCGTCAGATGGCGGCTTACGTGTCGTGTTTTGCTGACGATTAGAGCGCAGGGAACTTTCTCGTGTTGGATAGCTGTACAAAGCGTGACGCTGATTGACGCTGATGCCACTTCATCTCGCGTCACGGGGGCTTGTTTGGCCTTCAGGGTCCCGAGGAAAACGGGTGCTGCCATGATTTGTCCAGCGCCGTGCTTTGTAAGCGCAGGCCTTTAAGCTGTAAGAGGGCTGACTCTTTTTGATCCGAAGTCGGCCTCGCATTCGGCTTTGTTCTGATACTTCGGCGCAACTTCGGCATGCTGGGTCTCGGCCTTCTTGTAAGCCTTCTCGCATGCCTCCTTGCTCAGATCGCCGTCGGCCATGCATTCTTCAAGGGTGGTATAAACCAGAGCCTCGGTCTGTGCTTCGCTACACGCATTGAGCGCCAGTGCGCTGACGCCCATAGTCACAAGAGCAATCGTCTTGGATCTTTTCATCGCTCGTCGTTCCTTTATGAGTCTAAGATGAGACGAATGTAAAAATTGGGTTCTCAAAATTTGCCTCCTTACGCCCAAAGAATGTGGTTTTGCCAGGTGGTAGTGGAACACACAGCGTCTGTGTGTGTACAATACACCAGAATGTCAAACTAATGCTTGAAGGTTCCAAAATATCTAGTTTGCCTAACTTCGGAGAGCTGGTAGGTGACGATTATCACCAAAAGATAACATACCATCATTTGATTGCTTCTTTTACTTGCAATCCAGAGCTTCCTTGCTGCTATCCACTAGCAATCAAGCGTATGTGACCGCTCCCAATCAGTCAGATGGGATGCGTAATCGTTCCACTCTTCTGTTTTAAGTTTTACAAACGCCGATACCGCCTCTTCGCCCAGTGCAGCAATCAGGGCTTTGTCTTTTTCGAGGGCCCGGAGCGCATCCAATAGGTTGAGCGGTAGCTACTTTGCGCCCCGAACTTTGTGGCCATCTGAGTACATATCGATATCCAGACGCTTTCCGGGAACGGTTTTGTTCGCGAAGCAAGGCTCATTCGACAAGCATATATTGACCGAAGGACGTTGCTCCGATTCAATCGCTCCATTTCCTTTGTGAACGCATCTTGATCCATTGCCTCTCCTGTAAGAGACTTCGGGTCCTCAGATCGACCCATCATATTCAGCAAGAGCTGCCAGTAAGGCTTTGTAATGCTGGTTAGATGGCTCAACTCACTTGTCATTTCTGCGAACGTCCTCATGTCGGCCTCAATTGGATTCAAATTCAACCCACAGCAGATGTACCCAAAATCTCTGCAAAGAAATACAACTGTCATTCTGATCAAACGCACTTTTAAGTAAATGCCCTGTCACAACTTGTGTAATACAATTCATACCCAAAAACATCACTGCTTGCTTGATGTCTGTAATTGTTCTTGACATGCCATATGCCGGTGAGTTTATGACCTTCAATACTGCGGCCGCAGTCGCCACATCTACAGAAATTATTTCTGCAACTCGGCTTAATTCAGGTTCATCTTGATTAAGTTCATTCTGTAAGGAGCAGGCCGTCGCCTACCACCTGGACCTGGGCTGGCACCTGGCGCAGTCGGGCGATCCGGCGTTGGCGGTCGGGCATTACCAGGCGGTGATGGTCGACCCCGCGCTCTCGGACACGGGCTACAGCCGGCCGGGCACCCACGTCACGGGCCCGGCGGGGGCGTCGGCGCAGCGCGAGATGCTGGCGCTGGTGCGCGAGCACGGCCGGGGGATCTACCGGCGGTACGACGCGCTGGCGCAGCAGGAGCTCGAGTCGGCATGAGTTTCCCTTTTAAAATAAAATTCGGGAAACATATATATTTAATGTAAGGTAACCAAGAGTTTCTTTTTTACGATTTGATCTCATTCCTACCGGGTACAACGTTTGAGCAAACTTCTGGTTAATTTTTGTTTACGTCTCTGCTTCATTTTTTTAGTTGCACAGATTTTAAATGACGACTCAGATCAAATTTTTTTAAATACTAATTACGTGCAGATAACAGTTATGATATTTTAATAAAATTGGTCGCGACAAACTTGGGCCTGGGCCTGGCCCTCTCGCTGGAAGCGCGCCAGGGCCTCCTCGTCCTCCGCCTCGGAGACGAGCTTGAGCGCGTAGGCGCCTCCCAGCTCCTCGTGGACGGCGCGGTAGACCTCCCCCATGCCGCCGGCCCCCAGGCGCTCCTCCAGTCGGTAGGGGCCGACGCGGGGCGGGGGCTTCACGGCCTCAGCCCAGCAGGGGCGAGAGGGCCTGCGCGAGGTCCTCGTTGGACTTCAGGCGCAGCGCAGCGGCACCGCATCGCGTTGTATCAGCCGGGCACCCACGCGCGTCATCCGCTGGCAGCCATCCGCATCAAGAATGACGGCGAGAGCGGCCTGCCGCCAGGCGCCCTGACATTTTATGAGACCGCCGCCAACGGCGCCGTGACCTATGTGGGCGACGCGCAGCTCAAGGCGATGCCGGTGGGCGAATCTCGCATTCTCAGCTACGCGCTGGACAACAAGATCACCATCGATCGCGACACCAGCAACCGGCAATCCATCCTGAAGACTGATCGAAATAGTTGGGCGATTCCGGATCCGAGTTGGCGCCGAATACCAGAATGGACTCCGCCTTGAGCGGTGCGCCGAACTCGACAATGCTGACAAACGAGTGCCCGGCCACGCCGTACATTTTTTTCCTGCCCGCTTCGGGACGCGCGTAGAAGTTGAAAATGGTGCCGAAAGGGTTCCCCGGCCCGCCCGCGATGGGCAGGCTTTCCGCCTCATCGTCGAAACCCCGCATGCCGCTGGTGTGTGCCCGCTGCCCACCCAGAACTCGCCGCCCGGCCCGCGCCGGGCGACGATCTCGCGGGACCACTCGCGTCCTTCGGGCCACGCCTGGTGGTCGAAGTTCTGCTCGACGAAGCGCACGCGGTCCGGGAGCACCTCGACGACGACCGCGACGTGGCCCGTCCGCTCGAACTCGCCGCCCTCGTCCCAGACGAGCAGGCAGCCGGGCTCGGGCGGCCGTCGCGACCCGTTGCGGAAGGAGCGGAGGGGCCGACGGCGATCGTTGCGCACGAGCGCGTAGGGCACGCAACTCTGAAACATCAGAAACAACCTCTAATGTGAGGTCCAGTTCAATGTCCTGTTTGGATGGCGCGCTTGATGAAGCAGGAAAGAGTTCATCAATTGCCTGCGCACTATGGGGATGGAATTTCATTAGGTTATCCCCTTCCAAGGATGTATGGCCGAACATCCCTCACGCCATCAGGGCAGTCAGGATCAACTTCAAAGTCAACCTTGAATGGTTTCTGCATTTTTTGTTGTAACCCGGACAAGTCACGCTCCGCTTTATTCATTTTCTAATATAGGAAATGACCGAAGCCTATTCGTTGATTGACGTTTCGACCTTGACATAGTTACACACATTTGTGGCCTAGGATTTCTAGTAGAGTCGTAACCGGGTTAGATGATAATATCTTGAAAATGTCAGTAAATCAAAGGATAAAAATCATCAAGTTGCAATCGAAATTATATTAAGTTCGCAGACGAACGTTAAGTGAAATTCTTTGAGTCTAGTGTCCGAAATTAAAGATAGAACCATATTTATGTAAGCTACTGCTTATTGTTTGAAAAATAGTCATTTAGGTAGGTGCTTAAACAAACTATAAACAATTTCTCTGCATAACATCTAACAAATCCTTCTCTATCTTTTGGAACATCAACACTGCAAAGTCAAACTTAAATTACCTTTAAATTGCATGTCCAGCAAGATAAGGTGATGATGAGCCTCCTGTGGAACATCTTGCTGGTGATGTGACATGACTATGGTTTGGCATCCCAAGTTAGCGTGATGGAGCCGATCCAGCTTCAACTCCAACTCGGCCGCCTTCCATGGCCGAGGAAGGACGACGTCGTGCTGCGCGTCGTCGCTGCTCAAGGTCCATCCCCCTTGCTCACCAACACACCACCGCGCGTTCAAACCCCTTCTCTCCCTCTCATCTCCCTCCCTCTCATCTCCTCAAACAGACCCACGCAACGCCGGCCGCTTCTACCGCATGCGAACCTCCCGCGACCTGGACACCATTCTCTCGCGCCTTCCCGAACAAAAAAGACTAAAACAAAAGAAAGAAAAAATAAAAGGAAATTAAGGAAAAAGAAAAAAAAAGAATAAAAACTAAAAAAAAGAAAAACAAAAAACAAAAAAGGAAAAAAATAAAAAGGAAAAAAAAAATAAAAAAAAGGAAAAACTAAGCTCAATGGCAATCATTTGAAAAAAATAGATTCCAGTTCTTTTCCATTTTCTCTACAAATCTGTATTAATTAAGTATTCAATAATACAATCTTTATTAATAGTTTTTATTCTCTTCATACAGCCCCTTTCGTGGTTCATCGGATATATGTATGCTACATAAAGAACAGGTTATTGTTATTAATTACCTACATTTTTATAATTTTAGTTTATGAGGTTGGTAGTACGCCAAGGTTGGGAATTAACTAAGGTTACAACTACAAGTGCCAAAAATAACAAAACAAAAATAAATAAAAAAAGTAAAGGAGAATTTATTTTCCATGCGCATTCGTTACTCCCACTTAGATTAAACCTACATGTTTAAAATAATAACATTCGTTAGAATAAAACCTTGTATTAGGGTCAGGGTATTAATAAAATGGCCAGGATTACCGTCTAAAAATAAGCTTAACTAATACAGTTAATGAAAACTTATTCGTTAATGTCTTTTATTTGAATTATATGTTATTACGTAACCAAAATGGAAAATTATAGAAAATTGAAAGCTGAACATGATACATATATATTTTGATATATTAATTTATACATTAAAATATATTTAAAACATGTACTTGACCAAGTAATTAAATAGAGAGGAACCTCACCCATGACCGTTCTCTGACCATCCAGCGTTGTGAACTCCCTCTGCTGTTGTAAATGCTTGCTCTAGCATTCCTTCATGAACCATTGCAGCAGCTGCTGCATAAGTAACCCCTGTCCACACTTCCCTTGATTGCATCGCTGTATCATCAACTTTACCATTTGGATGCATTCCATTGACAGCTCCTATCCTTCCACCTTTTACCTTCATTACATTGAAGTCATGAATTTTCTGAAGAGCACTCCCAGAATTCGAAAATGATTCAATATTTTTAATAAAATCAAACCTACTTTGAACATATGCGTCATTATTTCTCATATGTAAAACCAAAGTTTCTTAACTGGTCAAATATTTTTAATGGAATAAGATATATTTTAATCGTGTGTGCTCTTTTCGATGAAAGCAAAAAACCCAAGTTCCTTAAAAGATCAAATATTAGTAGTAAAATCAGATATATTTTAAAAGTGTTCTCTTATTTCTGAAAATTATACCGTAGTTTCCTGTCTCCAAGACATCTGCCTCTGAAATGTATTTAAAGTTTGTAGTAGAGAATTGGTTTATGGGTATTTTGCTTACCTGTTGTTCTATAGAGTCAGTTATTGTCAGTTACAGCTCTTCAATATGATATTTAAAAATAATTATGCAGACTTCCGTTTCTTAGAGTTAACATTTGTGCGATCTTTAACCGTATTTCTCGCTTGAGATATATGTTGCAACACCGGGGTAGCGGCTTTTGGACCGACTTTCAATAACTTACACTATAATTATGGATTTAGAGAACATTTTAGAAACGCTCAACACTTACGCAGTTGAATATGGCCTTAAACTACTTGGGGCTATTGCAGTATGGATTATCGGTAGCTGGATTATTAAAATCATATTAAAAGCCTTCGGCAAGGTGATGGACAAAAGCAAAACCGATTCATCACTAAAACCTTTTCTGAAAAGCTTAGCAGGGGCTTTACTAAAAGCAATGCTCGTCATTAGTGTATTAGGAATGTTAGGCATTGAGATAGAGGAACTCTTATTGATTGAACACAAATTCTTGTAATTGATCATGTATCGTAACATTCTAGAAGTAACTGTCTGTTATGATTTGTATTTTGATTACGCGTTTCGATAAATGCTGAGCCGTTACGAGAGTGTTAACTGTCTATTACGGAAGCATCGATGGAACGTTGAATTTAAAGTTGTGTTTTGGCTCGCTTGGTTGCTTAAAGGTGGATTTCCACGAGGCGAATTTAGCAGCGAATTCGCTGCGAAATAGGTCCAAAAACAATCTCGCATAGTTATTCTGTCAAATCCCAACAGTTTCATTGAAAAATTCATCCGTCCTGGAAATATTCCTCCCCGAGGAATATTCTCCCAATAGAAAGCCACCCAAAGCACAATCCCCCCTTGAAAATTTTTTGTATACTTCCCAATAAAAAAGAATATATGTAAGCAATGGACAAACTTCAGAGCTTGCAGGCCTCTCCCCATGGATTATGGGGATCATTTTACCCCTAAAAACATAGTTATTTGATCTACCCTTCCAAACACAGTCATGAATACCCTGTGGAGATCTTTAGCTACCGCCGTGGTCGGCAGGCCGGCTTCAAGGAGCACACTCGGCCTGGTGCCCACGGCATCACGACAGCACAGCCGCTTCCGGTCCGTGCCCACCTCCAAGCCCCGTTTGCCGGGCATCATCGGCGGATATCCAATGATCCAGATGCAAGCTGGAAGGTAAGGATACCCGCGAGAGATGCCGCGGCGCGTGGTCGGACTCTCCGGTTTCGGATCCAAAGGTGACGTTGATTGGTACGCAAGCCGATGGAGCATCCACAGAATTGGAAGGAAAAGTTCATTTGGTCAGCGAAGCGTCGGACGACAAATCGGGACTCTTCGAGGTTGAAATCATGCTTGAAAACGGCGCGAGACGACTGCGCCCCGGGATGATTGGAGTGTCCGATATTATTGTTGATCGATTTGAAGGTTACGAAATACCGGCCAATGCTGTTTTTATTCGGGATGACGAGACCTACGTCTTTGTCTTTGACAGAGATAAACCTAAATGCCTTGAACTGTGAAAACATTTCTATGGGTATTTTGCCTAAATAACTGACATGGTGGACTCGATGAATCTGAAAATGAGGAAGTAAAAACAATAAAGTAAAAATAACTAAAAACAAAGCGAAAATTGAGGTGAAAAGATTCAAGAAGGTAGAAAACTGAATGAATTGGAGAATCAGAAGTATTGAAATCAGAAATAAAACTCTTGGGTCATATTTCAAATAACCTTCTAATGACATTTTATATGTGAGATTTTGGAAGTGACGCTTGCATTTTTAGGTAAATCTGGAGTTATTTGGTAATTTGGTATTCCGTGCTAGTTATCAGATACGACATGTTCTTGTGATCGGAAAAGGAAATCGGATCTTTCGTATTGTTTGAAAAGCAATTGCGTAATTGCTATTCAATATGAATAACTAGATAGATAGCCCGACAACAGCCCCAACAATAAACCAAAAACATCAAAAGTGATCTACCCGGACCAAAACAAGAACAGAAATCCACATACCACAGCCAGCAAGAGACTGGAACTCAGTTCACACACAACACAAGGTAGGGTATACTCACGTAGGGTAGGCACAACAATACGAGTTGGAATTGGAATTTTTTAACTTTGTAAAAAAAAAAATTCAACTTTCGATAGAGGAGTTGGGGTGTCATCACTATCCGGGGACAGTGTCTGTGTACCATGGAAAAAAACTATGAACTTTTGATCATCCTGGTTTCAGGCACTCCCGGAGACCGAGAGGAGGGTGACGTCCCCATCGATGACAACGGCCAGTCCGTTGCCGCGTGACGGCGTGTCGGTGAAGACATCGCATTGAATGAACCGCCGGTTCCGCATGTCTGGTCTCTCTCAGCAGGCGCGCGGACCGCTACCTTAGTGAACCGAAAGCAACACCGCAAAACAGAAGGTGTATGCATACAATTCCTGGTCCCTAGTATCACATGCGGTCGGTGAAAGGGCCGTGATGCGACAGACCATTACTGCCAGAGATCGCTCTTCAATCGCAAACGTCGTGCCCGATCGCGGGGCGCCTATGATGATGATCGGGCGGTCGACCGCGACTTCGTCGCTCCCCGGAGCCGTCACGTCGGCCCGCTTTCCGAGCGAGAGGGACCGGCCGCGTCAGCCCCTTTGGTCGAGCCGATACCCGCCATCTCGAAAGTCGCATTCGAGACCGCCGTCAGAACCGAAAGCGGAATCGGCGACTCGCCACCGGATCGACACGCGTCGAGGAACGCGGCGACCGCCGTCGCCTGCCCTTTGTCAGGCTAGAGTGGCATTTGAGCTTTACAGAAAAATAAACATACTGCTGGTAAAAGTTTTCTTGAAGAATGGTACAACTGAACTGAATATCACAAGTTTGTTGATTTTAAGATGTTTTTTGTCCTGTAAACTAGTATTTAGATTTTTTTGTATATTTTGTTGTTGTAGTCTTTGTTTCATGGTATGACCAAGAAACACAGTTCAATATCCATCATTTTCAGTAACCACAACTGAAACTGTAAAATTTAGGGAGTTTGAGGATTGGATGCTGATTGACAATCGGCTGCCCAGTGATCCATGACCGCCGCGCTGGCAACGCTTCAGAAAACCCCGGAACGGTGTTCATCATCGCATCCAGAATCCCGCGAACGTCACGCATCGCCGGGTCTTCGACCTTCCGCATCTCACGTAGGGCCGCCGAATATGGGATCATGCTGGACGCCATGCTGTTGACATAGCGCGGCATGTTTCGCTCGGGGTCGGACATTGCGCCGAAGAACTCCGAAAGACCCTGTACTAAATTTATATGTGAGGGGATTAACGACAAATTGGGTACTTTAGTGGAAAGGATAACGTTTTGCAATTCTTCTTCATTAACAAAAACATCATAAACGCTTTTATCTAATTCCCGACTGTCAATTCCCAATCCGGAAGTGGCATTTGCCTGTGGATCAACATCAATCAGCAAAACTTTTTTTTCTGCAACAGCAAGGCAAGAGGCCAGGTTAACTGCTGTTGTGGTTTTTCCGACACCACCTTTTTGATTCGCGATAAGGATATCTTGAAAAGATGGGGTTGGAGGAGGAACGTGTGTAGCTGTGCTGCTCTCAGGCTGCTTGTTGCTGCGGTGAGTTATTAGTAGTAGGAACATTTTTAATTTATCTCATTTAATTTACTTGTTTTTGTGTTTTATTTTCAAGCTTTGCAAACATGTTCTCCTATGAAATACATTCTATGGCAAGTTCCTGGAATAATATTAAAAATTATAATAGTATCAGAAAAGCTGCGACATAATAAATATTACCTAGATACCAATTATAGCAAAAATGTGTATTAATTGTGTAGAAAGGCTGAATTACATTTGATAGAGTTGGAAACTTGAATGCGGATCTTGATAAATCTGAATAGCGCAATGTTTCCCAAACTATTGTTAGTAAAACAAAATAATGTTTTGAAATTTATGAGTTTTAAGGTGTGATTTACCACTCGAATTTAACTATTTCTGTTGGTGCTGTTTTTATTTCTTCATTTGCCCAAATCCTTTACTTTATATTTATTTAATTTTCTCACCTAATAGCTTGTCTTTCAAAGCACTGCAAACACGGTGTGCCTACTCTAAATAGCATTGAAAACAAAAAGATTATTATCAATTACTAGAGTTTCCTATTTTTACCGAGGTGATGATCCGTAGACTGATACCCTTAAAAAGCGAAAAAAAAAAGAAAATGTTTTACTCTGCCCTCTCGGATCACATATTTAATAATCCAGACCATGCTGTTTTATTTAACCAAGCTAGCCTATTTTTGCATGACAAAAGTAATGTCCCGGGCAGGCCGACGATGTGAAACGCCGGCTGGAGCTTCTTGGAGCGGTGGAACTGGCCCTCCACCGGACGTCCCTCGATGCCGCGGTAGTCCCCGCCGAGAAACCGCACGAGTCGGTGGCGGGCTGAGGGAGCTTTCGGCGAGGGCACGGGGCCTCCCGGGGCGTCGGCCGGGCGAGGAGGCGAGGCGGCCTCCGGAGAGAGCGGGGGATCCTGCATCACGAAGATCCTTTCACGATCGGGAGATGGGGCGAGCGCAACAAATAACTCCATTTAAACTTAAAAAGAACAAAAGCTACCGGAGTAGGGTTAACGTCCCCTACGGACGTTAAAAACTCACCAACCACTCAAATTAAAAATGGTTTTCAATGAGGCGTAAATGACGATCTGTTCTTAACGACGCTTAGAGGGCGTTACCCCTACTCCTGTTTGCTGTAGCTTCTGTTCTTTTTAAGTTTAACTTGAGTCATTTATTGTTATTTCTGTTCTTTACGGATTTCACTTCTTTATTGATAACCCCTTCCATTAATACCTTATATGCCCGTGGGGCATAACTTATCGACCTTACCCCCAGATTCGGGGGATTCTGTCAACCCCAGAGGCCTTATTATATAATCTTGGACTATTTTTGAACAAATGGCATTATCGAAATTTCTATCGGATATATTTGTGGAAAATTAGACGTGGGAAGGGGTGGCTACCTCCGATCATTTTGACTCTTAAAAAGAGCACTAGAACCTCTGATTTCAAATCCAACGAGCCCCCTCCGGAGAAATAATATCCAACTGAATTTGAGTCTTGCATAGATTATCCAACTAGTTAGCTAATTGAAAAGTCCTTTTAAGCAAACAAGACAATACCCAACTAGACAAATAATTGAAATCTAAGAGAAAAATAATTTTAGCCCAATAACCAGATATAACAAAGCATGGGTCCCAAGTCAGAGCCTGGCAAGGTGGGTAATACTTGATCTCAAATCTTCTGATATGTATTTCACTAGGCAAAAAATTAAATTCTTCATGAAAACCAGTAAATTGACAAATACTCTGCTGACAGCTAAATACTGCTAAATACCTAGGGGTTCTCTAATATACAGCAATATACCTAAATACGCCACATTCTGCAAAGGAGGGTAAATTGACAAATACTCTGTAGACAGCTAAATACTGCTAAATACCTAGGGGTTCTCTAATATACAGTAATATACCTAAATACGCCATATTCTGCAAAGGAGGGTAAATTGACAAATACTCTGTAGACAGCTAAATACTGCTAAATACCTAGGGAACTCAAAAAGCCTTTGGTGTTGATCAGGAAACTATCGCTTTCTTGCGAAGTTACCTGGCTATCAGCCGCCGCGCTCATCACAAAAACCTCTTCACGGAAAAACCGAAATGAGTCGTTAAGTATAAACAGTTCTTATCGAAATTATTGATCGTCTTCAGATGCCTGCTCAGCGTCGCCAGTTGACGACTCAGCAGCATCTCCAGTTTCTTCCGCTTCCTCGCCTGCAGCTGCATCCTCTTCCGGATCGCCATAGCCAATACATCATTGATTATCAATACGGCTGATATATATATACCACCACGAATTACGTGGCGACTGACGCATTTTATTTTGTGTCCGATAAACTAAACGCAGAGGAATTTAGTTTTTCGGACGCTAGCCTGAATTATGCGATTCCGTAGTGAGAGTAGCGTAAATGCTCGTGGCAGAAATCGTATGAATAATTCAGGCTGGGTATCCTACCGGACATTTGTCAGAACATAATGTCCCTAAGAATCGTCTAAATAACAAAATCAATCCCTAGCACAGTTTCAAGGCTATGTGAGCTTTGCCTATGATAGCCCAACCGCGTTTGTTGAGTTTAAGCCGTTTGAGGTCAAGCAGTCCGAAGGCCGCCAAAAGCAGCAACCCTTTATCCGTTATCCAGGAACCGGGTTTGCGAGAGGGTCACTTGAATATATTGCCGAACGAAAAACCCACGATGACAAAGATGTTCATAGCCTAAGACGCGGTCAGCTCATCAATCGTGATGATACTGAAGCCGAGTTTGACATTTTTGCTCCCGGAATAGCAGCGCTTAACGAGGCGATGAACGAAATTGGTGAGACTTATGTCGTTGCACCGGATTCCGAAAAAAGTGCCGTCGGTCATGCCATTACACTTTCCGACCCGCTGCGAGTTTCCAAAATTGAGAAAAATGACAGTTTTTTTGGTTGGGCGGTTAACGGTACCCCGGCCGATTGTGTTAAATTGGGCGTAAAAGCCATATTGGATTTTACGCCGGATTTGGTGGTTTCCGGGATTAACCCACAGATATACGCAGATCAACACAGATGGAAAATACAAAACCTTTTCGATAGGATTAACTGGAAGATGTCACCCTGAGTCCGTCGAAGGGGGAAAGCAAACCAACGGACAGGATAAACAGGATCGACAGGATGATGTCACACTGAGCTTGTGATATTTGTCCTTTGTCTTCATGCCCCGAGGGGGTTGTCGAAGTGTGCTCAGGGATTTCACCGTAAAGGCGCAAAGGACGCTTAGAAACATTAAGTCCCTCCTCACATCTTGTACCGTTACGAAGATAAAAAGAGACATAAGCCTCTAACAGAAGAGCATTATCTTATGGAGCTATAACCTGGCTTCTTTTATCTCCTTTTTTTATCAAAGGAAAAAGGAGACATCCGCCACGAAACGTAACAATTTTGAATTCACACCGAATACTTTATAACACAGTTGCTTTTGTAGTTTCATGGAATTAGCTGGTTAATTATATAATTGTGTATATATTAATTAGTCTCTTTTAGTTTTGCATATTTTCCCAAGAAGCTACAAACCGATCCAGATCCTGTGATCAACATTCCAGAGACAATTAGCACTCTGCGTTTGATGCGCTTTGAAGTTTGCTATGCATCGTATGGTTGGCTACATAAATTCATTCCCTTAATTGCACAAAGGCTAAACTCATGAAAAAGTGGATTATTACCCTCCTCATTCTCGCTCTTCTTGGAGGAGGCATATACTACATTATTGACGAAACGCACATCACAAGGCGCCTTTCCTTCATGCATGAAGATCAGAACGGGTCGAATTCGATATGCGCGATCGGGCCGGGCTGGTCCCAGCGATAGACGGCACGCTCGACGACGTTGCGAAGCTCGCGGACGTTGCCCGGCCATTGATAGTCGATCAGCGCGTCGATCGCCTCGGGCGAGAAGCCTTCCCAATCGCGCGCCATCTCCGCCGCCATGCGCCGCCCGAAATGGTCGGCGAGCACCCCGACGTCGCCCGGACGCGCGCGGAGCGGCGGCAGCGTCACGACCTCGAAGCTAAGCCGCATATGCCTCGTAGGGAACACTCGCATCAAAGCTTAACGTTACGCGGCCAATGTCGTTAAGTTCCAAGCCCGTGGTCGACAAATGCTCCATGGTATTAACGTTATATCTATACTTAATATCGCTAATGGTGGCATTGATCCTGTTGGTGCCCATCATTAACCAGTAAGATCGGCCTAAGAACCCTTCTTCGCTATCCATCCAAACCAAGGACGCATCAAATTGATCGGACACCTCACACGGAGATCCGGCGTTCACCCTCATTTTTCCTTTTTGGGCTTTTAGAAGAAGAGCTACAGGCTCGTCCCCATTAATACCATTTTTATGATTTATTTTTTATGTCTTTTACTTTTCTTTCACTGTTTCATGAGGGTCCTGGCTTCCTCAGTTTACTGTTAACGCATATAACTACAAACTAGTTTACATTGCTGCTTGAGAATGAAGCCTTCCCCGCATTTCTAATGGGAACAAAAAATAAATAAAACTTTTGTGCCTAAGCAATTAAAAACAAATTAATCCAACACGTCCGCTGGGCGCAGGCGCGTGACGGCGTGCTCTACGTGTCGAACACGAACATGGGCTACGCCAAGGATGCGGGCGGCCACAACGCGTACCTGTCCGCCATCGATCTGGCCACCGGCGAGCTGCTCTGGCAGAGCGAGCCGCTCGTCAGCAACAGCCGCAACTTCGTCCTCCACGGTGGCTACATCCTGAGCGGCTACGGTTTCACCGCCGAGCCCGACCACCTCGTCGTCCTCGCCCGCGACACCGGATTCCAGGGGGATGATCGAACCGATGGAACGAGGACCGATGAGATTTCTCACCGTCTTGGGATTGTTTCTGATGCTGGCGGGCATTTCCCCGGATGCGTTGGCCGCTTGGTCCAAGGTCAGCGGGAAGGACAAGGAAGACGGTAGTCAACTTAGTGGCATCGCGCTCACCTCCGACGACGGCAAGGCTCGCCTGTTCTTCCTGTGCGATTCTGACAAGGCCGCTCCGCAGATCCTGATTTCGCATAAAGAGGTTATCGCTATTTTACTTGTCTATGACACCTCTTAGGGGACAAAAATGTTACTTTACTTTTACGAAAAAGACGTTAAATAAACAGACGCTGTTTTTTGTTCTGTAAGAATGGTATGCATTTTAATAAGTCATCTGTCTATATGAGTACTTTCTTAAATTGTAGATTATAGATTGCTAAGTCTTTTTGTCTATTATTCAGACTGTCTATTTAGATGCAGAATGTATCTTTTGCCTATGCTGGAACCTACTCAAGGCACGCGTACATGGCCGGTAGGTCGCCAAGGGCTGCAGAACTGATAAATTGGTCGGCTTCGATCCGTTCGTCTGCGTCGCCCGGCGACTGGTTGGCTGGACACACTTCCATTGCGTAAACGCGCCCCTCACGGTGCAGCAGGCGCGTTACATTGCGGTTGAAATGAAACGCCCCGCCACGGGCGCGAACAAGGTCGCCCATCCGCTCCCACATCATGCCCGGACCGAGGCGCGGATATCGGAACTCCTCGATCAGACTTGTCGTATCCGCATCCGCAAAGAGTGCGGCTGGAACGGCCTTTATTTTGGCGGAACCGCTTTCAAAAAACAGCGGGAAGTCGCACCGGAAGATTACGCAAAGAGCGCCTCAATTGCCTGCAATCATATGGACGTCGTGACAACCTCCGGCATTGCAACCGGGCATTCCGCCGATCTCAGCAAAATCCACGCTTTCCGCGAAACATGCGGTGATACGGCAATCGGTATTGCCTCGGGCATCACACCGGAAAACGTCTTCGAATATGCCTTCGGCTGAAGAAATGCCACCCAAATGAATTGGAAGGTCAACTGCAAAAAGGACCGTGACCTGCCAAAAAAACAGACCTGCCCCCTCTTGAAAGTTGCGGTTCTGTAACATGCGCTGACTGCTTCATCAACAGCCACACTCGGTCCTGATTGCCGCATTCTCGATCAATG
This sequence comes from Alatinidae sp. Z8VKAUB7J3, assembly GCA_010016025.2. Lineage (NCBI taxonomy): Eukaryota > Metazoa > Cnidaria > Cubozoa > Carybdeida > Alatinidae > Alatinidae sp. Z8VKAUB7J3. The sequence continues at coordinate 179,477,908 of JAAAKM020721499.1, read as the reverse complement.
TCAGCCCCCCACAAACCCCAGCGCCCGGCCGGGGTCCTTTATCACGTCAATCCATCGCCTCAACAGCCTGCCTCGCAACAAGAACCCAGTTGATGTTTAGTCTATTGGCGCCACCCCACCCTTAATCCCTCCCCATCAACGGGAGGGAAACAAAGACCTTTTGGCGCTATGGCCCGTTCAGTCGCAACGGGTCGAGGCGACAGAATGTTTAGTGTTCGTTTATCAATCCAAAACAAAGTCAGTAAGTACGAAGTAAGTAGAAATAATTATGACTACCAAATATCCACCTTGAAACAAAAACAACTTGAGATCTTCCGATGCATCTTCAGATCGCTTAAAAAACAAGAATACTTAAAGAACTTGTATCTACTGGAAAACTAACGCCTATTGAAAAATCAATAGAACGAGTTACAACGCTTATGAGAGATGGGTTCAAATCTTCTAGAGATGGGCAGTACTGGAACCACAACGGTAGCCTGAAACTTGTGCTTGCACTATTTGAGCACGAATACGCAACTGACACCTCAGATGAGGTATGGAAAAAAAATTATGATGAAACAATTATTTGTCTGGAGAACTTCTATGTTTCAGACATCCTCGAGCTTGCTACTCAACCTGATGGATTGGACATATCTTATATCCCAAATATTAGTTGGACATTAATTGAAATAGAAAGGTGCGTGGAGAGCATGTTATCACTGTACGATATGTATGTCTAGATTCTATACTGAATTAAAATTAAAATATCACTGGGGGAACTGTAAGTGACACCTTCGTCAACAAAAGATATGATGCAAAACAAAGGGTGAAAAAGAAATATTTGAACTCTTTTTAAACCCAACGTTCAGTAAAATGTGCTGTTGATGGTCGCCAACAGCTGCTGCTCAAACTCATCCACTGTGAAAGTATGTTGGTCTTTGTGACCGTAGCGCCGCAGGGTGATCGTCCCCTCTGCAGCTTCGCGCTCACCTACCACAGCGAGATTTGGTATTTTTCGCGTCGTGCCCGAGCGGATTTTCTTGGGCAGGGTATCATTTGAGGGAGCGCGCTCCGCGCGGATCATGTGACCACGGAGCCTGTCCACAATCTGGTCAGCATACGTATCGTACTGTTCAATAGGGTCCGTGGCAAAAAAGCGTTTGGAAAAGTGGGGAAGAGAAATAGGTTGAAAGAGCCGCATAAAAAGGTAGACAGTGAGATTTCGGCAGAAAATATGATTGCTTCATGTCCTGAACATGTGTTTCTAATGGTGGTTTCAATTCCAAAGAAAAGCCCGATAACATGCAGCTTTTCCCTTACCTATTGTCTTTCGTACTCACTGTTTTGCCTGCTTCATTCCACCTTCAAATAAATTGATAATTACAGGTAGCTGATTGTGATAGTAAAAAGCTAAAACCTAGAACCAGAACAATAGTAAATAAAAAAACAGTTTCAGTTACCAAGAAAGCTTTTACAGCAAAGGGTGGTTTTATCCTAACAGGTGTTGTTGTTGGTTTAGAAACCTTGCATGCGCGTTTAGACAATGCTGGTTACAAAAGAACTGCGTTTTTTATACCTGTTGCGAGTAATTTTCGCCCTTGGGGAGAGGCTTACTTTTCAACTGCTGATTATGATTTAGGGATAGATCCGTTGGAACGCAACGCTTGCGACGCTTTCGGGTGACGCGCTTGCTAGCGAAACTGCAGCAAAAATTTCTTTTTTGCGACGTCCGATGCGCCGCAGCGACACGGGTGGTGCGGAGGCCATCGAGGGCCTTCGTCGCGCTCGATGCGCGTGCCTCAGGTCGGCTCGCCTAGCCCAGGGCCCGCGTCGGTTCCGCCGTCCCGCCGAGGTGAAGCCGCTGCGTCCACGCGGGGAGTCGGCCCGTTTGTTCAAAGCGATCGAACAGCAGAGATAACAGAGTTTTACTGCAGTAGATATACGGTGTGGAAAGGTGACCTTGTCAAGTATTTATTTTGTTAAATTTTTCTAGACAATTTCGTAATAAAAACGGAGGCCGGTTATGTCATGGAGACACGGCGGGCGAAAGTGTTAGATTAGGAAAGTATTTTCACTCACCCACAAATCCCGCTTTTGACGAGTTTGCATTTTGCCGGCTACACCAGTTGCTGAATATTCGCAGCCTGCTCTCTGATGTATATCAGCTCATCGAACGTTTTGACAGAATATTTAAATTTTGTCCACAATTCTAGTTACAATTTGAAATTTTAATTTGTTAGCAGATCAATTTAATATAGTTCATGAACATTCCTATAACTAATCAATTAGAAAACTATGTCAATTGAAAAAAAAATAAAAATGTCAATTCTATGTCAATATTGAAAAAATATGTCAATTCAAAGAAAAATAAAGTGCCATAAAGAATAGTGCTTCCAGTGGCTAGTTTTTCTGAAGAAGTCAGGAGGACGGCCGTCTCAAGCCGGGCATGTCGGCCTCGTCCACGGTGATCGTCCAGACCATCCCGCCGCGGCCCGAACCCGATTCGACCGGCGTCGCACAAGCCGCCGAAACCCCGGCGGCCGACGGCCCCCTGCCGCTCTACATCCCCCTCGACGCCGTCTTCGAGAAAGACGGGCGCACCGTGGTCTACCGTCTCGACGGCGCTACCCCGGTAGAGACCGAGGTGAAGCTAGGTCCAAAAAACGCCGACTATGTCCCGCGTCCGCACGCGAACATCGACCTGACGCTTCCGCTGGGGCGCCAGGAAGCTTCGTCGTAGCCAATGATAGTTGGCCGAGTCGTCGGGACCCTCGTCTCCTCTCAGAAAGAGAAGGAGATCGAGGGGATCAAACTCCTCCTGGTTCGCGAGCTCGATCACAAGCTGAAAGTGGTCGGAAAGATGGTCGTCGCCGCAGATGCGGTGGGGGCCGGCGTGGGCGAGGTGGTGCTGTACGCGTCGGGTTCCAGCGCGCGATGGAGACCAACTGATCACATGTAGACCAATTGATCATATGAAGACCTAATGCCCAGATCCCGTTTAGTGAAAACCAGCATGCAGCAGAGAAAATGAAGGCAAATGAAAAGACACGCAAGCCTACCTGTGTCCTAGTTTAGTCATTGCCAAGGCAACATAACATGCAAGGCACCCACGTGTGCTGACAGCTCGCTGTACGTTCAGCATCTCTGGACAATGTTCCATCTCCAGGTTTTTCGTATCCAACTTTTGGAAAGCCGGTGGGGCGTACATAAATAAAATGTCAAATTATTGCAAAAACTGTAGCTATAAGGTAAGTGTTAAAAATGGTCCAGATGCTTGCCCTTTCAATTATTTATATTGGGACTTTTTGGGACGCAACCGTAGTAAGCTCAAAAACAACCATCGTCTAGGGATGATGTATAAAACATATGATCGGATGTCAGACGAAAAACGAGAACTAATCGCCAAAGATAGCCAAAATTTCTTGGATAATCTATAGTGGTTAGTAAAGAAAGATATAAGCCGTTTACTGTCTAATCTGCAGATCCAAACATCTCGATTGCATACTAAGTAATACGCTAGTACCTAAATAATTATACAAAATCCTTTTCTAATACGTTTTTAAATTATTCTTCTTTTCTTTGTCTCATCCTATGGTTTTTGGTACCTATTGATATATTCTAGATGTAACTCCTTTCTTTGTTTCCCTTTTTCTTTTCATTTTCTAGAAAATAAATTTATTACCTCTCAGGTATTAGTCTTTATCACCACGACGATGACTCAATCAGCCGTACAATTCGACACACAGCGTCGCGTCCACGTCGGTCTGGCGGTTCAGAACGCCGATCGATCAGCAGCGTTTTATCAGGAGCTGTTCGACGCCAAGCCAACAAAGGTTCGGGCCGGCTATGCGCGGTTCGAGATCGCCGACCCGCCGTTGAATCTGTCGCTCATCGAAACCGGGCAGGCCGGCGGACCCGCGGACTCGATCTCGCACTTCGGGATTCAGGTGAAATCGACAGCAACATTTTAAATAGAAGATTTCAGATTCTGGGAATATCCAGATTTTTATATCTGTTTTCACTGTCTAATAAAAGGACTTATCTTCATTTGAACTTGTTTTTGTTTGTATTGTGAATATTGATTTTGCCCCTGAACAGCTAGACCTTAATGAGCCATAGAGCCTTGAACAAATCAAGCTTTGCCCCTAGAGCTTAATAGAAAGATTTACGAATATTTTTTTTTTGGGGGGGGGGGCAAGTGCAATTGCATCATATATTCAGGATGACAGTTAAGGGTAAATTTGTAGATGATTCATCAGTAGCCATTTAATTTTGATACTGTATCCCCAGAAATATTTGGAATTGAGAAGGTTGAGAAAGACCAGGTTTTAGATCTTAGCTGTGATGACTGTGAGCATTATTCCCCCATAGTTGGTTGTCAGAGTAATCTGACCATTGGTCAATTTTGCAGAAATATTTCATCCATCAATGAAATATCCTGTTTTCCAACTCGGTTCTTGAGTGCATATGATCATGGTTTAATTTGAAATGAATAGGCAATGTGGTCCAAGAAATTATTTCAAAATTCTAAGAAAGACTTTTCGTTTAGGGTTTTTGTATTAAGAAGCGGCTATTAGCACAAGGACAGCTTTAATATAATCTTCGAGATAAGACAAATACGATTTTTGTGTTGAGAGCTAAACTTTATCTTTATTTCTACATTTAGAAAAAACCTATATTGTGCACTTAGAAGCAAACTTATGTATTGCTTGATGCCCAATAGAGATATAGAAAACTATTAAAAAAATACTGCTTTTTGTATATAAAAAAGCTGTACCAAGACGTATCTTAAGAATCTTCATTTTTACTTATGCCATTTTACGGACGTGGAATTTTTAATTGTAGATTTGCTTCTTATTTTGTCGTTTGTAAAGTGGCTTTCCCACTATGCACGCAAGTTTCTACGCTAAGCGTTTAAGTTACGTTGCGTTAAACATAAACTTTCATTCTTAAATAAGTCCTTTCACACTAGGCAGTTAATTGCTCACCAATCCAAGCTTGATACTCCTCAGTTGCACGCTCTTCTTTTCGAGTTTGTTTGTAATCCCACTCTAAAATGGCCAATTCATGTTGTAATCTCAGGTTAGCTTTCTCTTGATGAGCACCTGTTAGCATCATACTTCCATGTCCACTAAAGCATGTGACACGCTTAGATTTCTTCTTAGGTGGCTCAGGCACATCCTTGTCATCACACACACCATAATGAGAAGGACACAAGGGCCCTTCCACAAACTTGTCAATGATAACACCTTGCCCTCTTATAAAAACTTCAAAGGTCGATTACCAAAACTGCGCCATCTAAAACATGCTAAGCAATTTTTATTTTGGCTGACCTCTTATAAAAACTCTTCAGGTCGATTACCAAAATTGAGCCATCTAGGGTTGTTAAAGTAGTTTTAATTACCTTGCCCTCTTATAAAAACTTCGAGTGTCGATTACCAAAACTGCTCCATCTAAAACATGCTAAGCAATTTTTATTTTGGCTGACCTCTTATAAAAACTCTGATTCTTCTCTGCCCCAATGAAAACAACAAGCTTAAATTTTGTCGATTCCAGCAGCTCTAAGTGTTCGTTAGTTTTTCCTGAGTTTCTCTCCTAGAATATAAACCAAAATCTTATTTGCTGTTGAAGCATAGCCATCCTTGAGTAGGACAGACAGGCTTATCAGGCTTATCAGGTAAACATGCTAAAAGTTTTTTATCAGGATACTAAAAATCATTTTTTATCGGGATACTACCCAATGCTAGTAAAGGAGTCTGACACCAGTGGCTCGCGCACCTGCAGGATCTCGCGCCGCTTGAACTGCAACAGCCGCAGGCGACGGCGCTGCTGACAGCACCCTATTCGCCGCGCGCCGCCGCCGGGCTCAGCAACGACGATGTCGCCGCGCTGCTGGCTTTGCTGCGCCAGTGGATCCCGGCAACCGTCCGCTACCGTGCGTCGCGCACCGTCGCCGCGGCCTGAACGATGATCGAGTTTGCGTGGCCGTGGGTGTTTGTGGTGTTGACGCTGCCGTGGGAAGGAAGAAAAGTAGAAGTAGATGCAACAGTTGAGAAGAAGAAGTAGAAGAAAAAGAGAAACAACAATGCGAAACAGTAGAATAGCAGCTTGAAGTAGAAGAAGAAAAAGAAGATTACAAGTGGATGAAGAGAAATAAAATAGAAGAATGGTAGAAGCAGAAAAAAAGAAGAAGAAAAGAAGAAAAGCAAAACACGTTGGAAAAGACGCAGAGGAAGTACACAAAGACTCTTGGAGAATGATGGAAATGAAGTAAAATCTTTGGAATTTTCTAAGCTGACCAGGAAGTCCAAATCATGGGTTATATCATCCTTGGTTTCATTTATTTGAGCTCCTGACTGTTTTGGATGGTTTTGTCGTTCAGAAATTATTATTGAAGTGATTTATCGTGAGAAATTCCTTCCTTAAATGTCTACCTCTCATATTTAACTTTGTAGTCGAAATAACAATAAAGATAGAAGAAATGACAAAGATTAACGTACCTTATTCCTCCAAATTCTTCCCCGAATTTACCGTGGCTAACCAATCATCTAGCTTACTTTCTAACAAGAGATTAGTATGAGCCCTAACTAATCTTTCTACAAATGTTTGGCCTAGTCGATTTCTTTTTTTGGAGTGTATCCAACCCTCAATCGACCAACTATGCTCACATATGGAAGCAGAACATGCAAGGGAGCCAAATCTAAGTCCTAAATATTGAATTGCAGGCCAATCAAGCAAATATGCTCGAAACCACTCGAATGCTGGCATTTTCATAGCAACGAGATCGGAAATGTCACTCGAACAGAAGATCTCCGACCGCACCTCGCGCGTAGGCGTCATCGGGCTCGGCTACGTGGGCCTCCCGCTCGTCCATACGTTCCACGGCGCCGGGCTCCACGTCACCGGCTTCGACGTCGACCGGTCGAAGGTCGACAGCCTGAACGCAGGGAAGAGCTACATCGACTCCGTGGATTCGGAGACGGTGGCCGCGATGATCGACACCGATCGATTTCAGGCGACCTGTGAATTCCAGGATCTCTCAAATGATATTTAGAGTCGCTAAAGGGGCTATTGGCCACTTGGTTGTTGAAGGAGAAAAAAACCCTAAAATCATCACCCAAGGTAAACTAGTAAAATAATAAATTGCAACGGCAGAGAGAAATACTCTCTGCCGATAGGCAAATTTAATCTTTTACCAAAATAACGATAATTAAAAACTTAAGTTTTCCGCAGAGTCATTTAACTGATATCCTATTGACATGAAAATAAAAAAATTGATTCTAATGGTGACGCCCTTATTAAGCCATGCGTCGAGCTCACCGCGACACGCTTGATGTAGGTACCCTTGGCACCGGTCGGCTTGGCCTTCTGAACCGCGTCCACGAAGGCGGTCGCGTTCTCAACCAGTTGCTCCTCGGAGAAGCTCGCCTTGCCGATACCGCCATGTACGATGCCAGCCCGCTCGACCCGAAATTCAACCTGACCGGCCTTGGCGGCCTGGACCGCGCCGGCGACACCGGGCGTCACCGTGCCGAGCTTCGGGTTCGGCATCAGGCCGCGATGCGGAATGGAAGTCGAACACCATCTGGTGACGCACCAGCAGTGCAAATGCTGCCACGCCCGTCCAGGAGATGATCAGCAGGTTCAGCCGCAGAGCCGGACTGCGGATCGTCGCTCGTTCAATTGCTGCTGCCATTGCCTGCGCCGCCAACCAGCGGGACCATGAATTCAGGACGCCGTATGATGCCTTAATGCAACATAGGTCCTTCCGAACAGCGAGCTGTCGCCAATCGCCCAGTCATCAGACACGGAAAGCGAAGGCAGTTCGTGATGAACTCTGGTGAAACTGTGACCCCACAATACCCATTGGTGTCAGAAAAATCTCCAAATTCGATGCTGGGAGCGTCCACGTAGAAGCCCAGGTAAGTGTCAAGATTGCCACGACGAGCTTGCTCTCTAACACTCTGGAGGAGTAGCATGTACTGCAAGTGGGGACATTCAAATTTCTGTCTGGCCAACTCATTCACCTCATTAGCTACATCTGCAGAACTTCTTCCAATGCAACGAATTCTGTATACACTAATCGCTACCCTCAATGATTCCATTTTGAGCACTAAAATAAACCTTTAAAATGAAACTTTGTTCCTTTTTTTACTATCACTGACTATTGACTATTGACTTTTCCATTTACAGAACTCAAGCAATTAACATTAAACACAGCAATCAACCAGGGAAGGCACAACGCGCTTGACAACAAACAGCTGCAACCCTTTAAATCTCAACCAATTACTCAAAAATGTTATGTCTCACCATATCTTAAAAAACAAAAACATCCCTACCGAGAACCAGAACCAGGGGTTTAAACTCAAGCCTAAACCTTATTTAAAAAAGTAAGGAGGAAGGGAAATGGCCAGCTCTCTGCAATTCTATTGCAGATGTGGTCACAGCAAAAGGAAGGACTAGAGTCACACTGCTTAGATTAGCCCCCGTCTATTCAGAGGATACTCAACGCAAGAATCCATACCTTGCGAAGAAAGTGAATCAACAATCACCGATTTAGATCATTGAATGTGAAATAAAATATGTTGCAACCTTTCATGCTTTTCCTAGGACACCAATCAAACTGGGACATAGTCATCCGCAAGATAAATAATATTTATCCTAAATTTGGTATTGTTTATCGCAAGGCAAACAACCCTCTTGTTGATAAGGAAATACTTTCTGAACGTAATAATGATTCTAATGTTATAATGATCGCCAAAGGCCCTTCGGGTGCTCGAGGATTGGTGCGAGCTATAAAGTCTAAAATGTCTATTGCTATGCTTGTTGATCAAAAAATGAATGAGAGCTTTTTGCAAAAACGAGCAAAAAATATTTTGAACTCCACATTTGATTCAAAGAAACAAGTCTTCATCGAGCTTTGTGCAAAACTGAGTACAGAACATTCAAGTCACAAATTCAATTGAAAGCAACGTATCTCTATCGATTTTTGTGCAAAACAGAGTATGAAACATTTTCAATCACACATTTGATTCAAAGAAACGTGTTTTCATCGAGCTTTGTGGAAAACAGAGCACACAACATTTTGAATCCCAAATATGAACGACTAATTTACCTAGCAACAATTTGTTGTATTTGTATTAAGATTAGAAAAATATCTGTTAAACGTAGAATGAAATCATATATTTTCATTGCATTATGACTTTGATTTACTTTATGGGCCTGGTACTCTTAATAGGGAGGGGTTTTTAATTCCATCTTTACTCATTAGCTAGGAGCACAATTATAGCCACATTTCAACACTGATAAGACCCCCCTGCAAACTATATATCAACATGTACTATTCACTTGTTTTCATAGCGAAATCATTTTTGAGCATACTTATACCCGCTGTTCATCGCAATTTTTAAAGTTTTGTACAACTACAAGACTAATGTCTCTTTCAAAAATCAATTGTTAAAAGATTGAAGTAGAGTGCGTTATCAATTGATCATGGTGATCATGACCCACAAACAACTGATTACTCAAACAACATTCAAAATAAAGAACAAGAATATTGTTATTGCTTGCATGATCTGACAGAGACAAGTACTTACATTTGTTTTCATCAAGATCACCGCGCGACCGTCCATGCTAACGGTTCGTGATATACCGAATCCTCGAGTCTGGGACGACACCAAGGAGCGCGAGCGGATGGGCATATCCGAGGCCGTTCCCTTGCTCGCGTCAGCTCGCGACGGCATTGCTCAGTCCGACAGTGGAATCGATCCTGAAAGGTTTTGGCAGATCGCCGACGAAACCGGCTATCAAGTAAGCGTCGAATGGCAAGGCAACGGCGACACCGGGTTTTGCCGCGCGCACTTTGTCGACGCGGTAACCTTTTCATCTTCACTTATTCCTAGCCTTAGTAACCTAGTCTTCTTAACATTAATTTTCATACTTTCATCTAAGATGCTTAAATCATCAGCATAATCTAAGCTCTTGAAATTTGTTTCCTCTCAATTTGATTCTGCATTGTTTCCATTAACTATTCCTGTCCATCAAAATGATCCATATAAAGGGAGATAGAACACAACCCTACTTAACTACTGATTAAATAAAAGAAACCAGCTTCTAACCTCATTTCCTACGAAGAAGTAGATATTGCAACCACCATGCTAAAAAAGCTAGAGGGACAGGCAAATGCCAAAAAAGTGCCTTTTTCAATAAAAGTAATCCACAATCCTTCATCTACAGATGGAATACTGGCTTTTGCAGAAAGTAATAATGTTGATCTAATAGTGATGGGCTCTCATGGAAGGACAGGGTTTAGAAAACTTGTCTTGGGAAGCGTTGCAAGTGGCGTGGCAGGCCATGCAAAGTGCGATGTTCTCCTTACAAAAGGATCCCAATCAGATTTGAGTTTTCATCCCTGGCCGAAGTTTTCTCATGTAAGCTCATTGGAACTCAGATATGCAAAGATACAGTATGACTGGAGAGGGCTGAGTTTGCACGTTTGCAGCAGGTCCCGGAATTCAGCCCGGTCTGAAAACTCTCATAAAATGTGCCCCTAAGATTAGTAGATTGCATATATTCCTCTTGCTGTTAAGTACCCTTACTTTCTCGCTCTCTCAAGCGGCACTTTTGCTTACATTCTTTTTATCGGCCCATGCCTTTACCGATGCACATCGACACCAGACCCAGCTTCTTCTCGCGGCGCTTCAACTCCCGCAACAGCAAGCCGGTCAGGCGCGCGCCGGTCATGCCAAACGGATGGCCGATGGCAATGGAACCACCGTTCACGTTGTATTTCTCGTTGTCTATTTCGAGGTGATCACGGCAATACAGACACTGCGACGCAAACGCTTCGTTCAACTCGACGAGGTCGATATCGTCAAGCGACAAGCCCTTGTGCTTGAGCAGGTCAGCGGGCGAGGATGGTAGCGGCCCCACGGATTGCGCAGGATGAAGCGACCGTCGGCGGTCCCCATCAGCGTGTAGCTGTGTCGGCCTCGCAAGCGCAAGCCCTCGTGCGTCGTCCGCGAGTCGATGGTGACCGGACGCCCGTAGCGAATTGCGTCATTGAGCACCGAGCGCAGCCCTCGCGACGACAGCGAGCGGATCCTGATGCGGCGGGAGGGGCGACCCGTCAGCGCGTTGAAGGCCACGCTGGAGAACCCCTTCACCACCTACAACTGGCCGGGCAACGTGCGCGAGCTGGAGAACGTCATCCGCCGCCTGGCCTACCTCTCCGACGACGTGATCAGCTACGACGCGCTGCAGGAGGAGCGCCAGCTCCTGGGCCACACCGGCGCCGGCAACGAGGCGCGCCCGGTGCGCGCGCTCGACCGCGTCGTCGAGGAGGTCGAGCGCGCGGAGATCGAGAACGCGCTCCGGCACACCGATGGCAACCGCACCCGCGCCGCGGAGCTCCTCATCCTCTCGACAACAAGAATAACTGCGATCAGCGCAAGAACGACCTTGAGCGTTTGGAAACTGTTCTGCAGCTGTTGTGGGCATGCCCGCATGCACTCGTCTCATGTAGTACCAATAACTGATGCGCTTTTTTGTTTGTCTCCTTCAGAGGCGATCACAGCCGGATACGATGGTCGATTCTACCATTTTGAGCTAAGAATCTCCTACGCTAACTACAAACGAGTGCCTTTTTTTACCGGCACTCATAGCTGTAAAACATCATCGGCAAACTGCCCGGTCAGGTGCTGCCAGCGACCGCTGGAAAGGTTCCGGGCCATCTCATCTTGCCCCTCCAACACCGCCCAGCGAGACGTGTAGTAGAACGAGAACAAAGGATCTCGGGCGACCATCCGTCGGGCTTCGGCTTGATAGATTTCTGCCAACAACGGCATTGTCCACATTCGCACGCCGGCAACACCTGGAATCGCATCCAGCTTTTCGGCGACTGCATCAACATCCACATACAACGTCATCCCAAACCGGTTTCCCGTCGCGCATGACCGACCACATGACCTGGACCACGCTCGTGTGATCAGCGGCCGCTGACTGATACTGGACGAAGACATAGGTCACGCCGTCTTGATGAAACCCGGTCAGAGCCCGGATGCCTGTCAGATATCCGGTCGGGCTATCCTCGTGCTTGACTGGAGGCAGGATTGTCTCGGTACTGGCCAAACCCGACGCGCTTTGTGGATCGGGATAGAAGTGGATCAGCCGCGTTTTTTCTACCCGAAAACAGTTGAAAACCCCTGACCATTTACGTAAAGCCTGTTTGCCATTAAATGGTAAAAGAAACGCAGGCAGACTGTGGCTGGCTGTGACGTAAATTTCGATCCCGTCGATGGTCGAACCAATCTTTAACGGTCGCATCAATCATATTTCGTGATTTACTGCCTAAAGGATAGCAAAAGCGTTTGCTTTTTCACAGCTCGAAAATGAATTTCAGTCTGCTTCTCTATTCTTGTGGAAAAGCTTCAAGGTGACGAAAGCTCGTATTTCGCAAGTAGAATCTGCTGGGCAGTGTCCGGATCACGGCGAAACTCCTCAAGATAATGTCCGAAATCGGCTGTAAACTGATCATGTTCGCCGTGGGTGAACCACGTTTGATAAGTGGACCAGGCGATCCCAGTAGCAGCCAGCACGGTTGCTGCCAGTGCGAGGAACGACCAGGTTCGAGCCCCATGCACAGATTCAGTTGTGCGCTGCGCAGTCCTCGGCTGCTGGTCAAGCTGATGTTCGAGCTGGCAGATTAACTGCCTGAGCCGAGTTCCACCGTTTGGGAGTTGGGTTAGCCTGATTTCGTTTTGATACCAAACGATCGGTCCGTTTTCAAACTCACGAATAACGCTCATGCGTTGAGCTTCGATCCATTCGAATGGACGCTCGATCCATTTGATTTTTTGTCCCAGGAAAGCGAATTCTGCCTGCTTGGCCAGGAAATGCTCAAGGGATTTGATATTGGAAAAACTCGGTTCTGGAAGGTTGATGCTTTGGTTGACATTCAATTTTAATATCAGTAGATACATTAAAAGAATCAGCTTTTAATCATCATAAAAAGAAGGGGCTGATTCCAAATATATAAGATTAATCAAGTTAAGTGTTACCCATCAAAAGTAACGAGTCTAAGGAAATTTGCCGGATTTTTGAAATGAGTGAGAAACACCCCCCAAAACTCAAAGAGTCTTATTGAAAATTACTCCATCCAGAGAAAAAACGACTGTAAAAGTTTCAAGCTCCTATATACAAAAATGCGGAATTCTATGCTCGATTTCTTTAGATTTTGAAAATATCCATCCTGCCAGCCTGTTCTTGAAAACGTCTATGAAGGTTGACGAAGACCACAAATCCTTACACGAACTTTACCTTTTTACGCCTTACGCAAACTGTAGCAATGTTCTACCGACGATTTCCGAAAGTTTGTTCGTGTCGTTTTACATCTTGCGAATTTTTTTTTTATATTTATTCAGTCGCATCAAATCATTTTGTCCTGTTGCTAGGCAAGGCTTATAAACGATAGGATTCCCAAGATACTTCAGAAAACACAATCCCAGATCAGGAAAATCGGTTTGAAAGTAGAGATCCAGAGGATGAATCGAACACAGTCAAATCGAACATTCGAGAAGCGAATTTCACTGGGTCAGATAAGCCTGAATCGAACAGTGGTGGAGTATCAAAGGAGGGGTTTCATTACCCTGGATATGGTAACCAACAAAGTATTACATGCAGTAACTCTGATAAAAGTTTGTGCGAGAATCGATCAGACACGTCCACTCCACATTACTTGTGGCAGATTTCTCCCCTTTCTATTTGACACCCTTGGAGCCTCAGCCCCTCTTCTTTGATTTATCTCCGCCCCTTCATATAGCATAACCTGCAATGCACTTCAATTCACCAAGTAAAACATGCTTCCCCTTACATATTTTACCAGAATACCCTGTTACATTTAAACAACTCAATAATTCCTCTAGTCCATCACTAATGCAATCCATAACCCCACTCTTTTTACACAAGATGCCCCCTTCTTCTTAACCGGGTGATTTTGGATAATGTACGACCTATGAAAACCAAATTTATAGCCACAAAAACAAATAATAGGTGACAGAACACACTGGACTTGTATAACTTGGGCTACATATTTGCATATTAGGGGGTAGGGGTAGGTTTGAGTTACTTTACTCCCACAGCTCCTTAACGTGCAAATTTACAGCCCAAATTAAATTATTAGGTAACTAAGCATTATATTTTAATCATATTTTTGCATATTTCATTAGGATTGAGATAACTTTACCTTTTATGAAGAGGCCAGTGCAGAAAAGCCCGACTACCATCGGGCCAAGAATTTCGGAACTCTTATTATTTATTTGAAAAACTTAACGAGTCAGAGCTGCCACAACTAAAATTAGGGCTACCCCTCCGCCCTAAACCCTTTAAATGGCTTGATTGCCATTCGCACATTACTTAAAAACGATGTGTATTTTGAACAATGCGGTATTTATTTCTTAGAACATCAAAAACAAAAACGTAACAAAAATCATGATGATAATCGGAGGATTTCCCCATCATGGGGGGGGGCATTTTCCGGGGCATATATTCCACAGAGGGGCTGTAGAAAGCTGCTGAATTTTCCACGCGGAGAGAATGTTCCAGGGGAAAGTGTCACCAGGGAGGGTATGCATATTTCGAGATATATATTCCACAGAGAGGGTGATTTCTGGCATGATTTGAAAAATGATTAGAAATTAAATAAAAAAAACTTTTATTCAAATTAAGGCAAGAAGAAATTTTTAGGGGAATTATCCACACCCTTGATGATTGCTTATTGGTTCGATATCTCTTCTACAAGCTAAGAAGTTTAGGCAGAAGGATTTGGCATGGTGGGTATTCTGACTAATTCCATAAAACATGGCTTAACCATTTTAGTTAGTGATGTTGAGGTTTGGCTGCATCTCTCTAAATGCTGCATATTTCCTCTTTTCATACTTCTAGTGTACAGTTTTGCATGTGTACTATTAGTGTTTTGTGCAGACTATTCCTTCTTCAATTTAGTACTTTGTCTTGCCAGTGAGAATCTCATTTTTGGTTTTCTTCATTCCCCTCTATCCAAACACAGATGTTAACCAAATTTCTATATTCGTTTTAATTATTTTTGTGCCATGTAAATAATAAGTATACAGGTAATTTTGAGGTTTCTCGACTTCAAGCTATCTTAAGCCATTCCGCCTAACTTTTGCTTATTATAGCATTTTTCATTGCATTACCTTCCTGACCAAAAATGTGTGAAGAGGTATAATTAAGTTTTTAAGAAAAGATTCAAAAACCCCTCGATGCTAATGACCCTTAATGTAGTCTGTGGGTTAACCAGTAGTACATAACTAAGAAAATATCCTCAAAGAATGCTAGGCATGGCTTCCATAAAAGTGAATAAAGTTCCCTCAACAACACCAACAAATCAATTTCCACACAATAAATGTATTTTGTAAAATGGAAACTGTTTGCTTGCTGTTTTGGAAGTGTTTTGGTGATGCCATGTGGCAGTTGCGAATACTGCAAAATGGGACTTGGGTCAACGATTCAAACTAATCCAGAATCTAAACTATTACTCTCCGTTTGGCATCGATGAGGACCTATACGTTTCGCCTACATTTCAATATATTTTGAACAGAACTCATCGCAAACAGCCAATAGATTGGATGAAAACATTGCACGATTATTATTTTAGACCCGAATGGGAGTTATATCAACTGAAATCTGATTCAAAAGAAATGAATAATATATACAATTCTATGAAACAGAATAAGACTACCAAAAAATTGATGAACAGATTGAAAAAATAAAGAATTGTTTCAAAAGCATTAACACTTTTAGAGAATTTTAAGTTTAAAATCCAATGGTCTCCAGACAATAGGGGTAGCACGTATAATATTGAAACCTGGTCTTGTTGTTTACAACTAAAATGGAGTAATTGTGGCAAAAGATGGACAACTAAACAAGACTGAAGCAAATCTAACAAATTGTTAGCAAGAAAACATAAGGATTTTCTCGCGATTTTATACATTTGAACACTATTTGCTAACTTTCTTTAACTACGTTTTCTCCTGCATTTTCTTGAAGCTCAATTTTACCTTGAAAAGAATTACCATGTTTTAGTCTTTATAACTCCACTCTTCGCCCAAACATTGGAAAGACTTCTTCGTCCTTAGTTTGAATTATTTGCTGACATCATCACCTTGGTGAATGAAACCTCTACTCTAATAGCTACATAACGAATCAACAACCCCGCAATTCAATGTTAGGGCCTTTGACCAGCAATCATTTCTGCAACTTTGAACCGGGGGTATGTTTCAAACAAGAAACTGGCATATATTGGGTTTTCTCCCAATTTGAGCATGATGGGGTGAAATCTTCTTATGTCCCCAAAAACCCCTCCCAGATTCCTTAATCTTAAGAGATCGGTCTTGCTTTCAAGGGAAACTCAATTCTGTGCGCAAAACTGTCAATGCAACTCAAAAACTAACAATTCTCGTCTCCACAAAAACGTAAAAAGAAACTCGCCATATATTGGGTTTTCTCTCAAGATTTCTACGTCAACAGATTAAAAACAACACATAGATGGCATGATGCAATGACACGGAAGGTGGATAAGATGGTAACAAACAACAGGACTAATGAAAAAATAATGAAGAAACGGAAGGATGCGAAAGATGTGAAAATTGTAGAGGATCTGGCCAGTGGAATCAAGCAGAAGTACTCCTTTCTCAATGCCAATCGAAATCAGCTAAAACTAGAATATGTGTGGACAATTGATGGTAAGATCAAATACAAATTTTATGGTAATAATCGTCCATTCGAAATTCGTTCATCCTGGCGTCGCTGCTGGTGTCACTGACTGTTACGCCGGTCCTGTCCTACTACCTCCTGCCACAGGCTAAGGCCACGCTCGCCGAGACGGATGGCTTTCTCTTACGAACGTTCAAGAAACTTGCCAGCTACCTCATTCGATTCAGCATGGCACAGCCCGTGCCTTTGCTGCTTCTGACGTGGTGCATGGTGGCGGTTGCGGCCTGGCAAATGTCGCTACTGGGCCGAAACTTCCTTCCAGACTTCGATGAGGGAAGAAATAAGTATATTTTATTTGTCGTACGTGCCTGGTACGACGCCCTCAGCCTGGTACGGGACCCAAAACACATTGAAGAGCAAGGCAAAATAAGATCCATTTAAGGCGGTGAACACTTTGAATTTCCCTAAAAATTGGACCTCGTTTCATACGTATTGTTTATATCAAAAAGTATCAATAAAAAAGACTTTTAAAAATATCTTTTTTGACATGTGAAAATCTTATGTTTGAGACAATCCCTCCAAGGAGAATATGCTTCTGCGCGCCCGGAGGAAGTAATTCCATTTCATTTCGACATGCATCAAATTCCAATCTAAACATTCTCAAAGCCGTTCTCGAAAGATCCTTGTTGAAAAAGCAAAAGCAAACCTAGCGATTTCATAGAATCGAATGGTATTGATTGTATCTTCGATTGTTTTATTGCACAATGTATCAAGTGTTGAAATGAAATAATTCAATGCATTCATGAGAATTTCACCATGACGAACTAGTAATGCTTGTGTTTCGGCATTGTATGAAATTAGTGGTAGCAACCTTTGAAAATAAACGGTTTAAATGTCATTATGTAGTTGTTAATTGATAAAATAGTAAAAAACAATCGTGAGCCTTTTAGGCTAAAAATCCTAATTTCGTCTTTATGGTATTGAGTTTTATTCGTTGCAGAACACGTTTATTGTATTTTACTAAATTTTCTGCAGACAATTGATTATTTTGTTGTCCTGAACTAAGAATTAAGACACAGAACTTAAAAGTTAAAAAAATTACTTGGAAAAATCCAACATTTCACCCGGCATTCATCTAACATTTGTTGGGTTTCGTTGGATGGTGATAATTAAAGAGTTGGTCAAACAATCCATCATTTCACTCGGCATTCATCTAACATTTGTTTGGTTTCGTTGGATGGTGATTATTAAAGAGTGGTCAAACAATCCAGCATTTAATAAAACATCCATCAAACAATTTTGGGTTTCGTTGGGTGGTGATGATCAAAGAGTGGACAAACAATCCAACATTTCACCCAGCATTCATCGCGAGACGGATGTGCGGGCGGCCATCGCTGCAGTGGCGCGGGAAGCGGCAAAATAACGCCCGCTGCGAGTGTGCCGCGGCACAAGGCCCGGGCCTGACCTTGGGACGGCGCGCAGACGCCTGTCCGTTTTGCCGGAGACAAACCTCCAGCCCTTCAGTTCGAAAGGCAGACCGGCGCAGACCTGGCCGCAGGCGGTTCGGTCAAAACGGCTTCCCCGTTGCCTCACGCCGCAAACCACCGCACGCCCCGCTTGCCGAGACCGACTGTTTTATCGACGTCATGTCCTCCAGCGCCAGCGTCTTGTCGAACCAGTCAAAGCTGGCCGAAGACCTTGAAATCTGGTCCAGCCAGGAATTCGACTATGTCGATCTCGCCGGCCCCTACACGCGCTCATCGGTCTTGATGCCGCAAAAGCGAAATCCATATTCGTTGTCGATCGTGCGCGGTGGCAGCGGCGTCGTGATAGGCCGTCTTACCGGCTTTCTGGCCGTCGTGAAAAGCCCGTCGGCGCGCCAATTTTTTTTTTTTTACTTATCTGTTCTTTATAAGCCTGCACCACAATGAAGTTCCACATGACGCAAAAAGCAGAGAACTATGAATGAAGGAATGCAACAAAAATTATCATATAAAGAGAAGGAATGCAACATTATCACATATAGGTAGCTTGTTGCTATGCAAAGTCATAAAAAAAAACATTGAGAGACAGAGCGCAACCCTTTGGGTCCCTCTCACTTAAAGTGCGACTTATTTCTCTTCATTTGATTTATGTCGTTCGCGGCGAGGTCTACCTGGCCTTCGCCGAGAAGGACGAGCACGTGCCGGACGATATCGTGAAGCAGCTACCGGGCGTATTGGAGGCGGCGGGCACGCGCGACCGCATCGAGGTCTATCCCGGCACCGACCACGGCTTTGCCTTCCCGGAACGCACGGCGGTCTACGTGAAGCCGGCCGGCGAGCGCCACTGGGAGCGTATGCTGGACTTGTTCGGCCGGAATCTTTAGCCCCTGTGCCGTCATGCCGGGCTTGACTCCGCAGCAGCCCCAGAAATGGGCAACGATTTTGTGGGACACTCTGTAGATTTGCAAACTATGCTCTGAGTGGCTTGGCTAGACTTCCATGGAAACTTGAATTGGGAAATCTGTAAGGGTTCGGTCATTTATAACTCTGGGTGGCTGGGCAGGTGGTTAGGATTTCTTAAACTGGTTCAAAGTTCTCACATCCCTGACAACTTTTCTAAAATTTTGATGCCCCATTGGAATATCAGAAAACATCATCTTATCTTACGAAATAGTCTATTTCATTTGAAATAGATAATAAAAACTTCGGGGTCAACACACACACACACCCCAGAGCCCAGGGAAATTAAGGGTTTTAATTTGTGGCCCGAGAACGTATAAGGTTTTACGGAAGAGGTGGTCGTATGAATTTTGGAGGGGACTCAAATGATTCTAAATTTAAAGTTTTAGTTCACTTTTCAAAAGTGAAAATATGGCAACTAACCCCCCCCCCCCGCGACCAAATATCATTTTCCCAAATGCGTCCTCCTTGCCTTCTTGTTCGAATCCCACTCATTTGCGGTTTTGCTATGTTTTCTCCTTCGGTACGGACACATTCCATATTCTTGCTTCCTTTGCATAAAAAAAATAGCGACTGAACGAAGAGATTATGAGAGAAAGGGAAGAAGAAATTCGTAACATTAATCGTGGGATGCATACCGTGAATGAAATTTATAAAGATTTGGCTCATATTGTTGGATCACAACAGGAACAGATCGATACGATCGAAACGCAAATGGAAGGAACTGGTGTTCGCTGGCAAGCGCGGCGGCAAGCCAAGCCCCAAGCAGCGGGATATCTCGGACAGGCTTATCGAGCTTGCCCGGGCCGGCAAGCGCGTGCTGCGGCTCAAGGGCGGCGACCCGTTCGTCTTCGGGCGTGGGGGTGAGGAAGCCCTGGCGCTGGTGGAGGCGGGGATCCATTTCCGCGTGATTCCCGGTGTCACCGCGGGGACGGGCGGCCTTGCCTTTGCGGGCATTCCCGTCACCCACCGGGATACAGAATTTCTTAATTTTTATGCTAGTTTGTAAATAGCCTAGGGAAATAGGAGACAATATGGGAGGGGATGGTGGTGGTTAAATGACATTAAGAAAACAAGCACAAAACTGTCAAAATCAGCTATCTAAATACACATCTCAGTAAATATGGACAGGTATAAATTATAGATCCATAATTCATGTGAACAAACCAATCTATGTCTTTTTTAAGCTCTATCTGAATATAATAGTCATCTTATTTGAACATTCCATTTTAAGCCTTTACACTTGAAAGATAAATTACATCTCGATAAATTACGAATAGCATACATAATTGGCACTCTAATCGTGCATAATTTTGATTTTGTCCGCAGATGTCACTAAAATGTAGTCTGGGCGATTTCTGGCTTATTGTCTTTGATAACTATCTCCAATCAAAGTGAAAATATACTAGGTCAAAAATTGTCGTTTTCTGTACGGTATTAGTTTAATGGACAGCAAGGACGCATCCTGGGGATACTAAATTTTGCCCCCCCCCATGCTACTTTTTCTTTAGGTTTCCTCTAAAACGTATATGAATACGTTGTTAATAGAGTTGTTTGTTTGTTGAAAAAGAGTAAATATCTATTACTTGGTTTTGTATTTGAAGATCAGCCAAGCTCTCTCCACGAGGCACACAACTCTCTCTCTCTCCCTCCCTCTCGCTGTAAGAGTCGCGTTTGGTCTCTTTTTTTCAGTGCTCCTCCACATCCTGAGGAGTAAAGTTCTGCGTGATGATTTATAAATAAAATCTAGATGGCGCTGTCGTGGACGATGGACAAGATCGGCCCGATGTGCCGCTCGGCCGAGGACTGCGCGCTCGTCTTCGACGCCATCCGGGGCCCCGACGGCAAGGACAACACCCTTTTCGACGTGCCGTTCCAGTGGGACGCCGGCCGCGACGTGAAGAGCCTCAAGGTCGGCTACCTCACGAGCGCCTTCGATCCGATCGAGGACGACCCCGAGAACGAAGATCGCATCCGGCGCCAGCGCGCCACGCAGGACCACAACCCTTTTGGGAATTTTGTTGGTCACTTTCATTTCTTCCAACCTAAGCACTTTGGCCTTTCTTCTAACGACTTTTTGGATTTCGGATTTGTTGAATCTTTTGACAGATTTGATGGATGGACATCCACAATTTGATGATGTGCCTGACAATGAAGCATGGATCCAGCTTCAAGCCTTGGGCCAGACTACAACCCCCCCCCCCATCATCTTCAAGCCTTTGTTGGTTCCTTTAAGAAGATCATGCTGCATGGTTATCAGGCCGGAGGGGCTTGGAAAATCTTTACATGCCTTAATTTAGGTTTTGGACGAGTCATATAAGTTTCATTGACTTACCAGATCAACTTTTTGAGTTACAAAAATATTTTCTCTACTTTTATCAATGAAAGCAGTTTTAATGTGTAGGGCAAAAATTTATAAAGATTTTTTACCTTTCCTGAGATAACTCGTGGGACACGTTAAGCTATGAAAGGCTATTGAGAGTCCATATCGTAAAAGACTAAATAAAAATAGACTGATACAATGAAACTTTTATACAAAATAATAAAGATGTTCTAGCTTGTTATTAGCTGACATAAAGTAGACCTGATCTGCTGGCAAATCTCTTCTCCTTCAGACTCAGATTCAGGTGACTGTGCTTGTTCTGAACCCCCCTCCCCCAAAAAAAGTCCTAGATATGGTCCTGAAGATTATATATCAATTTCTACCTCCAACTTCTCCTTGTCTCTTCATTACAACTAATACTGTATTTATCTGAAGATTCATTCTAAACAATTGCAGTATCAATCATTCCAACAAGGTTTTAGAGTAGTATCATTCTTATGTGTTCTTAAACTTAGCAGAGGACACATTGTGGGCATGATGTGTTTTAGAGTAGTATCATTCTTATGTGTTCTTAAACATATTTTCAAATAAATTAGAGGCTTTGATAGTTTTAGAGTAGTATCATTCTTATGTGTTCTTAAACACAATAAATCCTATGGTTGTTAATTTCGGAAAGTTTTAGAGTAGTATCATTCTTATGTGTTCTTAAACGTCCCTAACATATTGATTAACCAGTAGCCCGAAAACGCAAACGGCAAAAAACCAACTGAGAGGATTACCGTGGTTCGGATAATCGCAACTCCCGTATGCCGCATGGTTCGTCGTAGAGACTCGTTGACTGAGCCACTATGCTGCATCTCGATCTTGAAACGCGACATGAAGTGAATCGTGTCGTCAACAGCAAGCCCCAACCCAAGTGTAGCAACCGCCAAGATATCACTGTCGACGCGCAAGTAGCTAAGCGCCACATTACCACCAGCATTTGTGGGCACACCTTCTGGTTCCATTCCACGGATGCTCTCCGTGAAAACAAACAGATCAGCCCCCGGATCGGACTGGCAAAGAGCTGCGGTAATAACATCATTGGAACTAAGGTCCCTACAACCGAGATCCTCACGTAATGTTCTCTTCATCTTGTTAACCTTTTCTTTATCCACGAGGAGGAATTGAGGTTCACGTTTCTGTGTTAGAATGTTCCTTGCAGCACCTACCATAAACGGTGGTCAAATCAACATTGAAATTTGACAATAGATGTTTGATAATGATTCTTTTAGAATTATGATTCCGCTTTTGCCATCTTATTACATATAACCTTAAGTTTTGATGTTCCATTTTGTGGACAACTCCTCTAAATCACATTATTATTTCTCTAGAGAAGCATAATTGGGTACTGTAATGAACGTCCTAATGAAGCTAATTATTTTTTTTTTATGAACGACTTTGCAACAAGCACAGCATCTGATATTAATATACATAACGTACAAGTTGAATTTATTGATTCATTAAGCAATGGTAATAGCGTTGACAAGGTTTTTACTGGCGATTCATGTACATCATTTTGTGAGTGGAAACCAGACCACGACATACGCTGAGCGATGTTGACGCCTGGAACTGGATCTCTTAGCGGCTCTAGATTTTGAAGCCATTCCTTCGCTTCAGCCAAAGAATGTATAAACCTTGCATGACTCTGATTCACTGATTGAAGGGGATATTCTGCAGTGAAAGCCGCCGTAGGTGGGGTCAGATACGCGTAGCCTCAATAAATCGCAGCCGCGTCACTTGCTGTCTATCGCGAGGTTGAACAATGCAAGGTCACGGTCCTTGTCCGCGAGCTGAAGCCTAACGCGAATAGCCCAAACCTCTTGAGGTTTTAGAGGCGCTTTCTGTCCAACAAGCTTTCCCTTGTTCCAAGGAATCCACCGCGCGTGAAGATGATCAAATGGCATAATAAGTCTCCTTTCATTGTCGGAGACCCAAGTTTAGCATTTGACCGCAAAATAAATTGTACAGATGCAGAGCCCGAGAGAGCTCTTGATTTATATACAGAAATCACTACTTTTATATATATCAAAAGTTACTAAAATTAACGATTAAGTTATAAATAAATGCAAAAGTAATCAAGAATTAATGATCACCCGATTGAGATGTGCTGATACGCCTACTCTTAAGTAGCAATCATGAATCACAGTGAGTCGAGATGCGTCACGACAGACGCTGCGTTTTCTTCTCTTTTGGTACCTAAGTTATAGACCTAGAGGCGAGTCTGAAACTTCCTACTATACGAGGCCATATAGAAGCTACGTTGCTTAACCAAAACGATGGCTGGCGCCTGGAAGTCGCCGTTCCAGGTAATAGTGAAGCGGAAATCTGGCTGCCGGCCTATTTCTCCCAAATAAGCTTAAACGGCGAGTTGCTTAAAACGGGCAAAACACAAAAATTTGGCGGGATGAACCGGAGGGTGTTTTCGTTGAAGAGCGGCCGGTATGTCATTGACGCCAAAAGAGGGCAATCCTCTCTGATGGGCTTCCCGATCGCCGAGTCTGAGGACATGCCGGATATTGCCGGCAACAGTAAATCAATTGCTTTTGGCGACTTTCGCCGCGGCTACTTGATTGTTGATCGTGTCGGTATTCGCGTCTTGCGTGATCCGTATTCCAGCAAGCCGTATGTGCTGTTTTACACGACCAAGCGTGTTGGCGGTGGCGTGCAGGACTTCGATGCGATCAAACTCCTGAACTTCGGAACATGATCCGAGCTTTCTGCTGACGATCTAATATTTGAAAGTCCATTCTCACAAGTTCACAAACGCCGTTGGTAGCCAGATTTCAGAAGCTGAGTACATAATAAAGTTCTATTTGCACCATCATACGTTGTTCGTAAGTCAAGGAATGCCACGAATAATTTACTGTTATTCCTTGCATATTTTTCTATTGATTCCCTAAGAGTCCCACATTCTTTTAATAATAATTATAATATAATTTTTATTCATTTTGCTTATCTTGGATTAATAAGAAGCCCCAGAACGAAAGGTTATTACTGGACGTCAGGGTAGGTTCTTTTGGTGATTGTCGTTGATCGCTGTTGTCTATTGTTGCTTTTGTGAGGGGCTTGGCTAGTTCACCTGGTGGCGGTAATTTACCTTCTTTTCTTAGTTCATTGCACAAGAACAGCGAACTGTACATTTCGGGTTATGAAGAAACGGTGAGTTGAAAAAAACCTTCCGAGGGCATATACGAGGTGACGTTCTCGTATTCCCACACCACAATACTGCTGAAGGTAAAGTCAGTAGCCCTAGTTTGATCACCTCTCCTGCCAACGCCTGGGTGATGATCGTTGGCAAAACTGCCCGCGCCGGTTGGCGCGGTCCGTAAGTGTTGAAAGGGCGGCAAATGGCGACAGGCAAATCAAAGGAGCGGTAGTAAGACAGGGCCAATTGGTCGGAACCGACTTTGCTGGCAGCGTACGGGCTCTGCGGATTTAGCGGGTGTGCTTCGTCGATAGGAGTATATTGCGCGGTTCCGTATGTCTCAGACGTGGAAAAACGGCTGTTTCGACACCACAACAAATGCAGTGTTCTTTAGCTTACTTGGTATTCTTAGCAATAAAAGGGGTAATTATATGTTGCGGAATTGTATTCAGAAAAGGAAAAGCAAGACAGAATAGTGAAGTGACCACAGAACGCCCGTTAAAGAAACCAAAATAATGAAAGTACGATGTCAATGAGGTAGGGGGAGCAAGTTCCTTCCTAGTAACCAAAAATAGACGGTCGTGTATTATGTGATGGGCGTCAAAGCACCTCGCAAGGCAAATTGTCGTAGAGCTCGTCATCGAACAGATCGTGCTCGGCGACCACGAAGTAGGTCTGATGAGGTGCAAGTTCAGCGACGTAGTTGCCTTCGACGTCGGTGAAGACGTCTTTCCGAAAGCCGCCCGAGCTGTCGTAGATCACAACCCGTGCATCCGGGACCGGTTCGCCGTCATGGAGCACACGACCACCGATCGAGCCCGAGATCCCAGGCAGTCGATCGAGAGTGAAATCGATGCCAGGGATCCAAGATTGTTCATGTGGCACATCTTTGCTTGATGTATATCAAAGAGAATATGTTTTTCCTTAATAGGCAGTGGTGGTAGCTTGATCAGCAGGACCAAGGGTACTTAATCTTGGAAAGCATTGTAGAAACATTATCAAATTGAAATATAGTTCAGTGTTGATTGATGTTCAATTAATACATATGATGGATTTGGTGTTTTAGGTTGATTAGTAGGTACCTAAGAAGTTTTATTTGGCGAGAAAAAAAAAAACAATATGAGTTTTAGAATTATAGAAAGCTATGGTTTCATAGCTATCCTGTTTCAGAGGCTCTCCTGTCACCAGCTAGTAAATTCGCCCATATAGGCAAGCACATGTCACCCGTACACAATGAGCAGTCATTATATCAAACATACATGCCGCATAGTTTACGGCTATAAAACGTTGCATAATTGCAAACAAACTGGTGGCAAGAGATTTAGTCGACCCTTTTCGTGAGGAGAGGAGGTAGCCTCAAAGTTCTTTTTTAGAGTAAAAAATGTTCAGAAATTAAAAAAAAAAAACAAGTTTTTTTAACCGAAAGTAAAGAGGGACATTAAAACTTAAAACGAACAGAGATTACTCCGTATATGAAAGGGGCTACTCCCTCCTCAACGGCCCGCTGTTGACGCTAAAGTTTTCTTTACTGTTCTAAAAAGTAGAGTTGAGAGAAAGAGTCAAACTTTAGCGTAAGAGCGGGCAGTCCATGCGTTTTATTTGATTCCCAGAATCTTGTATTCTTTGTAGCGCATATCGCATTTTAGAACTGAGAGAAAATATGAACCTATAAAGCACCCCAATGGCAGAAAACATCCTAAGGCAATCCGCTGAACAACAATTCGCACATGAAATTGAAGCCCTAAAGGCCATTGACCAACACCAAAAACCCGAACACTGGGAGCTGTCGCCGCAAGCCGTAGTGCATTACCTCATGGGTGGCCAATTGAAAGACGGAACAGAAATAAGCCCCAAATACATAGGCAACCGCCGTTTGATGGAAATAGCCGTAGCAAAAAACTTTTCTTTTTCTTAGCTCGTTTTCTCTACTAACTGTCTTGTTTGTAATTTTCACTTAAATCTATGGAACTTGTTAGTCATTTTTCGAGAACTTCCGAAGGTTGAATTTCATTCAAATTTAATTACAAAATAAGCACTATTATGCAAGACTTAATAGCACAGCGGTAAGAAAACTTGCCTGTGGCCGTAGTAATTTAGATCCAAATCTTAAGATAAATTTTTGTCTTAGAAAAGACATAAAGACTTTTCTAAATAAATCTCAGTACATCCATTACCACTTGTAGTTGCATCATAAATTATGGGAAAAGTGTCTCTAGTATATATAAAAGCTACAGGATCTATGTTAAAGCCTTCTTGTAAATGAATATGCCATATAATGCTCTCTCCGCAAATTGGATCAAAATCTCTATTTTCATTAACTTGTAAGTTATGTGTTTTTGAAGGTACACATCTTACTAAAAAACAAACACTTAACAATGTCAGTAATAGATAGGAATATCTCATCGAACACCACTCCATACGTTGAAACTAAAACCAAGAAAAAGCCTACTGCTTTTTAGTTTGAATAGTAAGAGACGAACCTCAAAGAATCAGGCAGCTAAGTAAGTTAAATATCGAACCATACCCTAGAAAAGTTTATCGACGATAATACTGCACATGAAGCTAAAGCTACTACTATAAATTAATACTTTAGTTATTATGAGCTAGTATTCGTTCTTTATTAAAAGGAGGAAAAAAAGGAACGAAAGAAGCCGTCGACGCAGAAACGAATTGCGTTTGGCTCTTTCCTCCCTGTCAAGCTCAGAAGCCTACCTCGGTAACATGGAGCAAGCAATTGAGTTGGCAAATCAACTCGATTCCGAAATCACCAGCGAGATGACTTGGAATGATAGAGCTACTCACTATGGTTCAATAGGAATTGTATTCTTCAGATCAGGGCAATACGAAAAGGCTCTTGAGTTTTTTAAGAAGCCCTTGGATTACACAAACAAATTGAGCCCTTTGACTCATCTCATGATCTTATTTTTGGCGATCTTACAAAAAACACGTGTAGTCAACGGCGATGAAATCTCAAAAGCACAAAATTGATCGTTTTGAATGAAAATGTTTAAAAATATCGCTTTAAGAATGCATTATCAATTTCATTTAAACACAAGAAACCAACCAAGGGATATGCATTTTTTACAAGAAACAATTTTTAAGAAATTCAACTCTCATATCGCCAAAAATGTTAAGGGACTCTAGTGCTGGGAAAATATAACTTAAGAAATTATCAGTGAAGCAAGCTGTTAATGTACTTAAAACCCCAAAAAAATTCATCATCAGTCCAAAACCTGGCTGACATAACCTGCTCAAAAAGCACTGAACTTGAAGTATGTATCTGGATAATTCCTGGAATCCAAAAAGCTACTTCAAGATACATAATGAGCAGCTAGCTCTAAAGAACCAACCTACACAAACAGTACTAAACTTGGAACATACACCACAACTATCCGGCACTTGAAATCCAAAGAGCCCCTCCAGAAATACAACTAGGCTGGGTTCAAAAACGATGCCTTTGGCTACTACGATATCGACGCGTGTCCCAGCAAGACGTTTCTCTGGGAACACCGCGATGATCCACGCTTGGGACAATTCTTCCAATGGTCCGTCGAAAAGCGACCGGAAATCGAACTCTATGACATCGAAAACGATCCCGCGAATTTGATCAACCTCGCTGACAACCCGATGTACGCGACCATCAGAGGCGAATTGGGCCAAGAGTTTGAAACCTATCTGCGGAAGACGGGCGAAGGGTCACGTTGCGCTTCTGGGTCCGGAAGTGACGTACCTGTGTGACCAACTGCGTCACGAGGATCTTTCGCAACCAGGCCACGAGTTCTGCTTCGGTGGCGCCCTGAAAGTCATCGAAAGCGCGTCGTGCCTGTAGAAACGTGTTCTGCACGATGTCGGATTTTGAGAACTTGGCTTGATACAGTTGTGCAATTTGCGGGCTGACCAAGAGTCCCAAGTAGGCGCGGTAGAGCTCGAGCAGTGAGCCCAGCGCTTGAAAAAGCAAGTCCTCGCCTCGCTCCTTTAAGGCATAAAGCATAGATGATCAGTCCGACCAACATGCACATGAAGATAGGCATCAACACCTTCGACCACTTCTCAATGCCTTTTTTGACACCCATTTTGACAATCAGCATCACAGCAACAGCAATCAGGCCATTATAGAAAATATTCAGCGGCACATGGCCGATAAAGCCTCCGAAAAAAGCCCCCATATTTTCCGCTCCTAAGCAGTTGCCCCGCACAATCTCGATGCCAACCCTTCTCCCACTTTTTCAATGTCTTGTTGGCTTAACCTAAGTCCAGTGTGAATTCCCAATGCTACGTTTCTGGCGGCTGTCAGGTGGGAGAAAAGGTTGTTTTCCTGAAACAGCATCGCGATGGGCCGCTTGCCGGGAGCAAGCGTTGAAATGTCGCGATCATAGACAAAGACGCTGCCGGAGCGGAGCGGAACGAAACCGGCAATCAGTTGCAGCAGCGTTGTTTTGCCGGCTCCGCTCGGGCCGATGACAGTTAAGAAGAAGAGCTATTTACCCTTACTTACAATATGGTGTTCAGTTCTTTTTTTGGGAGGCTGACTACATTTCTTGTCCTGCACCGAGATTTTGACACTGCTAACAGTTGAAGAAGATGACCCAGAAGAAGAAGCACTGTCATGGGGACGTTTAGAACTTGTACTAGCATCAGACAATTCACCCTCCTCTAATTCTTGACTTTGTTTTGCAGGTACAACAGAAGATGAAGACGATTGGAGCCTCGTACTATCAGACAATCTGATATTATTATCAAAACCAAAGATAGCATTAGCCAAAGAAGACATGATATCAACCGTTTTGCAATCGTATCAGAGTCTGCCATCAATTAGAAATATCAAGATCATACTTGAAGTACATTTTAACTGGAATTGGATATCGACGTTGAAGTATGCTTGCAATAAATAACCAAAAGCTCAGCAACAGTAACAGCAATCATCTGCTAATAAATAAGCAAATAATATTGAAAAATATGCATGGACATGGCAATATGAACCGCTCGAATGGCTATAAAGGAGCCAAAAATACGTAGAAATTGAAGAACAAGAGATACGTTTTCTTGCTACCACCTTTATCGGTTACCTGGACTCCACAAATGGCGACCCCGAAATTGGGAATTTCCTAATAAAAGCAATTTCCCTCAATGAGGGATACAAATCATGTATATGGAGTTAGCCAATGGACCTACTCCCACCATCTTAACGCCTGTTCTGCAATGAGGTCATAGATGATTTTGATAAACCATGTAGAATTATCCCGACCCTATTTAAGAAGTGAAGTTAGAAAACAATTCCTACTTTATAATATGCAGAATAATTGTAGCCAACATATTTAGCATATAGCCCCGCCATGCTTAACCCATAACCCCCCTGCTGTGCCAATAAAATAGCCCAAACTATATATTTTCCATGCATTCTTTCATCCGTAACATGTTTTTCCAGTTTTTGCTTCGTAACAGTTGATTCAATTAACAGATAGCCTACACGGGTTGAGACAAGAGAGACGCACTCTATAATCTCTTTCATCAGAGTAAATGTATGAGAACACTTGCATTGAATTGGTACTCACTATATAATCTATAAGGTTGGTCGCAATTCAAGTTCTTTTATAACTTTAAACAAACAAATCCCAGTGAAATAAGATTTTTACTCTCGGTAAATAATCGAGCTACTAATAAACCATGTTGTTACATTCTATTGGATCTCAATTAAAACACACCCGAAGAGCTATGCGTGGTGACGAATATTTTTGACAACGAAATTACGAAGTTGATGCCTTCGGGGGAGTGGCGGGTGATGCCGTCGAAGATCGTCGCGAGGCGCTGGGTCTGCATCAGGCCGGTCTGCTCGATAGCCTGGTTGATCACCAGTTTCTGCATCGCGAGCTGGTTGATGGGCACCGTTGCCATGCGCGCCGCGAGCGCCTCCGCCGCGTCGTCGAGCTCATCCGCGGGCACCGATTTCAGGACCAGCCCCATCTCCGCAGCCTCCTTCCCGGTGATGCGGTCGCCGGTGAAGAGCAAGAGGGGGAAAAGGGAATTTTCGAATAGATTGAGGAGGAGTGTGCGTAGCTGTATTGGCCCCAGATGGCTTGGTGCTGAAGGGAGTTGTTAGTAGCAGTAAACTGATATTAAAAATACAGATGGAAAAAGGAAGTAGAATATACCCGTTAATATCGGACAAAAAGAGGATCTGTATTCCTAACCACTGATAGGAAAAAAAGCCCCATGTTCAGGCCACTCCACATCCAACATATAGCTGGGCACGGGTTGTGCCTACGGTCTATTGACAGAAGATCTATTAACAGAAGGTCCATTCACTGAGGGTCTATTGACAGAAGATCTATTAACAGAAGGTCTATCCACTGAGGGTCTATTAACAGAGGGTCTATTAGCAGCAGGTCTATTAACAGAGGGTCTATTAACAGAAGATCTATTAACAGAAGGTCTATCCACTGAGGGTCTATTGACAGCAGGTCTATTAACAGAGGGTCTATTAACAGCAGGTCTATTAACAGAGGGTCTATTAACAGAAGGGTTTTTCTCTCTGCATGTGTTTTCTCGAACTCATTGATATTTTTCATCAGTTAAACGTAACTAATTAAATTTGTTAAAGCTCTCCTATTTGGCCTAAAAATTCAAATTCGCGCAGTAGAATCGTCGATAAAGACAACAAAGACGGGCTGTCCTCTATTTAAGATATGGAAAATCATTGGAATTCTGTCTTTCTTCTATTTTGTTTTATAACAAATGTTTTTGATCGACGAGATTTAATTCTACTAACTGACGTCGTACCGACGTTCGGGTCAATGTCATTATCATCGAGGTAAGCGGGGATACCGTCGTCATCCGCGTCCGCATAAGGATTCTGAGGCGATTCGCTACCGTCGGTGACGCCGTCGTCGTCGGCGTCGCCGTTCGGATAAGCGGTAGTGACTTCGACATAATCCGGGATGGTATCGCCGTCGCTATCCAGAAAATCATTGGCGTCGTTGGAATCAGTACCTTCCGCTATTTCCACGTCGTTAGGAACGCCGTCGCCGTCGCTGTCGAAGTAGATATTAAACGAGCAATTAAACAAATTATTGATAAAATTAATGCAAGACTTGAATATCATGGAAGATTTTATTTTGAGGTTCATTATCATCAAGCAGAAGCAGATGATTACCAAACGTATGAAGATCCTAAAGAATCGAACAACAACTCCTGCAGCATCAGTAATCGTGATAATAATCCTGATAAATTAGGAATTCAAAACAATAATAATAAAAAATTAGATGATGATCTTGGAGCCATTCAAGAAGAAACGATGGCGTGGATCTTGGAGACCCGCGCAAGAGTGCGGGTTCCCGACGCACCTCAGCGAAAGAGCGTCGCCGGCCTGGGCCGGTTTGCGGTCTCGGGCCTGAGCCCGGAGCCGCTTCTTCGAACCTCCGAGGAGTTTCTCCGTCGCGACTCGCCGCGTGATCCACCGTGCTCTCGGGAAGCGCCGTATCCAACGCTCCTCACCGCCGTTTCGCGACCCACCTCCGCCGTTCCGGCCGAAGCCGGTCCGACTCGGATGACCCCTGAAATTTGTTTATTATTATTTTGACTTTCATTGCTCTTGAATAAATATTATGCATTTTGTTAGATAATTATATGTTTTAATCCTTATTTTTAGTATGACAGTGACCTGGAGAGTTTGTTTGCGGCCATGTAGATTAGATATACCCAATGCTGTAATACCCAAGATATACCAAATACCCAAGTTGTAACACCAAGTTGCAAAATGAGTTGAATTTTTCACAGAAAGACTTTGGGTACATAAAAGTTTATCCACCCCCTAAGATGGTCTTGTTCTGCCACACCTTCTGCAATCCTCTGCTGCAGTCCCATGCGCTCAGTAGTCGCCTCACTTTTATTTGCTGCCACAAGCTCCTCCAAGTCTTGAATCTTTCCACGCAGAGTGCGTGCTTGCTCTGCTGAACGCTTTTGCTCTGCTAGCAGGAGGGCAGGATCAATTCCTTCTTGCCCTCTCTTTACTGGCGCAGTCAAAATCTCTTTGAGCTCAATTTGAACTCGCTGTAACTCCTGCAGCGTGACAGTTTACGATTATGAATGAGCCCGTTTTGAGCTACCAGTGCGCCGCAGGCAACGCCGCTGACGCGGCGCGCCTGAGCTAATCGTTGGGATTAAGATTATGAAGCTCCAATCCTCTCGATTCTGTTTAGTCTTGATATTGACGTTTTGTGGATGTATTTCGAATCGTCAAGATAGGGCAGTCCTTCCGAAGGATTCCTGGGATAATTACTCGCCATCCATAGTCGATATTTTTATAGAGGCGAAAGAGGAAGGTGGATCTTCACAACAAGGCCGCGCGAGGCAAGCGATTGCATGGCGTTGCGGACGACCGGCCGCGATACGGCAAACAGTTCGGCCAGGGATTCCTCCGACGGGATGCGCGAATGCGGCTCCAGCACGCCCTGGCGAATGACCGTTTCGAGCTGTTCCGCCAGTTGCCGCCACAATGGCAGGGTATCGCCCTTGCGCAAGCGAATGTCCCGGCAGGCGTCCCGGAAACGTATTGCAGCCGGATTGGCGCTCTGATCGAGACATTCGGAGAATGTCGTATTGGTATATCGGAAAGTGGTTTGTTTCGGTGTACGAATAGCGCATAGTCGACGCCAAGAACCGCCGTCAACGAATACGAGTAGCGATCTTTATTTTCTGCCGCCAACTCGGCTCACGTGAAGCTTCGTTCGCGCGCCACGGCCGTGTCTTATAGGTTAGACTCCGTTCGAAAAGGTCTTACGACCGCGCGTCTACCTATTTCGGATAGATTTTCGCTTTTTTCGATCGAGTTCGGTCAACAACAACAACTAATCAAACTGCTAAAAGAAAAACGCCAGGCTGTTATCAGCCATGCCGTCACCAAAGGGCTTAACCCCGATGCTCCCATGCGGGATTCTGGTGTTGAGTGGTTGGGGGAGGTGCCGAAGCATTGGAAGGTTGGTCGATACAAATTTTGTACTACCCGAATAGTAGTTGGCATAGCTGAAGCGGCTACTCACGCCTATGCTGAAACAGGGATACCTATTATCCGCTCTACAAACATTAAGGAAGAGCCATTTCGACAAAAATTCGATGAAACAGAAGTCTGGGCTGGTAAATTTCATTGACTCTATTTCTTCTTCAATAATCTCCCTTCAATAGGCAAACCGATCCCGGGTCATTTGTATCGAACATTTCTGGAAAACGAATGTTTACTCTCCCTGAACGATCGAGCTCAACAATTGAAATTAAATGATGATCGCCTCACTGTCACAGGTGACAAAGGTTACTGTTCAGTTCGATCAACCCATTGTACGTATCATCATTCTCCCCTCGAAGGGGTTGCCGTGATGCTGTGCGGCCGCCCGGAGTTCATTCGCGACATGACCCGACAGTTTCGAGAGGCCGGTATTCCGCCCGAAAGGATCATTGCGGAAGACTTCTACTTCCATTGAGGAGCGGCCCCGTCATCGGGTAACTGGGTCCGTGCGAAGTTTTCTGTTGCCGGAGGGTCTGGCTCCTGGTTGACGATACTGTGGGGCTTGATCCGGTGCGCCAGACGTCCGCCCCCAACCCGGATCGCGGATCAGAAGCTACCCCGGAGAATTTCCCGCTGATAATTCTGCCCGGAAATTTCGCCTTGGCCTAAGTTCATTTGAAAAAAGTCATGTTTTTGAAAATCTCTCTCCGTTGAAACTTTGTCAGGAAAATCTTAACAATGGAAGCTTTTTCCCGCAAAAAGTTCCCCGTGGTAAAATCCTCAGAAAATTTCAACCCCAATAAAAATTTTTCCTAACAATTTCCCCAACATCTCCACGTGTAAAATTGAGTCGCCAAACAGAGAGGCCGGTTCCGTCACGGCAATACAGCCGGCCTGGGTCATCCGCTGATAGTCGTCGGTTGTGCGGGACACCATGTGGATGTTTGGATCGATGTATCTCATGCGGCACCTCCGGCTCCTGCCACGGAAGCTCCGGAAGCTCCTTTCATAGCATCTGCTGACTGCGGCAGGTCGTCGGAATGGTCGCCCAGGAGATCCAGAATCCTGGCGGCTCGGTGTGGCTGACCATCCGACAGTATCTGCAGTGCCTGACGAAACGCCATAGTTATTAGTGATTCAATTCATGATCTGCCCCACCCAGGATTATTCTGGATCAAGGAAGCTGCATAGAGCAGTTTTGTTATGCCTTTGCTATTGTTTGCTAGCAGTTTTGTTGATCAGCATCTTTGCCATATATAAGAACCATATGACTTCATTTTCAAATTTAACAGGCGATCTGTCAAACTCTCAAGCAGTAAAGACAACATGTAGAGATCCGGAATCTGTCTATGAAGCCAGAGTTATATAGTTTGCTGTGAAAAGGGGCAATGGAATATGTTGATCAGATACCGAAAAACTATTTGACGAGTAAATAATAATCAGTTGGCTATTAAAAAGGCTCTGCCCACTCTGGTGATAGTTCGATTGATCAAAACCACCTTAATAACTTACTTTTTCTTCACGACCATTTTTTATTGAATTTGTTTTGTGAAACACCTATAATTTTTTCTTCCCAACTTCCCCCCCCTTCCTTCCTAAGATATCGACAAATACTGCAAAATGCTGAAGTTCAAAAAGTTGATCATTTAGTCTTTTATCTGTAGGTTGTAGAGAAAGTTGATCCTTCTGAATCTGTTGGCGTTGTATGCCGATGTGATGGCAAATACCAGGTAAGATAAATGTAAATGACATTTCAATAAATTTTACAAATATTTTTATCAATACCTAAGATAATTGTCTTAACCTCAAAATGATTATCATCACTCTTTATTAGCTAATTGAAAATATAATCATAATTATAAAATTAATAAGCCTCATCAAAAGAAATTAAAAGATCAAACATATCCCCGGTCAAACCATCATAAAGGTAGGTTCGGCCAAAGGATGGTAATCCGGCCTCTTTCAGTTCACTCTGAACGTCTTCTTCTGAAGCCCCATCAAAGATTGGCGTAGCGTATTTACGATCAAGTTTCAACCCGGCCCATGCCAATACGGTCTCATAAATCTGACCGATGTTCATCCTTGACGGTACACCAAGCGGGTTCAACACGATATCCATTGGAGTTCCATCCTCCATGAAAGGCATATCCAACCATACCTGGTGTAAAACCAGGAGAATAATACTGGTACATTATATACTCCCCACTAATGGGATCAATCCCTCTAGATACCAATGAATCCACTGCATCACTATTATCAAATATAATCAAAACAATGTTTTCTGCCAACAACTTGATAGATTGAAATGGAGAAAGTTGAAGGCGTCGCTGAAGACGAGATAACCACACATGAAATCGTGAGAAATCTAAATAACCTCCAATAAAATAGCCAAGGAATGCACATTGAGAATAAGGTTTTTCAACCAGTAATTTTTCTTCCTCGTTGCATCAAAAGCAAAAATTTTAGCATTTCTAAATATTTTTGGGTCTTTGACAAAACGAGCCAAAAAGAAAATTTTATCAAAAGTTTGATAATAAATTTTCGGTGACTTTTCAAACAGGGGTACTTCTTTTGGGACACCCGGAATTTAAACTTGATTTTACAAGAATTCAATAATTGCAACATGCCAGAAAGAGGCCAAAAACACTTGATCAAATTATAGAGAAAAAATGGAAGTCAAATAATTTAGATTTTCTACGCAATATGGTACATGCAAAAAAAAATATAAATCCGTATGGGGTAAGTTTATTTTAATGTAACATTTATATATGATTTGCACTTTTTGTTCAGTAAATGCAGTTTACTTTTTGTAGAGATGGCCTGATATGGAAATTTGTAGCAATTGTAAAATGGTAGCAAATTTAGCCGATCCATTTTCAGAAATTTAGACACAACGAAGCATGCAAGATTGCCGAATGAATATATGTCATCAAAAATATATGTTTTTTATGTTAATTCTAGCTACTTAAAATCATTAGTATTTACCTTAGCCTCCAGGATCTTGGCCACCTGGAAGATCCTTATACATGACAGCACGTTGCGACTGATTCGAATTTAACGTAAACTGGTTCCTTTTACATTGATGAATCTTGGAGAGACAACTTAGATCTTTTTGACATTATTCTTGGCTTATAAGGCTTATTCAAGGTGTTGAGTAACTTTTGTTTACAATTATAAGAAGCGTCAACAGCATCTTCTACAAATTTTTCTTTAACACTACTAGCGTCTCTAGAACTATCATCAATAGCACCAATATATTCAACAATTAACTTTCCTTTTTCTTTGTTTAAAATATATACATGTGGAGTTCTAGTAGCCCCATACTTTGGATACACTTCTTGATCTTCATCTATTAAGTAAGGAAAAGTAAACCCTTTTTCTTTAGCTCTGATTTTCATTCTATCAAAACTATCTCTTGGTTGAACTTCTGGGTCAATCTCGCGTGACGCACCTATTCAGAAAAGTAACTTCATCAGCTACCACATGCACGCTTCCTGGCAGCAGGAAGTATTCGCTGCAGTTGAGCGCTCTGCCAAATACTGGCGCAGGTATATTGGCGATCTGATTGAAGTGGTCAACCCTGATGCAGAAGAGTTCTTTGTATCCTCAGGATCAGCCGTTTCCCAGGCACGTGAAGCGGTTCGCCAGGAAGAAGAAAAGGGCCGCAAAGTCGGGCTGGTTAAAGTCAAGACAATCTGAAGCAACCTAAGGTAGGCGTGTCAACACAATATTGAATCAAAAAAATCTCAAAACTTTATCGACCATGAGTCCTATGAATCGAGCAAAGAATATGAGGCAGGAAGGAGCCCAGTCATGAATCTGATAGAACGATTAGAACAGTCCATGGGGCAGACGACAGTCCCATTTTTTGAAATTGGAGATACGGTCCGCGTCAAAGTGAAGGTCATTGAGACCAAAGCGTCGGGAAAGAAAACAGAAGAGGAAAAAGGTTTTACACTGCAAATTTACCCATATTTTTTCCAATTTTTTTGAAAGGTATCATTTTCCTGTTGTTCTTTCAGTATAGCATATTCTTTGGCTTTTTTAAAAGAGCTATAGGCAATAAGATATGTAATGTATATTTTTACGATTGTTAAAGTTGTATTTTAAGGTTTTTTCATGATCTTATTTGAAACAAAGTATGATCAGTGGTATATTTAGCCCAGGAGACTTGCCCCCTGAAATTCCCAAACATTTTTTTTTTAACACACCAAAAAAAATGAAACGGTCGCCGGTTTGGGGGTTTCTTTGGGTGATCACAACATTATTCATTGGCTGGTTCATTCCTGTCCCGTGACGCCCATTTTTGAAAAAAACGAGGACTGTTTTTTCATTGGTTGAATTCATTCCATGACCCGCGTTTTACGCTTTGGTTCCGCGCCACTTTATCCACATACAACACATACTTTATCATCATACCGTCGACGTGATTTTTGGTACATTCTTCGCGACTGGTGAGGACGCATAGAGCAAATAAGATTAGAGACCCATCTGAGGGATTTCAGATATAGGTAAGAGCAAAATGGAACCACCCCTAAAGTTGCCACTTAAAAGAGGGGTTTTCTGGCATTTACTGTGGGTTGTGCCCCCTTCATTGAGCATAAATTTAGATTTTAGAATGTAAATTTAATCAATGAATTTTGCCAGTAGGGAAAGTTTCGGAGAGGCTTTTCTGTTAGAATAAGGGCACAACAGCCACCTAAAAATATGTTGTCTACAGCCCTTAAAGATCACGACTTCTGTTGATTAAATATTTTGTATGAAAATGATTGCAATGATTAAATGTATGAAAATGATTGAACTAAAAGTTAAAATGATGAAAGGGAACCTTGCCGAATTGTTGAACGTGCTTTTTATGAAAAGTGATATAAAGACGGATTTTTCATTTGAGTGGATCTAGAGTAATAGCGAGTAATTCGGTTGGGAGGGGATTTAAGGTAAATAGTGAGATTTTGGAGTAAAAAGTATTTTTCCCACGCAATTTTTGGCTTTTTATAGCAGAATTTCCTTTATCTTTTTAGCTGTTTTAATGATTTTAGACCCAAAACATACTGCAATTACAACTTGCAGGTGACTTGAGAAAGGATATCCAGAATTATCAGCAAAGCTATGACTCGAATACCTCTTACCGACAAAAATTGTATCATTCAATGTTGCTGAATAGCTTGTTATACACATTTGAACAGAAAATAAGGGGGAAAGATCATTAGCAACCAACGAGAAACCCCGCAAACAGGCGAGTCAACCGCTACACCTCTTCCTCGATTAGTTGCTCGAGCTCGAGTCCAACACTCGTGAGGAGCGGCGCGTGAGAACCTCTCCGAAGCTCTCGAACTTGACGCAGGGAGAGAACCTCCTTCAATCAGGAGTTTGACATCGGCGATTCTAGAGTCACCGTTCCCGTGAAACCCGCCTGACTGGCTGGTCTTGCCTCCGACCCGGACCTTTGGCTAACGACGGCACTTCTCAGTAACTCCTGGCGACTGTCCCAAGGCGCCTCCCGGCGGTCCATGCGGGCCCCTGGGCCGCCACTCCGGCCCAAGAGGCCCTACCACCCCATACCCATCACTCATGAGCAACCACTTCGATGCACTCGTGGCCAAGGTCGAAGAGACCCGCGCCGACGTCGAGAAGGCCGAGGAGGGCAACAAAGCCGCCACGGCACGCGTCCGTAAGGCCATGCAAGAGGTCAAAGCCCTCGCCCAGGACATCCGCAAGGAGATGCTGGAGCTGCGCGACGCCGGCGGCACGATTTCAACATGGCGGACGATGGAACGACGACCAGATTTGCCTTCTTTTGTTTCGCGCGCCTTTTCGTACGAATGCAAATCTACGTCATTCTCGCTCCGGTTATAGTCAAGCTACAGTACAGTATTCAATCTAGTTCCCGCTAGTGATGTCATCTGTTTTGATTCATGATTCACCATTCGTGACTGACGTCAGTCAGTACCTTGTCCGCAACCAGTATCACTTCACCATCTCGCTCGTCGATCGCAAAGCCAAAGTACAAAATTTTAATAAATAAAATAAATACTTAAAATAATTTTTAAAGAACAAAAGAAGAACAAGATCAACTAAGGAAAAAACATAGAGGAGTACCATGCAATTTAGACACTTAAGAAAAATAAATTAAATATTAAAAATTAATAAAGCAATTTGAAAACTAAAAAGAAGAATTGCAAAGACCATTTGATTCTTATTAATATTAAAGAAATGTTTTTATGCAAATACAAGAATCAAATATAAAATTAAGAATAAGTAAAGAGCAATGTTAAACCTAAAAAAAGACTTTGTGTCATATTCAAGAGAAGCTGCTGCCTCTTTAACCCCTCATTTATCTCAATGCTTCTAGGAATGACAACGGCCATTTAATTTACTGGCTTGAAAAAATTTTCAGACATTCTGTAATTTATTGAAATATTCTTTAAAAAATTCATTCAAATAATCAAAATTTCATTCAAGCATTCTGTAAAGATTTCGGTATATAAGAAATTGCAACTACGGACTGCAAACATTTTGAGAATTTATTGAAATAAAAAAAATTGATAACAGCCTGGAGGTTTTTTTTTCAGAAAAGCATGCTATATACTCCATCGTTGTTCGAAATGTGAAAATAAACCCGCCTTTATTTATTTTCCCAAAATATGTTTTTTTTTGGTCAGGAAAATGTATTTTTTTTAAATCTAAATATCAAATGAATT
Source organism: Alatinidae sp. Z8VKAUB7J3 (assembly GCA_010016025.2). Classification (NCBI taxonomy): domain Eukaryota; kingdom Metazoa; phylum Cnidaria; class Cubozoa; order Carybdeida; family Alatinidae; species Alatinidae sp. Z8VKAUB7J3. The sequence goes on along the minus strand of JAAAKM020721499.1, from coordinate 179,437,548 downwards.
ACCTTCTAATAAGGATTCTGAATATGTATAATTTATTAAGTTTAACTAAACTCATTAAAATTTACGAGATGATTACTGGTAGAAAATGCGATTTATTGATGTAGGCCCATGACTCGTCAGCGACAGAGCGGGAGCCGCAAGATATTGTCTTCGACAGTGCTCAGCTCGATGTTGGGCATGGGTGGTGTTGTTGCGCTCAGCCAACTCGTTGTTGTGGCAATGTCACCGGTGTTGAGCCGGTTGTATTCGGTCGCGGACTTTGGTCAGTTCGGGCTCTTCGTTTCTTTGGTCACTATCCTGTCGGTATTACCGGCGCTCGGTTTTCCAGAAGCCATATTTGAAGGAATATACAAAAGTTTAATAGTATTTAATTTTCTTTTTAGAATACAAAACTAAAAAAAATGTATAATTAATCAATTACAAATTGTATTTACACAGACTCAAGAAAAGCAGAGCTTATCTAGCTTGGGCAGCTAACATAAGGATAATAATGAGGTCACTGAGTAACACTTTGACTAGGAATCTTTGTTGCAGGGCTGTGGTTAAAAGCCCTTCTTTGATTAAGAAGGATGTGGGTTCAATAACTGGACATCATATAGCAGCCGGTATTCGGGAGAAACGATGGCTCTTTTTCGACACGGCAAGCGCTCGCGCCGGGACGTGGAGCGTTCCGCCAGGCCGAGCAACCCGCGGCCCGGCTTGGGCCTGCGGCTGCGGAACTACTTTCTTGCCGGCATGCTGGTCACCGCGCCGATCGGGCTCACTCTCTGGGTCACTTGGAACATCATCGGCTATATCGACGATCGGGTGACGCCGCTGATTCCGCCACAGTGGAATCCTGAGACCCAATTTTGCTATAGCAATCCATTACCATGTCAATGCATGCTTGGAATAAAACTCCATATAAAGCAGCACGTAAAGTGAGGTCAGCATCCATACGAGACTGAGAGGTTGACTTATCAATAGCTTGGTCAGCCTCTTGTCCTGTGATTCTCACGCGTGTGCTGTCTCTCGAAGATTTGATGGCCTCTTGCTTTTTCTTGTTTTTGTCCTTTTTTGCTTTTGGCGGAGATTTCTTCAAGGCTGATTTCTTCTCTACCTGGCCACGGAAAACGGTGCCATGCAGGGCTTGTGCGAAAACGTAGGATGGTGGATATCACCCAGTCCAGCACCAGGTGGACGTTTGGTGGAGCCAACTTGGTCCATAATATTCTGCACAAAGTATGCTATCGATCGATGGAACTGAAAAAGCCATTCGTTCATTTCCTCAGCATTGCCAGCTCTCAGTACCAGCGTGTCGGAATCATCTTCATCCATTGAGGAAAGCTCAAATGAATTCTTCCCATACTCCTGTTCAGCCAGTAATGCAGGATTTGCTGAATCTAGAGATTGTTGATCCAAATAGTCAAGGCCAAAGAAAGGTGGAGCACTATTGGCTATTTTCTTAAGTTCCACATCGCACGAGCCAATCAAGTCTATTAAAAGAATCATGTGATAACTGCACGACGGTTAGAAGCAAAATGGAAGAGCAGTAATTTTGTCATTAGCTACCACACCTGTGCAAAGCGTCCTCTGGAAATACTTTCGACGTGTTATATATGAAATATTCATATAACAAGCTACGCCTTTTCCCAGCTACAAACATACACACCTGCAAATTTTAGCGGGATATTCACGAAAACACGTGTATGCATTCAAAGTAACTACGTTCCTTTTAAGCCTTTTTGATTGACTTGTTTCGATGAATGTACTTTTGAATGATTCTATTAGTGTCCATTTCATTTGCTAATGCAACTTTTATTGATTCGAAATATTGTAAACTGCATGCCATTAACCTAGATAAGAACTTACCATGAATTATATTGGGTTCATATATACAGACAGGAAAAACCAGCGAGCCCCCGCCCGCGTCAGGGCGTTATGGGCACGCAATTCGAGTCGCACGCTGTCGCCATCGCCAAATTCGGCGGCGCGGGTCGGTAGGGACGTGAGGGATGGACTCGGCTGCACTGGCAAGACGCTCGGGCAGAACGGGAGACGGCATGGTAGAGACGGGCCGCCACCCTCGCAATGCAATCGACGCGGAAACTGCAGGTTTCAGCTGCAGGCGCCATCCGCACCGATTCAATTGCCCGGTAATCGTGAAAAGATCGGCCGCTTTCAGTATCTGCCCTTCGGCGTCGGCCCGCGTGTATGCATCGGTTCGACTTTCGCACTGCAGGAAGCCGTCATCGCACTTGGCGTCCTCATGCGGCGGTTCCGCTTTGATTGTACGGATGAAACCGATCCCTGGCCGGTCCAGAAGCTGACGGTCCAGCCCGAAGGCGGATTGCCCATGCGCGTGACTGCCCGCTAGATAATCTCTAGTGTGCCGCGGCCTGTTCGATCATTGTATTTATTCTTGAAAAAAATTGTATTGTATTGAATTTCATTTTTGAACCTCATGATTCGCCTTATTGATTTAATGTTAATGTGGCCTGGTGCCCTAAAGAAGATTGTAATGAACTATGAGCAACATTGCAGATCTTTCATTACATCATATCGTGTTTGGTTAGTCTCAACTATCAATAACCTACTGTACTAGTGAATATATACAGACGTGACTACATTAGCAGAAGCACCCAATTTTTTGCTTTTGATAAAGCAGGTATAACAATCTAGGTATGACCAATGCAGTATTTGGTCATAAAATGGCCCAAAGTTAGCATGATATTCATATGGTGGTAAAAAAGCCAACCTTGCTATGTTACTGCAAACTTAATACTCCCACGATTATTTCAAAATACTAGAGCATGTAGGAGTGTTGTTATTGATGTTAAAAGTAAAGTTTACCATCTAGTAGTGTCTTGGCTTGATTTAAAACTGAAGTTTAGGAAGGGTGACTACCTTTTGTGAAGCTATGACAAAACAAGTTCGCTTTTTCGGAACTTGTTGCTACTATACGACATCCAGGGTATCAGGATGATCAGGTTGGTTAGGACAACTCCAAGCTTTTCTGGTTAAGTAAGATCTTGTAGTTATGTACGGTTACTATGTCCAAACGGTAGGGATAACTTATACGATTGAAAACTTGCGCTAGTTTAAACGTAAAAACCGCAACGCTATTTAGCACTTATCGTTTCTTGGCATTTTTCTTTGTGTAAAAATAAAGCAAGGTTAATTGAGCCGGGTCGCTCCTTACCACAGTTCGTTACCGCGAACTGTTTGATTAAAAATCTTACTACTACTGTCAAACTGACAATCCCATACATTACTGCAATACCGAAATGAGTAAATTCACTAAAAAAAGTTATTATTTTTCAATCCTACAAACTGGCAAAGGAATACCTTAAAACCTCTATTTATTTATTTCTTGGTAAAACTGAATGGTTTCTTTTGTCCATCTATTCCCCTTCTTTTTTTAAGAATTAAGAACCCGAAATGTTTGTACGGCTCGTTAAAACGTAACAAAATGCATATAAACAAATATTTGATGTGTTTTCTAAAGTTTTTTTCTTATATCCACCCTCCAGAAAATATACCTCCTTCCCAACGAAATCCATGATACGACCCTGGTTCTCAGGTGCAATTAACTTATGGGCATTTTTCTGTGAGAAGGGAAAGGCTTAGCAACAATATAAGTATTTTTGTTTACTAAATTTATGTTCATTTTAGATAGCGCAATATTACCCACATAATGATTTGGATTTACAATTTCTAATCCAGCTGGTAATTCAATTAAACTAGCTGTAACTACAGTTGGTTCATTAATTTTTAACCTACCAATACTAGTATTAGCTAATTTACCTTTTACTATAACTCCTTTTAAATTTAATAATAATTCAAGAACATCTTCTCGTAAACCGTGAATTGTAGCAAATTCATTATTAATCCCAGCAATACGAACAGCTGTAATGGCTATTCCTCCTAAATTAGCTAGTAAAACACGACCAACACAATACAAAATTCTAACAACATCCTAGATACTATTTATAGATTATAAAAGTTTAAACATTCCAAAATTATTCCTAAGAAACACAAATGATTCTTAAAAAAAAAAGAAAGTACTTCGCAAAATTCTAAAATAGTTCTACCAGAAGGAAAAATAGTCGGTGCATACTTTTTATAGAATAATTACGACAAAACAGTATTGAAATACGAAAATACTTTACACAATTTTAAAATAGTTCAAACAGAATGAAAAATAGGACAGTGATATAAACGCAAGCAGTACCAGTAGTACTTTCACACATCTAGAGGTCTACATCGAGAGCGCGACTTCGAACTATATTGCATGTACGGAGAATACGTTAGCACGAGCTAGAACATGTAGAAAGGTGAAGGAATTAACGTACTCACTCCTCTCCTACTTGTAATGTACTATTGAGCAAGGTCTCTACGCTTCTCGTTCTTTTCCAATACATTCCCTAGAGCTGGTCATTACCGCACGAACAAGAATAATCAAACTCTGATGAGAACGTAGTTTCGAAAGGCCTCAGGGTGCCAGATAAAATCGTGTGTCTATTCTCTGCCTCCGCATCTCATAGTATTTAGTTTCTACCAAATATATAAAGTAAAGCGATAAATAAAAACCAATGAAGCCTGGCATCCAAAAAGATTTTCAATGGTTTCAGTCTACTCAGTGGGGACTAAATTCAAATTTTCATGTGAGTTAGCCTCTTCACTCTATCAGAGGTCTTCGGATGCCTATCATCTATCAGCACCAGGCGATGTTGACACCTGATCAGGTGACAATCGAATTCGTGTTTTTCGGGGCAATTCTGTTTGCCATCGTGGTGGCGTTGGCGGTGCACGCGGTGCTGCTGGCCGCCTACCGCAGCAGGGAACTGGCGAAGAGCGCTGCCAGCCTGCGCAACAGTGAAGAATACCAGCGGGCGGTCATCGAGCACGCAGTGGACGGCCTGATCACCATCAACCACATGGGCATCATCGAAAGCGTCAATCCCGCCTGTGAAGAAGGAAAGGATAGGCCTTTTTGCCCGTGTTGTCTTGCCTGGAGGTCACCGGCAGCGGGCCGGGCACTCAGAAAGTCAGCGTAACTTTCAGAGCATCCTCATCTCTTTCATGAGCGAGCAGCATGGCGCGGTCGATCTCCTCCAGTGAAAGGCGATGACTGACCATTTTTGTGACATCGATATCCCGCCGTGCGATCCAGTCCAGCGCCTTGTGAAAGGAGGAAAGATCTTCTTCCGCCTGAGCGCCGACCACGGCGTACCCCGGCGTCGGGTGCAGGTCGAGGTCGCCCCGGGCCCGGACGAAGGCGTCCAGGGTGGCCTGGGCCTGGGCGAGGGCCTTCTCCGAGAGATCTACGGGACTTACGACCTCCGGGGCCAGGTAGACCACGTAGCCCTGGCTGATGGTCAGGCCCTGGGCCCGCAGGGCCAGGGCGTAGAGCTGGACCTGCAGCTCGTGCTGGGCCAGCCGGGCCGGGACCTCCAGGGCGGTGATGTCGCTGGACTTGTAGTCGGCGAGCGTCTTTGCAGTTGTCTGATTCTGCTGACGACTTGGCATTGACGATTCCTCTTCCGCGACTACATTGCCTTTACTTCGACGTACGCCGTTGGCTCGCGAGAAAATCGCTCCTGGCAGTCAAGCGAGCAGAAGAAGTAGGGGTGACCTCGGTAGCTACCGCTGGCCTCAGCCGTTGAGCGGCTGATACGCATGCCGCACACTGGGTCAGTCGCCGTATCCTCGTCAAAGTCCTCACGCCCCCGGTCAATCCGCAGATACAACCTTGGTCATAAGCGCCCCTGTATTTTTTGATGTCCTCCTGGGGAACATGAAATGGATAGTGACAAGCGCCAAAGGCGAGATACAGAAAGAAAGGTTGTTCTGATGCTGCAGCAAGATGATCTTGGATGTAATGGATGGAACGTGCTGCCAAATCATTACTAAGGTGATAGTCAGGGGTCTTTTCTGGGTAGGCCGCAACGGTGTTCTCAAACATCTCAGGGTGCCAATGATCCATTGCGTTGCCGTGAAAGCCGTCTAAGATGCACCCTAGCATGAATTTCAGGGTGGGAGATCGCATGTAGGCCGTTCCCGTTTAAGTGATTCTCCATCCAGTGATTAACTGTGATCCAGTTGACTAAGATGAAAGGCATCTCTTAGCTAAGGGTTGACGTCTGTGTTGCAGGGTTTGTGAATATTGTGTTGCTGGTTTTACTGCATGGGCGATGTAGAATGCAATTTGCGTAAATCGAATTTCGGGCTAGACGGTAATAAAGGTGTTCGAAGTAACTAAAAATAGTTGCATTTTTAAGTGTCCAAAACTTGGAGGGCGACTAGGCCTCCTCCCCCACCTCTTTTCTTATCAAAATCATCCGATGAGAACTATGAAAAAGCCATTTACCAAAAAAAAACAATATGCAAAGTTCGTTTAATTTAATCTTGTGGGGTAAACCAAAATCAAAACATGCTTTAATTACAAATATTTAGATGTTAAGTAAAAAAAAAGTTTTTTTAACTACAAGTAAGGAGCGACATTAAAAAATAAAAGGATTGGAGAGGCTATTACCCCTCTCAGTAACTCATTCCTCCCCTCCCACGAAAATTTAACTTTTGCAAAACAGTCCTTCGAAACTACAATCCTCCATAAAAAGTGCAACTCAAAAAAAAGTTTTGGGACGGGACACTCTTAAAATGTGAATACAATAAAAGGAGAGCTGTGTTCCCTTTAGAATCTATATTACACACTCATTCTAAACATAATTCTCCAAACGCTCAGAGACTGGAGGGTAAATCGCTTCCAACGTTGAACATGCTAGATGTGATTGTGGTAGCACCGCACCCTGACGACGCTGAACTGGGCATGGGAGGTGCGATCTTGAAGATGATTTCCGATGGGTTGAAAGTAGGTATTCTGGATCTGACCAACGGCGAACCGACCCCTTTTGGTTCCGTGGAAAAAAGGCAAAAAGAAACGGAATCAGCCACTGAAATTCTTGGTGTGGAGTGGCGTCGAAACTTGGGATTGCCGAACCGGAGTCTGGAGCCTTCGCTGGAAAACCGGAACGGGCTCGAGCGGAACCTGCAGGACTTGCTCGAATCCTGGTTCGGCCGGAGGTTTGGTTATAATTGTTTATACACTATTCGCCTAATTAATCTTTAAACACTAGGGCTTTCCCCTTTGCTGGCAGAATTGATGAGAGGAGAACGATTGAGAGGGGTTGGGTAAATTCCTTTGGATCAAAGCCTCAAAGGGACCCATCTTTTAATGCAAAAATTTACAACAGATTCTTTAAGACATAAAACAAAAACATATTTAATGCATAATGGACAAGACACTGGGAAGGTTCTATGAAAGAGGCTCTTAGGACGTGGCATATTCACAATTCTCATGGGCCATGAAGATGGTGACAACAAAGAGGCAATAAAAGACATGGATTCGCAAAGCATGCCGGTTGAAAAGGCTCCTTGAAGGAGATTTCTGACATGATGAGTTCAAAATCAATACACTCATCAGGTTTTCCTTACCAAAATGGTGAGGGCTGTACTAGCAGCAACGTCTTTAGCCTAGAAAACTCTGATCGCCGAGCTGAACATCCCGACCGGCATCCCCCTGGTGTACGAGCTCGATGAGAACAACGTCCCGACCGGTCCCGGCCGCTACCTCGACCCCGAGGCTGCGGCTGCCGGTGCGGCCGCCGTCGCCGCGCAGGGCAAGAAGTAGGTCGAGACCCCCTCACACCGTCGGCGCCCCTCCTGATTCACGCGAATCAGGAGGGGCGCCGACGTGCAGAGGGGGTCTCGACCGAAATGTCCGGAGGAACCGGAGGGGGGAGGCCGAATCCAGTTCGTCCCAGCCGAGGTCTAACCCAACTCCACCATCATCAGAAGGAGAGTCAGCACCATCATCGGCCTCGATGTTCACCAAAGAAGGGTCTTCGTTCACCCCATCGTTCGTTGTATCGGCATCACGTGCCGGAGTAGATGATGAGTGCCCTTGACCAATGCATCCATCAAGTTCCTCTTCGTCGTATCCGTCCGCGTCGTTGTTTCGATCAGTGTCGTCGTGAACTCCGGAGCGGGGCAGTAGGATCATAGACAGTCGTAACTCGTTGATTCTAATCCATTTTTAAAGCGAAAAAAGACAAAGACAAAAAACTGGTTCTCTCACAATTCATAAATTGTAACATAATATTTTTCTTCTCTTGATCTTGAAGCAGGACTAGGCATTTTCCATCTCACTTGGTATCTGAAATCAGATTTTACTTCGAAACTCGTTTATCAATAGGCTCCCTAGACTCACAGCGGTTCAGCTTGCAGAGTCACGCCACTCCTACCCACCCCAAACCAAACCTGATCGAAACGGCGGACGCCCCGCCCGTCGACCCGCCGCGTGTGCTGTTCGCAACAAGGGATGCCGAGCTCAGATATGAAGGCGCGATAGTCACTCCCGAAGCCTATGTCGCGACTTTGCGGACTGCGGAGGCACCCGGGCCGGGTCGTTCGGACCCGGACGGGACGGCGATGTCGCTCATCCGGGCACCAAGGGGTCCGACCGTGAAGCTGGCGGTCGATGGCGCTTTGTCGGCACCAAAGCTCGTTGCCGTCATCAATTGACACAAATTATCAAACAATAGGATCTGATCTACAAAAAGAACCATAATTCGATGATCATGGTCTAACAATATGTGCGCGAGAGATTTTTCAATCTTCTTGATTGAAATATTGTACAGACTTTATATATGAAAAATTAATTGAATTGGTTAAACATTACCGAAGTTATGACTCTTAAAAGAGGCACATGCCAAAAAACTTTTTGGGAACTTAACAGAATCCTATGAGAAATTACTATGGAAAACTGAAAAGACTTGACTTAACTTGGTCTGACTTGACGTGACTTGACATGTCGTGACGTGACTGGACTGGACTGGACTGGACTGGACCAAACTGGACTGGACTGGACTTAACTGGACTGGACGTGAGTTTACTTTACTTTACTTGAATTCAATGGCTTCTTGTTTTCACTGGACTTGACTTTTTCTTCTTTTCTTTGTGATTTTGAAATAGAAAAACATTATTTGCAGACTTGACTGACCAAGAAGAAACTGCTTTGATAGAAATACACGACTCTCGGTTTGCTGCTGGTCAAGCGCTTGGCGTTCGGCTTCCTGCTCGTTGCGGAGTGCTTGCAGGTCATGGGCGTGCTGGTTGCGTTCCTGTGCGAGTAAGGCCTCCGCAGCCGCTGTCTCGGTGCTTCGCTGGGACCGTTCCTCCTCAAGTTGTGCTTGCGTTTCCTGGGTCTCTTCTTTTTGCTGTTCTCTTTCCTTGTCGTGCCGCGCCTGCGTTTCCTGGATCTCTTCTTCTCGTTGGGCTCTCTCCACGCCTTAACAGTGACAGTGGCGTCAAAGGGAAGCTGCGACGAAGAAGATGACGGCGGCAGTACCACGGACATGTTGCCAGCAGCACCATCGGCGGTGGGGGCAAGGGAAGTGACGGTAGCGGTAATGGCGGAGTGGTGGGGGTGGCGATGGCGCGCAGTGAACATTACGGTGTCCAGCGCGGCGGTGGCTTCATCGGGTGCTACGAAGAGCAGCAGGCGGGCTGGAGGGGAGAGGGGATGTGGGCGTACAGACGGCGCATTCCGGACGGGATCAGTGATGACCAGGCCGTTCTGTTGACGGACAATTTGCCAACGGCCTGGCATGGGCTAAAGGGCGCGGACATTCATCCCGGTGCGACTGTTGCCGTGGTCGGGTGCGGTCCGATTGGCCTGATGGCCGTGGAAGGCGCATTCCTGATGGGCGCGGCGAAAGTCTATGCGGTCGATCTGGTTGCGGAGCGGCGCGCCATGGCAGAGGCGATGGGCGCGATTGCGCTCGATGCGAGCGAAGCCAGAGCTAGCATCACTTCCAAGCGAGATTGTTGTGAAATTTGAAGTTTTTATACTTCTTGTACATTTTGGGGAGAGAACAAACAGGATTTGACGTAAGATTGATGCGAAACAAGTATGTTGACGTAAGATTTTTTAATTACCTATGCATCGTAAAAGTTATAACAGATGATTTGCTGGTTCCCAGGCTGTGCGACGAGAACTCTGCGTGTTATGAAAGGAAGTTCTATTCTTAAAGAAGAACCCACTGTTCTTAAATGTAGTTCTGCCCCAAGTCGGATGGATGGATGATAGACTATCTATCAACAAGTGAAAATGATATCATTTTTATATACGTTCCTGAAAAATGCTTATGCCAATTATGCCTCTCCGCTCAGATCTTTCTTGGCATTTTCTCCAATTAGCCCTAGATTGATGGCAACTTGATTTTGATTCAAACTTAAAACAACCAGAAATTACTATTAAATAATAAATGAAACCCAAAACGTAAAGAAATTAAATAAACAATATAGAAAAAATTTGACCCTATTGAAGGTGACGAAATTGTTTTTGTTGATAGCACTGTAGGTGGTGTGATCCCGAAAGAGTATATAAAGCCAATTGAGCAAGGCATTCGACATGCTGCTCAAATAGGAGTTGTGCACGGCTACCCCTGTGGTGGTTTTAAAGCAACGCTTTATGACGGTGACTCACACAGTAATGATTCAAAAGCATTGGCATTTCAGCTTGCAGCTGAAAAAGCTTTTATTGAAGCAACCAAACAAGCTGAAGTTGACCTGATAGAACCTTCGATAGGGGCACCGATTGGGGACCGGGGAACCATAAGAATATCCCTTCGTTGTATTGCTCGGGTGACGAAGACGTCTCGTCGTCATAATAATTGATGGGAATTCCCTCTCCCTCCGTATAATCGAAGAGTCGAAACAAGAAGGATGATGGTTCATTTGATGTTATTTTCTCAACGGCAGATGACGATGATGATGATGTACTGGTAGTATTTGTGTTGAGGATCGTTGCGACCTGTATCCCTGAAAATTATTTATTTACAGGTGAAATATTGGCAACAACATGGGTAATCCTCAATCTGGTTAAAATGCAATTCTAATATAGAATATGATTAATTTTTAGCGTTGCAAATTCAAAGAAAAAATGCCTTGAAACCCGGAAATGACAGAACTTTTGATCCAACATCAATATCTTAGATAAAATTTTAATTTTTAGATATGCTGCTCAAAATATTGTTACTAAAAACAACAGCAGCTAAAAAAAATCTAGAGCATTTTTTTCCGGCAGGGGCCGACAATGGCGCTGGAGGCGGTGGATTTTCACATCGACCGCGGTGAGATCGTGACCGTGGTGGGGCCAAATGGCTCGGGCAAATCCACCTTGATGAAAACAGTGATCGGCGCGCTGAAACCCTGGGCCGGGCAGGTGCGGCGTGCACCGGGTTTGCGGATCGGCTATGTGCCGCAGAAGCTGCATGTTGATCCAACCCTGCCGCTCACCGTGGCCCGTTTTCTTGGCTTGCCGCGGCGTATTTCCCACCCGCCGATGCCACAAAGCTCCAACTGGACGTTCACCGACTCATGGATCCTCACGGCCGTCTACCTCACGGGTAAGGATACGCCGAGTGCGCTCGACGAGATCATCGCGACCGCCGACGGAGTCAACCACGCGATCGCCACACCCGACGAACTCAACTCCGCGTTGACTCGCCTCACTCGGGCCGACGTTCTCCGCATCGAAGGCGACAGATACGGCGTCGTGCCAGCACGAGTTTCTCAACTCGACGTGGCAACCCGACCCATGATGAGGAAGTGCTAGAACGTTATATTGATGAGATTTGGGTTTTAGAAGATAAAACTTTAAAAATATCAAAACAATCATACAGAACTTATTTAGAAGAAAGAGACTATAAAAAAAGATTACTCATAGAGGAAAGCCTGAAATTAAAACAGGAAAAAAAGAAACTTCATCATGCTTTAATGAAAGAACAAAAACGTGCCAAAAAAACCAAAGCAAAAGGAGCAAAAAAATATAGTGGAGACAAATTAACGCTAAAAGCAAATAGATTAACAATAATAGGATTTTGGATAATTGGTTTATGTAATAATAGTATATGGGTAATTATAAATGGTTTATCAAAAGATATTATACCAGAAGGAATTGGTAAGTTATAATAAAATAAATAAAAATTTATTAATTTATAATAAAAAAAATATTTTAATAGGTATTGTATTTTTATGTAATATATTTCCAACATTATTAATTAAATTATTTGGTCCTGTATTTATATTTCATAGATTTAATTATTCATCTGCTTTTGATTAAGTATGGTCGAATCGACGATTAAGCGGAGTTCGCCTTCCGCGCCGTCTCCTTCCAGGTTGATAGAAATATCATTCCATTCTATTTTATCATACGACAATTTGGGAACGTCTAATTCCATTCTGATTTCATCGCTACGGCTTGCGTAACGACCATTTACGCGCGCGCCTTGAATATCCCCTAGCTTAGCGTTTAGTAAGCGATTAAATTTTCGAGTATCTATGATTTTAAGTTGGTATTCAAAAGGGTGATGTTTAATAGAGATGAATGGATTGGAAATAAAACATCATAAAACTTTGAAAGTGCCCATTGTAAGATATCCTGATAAGTTAGTAAAGCCAGAAAGTGTTGTATGTAATCTCCCTCATTTTAATAGAAAAGGAATTTGTTGATTGGGTTAAATTTCATTTTTGCTATCGTAAGAAGGCATTAATTTTCAAACTGACAATATTTGTGGTATAGAACTCTAGAGGCCTTTTGAAAGGTTATTATAGAAATAAGAAATCAGAAGGAAAATGTCAATATTATGAAAATAAGTGTACCAGGGTAAACTGCCGATTCTGTACTAAATGTGACTGCCGTTTACACATTCACCAAGCACTTGCATTTAGAGGCTATGGGCATAGACACTTTCTGAACACTTATTATATTCTTGCTATGCGAAATGAAGAAAATGGAAAACTTAAATTTAAAAGCGGTGCTGAAATTTGACTTCGTAAATGGTTTGTGATCATTCTATAAACTTTTCAAACTGGAGAACGGCCATGTCCCGCAATGGCTGCCCGTTGGCCTTGCCGCGCAGGTCCCAGAGGGCGATGTCGATGGCCGAGATCGCAAAGGACGCAATCCCGCCACGCCCGACATAGTGGATGTGCCACTGCATGGCGTCATGAAGGTCCTCGACCGCCGTCGGGTCCCTGCCGATCAGAAAGGGCCCAAGGTCGTGCTCAATCATCGCAAGGATCGCATGCCCGCCCCAGCCGCCGGTATATGTGTAACCGGTACCAGTCAGGCCAATCATATGGATGCCATCTTGACGGTGGGAACCACCAAGCTGGTGGACTGCATGCTTGGGGAAGCCGACGGCGCACCGTCCCGTGCAGAAGTCCGTGCCCTCCCCCGTCATTTGCGACGTGACGCGCTGCTGCTGGCCGCCTGCTACGACCAGTCAAAGAGCCAGCCGATGCCGACGCGATTTCAAGCGTTGCGTCGCCGGCTTGGGTTTTGGACGTGGAAAGCGAAATTGCCCCTGATCGGCGGGATGATCGGCAGCATACCTAAAACGTTCTAATTTAAAACTAGATATTTCCCTCGCGGTAACACCAGTGAGAAATTACCTACTGCTGTCCGTCTTCCATTTCAATTACGGTGACTATTTATATAAATCTGCGAACTCTTACTACTATATGAAAGTTATTAAAATTTTATTCATCAGATATCTGTAGGTGGGTAGCTGTTTTGCTGTAGTAATACCTTAAATAAAGTTAACGGGTTGGCATTAGTTTACGAAAATGAATAATAAGCCACTATGAAAAATTCCCTATATTTTCAAAATTTTAAAAAGAGTACTTTACTGAAAACACAAAACGGACGCTAAAAAGATGTTCTCTTAGGAACAAGAAAGTCCATAAGCATCCTTCAGAAAATGAAATACAAATTTATTTGGCCCTCAACAGTCTTTCGCTTGCGATGACATCGATAACTTTTAGCATAGAATGATAATCCTCTGAAAGACTCAAAGAAGCTCAGTTTTCAGTGAATCACTAGTTTTCAAAATTCTTCAAATAAGTCTTGAATCTCCATTACGTATTCCTAAACCCAATCAATTATTATTAATCGCTATGGATTTACCCATTTGTGAAAATGATCGCATCCATTGTGTAGATATCTTAGATGGTTTAACGAAACATTTTCTTGGTACATGGGATGTTGCAACCGGTTCAGTTTCGGAAGCACCAATGGATATTAAAAAGGATCGTCCGAAAGATTATCATCCGACCAAAACAACTGTACAACGACAACGAGAACATTATCTCGCTCGAATCACGACCATGCTCCGGGCGGACGACGACCTGCTGATCCTGGCCGAGGACGACTCGACCATCGAGTACCTCGAGAAGCCGGTGGCCGCGCCGACCCGGCACAAGCTCGTCGGCGGGCGCAAGGAGCGCACCCTGGAGCACGAGCTGATGCTCGGTTGGAGCTCCAAGGCCGAGATCATCGTGGCGGAGTACGCGGAGTACGTGCTCCCCGGCAGCAAGATCGACGTGATCCTGCGCAGCCCGACGGACGACGTGCGCCGCAATCAGCGATACATGTTAGATTCTGAGTAGAGACTGATCCAAAATCAGTCACAAACTGATTGGTAGCAATCATGTCGTCAGTGCATGGCATATGTGCATACGTCCAAGAATATGTTTGAGTAATAACAATGGCAACAGGTGTTCCCGTCGCTGATTCATTCAATGGACGCCATGTTATAGTACCACCGAGAAAATGTCGTCCATTGATCATAAGAAATAGAACACCGAAAATGATCAGGCAAAAAATATTCTTCAATGGCTATGGCCTGATTGCCATGGGATTTGGCGACGTATTGGTCGAATCAAATCTGCAGCCCTATGATTTCTGTGCCGCGGTTCCAGTGATTGAAGGCGCAGGTGGCGTCATTACCGACTGGAATGGCGATCAGCTTACCATCAATAGTGGTGATCTTGTCATTGCCAGTGGTGATGCCCGTTGCCATGCCGAAGGGCTTGATGTTCTGAAACGCGCCATCGCCTGACGCGCCCTGCCCACGCAATACGACTGCAGGAAAGGCGTTTCCTGATCTCGCGAATGTCGAACATTTTCAATTACATTTTTGCTTTGATCGCCTTGTTTTAACCATATTGAATCGGATCAACTGAGCTATAACAAGCGTAGCTTTACTAGAACTGTGAGCTTCTGCATCCCCAATACTTGTTCCTTCAATAATCATATTGAGCAAATTCAGCAGTGATAAAGGAATAGACTGCCATAGCTGAAAATGTGTGGATTTTCAGGCTTTTTGTGTGAGAATACCTGATTTCGAACAACTGTGTAAATGTGTCGCTTTTAAACGATTGCACTGAATATTTAGGTGATGTCAACAGCATCCGCAACGATGTGTTACTAAAAATCTGCTCACAAAGCTGTATCCTGTGAATGTTGCTGAATAGAGGTTGTTTCTTGCGGTGTGTTAAAAAATTTACGTTTTAACAATCTCCTCATATCGTCTTGCAGAAATACATAGATGAGAGGATCCAAAATTAAAGCAAAAGAGAAAAAGGTGCTAAAATAAACCGGGTATGTAGATGACAGAAAATCTACATCTGGGTATGTCTGTAAGATTGGGAACACAACAATATCCTGGGCAGGCAAAAAACAAGAATGCGTAGCAAAATCGAGTGCAGAGGCAGAATACGTGGCAATGTCTTTGGTAGCGTCAGAGATCATATGGCTGCGAAGAATGCTCAGAGAGTTAGGTTACCCATGCAAGAGTGCTACCACGCTATATTGTGACAATAAAAGTGGAGTTGCCCCACTTGTCATTCAAGAACGAAGCACCCTAGCGATTGGCGTAATTTCTTACAAAATCTTGTGGGTGGGGTTCTTGGAGACAATTTTCTCAAGTCAAAAGAAAATGACAGAAAACTAAAAAACAAGTCATATGGCTGTTCAGCTGTTGATCGATCATTTTGAAGGATTCCGTGACTACCTAGTCGATCAAGATTTGTACTTCCTGAAACGTGCACAGATATGTGTCGGCGATTGGAATGCTGCACTTCAATTGGATTGGAATGATATGGACCAATTAACAACAACTTTGTGATGAATCTCGTTTTCAAGAAGAGTATCAAGAAATAGAACATTGTAAAGAAGAGGAGCTGATGGATTTAGGTGAGTTTCAAGAGAGGGATAAAGACTCGATGAAGAAATGGATGATGGCACAGCAAAAAATACAATTGCATCGTTTGGTTGCCTTTGGCAGACCAATGAATTAATTTGATAAAGACAAGAGATTGCCACCTGAAGAGAGCAAAAAGAAGCAGCCGTAATCAGGATTGGTCAATATACAGGGCCGGTCGCCTCAATATGGATGTGCCCATCTCATTGGCTGTTGTTCTTGCTTTGGCTATGAGCATTTTTGAAAGCCTGAGCGGCGGCAAAGAGGCCTATTTTGATGCCGCCGTTACGCTCCTGTTCTTCCTGCTTATTGGCCGTTATCTCGATAACCTCATGCGCGACAAGGCAAGAAGCGCAGTGGTGCATTTGTCCCGTTTGGCGGCCAAGGGTGCCATGGTAGTGGGTGAAGACAAAAACCTCACCTATACCCCAACAGACTACCGCCGAAAACGCAAAACGCAGCGAATCTCTTCGCGAAATCATCAATGATTTGATCGTGAGGCGAGCCGCCGGTGAATCGGTCACGGACGAGGCCGTAATCGAGCAGCATCCTGAATTGATGCCCGAACTGGCCATCGAGCAGTACTCACGCGACGGAAACACAATAGCAACGGTCGTGGGATGTCGACAAGGGGACATTGAAATGCGTCAGCGCTGGCAAGAGACACTCGCTGGGGGAAGCGATTCGGAGTGCTTGGATGGGAAGGACGCACCGGCGATTGCAACAGGTCTGCTGATGCTGCTTGGTGGACGGAGTGGAAGCGACGACGACGACGGCAATCACAGGATAGGTCACCAAATCCGTGAGCTGCATGGTACACAACACCCTTTCTATTTGCTCTGTGTGCAGCCTCCTCCTCCTCCTCCTCACACCGACCCTCGTCCACGTCCCCAGCCGCACTTCTCTGCAAGAGCCTCGACGTCTCATGCCGTTCACTGCGCACAGGGTATTTTTTATTGGAAATATGGAAACAAGACGAAAAAATTGCCCCTCCTCAACATTTCCACAGAATGGCAACCCTAACGGTAAATGATAAGCGACACATCCCGGAAGCTTTTTACCAAACACAATTTTGGTTTTACCCCAGCACTGATCTTGGTTACAGCAGTAGCCGTAAAAGGGCAGAGAAGAGGGTATAAGACACTATTAGAAAGCATTGGGAATTTCATGCAAGGGAATGAAGCACTCTAAAGAGTGGGGAAAACATCACTTCAGAGTATAGAATAAAAAATGATGAAAACAAACAAGCAGACCTAACGTATGTCTCGGTTGATTCCTACCCTGGCAACCCCCCGGGCAGCCTGGGGGTCAACAAATTCGCCCTGAGGTTTCCCGGGGGGAGGGAAGGATTTAAAGCCGTTTATTCAATTCGAGCCAAAACCATGTAACAACTACTCTCTGTATTGCTGAATTAATTAAAGGAATGATTGATTATTGTTTCAACGATATGTTGCAGTACTGTATCTATACCAACCACATATCTATACTTTTTATCATCACTAACCTATCAGTTTTTATATTCTTTTTAAGGGTTCCGAGGGTGCAATTCCAAGATGCAAGCCCTTCAAATATGCATATGAAAAGGAAATAGTAATGTAAGTTCAACTGATACGCTCATTGTTTCACAAAAAACAAGTAATTCTGGGAATAACTTCCGTAGTTACTACAGCTGAATACAAACATGCTGAATTTGTTGCATTCCTGTAACTAGGGAGGGCTTTTCAAACGCTTCATGTGATGCATAAGAGTTTTGGCTGTGATCACTCGGAGCTTTGGTTCCAGTTGAGATTTCTGAGCTTTGGTGGGTTCGTTCCCTTTCTTGTTGTTCTTTATTTTGTTAGTTCATGGTGTTAATATTGTCAGCCCTTTACTAAAAGGTCTGCATTTATTGTCCTGGCTGTGGCATGCATCATGTTTCCTTTGCAGTGCTTGTACCATTTTTTCGTTTTTTATATATCCTGATGTGCAAAAAACAACCTTTGGGAATTGAATTATCTACCAAAATGCTCAAAAATGAAGTAAGCAATAGTGTGCATGGTAATGCACGTCAAATAATGATAAGAAATCTACCTACATGCTGCCTGAAAAACAATTCACTGTTGCGAGTCAAAGAGCTAGGACTAGGAGTATGCACGCCGATCAAGAACACAGGTAAACGCACTGCAAATCACGGCATCGGAAAGTAAAGGCATTGTTGATACAATCATCAATGGTTTTCTTCTTGATCGCGACAAGATCCGTGAGGCCCTATTCAAACTCACGCCCGATCCCAGGCAGTACGATGCTTTCGTCGATCTTTTGGAGCACACATTAGACATTGGCAACGTAGTACTGGAAGAAGACCTGGAAGAGGACCAAGAACACCTCGGACAAGTCGTAGCTTCTTACTTAGCTCAAGGAACGGTGCCCATCATTATTGGCGGCGGTCATGAAACCAGCTACGGCCACTTCTTAGGCTACGTCGATGCAGGACTGCCTGTATCTAGTGCACGATCATTATAGCCGCGTGTGCTGTGTGCCAATCTCTTTTGAGTCATGTTTGGAGTCAGTAGAAGAACAGAAGAATAGTTTTTGCAGGATAATACTTTGGGTGTTTGGCTATCATTGTAGATGGGAGAGGTAGGAGTGCTATTGAATAAATCCTCGACAAACGACAAATCCCATCTTACACAACAAAATATGACAGAAAAAAGACGATTCTGGGGAAAGAAGACTTTGTTAGTGTAAATTATTCAGTTAGAAACGAAGGGCAGGTGGCGAGGCTGTTGCGTACCCATGATGCCGAGGTGGTGGTACTGGACCCACCGCGCGAGGGGGCCGAGGCGCTGTGCCGGGCACTGGCCAAAAGTACGGTGTCCCGGGTCTTGTATATTGCCTGTGATCCCGCCACGCTTTCTCGCGATGCGGCACACTTGTTGCAGGGAGGTTATCGTCTGCAACGGGTCGCCATGGCGGACATGTTCGTGCACACCTCGCACCTCGAGTCGATGGTACTGTTCATCATAAATTCCGATCCCTATAAATACAGTGTATTGCATAAATAGATTCCAACTTCATATGAACACGATAATGGTGTTATTTTGTGTGGATTTGGCTGAAATTTCCAAAAATCTAAAGAACAAAAATATTTATCGAGTTCGTTAGTGACTACATTGCACTAAGGTAGTAGAAATAGGAAGAGATTTCCTTCCCATTAGAAGAGTGATTTCTTTTTTAGAATAACAGGGGAAGCAGTTAATGTCATTACACAATTCATGGATGAAACTAATGGAGATAAACGGAAAATATTCTAAACCAAGTTTTTATGGTCCTTTCGTTGGTATAAATTAAATCTCAATATTCCGCGCGAACTCAAAATTATTCAATTTTATGGCGTATAACTCCTTTTTCCTTGACAAAAAAGAAGACAACTGCCATTATAGCTCCATAGATTAATGCTCTTCCGTCAAAACTGGAGTTTGTCTCTTTTTTATCTATGTAACGGTAAAAGATAGTATAATTTTAACTGCACCACTCAATCAGCTTCAATGGTTCTTGTTTTTCAGAAGTTATTCATAAAGAATCGTGACGAATAGTCTAGCTTTATCGTAAACAGTGAGATATTGAGAAGGGAGCAGCCCCATTTATTTACATGCGAAATATGTTCTATTCGTTTTAAAATTAAATTATACTCTTTACTTTCTGTCCAAAGAACTTGCATTTGTCATTTAATTTCTGACCGTTTTTCTAATCATATTAGAAATCCTCCCCCCCCCCTCTGTAAAATTCCCGACCGCCATCAACCTGATGATCTTTAGCCTGGTACACAACCCCTGCTCCACAACGATTTATACCATTTACAAAGAAACCGGCAGCGCCAAATGGACGACTGTTTCCTCATTATTACCGGTTGTTATGGGATTTATTATCTGTTTTTTTGTAGCGCAGGTGTGGCGGTTGTTTGCGGGGTAAAATTGGTTGTAGCTTTTGAAAAGTATAAAGAGTGCGCCTTATTTGGTTGCGCTCTTTTGTTTTGATTCTAATGCCCCTCTCCGAGGCCGAGGCCGAGCCCGAGGTCGATCGCGACGAGGTTCGCCGCGAGATCCTCGAGTCGATCCAGGAGCAGACCGCCTCGCTGCTCGCGGTGTTCTTCTTCGACCTCGAGAGCGAGGAGGTACGCGCCGAGATCGTCACCGCGCCCGAGGAGACCGCCGAGCGGCTCATCGTCGACAAGCTCCCCGCCCTCGTGAAGTACCTCGAGAACCTCACGTCGATGAAGGGCGACGACCACGTCGAGACCCTCTCCGAAACAGTCATTTCAATAAAACCATGGTTTGTTTTGTATACAAAAACGCGTTTCGATTGGTTGTGAAATGATTTTATAAGCTTCTTCTTGTGATGTGATTAGATAATAAAAGCTGAGGGAAGTATGATTAAGCCAGGAAGTAATAGTGACACAAAAGTATCGGAATAATTATATTATCTTTCAACCGGTTTTATCATATTTAAAAGGCAAACTTGGTTTCTATTCTTTCTATTGACCCAGGATCGTTCCATTTTTACAATGCGGCCTGAGTTCTTCGTCTTAATGTGACAAGACGATGTTATTCATTTTTGCCTTAGCCTTGTATTACAGAGATCTGGCATTTTCTTTCCTTATTCTTCTACAACAGGTTTGGACTGAGCCTCGAACTTACAACCTTCACATCTAGAGTTATGCATGTTAACCACTTCCGGTCATCCCTGCAGCAAAATTCCTAGTAAACCAATACTTGCAAGATATTGCTACCATAAGTATTGCTAGTCACACCTGTTGCAGCGGGCATCGACCAACCAGCGATGGTTCCCATCGCCATCAGGTACGCACCGCGATGATGATAAACGACACCCTTGGGCCGGCCTGATGTGCCGGATGTGTAATTGAGTGCAATGGCTTGCCACTCGTCCGCAGGCATGTACCAGCCCGCATCCGGATCACCCGTAAGCAGGAAGGACTCATAATCGGTGGATCCCATACCTGCAGCGTTTCCAGCTTGCTTATCGATAATGTCGATCAGTTCGATTTCGCGTCCCATCCATTAAACGTTTCTACAACAAACGGCTTTACCTGCTCTTCTACTTCAAAAAAGGCTTCTCCCTGCAGGAAAACTCTTCGTTTGGCTGTTGCAATCAAGGGCCACGATTCAAACCTTTTTGCGTATTCAAGTCTTGAGCCACTGTTCAGGGTTACTACAGATTGATCGGGTAATACAACAGATACCTGTTCTCCGAGTGGCGCATTTACCACAACAGGTACACGCCAAACCCAGATCATTACAGCAAACAGAGCTACCATCGGCTTTTCACCCGGGATCATCGGCGTCTTCTCACCGCTCTCAGGAGTGCCGCTCTTCATCAGCTCCTGTTTTTTCAAGTATCGCGGCTTGAAGAGCTCAACGTCCTCGGCGTTGAGGTAACGCCAGAGCGTTACGCAGGCCAGGTCGGCAGGGTTCTTTTCGCAATTGTCGCCGTGATAGTAGAAATTGAAGCCCTTAGGCCAAACCGTCTGCCCGGAAATTTCATTGTCAACATCCGGCATTGCTATGTCTTGACGGCTGCAATCTTTTCATGAATATTGACTAATTCATTGTCATTAGAATAAAAAGAAATACATTTTTTCAGCATCCTGTTAGGGCTTCGTCATATGAAATTCTTTATTTAATGAAATTTTTTAACGATTCTAATATTTCATAGCGAACAGTTGGAAAACGTCACGAAGATTCACTCACGTAACGATGATGTTCATTTCTTCTTGGATTCCTATTCCTTTCATTCAATTGCTCACCGTGAAAAATGTTTTTCTCTTGGCCCGCTGGTGGGCGGGTTTCCCGGGGTCTACGGGCTGATAGGGGGCTTTACGCTTCTGCTCTGGCGGCGGCTTGGTGAGGAGGGCGCGCCGCAAAGCCGGGCGTTTTTCCTGATCGGAGGCTTGCTCCTGATCCGGTTGGTCTTTGGCCTTCTGTTTGGCACGAACAGCACCTGGGTCGCGGATTTCGCCGGATTTGGCGGGGGATTCGGGCTCTCCATCCTGTTGGCGCCGGGTGGCTGGCAGGCCTTTCTCGCGCCCAGCTTGAACTCACCGTCAAGCAGGTATTGGCGGGAGCGATAGCGGTGCGGGCGGGGGTCCTTCGGCGCGACCTGCTCGAGGCGCTGGAGCATCTTCTGCGCCTGGTTGCCCTGCTTGTTGGCCTCGTACAGCTGGGCGAGGCTGTAGATCACGTCCGGGTCTTCGGGGCGAGCGCGCAGGACCTGGCGCAGGTCACTGATCGCTTCGGTCA
Organism: Alatinidae sp. Z8VKAUB7J3; assembly: GCA_010016025.2. Classification (NCBI taxonomy): domain Eukaryota; kingdom Metazoa; phylum Cnidaria; class Cubozoa; order Carybdeida; family Alatinidae; species Alatinidae sp. Z8VKAUB7J3. The sequence goes on along the minus strand of JAAAKM020721499.1, from coordinate 179,415,158 downwards.
GCCGCCCTTCGGCCCGGCGCACGATCGCGCGCTGCTGCAGGGCACATTGCACTGTGACAAATTTGCGTTTGATATCTTAATAGTTTCTATGCAAAAAAATAATAAAGAAAAATGCTTTTAAAATAACGTTCATCCTTTTTGGTGCCACTTTCCTTTCCAGCAAAGTCTGCAACATTAGCGTCTGTGATAGTGCTACGCTTTGCTAATATTCGACTTTTATGTAGTTAAGACAGAGAGATTCATGAATAACGAAGTTATTGTGTATGCAATTCATGATCATAAACGTAAACTAAGCGACAAGAACGAACCCCCCCGCCGATAATAAAAATCCGCGATCCTCCGTTCCACCAACGGTACAATACACTGTATGGAGCGGTAATTTAGAGTGACGTCATATCCGGGTACCTTACTCTCCGGGTGTCTTCAACCGCTCATCACATCCCTTCCACACATCATGACAAAGATCGCGCGTCGGAATCAACGCGAGGATGCAGGATAGTGCAGAGTGCGAGTACAGAGTGCAGAGAACAAATAACAAATACGGAGGACTCCGTAACACGGTCGCTGCTGCCGCCGATGAAGCCCATGACTTTCGGGCAGTCCTTTACCAGGTGCCAGGAGTCGTCGTCCATCTCCATTTCCACCAGCACGTAGCCGGGAAAAAACTTGCGATCGCTTTTACGCTTCTGGCCGTCCTTCATTTCCACGACTTCTTCGGTCGGCACGAGGATCTGACCAAACTTCGTTTCCATGCTGTTTCGTGCGATGCGATCTTCAAGCGATCGCTTCACCTGGTTCTCAAAACCGGAGTAAGCCATAGTTTGCCTTCACCCTAGATTTTAAAGAATTCTATTCTATTTGTAAATATTTTTAATACTTGTATGAATTAAAAGATTTTATTGTTTTCAGTTTACGCATAAGATAGACCAGCCTTATCGATTGTACAGTGACCTGAGGAAGAAACGTTAGTTTCGAAAGCTTTTCAGCTTAGCCAGTTGTTGTTTTTATTTGTTTTTATATCGTTTTTACAATGGATCTGGTTCTGCCTTTTTAAGTTAATATATATATATACAAAGATGAAAATCATTTAATTTCTTAAATAATTCTGTGCATCCATTGATGCAGCGAAGAAATAATAGCGAAATATAGTATGAAAGTTACTCATACATAAAGAACTGTAAACATAATCTTCACTACTTATGAAATGACAGAAAATTTTCATCGACTTAGAATGATATGTCTCGACGGCGATCGTGTGTCTTCTGAGTTCATTCTTAAAGTACACTAGGAATCTCATCAATCGCAATTCAACTAGAAGTCTAGAATGATATATGTGAACAAGCTTTGTAATAGCCTCCTCACAAAATTATATAGCGTTAAGTCACTTGGTGCTTAGTCCGGATGGTAATTGTTGGTATGGTAATGGTAATTGGTAATTAGATGGTATGGTAATTGTTCAGAAATGTCTCATTCAATGTATTAAAGGATCAGTTGGGTTAAACGAGCACCATACACAAGGTAATTTCTTAACTTTCCTTCATTTAATAATTCCTTACGTAGGTGAGTTCAGATAATTTCTGTTGATGAGTTAAGCAAAAAAACTTTTGCTTGTAAATATTTTTTATATGTTCCTTGAAGATAGTTTTCTAGCCAACTTTTCATTTAAAGGTAAAGAAGGGAGAGGGTAGTTTTAAGATATTGTATTTGATTAGGAAACATGTAATTCGTAAAAACTGGTAAAGAAGGGAGAGGTTAGATTTAAGATATTGTATTTGATTAGGAAACAAGTAAATTTCAAGATTAAAACTATTAGTATATTTTGTTCCAGGTTTTTTTTTTAAAGATCTAAGCTTTGGTTTTGGGTTAATTTTATTTGGTCAATCGTTCTTTTAATAGTAAATAGGCTAGGAAATAATTATTTCGATAGTTATCTTCATTAAGTTAGGTCAACACTGACAAAGTCTACAGATCAAAAAGAAATTCTCAATATCCATTAATATTTTTTTTTTTTTACCGTTCCAACAATCATGTCATTGGACTGTTTAAATTCTGAAAGCGACCACCCTAATTCCTACAAGCGAGAGTGAGTGTGCTATTCAAATGCGGAGCAGATTGCGCGTGATTTCGGCTTAGTGAGCGCCGCACACGAGTCCAACCCCTCTCGTCCCGCCCATGCCTCGTCTGCACTGCACGCCGTCACGGACAAGGCTGAAGATGACGCTACTGCTGCTATTGCTGCTACTGCTACTGCTACTGCCGCTGCCGCTGATGATGATGAGGAGGAGGAGGAGGAGCTTGTTCGTGAAGTGTTTGTCGGTCCGGCCATGAGCACACCCACAGCCTTTCTTGTCTCTCCCTCTAAATACTTATATCAAAATTTTCTTTTAAGTGTAGAAAACGGGTACTATGTGGGGAAAATTGACGGGAAATTTTGAAATTCAAAAGAATTTAGTCTATATCCCCTACTATATCTAAAAAAATATTTCTTTTAGTTCAAAAATCACTTATATTTTAGTTTCAGAATCGAAAAATGGTTGATTACAAATGCTGATAACATCATCCGGACATTGTTAACCTCCGCCTCTTCCATAAAAAAAAATCTGAGGTCTTTTAACGTATGGAGTTTTGTGTGGGATTTTTGCACAGGGACTGCGAAACAAAATTTAAGGGGAACGATAAGCTTGTATAAGATAGTGTAGCCCAACATGGTTGAGCGGAGAAGAAAATCTTCGGTTTCCGGGGCGCTTTTGACAGCCAAAACAGCAGTTTCTGACTGATGATCATCATATCAGTAAACATTAGATTGATAGAACACGATCAACTAAAATCAATGGAAAACTAACTTTCTGCTCTTGTTTAGTTTACTGTAAGGCCCATCCCGCCCACTCCCCGAGGACATGCCGGAAGCCCCAACGGCGCAGCTGCCGGCAGCGAGCCGTGTCACCTTCGAAGCGGCCTCCCCGTGTTAACGAAGCCCTACGGATCGTCCCCTTCAAACGAGTCCATGAAGACCGCATCGCCAAGGATGGCCACCGTAAAGGTCCCCAGGATAACCGCCGGTGCAGAGTTGGCGCCGGTCACCGCGGTGTCAAACACCTGATCGGCGTTGAGGCTGATGGTGTAGGTACGGGAAGCCCGCTCGACATCGTTGATCCAAAGATTGTATTCAGCGCGCTTGGCTACGAGGTCGTGGAGGATCCGCTGCTTGGCGATGTTGAGGTCGCAGGCGGCATTTCAGGGGTCGCCGGGATCCTCGACCGCGACAAGCGCTTGGTTCGAATCTCGCCGCGTTTCCCTGCCAGCACACAGCGCTTCACGCTCGCGCACGAAGTTGGCCATCTGGTTCTCCATGAAGGCACTGGGCTGCACCGCGATCGGCCCATGACTCGCGTTTCGAAGTCGTCTTCGCCGGTCAAACGCTGGATTCGCAGCCTGCATCCTGGACCCTCTACGTCGACGGTGACCAAGCGACGTTTGGACCGGCAGAACCGGCCGCAGCCACCCTGGGTCAAAGGCTGATCGGCATCATCGAGGTGGAAGCAGACTCGCACGCAACCTCGAACGGCTCTGCCCTCGAGGTTGCCGTTGGCAGCGACGGCCTCGCCGTCGTGCGAGAAGTGATCTCGGTGCTGATCTTCGAGAACCCATCACCTCGAATATCTCGCGCATCGCCGCCTGTGACGTCGTGTTGGCATAAAGATTGCACATGCTCGCCCCCGCGCGTTTCAGTCCTGCATCCCACCATACGCCGCCGCGATCTGCGCCGAAACGCGCGCCAGCGCCCTGATCCGGCGCGGGGCAGGCTCGAACCGGGCCGCCGCAATCCACGCCTCGCGCAACATTGGACCCTTCGGGTGTCGTTCGCAAAGCAGATCGACGGCCGCCATGATCTCGCTGGACATCCGGCCTGAAATCACAAGAGATGTTTTCCCACGACAGGCAGGCAGGCGCCTGCAGCCCTAATAAATGCACCCCCAAACAAACGAAGAACAAAATAAAATTTAGAAACCAATGAATAGAAAAAAAGAAAGGTGCGAGTCCGCCCAACAAATGCACCTTTGGCCAGGGTGCCGTGCCGGTGCGTAGAAAACAGCGTGTTGAAGAACATGACCTTCAAGCCGGACATTAACAAAAATTCACGCAGACCCACAGCAACATCGACCCAGTTCCCTTTGCCAGCAAAATTACCACACCAACAACTTCTGATACCAATTCTTGCTTGCGAAGGCAGGTATTTTAGATTGCCAAGCTGCTTGTATGAGCTGGCAGTGATCTGGTAATTCTTTATGTATCCATTTGAAAGACCGAGTGGACTTGGACTTGAACAACCTGGCGAAGAATTTTTCTATTTATTGATAAGTGTTTCATCATCAATATATAGCTAGGAATACGAAGTATATAGGAAATAAGAGCCGGTCGTCGCCTCCGTGACCACCAAGCGAACTCCATCGACAAACCCACTTCCAGTTCAGAATGCGAAACCGAAGCCCGCGTTGATGCGTAGCCCGTTCAATGCGTCACAGGCCGAAGCCGGTCAGAAGGTTTGGGCAGCATACCTGGAAATGCCGACGATGAAATTGAACTCCGCTACGATGGTCATGGTGCTGATCCCGCCGGGTTCCTTCAAAATGGGTAGTCCACGGTCAGAAAGCGATCGCGAAGACGACGAGAAGTTTTCGGATTTGGTCCAGGCCCGGAAATCCTCACGGCTGTCCCAGATCACATGGCTGGAATAAAGCGTAAACCCGTCACCCTGCGGGCCTTTTAGCAGGCGGAACTCCTGGTAACCTTTCATCTCCTTCAGGCGGCCTTCGCGCTGGCGCCAGGTGGTTTCGAATTGCTCTTCAAACCCCGGTTTGATTTTAAAACGGTTCATGGCGATAAAGCTCATATGGCTCTCCTATGCTGGATAGAGAACGGGGCCTGGCAACCAACCGGCAATCCAATAGGAATTGGGGTGCATTGGCCGGTCGTTCAATTCGTTGTAGAAAGTTGATATGCCGGCGTTGGTCAATTGCCTGGTTTTTCCTTCGTCCAAAGCGTAACACATCCAGACAGAATCGGCGGCCGAATACCAATACGCATATTTGGCGGCTGGAGAAAACTCAACATTACCGGATAGTTTTTTTCCAATTAATTTACTCGTCCCTGTTTTTTGGTCAATTAAGTAGGCGTCTCGATACCAAGAGTGGCTAATTTTAAGGTAAAGTAATAATGGACACTTTGAAAAAAAAAACTGTTCAAAAATAAAACAAAGTTTGCTTACAGTAATAATTTGATTGCAAGTGGCTCCAGCAGAGAAGTTTTCTGGAAAATTTGGTGACATGTAAACAAAACCATCATTTTCTTCAATTAGCATACATGAAATAGGTAATGATGTAGGATTTGGCGTAGGAGTTGCCTATGTAAAATAAATAACAGTCTTAATGATCCTCTGAAACACTATGGAAAGATTGGCTGGGAAGAAGCGATGAGGGCATGGAGGATAGTTCAATCAGATATATATGCATCTTTATACGATAAAGAAAAATTTGATTATAAAGAAGAGATAAAAAAAATTGACTACCCTTGGTTCGATATTCAAGAATTACTTAAAGAATCCTCAGAAAAAAGCTCAAATAATAAAAAATCTTCTTTCTATTCAAGTGCTTTTCTAAGAAACATGCTTTCTATTATTTTCTTTTTGATGATTATTTCTGAGGTCAAGAGCTTCGAGGGTGACGGCTTCCACGTCTTCACGATCCAGCACAAGTTCAGCAAGAAGCTCAGCGACCAGACGCTCGATTTCCCGAGCTGCATGGCGACGCCGCTCTTGCTGACGTTCTCGGCCGACCACAACGCGTACTACTGCCTCGACCACCGGGGCGAGAGTGACTTCGCGCTCGCGAGCTTCGAGGATCGCCTCGAGGCCGTGAGCGACTACTGGGGTAGCCCCGAGCACCTCGCGCGGCTGGCCAAGTACCTTGAGTAAGAAATACACTACAGTTTTTGGGCCTAGTCCTTTATGGAAGTAATTCTTTATCAAAGTCAGTACTCGATTAAGGGCTAGGCCTGAAACATTAGTATATTGTTCCACTAAAGGTATTGGAATTTTTTCTCATCATTTTCACAGTATATATTATTACAGATATACACCTAGACTGTAACTAGATTATATCTCTTAACCATTCATATTAATGTATGTCAGTCTCCCACCTAGAATCATCTGGAAGAGACAGCATTGGCAGCCTCTCTAGCCTCCAATATTTGGACCTATCTTCAACAAACATATCTGGAAGTTTACCAGACACAATCAGTGGCCTCTACATTCTGCAAACGCTTAGCATCTCAGATACAAAGCTCTCTGGATCTATACCTGCATCTTTAGGTAAGCTCTCCGGTCTTCAAGAATTGCTTCTTTCAAGAAACCATTTGAGTGGTAAGATTCCTGAGTCACTGGGATCTTTATACAATCTTACATATCTTATCCATCCACGCCAAGTGGCGCGGCGTCAACGATTGCTGCATCGATTCGCATGCCGTTCTCCAGCGCACGCAGCTGTTCAAGTTTCTCTCGCCTTTCCAATGGCGATGGCTTCAACGACACAAAACGGGCAAGCGCTTCACGGCGAAAGGCGTAGAGGCCAATGTGATGAAACAGTGGACCCTCACCCCAGGGGGCAGTGGCGCGAGTGAAATAGAGCGCCCTCAGCCGGCTGCTGTCCACCTGCGAACCGACGATCTTCAAAGGATTGACGGTATCGAGGGGCAAATCAATTCCTAAAATTCTATACCCTCAGCGTAAATCATTTTGCTCCATGAAACATCCCCAGAAATATGAAAATCGAATAGTTCGCAAGAAGCTCTCTTCCATTCGTTTCGAGAAGTAATTTGCCTCTCGGATATAATCAACCAGAAATCTGCATGCCAGAGAAGCTGAATCTTCTCGCAAAGATATCTTTGCAAGTTGTAGTGAACATATCCATAACATGCAAAAGACAATGAACGTATTTGAAGTAGGTTCAATTAATAAAAAAGAGCTAAAAAGACGAAAAAGTAACAGCTTTAACAAGTGATGCATTAGAGCAGTTCTGATAAATTAGTACATTTTGACACCTTCTTTTTTGTCGTTGTTCATTTTATCACATAATTTTTTTTTTTTAGTTTTTTTTTAACTAATTAATTTTGATTATTTCTTATTAATTTTCATTGTTTAATGTTTAATAGCCTTTCATTTTTTTCGAATTTGCGAAATAAGTACCCTAAAGAACCCTTATTGATAGCAGTATTTTACTTGTACTGAAAACGCTTTTGCTGTATAAATATGTACCATTATTATTATTTTATTTCCTATATAACATTTTCACTTAATTTTTAGCTCCCAAAAGGACCTGAAAAAGAGAGACAGAATTATTACCCATGCCCTCCCTCTACTGTCCGCCCAGCCAGCGGAGCATTGCTGCAAAATACATCAGTCACTCCAAAAACAGCAGATTCGTTGAACAACATTCAGAAAGCAGGGATTGACAGAGGGGTTTCTGACATCGGCGGGCGTTCTTCAAGGCTGCCTCTTGTCACCCCACCTCTTTAACCTATTCCTCAACCCAGCGCTATCATCTGCCGAGACTGTTGAAGGTGCAGAAATTGGAGGGAAGCTTGCCGATAAATTAGCATACGCAGATGACATCGAGAAATTCCACAGTCAAGAGCATCTACTCCGAGCTGATACCGACGAACTAGTGTCGGCAACCGAGGCCTCTGGAATGGTCGTTAACAACCTCAGGCTGATTAAAATTAATCTTCTGCTTCAGGGATCTCATCACGTTACGGTGTCATTTTATACATATTATCAACCGTTGCAGCTCTTCTGCTCTCAAATTACTAGTGTTTGTCTTTTACGTTCAAGGATCTCAATATGTTGAGTATTTGTAATGTATTTTATGAATACAATAAACTAGTGCATCGCTTCTTCTCAATGGCAAGTGTCCGTTATCTGCTCATAAGGAATTAACCAAACAGTATGTCTTTTGCTATAAGAAAAAAAAGGGTAACAGATTTGTCGCTTTTTTGTTCATCAAATTCGATTCGTAATATATAATATGTTTGATTTACTTTACTCAAGTGCATGGCATAAGAGCAGTTTCATTCAACCAAAATAAAAATTTATGCATTTAATTTTCTTGGAAATACCGAACATTAAACATTATAATAACTGGTCATTCCTCTTATTCAATAAAGGTAGAATATATGTTAATCGGGTCCTGACGGGAATATGTAGGTCATTCATCGAGAGCGGGCATTTTCTCTCCACACTCTTCCACAACAAGTTTAGACAGAGGCCGGAACTCACAACCCGCATATCCAGGGTTGTGCGTACCGACCACTCTGCCATCCGCGCTGTATACAATACCCTAGCATCTAGCATTCATCAGATTGATAAACTTACCTAGCAACTCTGCTGCCTCGAGATGCCTTTCGGGGCAGGTTGGTGCCGTAAAGTCGAACACAGCAGGAGCAGTGACCACAACAGAAAGTCCATGAGGCTGCATCCTTTTATTAGTCTAGACCCAGCCTTAGCTTCTTCCCCTAATGTTGGAATACTCCTTGGTGATTTTAACTTTGTTTCTGGAAACTTATTTACATCTTGTGACTTCAAAAATTAGCCACGAAACCAAAGCTTGACAATAAGATGCATCAAACCGAGTCATTACTATGAAACTATTGTGATGACCCTTTCACATTACTTCCGATAGGAGTTTCGTCTCAGTCAAGTGCTCTTCTCGAGCTCTCATTCCAACGGGCCCCTGCGTGAGCTCGCGGAATCGAGCTTCGATCGCCGCGTCCTCATCGCCGAGTTCCGTCGTCGGACCATCAAACACCAACCGCCCCTCGTTGATGAGCAGCACACGGCTGCAAACCGCGTGGACTTCACGCAGGATATGCGTCGAGAGAAGTACTGTTTTGGTCTCTCCCAAGCCCAAAATCAGCTCTCGAACACCATGCACCTGATTCGGGTCGAGTCCACTCGTGGGCTCGTCCAAAATCAACACGTCCGGGTCAAAAGAAGTTGAGTGCTACAAAAAAGCTGCAAATAGAGGACATGTTAATGCAATGTTTAACTTAGCTGTGACTTATAAAGATGTTGAACTTGTAAAAGATTTAAAAGAATCTGTTTATTGGTTTCTGAAAAGTTCTAAAGCAGGAGATGAAGAAGGAAAGTCACAATTACAACAAGAATGGTGTTTTCCTTTTCTTTCTTCTCAAGAAATTAGAATAATTCAAGAAAAGAATTTAGAGAAGTTTTATTTGAGAAAACTGCAAGTGAGCTACAATTAAGCTACCAGTGAACTACAATCAAGCTACAGTCAAGCTACAAGTAAACGACTGTACAATCAAGCTACATTTAAGCTAGAAGTGAGCTACATTCAAGCTGCTAGTCAACTACAATTAAGCTACAATTAAGCTAAGTTAAGCTACAAGTGAATTACAATTAAGTATAATTAAGCTACTAGTGAGATACGGTTAAGTTACAGTTACGCTACAAGTGAGCTACAATTAAGCTACAAGTGAACTAACGGTAGTGATGGCTTGATATGTAAAGATAATATTCGCGCCGATATTAAAGTGGGCTTTTTTGTACGCGTGAATAAGAATCAGGATGATGTATTGAAAGTAGCGCAGGCAATTGGCTGCGAAAGAGCATCAAACCTGGCAACCCTGGAAGCTTTGTTCAGCGCCAAATTTTCCGAAGCGCTAAAAACCGTCGGTAAATCTCTTGATTTTGAAGAACTGTACGCCAAACGCGACAAATTCAGAGATTTGATAATCGACCATTTCGCACATATAGACATCGGTCATTTCGCACATACAGACATCGGTAGCTGTGCTGAAGCCCCGTGTGCGAGGCGAAGCGACCCGTCATGATGGCCGCTCGACTAGGTGTGCAGATAGAGTGGCCAGTACGACGTAAGCAGCTCGCCATCGCGCTCGAGGGAGTCAAGGAAGGGAGTGTGAACCTCGCTGCCGCGAGATCGTCGCTGAACGAACACAATGTGAGGTTGCTGTTGACCTGAATGGCGAGCAGCAACACTTAAGTAAGTAATTAAGTATTAAGCTCTTTAACACTAGGTCGTAAAACTATGAATTGAAAAAGCTAAATAAAAGATAACAGAGCCCCTAGCCTGATGTTTCCACAAAAGCAATACTTTCATGACACGAGAATTTAGCTACTCAGCGTATAATTAGCTCACATAAAGTGTAACATTCATCTTTTTGATTATTTTTCTTATGTCATATTATTTAAAATTATGAATTAGCCTAACATCAAAGATAACTATGATGTTTCAAAACTATTTCTTTCATAGTATCATTTATTGTAAATATCCCATGCTTTGTCTATATGAGATTGTGCTTGATCACTAGAGAAATTTTTTCGTGCATCAATCATATAATTCCAAGAATTATCCAATCCTGATTTTAAATCTATAAGAGACATACTAGTTGCATCGATTTTTTTATTAAGAATTTGTTTTTGATTATATGTGAACACTGAATATTTATGCTCACTTGTTTTTGTGGTAACTTCTTTTTTAAATTCTTCAAAGCGGGCCGCCGGCGCTGGCTAACGTGCACCGTTGAAGAGCCAGGCAAAAACGAAAGTCACCACCACGGCGCCGACGATCTGCGCGAGGATGAAGCCCGGCGCGTCCATCGGACGAATTCCGGAGAAGGTATCGGTGAACGATCGGGCAAGCGTGACCGCGGGGTTCGCGAACGAGGTGGAGGAGGTGAACCAATAGCCGGCGGTGATGAAAAGACCGACCGCGTAAGGGATGACGTCAGGCCGGGACTTGAGGCAGATGGGAACTTCTAGGGAGGGTGTAAAGAGGGAGGCTTCGAATAGATTGGGAAGAGGAGCGTGCGTAGCTGTGTTGGCCTCAGGAGGCTTGGTGCTGCACTGAGTATTTGGAAGTAGTAGTAGTAGTAGTAAGTATAATAGAATATGGAGCTAGCTAAAATTCCTTCTAAAAATGAAAAATAATTAATCCCAAATTGTTTTTGTCATTAAGAACCATAAATCCTTAATTCTAGTGAATTTTCCTACGGAAGTTCTAAGGGACGAGGATGGTATCCAGGCGTTCGGGGCTGGTGGACAGCAACGCGACCGGTGCGCCGATCAGTTCCTCCACCCGCCGCACGTACTTGACGGCGGTCGCCGGCAGCTCGGCCCAGCTCCGTGCTCCGGCGGTGCTGCCCTCCCAGCCATCGAGGGTCTCGTAGACCGGCTCGACCTCGGCCTGGTCCCGGATTCCGGCGGGGAATACCGAAATCTCCTCGCCACGCAGCCGGTAGCCGGTGCACACCTTGATCTCAACTGTCTGCGAGCGGTGAAAAATCAGCGCTTTTCATTTGGATTTGGTAGTCTGCGACGGTGTGCGGTGATCGCAGAAGCGCTTCTGTGACAGTCGCCGACGAAATACAACAAATGAAAACCAGGCTTGCCAAACGATCAAACATTGTTTGTCACACTTTTGAAATTTGCTTCTCAAGCCAAATGTTTGTCTGTTTGAGCATGTTGCAAAACATTGCATTTCAAACATTTTTTGCTTCATAAGTTTTTCAACTTTTTCGGGAACTATTCATTTTTATGCATTTGAAACTGACATTATGATGCAGGGGGCTTATAAAAATATAGTAATATATATTTTTGTCATTGCCCCTTTTAATACATTGATTGCCTCTATTAACCTCTTTGCTCTGGGGACCATAGTTATGTTAGGGGATTATTCATTTTACGCATCAGAAACTGACTTTATATCTTAGAGGGTTTAAACATGAAACAAAAGATATACATTTTTTATTCTTTTTCACAATTTTATGGCCCTAAAGTCGTCCTGCAGCTGCTTCACGCGGAAGAACCAGTAGGGCAGCCACGAGACCTCGAACTCCGAACAGACGACCTTGAGCTTGGGGAAACGGTCGAGGATGCCGCCGAAGATGAACTCATTTGCCAGCACCGGCCCGGCCTCGGCGAAGACGCCGATCGTGCTGCGCGGCACGTTGATGCGGTCGGGACCATGCAGGGTAAAGAGATCGACCTCGTTGCCGGTGATGATGTGCAACGTGACCGGGTGGTCCAGCTCCCAGTAAGCGGACTGCTTACTGGTTTACCTCTCAGATTCAAGAGGTTCTGACCTAAATAGCAAAGCACTGGCATTATTTTTTATAATATGTGCCATATACAAAATAATACAAGGGTGTATCAACAATAAAAAAAAACAAAAAAAAAAATAGGCAACGGAACAATTGGATGTCAGTGGGGAAAAGATAAATGCACATGAGCTGTACCTGAGAGTTTCCTATGCCTTATCTCAAAACTTGAAATCCCATCGGGTCGTAACGGTGATTGGATCCATATCAAAGGAGCATAGTACATCCATAAAAAAAATTATAATTATTTATTTCCAGAACTAGATGTAAATTTTATATTCTTGCATTATATAAAAAGCTTTTCACTCAGAAAGGGCCAAAGTGGAAGTGATTGATATAACAGCCATTATAATATTATTACTTTGATAATTTCCTTTAAGCTCATGGATATATCTTTCGTAAACAGCCTTTCTAAAAACAGCATCAATACATAAAATACATTTTACTACTGCGTTTTTGGCGTAAAATTTTAAAAAAATTTACGAAATTTTAAAATTTTTAAGAAAATTTTATATGACATTTTGCAGTGTGGTATCCTCCAAAACTGCAATTAAGCAAAAATTGATCATTTCACCCGTACAGGAAGAATCTCCTATAAGATTTGTCCAAGTGCCCCATATATTAGAAATACATTAATTTTACCCAGTTGTTATGTTCGAACCGTCTTGATCTGAAACTTCATTGTTTCTAGCGTTTTTTATTACAGGTTAGTATGATGATCAGAAACCAAATTACTATATTTGTGCGTTGATGCAACAGAGAAATACTAGCTTTAGCTACCCTCTGTATAATCTCAGGATTATAAATTATTATTTAGTCGATGCATGATTTGTACTAGTAGCAATTACAGCGATTCACATGGACACATTTACCTCCCCCCCCCCCCCCAAAAAAAAAACTTAACCAGAATTGACGCAATGTGCAGGAAAAACTAACGACTGTACAAATTTAGTCTCCCCAAACACGCGCCTTCGATTCCGCTGGTGATCGTATGGGCGCCCTTGCCGCTCTTGTACTTGTTCTTCAATCCGCGGCCCTGCTCTTCGAGCGGTGCGCCTTCCGGTTCCGCACCGACGTGCTTGTTGGCACGCGCCGCGCCGTGCGCCTTGCCCAGCGAGTGGCCGCCCGCGATCAATGCCACCGTCTCTTCGTCGTTCATGGCCATTCGGGCGAAGGTCATTCGAATGTGCGCCGCGGCCGCCAGCGGATCCGGTTTGCCCTTTGGCTCATGTCCATGGAGAATTGGTTTAAACAATCTTGATATTGAAGTAAGTGGTTTTTGAAATCCTTACAGTTCATCGAATAAAATTCCAATGAACTGGATTGGAATATGGTCATATTTTTGGTTTCAATGCTTCTTGGGGTTGGATCTATTACTTTTGGAGTTTCGAAGTGATTTCCGTCTTCTTTCACCCTTCCAAAACAAGTAGACATTTCACTGTGAGTTGTTCTTAACATACACACTTCTCTCCAATAAAAAAATGACTTCCAAAAGCATATTTCAGACAGTCAGATACCTTATTAAAATATACCCATGTGAAAACTTCGCAATAAAAATCGAAAAAGTGCTGATATTTTTGGTGAACTAGGTCACGGTTTGAGCTTTGCCCGAGACAAAGCTGAGTTCATCTCCCTCTACCAGACAGACTGCTCATCTTGTAAAAAATATAGTAAAAAAAAAAATAACTTACGGTATAAAAGTCAAATATGGTCATTGGCAGAAGTTCATCCATAAAAATATTAGAACATGACTCCATCAGCCTTATCCACTCCTAGGGTTGAAATAAGGAAACAGGACCCTATCAGACTAACACACAGCTGCGGCCAAAGATAATGACAGATGACAAGCTGTTTAATTTAAAAGAAGGCTGATCTCCCATTATACAGGAGCAATAAAACAAATTAGGCTAAAAAATGGGAGTCACATGGCTAGCCTAGAATGATAGCGGTTATTAATAACACAAGTAGAAAGAATGTCATTTGCTGATGGAATTTAATCAGAGACTAAATAGAATGTCTATCTACATTCTTTATATATTATTGTTGAATCAAAGCCAAGTAAGCATTCATTATGTATAATTAACATTATAAGGTTTGGGGCTGGAATTACGAGTTGGGGGTTTGATCAATATAGGATGTCAAGTGGCTGGAGTCAGAGTCAAAGCTTCCTCTTTTCCTCAAAGGCATATTGACTGCTGAAGACAGTAAGTTTTGCTACAGTCACGTTTTACTGTACATCGAAACGAGGAATCTATAAAACCACATTTCACTCGTTCATTTAAATGAAAAACGGGGGAACAATACATACCTTCGACACTCCTGAGGGGTTGCAAACAAACACGTGTGTTCTCATACGGTAGAATATTGATAAGCCTATTCTTCGTTTTATTTACAGGCAAAGTGGCACTGTGAAATTTTGCGTTTGGTAGTTTATAATTAGCCAGTTTCTGGAAAAAATTATTATCATTAAAGAAAAATTCCTATTATGAAAAAACAACGATTGAACATGATTTGAAAAACGTTCAGAAATCAAATGAAAAATTAAATTTTTTTTCGGATGAAGGTAGGCTAAGGAGAATTTCCCGGGGGATGTTTTACGCGGGAGGAACTTTTTTTGGCAAGGGGATAGATTTTCCATGGATGTGGGAGTTACTGGTATATTTCGAAAAACTATTAGAAATTAAATAAACTGCAACATTAAATCTTAAAACGGACAGAAAATATTCCGTATATGAGGGGCTGCCTCGTCCTCAATATCTCGAGCCCGACCATCATCCAGCGGGCGAAGTCGATACTGGTGCCGTAGTTCTCCTGCATGAAGGCCGCAAACATCGCGTTGGGAGCAGTGCCTACGAGCGTGCCGATGCCGCCGATGGTGGCGCCGTATGCGACGCCAAGTAGCAGCGCATACTGAAAGTCCACCCTGGCCTTGTCATCGAGGCTCGTCACCGTATTGTGAACAACAGTGATGATTGACACGGCAATGGGAAGCAGCATCATCGTCGTCGAAGTGTTCATCGTTGGTGGTCAGAAAGTCCAACGCCCGGTAAACAACCGGTGGCTGGCTGCCTAGCCCCTCTTCCGCCAGGATTGGCAGAATATCATATGCCCCCATCGCACGATGTTCGCGCAACAGGATTTCAAGCACACGCCGCCGCACCGGCGTGAATTGCAGACCGTTGGCTTTGCAGTGCTCTTCAACCGCAGCCGTGGCGGCGTCTATGCAATGTGCATGATCGTGATGATCAAAACCGTGTGCGGTCATGGGCTGCTCCCATTAAACAGTTTAAAATCCTTAGCTGTAATACATTTGCAGTTAGGTGTTTTTAAGACATAGAGCCAAAGAAAAGTATTCTTAAACCAAATTTGGTTAGGGAAAATCACTTTTCTTAAAGACTAAAGATGTTCAGTCAATGTCTAATTGTAATACAAACATGGATTGTTTTTTAACATAAGAAATTAACTTAGGAATTGTTTTTAAACATATTTCCTTCTCAACCACCTCAATTCTATACTTACAAAAGGTTCGAGGAATTTTCTGTTGTCAATTCTTTTTTATTGTGATCCTAACTTATCACCCTTGAGATTTTGTATATATCCATTTGTTTTGACATAAAACATTGATGAAATATAAATCGTGAATAAAATCTGATATTCTAAATACAACATTAAATTAAATCAAAACTTGATATGTTAAAACAAAAATCTGACATATGACTAAAAATTCAAATGATATACTGCCTTAGGAGGAAGAGTCCTCTTAACCCCTCCCCCCCTGCCATAGACAAGAACGGCTGGCGGATCTTTGCGGCACGATGAAAGGGCCGGGCTGAAGCGATGGAACGGTTGTCATGACAGACGAGCTCAATTCTTATCGCGCGGCGTGGCAGCGCAAGCCCATTCTGCGCACGCTATATAACGACATTTTCGCGCGTATCGCGGCGCGTTGCGTGCCGGGCACGACGCTGGAGATCGGCGGCGGCATCGGCAATCTGAAGGAGCGGATCGGCGATCTGGTGTCGTCAGACATCCAGTATGCGCCGTGGACTGCGACCGGGACCAAATCATCGCATTCTTCGATCTGATCAACGCGCAACAACCAAAAGCGTTGTGGATCACCGGGGACTTTAGCGAGTCAACTCACCTGTTCGGTTTCCTGCATGAATTCGTGCATGCCATCTCTTGCCCGATCTATTTCGTACTCGGAAACCATGACTTTTACTTTGGTTCGATCCATCGCATTCGCCAGCAAGTCGAAGAATTCTGCCTCGCGACGCCGAATGCGGTTTATCTTACCGGTGCCACGTCATCGCCACCGGCATCAAACATACCGTGCGAGAGTTCGCCGACCTGGCTTTCCGCCACGTTGGACTGGACTATCAAGACTATGTCGAGGTGGACGCGAAGTTTCTGCGACCGGCGGAGGTCAATACGCTTTGCGGCAATGCGGCCAAGGCCGCGGAACAGCTGGGCTGGAAACCTCAAGTGACATTTCCAGAGTTAGTTGCCATGATGGTGGACTCGGACATCGCGCTGCTCAAATCGCAACGTCCGACGGCCAACTCCTTATAAGGCTAAAAGAATTCAGATGACAATTTCAAGAAGTATATAAATATACGGGATATCAACAGGACGTATCGATTATGTTCTAGCAGCAGCTAAATCTTCCAGGACTTGAATAGATGGATGTTCAAATTTACAAAAGGCAATATGTTAATAATACTGTTACTACTAGTACTAGTGCTATTACTATTAATAATACTACTTGTACTGCTAATGTACTATTGTGACAACTATTGCAAATACCAAACAACAAACTCATCGGCCAGCGCTTCCGGTGAGCCGGTGTCGTAGCCGTCGCTGACAACAATGGCGACGGTGCGGGAGTTGACCGATTTCTTTGCGTGGTGACGGTTGAAGGTGGCCAGGCTCTCGCCGAGCCGCGTGCCCCCGCCGAAGCCTTCCGCCATCAGTGCCAAACGGGTCATGGCGCGGGCTGAATTGTTGTCGCGCACCGCGTCGGTGACCCGCACCAGTTTGGTGTGGACAATGAAGGCGTCCGTGTGCAGCCAGCGAATCTGCTGCCCTGCACCGCAAGAATCGCGTTTCAGCGCTCGGTGACCTGACGGCACCACCAGTGCTCGCAGCAGTAACTCACGAGAGAAATCCTGGAATCACCTCACCACCATCCACCACCTTGAGCGGCCTGCCCAGCGGGCTGATGTTCTCATGGCTGGCGTCGACCTTCAGCGAGCCGCAGATGGTGCGAAACAGGTCCTGCACAGTGACAGGAGAATGATCTACGGATGTGCCGTCAGCAGTTGATGCCCCACTTTAAGTTAAAAACAAATCTTTCTTTTTTTCATTTATTTCGGAACCGATTTTCAAATCATGCCAGAAAATCCCCACAGAATTTTCCCCTTACCCCCCCCCCCCTCAACCATAGATTTTTATACTAAAGTCTTAGAGTTCTTTAAAAATACATCTCATACAGATTCACCACCCTTTGTGTCTGAACAAAGAATAATCTCAATTCATTCGTATTTCTAGACAATTAATTTTCCAGAGAGTGATTTCCAAATACAAACAAATTTTAAAATTCAGCTCAAGGAATTACCATTTGAGCAATTTGATAGTTTTGGGAGTTACCTGTGGTAATACCCACTTTGATTGAAAACCTTACCAGCATAGGGGGTGTATTATCTATGCTGTAGGTACATAGAATAGACAGCACTTTGCCTAGCAATTAGTTAAAGATTATATTCTTCTTTATTTTAAACTAACCTCTCGTTAGGCTTTTCGAATTGTCGACATATTCAAGATTTTCCTATTGATTTTTACCAAAACAGCGATTCCAGTCACGACGACATTTACGACGACCAGGGTTGATAGTCGGAATTGCCATCGCAATTCTCCAGCAAGTTCCTTTGCAGAATTCGTTGCATTTTTGGGCAGCTTTTGGATCAGTTCGTCTACGATTTGCTGTTCGCGCAGGAACTCGATCATAATCCAAATGGTGATCCCAAGCGAAATCGCGCTTAATAGCAAAAGGCCCAAAACTGCTAGTCGATAAACTCTTCCAGTCTCTTTTGGTTGGACCCGCTGCTCGAAGGTGACAAGACGCTCGACCGCATGACCGCTTCGATCATGGTGCAGCGATGGGCCATGGATGGGATGATCGGCAATGCCGTCACGATCGCCCAGCCGGGCGGGACGCAGAAGTTCATCGAGCTACCGGACGGGAGTTACAGCCCGCCGCCCGGATCGGCGGCGGTCCTGACACGGCCGGGCGGAACCTACCATCTGCGCTCGAAGACCGGTATCGAGCTTGCCTTCGACGCGGACGGCAAGATCTCGACCCGCGTCACCCTCGACGACCTCCGCGACCGCGTGCTGGTCGTCGACTTCGTCTACACCGAGTGCCCGGGGCCGTGTCCAATCCAGACCAGCCAGCTCGTCGAGGTCCAGCGGGCGCTGCCCGAGGCGCTGCGCGATCGGGTCCACTTCGTGTCGATCAGCCTCGACCCGGCGGTCGACCGGCCCGCGGTCCTCGATCAGTATGCGCGCGCGCGCGGCGTCGACCTGTCGGGCTGGTCCTTACTGACCGGCGATCCGGCCGTGTAGAATTTATCCTACTGAATTTTCCTAAGGATAAGTTATCCTTGGAAAGTTCTTCCCCATGAAAAAATCCTCCAAACAATTCCAACCACGCTGAAAATTTCCCCGGAGCACAGCCAGACATAAGACTCTACCGGTAAAGACAAAGTAAAATAAATAAAAAGAATTTCGTATAGGAATTCTAGAAATTCTCCCAGTGTAAAATTTCCCTGGAAAGCTGACCTCCGGAAAGTTGCCTCCCCAAGGAAAATTTTCTGATGCCAATAGATATATCAGAAGAATCAGATTTTTATGCTGATTTCAAATATATATGTCTCATTAAGTCTAATGATACAAATCAAAGGTTACGAGCCTACGAAAACTTGCATGATTTTCAAAAAAGGGGAAACATGTCCTAAAAGTCATAGAATCTTAATTAAAATCATACCATCAGATTCAACGTACCAGAGAACCCTAATGTAGAGGTTCTCCAATCTGCAAAAATGTGGAATTTTGAATTTATGTCAGAAGAAAGCTTTCCTGAAAAAGGTAATAAACCTCCATTTCGATAATTGCCAGATGGTTGGCCTACCACCACTACTCCGATAAAGAAAAATTCAATCTGCTAGAAGCTCGGGTCATTAGTGAGTTGGAAGTAGAAAAAGAAGAAAAATAGCGACGCGGTTGCAATTTACGAAGAAGTATGGTACGCAGATATTTGTTGAATAAGCAGCAAGTTTTAAAAACATTATGCAGTTGTATTAGCCTATCTGTTCCCCTGCATTTGTTACCGTCGACGTGCACATTCGGCGCCTGCGCAAAGCCCTGGCGCCATTTGGCCGCGATCTGTTGATCCAAACCGTGCGTGGAACCGGCTATCGGTTTTCGACGCGAATAGAATCGGGCTAGGCTCAGGGCGCGCCGCCCTGTCGCGGGCGGCTACAATGCGCGCCATGCCCTCGACCCCCCAACAACCCCACCCGGCCTGCCCCGCAGGTCGCGTCTTGCTGCTGGCTCTCCAACCGCTGTTCGCACCGGACAAGGGACAAATTCGTTTTTGAATTTATTACGAAAAAAGACGATTTTATGTAGGCTGTTTGGATGTGTTCAATGGAGCATTTTATATCACGAACACGGAAGATGAGGATGATAACTTATTTATGTCTGACAGGAAAATTTGAAGAATCGTTATAGGGACAAGGGGCAAGAAAGACAAGAAATTTTTAAATCGAAGAAGTCTATTTATTTCGGACAGAAATAATTAAATTAGTTACCCGGTTTCAAGAAAATATGATTTCCACCTCGTAATATCTAATCTAGTAGTTCTTTTTTATTTTGATTTCAGCTTCGAAATGAAAAAGAACTACATGAAAGAAACACAAATTGTTTGGAAACGAAATTTTCAAGATTACAAACTGATAATAGTTTGCTACAAGAGGCGTATGATGACTGTAAACAGGAATTTGAAAGCTACAAAGTAAGTATTGTTTTTAATTTGTTTACTGATTGTCAGTTTCATTCATAGACCAATGTAAGACATAAAGGGACACTGTCATAGCACATTGGTATGATTATTTCAGCTGTCTGTGCTTCACCTTGTCAAAATAGTGGAACATGTACAGCTCCCAATACTTGTACTTGTACCACCTATTGGGGCGGCGCAACATGTACAACACGTATGTAAACTATTCATTATACCTATTCACAACAGAACCGAAAAATATAAAATGACGCTGTGCTTTACTTTTTTTGCTTTTTCTAGCTGTCTGTGTGTCGTCTTGCTTGAATGGAGCCACTTGTAATTCAGGAAATGTATGCGCCGTCTTGATCTTTCTGGAGTGGTTGGAAAAGCGGATCAAAGAATACCACACTCTATTAACGCGGAATGCGATTTTCATCAAACGAACCGCCGCTATCGGCACCCTTAGTCGGGAAGATGCGATCGATTACGGTTGCACCGGCCCGGTGTTGCGGGGAAGCGGTGTCGACCACGACCTTCGTCGCGATGGCGAGCCCATCTACACGCGGATGTATCAGGGATACGAATACAAAATCCCGGTCGCTCCCTTCGATGAAACGATGTAGTCCTTATCCTTAAGGAACATGTGATGCGCACGAAGGGAATTATTAAGGTGATGAACAAGCGTTACATTCTCAACATCATAAAGCCCGCCTTCAGTAAGTTGCCCAGCATCTTTCAATAATTGCTCAGCGGTTTCGTTACCCTGGTCAGTCAAGGCAACAGACTTTGCTTTCTCGTCGATTTCATAATCTTCAGGAGCAAGTTTCGGAACAATTTTATCAATCGCTGTGTAAAGGTCTGTTTTATCTTAAGAGTGCAACGCTCATCGAATCCCTCCTTCGGGGCCGGCGCCGGTCAGTTTCTCGCAGATCTCCACGTACTTGGCACTCGTGCGCGCGAGGACGTCCGAGTCGACCGTCGGCGGCGGGTACTCCTTGTTCCAGTCGAGCGTCTCCAGCCAATCACGAAGGATCTGCTTGTCGTAGCTCGGCGGGTTGCTGCCGGGGTTCCACTGATCGGCGGGCCAGAAGCGCGAGGAGTCCGGCGTCAGGGCCTCGTCGATCAGGGACCCTAGGGATCGTGCCGCCCCTGACGAGCTATGTCATGCCTTAAGCGTCCTGAGGGACAGAATTGGGTCTTATTACGGATCATCTCGTTAAACACTAAAAATAAATTACTTACACTTTTGTTTGTCTTGGTTTAAAATTAATAGTATCTATGTTATAATATTTACATTATAAAACTTAAAAAGGATTCAAAATGAGCGCAATAGAGAGCTTTTCAGATACAGAAGATACAACAGAAGCTGCATATGGCTATGACACCGCTTAGTTTGACTGGACCCGTTGGCAATTTCACACTGAAGTTTTTCAAAATCAGTTCTGTTTTATTGGTTAATAAATTTGGACCTTCTTTTTTGAAGGTGTCCATTAACAGTTGCGCTTGTTTTTGACCGGATGAAAACACTGCGGTAATCACAGCATCTTGTAGTTGTTTAAACACTGTCGCATTTAAGTTATTCACCGCAAATGCAGTATCAATGTCATGCACTGTTTTACCTTTTGCATAAGTGAGCTCTCCCTACATGTGCAAATACGCTCAGACGAAGCATACAAGGAGGCGCGTTCTCTTCGTCCAACTTACTTTGATGTATTTCATCATGACATACACGAACTCGCCTTGCGTGAGTCCTTCGTCTCTCTTTTCGAACTCTTCCTTGATAGCAGGCACTTTGTCCGTGTCCAACAGCATCATGATATCCATGGTGATGCCTTCCTTTTTGGGTTCCTTGCCGTGCTTGGACTTTCGGCCTTCGCGGTGCTTCTGCTTCAGCAGTCCACTATGACCATTTTATCCATTAAATCTTCACTGCGTTCTAGCCGTCACAATTGCAATTCATCGACACAATGTGTCTTAAAGAGAATAAACCCTATCTTTTTTATTGAATCAACATTACCGTTTATGTTCATATCCCACTCATGACTCGCATCCAAAGATAATTATGCCAATTATCTTTTCTTTTAAAATAAAACACAAAACTAGAGGATCATCTAGACAAGAGACAAAAGGTCCTACACAATTTAGTCGTCACATGAGGCGGTTAAACCGGCGGGCGACTTCCCGCGTGAGTTCGATATGCGGTAACTGGTCTTCGCCTACCGGAACCCGCGAGCCTTTGTAAGACAAGATATCGGCCGCCTGCAGCAGCGGATAACCGAGGAACCCGAGGGTCGACAAATCGCGCCCTTCGAGTTGCTCCTGCTGTTCCTTGTACGTCGGAACCCGTTCGAGCCACGGGACCGGAATCGTCATCGAGTACATGAGGAACAGCTCCGCGTGCGCGGGAACGTCAGTGAAAAATCTAAAAGATTCTGGACTTTGAGTGTGTACCAACCTTTCACCCAAACTGAACAGTTTGCTCATGAAGCTTCTCGAAAAGATAGAAATTCTTAAAGATCCTGGGGCTTATCAGTATTTTCAACTTAAGCAATCTGGTGTTTCACTCCATCTAGATAATCGTGGGGGAAGTATATAGACCACCAAGTGGTTCTTTGTTGTCTTTTCTTCAAGTATTTAATGAAGTGATTGAGTCCATGCATCAGCAAACTATCACAATACAATCAGCTTTCTGTTAATATATGGATAAAACTGAAAGGATATAAACATCAAAATAGGATGATTGATATGTCCAAAAGGACATACCTTTTAGGATTTTTTAGGATGGCTAAGTCAATACAGGCTACAAATAATTTCAGATGTTTAAACTTAAATAGGCCTAGGCTAGTCTTAATAATAACCATATTGATGCATAGCTTAGATTTTTAGCAATCCATTGATATAGTGATTCTCCTCAATTACTATATGGCTGTAGCTGACGCCATGGATGGACTTTATGGGAAGCATGTAGGTATGATAACAGCGCTTACAGGTGCAATTAGCTGTCTTGGGATGGTAGCCGTACAATTTAAAATCTTCGGTACACTTTTTGATTACTTTTTTCATTTTGGTAGTGATTACAGTCTCATTATTTGTAGTTTGATTGTAATTGTATACTCGACTTTTGGAGGTATAAAATCTGTTACGATAACTGATATAATCCAGTTTTTAACCTTTACTATCTTCAGCGTTGATAATGAGGTCCACAGGATCACTTCTTAATTCAGCGTAGCTGCAAACCTCAATTTTTCCGAAACTATCAAATCGGGTTTTCAGTTCTTGCGCCCGCGCCAGGGTACGGTTGGCGATAATTACTGATGAGATTCCAGCCAGGAGTAATGGTTCCAGGATTCCGCGAACAGCTCCCCCAGCTCCAAGGACCAATAGCCTTTTGTTTTCCAGCTGAATTTCGTTCGTAATTAAATCATTTACCAGGCCAATTCAGAGCTACTCTTAATGAAGAACTCCCCGACGGAACAAAAGGGTTGGCCAATGATTATCTTGAGGTCGCGATCAACTCTTATGAGCAGCTGGAAGTTGAAAAGTCGACGCTTGAAACAAAGGACGAACAGTCCCAATTGGCAGCAAAGTACTTGCTCAAGATCCTTGAAGGCAATAGTCAGGATGCAATCAAGCTGATTCTGGATGCCCAAAAAACCGGTCTCTCATTAGAAGACACCTACATGGTCCTGATGCGAGCATAACGTCTACACTGCCTGGATAATGGTTAAACAAGTCTTGCCTTCAATTATTTGATAAATATATGGTAATCAAGAATATAGTTTTTAGCAGGCTTGCCTAACCCCTCTTACAACAATTGCTGCAATTTTAGCCTATCCACATGCTTGCCCACATCAACTAAATTTAATAGCATTTGTTGGATTTGTTAATTTCGCAATCGACGGCTTGGAAATAAAAAATTCTGAAAATTGGCTTGGCATCAGCAAGCTTCGTAACCATTGTTGCGATCCACCGCCAACATATATTGGGTTAGATCATTGGAACCAATAGCGAGAAAGTCTGATTCACGGGCCAACAGTCTTGCCTGGTACACAGCCGCTGGAATTTCAACCATGACTCCAATTTGGGGTGGCTTCACATCCACGCCTTCTTCCAACACTTCCGCATGCGCTTGATGAATTAACGCCTTGGCTTCCAGTAACTCATCTGGGGAGGAAATCATCGGCAGCATGATCCGCAGAATACCTTCCAAAGCAATGTCCAAAACGCTAGAAACGTGTTTGTTTTTAAGTGACAAGCTTAAAGACTTGAACAAATGATGCTATTATTATCTTTTTGATAATAAACCAAAACTTATCACCTGGAGTTTTCTTTCTTTAAGCTTTAAGCGTTGTAAAGACAGCTGTTTAAACAGCTGTTTTTTGAACGAAAACAGAATTTTTCTGTTTTTACAAAAAAAAAAACAGAATAGAAGCAGGTCTTCTGTTTTTTTTTGTTTTTTTTTTAATGAACGGCACAGGGGCGCCGTCCACCGAGCGAAGATATTTTGGCGGAAGATGCCGAAAGCTACGATGTGGGAACCCATCTACGTGATGTAGATACCCCTGAAAACGAAATGTTATCTAGCGAATTAGAAAAAGTGGTGTTTGATACCATTCACAGTTTGCCAGAAGATTTAAGAACCGCGATTACCTTGCGTGAGCTTGAAGGGTTAAGTTACGAAGAGATCGCAGAAATAATGGATTGCCCAGTAGGCACTGTACGTTCAAAAGCAACTCATCAAGAATGCCCATGAGTATTTTGGTAGTCTTGATAAGATAGCGATGAAGCCATACGAGAAGTTTAGTCGAGGAGAAGAAACGCCGATCTTAGAAGGACATAAAGGAATAAAACGATACCACACCGAGCGTGGATATGCTGATTCAAAGAGTGGCCAAGAAAATGCAGTGACTCGTCAATCTTTATTCAAGGCACTCACTGATGCATCTGGTGTAGAAAACCCAGAAGCAGTCGTCCAGCTTGCTCGGGCGAAGCCCTGATGGGCGACGACCGCTTCGGGCTCAGCAACGAGGCGGTCGGCCGCATCGCCACCGATATCCAGGACGTCCACAACCTGGGCTGCGAGCTGTGCATCGTGGTCGGCGGCGGCAACATCTTCCGCGGCGTGTCCGGGGCCGCCACCGGCATGGACCGCGCCAGCGCCGACCACATGGGCATGCTGGCGACGCTGATCAACGCGCTGGCCATGCAGAGCGCGCTGGAGCGACTGGGCATCCACACCGATCTTGCTTGCCATCCCGGTCATGCTCATCGTCGGCATGGTCATGGAGCGCGGGCTCATCAAGCACTTCTACAAGCGCCCCCATGCCGACCAGATCCTGGTCACGTTCGGCCTCGCTATCGTGTTGCAGGAGATTGTCAAATACATCTTCGGCGCCAATCCCATCCAGACCCCGGCCCCGGAGGTATTTGCCGCCTCATTCGATTTCGGCGTCCTGTTCGGTTTCGAGCCGTTCTCGGTCATCTACCCCTACTGGCCCTGTCTTCTGGGCCTGCTCCAGCTCCTTGCTGGTCTGTGATGCCACTTCAGCTGCCTCAGACATTGCTTGCTTCAGCTGCTCAGAGCTCTGTGCTTCTTGCTGCTCGGCTTCTTCGGCTTGCTTCTCAGCTACAGCCACAGCTTCCTGAGTACTTCCATCTTGCCCAGGCTCTTCTCCAAGCTCTCTGGAGGGCTCGTCAGATTGAGCTGCTGTTTTATGCTTGATCACGTGGTCTCTAGTAGCTGTATGCTTTGCACATGGTCCGGCAAGATGCCGAGAATCCCGAAGCGTGGGCGCCGCCGATGCCGATCGCTGTCGCGCATGAACACGCGCGTGGCTTTTCCCGTCTCGCGCTCGCTCACGCGGCCAATGGCGAGCATGTGCTTTTTGGCGGCACGAACGCGGGCCACGTCTTCCAGTTTGTTCATGATGATGAAAGTGACCTGTGGCACGCGACCGAGGTACAGGCGACGGTCTCCGGAGTCGCTTCGCCCTATCGGGCCTACAGGTCGGCTGGATCTATATGGTGCTGAATCTGATTCATCACTAGGCGGCAGTCGGTGAATACGTGCGACGGGTGGATGTGTCATCATTCGTAAGAGTCTTTTTCTTGGTGTCAGTCGTTGTGAAATTCGTCACAGTCTTCGTCATGCTGGACTAATCCTAAAATAGTAGTTATAGTTGATCATCAGGATGCATGCTGCTTGTTCGATGTTCGGTGATCCGTAGTGTCGAGCATCTTCAGCTGTTGATGACGTTTGCATTGTCATACTATGATTGTAGAGATGGAGAAATCTTCTGCCTAAGCAAACAGATTTGGAATCGAGATCGCCGCAATGGCGAAGGCTTAGGATTCTTCTACCAATCTCTGACGCAATGCCTGTTTACGGGCGAGGGAAGCGAGGGAAAGCTGATGGGGCTTGCAGCTTATGGCGATCCAACCTCGCTGCAGCTGCCACGTCTTGTAGTCGACCGCGGTAATATATCTATTCCCGATGCTTGGAAGAGATGCTTCGAACAGCAGTAAAGAATAACTACGGGCCTGTGAGAGGACCATATATAATTATAAAAAATTATCCATATTTTTCACAATTTTGGGTGAAATACAGCATTTATTTCTGGTGGCATTTTAATTTTGATAGTTCGTCTTTTTAAACTCGTTTTCTTTTTACTTTCTTGTATTTTTTTTCCGTTTCCTT
Source organism: Alatinidae sp. Z8VKAUB7J3 (assembly GCA_010016025.2). NCBI lineage: Eukaryota > Metazoa > Cnidaria > Cubozoa > Carybdeida > Alatinidae > Alatinidae sp. Z8VKAUB7J3. Next base: position 179,388,213 of record JAAAKM020721499.1, on the reverse strand, counting down.
TTATCCTCGTGAAACTGATTTTTGTTCATGAAGTTTGTTGCATGTTGTTATTTCTCTTCGTGAACTTGTACTTTGATTTTGATCCGGTATATAGTTTGCTAATCATAGACCAGTCATTTTCCAACTATTTTAATCATAGATGCGTTTGGCGAGTGTGATTTTCATCTCAACAACCAAAATTCCTACGTTTCAATCAAAATACTTATTTGTACTTATTCATTAATAAGACCACCTACATCTATGAACAATTCTTCCACAGTATTTTTAACAGCACATTTACAAACTAGTTTTGTATGTAGTTTAGTAGGTCGATCACAGTACTGTCTTAAATCCAAATTCAGAATTTTACGCGTAGAGTTGTTAAGGGTAATTGTCAGTGGTAAATTTTCACCGGGATGGAATTGCTTAAAGGATTTTTCCGTGGGAGGGGGGTTTCTCCGTGGAGGTGGGGCCAGATTTCCTGGCATTACATAAAAACAATCAGTAATTACATTGAAAAACGAGTTTTTTCAACTGAAAATAAGGAGCAACATCAAAACGTAAAAAAACAGAAATCATTACCTGTACGTAGGGGATCACTCCCTCCACACTTTGCCCTCGCTTGCTGATTGTCTTTCTCTGCGTGCCTGTACCGCTGGAAGAGACAGCAACAGGCATGAGATGCTGGCCAGGAGATTTGAAGTGTTCATTCAGTCCAGTTGGAGTGCAGGTACTTGGATCACGTCCCAAGGGCTTGTAGCAACTTGCGCACCGTTCGGATGCCGGGTCGCTTGCAGCCATCCAGATTTATCAACCAGAAACTCGGCAGAAACTGTTCTTTTTGATAGCGATCCTTTTTTCTGTGATTCCATTTTCCTAAAAACTTCCTGAAACTTTAACCTTAACGCTATTATCCTTAGTAGTGGGATTAGTATTGGTAGTAGTAATTTACACATGGTGCCTTTAATTAGTTCAAAATCCACCTCAACACTACCCTACAAGTTTCAACTTAATACTTTAAGCGTTACTGAGATTTTAAAGGTTTTAGGCTATTTTTCTGCAGCTGCATAAATTTGTTTTCGAAATAACATTTTACGCTAAAAACTTATTGAGACAATAGCTATCGGTCCTAAACACTGCCGGCGACCACGAACTGGTCGCGGCCGTCCCCGGCAAGTCGCTGCGCGTCGTCAACATGTGTCTGAGCTTCTCGGGGTCCGGAAGCATCACCTTCAAGTCGGGCGCGACCGCCAAGCAGAAGTTCCACGTCACAGCGGAGCCGTTGGCGCCGGGGCCTTGCGGGGTGGGATGGATGGAGACCGCGGTGGGCGCCGCCCTGAACCTCGCCATCCTCGGCGTGACGAGTGTCGAGGGCGTAGTCATCGTGGAGAGTCTTGCATTCAAACTATGCACCTTTTGCTCCAAAGACGACTTGCCCTGTGCAATAAATGCAATGACTTAAAGAGCTGCATAAAGATCAAAGTAGCCTCTTTGTGGAGTTAAGGAAAGAGTTTAAAGTTTATATCTTGTCTACCTTAACCCCTACTTGTGTGGTAATAGTTGCTTGTGAATTTCTGGAGTCAATACTTGAAGCAATCGATAAACCAATCAATCAAACCCAAACTCAGTAACATAGTCAAAAAACAGGCTCATCGGCGCCGGCAAATTCGGCTCGATGTTTCTGGCCCAGGCGCGCGTGACCCCTGGCCTCCACCTGATGGGACTAGCCGATCTCGATCAGGGCCGCGCGCACCAAGCCCTTGACTCCACCGGATGGGCAGCGGAGCAGTTTGCCGAGCCATCGCTGGATGCTGCGCTGAAATCGGGCGGGTTGCACGTCATGGACTCCGGTCTCGAACTGATCGCAGCCGATGGACTCGAGGTCGTTATCGACGCGACGGGCAGGAAATTTATTATTATACAATTAATAAAAGACTCAACTTATAATAAGTAATCGATTTAACTGATAAAAGCCGTTTGAGGCTAACAACACAGCTGTATATATTGTTCAGTAAAGTTCTATTTGAGTTCTTGCTATTTTGGGAAGTAGATGGGGCACATGAATTTAACTAATTTAACTTTCAGGATTAAATCTTAGGCCTAAAATATACCCCGTGAAGCTACTGTCTCAACCTTTTCCCTAATTCTAAGGCTTTATCCCCACATTAGATGGAGAGGCTGGGAAATTCTTTTCACGCAGTTTCAATAATTTTAACTAAGCAAAGTTGACTTTCAATGTAATAACCTTTAGAAGGATAAACAAATGTTTAACAAATATTGTTATTTCTTTCTGAATATAAAATATTCGATTCACGAATTATTATCAGCCTTTTGACACACTTGACACTCGAAAGCCTTTCAGTGATTGAGAAAAGTGATTGAGTGATAAAAGAAACTTTTGAGCTGTGGTTTGTAAGGCAGGTAGATACAATTTTGAATGCTGGGAAATCTCCAATCATAGTCGGAGGCACCAATTACTACGTGGAATCTGTCCTTTGGAATCAGCTAATCAGTGATGAAAGTGATGCCTTAGAAAGGAAAAGAGGAATAAGTGTAAGCATAAAAGAGCAAATTACATTTTATTCTAAAAGTGCAAATAAAAAAAAAGTGAAAAAAGGTGGGTTGTGATATAAGTGAGATAAAAGGTTGTGATTTTTAGGATTGCAAAGTGGGAGAGTCTTAGCCAGTGTGATTAAAGGCTCAATTACACGGCGCAACTCTTTCGCTTTAGGCAAAGTTGTTTTGATGATTTCGTGCTTCACCAAAGAACCAGCCATGTTGCTGAACATCGCTTTGCGATGGCTGCTGTTACGGTTTAATTGACGACCACTCTTACGATGGCGCATGACCCTATCCTTCTAACTAAACTAATATAGTAATCTGATTATTCTGCTAAGCTTGCTGGCGGCCAGTTTTCTAGGCGCATGCCCAGTCCACGAAGGCAGCCCCGTCTCCTTCCACGGTACAGACTCGTCCATCCCGTTTTCTCAGGCCTCCTCTCATCCATTCATCCTGCCACCGATCGCCAGGGAGTCCCGCGGCGTCGCACGGCAGTGACGTGCCCGTTGAGACCAATCCTGTCACGCATCCTCCAGATTCCTCCGACGCCGGCGCCCTGCTATCCATCTCCGACCCCGGCCAGCAATTCGGTGCGTCTTCTTCCACGCTTTGCTTTATGCCTAAACCCAATACATCGAAAAGGGCTTGAACCATGTTTCCACTTATGAAATCTGGAATTATACAACACTAATATGCACTTTATAGAAAAGACACAATTTATAAAAAGATATGATTTAGAGCATTTAAGTATAAAGCTGTAGCAGTCTTTAAAAAAAGGTAGGAGATATCATGTGGTGTTATGTCCCCGGAAGAATTTTTCCGTGGGTCACGCAGGAACTTTTCGGAGAGGGGGAGGCTATAATAAGTTCAATTTTCAGTTCTATTCAACAATGACACCATCGATATCGTACACTGCGCAATCCTGTGTTTGACCCTTTGAGGCTGAAGAAGCGATACAGAGACCGATAGCCTCTTCCATCACCTCTTCAAGATCCTTGCCCCACTGATAACCACCTGACTTGCCAATTTTATTGATAGCAAAAACCGAATGCTGGTTTGCTGGTCGGTTTTCCAGATACTTCCGGTAGGCTGTCTCTGATCTTTCCGAAAAAGCAATTGTTCCCGAACCCACCTTTAGTTCCACCTCGGTCGGCATCATCGACAGCCATTTCCCTGAAGCCGATTTCTTTACGGAATTTGAGCGCTTTGATCGCCACGTCGATTTACTTCGGCGTCGAGGCGACGAAATCGATTACGTTTCGATCTGTTCGCCAAACTATCTGCATGATGCGCACATCAGATTTGCGCTGCGCTCTCATGCCAATGCAATTTGCGAAAAACCGCTGGTGCTCAATCCCTGGAATCTGGACGCGCTGATCGACGTTGAAAAAGATACCGGCACAACTTGTGCATTTGCTTCAAGTTAACACATTGCTTTACTCTCCAAATCAACATCAGCCACGTTTGTATGTTTACTAATATACAACCATGAGATACTTTATCATTGTGTAATCATTATATGTTTACTAAGTTCATTTATTTTTAACAGACATCATCAGTCTGGATCCTGCTTAAACCAAAACTATGCACGTGCACCTTCTTAAAAGCTCAAGTGCAGCAGGGTTCTCCTACGCATAGGTCCTCACGGTGAGAGGACGCCGGAACGCGACATCCGGCATTGTCCCTTGGGAGCGCGGATCATTGTGATTCCTCAGGTTAAGCTCTGGTTCTCCCGGCGCCGCCGTCACCGCATCGCTCTGTCTGCGGCCATAGAGCGACTTCAACAGGAGACGATCGAACGCCCAATTCGGTCAATGTCCGGTGTGATTTTCGCCGACGACGTACGGGGCATCATCCAAGTGTGTTACGGGTCAACACGCCCGCCGCGCCGAGCTTGGTTCTCGGTGACGTGGCAAACCGCACCACCTCCCGAATGTCGGGATCGTCGTCCACCACGAGCACGGTTCGTTTCTCCATCCGATCGAGCATACCGTATCGTCACCCAGCAGCGACAGCGCTCCGCGCACGCCAACCGTCGTGCCGTCAGCTCTCCAGCAATTCCTCCAGCCCCTGGATTCGGCAGGTCAGCTCCTCGACGAGCTCCCGAGTGTCGTCGTCGGCGACACCGGCCAGGCGAACCACCTCGGCCTGGAGCTCGAGCTGGGTGAGCAGCAAACCTCACTCCGTTCTTCAGTCTATTAATAATAAATACACCGATTTCAAGCTACAGTCCATTTGTAAACTGTTAATATATAAATGGTGCATAAAGAAATTATGGAGTTAATTTCTTTTTATCTACTTTGGACTTCCGTATGGAATGGATCACGTACAGATAGTGATACTGTCTACATATACATCTGCAAATTTCTGAATGCGGTACAATAAATATAACAGCTTCCAATTAAAGTATTATGGTAGTGCATGCAAGAAGAAACACCTATGGCAGTACACGCAAACAAAATACCAGGTCCAGCAGTTTTTGAGAGTCGTGATAAATTTTCATTCATTGCAGATAATCATCTTGAGAAAATCTTCAATATAACTAAAATTTTACACAATGAAGCAAAATGAAAAACAAGGCAAAGGGCACAAGCCTAGAATTTAATCAATTCAATTTTGTTATTGACACTCAGTATATCGAAAACAGTCAACAGTATGATCATTTACCATCCCAACTGCCTGCATACAAAAGCACATTTGGTTAACAAGCACGTTTGGCATAATATATGTAGGAATGATGGTAAAGGGGAATTTTATTTTCATAGATAGAGATCCGAACCACCACGAATAGTTAAGTGAAAAATGAGTTTAATGCTATCCAATTAGAACAAGCTACATGGTTTACACGATAGGTGCCCTTTGCCTAGCGCCTCCCTACCCTCTCTCACTAGCGCCCTATCTCTTTGTCTCTTTCTCTCACTAGCGCCCTACACACTCTTCAGAAGTCTACTTACAGGGCTCATAAATTACTTTCTTTTGAACTCAAGCAACGTGGTATATTTTTACTCTTAATGCAATATTATGCATAAGAATATTGGATTAATTAAATGTTACGCTGTAGTTTTTTCGTTAGAGCCTGTTAACAATCTGTATGATATCTGTAAGTTATTGAATATTAGCTCTAAAAAATAAATTTAGTACACAATACACGGTTATAATTGAAGCAGTTATCTTGTTATCCCAAAAATTTTGAAGCATTGAGTAAAATACCATGTATCTATTCGATATTGTGTCTTGTAATAAAAAAAAGTATTCGTTCAACATTTTCAATCTGATTTTTATTTTCATCCAATTCAATGAGCGATGCTGAGACTTATGTAATAGCTACGCTGTATAAAGGTGACGCATACGCTGACGGTGACGAATCTGAGCGTTGTGCAGACTCGATTGTTTGCACGCAGGCTGGCGCAGAAGGAGGAGTTCTCGTGGTCTCTCTGGTTGGTCTGCAAAGGTAACGAGGATAGGTTCGGCCAACCGATTGCAAAGACAGAAGCGCAACTCTGCAACAACGTCAAAACTCAGCTGACCATCCAAAGCTGTGACGTAATTCTAAAAACTTGTAGCGCGGAAGACGGCATTGATATCGGGCCCGGCGCATCGGAATTGATTGCCCGCGCGCTTTCGCGTGTTCCTGGTTTTGTTAAGTTCAAAGTTTCATTGGACCGACCTTTGGTAGGACTTGGCGCGTCCGCTTCAACTTACTATCCGGCAATCCGAACAGGAAACCAACAAGGCTCGCGAAGAGCTGCGGGGTCAGGTTTCTGCGATTGCTATCGCTTCGGCCGAGAAGATTCTGTCTCGCGAGATTGACGGCAAGGCGCACGAAGACATTCTGGGCAAGCTCGCGCAGGAGATCTAGGTCGTGGCTGACAACAACACAGTTGCTCGACCGTATGCGCAGGCCGCGTTCGATGTTGCCAACGAGAATGGCTCATTGACGCAGTGGGGTGACGCACTGACCGTCGCCGGCCCATTTTCCTAATTTCTATTTCATGCCAAATTAGATCCTGAGACAGTCTGCGTGCCTGCGTGACAGCCTGCGTGCCTGCAGAGGACCCTGGGTGACAATTGCTCTTTAAGAGACAGGTTGCTGCGTTACAAGTACTCGTCATTCATCAAGCACTTTCATTGGTGCCAGCACATTTTGTGAAATGCCTGCAACGAAACAATGCTTTGCTTCCCGCACAAAGATTTAAAACATAAAATTGACATCGGTGATGGTGGTAGCAAAAAAATTCCCTATTGTTTCTACTTTGTGTTTGTTTGATTTTGCTTCAGCTGTTCGTATATATTCATTATTATGTATAACTTCGCATGACATTCTAATTTTGGTTTGTCATATAGCTACAGATTTCGTTATGCAACATTTTCTTTTGTGATTCAATATGATTTTTGTAGTCACTTGTTCCATGCCTCTTGCTTTAGCTGTTCGTAGTCATTCGTTACCTTCTATTATTTCGCATGCGTCTGCTTCCGATTCGATTGATCTACCATCCCATGTCCGCATGCAGTACAGATCTTTGCAGGGATAGGGATACCCCAGACGATTTGACGCGATATATTCCAATCCTCAATATTTTCCATCCAATGTCGGAAGACACGCTCGTCTCGCTCTGTCACGAATGCGACTTCTTTCTTATCGACAGCAGCCAATGCCTGCTCTGCAAGTGGCTGCATTTTCACGAACCACTGTTCTCTAATTTGTGGTTCAATTTCTCGTTCACATTTATAGCAGCAAGGAACGATCGGCACGCCCTGCGCGTCTTCGGGCGGCGGCGCGTCGAGATGGTGGAACGCGCACTGGTTCACCTCGGCCGGACCGTAAACATTGCTGAAGCGCGCCTGGGGCCACCGGGTCATCAGCGCGCGCAGATGCTTGACCGGGAACGGCTCTCCGCCGAACATCACCCAGCGCAGCGCCCGCAAGTCGCGCTGTTCGAGCGCGCCCCGGGTCAACAGCTGGATCAGCGCGAAGGGCACGGAATACCAGAAGCTCACCACGTTTTCATGGGCCTAACCCTGGCGATGCAGAACCCGCAAAAAAGCCTAGAAGGTCTATAGAGGCCAAGACTTTAGCCTCATCATCATCGGGTGATCCAACGGATCCAGTACATTCCGCTCCTGAAGCAGGAGAGGATTCTGACAGTGAACAACTGTTGGATAGGCCAAAAACCGATGACAAGAAAGAGGGCGTGACTGATGACACGCTTCTTGATGAGATATCAAAACACCTAGAAGGGGAGGAAGAAACCTCTGATGGGCCCAGCGGTGACACCTTTATTTGGGCATTTGGGTCATTGACCTACTTAGATGACCATACTACAATAGAGATACATCATTAGCGTAATCCAGCTGGCATCTCAATTTCAAATACCTGTCTTATCATGACTAACAAAAGAAATTAAATTTCAAATTGATCTAATAGAATTTATGATATAGTATTGAACTTTACATGCCAGCATCTATTAGATACGCATAGTGTAACGGCTTGTATCATCATATTCATGGGCATGACCTACATATACACACATACATATATATTTGATTTGGCCTACGGAGAGGCGAGCTTGCGAAACAACACATAGGCAAGGATAAAGTAATATACAGTGATACGAAACTATAACTAACCCAAAGATCAGTATAATGTGCTATATGTCTATAATTTATGATTATTAGCTTATTGCTGGGGGACACACTAACCCAGGTAACCTGCGGTTACCCGGTAACCCAGGTAAAGACCCAGGTAAAACTACAACCATAAACCTTGTGGAGAAGAAATGGCGCGAAAATAGTCTTGTCTCCAGTCTCCAAAAAAAGAAAATGTTTCCATAACACACTTCATTCTTGTTTCTTTGGGCAATAATTTTCAATTTCTAGCTCGGAAATTGATGAGAAATTGTATCTTAATCGTCGAATCAGACGAAGTACACTCATTTTCTTTTAATAAGAAAAGAAACCACCCATAAGAAACTGTAAGTTTAGTTTTTTGAAAATTAAGAAACTTTCGTAACCTGCGGCTGGATTTTCAAGGGAGATGACCAAAAAGGTAATATTTTCACGCAACTACCGCTATAACTTTACCGCTATCACGCAACAATCGCTGCTTCTACTGCTACAACAACTACCACTAATACTACCAGTAATATCACTAAAACTACCACTCAACTTTACCCAACTTCAGCGAAAGTGTCCTTGATCATCTCCCATAAATTTTTTCAAACGCACCGTTTACAAGCATATTAAAATCATCCACGAATTCCCATGATACTTTAGATAATTTTGACCAGTGCGCGGGGGTGCAGCAGTATTACAATGATATCCTAACCACTGAGAATGATTGGACAGACTCATTCCGCCAGTTGGTTCTCAGCTTGATGCCTCAGGATATCGAGGAGGCTCCGTGACCTTGCGCACCCTTTTCTTCCGCTGACCTACACGTGTACAATTTCCTGTGCCCTGCAGCGAGCAGGGCTACCCATGCTTACACAAACTCAGGAACCAGGCGTCGTCATGAGCTATGGATCAACCCCATGGAATCCACCAAACTTGACAACACGGTCTCGTGAATATGCTCCTCTTCTGCAAAACGCAATAACTTCACCTTTGTTATTATGAACTGCAAGACCGATCTGTTAATACACTGTGTTAAGTAAAAAAAAGATTTATTCAATTCTAGAAGGGCAACGGCTCGTGTTTAAAATATCATACGCACAATTCAACAGTGAGAGATATATTCCCCAGTAAATAAAACTCATTTTTCTGAATTCACGCTTTCAAGGACGCTCTTATTATACAACAGCCGTGCCGCCTCGTCCCGTTGCTGGGGTTGTTCGATTTCCCCATCAGCGCGTCCATCGCCGCGATGATCTCATCGCGGCCCTGCTTCCGGAGCTGGATCTGGCGGTTGAGGGTTTCCTTTAAGTCGGCCACCTCGCGGTCCTTTTCCGTCAGCAACCGCTCCGACCGATCCACGTCGCTCAACTTCTCGTGCAACTTCTGGAGAGCCCGCATCTCCCATTTGTGCGCCTCGGTACCCGGCCGGGGGGCCCCTGGCACCACTGCATGGGACTTTTCGCGAAAAATTCTGCCGGTTCGCCAATACAAAACGATACTTCTGGGATCAGTTTTGCTACGCTGTGTGCGAATAGGATCCGTATTTGTTCATTACTTTTTCCTTGGGAGGTACCGTATGAACAGCTCGAAGAGAATGACAAGAGGTTTCACGTTGGTGGAGCTGCTTGTCGTGATCGCCATCATTGGAGTACTCGTTGGCTTGTTATTGCCAGCTGTCCAAGCGGCACGTGAAGCCGCAACATGGATTTGGAGATTGCTGCAACTACGATGTCTCTGACAGGCGGAACTTCGGTTCCTGTTCGCGACGGCGTCTCGTTCAGCAAGTACTCATCACTGTATGGTCCAGATGAAAGCAACATTCCTCGCTTTCGCTTTGCTAGCTCAGACAACTATGCTGATCTTTCGGAAATGACCATGGAGTACCGCGTACTCCAGATTGTGGAAGATGCAGATCCGATTGTACTCGGCGACTGGAGCGAGGGGACTGCGACGGATCAACCACAAGGGTCGAGTTGTCCAATGCCAATTCCTTCAATGGTTGGAAAACCAATTATTAAAGTTGCTTTTGGGGAAGCTCATGGTGTTTTAATGTTAGATACAAATATAGTATATACATGGGGGGATAACACATATGGTCAACTTGGTCTTGGGCATTTTTATGAAGAAGAAAAACCTATTTGCATTGATCAATTTCCTTGTATTACTCACATCGCAGCAGGAAAACGTCACACTTGTTTTCTTAATCTACAAGGCTTCTCACAAAACAAAATAACAACTTTTACGAAAGCAAAACAAATTCTAATAGATTTCAAACTATTCTTAAGAAACACAAAATACTTCTTGTAATGCAAAAATAAATCTTACAAATAAAAATTACATTCTAAGAAATCACAAATTCTTACTGCAAAACAAAAATACCTCTCACGAAACAAAAAATGCTTCTTACAAAAAAATTCTTCTGAGATGCCATTGGTGATTAAAGGACTATAGAAAGGAATAATTTAACAAAAAAGACAAAAAGCAGGCCGGGTTGGGGTTCAATCACCATGACATTGCCAAAGTCCAGCAGCGGCCCGCGATAGCGAATGGTGGCCGCCGCCGGCGAGGTCACAAGCGCGTTTGGCCGGGTGGCCAACACCAGTCCGGGCCGCACTAGACCTGCTGCATCTGCCTCGCCTGGTCGGCGCAGAATCTCTGCCTGCACCGGCAGGGGCAGCGCACCTTTGCGATGCGCAATATCCGGCAGGGCCGCTATGCCTTCGGGTTGGCTGAACCGCGCGCTGAAGGACGCGCTCAACCCCGGCGAGGACGAGGACGACACCCGCGGGCAGCGCATGGACATCGGCGACAAGGTCATGCAGCTGCGCAACGACTACGACAACGACGTGTTCAACGGCGACGTCGGCCAGGTCGTGCACGCCGCCTCCGACGGGTCGGTCGTGGTCAGCTTCGATGGGCGCGAGGTCTACTACACGCGCAGCGAGCGCAGTCGGCTCACGCTGAGCTACGCCGCGACGATCCACATGGCTGCGATCCCTGCCAATGCCAGAGCTGCATAGATTGCGCCTTGTGCCCAGCCAAACGCCGTGACGTCGCTGCGTTGCAAACGCACCGGAGCAAGACCGGCGGCTATGGCCAGCAAAAGAAGGGCGGCAGCGGCAGCGATTGCAAAGCGTGCGGGCATTCCCTGTCTGGTGCCGCCCATCAGTATCGCACCAACCGCGCCAACAGAGGCTGCTTCCGTGGGCGTGGCAATGCCGCCAAGTATGGCGCCGAGAACCATTACTAGGCCTTTGCAAGGTTTATCAAGCATAAATGGGCTGATAAAGCTGCAGAATCTATCTATGCACCATCAAAAGACCCACATATCAAAACACCATGCGTACTGTCTATTACGAGAGTGCACACAATGGCAAGACATTGTACGTTGTAGACAAATCCAGTCTATGATGGTTGACAATGGACTTGATGCTGCTACCCTGTCTAACTACCTTATTCGGCTGTTTGCTAGTTTTGGAAACCTAAATGAAGCAAATCAAATCGAAATGTACTTTTTCTCCCCGATTTCCCCACTCGACTTAATGTAATATTTCCCTGAGCGCGTTTGATGTGTGTTTTATGTATGCATCATGCTTGACAATCTGAGATCAACTGAGACAAAGAAAGAGGAGATATCGGCATGTGGATGTACAAATGAAAGGTCTGTCAACTTTTTGACCGTTTTAATTGCATGGATGATAGCCATGAAGCTGGTGTGTTCTTCCACGCCTTCCCTGAAATTAACTGATTTCTGTAAAAATGGGTATATTATGCATAGATTAGTTGATGAGGGTGAATAAACTTTTGTTCAATCATAATAAATCAGGGTTTCTTATGTATGGTAGGTCTTCTATATATTACCTTTGGATCAATGATATACAAATGAATTATTATGTAGTCAAGCACTCCAATAATATAAAATATTTTGATATTATTGTTGATGAATGCCTTAGTTTTAAAAACCAAATACCTTTTATTAGCACTAAAATTGCAAGAAGTGTCGGAATAATGAATAGGGTAAAGGGGGGGGGGACAATAAATCAGTGAAAAAATTGAGCAATATTTATGTCTCTGGATATTTTTTATCAAGTTTCTTTGATCTCTCAATCAATTATATTAAAAAGAATAGTTGTTTCGAACTGAAAGTAAAGAGCAGAATTAAAACTAAAAGAAAAAGAAACTATTACACACACGAGGAGGGATTTCTCCTTCTGAACACCTCCTTCTTCACGCTAAAGTTTTTTATTTTTTTAAAAGCTTTTATTGTACAGCTTCTGAAGGATCCCATGTATGCCAATTTCAAATCTTCAGGGCCAATATACAACATCGAAAAATTCCAAAAATTTTGTGTAGACTCTGGTGCACCAACAATTTTTCATGGTATTCTAAATATGATGAAATCTAAAAGAAGAAGTGAAATTAGGAATAAGAACGTTGAAAAGGTAATGATAAATATTATATACACAATGTGCTTTGGTTTAAGTAAAAAATGTAACTTTCTCCAGAGGGATTTTTCAAAATTCTTGGACTTCCCAAGAAACCCGAGGAGCAAGCCCCTCCAGGCATAAAGATTAACATTGAGTAGGTGGTAGTCAGGCTCTGTTCGGGTTAGTACTACCCGGTAGAAGGTAGAAGCGGGTTAACAAGTTATAGTGAACGCTTGTGAATTACTTAGCGGGAGTTGCCTGACCGGAGTCCAAGTATTCCTCGTCTACTTCACTTGATAGAGTCTTTTCGTCTGAATCACTGATTCCACTCTCTTGAGCCCATACGTTACTCGCGACATCGGAAAAATGAAAATAGTTCACCAAATACAAGACGAGAAGGTTGCCAATTCCCCAAAAGGCAAAGCGTTGACATATTTCCACGATGGAGAGCAAATACATTTCCATCGGTTGGTTCTTAATTGCCATGTCGCCTCTAGTTTACTTTATTTTTTGTCACCGTAGCAATTTTTTTGATCAAATGCTACATTAATTGTATGAAACAAATATTGATCATTAAAACTTCGGCACTTGGCGATATTATTCACTGTTTTCCAGTTGTCTCATAGTCACAAAGAGCAAAGTTAGGCATTTACATGGAATAACTGGAGCACTTCATTTTAACATAAGTCTACGTAAAGAATTCAGGAAAATAAATATAGATATAATTGGTGCTTTCAAAGTTTTGACTGAAATAATTGTTTACTTTTTTCTTCTGCCTCTATTCAAAGATATCAGCGGTAACATGTATTCTTCAGATTCCTTATTTATTTGAAAAAGTTGTACATATTTTGTAAGAAAGCTTGAGAGAGGAATATATTTGTGGAAATAGGAACTGCGAAGTGGATACTTGTTGTTGATACCCTGGATGCCTAAGGAGGCAAAAAGGAGTGAAAAGTCTAATATGAGGTGTGCTATGTTAAATCGAGTAAATTAGTTTAATTCTTTTATATAAAATTTAAAGCTAATAAAAGAATCCTAAATAAAGAAAAACTTGGTCCTTGTATAATTAAGCAAGTTTTGTAAATTTATTGGTTCTGTAACTTCCCCCAACCCCCTCTAAAGGCCATCTCGAATCCGAAGACGACCTCGACGCCATGAGCCGGCTGGTCAGTGAACTCGAGCGCGACATCAACCTGATTCAAGCCATCAAAGACAGCCAGAGCAGCAGCCACGACGACCCGCAGCTGAACGCCCAGAACAGCATGGTGGGCCGAATGCTGCGCATGCTGATGGACCTGCTGTTCGCCTACAAGAAGCGCCTCGCCGAGCTGAAGGAGCAGGCACTCCGCTACTATCTGATGATGAACCCGGCCATGCCGAGCAAAAACGCAGAAACTTTATTCTTACTTCAGACACCCATTAACCACATTTAAAGCTAATCCAATAATGATCTTACAAGATATGATACAATTATAAATTATACCGAGTTTTGTGTCTAAACATGAAATATCCCAGTGGAACGTTAAAAGACTAAATTTTTCAAAAGGCTTTAGCTTTAAAAAATACTAGGCATAGTAAAGAAGTTACAGAATTATGTAAACACTCCTTAAAAGATTTTATTATCCCTTGAATTGAAAAACTACGAGTTGGCCCCTATCGTAAATACCAACGCACAGTGGCGGTAGTACAACTGATTCTCACACTCTCCATTGCCATAGTACGCTCGATGAATGCGCTCACCCGTGCACTCTTGCGAGAACAACTGTGGCGTCAACTCGTGGTCCAAATTAGCCATGTCCATCACCAACACGTCCGGAGTCAGCACCTCGTTCGTGTACACCGTATCGCCAACGCAGTACGTGGCGCCAATCCACATGTCGCTATGCTGATGCTTTCCCCCAGGCCTACGGCGAGCTGCTGCAGGACGTGCCCGGCGTCGAGGTCCCCGCCGCGGGCCCCGACGAGACGCTGAGCTGGTTCGTCTACGTCGTGCAGCTCGCGGACGACCGGGACGCCATCATGCAGCGCCTGCGCGCCGACGGCATCGCCTGCAAGCCGTACTTCCCGCCCATTCACCTGCAGCCCTACCTGGTCGAGCGCTTCGGCGGCGCCGAGGGGGACCTGCCGGTGTGCGAGCGCGTGGCCCGGTCCACCCCGCGCTTCACCACGGTGAGCTGCGACGCGCTCGTCACGTGCGTGTGATTGGCAACGATCCATGCCACGAAGTCGGCAACATCCTGGTGGTTGGGCGCGCCGGGGCGGTACTGGACCGTCGTCGTGACTGAGGTGTTGACCGGGCCCGCGTGCTCGAACCCAGCCAGGTAGGCCACGAACTCGACACCGTCACCGTCGGAGGTGCTGTCGGGGCTCCACGCCCAGGCCAGGATGTCGGGCGAGGCCGGCTGGGAGAAGCAAGTTTACCTTCAAGTTGGTCAATCAACGACTTTTTTTTCTGTGCACATTCACTGTACACTGGAGACGAGCTGTAATAAACATAGAACAATTAATATAATGGAAATTTCATATCTATATACAAGCTTATAAACTAGCGGATGTTGAAAATCAAGGCATTTCTGAAGTGAGAAAGATATTCTGATAAAATGAGTCTTTATCATAATGATAGCAATAATCAGTTGACAGAAAGAACTTTGAAAGAATATGTGCAGTGGAAACTTGATAAACATGATATTTGGGTAAAATGAAAACCTGGATATGGGCATTATCAACTTCAAAACTACACTTCAATTGTTTGTGTCTAAAAGAGCACTGCCGCATCCTAAAATGCAATCTCTAAAACATCATTCCATCCCACCTATCTCTAACTGAGCTTTTCATCTCCTTTGTATTTGAAAGACATTTATTCAAATGCACAGTGAAGAATTTTATGCTCTGCACAATAAAACAGTTTCTGAAGACCATTTATATGAACGTAGCCCAAAATTAGGCGGATAGTGTTTATAATAGGTTTGGATATCAGTTTTATTATTTCAATTAACTTGAAAAAAAATTTCTCCATGAAGCAATTTTTTTAGAGAAAAGTGAAGAGATCCATTCAACCAAAAATAAACGCAAATTACAATAAAGAAATTACAATAAATAACCAAGTCAAACTCAAAACAAGTAGGCAAAGATTAACATGAGTAGGGCTGACAGCCCCCATGCCTTCTCAAGGTTTTAACATAAAATAAAAAATGAATATATGGACTTGTTTTTTAGTCTAATATATTTGTTTGATTTATCTTCTTTTTCTTCTTCCAATAGTTTGACCTATAATTTTTTTTTTCAAATAACCGTTACAAACTAAGTGTCTTTACTAAAGTTAATTTAAAAGACTTTTCCCAAAAAAATTTTTCAAAGAAAAGTAAAGAGCCCCATTAAGCGAAGAATGAGTAAAAATTAAGTCAAATAATCCTCCAAGCGTGAAACTACCACAAACTTATAGAACACTTGGAAGCTACAGGTCAAGAGAGAACACAACGAAGCACGTCAGGCGGAAATGGAGCGCGAAGGACTGACCCGCGAGCAGTGGGAAGCGCGCGAGAAGAAGCGACTCGGGGAAGATATGCGAAAGGCGATTCGCGAGCTCGAACTCGGCAATCCGTCCGCAGGAGTCGTCCACGGTCTCGACGACTCGTCGGATGAGGATGAAAAAGCGATCTGGCGCAAGTGAATCAAACGCGATTGCGTATGCGGTTGAAAGCGTGTTCCGACATTTGAATATCCTAACAGATGTTTTTTAGTTAAAGAGTGGGAAATTACCATTTCATTATTAGATCATACTCCATGGCATTTCTTGGCCTGTGAAACTATGTGGCTGACTCATGGCACACTGTGGCGCACAATTCCGTTCCAAGTTCCCCTGGTTCCAGTCCTGCCACTTCTGCCTCCGATTCCACCAAATCCACTCCGAGTTCAGCGGTTCCAGCAATTTTTTTTATGCAGGTGCCCCAGTCGCAAATATATCTTTAAACAAATTTTTAGCCTTATACCCACTGGTTAGTTCTAGAACAAACTTTTAAAAATTGAGGTTTGTGTCATTTTTTAGTAACATTCAGTCACTAGAAAAATGCAATGTTTTTCAACATCTAGCTTGAATCTAGCGGCCACAACAAAAAATGTTTGACCCATTATGTTTCTATTGGATTCTAAATAACTTCTAGACCATGAAATTGTTTAGAAATGAAAACTTTCTACTTTCTGCAATGTTTTGCAATATCGGAGCAAGCATTGGTTTGACCTTTTCGAGGACCAATTTCTCCGGTGCGGTATGCGTCTCAAATTTTTTCTTTACATCTAAGTGCGTCAAAAGTTCTGCGAACAACATCAGATGCGCTCTAATACCAGGATTTGAGCAAAGATAACCTTCTTTTCCTAATTCCCACCGGGCCTCGTTCGCAGTTCGAATAATGTCAAAGTACCCGATGAGTATTTTTCTTGCCCTAATTAAAGTCTTCTCGTCAGTGGAGCTATCATGGATTGTGAACCTGTTTGTGCACGGCGCCTGTCATCTACTTCTTTTACTCCTCCAGGAGTAGTAGCATACTCATACGCTTTACGATACCAATACAATCCTTGTGGTACCGGATTATTACCCGTAACGAACATCCGTCCATCGGGACATTGGGAACGTAGTATGTTGTTGGCATAATTGAACATGGCAAGGGCATCCCCCTTTTCGGCAGCTTGCTTACCCCAAAACTTGGCACGTTCTAATGATGGCTGTACATGCCTTGCAGCTGCTATGTTATCCCAAATACCATCTCCTGGATGCATATCTCATCTTAGGGCACGTTTATGCTATTGCAGTTGCAATTCCTGTAAGCTCATTAACCGCTGAGCGTTCATTTTCCACGCTTAAGAGAGTTAAGTCGCGGATACGATCAACGATGGTTCAAGAGCGCATTGACGGCCTCCTGATGATGGCGTTTGAATGAAAGAAATCTCTCTATCGTCAAAGACAAGCTTATTGACAGTCTAGGACGAAATGGCGTTTGTCATTAGATTAGCGAGCCCGTCGTCTGGAGTGAGGAGTTGGGCGTCGAAAAGGTATTCCTGGGCCGCGGAAGGTTTCCAAGGCAAGTTAGCTAGAAGGAATAATAAAAATATATATTTATAGCGTCTCAATGCTCTCAGTTCGTTTCAATTAACCTAAATATAATGCGGCAATTTCTTATGTAGAACGTCTGTATATATTCGTTTGGGCATTACTTAGGACGAGCGAAAAAGCTAAACTCGGCTTAGAGAAGTGAAGGGTTTAAGTAGTGTAAAGATTGACATTGGTGGTGCTACAAAGGTACATCGTGCTATAATAGGAGACAACTTTGTAGTAACCTTCTTATGAACCGTGCTATCCTTCTTATGAAGCAACTTTTTTTCCTATGAAGCAATTTCGTTGTATCCTCTCTATGAACATAATTTGTGGTAGCCTTCCTATGAACCAACTGTGTGGTAGCCTTCCTATGAACATACTTTGTGGTAGCCTTCCTATGAGCCAAGGCACGCGCGAAATCAAATCCCAAGCACTGGCTATGCACTCAAAGGATTGAACATGGCGTTGCAGTATAGGCGATCCGTCGGTGGCGCCAGATTCGATCATGTCAAACAGCAGCGATACCGAACCGACTTTCACGTACTCGGCCAAATCCGCGAGGTTCGAGTCGGACAATCCAATTTGCAGTCGTTGGCGTCGGCGGAACATTTGGCGGGTGGTCGAAAGCGACATGAACGACTTGGCACAAAACTGTCCTAGCCAAGGCCTTGCCCCCTCAGGCCCCCCCGCAGCTCCGGGCCTGGATGACCGCTTTCGCATAGTAGGCAGAGCTAGGTCGGCTTTTCACCTAGCCGTCGTCGAATCCGTCCACATAAAAGCAACAAAATCTTTGCTTCGCAGACAGAAAGAATTATTTTTCCATTGGACCTTTTCGGCTAACCATTTAGTGCCATGGACACTTATTGGTCAAAACAACACCAATCCAGCAGTCAGACATCTGATTGGCTACTTTCAAGACACCCCGGGTCCCTCCGTCATGAGTTCACGATCTCTCCGCGACCACCTCCTGCGTCGACGCACGCTGCTCCTTCCCACCTGGAAGGGCTGGCTGCTGCTCATCCTCGTGACGGGAGTCGGGGCGACCCTGGCCGTGCGGTCCTGGCCGGGCTTCCTGACCGTCCATCGCCCCTGCGGGGGGCAGGTGCTGGTGCTGGAGGGCTGGCTGACCGACGATCTGCTGGAAGATGTCGTGCGGGAGTTCCGGGAAGGGGGATACCAATACAAAAAGCTCCATAAATACTAACAAACAGGTTGTATAGAAAATTAATTATAACTGACATATGATGTACGCATGTGCGAAAGTAAAATTATTGGCGAATAATGTTAAATAACTGATTAATCAGATATCTGCGTGTCATATAACAGTCCTATCTTCCTTACAAGAATAGTCATAATAATAATACTTTTGACGCAAGCGAGAAATATTCTTGATTTAAAGAAATCACAGAAAGTTCTGCGGTGATGTCCTTTTGAGCCCGAGGATTGTAGACCGGCACCGTTCCGGTTCCGACCGTCCGAGCTTCATAGACTGTGGTGTTACGGGCACGATATTGGTTTGGATTTTCAGGGTCTTGCTCGTACGTCTTCACGACTCGGGGTTGATAGACAACGGTTGCCGTGCCGGTCGAATTGATCGCCGCGGGAGGATAGAGGGGAGGACCTTGATTAACGCCCGCCGTACCATTGCTCCGCCCAACGCTATAATTCGCACCAGCCGCAGTAGTCTCAGCCCTGAGAATGGACACAGCTACTACAACTTATAATCTCGAAGAAAGGCTTCATTCCCTGTGCATGATAATATTATTTTGACTGGGGAAATCTTGATGAAAATGATAATTTTGTAACACTGATTTCAAGTATGGTCGTTGAAAGATTCATGATTGATGAAAATATATTTGGGCTATCGAACCTGTGATCTTTCGGAAATAAAGCAAACTGGATAAAGTGTGAAATTAGCAAGCCAGACTCAAAGCCTTTACAATAGCAAGAGGATACTTTATATGACATAAAATGTGTAATTACAATTAATATTGGAATAATATTCATAACATACGATTATGATAAATATTGGAAGAGGTAGTGCTCGATAAATGGAATGTATGGAATATGCCGTGTGATGTGAGATATAAACTGCATAGAAAAAAATCTTTTACTATATTTTTAATATATCAAATACGTGATTTCCATCAGATACACAGTATTTCAATTCGTAAATCTCAAATGTTATGTCATCAGGGACTCGAACCCCGTGGCGTCGCATCGATTCCGGGACGGCTCGTCCGACTTGTAGATCGTCTGCTCTCCCGGTCCCCTTCAAGTCGCGGCACGTCACCGGAAATTCGAATGGAACTCACCTTGTCCGCGGAAGAGCGCAGTCGCGCAGCATCGGACGGCCGCACACCATTCTCGCAAGCTGGTCGCGAAGACGAATGTCGTGACCTGCGGTTGCTGTGTGATGAAGTCCTCCAACAAAATATCTCTCTGGTAACCGTTACCGGTGACCATATGGTAACATGTCATTTTCAGTACTAAATGTTATTTGAGAACGGTAATTTGTGCGGTAACGCGTGTGGTAACGCGTGTGGTAACATGTTTGCAAATGTTCTGTCTTGCATCATTGGGTACAATATCATGGATAAGGAATGGAAGAGGGAATTCCACGTCTGCACCCACTCCATATAACACACCTGTATGTGCAATATTGAATTCTGAGTAACTGAATACTTTCTTGCTCAGACCCCTGGGACCCCTGAGACTCCCAAGTGGTCTTTTCGCAGCTGGCTGTTCTATTCCTTTTTTTCCATTTCCCTTCACATGTTATTCTTCTATTTGCATTTAAGGCGGCTGATCCGATGTCCAAATCATGATATTTACATTATTTTCTCATTTTCACCGGGTTTAATCTAACCTTGTTTATATGAGGTAATGTGAGTACACCTTACCCGTCTTTTCATTTAAAACTATTTTTTGCGATGAATGCTTCAACACTGCCTCTCGGATCTGTTTTTCAAAAAGGCGTGCGACACCCCGACCGGGTCAAGACCCTGGCCCTGGCGGATACCGCCGCCTTCATGCCGGCCAAGGATGTGTGGTCGCAGCGTATCGAGACGGTCCGGCACGGCGGCATGGAAGCCGTGGTCGACGGCACCATCGACCGCTGGTTCACGGCGCCCGGTCAACAGCGCATCCCCGACGAGGTAGAGAAGGTGCGGGGCAGGAACCTCTCGACCCCGGTTGACGGCTTCATCGGTTGTGGCAGGGCGATCATGGCCACTTACTGCTGCTATGTTTTCGAAGACTGAGAAGTATGTTGAAATATTATTTTTCATAGAAATTCTGTGTGTATACCATAACATCTTTACTATAGACCTTTAGCTTGTTTGAAGTCCTTGTTTCATGGGTTTATAAATTGAGGCTTACAATGAGGAGGATTTCTGTCTGGGAAAAAATATTCATACTTAGCTTATTTACACTGATACATTTGCCCATTCCCTTCATTGTACATTATTCGTTTAAAACCAATAAACAAGCACAATTTGCTCAACAAATTGAGTTTTTTGATAGAAATGTCTTAACAGCCGAGCAACAATTAGAAAAACTCACAAGTAAAACATTAGAAACCCTCAAGCCATTGGGTATTGATTTTATACCTACGTTGGAACAACTAAGGCAAGGTTTTATAAATGGATCTGATGCAGTCAGGGCCATGATATTGGCAAACGATCATTTTGTAATAGATTTTATCAATGCTAGAGAACGGTTGAATGACTCGATTAAAGAAACGGAGCGCAGCTCACCACTGGTGCGAATAAAGAGATCCGGCTCTGAAATCATAGGTAAGTTCAAGGCGTGCTGGAAGCGTTGCTCATCAATCGCTTCAACTGCCAACTCACCATTGGCTACCTCAGTCGCCAAGCGCCGCGCCGCCTGAACAATTTCCCAACGCCCACCATAATTCACGGCGACCACTAAGCGTAGCGCGCGGTTCTTCTCAGTTAAGGTCTCGGCTCGTGCAATGGCTTTTTGGAGTTTGCTATTGAGGGCAAAATGAGGCGCCAGGCGCTTGGCGATGTAGTTGGCGCTCAGGATGGCGATGGCGGTCGCGCGCTTCAGGCCGTCCGCCCCCATCATCGCGATATAGGCCCAGGAGATCGGCAGGATTGATGCGGAGCCCCAGGGCGCGGCGGCAACCTGCCCGATGGTTTCGCGATTGCCGGCGGCCGGATTGACCCCTTCGACCACCCGGTGATCGGGGAGGAATTCCGCCAGATGCGCCCGAACCCCGATCGGCCCCATGCCGGCCTCGAGCTTGTCGGTCTCGCGCTGCTTGAGCTTGGGCGCCTCGTCGCTCGCGTTGAGTACGTACTGCTTGAGCCACACCTCTTCGAACAGCTTGGGCAGCGGGGTCGCGTCGCTGGCGAGCACGTTCAGCTTCTCGGCCGCGTCGTCCACGCCCTGGAAGGTGTTCACGTGCAGGTCGTCGAGCAGCCCGCGCCAGCGGCGGTTGCCTTCACGCTCAAAGTGGTCCTTGAGCTCCTCGGCGATGTCGTCGGCGCTCATAGGCGTTTGACTTAACAACAATTTATAGAAGATCTTGATCTAGTTGGGCACATTGAGAAAGTACAAATATATTAAATGTAAAACATATTCAACGTTAAGTAGATTTAATATTTTGCTTTTTTGTTATTCGTTGTTGCAACTCATGCATAGCTTTATTAGCCAAAATTTCAAACCTGTTGATTGTGTTTTTCCATAAGCTCGGAATGCCACGTCAAGTACGATTTGAGTGTAAAAAGAAATCTATAATTCTTTAGGCCCAAAAATTGTCTGTGCACTTCCCAATAGCCAATACATAGACAAAATTCATAGCTTAGAGCCCTTACTTCCAATATTTTTGGTCACTTAAAAAGGGCACTAGAAGTTCTGATTTCCGATAAAATGAGCCCAGTCACGGTCTTCTAGAATGACTGGGAACATCTTTGTATATAGGATCTTGAAACCTTTGCGGCAGAGTTCTCTGATATGCTGAATCTGAAGGTGTGATTATCATTAAGATTGCTTATTGTTTCGGGGCGGTTGTGAAGGCCAATAATGACGCCGCTGTCTGGCTGGTGGAAGGCTATGAACCCTCCCCTGCATCTGCTGGCGTGTTCGCAACGGCAGCGGGCAAGACCAAGCCCTATCCGATGATCCCGTTCATGGGCCTGATGCACACCGCACTGGGCGCAGAGCTGACCGAGTTCCTGCAAGGCTCCGAGAGCGCAGAGCAGGCGCTGGCCGATACCGAAGCGGCCTATATCTCAGCAGCCAAGGAAAAAGGCTTCCTGAAAGAGTATGTGCATTGATATCGTTCACACGCATGTGTTTGGCTCACTGCACGAGCAAGCAGTTGGCGATGATGGGATGGAAGACGACCGGAATGAGTTCTACCAGCCGGGTGACTCGTTGCTGTCCTCGCTGGACGGAGGGAGACCTGCGTCAGTGAGGACGTCGCCGCGAGTGATCAACAGAGCCAGGCGAGGCGAGAGGACCCGTGGAGATGCCGGTGGATGGAGGCGGCGATTACTATCCGGCGTGCATCAGCAGATATATCTAGGATAGTTGATTTGAATTGTTGCGATAAGTGGGTCTTTTTTTCCCGTTACTGGATTGGTCGTTCTCTTTCAAAATATTCCCTGTGTTGGCATTTCCTGCGCAGCAACAGCACAGTGCATTCTTTGGCTCGACCGCCGATCTATGATACATTATTGCCACTAGCTCATAAGTTCAAAAATGAGATTGTTAATCTTGATTTTGATTTATTTACTGTCCGGAACTTATACCGGTTGATTGTTAATTCGAATCAATATTCTCAGCATAGGTCTAAAGAAAATTGCTGGAAGTTCATGACGCTTAGTTATTGATTAATTAATTAATTGGCTAAAGATATTAATTGATAATAGTATCTGTTTACAATCAATAGGACTTAAAGAAAGTGATTTTGAAAAACAAACAGATAGGTTTCCCATGCTTTACATATTTTATGCGTGACCTGATTTAGCATAATTTCCTACTTCAGATACGTGTATAAAGTAGATAATTTAGGCGGAATAGCCCTGAAAGAGGATCAGATACACACTTCCTACGTTTTCATTTGAGCCAGTCAAGTTACTTGGGTTTTATCACGTGGTCGCAAATGCTGTGCGCTGATTGGGTTTTCAAAAATGCAAACAAACAAATGTATTGAATGAAATTAAAAAACCTGTCCAGCCTTATCTACAACTAATTTTTCTTGATTTCGAACTATGCACAATGAGCAAGGGGGGATAATGTTTTAGCCAATCAGCGGCTTTGTTGATAATCTGCACTTAGCCAATCACCCATCAAAAGCTACGAACATGGGAAAATTTGCCTGATTTCTGAAAGGGGTAGAATACCTTCAAAATGTCAAGGAATCTGAGTTAAAATTGCACCATAAGGTTCACTGTATCAGAGAACCCTCTGCTGAGATTTCAAGCTCTCATCTTAAAAATGTGGAATTTGTTTTTTGTCTCAAGAAAGATCATGGATGCGTGTTTATTTTTTTATTTTTTTTTGTCCCATCGGTGGTCGTATCGAGCCAAGTGTCCTAGAATGGTTGATTTGACTTTGGTAAAGCGCTAGGCCCGAAACGTCAGTATATCATCTCTACTCAATGTACTGGGATTTTTTCTATTTATCCGTAAGTACTGCACGCCACTGCATTTGGTCATATTTCATTCTTTGATAAAGTTCACAAACGGACGAGTTATACAGAATATCTTACCAGCAGTCTCCTGACATTTTCTGAAGCATTAAAAGCTGCCATGATACTCAAAGACATTTCAGTGGGTGGGTTGGCAGATACTAAAACAACTTGTGAATTTCAGTAAACCCTGATGCAAGCAATTCAAAGTATGGCAATTAATAAAATTGACACTTTACACGGGTGAATTTCAGTCGAACTTAATTCAAATCTTCTTTGAATCAAATTCGATGCGACCGAAAAGCGGCCTTATATAAAGTGACCCTTATAGCGTTGCGTCGAACCTAATTCAATGAAATTCTTTTGTTTTTTTTGATCAGATAAAAATAAAAGTTATGCTAAATTTAATTCATGTTAGATGGACATATTTCATTCACTAACATTTTTGAATAGCCAATCGATGTTCATCATTTATCACCACGTGATGAAATCCATGTTGCTTGATTGGCTAATACCAAAATGTAAGCGAAGACACACAGCTCAGTCAAACAGAAATCCCCCTTATTTTGTTCAAAAAGCTTTTGTCGTGTCTATTCAATTGTTCCAATGTTTTTCCATAAATCAAGTATTAAAACTATTAAAACTGTTATTTATAGTGCTAATGAAAACTATTTCTGGGCCAGAGAGAGAGAAACACACAAAAACGTACAGAGTCAGAAACGCAAACCAGCAAAGTGAAAGAGAGAGACATGAAACATGTACAAACAATCAGAGTATGACAAACAAACACACAATGATAGACAAGCACACAGTCAGACACACAGAGACGGTGAGGGAGAGAGAGAGGCAAAAACACAAATACGCAGAATCAGGCGCACAAAGAGAGACGAAGAGACAGGTAAACACAAAGTCAAATACGTAGGCACGGTGAGAGAGAGAACAGAGCATCGACGAGATCATTGACCGAGCGCTTCGCTATTGCGACCTCGCCGTGTCAATGGGCATTGGCGCGATCCGTTCCCACGTCGACACCTGCGACGATGAATTGAAAGGCGTTCAGGCGCTGCTCGATGTGCGTGCGAAGGTGAAGGATTATATCGACCTGCAGCTCGTCGCTTTCCCGCAGGACGGCGTGCTGCGGGATCCGACGGCCATGGCAAATACGATCCGCGCCCTCGACATGGGCATCGACATTGATCCGTTCCAGCGGACCCGGGCAAAACGGCGGTTACAATACTGTGGGCCGTGCTTGAACGTTCCATTAGACCGTCACCTCCGCATCTACTTGGGCTTCAGCTGGGGCTTCATTGCGCTCTTGCATAGCCATTCGTTGTTCCATTCGTTTGGTATACAAGCCAACGCTTAACACCGTGAGAATTGGCCCCACCGACGCCAATGCCAGCACGCCAAAGCCATCGCTGACACCGGGCACATTGCCACCAATGCCAAGACCAAATATTCCCCGGCTGAGGGGCATCGCCCTCCCGTTTGTCCGGCATGGCAAGATCCCTCGGCGGATGGCGCCTTCGACGGGGCGCACCATAGTTATGCACCCTTAGCGGTGTCAAGGTCGCGCCACATTGCTCAATCGCTGCGCAGGTAGGGCTAAACGGCGCAGGCAGCCCGTTTCCTGGCGCCGCGCTGAAGCTATGCGTCGCCGGATACCGTCCACTGCCTAATTCAGCAGCAAGAGAAGTCCGCTCAGCCTCCCCGTTTGTTGTTATTTCAGTTTATGTCTCTTGGATAAATTATTATTTTTTTTCAAAATGTTTATGTTATAGTACTTTACTGTATGTTATGGGCATCTAGAAGAACTCATTGCCATCCTACAGCTAGTGTTTTAGTTTCATTGATTTTAACTTATTCTGCTAAAAATAAAAAATCACATAATACACTTAACAAAAATAATCAAATAACACCATGACTCTTTAATGTAAAACTTAAACAATTGAGAAAGAAATTAGAAGACTCGTTCAGTGCCTTGCCCAGTTTCTCGCTGCCGATATGCTGGGCCACGGTGCCGATCTTGTCGGGAATGGCCGCCAGTCCATCCGCGATTTTTCCAGGGGACAGTTTGTCGAGCGCTTTGCCGAGTTTCTCGCTGCCAATCTGCTTGGCCACCTCGCCGATCTGACCGCCAACCGCGTCGAGTCCTCTGGCGATTTGGTCGGGGCCGAGTTTATTGAGCGCTTTTCCAAGGTCACCGCTGCCAATATGCTTAGCGAGCATCAGCCCTTTGATCAGCAAAGAATAAATGAATTATTAAATGAAGAATTAATGAAGAATTAATGAAGAATGAAGAATTAAATGAAGAATTAATGTAAAGAATAAATGTAAGCATCAGCTGTACCAGATGAAGAGTTATGCTCGAAACGTCGTGTAAATCTTAGTTCTCTGTACGATGTCGAATTTTTGAATTAATTTATGACTTTAAATACAATCGACGTACAACACGCACAACAACTTTGTTTTTATCTGCTGTCAAAGATTGTAAGTAATTCCCTGGAGGCATATAAGGTTTTTATAGAAAGGGTGGTCGCATAAACTTCAGAGGGGACTCATTGGATTGGTAGTCAGAGGTTCTAGTACCCTTTATCAGAATCAAAGTGATGAGAGGGCAGCTAGCCCCCCCCCGCCCCCCCCCCGCGCCCCCCCCCACCCCCCTAATATAAAATTATATGGCCGCTTGCTTTAAAAAGTTTTTTTAAGGGATTAACCGGACCACCCGACAAGGCAAACTCGAAGCTCGGCTGCGCTCATGACCGGTCTAGTGCACGCAGAAGGAAGAGGATGAGGCAGGGGGGGTAGAGGGAGGGGAGAGATCCAGCAAGAAGGGAAGAACACCGTGTGAGGAAGCGAGCAAGCAGGTAAGCGGATGCATCCCGTGACTTGGCTGGCGATGCAAGGTAGCGTTTGCCCGTGTCAAGGATCATCCACATCATGGTCTGAAGTATAAGGTACGTATCCATCCAGTCGGAGAAGGAGGAGGAGAGGAAAAAGAAAGATGCGAGATCATTTACAAACCTTTAGTAAAACCAAGACCTTGATTGCACTCTGTGTAACGTGTAGAGAACTTGTCCATGAGTTTCTCGAAAAACTCTCCTCTTTGCTTCGGTGGAGGTATCTTCTTGAAAAATTGTCTAAAATTTAAAATCAACAAACAAATTTAGTTTTATAGTGTTTCGTGGAGCATTAATAAGTAAATTTACAATTTTAGCGAAGAGTAGATAAACCTTAGATACAAGTTTTGGAGACTCCGCGACGCAGGCGCCGAACGAGCACGAGTCCCCGGAGCCGCACGCCTCGCACGCGGCGCCGCCCGCGCCGCACGCACCGGGCTGGTCGCCGGTCAGGCAGAGTCCGTCGGCGTCGCAGCAGCCGCCGCACCACTGCTCACACGGCAGCTCGCAGAAACCCTCGTTGCAGCTCTCCTCGAGCGCGCAGGTCTGACACAGGAAGCCGCCGGAGCCGCACGCGTCGGCGGTGTCGCCGTCCACGCACGTGTCGCCATCCAAATGTTGAGCATTCACATATTTAAAACAAATCCAAATGTTGAGCATTCACTTGGTCGTCAACATCTACTATTTGCTAGTTTTTTAAATTAACTCAAGTGCAAAGCTTTTACGTCGTCAACTGCTCCTAATTCCTAGCACTCTAATTTACACCATCAAGAAATAGAAGACACTACTTTGGGCACGTTAAATGGTCACCTATTTTTTCAAACATAAGTTTGTGCTCTTGGCAAATTGCAAAGGATGACCTTAAGAAAGTTACTAGTGATGAAACATAGTAATATCTCCTCGTTTTTACAATAAACCATCTCAATATCATTCCATTCTAAGATGTCTTTATGGCTTATGTCCAATTGCAGCATGCTAATGCTGCTTCAGTAGGTAGATAATCTAATCTGTGAATGTTATATTTGCAGAAGTTGATAGACATCCTCATTAAAACGATAACGTTTCAAAGAATTACTCAAATTGTGAGTTCTTGCAACGATTTCTTTTCAATTAATATTTAAGTATTTTTTTGTTGATATTGATACAAATGTTGATAATAATAATGATGATGATAATACTAATTTGTAGGAAGAAAGAGTTGGATTCTTCCCAGCCAAAGCTGTGAAATTGATTTCAAAAAGAAGAGATACACAATCACTTGGATCGATGTCGTCTTCTTCCGATTCTTCCATTTCAAGTGCTTCGAGTGAGCATAATATCCATATTTTCGTTAATCCTTTTCGCTAAACTTCACTTATATGTTCAATTACATTTTAGTTACATTTGGAGCGACCCCTGTCGAGGATCGTGGCCTTGGATCCATCCGGAGGCTGAGCTGTGCCATGTCACGATTTCCATAGGTATTTATGAGAACCAACTAAGGATACTGACCGCTTCCAGTCAATCATTCCCTAAAAGCGAGTCGCTATAAGGGTTCTAGTGGAGGTTCTAAAGAGTCCATACAGAATGCTCCACAGGGACCCATGCAGCTGCGCGCGCCTCAGTCCGAAACTGCCCCGAAAGCAGTCCGAAAGCAGCGTCTCGCGCCGCCTCCAGCTTGCGGCGGGCTGCGCGCGGTCTCCGGACTTCGAGGAGCAGGTGCGCCGCGGCCATCAGCGCCTTGCAAGCGCCTTCCATGTCCTGGGTGGCGGCGCGCAGCTCGGCAGCCCGCTTGAGCCAGGCTTCGGCCTCGTCGGTTCGTCCGGTCAGCTGGGCTATGTGGGCGGCTTCATAGAGGGTCGCGGCGATCGCCGACTGCTCGCCGAGCTCTTCGCGCAGCGAGAGCT
Organism: Alatinidae sp. Z8VKAUB7J3; assembly: GCA_010016025.2. NCBI lineage: Eukaryota > Metazoa > Cnidaria > Cubozoa > Carybdeida > Alatinidae > Alatinidae sp. Z8VKAUB7J3. The sequence goes on along the minus strand of JAAAKM020721499.1, from coordinate 179,359,096 downwards.
CCTTGAGCAGCGTGTAGACGCTGTTGTTGTTGTAACCGCCGATGCGGATATACAGCGGGATCGTGTGTTGTCGCGCCCCGGCATGACGGAAGACCGGTTTGAGGCTATCCTGAGCAAACAAACACCGGATGCTGAAAAGCGTCGGCGTGCCGATTATCTGATCGACACGGGCTTGGGCATGGCATCCGCACAACAATCTGTTCAGGATATTCTGGTGGCGGTATCGCAGCCAAATTGATCATCTTCGGCGTTTGGTCCTGTCCCACACAATACAGGGGATTTAAGGTATTGGTGCCATAACCCTTTCAATATTTTTAATACTACCTTGATAATTTGCTGGTACATTTATTTCTTTTCCTTTCAGCGGTCGTCCTCTAAATGATGCCAGTTTAATTATATCTAGAACATAGCAATGGGGAAACGTGTGTTAGAAAATAGTTTGTGAAGATATGCTACAAAAATGAGACTTTTCGGGTCAGTCTGTAGAAAATGGTAGTTCTCTCTCGAAACATCTCGTGTATGCATCGGCGGCTCGTTCACGAGCACGATCGAGCGGCTCACGACGAACCCGGTCGCGGGCCTGCTCGCCGGCATGCTCATCACGGTGCTGCTGCAGTCGTCGTCGACGACGACGTCGATCATCGTGGCGCTCGTCGGCTCGGGCGCGCTCGCCGTGCGCAACGCCGTGCCCATGGTGATGGGCTCGAACGTGGGCACGTCGATCACGAACACGTTCGTCGCCGTCGGGCACATCCAGTCGCGCCGCGAGTTCGAGCGCGGCTATTCTCAGAGGGAGTATGAACAAGGCAATGTATGTCAGGAAAATAAAAGTGTGATTCAACATACATTGCCCTACTGATCTTCCCATTGAGAGCAGCTTATCAAACGGCTTTCGCCATGCCTCTGGGCATGACAGTGGTTATTAATCATATAAGTCTATACAAAAACGTATTTTAGCTGAATTGAGAGTAAGAGATTAAGATTATTTTTTATTTAGAGAATTAAAAGACTTTAAGATTTATTTTTGACCTGTTGACGACCTCCACCGGATCGGGATTCCAATCGCCGATCGGGCCTCCGGCGGTCAAAACGAGTGTCTCGACCAGATTGTCGCTGGCGAACACGTAGATCGGTTTCAATCGCCCGACGACTTGAATCACCTGGGGCGACACCCCCAGCTCTTCCCGGTATTCCCGCACGGCGGCCTGAAGCGGCGACTCGCCGGGTTCGATCTGACCGCCCGGCAAACAGATCTGTCCGCCGTGATGCGACAGTGCCTTGGGGCGGCGCGTCCTTTGAAACACAAAACTCTTCAGCGAATCGAGTGCGTCTCGCCAGGGTGTTGGCAGACGAGTTTCATCGGCAAACGTTTGTTCGCGTTTCCAACTTGGCCACGATTGTGACCAGAAGATCCCCACGACCGACAGTAACGAAAGTTGGGCACCGACATCGAAGAGCATCAACGGATCATGCAGCAGCAGAATCGTGACCGTCACGCCCAACGTATTCAACAGTCGTGTCGGACGAGCCGAGAGTTGGCCGACGATGGCGCCTATAGTCTATAACTTATGTTCAGTAATTCTATAATCACATGACAATAGCTCTGATATAACACAATCCCAAACCTACACCAATTGGTAGTGCAATCATAGCAATATAGAAACATAAAACCCCACTGAAGTAACACCCCAATACACTCCTTTTTATCAGAAAAATATTTTTAAGAAAAACTGATGGGTCTAATACAGGGGTAAAATTCGGATATTAGTCTATAGGGAACAGATGTTGTTGATTAATGGTGTTATTAGAAGTCGAGCTGGTCGGCCTCGAGGTCAAGCGCAACATCAAGATCGTCGAGCACAAGGAGGCCGAGGAAGAGCTCCTCCATAGCATCGTCAAGGAAGGCGAGGAAGAGGACGAGTTCGAGCGGCCGCCGGTGCTGACCTTCATGGGTCACGTGGACCACGGCAAGACAACGCTGGTCGACGCACTGCGCGAGAGCGATGTGGTCAAGGGCGAGGCCGGTGGCATCACGCAGCACATCGGCGCCTACAAGATCAAGCAATTACCATGTATACTGTATTGGTAACCTTGTGCACATTTGTAAAAATGTGTGACACCCAATTCAAATAAAGCCCTAAAGACCAGCGAATGTTACCTGTCGTGTAGTGCCTATTTATGTAAACCAAACCTAGGTAAAAAGACACCTCAATGACTAAGGTCTTGAATATCGATATTACCTCCACCTGTGTGTCCACCGCCAGTTTGTCCACCACCTCCGATTGGTTTCAGATCAGTAGTAACTGTAGCAAGTAAAGACGAATTAATCATTAAACGATCTATGATGAGGTAGATGGATAGCATATTCACACTTTCGGTGAAAGGCCCCAAGACAACCGTTAAGACCGTGAAGGACTTAAGCATGCAGTAATACCGATCCAATCTTTTGAGCTGATATATGTTAGGTTCCAATGGGTATGTTGTTATTAGAACCACTGCGACTGTAAGGCTATAGAAATATCCACTAGAAGTTTTAATTTGATCGCCTATTAATTCATTTTGCTCAATAAATTTTGACAAAGTTCAACACTTCCATCAATACGCACATATTGCAGATACGTCCTTTTGACCATCTTGATGCACATAGTGTTTTGTGATTCAGTTCAACGTGTGCTTCAACATTCTCTAAAAGTTTCACCTTAATAGGCTACCTGTAGTCACTCCTGAGATATTGCAGATACGCCTTTTCGAACATGTGGATGCACATTCTCTTTCAATTTGGTTCAACCCCCCGGATGCCCTAAAGTTCTAACTTAGTACCATTATCAATTCCTGATTCCTCAAATTAAAGCCTCGACTACATACACAAATCCATCCTTGTAACAACAAAGAGCGAGCCAACCTACTCTATTTTGTCCATTGTGAGTTGCAAATAGAAATTAGCTATTAGTTTCTTATATGCACACGTATGTACCACCTTTTTACAATAGCTTACAAATGGGAAATGTTTTGTTTCAGCTGTCAATTGTACAATGCTCTTTGTATGGATGCACCAATACAGCAAATTTATGGAAATGTATTGGATCATATTAAATACTGACATATATCTGTGAGGGGGGCTTTTCTACTGAGAGAATTTTCTGCTGGGATGGAAATTTCAAGGGATGAACTTTCCAAAAAAAAAAATTATACAGAGAATTTGCCAGAACCCGTTTATGAAAATTCGTTTTATTCGTCTTAATTTCTTTTTGGTAACTCAGTTTTACACATGGAGATGTTCTAGGAGAATTTTACTGTGCAAATTTTCAGCATGGATCGAATTTTCTGGAGGACTTTCCATGGGGAGGGGAACTAATCGACCTACCTTGAGAATTTCACTGAGAATGATAGCGAAAACAATTGGAAATGCCCCGACCACAGATGCAAACAGGCTGCCGACCAACAAATAAGGCCATTCTGTTTGGTTCAGTTTCAACAGGCGTCTTACAGAGGGTACTTCGACTTCTTCTTCTGGTATCTCTTCTTCCTTTTTGCCCTGGAATTACAAGAAAATATAAAAACAAATAAAATTACCAGTTTGATATTACACTACATTCAATTAAATGGAGAAACAAAGTAATTCGGCTTTAGTATTGCTATTTTTGCGAAAAAATTCGAGCAACCCTGGCTGGAACATTAGAATGAGGAATTCCGCTTTGGTTATGAAAAACCAAAGCGATTCCGCTTTGGTTTTGCTATGTCTCGGAAATTAGTCAAACAACCCTGATTGGAACAAAAGAATCAGAAAAGAGACAAAGCGATTCCGCTTCAGTATTGCTATTTTGGAAAAAAGTCAAACAACCCTGGTTGAAACAAAAAAAATGACTGTAGCAGCTTCCTGCGGTGAGGACTGCCGCGTACACTCCGCGCCCTCCGCCGCCCGGGCGTCCTTCTTTTCGACGCTCCCGTCTTTCCTGGCTGAGTGCTCCGCTCAAAGAACGATGGAGGAGGGACATTGCTGCTGCCCGTCGCCTCCGGGTTGGCTCGATTCTCGTTCTGGTCACCGTGCGACGATGACGCTGCTGCAGGAAAGAAAGAGTCAGAGTGACTTTTACGGCGGCATCACTCAGCTTGCGCTCACCAAGACATTTTTCTCCAAGACGTTTTTCAAGACGTTTCAAGAATTTCAAGACGATTTTAAGAAAATCTTCTTCAAGACGATTTCAAGACGTTTCAAAACATTTTTAGACGTTTTTAAGACTTTTTTTCAAGACGTTTTGGAAGTTGTTTTATGATATTTCAAAGACATTTTTATTCAAGACGTTTTTCAAGACGTTTCAAAAATTTCCAGATGTTTTTAAGAAACTTTTCTTCATGATGTTTTTCAAGACGTTTCAACCTTGGTTCCACCACTGAGCGATTCAAACGGGACGCTGACACCGCCGCTTGTTCTGGCCATGATCTGCAGATTCTCGTCAATCTCGACCTGGAATGACTGATCGAAGACCAATCGACCAAGACGTTCGACTCTGTCCTTCAACGGTGCCACGTACGCTTGCCGAGCCTTATCGCGTTCCTGGCACATGATTCCATAGAGTAGCTTGGCGGCTGCCGCCCTACGAAATAGTGACCGGTTCATCGAGACGATGGATTCCCAGGAATATTTTACATATGTGTTCTTTTTGCTTTTGCCTGCAACTATCCCAGATATTAGCACCAGAACCTCAAGGGGTTACCCCATTACCTTTAACGAGAGGATGAGAGGAGAACCATGTTCCTACACCTGAACCCTAAAATACTCTCCAGTATGAAAATAATGTTTTATGAAGAGTCGTACTCGGAAGAGTATGTGCACAAAGTATATGCTTGGTCCAATTTTATAACCTTCAAAGTCTGTACCTCAAATATTAACTAAAGGAACTGCTAACTACTGTTGTTTGTTGGCACTGAGCTCAAATCTGCTGCAAAAACCCAAGGAAATGGAAAGAGAGTCGGCACATTAAAAAAAGAACAATTTAAATCCACGATTGGTCTGAATTTCGCTACATCAACCGTTGCTGAATATTTGCAAAATTGTCAACCGAAGCTGGAATGTGGAAGCCAAAAAGCTCGAAACCCTCCCATTCTCAAGAAACAGAGACACTAATTGCAGGCTCTGTTTTGTCGACAAATGCTAGGAACAACAGCTACATCATAGTAGTTCTGACCCCCATCTGGAGAATAGTGCATATTAGCGGTGAAATCCAGCCACATACCATGCTCAGGTACTACTGGAACAAAGAAACTAGCGCTATTGCCATTGCCATGCATCCAGCTAGTAGGGCAGGCAGGATACTCGTCAACAACGAATGCTGGGCGTTGGTTATACTCAGGAAGGCCCTGGGCTACCTCACTACCGGAAGCATCTTTGCGCTTTTCACGAGCCTGGGAGAAGAAAGATTGATCGCCGATCTGGTCATTGAGAAATTCCCAAAAAGTATCTCACCCATCCAGATTGCCAAGCGCCTGTTTAGCAGCAATGCTGAGCGTTCGCTTGAAAGTAAAATTATTCTGGCGGGGAAATTTGTGAGAGGAAGCGTAGTGATTGAAAAGGAAGACAACGGCTTTTTGATGATGGATCTTAGTTTTTCTGATGATAGCCTTACCGGTATTTTGAGTAAAGCCTACATTGAGAAGCTTAGCAAACCCATTTGAAGCGGCAAGCTTACATACCTTATTAAGTATGGTTGAACACCAGCTTGGTGTTACTTTCTTACCGCAGATGGCAATTAACGCTGGTATTTTAGATAAAAAAGATATGGTTGCTACGCCATCACAAGGCGATGCATACCGAGATATTGGTATCGTGTGGCGTAAAACAACAGGCCGGATCAGAGATTTTAGGCTGTTTAGCCAGCAGCTAGAGCTGTTTCTGAATAAGCAGTGTAGCTTAGACGGTCATACGAGTTACACACAGCCACAAAAATGAATGTAACCCATTTGTTCATATATTTGTTTTATTAATTAGCACATACATTTGCTATCTTCTCAAGGCATGGGTTTCTATGCTAAGCACAAGGGGATCACTGAATAGCCCAGGGCTAATCCAAGCAGTGAGACCCCAGTTCTTCCTCTCGATTTGACCACACCTCGTAATTACAGAGAGCTGGTAAATCTATTCATTTTTCATGGCGAGTTTGACCTCGGTGGGAATCAAAACGTCGATCCTCGAGCGGGTCAAGGCGGTCCAGGAATACGTCCCGGGCTATCGGCTGCTGACCGAGCCGCAGTTCGTCGACGACCGCGTCGAGATCCTGCTCGAGATCGAGGGCGCGGGCGACTTCCTGCCGCGCTATGCCGGGAACCTCGACATCATCACTTCGGCCGCCGTCCGTGTCGCCGAGCGGCTGGCCTGAGGCGGGAGATCGTCGATGCCCTTCTCCGAGACCCTCGACCTCCGGATCACCGACTCGTCAAGAGTCTCGGGGTACGCGAGGTGTGTTCAGTCAGTGACGGTATGGGCGATAGGTGTTTGTTCCGGATTACCACAGCAAGTTCTCACCCGCTGATTACCTAAACGATACCAGAGTCGACTACTGGTAATCATCCATACATGAACATGCCTGAAGATCTTGATTGTCAGGTTGACCAACCTGGAAGTGAAGACATGCGCCGAAGTTACTGACTTTTACTGGGGTCTTCACGGGAAAGGCTTGTCAGCAAAGGGTGGTGGGCAAGAACAACGGGGTAGAGCATTAGAGCGCACCTGAAAAATCTGGGCGCCATGGTAGCAAATATTTTCTCGGGATTGCGGCAGAGTTACCAATTGTCATGAACTGCGATCACCAGGAGCATTAGTAGAAGAAACACCAGCAGCAGAAACCTGCCGGAGTTTACTGTCGTAGCGCCCGATTGCGGTCGATTATTTACCGCCTTCGCGATAAACTTCCAACCCTTGTCTATATGGATAGAAACAGGCGTTACAAGCAGTACGAAAGCGAATATCGGCAACCTGTGTAATCGGGATTTGTGCGCCTGTTGGAGTTGCTACGAATACACGTTCAAGTGCTGCAATATTGTCACGGTATTCGCGGGCATAGCGTACAAGAATACCGTAGCGTTCACGACCTTCAACGGTCTCGCTTACCTTGATTCCTCCGATTGCAGATTCGACAACAGACTGTATGTCGTTCACATTAAGGCCAAACCGTGCTGCGGCTTTGCGATCAATGTCGAAATCCAGAAAGTTAGGACTGACTTCCTAATTGTTCAGAAAACACTATGCTTAATGCTTCACCACAGTCAGATTAATGCTAGATTTTGCTTGTAGCACAGATTAATGTAATCCTTAGAAATGCTGTGAAATGAATGCATAGCTCTTTTGTGAGTCAGGCATTAGAATGTCTCTCAAAATTATCTTCCTGACCCGGTCAAATTTTGGTCAATGTCCCAACAGAGGGCCTAACTTTCCAGATGATTCTTCAGATATCTTTTTTAGTCTAAAAAAAGGTACCAAACCTAAATCTCAAAACGTTAGAATCTCCAAAAAGTTATCAGATGATCTTGTCAGCCCTAAAAAAGATGCCAAAAATCAAAAAAAGGGAAAAGCTGGGAGACCATCATCTCAAAAAGGTCCTGAAAAAAGTCCTGCGAAAGCTAACATAGCCAAAAATGTTTCTCCCAAAAAAAGACTGCTAAAAACTGAAAGCAAATCGAACAGCACCTCTCCAAGTAAAAAGATGAAACAAGCTATTGAAAAGCTCTTGGCATCGTAACGCGATTGCCACACCCCAGAAACAGGTCCACCCATGAATGATGAGGCCGCAACGGTCACGCTTTCTTTTCCTGAGGCTGACTTGGCTGTCCTGACGCTTGACATGCCCGGGAAAGGGGCCAACGTGCTGTCCCGTGGCGTGCTCGCGGAGTTGGCAGCGCACTTTGACACCCTCCAGTCGCGTGACGACTTGGCCGGACTGATTATCGCCTCCGGAAAACCCAATATCTTTGTCGCCGGGGCCTTCCAGGACTGAGCCTCGGGAGCGCGGCCGCTACTCGCGCAAGACGTCCTTCGGGTCCGGCTTGAGCGGGATGAAGAACTGCACCGGGTCCTTGCGCAGCAAGCCCGCGAGGCTGCGCATCTTGGCGCGCCAGTCGATGCCCGCGACGCGCCGCGACGTGATGGCGACCGTGAGCGTCAGGCCGAAGCTCACGAGGAAATTGACCAGCCCGATGAGCAGCACGGACAGCCGCACGAACGCGGCGATGGCGACGTTCCGGTCAGCGCGGCGGCGGTGTTCACGCTGGTGCCGGTGATGAGTGCGCTGTTCGGCTGGCTGCTGCTGCGCCAGATCACCACCCCCTGGATGGCCGTGGCGCTGGCGCTGGGCGCGGCCGGGGCGGTCTGGGTGATCGTGCGCGGCGATCTGGGCGCGCTGGCGGCGTTCGAGATCGGCCAGGGCGAGATCATCTATTTTTTGGGCTGTGTGCTGCATGCCATCTATACGCCGATGGTGCGCAAGCTGAACCGGGGCAATTTGTTTTGATAACATCGTTGCTCGTGAAGGACTATCAACAACATTTTCCATAAAGCTTGGCTCATACAAGTGTAGAATGTTTTGAGTTACTGGTTTAAATATGTTTTGGTAATTCAGAGTCTTTTTCTCGAAAATAAAAGAATGATTCGTAACACAATATTCAAGGCTGTTGAAAACTTGATTGCGAGTTTATGTTGATCTAATTTTTGTTTTTTAGGTATGTTAGATGCAAGAAAAAGCCTTTCTACACTAGCATGGTTACTAGTAAAGGGTTTTGCATAGAGGAGAAGGGTGGATTTTTGAACTATAACTCTTTATTAGATCTTTAATGTATTCACAGTAAAATTTTGGGGGAAATTTAATGACACCATGCTTTTAAAGATGATCAAAACATCTTGAATAAAATATCAACAAACATAGATGATCAAATGTATCCTTAATTAACTTAGAGCAGCTTAATATACAGCATATTTGTAAGAATATTTTTTTTAATATGCTTTTTGTTAGAGCGACTTTATATTTAGATTGTAACTTTTGCAGGTTCGATCCTGTCGAGATCATCTATTCCCGATTAGTTCAATGGTAGAACGGTGGTCTTTTAAATCAACACGCAGGTTCGATTCCTGCATCGGGCAAATTGATGTATTAATGTGACTATTTTTAATTTTTTAGTTTATCAAATTATTTTGTGGTGGAATTGTTCTGTTAAATTTTTTTTTATTTGGCCCCTTAGCTTAATTGGTAGAGCGATGGCCTTCTAAGCCATCGATGCCACCGGTCGACCGCGCCTCCCTGGACACGCCGCCCGATGCACCGCTTGTCCTGTGCCTTGGACGCCTCCATCGGAACAAGGCGTTCGATACCGCGCTGCATGTTCTGTCGAAGGTGCCGAACGCCTATCTGTGGCTGGCCGGAGACGGGCCGGAGGAACAGGCCCTGCGCGACCTTGCCGCCCGCCTCGGCATCATCGACCGGGTTCGGTTTCTGGGATGGCGAACCGATATGGCCGCGCTGCTGGCCGCTGCACATCTCCTTTGAATATTTCTGTTCTACAAATTGTCCAAACTGTGGGCATTTAGAAAAAAGCTCCATTGAAGCGCAACCAGAGGCGCAATAGCCAGGTGTTTCAAGAGGTTTTCAAATAATTCTAAGAGGTATCTAATATAGAAAGGCTTTTGTTCTATCTAATATGTGCAAAATGTGGCACAATAATATGTGGCACAGAGTGTTAAAAATTAAACCTTTTTGTTGCACAAGAACGGCACTAAAAATTAAATTTTACCTATGTTTTACTCATTTTTCCGGTTGAATTGAATTGAATTAGATTATATTTATTTCTGACCTGTACTAAATCCGCAAAAAAAGAAAAAAACACATAACAACAGTAACATGAAAAGCGAAATTCATATAATAATTCTTGCACAATAATAGCACAATGCGGTAAATAATGCACAATGTGGTAAATATACACCTTGGATGTATGTTTATTATAATATTAAACAAAAAGAACAAATTTGTCCGACTCAAATTAAGGAGCAAGAGCACCGCCCGGTGTGCGTGCGACGGAGATGTCGGGCGTCTCGAAGATCTCGCTGTCGTCCACGGGCATGCCGCGTGTGAGGTCGGCGAGGAAGAGAGCGGCCAGGCGGTCGGCGGTCCACACCTGCATCGGATGGTCCGCGCCGTAATGGGCTTCACGGTGACGGCCGGTCGTCGCCACGATGTGCAGTCCGGTCGTCGCGCTGATCCGTGCCAAAGCCTCCGGGTCCCGGGCGAGTCCGAACGGTGTGGCATCCAAACACAATTTTTTTATAGATATTCATAAAGTGTTTCGCAAAAGTTTTATTTTGGATGTTACATTTTAGGAATTTATTTAGCCGTTCAGGCAGTTCTACTTAGTTCCCTTTCTGCTCCAATTACATGTATTGCTAAATATAGTCCCCGAGAAAACCATTTTCTCTGAAATTCCTAAGAAACGTGTGAAGACAAACTGTTTCCACGGCTCTTTTAATATATACACCTTTCGGTTCGAACTGTTCAAACAGAATTTTTGGATGGCAGTGTCCACTTCTTCCATGCCGCAGACCCTTGGTTCCGCCAACGTGCCACCGGCCAGTGCCCGAAGCACGGCGTGCACGCCATGAGACAATGATTCGGTATTGTAACCGCCCTCCAGCACCATGGCCAGCCGACCGTTACAGTGCTTGTCCGCAATCTCCTGCACAATGCCCGTCATGGCTGCGAAGCCTTCGTAGGACACGTTGAGCGCCAGGTCGTACCAATGGGCATCAAAGCCGGCGGAAACCAGTAACGGAAAGGATTTGGAAAGGTACTAAGTACCCGTTGTGACTTTTCCATTTCTTGCCTAATTTTTCTTAGAATATCCTCTTCCAAAAACAGTACTATCCATATCTTGCCCATGCACAACTATTTTGGGAGCTAGGTGGAAGACATGGCCATGGGAGTCTATGCAGCGATGCTATTTAATGGGATGGATGAGAATGCAATTTGTGTGCAGCAAATCCAGACCTTCTCATTTCTCAACGAAAATGAAGGTTGCTTTTGTGAGTGTTTTCGTTTATTTTTAAGTAGCTTCTTATACTCTCTGCGCTGTTCAAAAAATTCGCTCTTTAAAACGTTTGGACTTATGTTGGAAGTAGAACTATTAACACTGCGTAAACTTTCTTGGCACAATTTTCTGGCCTTATTTAATCTAAGTTTCTTAAGTTTACAGTCGTTATCGAACCAGTCATTTTCACTTTTAGATCCAGTTGATGGCTTTGCAAATACACTTTTAGCAACAAAACATTGTTCTGAAATATCAGTATGTACAATTTCACACGTTTAAACGGGTTTGAAGTGCCGTATCTGCATTTTAGTTTTCAATCATGAAAAAGAAATATGACATCATAATCGCGTAGTTATATCATGTTTCTTACAAATTTACACATTTACAAATATACAAACAAGCACTTTTGTAATAAAATGTAGCATTAGATTAAAGCTTACTTTGACCCTTCGCCCTCTACAAAATCCCATTTTTGCCAATTTGGCCAACGATTGGAACAATATATTCTAAGAAAAAGTCAAGTGCAATTGTTGAATTGCGTTCAAAAGCATTTATTGGAAGCCATTGCATTGAATTTTTTCCTTACTGTGCTTCAGAGCCCAATGAACTGCAATTCGTTCTTTTAAAGATAGAAATTTCTAATAATATTTATCTATTAGTATAAGCTAATGTGATGAATAAGGGGAATAAGCAAGTAACTTGAAATCTAATTTATGAATTTTACCATCGCTGCGATTGACGATTTCTTTGGTAATAGCTACGTATGTTGAATCGAACAAAAAATTGGAAAGAATTGTTTTATCACTTGAAATTGTCGACCATCACTTGAAAATGTAATTATTTCTGACCATTGTGCGGAATTTTTGTGACAAAAGATGGCTAACGATAAATCTCTTTTCTGGTTTTTCTTAATCACTTGAAGATATCTTCGCTTTCCAAGCAGTTTGTTCAATGGGAAACCGTGTTAACACAGTGTGAAATAGCAGTAGATACCGCACGAGCTGCAAATGATAACTAGAAATATATGAAGCGAAAGCCCGCCGCCGAGGATGAATCCGACTGACCCCGAATCCGCAGCTGGTTCCGACGACGCGACCGCGGCCGAAGAGCCCGTCCAGGTTCACATGGTGAGCCTCGGCTGCCCGAAGAACCTCGTCGACAGCGAGGTGATCTTGGGCGGACTCGGGGACCACGGACTGGTCGTGACTCCCGACGCGGACGACGCCGACATCATCGTCGTCAACACGTGCAGCTTCGTCGACTCGGCGAAGGAAGAGTCGATCGAATTTAAGACAAGCCAAATTATAGCAACTATTAAGGGTAAATCATTTCAAGGTCTTTCTGTTAACCATGCATGGAACACGAAGTGTGCATCACTTTCAACTTTCAAAGAGGCTCCAATTCTTGAGCTTTTAAAAATTCCAAAAGATCCCCTATGTGTTGCTCGCCTCATATAAATACATTTAAATACATATCCTAACTTTCAAGGAAAAAGTAAGGCTTGAATTGAAAAGGAATTCAAAATACCAGCACTTGGTGAAACGTTGTGGCGTAATAAATTGAACAAAAATTTGGATGTCTACTTTCTACTAGCTCACAAAATTTAACAGTTCGAAATAGGGATGAAACATTTTAAGTGACAGTAAACAAATGTAACATTTTTTAGCTGGATATTTTGGACACTGTATATGTGTCCGAAATATCCAGTCAAAAAAGTTATATTTTTTTCCACTGTCAATCAAAACGTTTCAGTCCTATTTCGAACTGTTAAATTTTCGTCATAGAAGGGCAGTGTGGCGACGGCTCGATGATGAGCGCAGTGCTCAGGTCCTTCAGAGCTGCGCGCAGCTCGCCCATTTCGTAGCAGACCTGAGTGGGGGAAGACATCGCTGGCCGGTGAGGATCAAAGAGATGGCAGACAGATCACGAGGAATCATGCACCTTGCCACGGAGGAAATGGCATCGGCTAAAGTTGCCCTCCAGGAGAATCGCTTGGGTAAAGTCCTCGAGCGCGCTGGAAGGGAGCGGTGTTGGTGTGTTTGTGTTTGTGTGTCGACATAACAAAATTAGACAGTGAATATACTGAAAATGAAAATACTGAGAATGAATATACAAATACACTGACAGTGAATATACACATAGTGACATAACGAAATTAGAAGATGCAGATAGTGTGACAACAAAATGAACTAGGATAATAGTCATATGCAATTAGTAAGTGAATATACACATAGTGACATAACAAAATTAGACAGTGAATATACTGAAAATGAAAATACTGAGAATGAATATACAAATACACTGACAGTGAAAAGTAGAAAAAACCTATGTGAATGTTGGGCTATGTTTATTTTGAACCATATCTCTACTTGGGACCCCTGAAGGTTTCTATTTACTCCCATAGGTTTTTAAAGAATAAAATACATACTATTGCGTAACGAGTACGTTTGAATCTTGAATGGCGGGCCCCAAACTACACCAAGTCACACAAGATTACGTAATATACATGTGTACTAGTATATTGTGCAAGACCCAGGTGCGCGTAATTATGCCTTAAGGGTTTAATAGCCTTGATAAAGTTTTTCTATGATATTTGGTCTTTTTTTTGTTAAATCAGTTTGTGATTACGCTGAAATCAGGAAACATAAACTGTAGATAAACTGTTTGAATTGTAGATAGATTATTGTGGCGATGGCATGATTGCAATAGGGTCCACCTCTCCTTTTCACAGATATCAGTTTCCGATTAGTCAAGAATTAATGAAGAATACAATATGGATTTGTTGCTTTCTCTTTACGTTTGAGCTTCAACATTGACAAAGATACCACGGACCAAATGGCTTCGATTTGTGGATGATCTGGAATGTCTCCTCGATGCGGAACAGCGCTGCATCCACATCCGATCCGCCTCCCGGCTCGGATATTCGGATCTAGGCGCCAACCGGCGACGGGTTGAGTCGATCCGATCCCAATTGGAACAACAATTGACGCAAACAACCCGCTAGTCCGCCTTCGGAACCACCGCCTCGGGAATTGGGATCATCTCAAGTTCCCGGCCCGAGAAACGGCAAGTCTCCCGATACCCAGGCGAGCCTGGGGTGTTCATTGAGAAACTCCAGGGTCAGGCCCGCACTGATCAGGCCAGTGACGATGTCACCGATTGGATGATTCCATTCATAAGACCTTGTGTTGGTGAGCTTTGCGTCGTCACCGGTATAAGTCTGAGGTTCGTCAAGAATAATGGGCTCGGCACCCTGGAAGTACGGATAGGACGGCACCAGACGCCCTTCGTCATCCTGGTCCAGCGCCAGTGCCGCGGGATGCCCCTCCAGCAGATAGAGGCTGCCCTTATAATGCTCCTCCCGATGGCACATTTTGTTTCGCTCTAATTCTGGTGGTCATCACAAAATTTAACCAATTATTGTAGCCAAATTTTACTCAATGGGATGCAAGGCTTTGGACCAGTTGGGAGGTTATTGGGAGTGTAAGGTGGCAGGATGTCAAACAATCTTAAAAAGAGCACTGGAGCTTTCAGTGTACAGGTTAAACGATTTCTCTTCAGTATTTCTATGACTATTCATTGGAAATTATGAGGCAACCTCAGTTCAACAACTGTATTCATCTGGGATGAAGCCTCAATGGTTCCTGCAATGGCTCTAAAAAAGGTTGATATGTTACTCAGAGATCTTACGCGGATAGATGCGCCCTTTGGCGGCAAATTCATGTTCCTTGGTGGCGACTTCCGTCAAGTACTACCTGTAATACAACGAGCGAGCCGGGAACAAATAGTCAACAGCAGCTTGAAAAAATCTCCCCTCTGGAATCTTTTTCACCAATTTCGATTGATGATAAACAATTACTGGTTCCATCAATGGGATCGACTATCCAAAGCCAATCCGACGAAGATGATGACCTGAGCCTGGAATCAATGGCCTCCGAGCTCGCCTCTGGTCCAGGAGGCACGTCTTCTTCTCCAAGAAACCCGTGGGTTGGAAATACCTTCAAAACAGTTTCACGTATGGCCTGGTAGTTGGGCACAAAACGAGTTCAATCAGCATAGAATTTCTTTAAAGACGAAAAGACACACAGTTTGAGTCGTTACCATTATATGAAATTTGACCTATACACTGTCGAATCCAGTCATCGTTTATAGTTCATATATTCCAATTGACAGTATCGTCGTACTTACACGTATGAAACGACAGTATTCGTAGAAAAATATTTGCATCTGTCAACGTTATTTTCAGGACTTCTTCCTTCATCGCAACCAAACAATTCCACTGCACTTAATGAAACAATGCGAATGAGCAACAGTATGTTGGCTGAGAAGTTAGACAAGAAATTCAATGGTTTTCTTCTAGGACTTCTATGATCCGTGATTCATCGTATCTTTTGCAAACAAGCCGTTAAGCTGCCAGCCAGAATCTTGCTTAGTCCCAAAATTCAGTCGTAGTGAAACGAACGGTGCAAATCGCAAAGGCCAGCTAAATAAAACTTCGGCTTTGACGCTCGGGAATGATAGCGGGAGCTTACGTCCTGTAAAACGCACAGAAGGTATTCAGAGCAGTTGTGTTATGGATTGTTCAGTTGCGAAGGGGAACAGAGGCTACTCCCTCGCTTAAACACGTCCAGCGAGTAGCTCCACTCGAGCTGCAGGCGGGTGCCTGGCTTGACGACCCACACGCCGGGCTCGTCTGCGGCGGCGGTCTGGCTGACGGCGAGGAGGAGGCACGAAGCGATGAGGGTCCTCATGGGGCCATTGTGCACCGGGGGCGCCGATGTGTCCTCGTTTGCAAACACCTTCGTTTCAGCGACTTGAGCGGCAAGCGCTGGGAATCGTCCACACCGGTCAGCGCGCCAGCACCGGGCGGGGGGTCCTCGCAAAGACCTTAGAACACTAGTCTCGAAATGGTGACATATTCAATCTTTTCTTTGTTTGCAGAACACGTATCAGACTTGTTTTCCATAGCCCTTAAAAAAAGTTTGCTAACAAATGTTTCTCTTCAAGCTAAAAAAATTGTTACTGACTGAAGTTAAAAAAAAAAACACTTTAAAACTTAAAGATTAAATACTTTATTAAAAAATAACTAAGGACGACTTGAACGTTTTACGGTTTTGTAGTGTATTTTTATCCTAGCTCTTGTATAAAGAGTTTAAGTGACCGGTGTAGGTGACAGTGCTGCAAGTCCCTACCAAACGCATTGTACTAAACACTAAAATTATCTGACTGCTGCAGACCTCGGATTCCATGGATTCCTTCAGATCTGTTTACACACGGCAGTTCTACCAAAGAAAATTGTAAACTTCCTACAGTTTAAAGCAACGTTTGCAAGAAAAGTTTCAAGGAGCGATAACGTGATGTTGCATAGATTACCTCGGCAGCTCTCTTCTGACCCCTATTTCATATTCATATACCATTTTTTTCCCTCCTTTATTTTCAGCTCTGGGAACGGCTTGGCTTAGGTCATTGCCGAAATATATACTTTGTATTTTTTTTTTTCTCCGGCTTAAAATCTTTGCACTTAGGTTTCTCAATTATTCTTACATTTTTTTTCTTCGTTATCATTTGTTTTTTGCCAAAAACCATATTTTATTCTGGTAGGAGGGATGCAAATTCAATAAAACAGCAAACCCAAGGAGGCAATTCTCATCCATTAGGAGACGAGCACCTGCTTGAACTTGAGTTTGACGGTACTTCACAGGCGAAGAATCATGATTTCCGCCCCTTACTACCTATGATTATCAAATGGTAAAGAACCAACGAAGCGAATTGGCCTTAAATTTTCCAAATAGCATGAGAAAAGTGAGCATTTCCTTACACCTATAAATAGGGGGTCGTTTTATAAGCTCAAAACGAAAAGAAAAACCATTCAAAAAATCAAAATATCCTTGCTTAACTAGCAGCGACAGAACATTTCTTTGTTAAGGTTTTGATAATTTTTCATTTATGAAAGTAAGAAAGATGAAAACATTTCAAACGTATTTTGTTGCCCTCCAATCAATATTGACTATTAAAAAGGGTACTGGTCCTTTCAATTTCCAGTCGAATGAGTTATTTCCGAAGTTTCTACGACAACAATTGGCCATCTCACAATCAAAATCAGATGCATTTCGGGAAAATACGAAGTGGAGAGGCGGAGGTATGCATCCTCCGACCACTCTGAATCCTAAACTGAGGTGATTCTCCGACTTTTACAGACAAAGACTGTTCTCGTCCATTTCGTAAAATTACCATCTTCACCACGGTTCCTGGAGTGGTGTCGGCAACCAGACCTCGAAAGTGGTTCGGGTTTGCCGCGGGCTTGCCTTGGTATTGTCTAATAATGTCTCCGCGTTGTAGGTTGGCACGCTCAGCCGCGCCTCCAGCCGTGACATCACCAATCAAAATTCCTTTGGCATCTGGAGCCTTAAATTGTTTGGCGAGCAAACATACCCGCCTCGTCTTGATATTCCCACCGCATTACATTACGTCGGGCTTTTGGACTCGGTAATAAGGCGCCGCCTTGAGGAACCCGCCAGAGTGGGAGAGTGATAGCGCCAATCAAGGCCTCATCCCCCCAAAGGAAGGGGCCGACGCCGCAAGGTCCACCGTGCATGACTAAGGCGGTCAGGCACCATACTACCAGGCAAAAAGCCGTCATGAGAATCCGCAATGAAATACGGCGGTCGGAAGCGTAAAAGGCAAAAACCATCTTGCTTACTTCAACATTGACCGGGCCCACCCCAACATATTGTTACAGGGCCTGTTTCGTGACCCCCGCTTCCTTTGCCAGCGCGGCGAGGCTCACCCCGTGATACCCCTGACCGGCAAATTGCCGCGTGGCGATGGCGATGTAGCCTGCACGCGGATCGTCCTGTTTTCTCATCCCGCTTCCTCGAGTTCGTGACGCTGCGTAGCACGCGACGGAGCACTTACCAAACGTTAAGTTGCTTACCGAATTCGGCGACATGCAGATCAGCATCGGTGGTCGTACCGGAACGTTTTACCTGGGTGCGGACGATTCGCGCCAAGCAAACAGCCTCGACACGGCAACAGACTATCTGAAGCTGTCAGCGACCTACCTTGCTGGCGATCACATCATCACGGCAGGCTACGATCGCGAAGATCTCGATATCTTCAACATCTTTGTTCAGCACTCGCGTGGTGGTGAGTACGATTTCTTCGACAGCTCGGCAGGCAATGACCCTGCTTGTGAGTAATATTTAAATTATTCTTGTGAGAAATCAATACAGCAAACTGCAAAAAGAAAGTGTAAAGTTATCTACTTCTTTGAAAATGTTTCAAATCTATGTGGATTATATCCTTTGAATCTAACCTCTTTAGTGTTTTAAAAATAAGGGTGTTCTGCAAGCCATCTCAATAGCCTTCCACTTGAAAAAGAACAAGATTCTCTTTCTGCAATTAAACCATTTCAGGCCTTCTAGGTGACACAACACATTTCATTTTGCTAACTTTGCAAGGTTAAACACTTTTTGGAAGTTCTCACCCATGATGAGTTTCGCAAGAAGCTTTTGACCTTCAATTTTGTCATCACCATCAACACCGAACATTGCGAAGCTATCTACGTTGTAGAGGTAGCCGCCACCTGGTGTAGACGCACAAAGATAGTCTTTACCTGGTACTTTGCCCGCAGCAGTGAATTCGCCTTTAGCCCAGTCACCCATGATTTGGAAAGCTGCTTCGCCATTGATAACCATGGCAGTTGCAAATAAATTTTTTTTGCAGACCAATAGGTAAAAGTCGAGCTAGCCTAAGAGGCAGACCTTAAAGCAGCCTTCTGCATAACATTTCTTTTTCTGGCAGCAACACTTATATGACGATGGATAGTTCCCTGAGATGATGCTTTCAAGCCCCTGCTGCTTTTAAATAAGCTGATTCATATCTGGCTTATGAAACACAAAAAGTGGCAATTTGTCCTTAAACAGTGTTTTCCAGCAGAGCTTCCGCGGTGCAGCTTGTTTTGATAAGTCTGCAACCAAACTGGGGTCCTATGGCCCAGAAGGAGCACGCGTTGAATTGCCTGTTCTCGGATATTTATCACAATGTGTAAAAGCTCCTGCGACCAAGCTTGCCACTGTAACTAATTTATATGTTATCAAGGGCAAAGCAAAAAACCTGCTTTCTTGCCAAACAGCAGAGAAACTTCAAATTGTTAAATTTGTGTCACAGGTAAATACCTTGAGTCTAGGCGACATTACACAGAGATATGACAGTTTATTCACCTTGTTTTATACCTCTTTGCAGCCACAGAACTTTGTGACCCAATTCTTTCTTTGCATTGTGATAAAAGTGATAACTATTTACACTCCTTGCTATCTCATCCATACATTTCATTGTGTGAATGCGAAGCAGAATTTACTATATAAAAAAACTAACTATCAAGATTGCCACTTTTTGTCTCCCTTTTCTAGGGTATGTTGTTCGTCCCAACTACTTTGCTTCTGCATTGAAGAAATTGCCAATGTTTTATGACAAGAAACCTCTTGGACAACATGTGGTTGACTAGCGACAAGATGCGCTCTGCACTGCTGGAACCCCCACCCCAAGCGAGAAGAGCTGTTGGAACACCTCTGGAGCATCCTTCATAACTGTACCCCAAAGTTCACAGAACGGGAGATTGCGCTGAGGAAGGACTTTGAGCAACCACTCGCGCCACACACTCTGAATGTCCTCCACTCCATTAATGCTCCCATGGAATTGCTGCATGTGACCAGTGGCCACAGACCAGCGTCCAACTGAAGCAGGGGTCAAGCCTGAACAAGTTGACTATGTCGCCTTTCCCTTTGCACCCATTAGTATCTTCCGTGCCGCGCGTTGGCACTATGCCTATAGACATTGGTATGCACCGGATCGTGCCCTGGATGCGATATTCAACGGCAATCGCAGATTTCGGCGGCATCGCCGCGAAATCAAAGCCCTGGGTAATGAGTTAGGTATTAACTGGCAGCACACCAAGTTTATGCCGGTGGAGCATCACCTGTCGCATGCTTCCAGAAAAGTCAATCTTTAATTCATATATTATGCTTTAAATGCTGACCTACACACAACTAACTGATTTAATTTCATGTCCACAATTTAAAATGATGAAAAGTTTTACCTTGTTGATGTTTTATACCAACTCATACCAATTTTGAATTTATTTTCCATGCTACTTAGCTTTAGGATTCATCTCTTTATTTCTTAAAAATGCAGCTTCAACAGCAGACATGAAACTTCCTCTCATTCCATCTTTTTCAAGACTGTGGATACCACGTTCATGTTAGCTGGACTGCGGCAATATCTTCCAATCAATGGGCTGCGAGCACTGCCACCATCTCGTATTTCAATGGAATCGTACGGACATCCCTCGTCAAATTCGAAATTTATCAGGTTCATAATAAGCGTTATTCTTTTCCCACTGCTAACTCGTATTTTCCAGCTTTTTCGAACGTTCGTTGAATCGGTAATTTCGTTAATTTCGCCATAATCACTTCCTTGTAGAACTATTGGAGAGGCTGAAGAACAAAAATCCCCTTTCCATCCTGATTACAAAAACATTTGGAGCAGCGAAAACTTCTCCCTCCAGCTTTCAGAACAATGGGAGTAGATACTCACCTCGATATTTTTCGTCATCTTCTTTCTTCTCTTATAATAAAAAAAGAACTTTTGGAATTCGAGTGCCTTTTTTACTTTACTTTATTACTTTTTTTTACTATTATTTTTTTTTACTTTATTTTTTACAACTGGAAAAATATAGGACTAAAGACTCGAGTCTTCAGTCCCACAATTGAACCCCTTAGAACGTCTTACGTCCACCTCGAAATACACAGCCCTTAAGCGGCAATGTCGTCTGTTTGTACACTGACACCCCCCACCCCCACGTACATTCTACTCCAATACGGTCCTGTACGACAATTATTTTACAGGTGTGCATAAGGACCACAGCCACCAACGAAGAATTACATTATTGTACAATTATCTCCGCGCAGGCGCTTGGCTTTGATTTCCACCAGACATTGCGCAGAGCTCCTCACAGCTGCCTGATAAAAGAGACGAAGAGAAAAGATAAAGGGAAAGTAAAAGCAAATAAACTGAAATAAAATGAAAGCTGTCATATACTTGTGTATGTTCCATACTTGAAGTTCATAATCATTTCTACTCGTCTTTTACCCTGATCCGGTACTACTTTAGTTTGTTATTGTAAAAGTGGAGCTAATATTTTCTGATATTTTAATTTTTAAATGCTTAACTTCTATATTATTTCATGACAATATCCGGTGCTTCCAGTTTATAGTTCAACTTCCACGGAAATGGTTTTCAAGACGATCTAAAGAAAACTTTAAAGCAACAACAGTCCAAATTTTCTTTATGTTACTGGAGGTTTGCCTGTTACTGAACAAAGAAAATTGTTCCAAAGTTGTAATTGATACTTTGGCCTTATATATATTTTTGTTATGAGATTTCTCTAATCCGTACATACAAATTCGTAATATTCTGAAAAATAAACATTTTTCTTGCAAAAAAATAATCGATTTATATCCTTCATATGAAAGAAACTATAAGCTGCGCAAGCTGCTTATTGTTACTTTGATATCTTGTTTACTTTGATGTTTTCTTTACTTTGTTATTTTTTAATTTTGATATTGTTGCTTTGATATTAGTTTTGATACTCTGATGAAAGTTTTATATTGAAAAAAGAAATTTGAAATAAGGAAATTTTTGAAAATCAAAACTTTTTGCAATCAAAAACGAACAAAAATTAAATTAAAAAAAAAAATCCGAAAAAGAAGTTTTACAAAGAAAAGAAAAAGTCAGACTTGATTTTCGGATCTTCCAACTACGTTGAATGAACTGGGTATATTAAAATTTTGATTGGATGTGTTTGCGGAAATGGTGGGCGTGGAAGGGGAGTAACTTTTCCTTCAATCACATTCGACTATTATTATTTGACTATTTCCAATTAAATGAGCCCTTTTTGAAGTTTCTGCGGCAACTCCTTTGATACGAAGTTCCCTGTTCTTAAAAAAATATATATATTTTGCCCACATTGCTCTTTACAATTAATTTGACACTCAATAGATGAAAAACTTACTCTCGCACCAAAATTTTACAAGCGGTATCATATGGACCGAAAAATACCAAGCAGGCTTGAGAGAAGAATCTATCACTCTATATACTGAATTCTCTACTTGTAGCCCCAGGTAATTGAAGGTGCTCTATATTTTGGAGGGGTCGCACATTTTATACCCCTACAAGAAAAGAAAAATGAACCTAAAACAGTACTTGACGTCAAACCATTGAATTTTAATATTTACATGGTCTGCAATCGAAGACGCGCCGGCAAGGTGCAGCGCAAAGATCGCCATATCGACCGCTGCGCCGGAATGTCCCGGTGTATTCGACAGCGGCGGATAGACCGTCCAGCCCGTTCCCGCGCCACCGCCAATGACGGCCGACAACAGCAGAAGGGTAAACGCCGGAATCAGCAGCCAGAAGGAAATGTTGTTCATCCGCGGAAACGCCATGTCCGGCGCGCCGATCATCAGCGGAGCAAACCAGTTTCCGAACCCGCCGATCAGCGCCGCTGCCCCCTCCTCAATATCTTACTCTTTACGCTAAAGTTCGGCTGTTTGTCTAAATTTTTTGAGAGCGTCTACTGCAACACGGAGACCATTTAATTATAACAGGAAGTTTTTTAAAACTGCTAGCACGTTTAGCGTAAAGAGCAAGGTATTGACGAGAGGACAGCAGTTTATATACGGAATAAATCTGCCGAAATGAATATGCAAATTTTACATAAATTGTTCATGTACTGGAAGCCATCGAACCTGTGTTAGTGGAGCTATCATATACGATGTATTTCACGTTTCTTGTACGTTTTTTAAGTATATATTTACATCACTCGTGTCACTATTGAACAGTGTTTTTAGTATTACATATTTTTCCAGATGACATGTTCTTTCTTCAACTTTATGTATCAATAAATTCCGTAGGAAACAGTTGTTACTTCATTGACTGTCTTTTACGGTATTTTCGGCATAATGTGTTTCCCCTAGCTTCTTTGATATTAACTGCACTTGCAAATTTCCTCTTATTCAAGGAAGAGGTATAGTTAGAGTAGTAATCTTTAGATTAAGGTATTATATTAGAATTATTTATAGAATTATCTTCACAATTTTTAATGTTATCTTTTATTATGTAATTTAGTAAAATTAATTTTACATCAAGTTTAATAAAAATATTTTTATATTAAATAATATTGAATAAATAAATATATGCATGCATGTTAGTGAGAATTTAAATAAAATATTTTACCTTCTATAAAAGTGTTTTGGGTTTCTAAGATGTCTAATTAAGCATCGATCTAACTGCAGGCCATCCGGAGCGCTCGACAGAGCCGGTCTTGGTGTCCGCCTTGGGTCATAAGCAGACTTCGATTGAGCTGAAGCATCATGTCTGCTCTTTGGTTGTTTCCCGACGTGTTCGCAGGATGAGTTTTTTGTCTTCGAACGACCGCCGCTCCGAGGTGTCGGCTTGGCGGGTGCGACCCTACTCCATGGATCGACTTTGTTAGTATGAGTTCGTGTCCTTGCCGGCGATTAACCGATAACGATCCGGTCCAAAGAAACCGACGTGGGTGCGCATCGAAGCGGCGACCTGCAATCTTGCCCTCAATCGACGAGCCGCACGGGAAACACCGGCGGTGGCGATGGTTGCCAAATGACGGTGACGCCGCCGCCAGGTATCCAAACACTTTCGAACCATGACGGCGTCGTGCAATGAATCGTCCGTTGCCACGTCGTCAAAATCGCCGCCCACGGCGATCGTCAAATCATGTTCGTTGCCAACCCGCAGAAATCGAACATGGAAAGAAGAGATAGACAAAGAGAAGGAAGAAGAAGAGACATGAGAGAGAGGCAGAGACAAAGGGAGAGAGAACGGGAGAGAGAGAAAAGGCGGTTCGACGAAGAAGAACTTGCCAGATATAGAAAAAGAGAACAAGAAGAAAAAAAGGAAGGTGTAAGGCGCGAGGCCCTAAACAAAGAATAGACAGTCATTTTTTAAATAACCCTAGGGGTACTTAGTTTTGAATTTTGTTGTATTTTCTTAGTCATATAATTACTTCAAACACCTCTTACTGGTATTTTCTTTGAAAATTACCCTTATTTGGCATTTTCGTTGAAATATACGTTTTTCGGTATTTCCATAAAAAACCCTGTTTGATATTTCCATTGAAATAAAAGCAAAGTGCTTTTTTTAAATACGAAAATTAAATTAATTTGTCAAATTGTAATCATTTAAATATTCTTAAAATACGAAAAAACATTTTTCGATGAAAACATCCAAAATAAAAGGTTTCCAAAATCTGGGGGAGGGGAATGGGTGAAAAATTTACCAAAATTTTGGAACAACATTGTCAGAAAGGATGTACAACTGATTGGGGGATTCCAAAAGCATGGTCACAAGTGGGACATGGTGTGGCTGTAATTTCTTTGAACAGAATACAAAACCCAATGGTAGCATTTGGCCCAGCAGCTTCTTGATACTGAGTTGGGCTGAATAGCCAGTGTCTCATCTTAAGTAGGTTAATTTCTAATACATCCAAGCAAGAAGACAGTGAACTAGAATTTTATCTTATACATTACACTCCCACCAACCGCGCGACATGACGGAAATGAGGCAGTGTGGTGGCCACAAAGTTGGGGAGAGAGGCGCACAAGGGGAACAAGTGCCCCTGCGCCGTTTCTATGTACACAACACATACACATACAAAGAGAGCCAGCCAACGAAAACAGCATTCCTGCCGGCATGTTCGCTGTTGTGGTTGCTGACCAATGAATCAAGAAGCCGGTGTGGCTGCCGAGGGATTGGACTATTGCCTGATGTCATCTCCCCCACTCGTTGCGTCTTGCTCGAATTCGGTCACCAGCGGGGCAAGCAACACTTCTCCCAGCAGGTGGAAGTGCCTTCGGAAGCGTACTGTGAGGAGGGGGGTGAGGAGGGAGTCACCACGCTGAGCATCACGTACGATGATAACATCGGGCTGTACATCGTTATGGTTGGGCGTTCTACAATGTTCGAGGGGGTTGATGAGGAGCATGTCTCCTCAACTCATGGGTGTGCATGCTACCGATTTTATTTTCGATTGTCCACAGCGCCTCGCAGCTGATGCGAACCAAGTCCGCGACCTCGGGCTGCACCCAGTCCTTGCCCGTCACCCAGTCCCACAGCGTGACTTGGTCGAGCGCGAGCAGATCCGGGTGCCCTTCCCAAGGGGTGACGGTGTCGATGCACCATTCGATGAGCGTCATCTCGGCGAGCAGGGCGATCATCTGCAGCGCCCCGAGCACCCCGAGCTGCGGCGGCGCGCCCGGGATTCCGAGCAAGCTCTGGTCCGCTCGCAACGCCATAGAAATATTAATAGTTTTCTGAATTGCCATTAGCATTTTCATGACAACTGCCAAGTAGCATAGCTACATTACTACTCCATTTTCCACAGTAGTGTTTGAACATTTGTTCTTGATCTGTTCTAGAGAATTTGTTCCTGATGCAGTGGGGCATAAATAGTCAAAGTTTAACCAAAAAACTGGAGAATTGAAGAGGGCAACCCTCCTCAATTCTCCAAAGAAGGGCAGCCCTTCTTTGGAAGAAAATCTTCACATGCATAAAAGGAAAAGAATTTAGTGTGAGAGAATTGATCTGTTCTTTTTTGTAGAGATAGGCTTTTAGTGTTGACATAAATATTGAACCGATAAAAAACTAAACAGAAACAGATCATTTATTTTTGCCTCGAGGAAATCGCAAGACTAATGTCCTTTGCAGTTTCTAGCTGATACGTATATTTCATGTTTATGAAATGACTTATGCAGTAATACCTGGACTTTATTCTACTCTGTACTTGACAAAATATCAATTTGCTTAGTTAGCACGTTTGCACAAACGAGGGTTGGAACATTAAGTCCCTCTAAGGCTATCCACGTTGCTGCCAGATAAGATTTCTGTGCACGTGGAAGCGTTTGGAATCGTCGGATTTGATCTAGGGTCACCGAAATTCAAGGAAATTCCAGAGTGGCGTTGGAAGTTATTCACGCATCCAACTCAAATGGGTTCATCTTGCGGCAGTCTGGCTCCACGATTCAAGTGGGAAGTGTTTTTTTCTGGATTTTCTTAGACTATTCTACATAGTTTTCCAAATTTTAAAGCTTGAGGCCATTTTTGAAGTTAGATTCACTATATAGGCCACTGAAACTTTCGCATTCTAGTAACTTCTTCATTATCCAACTATGATAGTTCAACTATGAAAAAAAAAAGTAAATTTATCTTCTTATCAGTCAAATCAATTAGTTGTTTTACTATTTTTATGCGTATCAATCAAGTATGACTTAAGAGGGAGGTGGCTCTAGGCTCTGATCTTCCATGAATCTAATGGTGTTTTACGATCTGGTACCACTTCGGTTTCCTTTATGTTGTCATCGTCGCGGTGATGATCGTCGCCTACGTCTGGTTCACCATCAAGACCTCAAACTGGCGGATCGGCATTCGCCGTGAGATGAACGACAGCGACACGGATGCCAACTCCAAGGCCATCGACAGTCTGCTCAACTTCGAGACGGTCAAGTACTTCGGCAACGAAAACATGGAAGCTGCGCGCTTCGATGTCTCCATGGCGAAATATGAGAGCGCGGCGACGAAAACAAGGCTCCACGGTGACGTTGAGCGACTTGGCATTCGATGATCCGAGCACAGTCGACACGCATGTGGCGTCGATCGACTGGGGCGACGGATCGATGGCGGAGTCGGTCAGCATTGATCAAGGTACTCAAATGATTGAGCTCAGTACTGTGAGTCATGTGTATGCGGACGATGGTTCGTACTCGATCACGGTGTCGATCGAGGAGTCGGGCAATGCGGCGGCGAACGACATGGCGACGGCGACGGCCACCATCAACAACGAAGGAAGATTTGTTTTTTGAGGAAGAATTAGCCAAAGTACTAAACGGATTCAAAATTAACAAGGCCCCAGGTGCTTATAGTGTGGTAAATGAGTTTCTTTGATATGGTGACTCTGAGGATAGAAATATTTAACTGAAGATAATTAATATAATTTCTGGAAAAGAGGAATTAATGATTGAGAAGTGCCTGAGTTATCAAACACCTTTGGTCGTCAGTTTTATAGATTATGAGCCAGTGTTCGATTCAGTTAATAGAAATGTTCCGGCGGCAGCGCGCTGATCGACTCGATGCCGCCCGCGACCGCGACCGGCACCTGGTCCATCACCACCCGGTTCGCGGCCATGGCGATCGACTGCAGCCCGGACGAGCAGAAGCGATTGATCGTGGCCGCCCCGGCGGAGGTGGGAATCCCGGCCCACAACGCCGCGTGGCGCGCGAAGTTCTGACCGGTTGCGCCCTCGGGCATTGCGCAACCCATGAGCACATCCTCCACCATGTCGGGTTCGATTCCGGGCCTGCTAATCCTTTTGCTCCTTAATTGCAAATCTGAAACCAATGATTCTATTACGGAAGAGCGGCTTCCTAATATTCTACTGATTATGACCGACGATCAAGGCTGGGGAGACCTGAGCTTTCATCAAAACGATTCTATCTTCACGCCTAATCTCGACGCGCTGGCGCGCGAAAGTACGACCTTCAAGCGCTTTTACGTTAGCCCGGTATGCGCGCCTACTCGGGCCAGTTTGCTTACCGGACGCTATTATTTGCGCCGGTTTCGGTGCCCGTTTCCTTGGCCGGAAATTCCGTCTATCCCATCAGTTCACATAACTCTTTTACTCGCCCGTTAAACGAGGGACTAACTCCAACAATCCACGAAATTAGAGCATGCGTCCTCGTAAATGCCGCCTGCGCGTTGCAGGCGTCACCCCGGCCGCCAATACTCAAACCCGTCATTGCTGTTTTTGCGGACGCGCATGCTTTTTCGGGTTTCGCGTCTTTGTTCGAGCAATCCGCCGAAGCGCCGGTCAGGAGAGCGGCATGAAATCCGTGCTCAACGTCGTGTTCGCCGGCTTCGTCCTGACCCTCACTTCCTGCGTGACGTCCGAGGAGCTGGCCGCGCACAAGGCAGAGTCGAAGCGCCTCCTGGAGCAGAACCGCCTCCTGACAGCCGAGAACCGCGAGATCAACGACGAGCTCCAGCTGCTGAAGATCCTCGTCCTCGACCACAGCAAGCGAGCGCGGAAGAGCGCCGAGTCCGCCCAGGTCAGCGAGGGCCACGCCCACAGCGTGCCCGTCAGGAGCATTCTCAAAGACCTCAGTATTAAACACTGATTTCAGAACTTCGAATTCGTGTGTTTCCGTTGATGGTGCAATGTTTGGATCAGCCGGCTGCAGACGATTTGCTTTGTCAAAATACTCGAATGCTTTTGCGAAATTGTTTTGTTTTTCTTCTATGCTCCCGATTGCTCTCGCTGTCATTGCGCGATGCATGTCATTGCGAAACTTCTGCGGTTCGAGTTCAAGTGCTTGTATCATTACAGAATTCAGATTAGAATGGGGAATTTCCCTTTAACAGTTTCTTCAATGGTTTCATGCGAATTTCTGTAACTTCTACCGGGCTTTTTAACGTTTCAGATTGCTTCAGTTGAGTCGAAACAAGGAAGTTCGATTGACCTTGGTAGTGACGCGTGTTTCATTTATAAGACACAAGTTTGTCTACAGTGATCTTCAGTATTTCTTTTATTTTGTCTTGGCCCTGCTCTACGATTTGATAAACTCTTTCTTGGTCTGGATAGACAAACGAACTGATGACACTGATGAGACAGCTGGCAGCTTGAATTCGGGTCTATTTCTGAACATAGTGGAGTACACTTTGGAGATAAGCAAAAATATACCAGAAAATGCAAAGTACAAATCACCTCAATTTCATTACGAAATTATCAGTATGATGGCCCAAACAGTAGAGGCGAAAAACCTACAGTAGATGAAAGTTTCGGACACTGGACTATTTAGCATTAAGTGCGATGAAACCAGAGACAAAACGGGAATTGAGCTCCCTCCCGGATTCTCACTGTTCGGCGAGCCGGTGGTAACGGTCTTCGAGACTTTCATGAAGGAAATCGCCTGGCTGGCAGGTCGCGGTTACAACGTGCTGGGTGTTAACATCCCTGTCGAGTTCCGCGGAGAACAGGACCATGCCGTGGGGGCATTTCTCTTGGTGCTCTGGGAGAACCTAACGGATCCCATCCTGACCGGGCGTGAGCAGCTCGGCTTCTCCAAGATCTATTGCGAACTCCCTGAACCGCTTACGCAGTCTGGTGATGACAGACTCAGTTAAAATAGGTTTGACGAATTTATGTTGGGTTAGTTTAGCTTAAGTTCGGTTTTTAACCCATTTCTGATATTTAGAACAAAATTTAAACTAGCCTAATCTAACTTAACCTGAACTAATATAATCTAGCCTAGCCTAACTTAAACTTTTGCCATCATAGCTCGCAAAAAACTGAAAAAGTTGACTCGCAAAGCTAATTGAATCCAAGCAAAGAAAAAGGAATTTCGAACATCCACGAAATTCATGGAGCCTTAAATGAACAGACTTAGTCAAGGAAAGTTTATCTAATGGTTTATACATATTTGTCATTTTGTTTTGACTGTAAATACAAGGTGGAATGATTATGATACCATGTAGCCGAGGCGATGCGACTTCAAAGACTGTAAGGCTCTGTAAATAGCTTCTTTTCGCTTGAAAGTTTTTTATATAAATACCTAAATATTTTTGTGAATAGGGTTTAAGTAAATTGGGATACGAATATTGAAAAACTGGCTAACACCCGCCGCTTCGAGAGCGATAGGCGCGGCGCAAATGGCCGCGACCATGCTCCCGGCGGCGGCGTTCGAGCGAAGCAAGCGCTTCACCTGATCGTCGTCGCGCAGGTTCGTCGAGCCCGGCAAACCGCCAGGGAGAACAATGGCATCCCACTCCTCAGAGAGCTCCGCGAGCACAGTGTCGCACTCCATGCGGATTCCATGAGCGCCCGCGACCGCCAGGTCATTGAGTCCAGCGGTGGTCACCTCAACACCGGAGGGCTAAGCATAACATACAGTAACTACTGTAGGGATTTGGACGCAGCGATGCAGGTATGGTTAGCAAACTCACCTTTTGGTGCTAGGGTGTTAGGGTTGTGAGTTCGAGCCCTAGAATTTAGGGTTGTGAGTTCGAGCCTCAATTCAAACCTGTTGTAAAAGATAAAGAACAGAAAATGCCAGCTCCCTGTAATTCCAAGCTAAGCTTAAAATATAAGCTAAGCAAGTAAACTAAAGCCACAGCTAACCAGCTGACCTTCTCGACCGCATCTCCGACGCGATCCTCAATCCGCGCGCGAAATGAATCGCCAATATCCATGTGTTTTCCGGATACGCGCAGAATCATTACCGTCGCACTTTCCTGCCGGTGATCCCTGGCCCGAACTTACCGCCGTCACACCGCCACGAAAAGGGGTGCTGTATCATTTCATGGTTTTGACTAAGGCGATTTTCCACTTTGCGGATCGCTTGTGACGCCACCTCGGCACCGGCAAACCGCAGCGAGCGCGCTTCCACACGTTCTGTTTTGTGATTCTTGGTCTTAGGTTGTACTTCCCTATCCAATATATCTAAAACCCATTTACGGAATTCTTTGGCGACAGGTGTACGGGCAAACATAGCAATCAAATGACATCCACGGAGTGAAAAAATCCGCATACCCAAATTGGGTAGCTGCGGGTTTTCTATCACTTGCGTCATTTTGCTAGTAAATTCATCTGCTTTACGGTTGAAAATTTTACTGACCGCATTTTCCTGTTTATAACCTAAAGAATACAGACTTGGTTAACAGTTTTCCACTCTAGTTCCTGAACACTTATTCATAAAAACAATCACTTACACAAATGATGTACCAGGATTATCACTGTGCTTTTATTACCCTTTTTATAAAATTGTCACATATTGCTTTTTAATAAAATTATATTATATTGTTATTATTTTTCTCTTAAGAGTAAATTGTCTATGTCATCACCAATGGCTGAAGCTGGGTTAACAGAGGCCCTACAGGTAATTAACTATAAGCTGAATTCGACCAGTATCGACAATCCGCTTTCGGGGACAAACTCATAAGCGGAAAAAAGAAAAGGGAGACCAATAGATCGGTTTTTGACCACTTTCGATTCCTATGTTCTTGGCTGAAGGACTTGGATTCTGAAGACCTATTTTCAGACGACGCAATGTCGTCGCCGCAAATCACTTTCGGACAGATTTTGCAATACGGAGGTGGACGTTATCTGAATGAAGACTTGTGGGAGCCTTTGGTTGCTAAAGATGACGACGACGGCGGGCGAACGCGTTTCGCGCCCCTGGCCCCACGTACGATCCCGGCTGTTTCGCCCCAGTCGCCAAGACCCGGTTTCTGACCAACGGGCTGCTGAAACTTAGGTCACGGAAAACCGATTCGCAAAAAGCCAGAAGCGAAAAATGATCCCGCGAAACACAGCCGAGCGACAAAAGCGGTTCATTCCGTTTCGTCTTCGCCGCGCGGGTCGACTTTCAAACTGGCCAGATAGGCTACGAGATCCCGCAATTCACGGGCGTTAAGAGGCATATTCTTTTGCTTATTAGATATATTATTAAGGTATATGTTCCATCTTAAACAAGCGATTTTTGACAATCCAGTAGTTGTAATTGGCATCAAAAGGACAAGATGCTTTTATAATAGATTCATTAGCCTCATATCTATCCATTCACCGAGCTGTAATTTTGATACTACTTAGGCTTTGTCTTGTAGAAGGATTTAAACTTGCTTGAAACTAGGAAAATAGTTCCTTTGTCCAAAATTTCTAATTAATACTCACGCTCAAGACGATGCGCGACGAGCTCGTGAACGACGCCGACCGCCGCCGGGAGTTCGTCGACGAGGCCGTCGTCACCGGGGCGCTCGACCACCCCAACATCGTTCCCGTCCACACGCTCGAGAATCCCGACGGCGGTTCGCCGAGCTTCACGATGAAGCTCGTGCGCGGCAGGCCGTGGTCGCAGCTTCTCGACGGCGAGGGCGTCGACCTGGAACGCCACCTCGAGATCATGCGCGCGGTCACCAACGCCGTCGCCCAACAAAAGGTGTAGAATGCCGCAAAGACGCAGCTGTAATAGATGAAATACCGCACGCCTACAAAGATATAGATAAAGTTATGGCTGCACAGCAAGACTTGGTAGAAGTCGTGCACACATTAAAGCAAATCGTTTGTGTAAAAGGATAAGAATGACAACAACGACAAACAAACCAATGATCATCATTGACGGCTCAAAGGGTGAGGGCGGTGGCCAAGTCCTACGGACCGCTCTTAGCCTATCGATGTTACTAAATCCTGAAAACACGGTTTTGTTGTGGGATAATCGTTTTGGTTAAAATAAATGACTACGTTAATCATTATTTTGTAGGACTACCTGTACCTTTAGGAACGAATGTGCTAACGTACGTAATTACTGCCCCTAAGACTAGAGGCTCAATATACGTATAGGTTTTGATAATTTTAAATCAATCGACTATCTCAGACTTTTCAAACACTCGGATTTTGGACTTCTTTGGCAAGAATTATTGTTTGCACCACAAAATGGCTGAAAAAAATTGTGAAAAATAATTATGAAAATTTGAAGTCGGAAAGAGAAAAATTGCAAAATAAATTAGAGGAAACTTAAATTAATTTGAAATAAGAATAGTAAAATTTATATTAAAATAAATAAAAACATGAATTGCAAATTAATTAATTGACTGATAATTTGGAAAAATTAAATATTAAAGTTATTTAACTTAACTAAAGGAATTTAGAAGATAAAGAAAATTTATAAAAAATTAATAATTTGGAAACATAAGGTAAATCACTGCGAGTTGCGCGGCGAAGCCGACCATCTCTACTCCCGAGAGTCCGTCGATGTAGCACTCGTCCTCCGGCATGTAGCCGATGAGCGCGCGAATCGCACGGGCTTCGGAGAGGTCGTGTCCGAGTACCTCTCCCGCCCCGTCCGACTTACGGAGGAGTCCGAGGAGGATCTTGATGAAGGTGCTCTTGCCCGCGCCGTTCGGGCCGAGCAGGCCGGTCACTCCCGAGCCGATGTCGAGCGAGACGTTCTTCAGAACCACATCTGTCAGAGGCAGAGCTACGGAATTATTGCCTGCGAAAAGATGTAATCGAAATGGCAGTAAATATCGAACATCAGCTGGTCAACTAATGCTCTGAAACTGCATCAACAATCCGAAGGTATGAAAATACAAATACGTTCATTTTTCTTGTCTGAAATTTTACCGATTAACCTATAGTATGGTTTCTTTACTTAAAGCAAAAACTTTCTTGCATGGTGAAATTGAGTGTTGAATATACATATGACGAGAAAGGTCTGAGATTCAGATATCCCAGGAAGGATGACATGGGGGACCTCCGAGGGCTGCCCCAGTTGGTGAGGGTCACTTTAGGCGGAGGTGATTTTTACACAAGCTCTATGAGATTATTGCTTTGTGAGGTTTCGTTTCTAATTATACTGGGAACAGTTTGGCTGTTATTTATAAATATATTTATACATACATCGTCGTAAGAAAATAAGCAATTTCAAATGTAAAACCATTGATCTGATCAAAAATCAAGGATTCAGTTCAAAAGTGATGAACTTCTTCTCGGGATGCTCGATGAGATTCAGAGTCTGCGACCCCTTCTCGTAGGGGAGATCGGGAACTCCGGCGCAAGCGACGGTACCGGTTTCGACGCCCTTCTTCGTCGTCTCGCCGTACGCGATCCAGCCGGTTCGCTTTCCCTCCCGGCCCCAGAAGTGAATCTTGCGATCGAGCGCACGGTTCATGTACGACGCCCACATCATCGCGGCGTAGCCCCTCGGGTACATGGGCTTCGCAAGTGTGCATAAAGCTCGGGGAAGTGGATATGAAAAATATGGCTATAAAACTAAAAAGCAACAAAAATATAAAACCAACACACCTAGAAAAACAATACATAATGTTAAGGGCAACAAAGCGTATGGGAAAAATCCGTATACCGTTAATAGAAACTCTCAGAAACCTATTAATTATGGCAAGTCTAAAAACTGGGAAGGAAATAAATCTAAGAGTATATCAAAAAATAAAAAGTACTCGAACAATAAAAAATCATATTCGAATAGGCAGTATTTTAAAAAAGCAGAAAAAGCAATCAAAGCTGATCTCGAGGAGCGTGGACTCATGTTTGAACGCGCAATGCATACGCACTCGTACCCACACTGCCACCGATGTGATACCGCACTACTCTACAATGCAATCACGTCGTGGTTTATCGATATTCAAAAGATCAAAAAAGATTTGATCAAGCAAAACGAATCAATTAACTGGTTTCCAGATCATCTCAAAGAAGGGCGATTCCTCAACATCGTCAAAGATGCACCAGTCAAAAGAAAGCCAAGAGAGTATTTTAGCCATTTCCCCAAACATTTTTAGCACCGTCTGGCCGTGCCCAGCCTTTGCCACAGAGGTACAAAATATTTGAATGCCTCAGACAAGAAGGCTGTCAATGGCTAACAAGACCAGATGTGGCTTGTTCAGAATTATCGTCAACAATAAACCACAACTTACAGTTGCTGGCTGGTGATCAAGCACTTTGGATACTGGAAAAACGGCCACGTTCATTAGAAATCTGGCCCCCATTGTGCCAGCTATCTGATCGTGTTGGCGCATATTGGCGAAGTGGCGCTCGCTGTAACCACCAATCTCAATATCAACTTCCTCAACAAGCCAGTGGGTGATTTGATTGCCGAAGTCCGATTGCTGAAGTTGGGAAAGCGATTGGCTGTCTGTGACATCGAAATACTGATGCGTGACAACAACAATCTTGTGGCCCACGCCACTTGCACCTATTCAATCCCGCCCAGATCGTAGCAGAAATATTTTTGCCGGGTTAAGCAACTTCCAGTTTCTGTCCGACCTCAAATCGAGTTGGCTTTCTCTACCGGACGGAAGGCAATAAATGTTAGAGGAGCATTTCGCAAAGATATCCCGTGACTTAACTATAAAAACAGTTAAATTGCAACAGCTAAAAGCTTGGATTTGCAAAGAAAAGTCTACAACTGACGACACATCTGAGAATAAACAGCTGCGAAGAGCTTAGGCCCTTCCTCTCACTTTCTCCATTTCTTTACATGAAACACTAGGTTTATTACAATGTTCTTCCTGATGAAAATGGGATTGGGAAACAGCCGCTCAGTTTGCCTTTAGTCACTGAAGTAAAGGAAAAGGATCAATCTGATCATCCCTGCAGCAAAGGACACCTCTGGGAATGTTCATGTGGAAGCGGTTCCAGCAAGCCTAAAATCGTCCCTTGTTATTACTGTGGACTACTTGGGGAATACATCCCTGAGACTGAGTGTGGATATTGCCCATTTTGTGAAATCTGTTTTCCATTACCAAGTATGACTAGAATCGAAATTCCGCGTGTGGATGAGTCGATTTCGGGCACGAACTTCGAAGTCGTCGTGGGGTACGAACTGACCCAGGAGCAATTGGAATTCAACCGCGCGGGCAAGCGTTTCCGCATGGATGCCGGACAGTAACCAATGGCCAGCCTGATCAATGATCTGTCGGTGGCCGCCAGCGCCGCCTTTGAAGCCATGGGGCTGGAGTCGAAATGGGGCGCCGTGCGACGCTCTGACAAGCCGGATTTCGCGGACTTCCAGTCATGAAGAAGTACAACAAGTTCTTTATTGTCATCATCAGCCACAACCGGATTGGCAAAACACGAAAGCACAAGAACACTAAAAATGACTCTGAAGATATTACGCATTTTCTATCTCCTTTTTCTTTGGAGCATCAAAGACAAAGCGTGTGTAGAAATAGCTCAAGTCTCGACAGCCATTCTTTAAAACTCTCTACATTTTGGAAGCTCTGGAACGGTTCACGCAGCGTGTACTCTAACTTTGAGCCATTGAGCTGTAGGCGTCGCGGGCCCGACCCTGACGCCCGCCGCGCTCCAGCCCAACGCGAACCTGTACGCGCTCGAGGGTGGCTCGGTCCGACAGCTCACCTATCTGCTGAACCAGGAGATGCAGGCGAGCTGGATGACGGACGGGCGGATCATCTTCACCGCCGAGAAGCGGTCGAACGACTTCCACCAGCTCGCGGGGCGTCGCCTGAACTACGACGGCGGCGACTACCACCCGCTCTTCGCGCAGCGCTGCTCGGTTGGCTCCGAAATTTCAACATGCACATCGAGTGCTTTGGTTTTACGTAATCGACGATACAAACGGATGTCAAAAGCAGTCAAGTCTTAAAATTACCTGATCATTTGATCTTGAAGTACACCCTGACGTTCACGATAAACATGGGGAAGCTGTCCAAGCACTCATGTAACAGGGGTAAAATGGAAAATATCCTTGTCATCAACAGCTCCCTGTACAGTACAATTTTGGTAATTGAAGTCCCAGTTACACTTTTAACTTGAAACAAGCCCATTGCTATCGCAACTTGCCAACGGACAGTTTGCGTGAGAGGAATGGAGTCATCATCCCCAGCCATTGTGGTCCGTTGTGAATGTCTGAGGCTTTCGACATCGGAGGTGTCGTTGTTGTTTCGGACCCGAGCCTGCCGAAGTTTGAAAATAAAGACGAACAGTAGGCAAGGCACCGAAAGTTTGTTACAGACATGCTACTGGCGTTAGTCCGGCACAGGGTGGGGATCTTCGTGTAACATCGGGGTGATTTCAGGTCAAAACAATGATTAGATAACTGAATCCAGATTTCAAAGCTGTTTTTAGGACATCACAAAAGAGTTGACTTCCTTGGAACGGCCGATTTGCGCCAAAAATTTCCTGATGATCATTCAAGTCTTTTAAGGCCCTCCCAGATAAAAAAAAACATCACCAAACCACTGTAGACAACAAAAAATGCCAAGAAAATGTTTATAAAACTGTTTTTTTTTTATATTGATAAATAATAGTTCATACTTTGTCATCTATATGTGCTATCATCCACGTAGAGGAAGTCACGCACGGCTTCGCCTGTGCCCCAGAACTTCGCGCTGGGGCGGCCCGCCTCTTTGGCTTCATGGAACTTGCGAATGGCCGCGGCGACAACGTGCGACGTTTCGGGATCGTAGTTGTCGCCCGGCCCGTAGAGGTTCGTGGGAACTAGTGTGCAGCCAGTAAGCCCGGAGAACTCAAGCAGCTTGGTGCCCATCACCTTTGCGATCGCATAACCCTCATTCGTCGGTTCGAGGGGCGCCAATCTAGACATAATAGTAATGGAGCTACGTGTGGAAAGCAAAGGTGAAGCCGAGGCGATATGGGCAGATTTGAAGCTGCATTCTCAGAATATTTCAATTGCAGTAATGTACAGGCCACCAGACGACAGAGATTTTTATCAAGATTTTGAGCAACAAGTTGAAATTGTTAGAGAGAAGAGGAACCACTTGTTTATAAT
Source organism: Alatinidae sp. Z8VKAUB7J3 (assembly GCA_010016025.2). Classification (NCBI taxonomy): domain Eukaryota; kingdom Metazoa; phylum Cnidaria; class Cubozoa; order Carybdeida; family Alatinidae; species Alatinidae sp. Z8VKAUB7J3. The sequence goes on along the minus strand of JAAAKM020721499.1, from coordinate 179,321,626 downwards.
GGGTGACCTGAATAGTGATTTGAGTAAGAAAAAAGACAGAGATGGTAATAAATTAAAATCCGCGCTGGGCCTGACGCCGATCCGGCTCGCGCCGCTCGACCGTCTACCCGAGACGGCGTCCGACAATATCCGCGCGGCCTACTACGAGGTCGGGCGCCTCGAGGTGTCGATCGGCGCGCTCGAGCAACACGACGGGCGATGGGTGGTCCCGATCGCCGAGGGCGCCGAATACACCCTGCGGTCGGTGCGGGTCGTCGAGCGCGTCGACGAGGAGGACATCCGCCTCGTGGACGCGGAGCGCTGGGTCGTCATCGAGCCCACCAATTCTAGCGTTCGCTGACGCATGACCTCTACGCCCCAAATTTGCCGTTTCTCAATCTTTTGCGGCAGTACCACGATTATTCCTGCTTCTAGTATAAGTAATACCGCAATGAATGCCATCGATAAATACGGTAAAAGTCCACTGCGACGGTGTTGTCGAACACTGGCAAAGTCGACGAAGAACTGGAAGTGTATTGTTCCAGCAGTGATCGTGTCGCCACTGGTTAAAGGCAAATTTGTGGTCGCGATTTTCGAATTGCCCTGGAAATGTTTGTCCTTGTCCAAATTGACCAGGTCTGAACTGGCCTTGACCGAATTGACCTTGACCAAACTGACCATTTTGACCCTGCATAGGTCCAAAATTTCCTCCTTGGTTTGATTGAAATGGAAAGCCATTAGTACCACTATTTTGACTTGGGTTTGAAAAAGGATTCTGGCTATTGGTATTTTGCCCAAATTGACCATTTTGATTATTAAAAGGTCTGTTTACAGAACTCCCTGGAAAACCTCATCTCTTCTTTGGTCAGTTTCACATACTGTCTGATGACACATTTTGAAGTTCTTTTTTTTTGTATGCCATCCGTATGGAGACATAATGGTTCTCCTCTCTTGAAACACATTTGAAAGTTGGGTCTCCTCTCTTGCTTTTTCAGCCTACTTTTTATCTGTGATCATTGATGACTTTTTCTTGTAGGCCGAAGCCCGTGACAAAGATCGTCAAAAGAAAGAAGCCAAAAAGATGAAAATGCTTGAAGCTTCTCTTCGTCAAAGTGAAGAAAAAAAATTTGAAGCGACACTCCCAAAACTAACAAGGATTTTGATCCTGTTTCAACTTATAATGTATTTAGTCGAAAAAAAAAAATACATTCCTCACAAAAACAGTCTGATATCTAGGTCTGTATCCAAGACTTTTTTGAGGGGGTAATTATTTTTTATGGGAGGGAGGTACAGAAACTTTAAAAACGCATCAACATTTTTTATTCATTTTGTTAGGTTTTGACGAGCCAAAAAAATATTTCAAAGGAAAGGCTCGAGATATAGTCTAATTTTCTAGGCCTTATTTTCTAAAGCTTCTTAAAAAGTAAATTCTATTTAATTAGAACACAATATATGATTGTTCAATCTCGAAAGAGTCTTGAACTAAGACCACGTTACCTTTGGTAATTAGGTTTATTTTGATACATCCTTCTGTCAAAAGTAATAAGGTGGCGAGATTTAACTTTTGACAGGGTTGTGTTTATAAAAGCTCTAACAGACCTACACTTGTCTCTGCAGCGATCGATCCCACACGGGCACATCCTTACCGGCCAGCGCGCCCATATGGAGGACGGGCTGCAGCTTTACACCCGTAACGCCAAACGGGATCACCGCGTGAGAATGGTTGTGGATCACGGCCTGAACGTCGGGTCTAACTTCGTAAACGCCGCCATGAATATGGCGTTCGGCATACATGGCCCGGCCGCGCTGGTCGATGGGATCGCCATCCAGCGTATATTCCATCAGGTCGTCAATGGTGATTACGCCGGGGCTCCGTGAGCACAAAATGAAAACTAATACAAATAAAAATCACTAGGCTAGGGAAATGTACATTAGAGAGAAAGGCAAAGAGAAAATGAAAGGCAGATCATAGTGGCAACACAAGAAAATACAGGCAATATGGTGGAACCTAAAAAATCCATGGGTCTGGTGCGGGGTGAAAATCCCTTACTGTCCCTTGAAAGGGAATGCCTCACTCCTTTCTCCGCGTTCACCTGCGCAAATACACTGCCTTCAAACACATACTCTGACTGAGCCTATTTTTTAAATATTGTTTTTTCAATTCTTTATTTGCGAAATGGCGTTTTTGGGGGGGGGGGGGGTATGGATATATCATCTTTGTTAGAAGAAATTACACCTTTTATTGTTATTTGATGCAATATCTTTCAGAAGGAGATATAGGAGAAGGTATTCGACATGAGGAATTTTAGCATAACTACCAGCTTTCTCCAAAAAGGTTAATTCCATTAATTTCAAATATACACATTCTGTGACAAATAATTTTTGATTTTTATCAGATTTGACAAATCTTCTCCTTCTAATTTGCAGTTGAATCAACGTCTTTTTGGCCATTCTGAGAATCTGAGAAGCTCTGCATGAGCCCATTTTGAGGCTGTATCAGTCTTTGCTGCTATCATAATCTCATCCGTTCTTATTAAACATTTTTAGAAAAAAGAGAGATTTCTTCAATTTTCACATTAGCTGAGTATTTATTACACTTACAAATCCCTTGATGTGTTCATGACTAAACTCCCCGGATAACAATGTATCCACACCGGGCAAGAGAAAAAGAAGCGAAATACGTTCTTAACCTCAAATAACATATTTTTCAACTTTATACATCTAGAATTTTTTATTTATACATATGGAACCTATCGCAGGACAGTTTAAGAAATTTTTGGATTTGTCAATTACGCGCTGTGGGAGTATATGGCCGCCTTTTTGTCACAAAAAATATATATCTCCTTAAGAATTTTGTTCATTCTGCTAACTTACTTGTGTGTTTATAACAGTGCTATTTATCAGAGAAAAATATAATAATCTGATTAGTAGAAACATTCTTCATCCTATAAATTGAAAATCTCAAAGCTTAAATATGTTAACGGTAAACCTAATCACCAGTTTAAGGCATTTTTGAATTTAATATTTTTCATCATAGCTAAGACTAATTCAGCATATGAAAAGAACTTCATTGCTAGAAGTAAAACTGACTCTACAAAAAAGTGAGAGAATCGACAGTTCGTGGTAACCGAACTGTAGTAAGGAGCGACCTGGTTCAATAGTAACAAGGATCTTCGTGAGGAACTCGAGTCTGCAATCGTCTACATCACGCATGACCTGACGTTGACGAATTACATGTGTGACCGTGTCCTCGTCATGCTCGATGGGAAAGTGATCGAGAGCGGCTCGGCGGCGCGCGTTTTCGACCGCCCGGGTGAGGCTTATACAAAGGATCTTGTGGCGGCCATTCCAAGAGTCGACCAGCCGCCCAAGCGAAAGAAAAACATCGCGGCCGCACAGTCACCACCATTGCTGGAAGTCGAGGGTTTGCTTAAGCAAGGTGATACCGATGATAGTGGTTTGGCGTCTGCATTGGGCTGGGGCAGCGATGACAGTGAGGAAGCGGAAGATATTGGTGATGAAGTTATCAGCAATATTGTCTCGTTGACCAACCGCTATCCAAAAGAACTGGCCAATACACGCAAGTTTGAACTGCAAAAAGAACGTAGCGAAACGATGGCTATGCAGCAACTGGTGCAGTTAGAGCAAGCCTTGGGACAGCTGGAACAGCAATTGGAACAGGTATGCCAAATTTGGCTATAAGTTTAGCCATTAGGATAACAAAGTGCTTTCTATTTTCTAATTAGACCTCAAGCTCTTTCTTCAAAATTTTCCTGATTCTGCTTATATGGAGAATAGAAATTGGTAAGCAAAGGCAATGAGCCTTTCATTTCGTGAATTATGAAAGGCTCCTTGCTCTTCATCACTAAATTTCGTACCCAACTGAAATTGCCCAGCGAATTCTCAGACAGATTGGACATCTCCTTCGAATGTCACCAAAAGTATACCTCTTGCTTGCATTCAATTTCTAAAGTCTAACAATAAACATTTTGTTGCAAGAACAAAAAACTTCATGCTTGCACCACAGGTTACTGTAACCCTTTGCCGTTTCTTAAAATGTATAAAACAAACTGATACATCATTCGAGAATTAAACGCAGAATACTTTCAAAATACAACCAGTTGATTAAATAAAAGCACAAATGATTGATTTATTCAAGATTTTAGGCGAGATCGACCGAGATCGACTCGACCATCCAGATACCTCTGTAGACACTTTTAATTTCAAGCTGCAACCTGACATTAAAGACTGTCATATAAAGCTCGAGCTTCCTGATAACTATACCTCATTGCCGCCAACAAAGATTGTTCCGTCAGAATACCGTCTTCAGTCTGTAAACATTTGTGGGTGTACCCATTTTGAAGGAAAAAAAGAAATTGAACTCTGGCTGAAAAAAGTTCAATCATTAAATGAGGACAGTAGATCAAAGAACCTAGAAAATCGTATTTCGATGTCAAATAGCTGTGCACACCAAACCTCACCACGAAATACCTCAATACCGGCCAAGGTATTAAATCCATCTGCTTGAACTGTGACAGAATCAACAACTCCTCCTTCTTTCGTATCCGTCAAGACGATCTTAGATATCTTTCCCAAGGCAGCATTTGAGAATTGTGTGCAACAACAAAAGGTACGGAACGTCCCCCCTGCGACGTACAAGATAGAGTCGTTACTGTGATCAATACAAACATCGTTCGGAGATGACAACAATTAATAAGTCAAAAATTTAAAAAAAAGGATGACTGATTTTCATTGTAATATATCGCTGTTTATCTGGTAGAATAATGTCTCTAATTTTCTGTAATATCTTAAATTAGTGTTTTAAGACCACACGGCCTTTATATAACGAACAGATATCCAGATTTTTTGTATCTGCTTTCACTGTCTAATAAAAGAACTTATCCCCATTTGAACTTTTATTTGTTTCAATTTCCTGGTTTTTGACTTCTATGCAATTTTCCACCCCAATCCGGCCAAGCTGCAACTTTCAACAAAAATTGGCGCCACCGATCTGGTCAACCCCAACGACGGCGATCCGGTCGAGCAGGTCAAGGAACTGACCGGTGGCGGCGTACACCACGCCATCGAATGCCTGGGCTTGAAGGCCACCGCCGAACAGTCTTTTGGCATGCTCGCGCCCGGTGGTACCGCCACCATCGTCGGCATGGTGCCATTTGGTCAGAAGATCGAGCTGCATGGTTTCGATTTCCTGCGTGAGCGCCGATCGCTTTCAAGAACCCCGACACCTACAAATCGGTCTCGGCCTTCGCCCCGATCGTCGCCCCCACCGAGGTGCCCTGGGGCCACAAGGCGCTGGGCCGCTACGTCGGCGAAGACCGGACGGGATGGGCCGAGTACGACGCCTGCGCCTTGTTGCGGAACCGCGGCTGGCCCGGCGATATCCTGGTCGATCAGGGCGACGCCGATGATTTCCTGAGCGAACAGCTACAGCCGGAACGGCTGCAAGACGCCTGCGCCGCGGTGGCGGCGGCGCGTACGGTAGTAGTTGATGGCGGGCAGCACGTCGGGCGCGCAGAACGAGTCGGACCAGAGGTACTGCGTGAGCGGCGTCTGGTTGTAGTTCGACGCCGTGGTCCAGTAGTCGACGGTGCCGATGATGGCGCCGTAGTGCTGCGCGAAGCCGACCACGCTCCAGTAGATGAGGTCGTAGGCGAACACGACGCGACCGTTGCCGAGCAGGCGGTTCTGCACGGCGACGAACACGACGGCGACGCGATTTGCAAATCGGCGCCTCCCTGGCCTTTCAATTGGACCAGGTCGCCGAGTACAGGCTTTAAAGACGCCGAGAGCAATTCAAGATTAGCGGTCGCATCGACTTTTAAATTGCTCTCCATCGAGTCAATCAAACCGATCGTGCCATCGACATGCACCTGGGTTTCTTTCGCGCCGATTGAAAGACGATCGAATGCCAGTTTCTGATAATCGTCGGCAAACTCCAATCCTCCTTTTAACGACAAGGAATCCTCGCGCCGCAGGCGGCGGCTCCATGCTGGAAACAAGTCATTCATACAGCGTACGCTTTCAAACAAGCACGCGGGTTCATCAGGAACGGACACCCCTAGTAGCGGATATAGACCCCTCAGGTATTAAGACTGCAAACTACTTCAAGGAATCTTCATTATTCTGCGTCGTAGAATCCGGGCCGGACTCGTGTGTTTGAGTGTTCGAGTGTTTACGTGTTTAAGATGAGCACGTCTCAAACACCCCAACACCTAAAGACTCAAGCACCAACATTTGCAAATTGTTTAGTAGATTGTTTTTGTTATTACCATCAATGTGATCTAATTGCATTTGGATTGGTTGTTCACACCATTCCCCGTCCAAACCACATCTTTCACAAACGTTGTCTTTTAAACCAGCGTCCAATAACTTCTTGCGAATCCAACTAGATCCACCATGTGACTCAATTTTACCGGTTATCACATCATTAATATCAATGCGGTATGTTTTACCTTTATTCGGTAGCGTTCGACCTTTGTGATTTCTACCAGATTTGACTGAAGAAGAGCTTGAAGTGCAACACATTAAATCGGATGAGTATTTGTCGGCCTTAGATATTCGAAATAAAATGAAATCTGATTTTGTTGCAGCACATGAATATTGTTTAAGTGCAAGCTGGCATGAGGCTAATTATTGGCCTAAGGTAGCCTATAACATGCGTCTTGATACAGCTAAATTAGACAAAGCTTACGCTAAGGACTTAAGGCATGGGCCCATACTTAACATAACACCTGGAGATAAACAAAAACAGATGTACATAAAGGCTTGGACTGTATTTATCTTTGAAAGATCGCTAAAGTTGAAATACCACTGAATTAAATAGGATCTTTTCTTATGAGCTGGTGATTTGCCTTGATTTCATAAGTTATACACGCAAAAATTAAGAAGATTCTTTCTTCTTTCTTTGGAAGACTGGTTTTCCAAGAGTCCGTGAAACGTATTTTTCATCACACATCAGGACCTGTACGTTTTCACATGACTTTTTTTTCATAATTCATGCGGCCGGACACACCCTGATGTTGCGGATCATGCGCTCGGCGAGAATGTCCTTGTTCCAGTCAGAGACGGGAGGGCTCGGGTTCCGCTTCTTTGGGTCTACACGCGAAACCACGGATAGACAGAGAGGGAGAGGGAGAGGGAGAGGGAGATATCGGGAGAGGGGAAGAGAAAGAGTTTGCGCGGTGCTTCCGGAGTCTGGTTCTCCCATCCCTCCAACTGCTCATCAGTTTGCTTTGCTCACCTGGATCATCGGACCCGTTTCCAAGAGAGAGGAAAGCTCGTTTGAGGCAGCAGCGGCTGTTTATGTTGTTTCAAGGGAAGATATTCGTCGTTCTGGAGCTCAAAATATTCCAGAAGCATTGCGTATGGTACCTGGCCTTGAAGTGGCTTCAATTGACGCAAATAAGTGGGCAATTACTTCTCGTGGTTTTCAAGAACGATTTTCTAATAAATTATTAGTTTTAATTGATGGTCGATCTGTTTACACACCTCTCTTTTCTGGGGTTTATTGGGACAAAACCTAACGGAAGAAGCACCTCTCTAATTTCCTTGGCGAATTGCATAACAACAGAAGATTTACATACCTATATATTTGTAATTTTTAAACGTTTACATCATTGATTTGTCTTCAACTTTAAAAACTATGAAAATACACAATGTTAAGATGCAACATTTAAAGTGCAATAAAACGTTTTTTCAATTTCGGATATCTATTCATACTACATCACAGATTGTTCTACTCATAAAAAATCTGTTTTGTTGAAATATATGACATGGAAGAAGTCACCAGGACAATGATGACTGATATGACAATCCAGAAACCGGCATAGCGATTGTAGAATTTACCTTGCTTGAACAAGTCGTTTGCGCATAAAACCATTGTGATGATGAACCCGACAACCATCACCGGGAAACCGTACAGAAGTATGATAAACCCAAAAAAACCGTCGCTATACGAAGCATGCGCAGGGCTCACCACCATCAACATGAGGAACGCGGTGAAAATAGCACAGGACAGTTTCATTGACGACGCTCGGTCGAGGAAGAGCCCGTGACCGAGCATCGTGCGGAAACTCAGTCCCGCGCCGGATAGCGTCCGCGGCGCCGCATGTCGCCGCGGAAGATCCGGCAGGTGTTGCCGTTCTTCGGTGTGCCCTCGCCGCCCCGGATCGCGTAGGCGCGGCCGTGTGCGCGCGCCTGGCCGCACACGAAGAACACGTCCAGTGCACCGTCTCCGTCGAAGTCGTCGATCAGGGGCGCGAAGTCGACTTGGGCGTGCTTGCCCACTAGGTCATAGAGTTGCCAGTGATCAACCGAATGGAGTTGGTTAGCCACGCTCGTTGTGTCATTGGTGCCGCGTTCCCACTCGACAAAGCCACCAAAGAGGCTACGGCTGGCGGAACCGCTGCCCAACCGCGCAAGGGCAGAGAGACGCGTGGCATCAACCGTGATCCCCAATGCCGTGGCACCTGCCACCGTCAGGGCAGCAAAGCCACTGGCAGAGCTGGCTATCCCCGACGCCATTGGGAAGTTGTTACGACTCAAACAATTACATACGGACAGATAACTTTCTGTCACAGTTTCATAGTATCTATAGCAAATGAAAAAAAAGGAATCGAGAAGCAATCACTAATCCTCTTTTTCATATTTTTCTATATGACTAGACCTACTAGACGAATATAGCCTATTTACAAAGATCCTCTATATTTAAGCGATCCATTTTATAAAACCGATAAAACTAAAAAGCCCTCATGCACTACCGTCAATGCACTAGCCCACTATGCCCAATCCATTGGCTCAAAGACTTCCATCTTGCATCTTTCAAAAGAGATTATTTTAAAGCCAATTAATCAAACTGCTTTAAAATCTGCATTCTCTGAAAAGATTACAATTAATTTTATGTCTTTGCTTTATGTTTTCGCCATCTCGAAGAAGCTAATTCGTTTCTACGAAGCAAATTGATGGAAAAGAGATACTTTACCACAAACTGATTTTCAGAAACGATCTTACATACATTGTATGAAAAGTACAAGTTAGTTATTTTACTAAAGTAATTCGGCACAAATGAAGGCACACATGGACGAGCTGGAGATGGAGAACGAGAAGCTTCGTGTCGAGTTGGAGACGCTGCGTACCGAGCAGAATTCAGCGTCGTGCATGATTCAGTAAATGGAGTTTAGAAGAGCAACACTGTGTGTGTGTTTATCCTCCAATCTTTTGCGCTTCACGCTCCAATTGAGCCAATGCATCTTCAAGCGCACCGGCACGACCTGTGCTGTGTGATGCTGCAGCGGCGGGTCGAGGTGCACTTGATATCAAAATCTGTTATAATGTTATTATTCATTTCAATTTCTATTTGTTTTGAGTTCCATTTGTTCTTTGGTAGCAATATCTGTCATTTTAAACTTTAATTATTATAATACATTATTTGTGCTAGTCTGAAGTTTTAATATGGCTCTTCACTTTTCTATGAAAACCTTCTTTTTCGTAACTCTGTTTTAATTAATACGTACATGGAGCTTGGCCTCTTCTAAAATATTTGTTGTCGGCACACCCACAATTGGAGCATAAGCGAATGGGCAAGCCGATAAAGCGGTGGCCAATGCAGCAGTCGGTGTATCCAGTAGAAGTGGAAGCTCGACCAGATCGGGATCAACACAAACCAAAGCGCAAACCAGACCGGATTATCGGCAAAGGCAAGGCCCGGCGCATAACCGTTGGCCGCAGCCCACCAATACATGACTTCAAATGCTGTCCAGAGCGTTACACCGCTTGCGATCGACCAGAACATATTGTCCCAAACCTGATTGCGGAACGTATATGTGCCATCCACAATGTCCAAAACGCCATGTTCGCCGCAGGCGTTGCCTACAGCATGGGGGCGGCGCTTGACGACATTCGCCACGGCCTTCGCACCTTTAACACAACTTTTTTCCAAGCGCCGGGTCGCATGAACATTTTCAATGAACACCCGTTTAAGGTCATTCTCGATTACGGACATAATCCCGCGGCCGTCAAGGCCATGTGCCAACTCGTTGAACGCTTGGAACCCAAAGGTCGCCGTATTTGCGTCCTCGCGGCACCAGTCATTCCTTGCTAAAGGTGAGATCGAGCCTCAGTCCCGCCTGTTTACAGGCGTCGTTTTATTCACTACTATGTTGTTTTCCCATCTTTCATCCTGTGTGTATGGAAACACAGGATAGCTGGCCTCCAGCCCGCCGTTCCACTTCTTGGCTGAAGAGCCATGAAACACGAGACCCGAGCCGTCGGTAGGGTTTGTAAAGTCCAATGTTGTATTCTTTACATTTTACTATACCAGGTTACATTCAGAATTATGTTACAACCAGGAGGTTTTGATGCTCGACCAAAATTAACACCTTGTATTTCTACATTTTGGTCAATAAAATGCTCAGCTAGAGGTTCATAGCCTGATAAGATCTTCGCAAAGATCTCCAAGACTTCACTGGCAATCATCCACTGCAGAAACAAAAAGAGAACGATATTCATTAATATGATTCATCATAGATGGTATGGACAAGAACAATACTCGCACATAACAATATTGTGTACTAGAGAACAAACTACAAGATTACAAGGGCTACACACCATCCCAGGGCCCCGCAGCGCGCAGGGAACTCAAGGGAGAGCCGGCAAACCGGGCAACGTCTTCCACCACGACATCCAGCACTTCGGGAAGTCCGTTCCAACCCGACTCTCGCAAGTACCTGGCCCAACGACGCCTGCTTCCACCGCTACGTCCAAATCGTCGGCTGACCAATCGGTCTAGCCGCCAAATCGGAGCGTCACGGCTTGCAAACGCCACACGAATTGCGTCGGTCAGTTCTTCATCATCAAAATAGAATTGGTTGCTAGGGACCCCCATTGGTCCTGGATGTTAGGGGGCCTGGTGGAATTACTCGCTAGGCTCCTGTTTTTTTGAAGATTCTCCACTAGTGGACCCTTAAATTTTTTCAAACAGCCAAAGAAATCTAGATTTGGCGGGGTCTCATAGGTTTTGGAAAGAATCTTTATTATACAACAAGAAAAGAAATCATGATTTGGTGGGCCATCATAGATTTTTTAAAGAATCAAAGAAACTATTACGTAACAACAGCAACGTTTTATATCTTAACTCTTAGTTTGTAATTAACTTTCTAGGTGTATTACGAAAATTCGAAGGATAATTTTGGCTTAAAGGTTCTTAAAAAAGGTGGTTCTTATATGCGGGTTTTTACTGTATTTGTCCCAGCTGTGCTTTTACGAAAACATATACGTACTTCATAAATGTCAATTTTCTTTTTCGAAATAAGATAACTGGGAAACTTACATTTTTTCTTATTTTTGAAATCAAGGAAACGATCTTACAGGGCGAAGACCTCGTATCCGACCCAAGGCACGGTCGATGTAGACGGCCGCATCGGGCCGCTGCTCGAACTCGGCGCGGGTTTCGCGCCGCAGCTCACCGCATTGGAGAACATCTACCTCAACGCCAGCCTGCTCGGCCTGCAGCGGGAGGAGGTCGATGCGCGGCTCGAGTCGATCATCGAGTACTCGGGCCTTGGCGACTTCGTCTACTCGCCCCTGTCGACCTACTCGACGGGCATGGGCGCGCGGCTCGGGTTCGCGCATAGATAAATAGATGAGAGTTAATATATTTTGTTAAATCATAATAAATCAGATTTTCTTATGTATGGTAAGTCTTCTAATAATTACTCTTAGATCCCTGATACACAAATAGACAACTATGTAGTTAAGCGTGCTATTAATATCAAATATCTTAGTGTTATTTTTGATGAACGCATTAGCTTTAAAAATCGTATATATTTTATTAGTAGCAATATTGCAGGAAATGTAGGAATGATGAGAAAGTTAAAGAATATATCCCAAAAAACGTCCCTCCAAACCAACGCCCCAATTGAGTTCCAAACGGCGTCGGCGCGACAAAGGTGCCGTCATCTCGGACAGGCTGTTTGGACAGTTCCGCAAAAAAGTCAACGTCGATGATGGCCGGCAGTTCGGGTTCCTCGTACGTTGTTCGTCCCGATTGCATGGCAGTCTGCATTTGTATCATCGCTTCACGCTCTCGCCTTCCTTCGGCGTCAAGGATCCGGTTGGCCGACACCATCTGCGCCAACAGTTCCACGGCATCGAGTCGTCGCACGCCATGCCCTCATCGGCCGCGTATCGCACACAGGTGTACGTGCCTTCGTAGGCGCAGCCGAGGGCGAGGAGAGCAAGCAGAGACGAGACCGTGAGGCGTGCAGGCATGCCTCCCAGCCTCGCAACGCACGATCCAGCGGCCCCGCATCGAAGAATGGGCTCGAAAGCGGCCGGCCGCGCGCGCTCGCGTGTACGCCTGTGAAATCGGCTGTACAGCGCCGCCTCAGCGGCGGCGACAGGTCAATCGCGACTATCTGAACATCGGACCACGCCTGAGCCTGCTCGACAACGATGGCAAGCTGCTGGCGCGCCTGGGCGGCGAGAGCGGCCCCGGACATGAAGCCGGCAAGTTTCTTGCGCCTCACGGTCTGGCCAGGGACTCGAGCGGCGCCATTTACGTAGGTGAAGTGTCGTATACCAACTGGCCATCGAGCTTCGGCGACGCGCCGCAGCCAAAGTGGCTGCGCACACTGCAAAAACTGGAGCCGGTTGCCAGGTGAGAAATTCGTATCATTTGGCTCTGACTCCTTCGATAAGAGAATCTCAGCATTTTTCAGTTCATCAAGGTTCTTTGTTGGATTAGGAGTTAGGCTAGAAGGGAACATGACGCAATTTAGCCATACATTCTTGAAAACTTGAAGCATTATTATTTTGGGTATGACTTTTCATTGTGGGTTATTATGTGATGTGTGGCGCGTTATAGGGAGGACAAACAGATGCCCAAAAAATACACTATTGTGTCTAGCACATCAGGTCGACGAATTTATTACACATACCATGGGGCTGGAAGATATCAATAAAGCGTTCGACCTGATGCATGAAGGAAAAAGCATTCGCTCCGTTATTCACTTCTGATCGGAATCAGTCTCGAACGACAGCGCGCGGGCGCAAACACTGACTGGCATGGCCACGAAGACCAACGACATTGCGGTGGCGACGACGTCTCAACTGGCCGCAGATGCTGCTGCAGAAATCGCAGACCTGGGCGGCAATGCCGTTGATTGCGGCATGGATATACGACCATAAATTTACGATTGTCGATCTACGATTTAGGAACTAGAATTTCTGATTCAAGATACGGAATAGGTCATATAATTTCATACGAAAATAAATAAACGTTGACGATCTTTCAATTGAGAAAGGGATTGGAAAAATTGACTGAGTATTGGATGGTGAACGATGGAGGGCCACCCTTCATACCTAGGGTAGCGTTTTGAGTGCTGTAGTTGCTCGAGTCTCCTTTGGTCGAAGATGAATCTTTCCTACTTTTCTTTCTGTAATTTTTCTGTCTATTTCCATCAGTTGAAAATTCAAATTTTTCTTCTGTTTTCGGCATTTCCTGTCCTTTTTCATAGGCATTCTCAACACTCTCGAGACGATTTTCTACCTCATGTAACTTGTATTCAAGGTTGATGAATCTATCTTGGAGATAATCATCCATCGGCCCACTCTTGCTCTCGTCTCGCGTAGAGGTGTGTTTTAAGATGCCTCGCTTTGGGGTGGGAAATGGTGAAACTATGACGAAGGTGGAAAAGTAACAATTTTATACAATTATAAAAGAGCAGCGAATATAGGTGGGCAATTGGGATGAAGAAGAAGTTCAATCAAAGCAAACTAGAATTGTCTAATGATCATTCCTCTTTTATAATTTTCTTCTCTTTCGCCTTGGTTTTGACAGAAGGGAAGAAAATAGTCCCCATCTGAATGCTGATCTCTTTCAACATGGCATCTCTCAAGGTAAGACAACTATAGCTTTATCAATTTTTCTACATTGGTAACGGATCAGTTGTAATTACGCTTTTTCAATAGTTTACTATTATTATTATTATTATTATACGATTTGGAAGAATTTATAACATTTCCAAGTTAAATAAGCCAGTTTCCAAGGTTAAATAAACGGCAAAACACCACAGATAAATCATGCAAAATTTATACTTTGTATGATTGAAACAGTTGTTGAGATGGGGTATTCATTGAACCATTCTTCAAATGATTTCAGTGAAATACTTAGTGAATATTAGTAGTGATGTCATGACAGCAATCAATATCAGGACAAACAAAACTATTTTTTCTATTAACCATGTCACTGAACGGGCTGAAGATGACATTAATCACGGCCAAACATTTTGTTATTGTAGAGATACACCTACATCTCTTAGAAAACACACCCCATTACGTAACGTAAAGGTGTACTATACCGTTACAGGCGCACTTTAGTAATGCGTAAGACCCAGCCGCTCGTAATAACGTCTCGAGGGACTAGTAGCTCCAATTTTATACCCCCTATGGACCTGTTTAACCCGCCTTTCGAAGCACAAAACAGTTTAGCTCATTCAAATACATTTTTTTGGAAACGATGATTCCAACTGTGTCGTTCTGCTCAGGCTTGTGGAATTAAAACATTCAACATGACATGCGCTCTCCCCCCTAAATTTTGACAAATACCTGAGTATAATGGGCTCCACATGGTTTGTAAAGTGCCTTTTGAAATTTATTTTACAAACATGTTTTTTCTAAGATCATTAGAATTTGGAACAATCAGGCGAGGAACCAGCTCTTTGTAATTCCAGAGAAATGCAAAAAGTCACTTGGTGTGCCAAGATCAAGACAAAGGAATATGATTGCAGTGCTTGGATTGGCCCTAGGCTATTCAGTGATCCCTCTTGGCCTATCACATAAAGTCATGCCTTGCAAAGTAGTTAGCTGTCAATCAGGCGTCTTCAGATGATATTAAATATTGCTGAATCCTACATTCAAATTAAATGTTTTCTTTCTTTCAGGCCCATTTTGATGATCTTGCCAAAATAAACAGAGAGAGGTTCAGATTGATCTCGAAAAGAAGAAGAGCGATGAGAGGGACACCATTGAGAGGATCAACGAAGACTCCAAAGACTTGGAGAAAATGACTTCCAAGCAGTCGGTTCTCAGCAAGAAGACAGAGGAGTGTATGCGAAAGATTCGTGAGTTGGGAACACTTCCGGGCGATGCGGAAACAAAGTACGCAAATCTGGGTCTCAAACAGCTCTATAAGAAGTTACAGCAATGCAATCAAGAACTCCAAAAGCAGAGGCATCAGTGTGTCGTCACTTCCGGTAGCTCGGGGATGCTGCGAGTGCAAGGCCAGCAGCTGATTGTTGCTCATAACAGCATTGATTATGAAAAGGTATGAGTCTGCAGTTGTATGAGCAAATAATGTATCATTTTGTTTTATCGTATTATTGTTTTTATTAATCAAAATTTGTTGATAAAATGATCACATAGAAATGGACGAAAGAAATTCGTTGTTTTAATAAGTCTCTCTTTTCCAGGCCGACTCTTACAAGATCTTCTCTGGTATTGTTTACTCGTGGAAGATATTTTTAGTGTGGCTGAAGACCATTTATGAACTTTTATCTCGAAATCCCAAAAGATTTAAAATGACAACGTTGAAGAGTTCTTTTAGGCTAGGACCTGGGGACCATTAAGGGAAAGAAGGCTAATTAGACCTTTTAGTATTATCCATGCCATTTTAGAATTCGAGGTGTTTTTATTAGCACTAGATCTTAATTAATTTAATTTTGTGTCATATAACTGTAAACTGCGTAACGCCTCGAATACCGCCCGGCGATACTCTTTCAGATCTTCGTAGGTGGAGGAGAGATAAATCGTCGCCATAATGCGGTAATACTGCCGGGTTTCGTGAATTTCGTCAATTGGGGACCCGACGATGCGTCACGTCTACCGCGACAGTTGACCATTTTGCCAGATGGTGTATCCTTGCGTTTCACTATTGGGGAATCTTTCGGTGGCAATGAATGGAAAGATCAATCGAACATTCCCACCCACGACTTCACCACGGTGATCGCGATCAAGCCAACGAGTCGTTCGACGCGGCGCGGTCGGGCGAGATCGTCCAGGACCAACTCAATCACAGTGAGCGGCACGCGTGGACGCGGCTGCAGGACGCATTTACGCAGCCCAAGGAAATCACGGCGCTGGCCCCCACCGATCGGAGCGCAAACTGATGGAGTTCACGTTGACTCGGTCGAACATCGCCGTGCTCGGATGCGTCCTTTCGCTGCTCAGTTGTCTGGCGACCTCCACCTGGCGTACCTCAATATATATTATGACTATTTTGTGACTGTTATTATGGAAGTTATTTCGCTCAATTGATATTCAATTTTACTTTTATTGCGGCCATTACATATACAATGATAAAACTGTGGTGTAAAGACAAAAAAAGAAAGAAAAACAACCATAAACATACGATTCCGTCCTAACCAGAATATCCTAAATGTTCCGAAAACTCTGAAATAAGTGTAATATTCATCAAGTACCCCCCCTCCATTAAAAATTATGATTGTTTTGAACCCTCGAGCTCTCGGCTGGCCACCGTCACGGACGGCGACGACGAATCGGGGAACGCCGTCGTATCTCCCGAGCTCGCGAAGCGCCCAGCGGGATTCGAGTACTCGCGTTGCGCGCCGGTTTGAGTATCGGTGACCACGATCCGGTAGGGCACATTGGACAGCGCTCCGTAGAACACCCAGAAGTGGCCGTTCACAGCTCGCGCATCCAGCACCTTGACGATCAGTTCGGTGTTGGCCTCGTCGAAGAACCAGAAGGCGAATACAACACACGTTGAAAACGCAGCTGCGGGTCGTTTACCATAGCCCCATTTTTTTCACAATTTGCTGGCTTTCATTGCCTTGCACAATGCTGAATTAATTTCCAGCTGTGTGGTTGCACAACAAAGTGCCACTGTGGTTAATGAACAGCCTTACCCCAAGACATGTACCCTTGGGGCTTGACAGCTTTGCACTGTTCACTTTTTCGATATATCATAGCATCACTGCAAAATTCGAGCTGGGGAGATCAGGGACACACGGCAGCTTACGGCTGTATGGAAACCAGGCTTAATTCTGTTAATATATTTATACATAAATAAGTATGGTTATTTTGGTGGTCTAGGTGTCAGGGCAATTAAAAATTAATAGTACAATTACATAAAAGTAGTCAAATTACTACTACGAAACACATTGCAACCATTGAGTTCAATATTTTTTGTTCGTATTTTCATGTTCCAACACAGAATGCAATTTCTCTGTCCTAAAATTTGTCGATATTTGTGTAACTCACGGAAAAATAAAAATACCTTCAGAATGATGCTCTGAATAGAATAGAATGGAGTAGGAGCTTGGGTAGTTGTTATTATGTCCCCAGGTGGTAATTATTGCGAATATAACTAGTAGTATTAGATTTTTAATAACATAGTCACCAAATCAGAATTTTGCTGCAACTAATCACCTCCAGACTATGTAGAATTTAGAATATGTAGAGGTAGCCTAAATATTCATTTTCCTCCATGGAGGAAACAAAAATTGGCACTAAAAGAACAAGACATTGAAGACCTCCCTTCTCTGTAGAACTTTCAAAATGGCGGCTAGGTCAAACTGGGGCTCCTGTTTAAGCTCAATTTGTGGTTGTTGCAGGATATAGGAAAGAGAAAAGACGATATAATGCAGAAAAAAGTCTCTTGCATATCATAAAATTTATGTACTCTTGTAGTATCTAACCACCCGTGATTGAATGGATGCTGATGCAAATTATGTCAGTATAACCTTTCGTACCGTATTTCCTCGAATGAGCGCACTCCTAGCAAATAAACACGAATTAGATAGTTCATTGTGTCTATTTCCAGGACCCTTGTTTTTAACATCAACTTTGAAATCTGGTAAATACACTCCAAAGTGGATCGATCCAAAACACTACCTTTCCGCGCCTAAATAGAAAGGGAAGTGCTGTATTCGCTGTTTAAAAAATTTCCTACTCGGAGGGGTACATCATCTCATTTCCTTTATTTTCTCTTTTTCTAATTTTTGTTATATGCAGTAACCTTCAGCTTGTTGAAGCTTTAATAACATTACATAGTTCCATTCGCAACATTCTTGATAGATTAGATGATAAAAAGCTTTCAATTACTGCTATTGTTGATATAATGAATGTTGTTGGAAGATGTGTTGTTGCTGGTAATGTTCGTCGTACTGCTGAAATTGCATTTGGTGATGCTGATTCTTTAGAATATATTGAATTAAAAGATTACAATAAAAATCCATATCGAGCAGATTTTGGCTGGACAAGTAATAATTCAGTATTTGCAAAATTAGGAAAATGTTTTTCTTTTTAGCGCCTTCACCCCAGAGTATGGCGAAGAGTTATGGATTAGCGACGGTTCCAAAGAAGGAACTAAATTACTTAAAGATATAAATCCCAACGGTCAATCCTTCCCCCACTTTTCTTTTCACCCTTCTGTAATAGGGGATAGTTTATTGCTTTTCAAGGCAAACAACGGAATAAATGGCGAAGAGCTTTGGAGAACCGACGGAACGGTAGAAGGCACTTACATGGTTAAGGATATTATTACGGCTTACTGTTACTGGCTCTAGAAACACAGACTTAGACAAGACGACCCGAGGTAAGATTTAGACGTCCCGGGTTAAGTTAGGCTTAGGCTGAGAAAAAAGTAACCGTAGAAGCAATACTCTTACCGATACTAGCGATGAAAGAAGTGAATACCTCTCGGACATTCAACTCACCCTTTATAGCTCCATTACCAATGACCAGACTTTTAGGTATAGAGCTAAACTTAGAACTGGGTTTAAGCACATAATTTATTACCTCCCAAGACGGTCGAGGCCGGTCTGAACCAGGGCCATACGCTACATAATCGGGACGGGCTTGAGCGTCACTTTGCCGCCGTCAACCACGACCTTGAAGCGAACTTCTCGGGCGTTGTACTTTTGTTTCAAAGAAGCCTCGTTTGCCATCAGCTTCTTCACGAAGTCATCGTAGTTGACCTCAGAGGTATCGCCGTTGGCGGCTTGAGCGTCAGAAAACTCTTTATGGACACGCTTTCAGTACGTCTCCATCGGCTCCGCGGCAAAGTAAATACGGACTTACCAACGGAATTTCTTGACATGAGTGGACTTGAAGCAACTAAAGGGGGAGGAGGGTTGGTACATTGCATTTCTACTGGTCCTTCTTCAAGTTGCTGCTTCTTTAGAGCCTGTCACAATTTAAAGCAAAAAAATATTAGTTTTATAATTATAAATAATATATGATTTTTATATTAGGTTTTAAAAGTATACTATTTAGCTAATGTGTGAGTACAATAGGAAAACGGCGAATTCACACTCCCACTCGGGGTACGGCCCTGCATATGTACGTTGGGTGTTATTCTTAAGAGAAAGCAATTCAATAGAGTTGTAATCACTTTTGTGTAACTCTTTGGGAATTCCATGGACAGTATGACTTCGGTGACGATTTGCATGTTTATAGGTCGTTAATAGACTTTTCCACACTTTCGCTCGTAGAGTACTTGCGCAGTTTCCATTCAGTTTATCAGTGGACTGGGAGGTAAAAGGAAAAGATGACGTAAGTGTCAAAACTGGTAAGCGGGTGGGCAGGGAGGCCGTCCGATCGAGGCAGTAGAAGATCCCGTCTCCCTCGAAGGACTGCCCGTAGAAGGTGAAGGTCTCGGCTTCGTCTTCGAGGTCATCTTCGAGGACGACGGCATCGAGGGGCAGATCGAGGTTCTGCTTGAGTGCGGCTCCTTCCCTCGCCGGGGTGGAGACGACAGAGGCGAGGGTCAACGCGAGTCCCGTGACGGTGAGGAATGTTCCGGGAGAACCGATCGTCGACATGGAAGCCCGGTCCTGCTCATCGTCCGAGTCTGCCGTGTGAAGATCTTCATCGTCCATGGAAGTAATACTGATCTCATGTAGGGGTGGATCCACTCTCAAGACGTCATCAGCGTCGTCTTCGTCGTCATCATCATCCATGAGAGCGTACCCTTTCACCAATTTTTGGCGGAGCTTCTTGGTCCCTCTTGCCTTTGCCGCCAAAGCCAAAATTGCGGCAACGCCCGGTTTCTGGGTGCTACTTCCCTGTTCTGCAGTGAGTTCGTCAAAACAATCATAAAAGCAAATAAGCCTGCCCAACCAATGAAAAACCACATAAATATGTTTAGATAGGTTGCTTTTTCAAATAAAGCTATACAGGTTATGGCAGATAAAATAAGTCCAACTAATCCAAATTTCCAGGTATCTCTGGGATCAGCAGCACAGAAATATTCTTCTCTGATAGCTCTTTCGTCCTTTTTAGGATCCTTTTCAGGTATTTCAGGAATCCAATTAGGATCTATATATTATATTATTTATTAATTTCTACGTGCAGCGGATTCGGGAATATCGTCATACTCTTGAAAAGGATATCGAAAATTGACGCTGCTGCATCAGCGATACCAGGACCCGGTCCTCGCATCTTGAGGACCGGACCCTGAGGTAGTTTATTTTATTTCGAGCCCGAAAACCTTCTCCGCTTCGATCTGCGGTGTGCCTACCAGCGCATCGTAGCGCATGTACTTATCAAGACGCACCTTGCCCAGTTGACTGCGGCGAATCAGGTCCAGCATTTTGCCCACATGGAGAGAGTGATAGTAAGAATTTATCCCTATTTGAACTTTTTACCTATTGTTATGGAAAGGTGATTTAGTCATCCAAATTATTGAATCCTTTTTAAGCCTATGTCAGCAAGGGAAGCCAAACAATTCCACTATGTTACTGCTAAGTCTTATTGATAAATCTTACAGAGAGATATTGTATACGCTTTTCTTCGACCAAAAATAACGAAAGAGTCCCCTCAGCTACAACATTTTGTCGATTTTTCATAAGTACCTTGCGCCAAGAGCAGTGCATTTTCGCGCCGCTCCGCGCTGGAACTGGGCGACGGGCCATGATCAGCCAGAACGGTTTCCAACCGCGCGGTGGAACGTTCGAGCGATGCGCCGATATCCGTCAGCGACACTTCGCGGCGCACGTCCCGCTTGCCGGCCAGAACGTGCTTCTCGCACAGGTGGGCCAGCCGCGTGGCCAAAATCCGGCGGAGCCAGCCAATGAACTCGGCTTCCGTTCGTCCCCGAAACTGGTCGAAGGCCCGCTTCGGCCACTACCGCTACGATACGTTGGATACGCATGCCGACGTGGATGCGGCGGGCTACTTCAACAACAGCGACGACACGATCAATCTCGCCGTTGGCGACCTTGTCGACGTTGTTGTCTGGGGCACGGCCGTTCGTAGCGGGACGATCTCGACCTATGGGCGGCATATCGTGAACGAGGTCACGGCTGCAGGGGTCGTCGATACGAGCGACGTCGCCGCCGGCGTGGTGACCGATACGGACTAATCGCTCAACAGGGTTCGAGCCGCAGTTCACCGTCATTCAGGCGCCGAGCGTGACCGCCGATCCGGCGGCAGACGGCACCACGTCGGAAACGTTCATCGTTTTGAATCTGAAGCGCCGGATGGTGATCGTCGGGGGGAGCGCATACGCAGGCGAAATCAAGAAGTCGATCTTCTCGGTTATGAACTTCCTGATGCCGCCCAAAGACGTCCTGCCGATGCACTGCTCGGCCAACATGGGGCCGGACGGCGACACGGCGATCTTCTTCGGCAGGGGTTGGCTCCTCCCCATCCTACTGGGCCCCTACTTGTGAGCAGGCTTGCTTGCGAGAGGATGTGTTGTGGTTCGCTCTGTTGTGCGAGCAAATTGTTCCGAACACGAGCCGGCAGCGGAAGAAAGTTGCATACGTTTCCAGAAGTGCGCGCTTCGTTCATTGACACACATCATTTATTGGTAAAATCCCACATGATGGGCAGGCACCGGGGCGGGTGG
The DNA here is from genome assembly GCA_010016025.2 of Alatinidae sp. Z8VKAUB7J3. Taxonomy (NCBI): domain Eukaryota; kingdom Metazoa; phylum Cnidaria; class Cubozoa; order Carybdeida; family Alatinidae; species Alatinidae sp. Z8VKAUB7J3. The sequence goes on along the minus strand of JAAAKM020721499.1, from coordinate 179,299,755 downwards.
GCTGCATGAAGCAGTGTTGGCGACCCCTCCTTCCCAGGGAATAGAATTTTCACCTTTTTAGAACGTTTTTTCATAAGCTTTTCCATTTGAAAATAGTCATTTGAACAAATAAGGGTATTTTCCCGAAAAGTCTTCTTGAAAATCTTGAATAATTTTACCAGATTACGGTAAGCTTTTATCTTCTATAGGTATAAAAGGAGCGATTCTTCATAACTTTGGGCCCTTTTACAATGGGAAATATTCTAAATCCTTATTGTCTTAAGTATTATATTATTACTTTCCAATAATTAAATACGCTGAATGCGATGGTGTGATTTTCGTTAAGATTCTGTGACTTTTAGGAAGGGGGGACACCGGCTCCCAGATAGACATAGCAATAATAATCAGTATTATTTCAGAATTCAAAGTGATAACAACTAATACCGGATACTTTGTTAATATACATTATTAAAACAGTGAGTTCTTTTTTGAAGTGAATTAATTTCACAATAATTGGCTTGGGATTATAGTTGACTTATAAACCTAAAATATATTTCATAATTTAATTGAAAAAGGAAGTTGGGACAACCCGGGCTCGAACCAGGGACCTCCAGATCTTCAGTCTGGCGCTCTCCCAGCTGAGCTATTATCCCAAGGGCGGCCAAGGCCAAGACACACAGGGGGCCCACGGGGCCATTGAGGGAGCAGGAGGAGAAGTTTTTTTTTTTTTTTTTTGAAAGGGACAGGGGAAAAAGTACCAGGGGCAGGCCCCCCCCCTGTCCCCCGGGGCTCCATCGGGAGAGGGTTTGGCTGTTTACCCAAAGGTCAATTAGAATTGTTGCTATTAGAGCAGTTCAAAATTTGGAAGAGAATTGCACACAAGCAACCGTACAAAAAGAGGAATCAAAAGGACGTCAAATAAAGAACTTAAGTTCATATATTACCTCGATTCATCTGTGCCCCATCTTGCTTCACCAGCTTTATACAATTCCTGGCGTAAAAAAATCTGTGTTAAGTGAAGCTAAGGCAAGAATGTTCTAATAGAGGAACAACAATACTACTTTACATATTCAGAATAGAAGCAACTGCCTTACATCGATCAGGTCAACCTGCGCATCGCCAGCGGTAAGATCATCCCGGCCCAGGTCGGGACCGGACAGTCCGACCTACAGGCACGCTATCTGCGCTTCGACAATTTCACCTTCCTGAAGCGCAACGAGCAAAAGAGCGGCTACCACACCTATCTGTGGCGAATCGCCAAAGGGTCGCACATGACCCTGTTTCCGAACATGAACGTCAACGATCCGGTGTGGCGCAAATTGCTGCGCGACGTCCGGTTCGCTCATTTGATGAACACTATTTTTAAATCTTGATATTTCTTCCTAATAATATAATACTACAATGAACAAATCAAATATTTCTTTTAGTATTAGCTAAGTGCCTAAGTATTATCATTCTGTTGCGTATTTTCTTTGGACGAAACGGACAAATTTACGTAAACTTAAGTACAATAAAAATGAAATCAAAATTATCTTTTTGCATCTGGCTCTCCTATTCGAAACATTTCAAAGCTGTCTTTTAGCAAAATGAGTAGCCATACGCCTACAGCGTCCTTGTCCCTGCGTGCTTCCTCCACCTCAACCACCACACTGACGCGGTCGCGAACAGGAACTCCGCGTCCAACCACGACCCTTACGCTCACGGGAACACGATCGCTAACCACAACTGCAACTCCGTTGCCCACGAATACGCAATCAACGACGGCGTCACCTTCGACCTCGTGGGCCTTTTCACAGTCTATCTCAACTACGTTGAGTGACGTGGGCAGCGCAACTGCTACCGCCACTTCATGGACGAGCCGGTTACCGGCCTGAATCTCATGCTCTATCATGCCGGTTGCAGCGCCGATCTCCCGCTCACGTAAGCCGGGAAATACATCGCTGCCGTCTGTAGGCGGCTGAAACAGACTGGTATTCTTGTATCTTGATTTTTTTAATAACATTTCAGTTATCCATCTTTTTAAACATAATCTGCACTAAAACGAAGCGCCAAAAGACGCCGAAAACGATACCGACACACCACCCGCCAGATTGAGCGCCGCACCGGCCATCGCCGACCGAAACGCGCGTCAATCCGTTGTCGAGAACAGTCAGAACTTTGGCCTCGGCCAGTGTTGCCGGTGCCTGTCCGGATGCTCCTCCTTGATTGAGTATTGCGAAGTTCTGGTTTGGCCCTGAGCCGATCGCCTGCAGCTGAAGTGCTTGGCCCGGCGTCACAGACAAGGCTGGAGAGATACTAACAACGGACTTTCCGATCGCAAGACGGGTGACACCGGCTTCAATCTGAGGGAGGACTTTTGCGTTGGCGAAAGGTAGCAGGTCAATTCCTTGCATCTCGCTGGTGGCTTCTGTTTCTAGACCAACTGCATTGAGAATTGTCGGCAACAAATCGGTAGTACCAACGAGTTGTGGATGGACTGCCGGTTTGATCTTATTGGGCCAACTCAACAAAACCGGCGTCCGAATCCCATCTTCGAAGGGAGAGAGCTTGGATCGGTCGTTTTGACGATTCGGACGGCTTTTGTCCGGCCGGAACCCGTTGTCAGCAGCGAACACTACCAGTGTACTAAGCCCGCTCTCAAGGCCCCGATCGCGGCGAACTGCGAGATTACTGGCGGACAGATCAAAATCGTGTCCTGGACCTTTTTCACGGCACTCACCAAGGAAGAAGGCGTTACCATATAGCCGATCCGCCAACTGGCAAACCCATAAGCTTTCGAAAGGGAATAGAGCGAGATGGTATGGCTGGCCGCACCCGCAATCGATCCGGGGGAAAAGTGGGGTGTCTTTCCAAAGGCGAAATACTCGTAGGCTTCGTCGTGCAAGTGCTGGAGAGCGCGTCGAGGCGATGCACTCCCACCTGAACAAGCTCTGTTGGTGGAACACGAACGGCCCGAGTAGTTTTGGACATTTGTATAATCTGGCTCGCGCTCAGTTCTGTTATGTTGATGGCGACCACGCTGAGGCGTCTCGCTTGTACGTGTTAGCCATCACCCAAGCGAGAGAGGCTGGCTTTATTCACATCGAAGCGCTTGCAAACGAGCTGCTGGCATCGGTACGAGCCTCGCCGCTGGCCCAAAACGCAAAGGCCCGGCCGCGGCCGGGTGACACGACCCGAGGAGGAGAAATGATCCGACTTCATTGCTTCGGCGAGAGCGGCAACGCCTACAAGGCGGCGTTGCCGATGACGCTTGCCGGGCTCGACTGGGAACCGGTGAAGGTCGACTTCTTCGCCGGCGCCGCCCGCTCCGACGCGTTCCGCGCGCTCAACGAAATGGGCGAAGTGCCGGTGCTCGAAACCGATGACGGGCTACGGCTGAGCCAGTCCGGCGCGATCAGTCTGTTTTGTAAACTGTGATCCGCGTCCACTGTCGATGCCATACTTCCATTCAAATGCCAATCGATCCGTGGTCGCCATGGCAGCTGTCGAGTATGCTTGCCTAGACTATGCATGAATGCAAGCAATCTGCCACATAAGAACAAAAACAACCCAGGAATCTAAGCGAAGACTTCTTAGAAATAATTATAATGATTCGTTTTTCGAGGTTTCAGTGATTTAAGTATTAAAACAATATATGAAGCCGAGAGGTACTCAAAGGACAGGATTGAACACTTTTTTTCCAACTTGATCCAACACCACAAACAACCTGTTTTTCAACAGTTTTCTTACTTTGAAATTTATTTACAAATTTGATCACATAAAATAAAGCTTTTGGAACATTAATCAAAACATTCTTTCCAAGTAATTGTGGATACAAAGCTGTACTCAAATGTGAACTTGCCCCCAAGCATTTAATAAAACGATGATCTGATTTTAAAATAGAAAATCTTGCTAAATCAACAACATTAATCCAGTCATTCTCTCTCAACTGTCGAATATTTTCTTTCTTGCTTCTGTTAAATGCAATGTATACAAAAAAGAACAAATATTTAAGATGAAGGTTAATTTATTGACAATATCCTTGTTTTTGGCTCATGTTAAGGAAATTCTCAAATTAGCAAATTTATGGTCAGCCAGAGTTGACCCCGCTCTAAAAAGGAACTTGAGGAAATCTTGGGATGGTAAACAGGAATAGGGTTTGAAAGCAGTGTTGTCACTTACTTGAAGACCATGACCTTATCTGATGTGATGAATAACGCCGCTACAGCAGCGGTCATGTGCCCGATCGCATTGGGCACCGCAAATCAACTCGGTGTCAACCCCGATGCTTTTTTTATGGCAGTTGCCGTCGGTGCTTCATGCGCGTTTCTGACACCAATCGGCCATCAGAATAACACGCTGATACTCGGTCCAGGCGGTTTTCGCTTTGGCGATTACTGGCGGCTTGGATTACCGGTTGAAATCTTGGTCATTACCGTCAGCATAGAAAAAATTTATATCATCTTTAGCCAAACCTTCATTTGGTCAAGAGAAACATCACAAACAATGAAAAATTTCATGTTATGCACGAATTTCAAATAGGAATTCAATGGGAAAAATTAGGAAATATTCTTGCAATCCATAAATAAATATGTATATATTGGATATAAAAGGAGACAGAGCTGATAATACTATGCAAATTGTGCAAACTTCTTAATTAACTATGAAACGAAGAAATAAACTAGAAAACTGCAACTGCAAATGCGTATTTAGAGATAAACGTTTGAAGGCTTTACAATATACCTCTTTGATCTGCTGAATTTAATGGCATTATTCTTATCAGGACCACACCCTTTTTCTGGGCATTCCCCTTTATTATGAAAGTCTGAGATGTTTCCTCAGGCTCGTAACTTTTGAGTGGGGATTTGAAACTTATCTGATTTTATATATTTAGAATAATCATAGAGGTCGATTGATTTGAGACATATATAGCGTTATCAAACCTATGTTTTTTATTAAAACGGTAGGCTCAATTTTTCCAAAGTTAAGAAGCTACCCTACCTAACTTAAAAGAGTCACGAAACTTTTGTAATTTGCCGTCCAACATTTTTTAACATTGTACAGTAACTGCTTTGAAATTTGTTTGAGTGTGAATTATGTTATAACTTGTTTTGAGATCTTGCTAAGTAATTTGGGTGCCATTCTAACAAAAATTATCAAAATCTACAGTATTTTTCCGGCATTAAAAATGTAAGAAACTCATTAGATACTTTTGGAATACAGCCCGGTGTACTTGACCCCCTCCTTCGCCGTGAAGCCCTCGACAACCGCCTCGGCATCGGCCCAGCCGGGGACCAATCGGGGGTTCACGAAGGAGCAAGCCTGGATATAGGTCAGCCCGGTCTCGGAGAGCGCGTCGATCAGCTTGATCTTGTCCGACGTCGGGATCGGCCCCGGCTCAATCTGAAACCCCTCGCGCGGGCCTTCCTCGTGAATGCTAACGCGTGTTGGCAGATCGGACATGACGGGCCTCCTCCATCAAAACCAAACGAGATGCCAAGGCTGTTTTGACCGACGAGCAACGGAAACGCATGAAAGCCGTACATGACAGAATCAAAGCTTATTCTTCGGGTGCCATGTCACACAAAGGACATCCCGGCGGCTATAAACACCATGGAAAAGATAAAGACAAAGACAGTTATTGAACCTCCTTCCTGAATACATGTTCTATACAAAAAGGGCCTCACATGAGGCCTTTTTTGCTTCCTCCCTACCGTTCAAAAGAGGTGAATCGTTTGGACAGATCGACAAGCTCGATAATGCCGTTGTCGGTGCCGAACAATACGTGATTCTCGTTCTCAAGGAACGCAACGTTAATGACCCAACCTGACCGCAACTCTTTCCATATCAGTTTTCGAGTTTTGGTATCCCAGACTTCGGTTGCTTTACTGGCAGTACCGAGGGCGATTCGATTACCGCTTGCCGAGACGTCGAGTGATGTCACATATCGCGTTGGAGGAAGCCAGTCGATCGGATGGCTATTTGACAGTTTATGCCAGCAGAAAGCGTTTTCAACTAATCATAAAGAACGTGTGACTTCCACAAATTGCAGAATTGTTGTCTGCTCATTCTCTTGTGGGTGCGAGGCTATGTCGCCCGCACGACTTTGAGGTTAATTGACAGAATCAATTAGCAGGTTGGTTCCTCGATTCTCCAAGCATCGGCTCCCGCAAGGAAGCAACAATCCAAAATTGGGTTTCAAAATCCAATAATACTACTAAGCAATGTGACTATGCCATTGAGCGACGCCGAGGCGATGTCGGGCACCAATTAAAAATAAATTCATTATCATGAATTATCAGCCTCGTTATGTTCCAAGAGATCAATGTTTACATCTTCTTCCCGGCTATCATCCGCCGGTTCGATGTGGGGATATTGTTCATACAACCAGTTTGCGGTGAAGATTTCTTCCGGGACATAATCATATGAAAAGACCCGTTTGTCGATTTTAATCAGGGACTGATGGTTTGCCTTAAAATCCTCCATCAAGATCATATTTGCCAGATAAAAACCGAATTAACTTTTGAATTAATTATTAATAAAACTAAATAAATGAAAATTAAAATTACAATAACAATCAAGATCTCAAAAAAGAAAACATACATGCTAAAAAAATCAGTTTAATATCTAAAACCTTCTTTTTCGCTCTATTTCATTTAAGCATATAGACTAATGGTGCCTAAATTACATTTTGAAGACAAACAATTTTTAATTTGAAGAAATCTTTTTTATTCTTCAAAGTTGAGATCTCTAAGAACCTCCTTTTTGCCTAAGGATTTCGGCCTTTAACCTTCAAACTGATCAAGAACAGAAATGTTTTTTGGCCTGTTTTTGAGCCCTCTAATAATCACCAACATGCGTAATTTACATTCCTTGCCCCGCGGGCTGTGGGGGCTTCGACCTCCCGGGAACCATATTTATTGTAACTTTTGACTATTCTAAACGAAACGACTATCAATATTTTGATCAGATGTCTTGGGGAGAGCTACTGGGGCTTGAGTATAAAAAATGGACAAATGAATGAAAAATCTCTCTTTTGGGGGAATGGTTAGAAGGCAATGTGCAGTTAGATAACTAGAGCGAAAGTTTTCCAAATGAATGACACACTCTAAGTTTGAAGAAATGGAGCAGTATATAAACCCATTTCACTAACTTTTCCTTAGAACTTGTCCTGTGTTCGACAGATGTAGCCGAGTCATATATTTTCAATTTTTTTATCATGGAACGTAATAGATCAACTACTGGAAGATTTAAAACATAATATGGTGCAAAGACTTGCAGAATGAGGTTGCGGGCCGCGGCCAGTTCGACCAACTCTTCTGCTTGACGCGAGCTGGTGGCCAACGGTTTTTCGATGAATAGGTGAACGCCCCGCTTCAGCAGGTCACAGCCCACCTGGAAGTGATGTTCCGTTGTTGTGGCGACGATAGCCGCGTCATGGTCGGGTAGATCGTGGTGGCTCGCGAGTGCCTGGCACCCCGAGCTCTCGGCGACTTGCTCACGTGATTCCGGTAGGGGATCAACAACTCCCTATTCTTTTTCTGATCAACCGCTTCCTCATCTTCGATCCGCTCGTGGAGGCGGGCACGTTCAGTGCTGGCACGGGAGCCTATCTGGTCGTCTTTGCCTCGATGCTCTCGACGACGGTGCTCTGGGTCATCGTCGCTCTCGTCACCAAACCTGAGCCTGAAGAAAAACTCGTCGCGTTCTACCGCGAAGCCCAACCGCTGGGCTTCTGGACGCCCATTGCGCGACGCGCCGGGGCATCGCTACAGCGCAGAAGTCGGTTTAATGTCGCGCCTGATTTTCAGTTAAAAAAACTCGTTTTTTTTATTTAATGTATTGAAACATATCTATACGATGCGCTGTATTTAAACGTCAGAAACCCGTATTGTAGAGGTCGTGATGATTTCAGCCGCGTACAAAGTTCAAAGTCAAGCAGAAATCATGTAGTAGAAGTGTCATTAAGGGCTTATTCAATAAAACTACTGTTCATCGAAAATTTTGACTAAATATATAAATTTTGAATGAAAATGTGAGCAAAAGTCCAAGTGGGTCTCAAGGCAGGTTTCGAAGCCTCTGACATACTGTTTACGCCAAATAACATCTCAACGGAAGAGTACGAGGAGGCGATTGCACTAGGCGTAAAAATCAATGTCGATAACCTCACCACCCTTGAGTACTTTGGCATGAATCATCCAGATCTGCCTGTCTACATCAGGGTAAATCCCCACTTGATGGCTGGGGGAAATCAGAAAATATCAGTAGGACACATCGACTCTAAGTTTGGCATTTCCATTACAGTTCTACTAAAATGAAAGTTGGGTAGTGTCATCAGGCATACCTAATTATATTCCCCTGCAAAGCAGTTTAAATCGATTTGCTAGTTAAAGACATTTACTCTTTTAGCCAATCCCCAAAGAACGATCACCTTATGGTACTGCAGTTCAAGAACTTGAAACTATTTGTACGAAATATAGTCCCATGGAAAAGATTGAAGCCCTTAGACGAAGTTTTGCTAAAATTCACGCGGTAGTTGGTCAATTAATTTCAGATCAGCGCATCGCGGCGGACGGCGAGCGGGCGCTGATCCACTTGATCGGCAAGACCGGAGACGCGCCGTTGCCGGAGGCTAGCCAGGAGAAGAGCGTCGCCTTCATCGAGTTCAGCGTCGGCGAGCAGGACGCCGCAGCGCTCGCCAATCTTTTTCGTTCCATGGGGATTGCGCACAAGGGGCGGCATCGCGCGAAAGCGGTCGATCGAGGCGTGCAGGGCGACGTCAATCTCATCGTCAACATGGACCGCGAAGGCTTCACATTATTTCTCATCTAAAGTTTGCAAATATTAACTTGATAAAAAATAAAGTTGAATCTACTGAATGCAAACATAATATAAATTTTATCAATAGTAATTTTATTCCAAAAGCTGAAAAAGGAGATATTTTTCTTTTGCTTGAACAGACAAAGGATGAAGATGATTTCAAAACAATTAATTATATTGATTTTCGGCAGGATGATAATTATTATTCTGCCATTTTTATATTATTGGAAAAGATTCTAGGAATTGAAGACCAAAAAAGCCTTGGCCGCGAGCGGGGTCCACCCCGTAGAAAAGTCGGGCTCTGGCGAGCCCCCCGCTCCCGCCCTGTGGACTGCCCTCCCTCCCGGATCGCGCCCAAGCCAAGGCCCCCGGCCCCGCTCCTGACCGGCCATGCACCAGACCCTACTTCTCCGGCGCCCCTCCCGGGCGCGTTCGCGAGGACTGCTCGCCATCGCCGTCTGCGCTGTGCTCTCGTCGGCCGTGCTCGACGCGCAGGATCGCTCGCGACCGGAACATCCAAGACTTTGGAGGCCTCAAACCCTCCTGACTTCAGAGCTGGAAGATTTAACAGAATTTGTAAGGAAATTTTTTCTAGATCAGTCAGTTTGACTAAGGCATGACTCCAGAACGGAATAAATTAACTTGAATCTTGCTCCACATATTGCATTTTGATTTTGAGTTTGTCACCCCTAATGCTAACGCTAACCCTAACCCTGACCCTAACCCTTACCCTAAACCTAACCCTAACCCTAACCCTAACCCTAAGCCAAACGTTGGCAGGATGCCGGGTTCAAATCACTGAAAATCAAGGTCGGCAGCGGCGTCGCGCTAGACAGCGACCGGGTTCTGGCGGTGCGGGATGACGTCGGTCCGGACATGAAGCTGCGCATGGATGCCAATATGCAATGCGATGTGACGCATGCGCTGGAACTATGTCACGCCTTGAAGTCCTGCGATATGCAGCTGTTCGAGCAACCGACTCCGAAGGACGATCTGGAAAGCCTGTCAAAAATCCGCAGGGAAGTGCCTGATTATCATCATAGGCCTTTGCTAAAATTATTCCGCCTTCTACGCACGAACTGAACATATCAGCTAGGGCATCAACGCTGACTTCCATTCGGGGTGCGTGCTTGGCAATTATTGTTTCGAGTCTGTTCGCAATCATTGTGCGCCATTCACGCATACCCTCATCGATTCTATTTCGTATATCAGCATCGAATTGTTGCGTTTCGTAAGTGAACGCCGCTGCGAGGCAGCCAGGGGGCAGGTCTGTCATACCAATTTTCAAAAAGGGCTTTACCTTAAAGCAATCAACGATTTGCAAAAAGGGATCAGCCACACGGACACCCCTTCCGCGGAAAACTGGTTCTACCTTGGATCCAGCCTCAGTAAAACAGGGCAATACGATCAAGCAATCGACTCTTTCCTAAAAGCCCTTAAAGTTCAAAAGGAATATCCGGAAGCCTATCTGAATCTGGGAATCGCTTACTACAATAAAAAAGAATACTCAAAGGCTTTGTCAACATTTAAAAAGGTAATAATGAATATGTAATCATGTTGTTTAATATGTAATTTTACTTTTGGGTGGAGGGGTGTAGAGAAAAGATAGGGGGACCTCACGGTGTTCTATCTATATGTTTTTATTCTATTGTACTTTTTTGCTCCTCAAATTATCATTGCAATTGCCTATGATCATCTAGACTTAAGACATGTACAGTTTAATTTGATAAATTACATCTAATAATTAGGTGTTGATGTTTGTGTTATTTCTCTAGGGCACCTTTTCGTTGATTCTTGTTCAATGTTCGGAATAATTACAGTAGTTAGCTTACAAGGCTGAACAAAACAATGCTGAACCCCCGCGGAATCCCTCTATAGCTCGTAACCAGGCAACGAAATACAAATGGAAAGAATGACGTCAGTTAACAATACATATTATTCGAAGATTAGGCCAAGGTGATCAATGATTCAAAATAAAATTTAATTCATTGTTTTGCCATTCATAGATACTGGTTATTTCTCTTGTTATAATTCTACCCAAACAGCTTTCAAAGTACAAAAAAAGTGTATTCTTCAGGCAATTTCTAGTTTTCGGGAGCATACTGTGTCCAGTTTTTCAGAAATATGCATATACTGCTCTCTTTTCTAAGAACTAGTCCCTAAGACCAATATCACAAGGATTGGCAAGGATGGAAGATAAAAAGAATAGTGTTACGCGACAATAAAAGCCCGACAAATTATTTTCTAGTTGCATGACTTAATAATGGTAATTTACCACACGAAGATAATTAAAAATTTGTTTTTGTCAATACGGAGTAAAAGACATCCCACCTCCTCCGCTGCGGACCCCAATATACATTATTTTGAATCCATGATGTAGACTTGCATGGAGCCCTGAATGTTTTATCTGCCCATGTCGATCTCTCCTTTACATAGACGCTATTATTCCTAGATATTTTGTCGTTTTCCATCTGAAAAACAAAGCACGTACATTGACGTTTGTCCTGTTCTAGAACAACCGAAACGCCAAGGCCACGAGTTCTGTGTTTACTATGAAATCTACCATCCCAAGTCAACCTGCTTGCTCACACCTTGACTTCAAGCGTCTCTTATCCATCCGTGGCCGCGAGCCCGAGGCGCGGAGCTAGCGACTGCGCACGGCGCTCTCGAACTGCATTGTCGACCGGGTCTGACACGCAAGAGACAGAAAGTAGGGTTTTGACGAACTATCTGACGATCTGTCTGAATATCGGATTTTGAGAGTCGGCAGATAGAAGGGACCGGCGGGGAAACCAGCAAAAGCGGATGGCTGCCGGCGGATAATAGGTGAAATTTAAACAACCTTCAAAATCAACTGGGATAGGTCTAGCAACTCCTCTTAAGATGTTTCCAGCTTACTACAAGTTATTTGACAGGATTTCCACCAAGTTATGAGTTGTTGAAGCTGTTGACCCTAAAATGAGATTTTGGCCAAGGTACGCGCCTTGGACAAAAATCGAAAAATAGGTGAAATTTAAACAACCTTCAAAATCAACTGGGATAGGTCTAGCAACTCCTCTTAAGATGTTTCCAGCTTACATTAATTTAGACACATCTTACTCGTGAGCTTGCACGCATCTTGCACTGAGACTCAGTAGGTTGCACACACCTTACACTGGGACTCATCAATTTGGACACACCTTATAAGTGAGACTAAATGGCTGGCACGCACCTTGCTAGTGAGACTTATTAGCTTCCACGCACCTTACACTTGGACTCATTAATTTAGACACATCTTACTCGTGAGCTTGCACGCATCTTGCACTGAGACTCAGTAGGTTGCACACACCTTACACAAGATCGATGCTTCATTGATGAAGACCCGGAACACCGCCACACCCTGCTCGCCCAGCGCTGGATTGCGGACCCAGTTCAGGTTGGCAATGTAATTGGCGAAATCATTGACGCTGTTAAACACCCCCGGCGCAAACAACACGCCCAACATCATCAAAACCAGGACCATGAAGAAGGTCGCAATGATCTTGGTTGAGGCGTTCGAGAATGTACGGAACAAAACCCACATCTGATATCTCCCCTTATCTTTATCCGATACAGATAATTCAATCAGGTATTTAGAGCTTGTGCTTGTTCTTCCCATCAAGTTTCATTCTGATCTGTCCACTCTAAGCATTTTCCAAGATTTCCAGTTTCCAAGATTTGTGTTTCCCCCTCCACCTCCCAACATCTACAGATCCAATCTGAATTGAAAATGGAGCGTCTGAGACTTGGGATCTTTCTATATATTAAATTTCATCAAGATCCAATCACCCATTCATAAGATAAACATACCTTAATTTTCACGAATTTTCAGTAAATTCCTATCGGCGCTTCATGAACCCGGACTCTTCGCCCGTTAATCTTGCGTGGGCGACTGATAACCGCACCGTCGGCATACGAATACCGGACGCACAACCGGCGGCACGGCGAATTGAAAATCGCCTGGCCGGGTCGGACGTTAACCCGTACCTGGTTATCGCCGGATCGCTGGCATGCGGCTACCTCGGCATGGTCGAGGGGATTGCACCGACCGCGGAGGCGGAGGGAAGCGCTTACAGCGGCGACTTCGAACCCGTCAAATTTTGCGTTATTTAAGGTGTTCACCTTAATCAATTTATAACCAACGAGAATATAACCAACACCGACACCCCATATCCTGACGTTAGTTTGATAATCACGTCTTAAGTAGCCAATCCCCGCCCTTCTTGCAAAAACTATTAGCTCAAAGTTATGCAAGAATTCCTCACCTTTTACCATGGGTTTCTAAGTCCCCATTGAGAAACCTTCGGTTAGACTACTAAGCATTTGGATTTTAAGTGTTCACCCAAAGTATGGTAGTTTCCAAAAGATGTCCCAAGTTTTTTCTGAATTACCAAAGCATTATGTGGTGCCATGGAATGCATTAATTGCATGCTATGTCCAGCATGGGAAGGGTATGCCTGCATTAAATTACTTTGAGAAGATGCAAGAGTATGGCATTAATCCAGATAGGATAACGTATATGAGCATGCTAAAAGTATGTGGTATGTTGGGAGCTGTAGAAAAGGGAAGGCTTATCCATGAACAAATAGTTAAACAGAACCTGTGAGATCGAGTGCGGTTGTGTTGTCGAAGCCCTCGCATTCGGAGGCCACTCCGCCGTTCGCCAACGACTGAGAATCGGTGAGGTCAAGGCGGCGCACCTGACAGCGGAAGTCAATCCAGCTCGTGAGAGGACACTGCGGCTCAAGGCACACGACAATGTCGAAGGGCGGGAACTCTCCGCTACGAGAGACGTCAATGCTGGCGCTTGGCGATCGCTGGGCTTCAAGAAGCTTGAGCGTGTGGAAGCCGATGTACACCGGATGAATGTTGTGTTCGAAAAAGATAATAAAAAACGAGGAATCCTCCTCAATAAATAAAATTCCCCTCCCTCTTTTACCAGCAGAGAACTAAAAAAAAACATGTTACATAAAACAAATCTCTATTCAAGACATTTCACATACGGTCAAAACTCTTTTACCAGCAGAGAACTTAAAAAAACATGTTACATGAAATAAATCTCTATTCGAGACATTTCACATACGGTCAAAACACCACATTATAAACAAATTCGCACACCGATTGACTTCGCAAACTGGGAGTTGACCGGCGGCGAGCTTCTTGCGGTCACTCGGGACCCGGTGAACCATGAGCCGAGCCTCACTCGTATCGATATAGAAACAGGCCAAGCGACTTCGCTCACCCCGTTTCACGACTTTCACTACGCATCCGGTTTCCAGCTTGTGGATGACACCGTCGTATACACGCGTATCGTCCAGCGCGAGGCAGATCTGATGATGATTGAAAGGCCACAGGATACGCACTAAAGCCAATATAGTGTTCAAAGGTATGGGAACAAAGAGAAAGAAAGAAAGGAATTACTCCACAAAATGCCTTGGTTCGAAGAAGAAGAAAAATAAAAGTGTTTCTTGCAGACAGATATATTTATATATCGATTGAATTTTGAGATGAATAAATAGCATTCGAAATGCGCATTGCTTCAGCTTGGACAGAAAAGTCAATTTTGCCTATGAAGGATTTGGTTTTTCACAATGAGAAAAAGATGAAGACGAAGAAGAAAAAGAAGAGAAATAAATTCCAAAAAAGTGTAGATCCATGGATATATTTATTCGAATAGGCATGCAAGGTCACGTTAAGAAAGAATAACAACAATTTGAATTAACAACCAAGACAAAACGAATAAAAAAGACATTAATGAAAGAAAAGGCCAAAAAGCCAAGAAAAGGCAAAACAAAAATACAGAATTACAAGTAGACACGGTTCCAATTCTAATCATCAATTTAAGATCTTATATAAGCTGATTATTCCCCACCCTTTTTCAAAGTGCCACATGAATGGCTACACAGTCGGTGTATTGAAAATGTCTGAAATCGGAGTTGGTTATAAGTAATAAAATCTAGTTAAACGAAGCTTTAAAACAGGGTTGTGGAGTTGGAATCTTAGTAAATTTTTGCTGAATGGAGTCGGTGTATTGAAAATGTCTGGAATCGGAGTTGGTTATAACTAATGAAATCTAGTTAAATGAAGTCTCAAAACAGGGTTGTGGAGTCGGAGTTGTAGTAAATTTTTGTTGAATGTAGTCAGGAGACAATGATTGTCAGTTATGCCCGTGGGGCATATAAGGTTATTATAGAAAGGGTGATCATATACCTTCGGTGGGGCTCGTTGGATTGCTAGTCAGAAGTTGTAGTACCCTTTATAAGATTCAAAGTGATTGGAGGGTGGACAATCCCCCACCCACCACCACATCTCGTATTTTCTCAAAATGTATCCGATATAAATTTTGAAATGGTCATGGCAATGAGCGAGGAGTTCCTCGCCGGACCAGGCGCGTCGCGCGCATCAGTTTCTTATATTACAAAGTGTATATTATATGACAATAAGAGCATTAACAAATCTCATCCATCAATGCAAACTTATAATAAATATATTTATAGTTTTTATTTTTGAATTAACGAAAAGAACACCTTTTTTCAAGTATAGTTAAAATCAGGTGTTTTTATACATCTACTTGCTTTAAGATACCTAATATTATAACAAAATAGTCAATAATGTGGAGTCAGAGGCGTATCTATGATTTTTGTTCAGGGTAGGGGGAAGACTTCCATAATATACCTGTTACCAGACAGTAAAATACATAAAAAATATATACCATTTCACAGTTCATTTATAATGGGATCTAGGTAAATTAGAGGGTTTTTTTGCATTACTTAGCTAGGTAGAAGGCAAACCCACCAGGTGATGTGCCTGCCTATGCATTTTCAGAATACATTAACGGCTTTTTCAAAAATTTTATTGTCCCTAAAGCTAAACCTTTGAAGTGAAACCTTGTTCTTCATTAAAAAAGTGGTTACCAACAGTGATACCTAGGTAACTGATAATGAGATGCAAAAAGCTAAAAAAGAAAATAAAAACGACATTGAATGAAAATAACTACAAAGGCCTAAATACTTTTCGACACAACGGTGTTTTTCGCAGACCTTACTATTTCTGTGCCTAAGTGCATCTATAGATTTCGATATTTCTTACCACTTCGTGAATCGTGTCTTTTGATGATTTTTTCACACAAAATAAAGAGTGCGTGTATCTTTGGAAAATGGGTTTCAGAGATCAACAATGGATGGCTGGACCTAAGGGCACCGTCCAGCCTGGCACCGTCTGGGACTGCGAAGAGAAGCTGGCAAACGAATTAATCAGGCAGGGTGCAGCCGAAAAAGTCGAAGCCCCTGCCCTCAAGGCTAGCTTGGAAACCGCGTCCCTTGAAGAAGCCAAAGAAACGGCCGACGTCAAGCCAGAGAAAAAACGTAAAGACTAAGCATGTCCGCTATCACCCCCTATGCGTTTGCGACGGTGGCCGAGGTGAAGGCACAGTAATATTGACTTAAACCAAGAAAATTATTCAGCTAAGAGAGGGAAAGAGGGAACAACATGTCATCCATGAAAATGGGATGAAAAAGGCGAAAGGTTGAATCTGTACATAACAAAAGATGAAAACGACGGAATAATAATTTATTCCAAAAATGGAGAAACACAACCAAAGCATACAAATTATCTCCTGTCTGTTTTCCCACTTCCTCTTTTGCCAGAGAACAAATGTTTCGGCATTTTGGTACCAATGTGTCTATCCTGGCTAAAGATCTATGCAAAATAGGTGAGAAATTGACCATGAAAAATACGTGAAAAACAACCAGTTTTAATTGCTAATAAGCCAAAGAGAAGCTATAAACCATATCTGCTATGAAATGATAAAAAGAAACTTAAAAGAAAATAATTTTTGATTGTATTTCTCTTTGGCCAGAATATGGAGAAATTCCTTTCAGGAGGCCCCCTCAGAATAAATTTGCTGGATAAACGGCCCTTTTTCTATTTGTTTCTTTTAGAGCTCTGAAGCATTTGAAGATCGCTTTCAAATATTTCTTTTGTTTGACACAAGCTATAGGACTTTTGCAGTTCATTGGTTTCCGAAAACAATACATCAAACATAAATGTACATAGACACTCATGCTCATTTGTACGCGGGAGAATTCGATTCTGACCGTGATGACGTTCTCAAACGCGCTAAGGAAAACGGCATTGATCAGATTTTGCTCCCCAATATAGATAGCAGTTCAATAAAACCTTTAAAAAGCCTAATGGTTCACTGAACATGACTTCTCCACAAGTAATTTAGCGTTGTTTGCTATTAGTATACCAAGTGTCACAAAACCGCATTGTATCAAGTCCAATTCCGATTAGTTTTTTACAAAAGTTATTTGAGGCGCAATGCAGATAGAAAACACAGAGCTGAAACTGACTCTCGCACACTGAGGCCTTTCTGGTGTATGTTATCATCAATGTATGACTTACTTAAATGTAAGAAGAAATTTATAAAATCAATAATGTATTTATAAGATCAAAAAAACTCCTTCGAGCGTGTCCGCCGAATCGGAAGCCACGGTCAAATCAAACTGTCCCGAACTGGTCACCGAAACCTGCTTGGCCGGCGGTGATGGAAGACGGAATCGCGGCCGGATGTCATTCCAATCCAAATACACGCGATGCGGCAACCGATCATTTCGCGAGATCACGCCGTGGCCTTCGAAAGTACCTTCCATCGCGGTCGCCGAAACGCTTTCAATCGAAATCGATTGATCATCGACTCGGTATTGGCCATCCGTCGTCAGCACGTTTACGGGTCGCGAGAGTGCGTGAAGTTCGCGCACATGCTGCTCATGTTGCTTGGCATCATTGCACCAGTCTTTTATGGCGCGCACGGTCGGCACTGCATCACAGATTTGCAACAGCGTGTCGACCGGGTAGCCGACGCCACTCGCCAGCGGATACTGAAAAGCGATGAGCGGCAGATCGGTTGCGTCAGCGATGGTCTTGAAGTGTGCCACCGCCATCTCGGGGCGCGCCTGTCCACCCATGCGATTTATTTAACAATATTTTGATAATGCACAAAGTTCTAGGGATAGATGATTTGTAGATACATTCAAGATAGTAGCAAGTGCGTGCCCTTTGCGAACAATTCAGTAACTCCATTTTAAAACCAAGTATTTCCTATCACTGTATTTCTTATTATTATCATCTTATAAGCATGAAGGTACTTGCTGTTGTGATTATAAGTCTGGGATTAAGATTGTGGGTCTGTCTGAGTGTTGTCAGATACGGAATTAAAATTCGAGAAGATACAATGCCAGAGATCTCTATTTATAGCAAGGAAAATAACTAGTTATTAGTTTTTCAGGCCGAAAAGTGATAATAAAAAAAAAATCACAGTATTCTATTCGTTCTAAAAAATTCTATTTTTTAGATTTTAGATACTTTTTAGATAATTTTTTTAGATATTAAAATTAAAATTCTATTTTTTTAGATAAAAAATTCTATTTTTGGATATATTTCTATTCTATTGTAAAAAAAATACTATACATACTCAATCACCCAAAGTTCTCTCGAAGATTGGCAGCACTTATGTTCTCGTAGTAATGGTACCAGGAGCACCATCCCGTCAATAAGGGGCCATTCTGAAGTGGTCGCGCATGATTGTGACCTGCCACTGCATGCAGGTAATGAACCATGGGTTCTTCATCGTACGAGTGGGGCGATACGACCTGCGCATAGGCCCAATCTGTCTTCACAGGTTGGTTGTGTCCCCGCATGAGAACCTGACCCTGACAAGATGCATGCATCTGGAAGCTCCCTTAATAATATAATCAGAAGGAAATAGATTGGTTTGAAAAGGACCAAATTTTCATTTATAATGTTTCTATTCCTTGTAACTAATCTCATTTTTCTAAGTGCTACACTAAATTCAGCTTCTGCATTTAGAATTGGTGATGCTGATCCCCTAATCAACAACATATGGCTAGATCCAAATTATCCAAAACCAGGCGAGATGGTGAGCATCAACGCTTCAATTTATAATCAGGGGACAGAATCAACAAAAGAAGTTACAGAAGGACAGAGTTTATTGTGCCCTTGACAGGTTTTATCTAAATGCTTCTGAATCTAACTTCTGGGATAATGCTTATGTTATTAGTGATGAATCTATTTCTATCTCAGACCATCAGCCCCAGTTTCTTTGTACCAATCATCAAATTTCTCTTCCTAAAGCTAGAAATGTTCCATATAAATTCAATACTAGTCTCCTTCAGAATCTCAATTTCTGCCAAAATTTCAGAGATTTCTACTCTTCTTTACCTCGTGTCCATGATCAGCTTGGGCAGGCAACACTTGTCCTTAAAAAGAGCAGAGGATCACCCACTACTTTGCACCCATTGGCAGCAAGCAGCACTTGATCATCAGATCTTGTATTACCAGGTGAACTTTTTTTCTTTCAACTCAGATTGCTCTACAAGGGATCTTTTATTGCGCCAGTTGGCACTGCACATGTACAGGGGACTTGACCCCGACCAGGTATGTTTTTGGCAGCCATTACTGGTGTCAGTCCATCCAATGTAGACAGTGTATCAGTTTAGAGGAATAGGAAGATAAGTGTCCTAACCATGATTAGAATATTGGAAGCTACAATGATGACAGTGGTCAAGTATAGCTCCGGAACGTGGGCGCTTCGAAATAATTTGTTAGATGTTTTCCAAAGGAATTATTTACGAATTCTTTTAGGCTTCCGTCTTCTAGGCCTAAAATGAGAGAAAGTTTGAGATGGTTAGGATACGTTCTGCGGATGAAAGATGACCGATTTTCACAGATCGTCCTTTTGGCCAACCACGCATTTGCTTGCTCTTTTCCATTTTGACCGCTTCCACGGAGGGTGATGTAGTAGTTATTAGAAGATGCTTTTATAAATATACAAAATACCTGCTTTGGATACCTTCTGGGACTAGTAACGCCACCCTACTGACCAGATATGAAGTTACAAGCCCCCTTGATGCTGTCCTAGAAAAAGTGAAATGTTTTAAAAGCGGCTAAACACTGAAAGTACTTTTTAAATGCCCTTTGGTAGGGGTAGGCATGTTGTTTTAGCGAAGTACCAGTTAGGTTAGACCATTTAGTGAATGGAACTTTCCAGAGCCCAGCTCTTAGTGTCACTATAATAAATGAAGCCAGACCCAACCTTTTGGTGTTGTCACTATCTACATTACCTGTTCCTTTTTCATCATTTCTAGGCACCGAAATGATTACCGGTAAGAAAGAGGTTCAACATTGTAGCAGATTTCTGTAGCAGATAGAGACTATGAGATTGTTCCCTGAAGGTTTGTTCGTTAATTATATGCCGTAGTGACGACATCCTTGGCGACGAGGAAGTAGTGTTTCATGAACCGTTCGACGGCGGTCAGACCGGGATGGGCGGTGTATCCCAGGCGCTCGGCGATGTCGCGCTGGATGTCGAAATGCAGGCGCTCCTCTGCCTTGCCCGTGAGAAAATGCATGTGGCAGCGCACCGCCCAGAGAAAATCCTCCGCCTTGCGGAACTGGTTGAACTCGCGGCGCGTGTAGACGCCCTTCTTGATCAGTTCCTCGCCGCTGCGCACCCGGTAGAAAACACCGTCCGCTGTATTGCGATGGACTCCTCAGAGGGTCTTGTGCGCGGTCAGGAAGTCATCGATACGGGCGCGCCTATTTCAATCCCAGTTGGTGACGAAATGCTGGGTCGCATCATCAATGTTATTGGTGAACCGGTTGATGAAGCTGGTCCAATAAAATCAAAAACCTACCGCCCAATTCACGCCGAAGCGCCAGCCTATGTTGAACAATCAACAGAAGCGGCTATTCTTGAGACCGGTATTAAAGTTATCCAACCCTGGATCTGGCTGTAGACGTCCACTTGCACGAAGCTCTCACCGGACGCCTCGTCCGACACGGAGAAGCTCTTTCCCCCCGCGACCGGCACATCGATCTCGATCTTTCCGGAGTCCGGGATTTCGACGATCTGCGAGTTGTCGGGATCCCCGTCCTCGGCGACGTAGACCTTCCCCCCACCCTTCATGTGAATCGTCACCTTCTTCCCAGCTACCGCTGGGTTGGGCACCACTCGAATGCCGCCTCCGGGACAAACTGCGCGATCGCATAGTGTCCGACGATGATCTTATTCAGTTGCGACACCTCCGTGATGAACTAGACGAGATTGGGCTCGAAGGAACGCAGGTCACAGAGGCCGGGTTGCTTCATTTGTTGGACCTGCCACATCTGGACAATGTTGATCTGGCCAGAACCGCGATTGGCGACGCTGGACTGCGCATTCTGTCGCGCATCAAGACGCTCAAAACATCCACGTCGAGGGCACTAGTGTAACGGCCAAGGGTGTGGCGGACTAAAAAATCTAGGCACGCTGGATATGCATTTGTCAGATTCAACCTTTTACCGGCATTTGCAACACCTTCCTGTCGTCCGTCTCTTTAGTAAGTTTCATTGTTTTATAACTTTATTGTAATCTTTCTCTTTTTTATTGTTTTTCCACATGTGTTATTGTTTGTAGAGTTGGTTAAGAGCAAATTAATTAATATTTAATTTAACATAGATACAAACCTATTATAGTAAACATAGATACAAGCCTGACGAAATGCAACAAGTCCATAAGATATTGTGGACCTTCAATGTGGATTGGGAACTGTAGATGAATATACCCGACAAAATAAACATATACAACACCTGAAATAGACAAATATGCACACAAAAGGGATAGAGGGGACACGGCTAGTCAGAGAGACCTTCTCAAGAAAACCAAAAAAGTTCGGCGTTTTTACATAACTTCTTCCCTAAACCCAGCAAGCGTTGTGGATTGCTACCCAACACAAATAAACACGTACAAAGCGTGCAGTCGACCAAAGGGACGACATATGATGGAGATGATGATGATGATGATGGACGACGGCTGCAAAAGGGAAAAGAATTACACTACCTGTATGAGGGTCCGCAGGGATCTTGTGAGCGCATTTTTATGAGAAACATCGTACAAACGAACTTGCCAATTATTGAGCATGGGATTTGCGTTCCAACCCAAGCGAAGCGATGATGGAGAAATCGGACGAGAGTCCATTGGACGCGAAGGCTCACATCACGACCCAATAACATATTCATTGTCAGCTCGAGCTTATGAACTGGTGGACCAAGCCCTGAACGTGTCGATTGAACCGTTGTCTCCTTGAAGGATGATTCACAGAATTAGTGTTGACTCGAGTAAATAGTAAAACGTATGAACTGAATAAAATATAATAGAAAAAGTTACGATTCAACAGAAATAAAAAAATTCTATAGATCATTCATACTTTATGGCTAAGTCCTCTATTTTGTCAGTCTTTGGCTCATAAGAATGATAGCTAGTTTTCATCCATGCACTGGACGTCTACCGAAAGAAGGCGTCTGCTGAAAACAGGATGTGACCAAAATAATATGGCCTTACCTTAGCTTTTGGGACGCAATCCGTTGGACTCCAAACACCTCCAAGTCGGACATAACCTAACTCCTTCCTCTTCAGCTCTGGCATTTCCATTGGTGTTTTATTGACGGCCAAATCACCAACTGCAACGAAAGCATACAGTAGTTCTGCATTAATTTATGTTGCAAACATACGTCTATCAGTCTTCTTGAAAACGTCCGGTAAGAGAAAAAGTCTGTCTCAATAAATTGATTGATTTCTTTTTTTCAAGGGTGAATCATACTCGATGCAGCGAGAAGAAGAAGAAGAAGAAAACTCATCATTGTCTGTTTTGATCACACTTTTCTCATCTGTATTATCTCTCGTTTGTCTACAATATAAACAATAAAACAAAGAGCAAAGAAAAGAATTGATGTTCGACGTTCATCGTGTTCTTTCGCCACTAGCGTCCGTCCATATGCAGCAATTCGGAAGGAATCCCGGGCGAAGGCGTTCACACGGTCGATCAGCGGGGCAACGTCATCAAAGGTCCGGACATTGACCAGTACGAAGGCGCGATGGGGATCCGGGTCCACCGGAGAGAGGGCAAGGAAGAAACGCGGCCCACCAGATCCGACATAGGCCACCTCGTTCGTGACCTCGGGATTGACCTCGGCATCCGAAAGCCAGGCCGTCAGCTTACGCAACTCGGCCTGGGTCTCGCGCACATCCATTCCGGCTTCCAGGTCCAGATAAGCTGAGTGTGTTTGACAGCACGCCGCTCGACTTCGAAACGACCAAGCAATACCCTGACTACGCACGCATCCAAGTGACGGACACCGAAGGCGAAGTCGCCGTTTCGTCCGTCTCTTTGACACTCCACGTGACAAATGTGGACGAGGCACCGGAACTGGGTGACGGGCTGATCCTGGACGTTTCGGAGATTGAGCTCACCGGCACACAACTCGGCGCGGTCTCGATTGAAGCAACGGAGCCCGGCGACGTGTTCTCATGGCCAGAACGAATAGGCCCGCGAAGAAGGAGAGGGTCGATCTCGACATGGCAGCGGGGCAAGCTTGGTGAGAAGATGATTCAATATAATCATCCCCCAGAACCACCCTCTTTTTAACGTTTGAAAAACACAAAAAAAGGGCAGCGGACGCCGATGACACTGCCCCGTGTGCATACTTCGCGTCCGCTGCGCTGAATGGCTAGCCATTCCCCTGCACGATACATCACCTCCCGGCCCTCAACCAGAGCCTCAGGTCCAAGTATCTGGTAGTGCATGTTCATTTTCAAACCAATATACCGACCTCCTCCCCTATTGAAAAACATTGAAAAAATCTACATTGATGAGTTTGACGGTACAGCCGAAATCGACGCTACAGCCTTAAGTGTGATTAAAGATACCATTTATAAAACTCTTTAAAATAATATCAGAAAGAGAAAATAAATAAATTCTTAAAACATGAAAAATCTGCAAAAATCTATGCTCTTTTAATAGTTAAGTTTGGAAAAGGTTGTCCAGGATTATTTCTTTCCAGGTAAGTATTTATTTGTACATATTTTAAACCCGCTTCCTCACATCGATCAAGAAAACTGCGGCCTTCTTTGGAAAAAATCGGCGCAATGAGCAAGGCGTCAAAATTACCTTCCAGTACTTTTTGGGCCTTTTCCTGAAAATCGGGAACGTCGGCGTCCTTAAAATTGAAAAATTCAACGGTTAAGCCATAATCGCGTACGGCTTTGAGCGCTCGGTCGACGCCGTTTCTGGGTTGGCGCCACCGGCTCCCGCGACCGCGGAATCGCTGGCCGGACGGATCCCGATATCGCTTTGCATCGTGCGGTGGAGCTGGCCCAGTTCACGGTCGCTGGAATCGCGGCGGTAGAGAGAGCGCAGGTTCTTGAACATCATTTGCTTCCTTCTTGCCGGAACCGGACGCGGGCTCGCCGCAGGGCCGGTGCGTGTTTGACTGGTTATCAACCTGGTCTGGAAATCGCTGCGCTGCAAACGAGATATCTAGGGATGTGTTTTAAGGAATTGGAGTTCGCGTTGGTGTGCCGCGCGCGCCGCGCCCCGTGCTCTGCGTTCCCGTGTTGGTATAAGTGATAAGTTCGTTCGTTTGCGATTCGAAATCGTACAGGTACAGATCCGCTGCCCCGCGAAAATCAAGGTTGGCCTCCGGCTGATGGTCGGAGACAAGGTCGGTGGAAAAACTATTGTACGCCAAGAAGCCACCATTCGAGCTCCATGCGGGCAACCCTCGTGGAGACGCGAATCCTTCCAGGTTGCCGGAACCTGACCGTCTCGGAGATACCGACCGCCCGCGATGCGGTACTGAGCCTCGGTCGGCAGCCTGACTCGGAGGTCATTGAGAAAGAGCAAGGCTCGGTTTCCCATCGAGTGCTTGTTGAATGCCGCGAGGGTGTAGAGTTCCTCGCGCACCTCGAACGACGTCCCGGCGACCATCGGACCGTGGTAGGCCTTGAGGACTCGATAACTTCGAAACGCCGGACCGTTGGGAACGGACCGGAGACCCTCGCGTGTCACGAGGGATTTTTAGTAGAAAAACAGGAGTGGCTGAATTAGCAATTGATCCTTTTTAGTTTTACTAGTGAAAATGAGCTTTACCTAAAAAAGTCTCTTATCTGATCTTGCTTACCTCAGAGTCATCGGATTTTCCATAAATTGTTGCTATAGACTCTTGCATTGTCCCTGCTCTGACAAAACTTCTGCTGTCCGATTGACTAATTCTTCGGTTACTAATGCAGTATATAAACTGAGTATATAAAAATCCGGCAACAACACCGCCTC
Source organism: Alatinidae sp. Z8VKAUB7J3 (assembly GCA_010016025.2). Lineage (NCBI taxonomy): Eukaryota > Metazoa > Cnidaria > Cubozoa > Carybdeida > Alatinidae > Alatinidae sp. Z8VKAUB7J3. The sequence goes on along the minus strand of JAAAKM020721499.1, from coordinate 179,274,787 downwards.
TGATCTGTAGGGAGTGCCGGCAACTCTCAGGGCATTAGACAGATTACACAGCACAACACTTCGATTTTCTTTCGCATCTTCACGTCTATTGATTTGCTCTGCAAGTTCAAAGAGCACAGTCGCAACGCCGGTCCGGCCGCTAAATTGATATCCCAGTGCCAGGGCATTAAATGTATATGATTGGTTCAGTGCTGGCTGCAATCTCGGCAAATTATCCAATCCATCAGGAAAAAGACGTTCCAGAAGCTCTACAAAGCCCAAAAGGCGCGCCGTCGGGTCCGATTTCGTAACTGTAGTAACACCCGGCCTCGGAAGTTACGATGAAGCAGCCGCCATAAAGGTCAGATTTCGGATACTCAAAGCAGACATGGCCGTCGCTGACGCGCCAATATCCGGTCAACGCAAGGTCACCGGCGCGGTAAGTAAGCGTACTGTCCGCATTATAGGCTTCTTCGAAATACTTGCCGCCATACTCTTCGACATCGCGCCGATGAAAACTGAGGTGCGTTCGATGCGGTATGCGACTAACTGGCCCACTCTATGCGACAACTGAATTCATTAAATATTCGACATCTTTGGATGGACCTAATTTAAGGCAATATGAATGACGAATATACTACTCTTAGAAGACGAAATGGAGCTGCAAAAACAACTCCAGTGTTATCTCGAACATCATGGATTCAACGTTGTATCGGTTGCAGACGTCGAATCTTGTCTAGTGCATTTTCATAATGCGACCTATGACATTCTCATAGCAGATATATTCGGATAGAACAGGATGCTGAACCAATAAATTTTTCAGATTTTTGCCAGATTAAATATGGTCTAAGAAAAGCTACATTCCGGGAAAATTTAAAGCCGGATCTTCCGTCTTGGTTGAATGTGATTAAGAAATTTTTAGAAAGAGGAAACCCTTATTTAAAACATAAAGTACAGTATGAGATTTGTGTTGCAGCTCTGCGCGGTCAAAATAATCTCACAGCATACAAAGATACCGTTATAGAGTATTTCAAAAATATAGAAAGAAATAAGCAAGAAAGGCCGTTTAATGTAGTAACTCTTATTCTTTGTGTTATTTTTCTTTCTTTTACAATAAAGGAATGTGACTATAGCAATCACGTAATGACTAACAAATTGAACTTCATCAAACGTTTGGTTTATAATTCATAAAATCCACAGCTTAATTATGGTTTATTCATAGTTGAATATTTGCTAAATCATCAACCTAATCAGCGTCTCAACACATAAGTAGATAGAATCGTTTGGGCGTATTTGAATCGAAGGGACAGGGGTGTCTTACGGATGGACTTGCCTATGTCTGGGTTTATCTACGGCAGTTGGAGGTACTTCAAATGCATTCTAAACCCTTATTAAATGCCGCAACATTGCACCCAACATTTCACCAAACTTTTCTTGCACGTCGGCTGTTAGTGGGGCAGGGGTGGCTAAACGTAGCCAACATTCGAATAAACAATTTGGTCTTGACTAATACATCTAAGACCCCCTGAAACTGTTGCAATTTATACAGTTTATTGACAAAAGATCTGTTCGAATCGAATTTTCTCGATGATTTCGATTCAAAAATCGATGCGTGGAAAATAAGTATTCAATTATTGAAAATTCTTCTTCGAATCGATCGAGTTGTACAGATTGTGAATACAGATGATGAACAGACTGATCTCTAATCTATCGATTTCTTCTAGATTAAAACAAATTCGAACCTGTTTTTGTCGATGGATTAAATCATGTTCAATCTTCGTTCATATCCATTTGTTCGAGTAAGTGAAATGTCAAGCAATCGCAGGAGACTCACCTAGTACAGTTGCAATGTAAGGTACTTTTGCATCTGCTTCTGAGTTAAGCATGTTGAAACGCTCAGCATCTTGACCGTCACGCGCTAGCTCGTTGAATGAAGTGACAGAGAATACATCAGAACCAATGCCATACTCTTCACTTAGGATTGCACCCGCTTTACGTACTTCGTTCAAGATAGTACCTGAACCCATAAGTTGTACGTGCGCTTTCTCACCTGCGTTTGACTCAAGCTTGTACGGCCTGTCTTGTCATGACTGCCGGTACCATGCACGGTGCCATCGTTCTGCGCCACGTGGAAATCGATGGTCCACGGGCGCAGTGCGTCGGTCACCTTGCGCAACGCTTCGTCAAGGGCGCCTTGGTCACCCCATTCGAAACCGTCTGGGAGGATGCGGGCTTCCGGCGCGTTGTATCCCATCGTGTAGAGCAGCGTGTGTGCCATGTCGGCCTGGAACCCGAGCGTCTTGGGCCGATCGACAGCCTCCAGCAGATCACAGAAACAAGGTCCCTTTAATCCCCGTATTTTGACAATAACTGCAGAGTTCCAATATTCTTAATAATACTGAGACCCTCAGAATCAGGAGGTCAATAGTCACCTTAAATGAAGTATGCGCCCAGCGAAGAACTAATTGGCATCAACTCAGCAGCAAATTAAACAAAAGACACTAACTTTCAACAAATGGTCTGGGTTCTGCTCAACTCACCAGTCGAGACGCCTCTTCTCTAACGGCACTCAGTTCTTGGTTTTTCATGGATACTGACATCTTCCTTAGAGAAAACCTAAAATGAAACCTTCACCAAAAAGATGCGTGCTGCACTTGACATCTCATGGCAGCAACACATAACCAGCAGAAGTTCTACACAGAGATCCTGCACATAACAAATACCATTCAACATCATAGACTGAGATTTGCGGGTAAGGAGGAGATGGTAGCGGATTTGATACTGTGGCACCCAACTCATGGTAAACGAAAAAGAGCAAGACACGCTAAGGTCTACGTTTATCACTAGACATATCTACTGGGCAATCAATGATAATTATTGAAAATATAGGTAGATGTTCATGTTACCCCCATCTGATGCTGTCAAAGAGTTGCCATTAGTCATCTGCGGATTGGTCAGTCTGGTGTTCAGCTCAGATTGAAAGTTTGCAGCTGGTTCCTCTAAGAATCGAATGAAATCAAATGAAACCAAGTGAACTCAAATGAAACGAAATCAAAACAAATCAAGTGAAATAAAACAAAAACCAAACGAAGTTTAAACAAGTGGGGAGGTGGGGTGGTGTTTTTTTTTTAGTGGGTTTTCCCCCTTTTCAAGGAGGGGGGTTCCCCCTTTTCACCCCCCCCCCCCCCCCCCCCCGACCGGTATTTAAGATTTCCAAGAAAGGGGGTCGCTGCCCTACCTCATAATGCTGTGGTTCAGGGTATGTGATCCTCTACCATATCATACCATATATGCTCTGTAAAGAGTATGTTTGAGATGGTTAACAATTTTGCCTTATGCAAGTTGGAAGTTTACCCGGTCAGAGCGGCTGAGGATACCGGCTGCCAATTCCGTCTTGCCCGGGCAGTCACCGCCAATCGCGTGGATGTGCACGCCGCTGCCGACCATGTTGTCGGTCAGGATGGTGGCGTTTTGCTTGTCCGCAGTGCAGGTCGTAAGGATCTGGGCACCTTCAATCGCCTCTTCCGGCGTTTTACAGGACACAACCTCAATCCCTAGACCTTCAAGGTTCCGGGCGCATTTTGCAGTCGCGGCCGTGTCTTTGTCATAAAGACAACATCGTTGGACATTTTAAAGAGATTCACCAACAATACCTAAACTTTAAGATTAAATAATTTTAAAACTTCAAGTTTATACTTTTTAAAAAAACAAATACTGTTCTTCAAGAAAAGCAAATACTGTTCTTCAAGTCTTCATCTCGTTGCACTTACTCTTCTTCTAGTAATCACTTTTCTTCTCACAAATCACAATTCTTCAAGCAAATACTGTTCTTCAAGAATTCATCTTGTTACACTTGCTCTTCTTCTAGTAAATCTGATTCCGATATATAATCAAGATTGGATCACGGTCTTTGAGCCGGCAAAGAGATGGGCCCGGCGGAGATTTCTGGTATTATTATTTTCATCTGGCGGTTTTTTGAAGTACCTCTCAAACTTGGATATTCTCTGGAAAAGATTTCCTCTGCTGCTGCAAGAGCTCTTGAATTTAACAAATGCATTTAACAAGACCCCAGACATGCCAGATACAGAAGATTTAGTCAAGCTCCGAGACTTCCATCTTAATAAAATCCCCGTCGCATTTCCACCGGCTGTCTCCCGAGGAAGGTGGAAAACGAATGAGCCCAAGTCGATCTGGAATTAGCCGGGTATTCATTGCTGTTTTGCTCGCGGGCGCGATGCTCGTCCCGGCTGGCGCCTCGGCGCAGGACGTGACGCAGCTCCCGATTCCCCAGATTCAGACAGGGCCCAACGGGATCACCATCACGCCGATGCCCGGCGTGACCCCGGCGGTTCAGATCCCCAACGAGATCCTCGGCGCCATCGCCGGTCTGTTAACAACTCTTCGAGGCTTACGATTGGGTAACGTTCCTCGAATAGTTCTGTTGAATTACAGCTCAGCAGGTGGAACTCTGGTAGTTGTATGAGGCGTAGAACGATATTGAAGTAGGAACCTGTTCAGGTTATGCTGCCATTTCTTTCCTTCAATTGCTGCAGTTGTCAAAGCTTTGTTTAATGGCTGTTTAAACCTCTCAACCTCTGCGTTTCCTTGTAGCCATTTAGGTGTAGAAAGCTTGAATGATATAGGCCGATGGCCCCCCTGCGTACGTTTCAGAATCTTCAATATATTTCTCTGTTGCATTTAAGGCATCTTGTAGCCTATGTACATCTGTAGTCATTATGTACACCCGTTCAATATTTTTTCTAATGTAACTGTAAAATTGTGTGTAGCGAAGAGGAAAAGACGGACTATTGACCATAAGAGATGGTGTACCATATTCTAATTATATGGGTACTCTTGGTTTCATCCTACCGCTGCTGGCACCTTCAACTTCCAATAGAAGCGCAAGACGACACCGCTTCGCCACACCGCCTCGACCACGTGAACCGCATTCCGTGGCGCTCGGTCGGCCCGGCCAACATGGCCGGACGCATCACCGACCTCGAGGTCGCACCGAACCGGACCAGCACCTGGTACCTCGCTTCGGCGGGCGGCGGCCTGTGGAAGACGGTGAACGCCGGCACGACGTGGCAGCCGCTGTTCCAGAACATGCCCAGCGCCTCGCTCGGCGACGTCGCCGTGGCTCCATCCAACCCCGAACCATGTGTGGAGTTACGACTTCGTGCAGGCCCGGACACGTGACGGGCGGAGCTTCCGGATGCTGACGATCATCGATGAATTTACTCGGGAGTGCCTGGCGATCGACGTGGCGAGGAAGCTCAATCATGATGATGTGCTGGAGCGTCTGGCGTGGCTGATGGCGACGCGGGGTGTGCCGGACTCCATCCGCAGTGACAACGGCAGCGAGTTCACCGCCAAGGCGGTTCGCGACTGGCTCAAACGTGTAGGAGCAAAGCAGTGGGATCAACTTCATCGACACGGCGCCGGACTACGGCATCAGCGAGGAGAGAATCGGCCGCTTCCTTTCCCATCGTCGAGGCGAGTTCTTTCTCGCCACCAAATGTGGGTGTGCACCGATACAACACGCCGACCACCTCGAAGTCCTTCACCGCTGGGATCGGGACACGGTGCTCCGGAACGTAGAAACTTCCCTGTCCCGGTTGCGTACAGACTACGTCGATTTACTCCAGTTTCACGGGGGCTCGGTAGAGGACACCTGGGGTGTATCAGCGCTTGATGAGGCTGGCCAACTTGTCGAGATTGTATCTGAAACCACAAGCGTAGACGCCTTCCCGCCAATCATAGAGCGCGACAAAGCTACCCGACATGCATGGGCCGCCTGGCGTCTTGACCAAGCGCTCGGCTTCGACATGGTTGCCAAGCCCGCTGAGGAGCCTGAGCGAACCTTCACCGAGGAAGCACGGGTAGCCAACGGACGATCGCGTCCAAATTACTGTGGTGACCGCAATCAAATAAATATTTCGTTAAAATGCTAACTGGCATCATATTTTGCAATTCGCGCGTATAAACACGACCCTCAATCATCAAGCGAATAGTCTCACTTATGCCGGATAAAACTTGCAACTGTGATCTGGTCAGCCCTGAATGTGATAAATTTTCCAGTAAATTATTCTTTTCTACATAATTAGCTGCTGTCATTTGCGCTGCCTGACCAGGGAAATATTGTTGCTTACTCCAGTCATAAGCTACTGCAGATTTTTTTAAACAGTAGCAGTCTGTCGACCAGTGTTTTGATGAGCAGAAACCTGTCGATAGTGGGTAAAGCGATCGCACGAAGGCGAAGGAGCAGCAAACGTTGTTGAATTTGGTGCATTTTTGCTATGACTTCTGTGTCTTATTGTGTTGGATGATGGTTTTGAATACCAGTCTTCTGAACTTTAAACACATTCGCTTGAATCAGGCCTATCGGATGCAATTTCACTATCAGCTGCCGTTCCTCTGTATGGTTTTCTCGAGGCATCAATAAATACAAGGAGAAGTCACAAGGAAAGTTACCTTCTCGATAGAAGTATTTGAAATTGTAGTGTTTTGCTCTTAACTTTATACAAAACAGATCTGAGACTTCAGTCCCGTGTTTTTAATCTTATAATGTTGTTTTTGTTTTTTGCTTTGTGCCCATACACGTTTTTTAGATAATAAATCCTTCTAATTGAATCAGTAAAATAAGCGAGGACATAACAATTTCCCAATAAGTTCAAAATGGGAATTGAAATTGGGATATAGGAATTCAGAGATGTTTATATAAGATATAAGATAAAACCTTGGAGAGGTCAAGTTCCATTAAGGATACCCTTCGAGTAGTTGGTTATCCTTGTGAATTTAGAGATGGAACCAGAGCCCAAAATGCCATTCCATATGGTGGAGATAATATGAATTGAGGGATGCCTATGGGTTATGGGAGAATGTCAAAGGTCACCCATATGCCATATTTTTATTGGGATGAAAGATATGTCAATATCCATGAGGCCATCTCAAGGTAAGGTGATTATACTGCTGAAAGATGTTATACAATAGCCAAAAAAAGATGTCGAGGATCAGAAGACAAGGTTCCCAGGGATTGAAGAAGCAACAGTGTGCATTGATGGGATACTTACTTCCCTAGAAATGACAAATGACGAGTAGGACCAGACAAAACGAGAGGACTTGGCATATTCTGAGCGATTAAGTCCCTTGAACCGGGATTTCCCCGCAGTCCCATCGACTACGAAAAAAAAAATCTATGCTAAGAATTTAAGCCAATAAAGGCTGTGTAGTACCAAGTTCTGCTAATGGTACTTTTCAGTAAGATATTGACTAAGCAGTTTGCCACTGGTGAATAGTCAACATTGACAGGAAAATATTTTTATTTAAAATTTCTTCAAACTTATTGCTCCTCGATATATATACAAGTCTTTTTTAAGTCCATGAGTTAAAGCTATATTTTTCATCCTTTTTATATACGTTGTTAGTGTTAATTCAAAAACAGTACATTCAACTGAATGTCGATGTCCGGCACTTCAAACTGAAGTCCAATCGAGTAACTGGGAGCGCCCGTATCAAACTGTCGTCTCCACGCCTGGAGGGCGTTTCCACGGTCTTCGAGACCTGCGGCATAGATTTCCGTTACTAGGTTCAAAACGGGCATCAACTCGTTCTTCGACATGTTTAGACGAACGCAAGCAGCCTTCATCTGCTTCATTGCCTGGCTGACCTCAGCTCGGTTTTGCATCGCTACCGTGACAGACTCTTGCACGTCTGCGGTCACGACCCGTGAACCAACCATACCCCGATCCGGCAAGATGATTCTTAAACATTTTTTTCAAGCTGCCCTGTTTAAGAAGCTCTCCTTCATGCAAGCCTCGATCCCATTTGTACATATCCTCGGCGGTAGAATAGAGCGAACCGCTACCGGTCTTGGTTGCCCAATCCACCGGGGGAGCAGGTTCTACATCGATTAACCCCACAGGCGCATATCCTTGTGCGCTCCGTTCCAGTTCTGAGTCATCGCCGGAATCGTGGCCTGAGGACGACACGGCCTCGTGCTGGATGCGCGTCTCGCAGATGCAGACGTCGGGCTCGCTCGTGCTCCCGCGCAACGATTGGGAGGTGATCGTCGAGTTCGTGGAGGGCAACCCCGACCGCCCGGTGGTGACGGGGCGCCTCTACAACGGGACGTTCAAGCCGCCCTACGCGCTGCCCGAGGGCAAGACGCGCACGTCGATCAAGACCGCCTCATCCCCCGGCGGCGGCGGGACCAACGAGATCCGTCTCGAGGACAAGGCCGAAACGGCTAATGGAAGCGTGACCCGTGAAAGCGCCACTTCGGCAGACGCAGCTTCTGAAAACGCGACCAAAACCAACAGAGCTGACTCGGTTCTTTTTGCTGAGAGTTTTCCCCTGAGAAAGATTGTTTCTGGAGGTCAGACCGGCGTCGACCGCGCGGCACTTGATGCGGCGATATTCCTGGAGATCGAACACGGCGGTTGGTGTCCAGCTGGCCGTCGGGCTGAAGATGGTCGGATTGATGATGTCTACCAACCTAAGTTATATTTTGAGCTTGCTTTTTGAAAGTGATAGAAATGATACAACTTTCTATTGTCCAAGTTTTTCTAAGAATCGTGAGATGTAGCATGTGCATACTAAGGAACAACATTGTCTTCTAGGGTTAGGAAAAACAAAGTTCTTGATATTATCATGTGCATCGGCTTCATGTGGCATGGCCATGTGGCAGTCTAGATCAAGATTGCTTAGATCTGATTACTCATGGGAACTCAACCCGAGCATAAATGGATGATACCTTTGGCAACAGCTCCGAGGCGGGCAGCGACTTCAACGCCCATGACATAGGCGGTCACCATCGCGCGGCCCGATGCGCCGGCATGGGCCGCCGCAGACAGAACGGCCGGAAACACGCTGGAGGTCGGATGAATGATGCCGCCGATATGCGTATCGTCATAATCGAGGCCATGAATCAGAAAACCGTTGATCATCGCTGCGTCCCGCGGACTTAGCGACGCCGGCATACCGAGTACCGGCACGTCTCCCGTTCCGCCATATGGACAGCGGAGTTTCACATAGAGGCCTATTCACACTGGGGACGAGGTTGATCAATCCCACCATACCGACGGATTCATTTCACTTCATTTTATATTTCTAGCACGATGGCAACGTCAGTCGAACTACTGGTTTACACAGTCCTGTGCAAGGCTTAGGGCCTGATCAAACGATCGAACATTCTTAGTCAAACAAATCTGAAATTTGCTTGTCAAGATAAACGTTTAACCGTTTGCACACATCCAAAAAAAATTGCCAGCCATTTTTTTTTTAACAACGGACACCCCGCCCCCCCCCTCCTACTCTTCATGAAAGTGAGATATGTGCTGATAAATAAGCACAAATTTAATCGGGAATCTTGCTAGTTTATTCTGTATCTTACTTGATCTATGGTAAAAGCTATAATCAAAAGTCGTTTTGTTTGCGGTGTATTATCGTCTTGAAGGGCCGGTTATAACTATGAAATTTGAAGACATCGACGAGATCTTGCGTAAGGCAAGATTTGCCAGATTAATCGCGGCGAGCTTCTTCTGGTCTTCCAACGACAAATCGGACGAGAATCGTAAATCGCGATAGGCCAGATCAATCTCACTCATGTTTACTCCCTGCTGCATCGATGGGCTCAATGCTGTGTGCCCGGACTGTCGCTCGAATAAGCGTACCGTTATTATCACCGAAGTTTGCAAAGTGCACATCCACAGCCACCACCGAATATCAAGATTGGAGAGCAGTGGCCGCAGGAGATTCTTCGTCAACGGATTGAAAAAGCCCAGACCGACTACAGCGCCACCTACGGCATCGACGAGGACGTGCCCGGCGCCTGCAGTTACGCCTCGATCGATGCCAAGGACTACTCGGGCCGCACGCTCAACGTTATCACCCACGCGATCCCGGTGATCGGCGAGCCGACCGCGCTGCACGCCAAGCAATTCGGCGAGCTGACCGGCGCCACGGTCAACGTCGTGCATGTGCCCTTCGGTGACCTGTTCCAGCGCATCATGATCCCGTTCCAGACGCGGCAGCAGGCGGGCTTTCAATTTGCTTCTACATACAGGAGAGATTCCCAAACGCAAACGGGTTGGCAAAGCCAAAGATTTTAAACCAGGCCTCATTGCTCCATTTACGGATCGAAATCTGGTTGCTAGTCGAGTCGGTGTTTCTCCCGGAAATCCAGGTCAAGCTGACTTTGTCATGCTCAAAGCTGCCGAGGTCACTGGACAGTTGCTTACGGCCGACGGCAAGCCGGCCGCCGGTTATTGGATTGCGATTAAGTCTCCCATGCAACCGCAGACCGGCAACTACGGCTCGTTCACCGCGACGCCGGCGCCATCCTATGGCGCGGGCTGCCAGAAGGCGGAGAGCATCGTCTACGTCAATGGCCAGCAGCAGGTGAACGAAACCTACGTCAGGTATAATGCACAGACCCAGCGCTACGAGCCCTGTGCCTGACGCCATTCGTCACCAAGCCAGTATTTGACGGCTTGAGCGCCGGTCACGCAGCCCGTGGCCGGCGCTTTTCATTTGGCCTATGCGGCATCGCCATGGCCGCATTCACCCGCGCGAAATCATTGTCCGATGGTTCGCATCTTTTTGGTCTCGGTTGTACCGCCGGGCTTGCCACCAACAGACCGAAGAAGGGTATTCATCGGGCGCACTGGGCTATTCAAACCGCAACAACCACCACAACCTTTTATGCCGAGTTCAACAGCGATCGCGCCGGTGAAGAAGCTGAACTGAACGATCATCTCTGGTCGAGCCTGCAGACGGTACTGGAAGCAGAACACATCGATCACCCGCAGCTTCACCTTGTTTGCGACGGGTGTCAACTTTGTCAAAACTCAGCGTTGTGTCAAGCCTAAGCAAATCAAATTGTCACACAGTGGAAACGTACTCAGAAGGCAAACCAATATACAATGGGGTTGAAACACAGTTAATTCACCTATCACACAACGCAGCTCGTGAGATGACAACTTTTTTTGGTTTGGGAGCTGCGAGACCCAACCCAAGTGGGTGCTGCCTGCATCTTACTGTGATGTTGGATTGTTGATGATCTCCGACGATGCCCCAGTCGGCGTCGATCGGCTCGCCTTCCTTTTCCATCTGCGCGCGGCTGTACAGGATCACCACCAGGTAGTCCGCGACCGGTGCCGCGAGCCCTTCGAACCAGCGCGTCAGCACCGGCAGCTCGTCCTTGCTGCGCGCCTCGTAGCCGGAGCGCAGCAGATGCCGGTTGTCGTCGCTGATCGCCACCGTCAGGCAGCGCGTCGAGGTCCAGTTGCGGTGCACGTGCAGCTTGCAGAACGGCGCGTAGCATAAGGAATCACAACACGGCCACGCTAGGGGTTAACACCGATGGCATCAGCCGAGACTTTGAACACGCACTGCGCGTTCTCACTGAGGTCGGTCTCCGCAACGCCGAGCTACAGTTTTTGTGGGACAAGGAGGTCGGTGATCTCGACGAGGCAGAGCAAGCCAAAGCGAGAGAGCTGATCGCCCAATACGAGGTCTAAGTCTCCTGTATCTCGCGACACAACTTTGTGGGCATGCTGGTCGGCGAGACAGAAGTTGGGATCAGTCGTAGAATGGCAAAGGAGGAAATCGCGAGTAGCATAATAATGCCAAAAAAAACCAGGTTTCGATCATCGAACTGTTTCCCCGCTCGCTGTTCCAGCGTCTTCAGGATCCAGTCCGAGGCGAAATATAGGACAATACCGGCTATGGTATAGGCAAGCATTTCAATCATGGCAACTAATGTACTCGAGTTTTCATTTAAAACAACCACGACTTCCATTAACAAAAACAGCGTGCAAATGCCACAGGACAGAAAGAAGAAGCTTTAAATTTGGCTCTTTGTGAAACAAAATCATGCGCCAGTGAGCTTTCAGCTATTTGTATCTTTATATATGAAATATTCTATTTAATTTTATTAGTTCTTGCTGAAGCTTTTTATTTATTTTGGAATAAAAAATTATTTTAAAATAGGGAATTTTGAAAAACTTGAAACCCTGGCAATAAAAACGAAGATAAATTAAATAAAAAAAACTTTCAGAAATGGAAGTTTTTTAAAGTAAAGTAAAGGCTATACACAATGTAAACTTGAGTGGCGTATAATAAACAAGTACCAAAATTAATACTAGCAATAACCAATAGAAAAAAATTGATCACCTAATAAAGGTGAAAAGTCATCGTTCTCAATTCCCAGCCCTTTTCCATAATAAGTAGTACGATTAACACGGTCACGGGGAAACAGACCTATATCTACGAAAATGATTCGAACCTGAATACTACCCACCCTTCTGGATGTTGGTCCAAGTGACTATGTTTGGTCCCGCGGCAAGTAACTACTAGACTGGAGAGAGAATATTAATGGACTTTTAAAATCAATGGTCTCTATCTACGTGCCTCTTACGAATTTGTCTTGACAACTCAGCATCTTCTGAGAGTGGAAAGGCTGGGAAACATAATTAGGGTACTAGTGTAATTACCATAGTTAAAAGTCATTAGCCGGGAGTTTACAATGTCTTCTCTTGTAAATTCCTCCTCCAATCCCCCTTCCAAAGCATAAACTAAAAAAGGCGTTTAAAAAATGCTTAATGAGGAAATGCCCCAACTGCCTGAGCAGTGTCAAACCTATTTTGTTTTGTAAACTTTCTTCTAACGGGACTCACCATTTTCGATATAAAACGAATTTCCATCTTTGCTTCTCAAGGTGCTTCCGCAATAGTACTTTAAATCTATACTTCGAGAAAATCGTATTTTCGAAAAAATTTCTCACAACCGAAGCCTCCAAAGTCTGCTTGCTTTATGTTGTTTTATTTGCATACCTTGGAGTTTTCGAGTAATTGTTCGTTAAACCTGCGCCCGCAAGGCATCCTTCATAGCATCAGTGATGCTTTGCTTAAGGGGGTGATCCGCCATATTTTTGGAGTTTTTTTGGGGCTTGCTTAATAGAGACGCTGGGTGCGACGGTTTTCGCGAGACACTTTTTTCATGTGACGTTTTACCGCAGCAGCAGCTTTACGCTTGCGCACGGAAGTCGGCTTTTCGTAGAACTCACGGCGACGGACTTCAGCGAGGATGCCTGCTTTTTCGCAGGAACGCTTGAAGCGGCAAGGTCCATTTCCGCCGAATCAATGAAATGTTAAAAAACGAGCAATGACGTTAAATATTTTCAACACTGAGACGCGAGAAAAGCAGCCGATCACCCTCGCTCCAAACAAAGATGAAATCGCGTTCTACACGTGTGGCCCTACCGTTTACAACCACGCCCACATTGGCAACTTTCGCACCTATGTCTTTGAAGATCTTTTTAGACGATCGCTGGAGTTTTTTGGACTGAAAGTTAAGCAGGTGATGAATCTCACCGATACGCCCAGGGACAAGACGTAGAGCAGGACGCCGAGTGAGAAGACGTCGGATGTCGCTGCGCCTTCGTTGGACTCCCAACGTTCGGGGGCCATGTAACCGAACGTCCCGATCAGCTCGTTCTCACCGGTCAGGCCGGTGCGGAAGACGTCCTTCACCAGCCCGAAATCGAGCAGCTTTGGCTCGCCGCCGGGGGTGAGCACCACGTTGGCGGGCTTGAGGTCGCGATGCCAAAGCCCCGCGTCGTGCACGGTGGCCATAGCGAGTGGAGGTCTATGTCCTGTTTGCTCCATTTTGCTGGAAAGAAATTTCTTCATTCGAGATTTCACTTTGTTGAGGCGTGAATTAGAAAAGCTGCTGGAAATTTTCTAGAATGATTGAGTTCTCCAATGTTTCCATTTGCTCGCTTCAAAATCAAAACATCATCTTCGTAGTCAGAGAATGGTCGCCCTTTGACATAGAGCTTGTAGCAAAGGCGCCCTAAACTCATCCCAGCTTCGTAATTCTTTGTTTTTTGAAGCTGTGAAATAATTTTCAAGGAAAATAGAATAATATGGAATAATAACACTGCTAAAATAATTAAATTCTTCAGGCTTCAGAACTAGAATATTGGATTCAAGTTAGATATATTTATGCTAAATTCAAAAATAATAATCAGTATTTTCGCATCGTCAGCAGGTTTTGCTTTTTTTTATTTGTTTTTTGTTTTTTTTTTTACTTTAAAATTTGAGTGTTGTGTATTTAAAAATACTACTTGTTTAGTACAATTGAGCGGATGCTATTTTATGCCATCCGTATTCTATTTTCTTCATGGATATCGTGTGTCAAAATTGACTTACTGTATTTGCCATTCACAGAAAAACAATCTGAAAATTCATAATATTCTCTGAACCACCAATACCTTCCCCCACCCTTCCCTACCTGATATTCCCTCCACCCGAACGATCTTCCTTAATTAACGAATCTAAAATTTTTTTATCTTTAATCAACGTTACTAGATTCCATGGTTATCCCTCGAGCTGGTGGCACCCCCAGTTATCACGCTAGTGGTACAGCTGGGTAGCTACGGTCGGAACGGATAAGCGCTGAATGCATCTAAGCGCGAAGCCTTCTCCTAGACGAGTCATCCCTACCAGTCCCCTGGCAGACTACCAGGTTGATAGGCCGGCGGTGTAAGCATGGCAACATGTTGAGCTTACCGGTACTAATCGGACGATCGGCTTAACCACCTTCTCCCTCACGATGACTTCGGTCATCGCGTGGAAGAAGGTTCTCTCTTCCAGATTCCACACGGAATCACCAAACAGAGAGTAAGGACAAAGTACAGGGTTTGAACCCTCAATTGAAGAAGAGTGTGGACCTTAGGGGGCTTAAAACTGGGACTAGTTTGCGGAAGTAAACTTTTTTATGGCGATGTTTTATATAACTCTGAACGAACTGTACCAGTAGACTTTTTAAAAAGTAAAAACGTGTCACTCGGGCATATTATGTAGAATTCCAAGTAAAATGAGATTAGAATTAGTCTGTAAGTCTTTATCAAGAAGGATGGACGTGTTGAAGAAGAGCGGCGCGCGCGTGTTCGCGGTGACGACGACGACGCCCACCCAGTGTGACGTAGTGATGGCGTGGGCCCGGCGGTGGGAGATGGTGGGCGAGTCCTACTACTGGCTCCCCGACCTGTGGTGCTACCTCTTTGCCAACCACAGCACGCAGACGGCGCTGCAGGGGGCCGTGTACTACCTCCCCAACGTGTACGATCACCCCAATGGACAGGCGTTCTTGACCCGGCTGAAGCAAGTGTAAACGCGCCTTGTTTAGGCAACTTCCTCCGTGGGCATATCGTTAGCCGTTGCATGCTATTCTTTCAGCTTCTACGCTTATGTCTACCACACTGACGCTAGAACTACCCGAAGACACTTTTTCGATTCTGCGCACCTCTCCCGAAGAGTTTGGTCGTGAGATGCGGTTGGCTGCTGCAGTGAAGTGGTATGAAAGGGGGCGTATCTCACAGGGCAAAACCGCCGAACTGGCAGGAATAAGTCGGGCTCTATTCATCGATAGCGGCTGCAATACAGCCACTGCACATCCTTCAACGGCTGATACGGTGATTCTCTTGTGGATGGCCGGCGGCATGGCGCATACAGAAACGTTCGACCCCAAGGCATACACGCCTTATGAAAGAGGCCTCGAAGCCAGTCGCGTATTAAGCACGTTTCCTTCTTTCCCTACAGCTGTTGATGGCGTATCCTTCTCGGAAGGACTACAATCTGTGGGAGATGTGCTCGATCGAGGTACTGTGATTCGGAATTATAGAGCAGGAACTCAACGACCGTCTCAACGATCTTTCCTCCCCCATTGCCCCTCTCGTAAAAAAAACTCTTCGACAAGATCCTATTGGAGCATTGACAAAGTTACTTTCCGCTTGGGTCCCAACAACGCGTCCCAAAACATCTCGAGGTGTGTGGGTCTCTCCTGATGGACACATGGCCATCTTGGCCGCGCAGACCTATGCGCCGGGACTTGACCTTGATGCGCAAGAAAAAATCCAGGAAAGGCTGCGAGAAGAATTTCAGGTTCTGAATTTTCCAGGATTTAAGTGCA
The DNA here is from genome assembly GCA_010016025.2 of Alatinidae sp. Z8VKAUB7J3. Taxonomy (NCBI): domain Eukaryota; kingdom Metazoa; phylum Cnidaria; class Cubozoa; order Carybdeida; family Alatinidae; species Alatinidae sp. Z8VKAUB7J3. The sequence goes on along the minus strand of JAAAKM020721499.1, from coordinate 179,258,830 downwards.
TCAAAAAGGGAATAAAGCTCGGGAGCTATGTCATGCTTGTGCTTGTCAAGAGTCCCAAGAACAAGACCACTGCAGTTGATAATTTCGTGTAGTAGGCCCAATTATAACAATTACGTAACAACAACAGGAATGAGGTTCATCGATATTTCTGCAATTGCAAAGATAATTATAGTGGTCAACGCTGCGAACGTCGAATAGATCCTTGTTTACCAAACCCATGCCATAACAAGGTAAAAAAAGAACCACGAAAGATGAACAAGAACAACGAAACGTCTTCCTCCATCTTAACTCTCATTTTTTGTTTGTTGGTTTCGTTTGTGATGTTGACTTTGATGATCGCTGTTCTCGCCCCTCCCGATTATTTTTTTGGTGTTGTTGTCGTCGTTGTTTGGGGTGTGTATTTTAGTAGTAGTGTGATTGGTTTTGTTTGTTTTTTGTTTGTTTTGTTTGTATACATTGTTTTTGTCAAAGCGGTTCGAAAGAGAAAATTTTTTCAAACCGTGAATAATGGCAACATCTCATCAGACCATTCTTCAATGATTTCAGCTAAATCATCAATGACCAAACGCAATTTTTTTCGATAATATTAAGCACGTCTAGTCCCCGTATGAACTTTTGTGTCTGGTGCAATAGTCTGTATTTTATCATACTTGCCACATACTATAGCAATGATCTATTTTTTTTCGGATTTTCTATAGACATTTTATCGATATTTCAATTTCTTTTTGCTGATATTTATGGCTCAGAGACAACTGGCCAGTCCACGCTCGCTCAACTCTACGCTCGAGGTTCGAAGCACTTCTCACGGTCCGCCAAAACCCTATCGCTTGTTCACTGTTCGTTTTGGTTGGAATGGCGATCCGGCAAGTGGAGAAACAGTTGCGTGTTCATGAGGCGATGGAAGACAACATTTTTGCATGCTCTGATTCGCGTATGTTTGCTTGTTTCTGCTTTCTGTGGCGACTGCAACTCATTCATCCTGCCTGCCAATCAGCGTTGGAGCAGGGCAACAGGCATCCGCGGGTGGTGGTCGTGGTTACCGTTCATGAGGTCTACTTCCAATGCGCGAAAGCGCTGATGCGCTCGCGTTTGTGGCAGGCAGAAGACGAAAGCCATAGCGTGCCGACCGCTGGTGATTTTATCCAGGCGCTCAAAGAAGACTTTGATGCAAAAGCCTACGATGAAAACTATCCGGCCTACGCTGAAGACAAAATGTGGTAGGTGCGCTTGGTTGTGGAAACAGGCCCTAAACTCCATAATCAATATTTATAAAGGAATAACGTGTTTAGGAAAAACACATTCTACTGTACATACAGTACTGTAATAAGCAGTATTCTATGAATTAATAAGATTAACTATGAAGTTGAAATACAGTTTACCTACAGCCATGCTATAGAAATTACGAAAATCAGGAAAAAGCAAGATAAAAAAGAATGGAAGGTTATAAGATTACAAAAATGGTTATTTAACAAAGGCACACTCAACTCTTTGTGCTCTCAACTCTTTGTGCCACCCAGTAACCATAATTCAGCTCGATATGCTATATGTAAAAGGCTAGCACGTAGGTGATAGAGGTTTCAATAGTACAGACTGTCTCAGTCTATTCAATGTGAATATAACTACATTTCTTGTCTCAGTCTATTCCATGTGAATAAGACTACATTTCTTTTCTCAGTCTGTTCCATGTCTGTTAAATTTCCTGTCTCAGTCTGTTCCATGTAAAAATGACTACATTTCTTGTTACAATGGGTCAATCAATGAATTAGCCTGCCAACACACCTCCGTATTTCCTTCACGTCAGTGTCCATGGATTCCGAGCGGCCAGCTCCCACTGAGGCCTGTGGTGTGCTCATCAGCTTTCTCTGCTACATTCACTGAGCCCTTCTTTGCTCTTCACCTCTTGTTTATGTCCAACTTAGGCCAAGTCGCACCTTGTAATGTCGCGAACGAAATGGCACTTTCCCAGAGAACTGCTTTCCGAGGCACTCCAAAATGTTCTTTCGGGTGCGCTCGCGGTGGAACAGGTGGATGGACCGAGTAGCATAGATATACCGATAGTTTAATCGCCTATTTTAGAGAAAGCAAACTTATATGTTGATTATTAATGCCACGGTGGTCACACTTGGGGACAATCCACAGGTGTTACCTAACCATGCTATTTATATTCAAGATGATTTGATTCATGCAATTCGCACAACACAAGACCTGATGGCGGAATATCCTGGTGTAGAATCGATTGATGCTGGCGGACAACTTGTGATGCCTGGTAATGTCTGCGCTCATACAAAGGGATGGATATAGAGTCAAGGCTTAAGGTTTGGGTCCCCCAATTCCGCCATAAGAGGAGTGGAGTTGCCCTCCTCAGTGCAAGCATTGCACTTGTAGTAGAAGTATATATTCTTTCAAATGAAAAAACGGATCTAGGGTCAAATTTTAAGGTTTTGAGTGGCTCTATTTTGCAATAAGAAGGGATGCATCACCCTCGTCAGTGCCAGCTTTGCACTTGTAGTTCAAATACATGTTATTTCAAATGAATTGACAGCAGGTCCAGCCCCGTCTCCGCCCAGCCGCCATCGAGCTTTGCCGACCACGTCCCGCCGGTGAGGTTCGTCTGGCTGCCCAGGTCCATCGCGCCCAGGGCGGCGTCGATGCTCTGGTTCTGCAGGACGAAGCGCAGGTCGCTGGGCCCGCCGCTGCCGCGCGGGGCGATAGTGGCGTCGAGTTCGATCGTCTGGCCGCTGGTCGTCAGCACGACGCGGGGCCGTTCGTCCACGAGCGAAGGGTGGCTGGAAAGGTTCGAACAACCTTTCGGGCAGCTGAAAGAACCCGGCATCCAACGGCTGTTTCACCTCAGGCACCGGTCCCTCGGCAAAGATTTGCGGGTCAACTTCCAAGACCTCACGGCGAGCCCCCTCAAGACTGGGAGCAAGCGCGTCCAAGGCGGCCGGGGTCACGCCGAGCCCGAAGGCGCCGGCTGGGTCGTAGCGAAGGAGCGTCATGGTTTTTCCTCACTGCAGGCACCGCAGCGCCCACGCCTATGCTCGTCGTAGCAATCCCGGCACTTCGATCTCGCCGCGACGGACGCGTGTTTCGAACCGGCTCAGCAAATCGTCGGTCCGGCAATGACCGCAGTAGGTAGCGAAGGACTTGCCGCAGCGTTCTTCGAAGATCCCGAACCAGCGCTCGATCAGCCCTTTACCCTTGGCGTTGCCTGGAATAGCGCGGATGGGTTCGATAGACAGGCGCGAGAGATAACCAGTCACCTGGTCATCCATCATTCGGTTGGTAAAGCCTGAGCCCGGATCGGTGTGAAATTGGTATGTGTACATCTGGGCGGTACAAAACGACCAGGTGTTTCAAGCCAGTCTCGGCTACTACATCAATCCCCTGCTGTACGTCGTGATTGGCGTGTGGGCCTTTGGCGAAAAACTGCGGCGCCTGCAGGTTGCTGCGGTCTGGCTTGCAGCTATTGGCGTGACGGTGCTGACGATTTCGGGCAAGCAACTGCCTATTCCTGCTCTCATCCTCGGTGCGTCGTTTACGATTTATGGCGTGATTCGTAAGCAGGTGCACTTAGCCCACTGCACCAGTTGTCATAGTTAGTTTCAACCTCTAAATATTTGTCCAGCTCTGCTCCAATCAGTTTTTTAATAAGATATCCTTCACCTTGGTCTATGGGTTGTACTTTATCAGTTTCTTCCGGTGGCAGTGTGTATAAAACAGTGTTTGCTTTCACACTGCATTCCTTGTAAAAATTTTAACTCACTTGACAGCTGAGGTTATCCAAGAACAGCACATTTTCCTCAGATTTGTCAACATTAGGAGCACACTGCTTTAATTAATGATGTTTTGAGTTTGATTCCAATTGATTTTTATTAAATTTTATTTTCGTGTTTTTGATAAAGCATCTTTATAACATACAACATTTGTAAGTATAAATAATTGCTGAGAATATTATTGAAATGAAATGAAATGTTGGCGTCGTTGTAGCTATGTACACATTAATTTTTAATGATTTTATATTTGTCAGTTGTTTTTATTAAAAGTATTTCAGCCAAAGAATACACGTTTGGTTTTAATGAAACTAATCCTCTCCAACAATTTCACTTAAAACTATTAAATTTTCCATCCAAAATATCCATTACCAACTAACCCCTTTTATTTATCATCCTACCATGGTCTTTACTTGCTCTTGCTCTTACCTCCATACCTTCCTGATCACTATTATACTTTCACACTGCATTCACTCCAAAACCCAATAGAAGACGATCCCCATGCAGCAATGGGCCCCAGAACTTCTCCATTTTATTTTTAGTATGAGCACCTAAAAAAATTTGACTACATCAAGGTCGGTCGGAAGCTCAGCCAATCGCCGCACGGCGGGCGCTCCCAGTAGACGTTGGTGTCAACGTTGATCATCGGGACGTTCCAGGCGGCCGGCGTCGCGATGCCCGCGAGGAAGAGGCAGCGCCCCACCACCGGCGAGCTCACATCGGCGATCGCCGCCGCGCGTTGCCACGGCGTCATGGCGACGCCTGCGTGGAAGTCGAGCGGGGTCGTGATCCACGCGCCGGGCCCGTCGTCGTCCTGACCCAGGCGGGCCCCGGTTTCATTTGCTTGCAGAATAGCAGGGCTCACAAAAGGTTGAACAAGCGTTTCGCCAGTGGAGATTAAGTTCGACGAAGTCATGGCGGTCTCGTAAGGAGCAGGAGGCTCGATTTCGCCCTCTGTATCGAAATGAGTCCAGGCTGGAAGGCTGTACAAAAACTTGGCGCCGATGCACGTTATCAGAATGGTTCCAGCGCCCAGCACGATCAACCAATATACGTAGAGGCAAATCTTAAATGGGGTCCCACTCGCTCCGCCACCAGCAGGCGGGTCAAGTCGCGCACGCGCTCCAACCAGCGAAGGGCACGGTCCTCTTTGGCCATGGCCCGATGGTAGCGCCTTTGGCTCGTTGGAGACGAACGGTGAAACGCTCCCTTCTGGGGTCTCGGCAGCCTCCTCTGCACCGCGCGTGCCAGCTCAAAGGGAGGCGCCCCGGTCGTGCGCCCGTCCAGCCACGCCCGATTCGAGCACAGGTGCTCGTATTGGGCAGTTCACCCGAGAACCCTTGGGCCGTCACTGGCTCAGGTGGCATCTGCGGGAAGCGTGGCGCTGCCTGAGGGGAGAAAGCGTTCAGATCGGAGTCAGACTGGCGGCAGAAGAAGAAGGGTGTGCATGTTCGTACCAGTGGTGCTCCGTAGCCGTGACCAGCAAAGTCTGGTTGCTGATGCTGATGCTGATGCTGTTGCTGTTGCTGTTGCTGTTGTTGGTGGTGGTTGGGGAAGTAGGCACTTCTTGCTTGCTCCACCACGTCCGCAAAACTCCTCGCGCATTTTTTCCGAAAGGTTGCGCGCCACTTCCGAAAGCTGGTGGCTGGCGGTATTCAGGTCATGGGCATTGCGACCCGTCCCTTGCGCACCGTCATTCACGAACCGGATCATCTGGTCCATGGAACCTGCACCCTCAGCAATACGCTGAACGTTTTCGGAAATCTCGCTGGTTGCACGGCGCTGTTCATCCACCGAATGGGTGATGGTCGACTGGATATCGTTGACCTGATGAATAACGTCGCCAACCATGCAAGCGTTAATTGGATTAACTAACACTGCTGAACTCTTGATATATTTTACATTATCCGCACCATTAAAAGCATTTTTTAGCGGATTATTTGTTGTAGAATTAGATCCAACAGTTGTATAGTTAATTTTAACAGAGCCTTTATTTTTGCTTATAAGCTGAATAAAACTATCATCAGCATTATTGATCTTTCCCGCTTTATATAGATTCAATAATAATTTTTTTGGATCATTAATATTTACATTATTTCCAAACGAAACTCATCATTTAATAAAGCCAAAAAGATTTGAACTCTCATTCATGGGATAAGGCTGGGATAAAACTATTACAACAGAAAATAAAAACTTTAAAACTACTGCCTTTAATCCATTAATGGGAAACAAATTCATGCCATAAATTGATAATAACAAATAAAGATGCATATTTACTTTTGAAATGGCAAAGGGATGAGGTCTCCATCATGAAAAAGATTAGACAAGAAACTGTGAACTTCATTGGTTGTTTCCGGACCTCCCATGCTAGCTGCGAGGCTGCACAAGGAAGGGGCGCGGCCAATGGTGAAACTCGACATCCTCTCGGGCCCGATCTGCCCGTGGTGCTGGATCGGCAAGGCCGGTCTCGATGCGGCGTTGGCGGAAATTCCCGACCACCCCTTCACCATCGAGTGGCACCCGTTCCAGCTCAACCCCGACATGCCGGCCGGGGGCATGGAGCGGCGCGCCTATCTCGAAGCCAAGTGCGGCGGCCGCGACGGCGCGGCGCGGGCCTATGCCCCCGAGATACGGTGGTGCGAAGGCCGAAGCCAATCGGGCCGCAAAGCGGCCCGATCGGTTCGTACCTGCGAAACTCATCCAGAAGCGCTCCCAGAGTCTGCGCAGTTTTCCTAACATAGTCCGTCCGTTTCAGTTCAATATTATTTCTACTTATCCAAACGTCTCAAGTCGGACCATTTCCAGCGCTACGGTACAACAATAACAATGTAGCCCTGTCCGGCCGTTCCTGGCACGGCAGAGTCGTTGCCACCGATGGTGAACCGCCGATCCCCGGCCTATTGTTTTCCTGGTTTCGTGATGGCCGCGACCACGCTGCAACGGTGCTCGGGAGAGTGTTCCCAAACGCTTCACTCGCATGGGGTCGCCGGTTCAAATCCAGCATTGCGAACCATTGATGGTCAACAAATTGCGAAAAATCGAAGAGCTCACATTTGGAGCGGTGGTGCTCTTTTGGTGTTCTCTCAGGTTTTTCCAAGCCGCTGCGACCCGTTCTTCACGTCGATGCGGTTCTTTTCCCTGCAGGGCTTTTTCAAGATTAACTTTTTGACCAACGCTGTACTCACCGAAACGTGTCAATGACAAGGTTTCATTCGAAACATCAGCTCTAAAGCCATCTGAGAACTTTTCAACCACTGTCAGGCAAACACCATTCGTCGCAATACTGTCTCCAAGCGCGACATCCGCCATATCCAGTGAACTTGATTTAACGCGCACACTTAAATCCCCTTGTTTTAGGTTTAATTCGGTGAGCGTACCTGTTGCTTCAATAATGCAGCAAGTTATATCTTATGACAAGTAATTTGACACATTCTTGGTTGTAGTATATTGCCCAACATCTCAAGAATATCGATTTACATAGGCCTTATAGTATTTCAATTATAGGGACCAAGATTGATTTTCTAATGTTTGTGTATTTGATATCTGCACTGTTATTGTAGATTCAAATAATGATAGAACATGCCAATACATGCCAGGAAATATATTTAAATTAAACTAAGGCGTTTTGGCCAAAACCTGGTCAACTGAATTATATACTTGACTACCAAGCTATTTTAATCATTTAGAAAACGAATAGCGCTAAAAAATCGACGAAGAAAAGTATGTAAACTGTTATGAACTAGATCACTCTAGTTTCATGAGCTAGTTACCATAATTAACGCTACTGTAGGGATAGCCGCTTTTCTCGTCCTTTCCCCCCTATCCACTTTCCCTCAACTTTGTATCATGGCAGATCCATTAAAAGAACAACCTTCTCGATTAGGCGACCGACTCCAACGCCTTGATAAAGTGAGAGAGTAGTATGGAAAGGGCCACTTGAAATGGAAGTTGTTGGTACAGACAAAGACGAATTGGAAACCGTCAACATTTTGTCTCAAGCGGCCACTATTTTGAGATCTGAAATAGGCAACAGGGACAATTGGCTTTTCCAAGGCTCATTAGATGGATTCGATCCTCCGCAAAAATTGGCAACATTTATCAAATGGGTGTTGGTAGGAGACAAATCAAACGGTGTGAAAGGCAAAAGAGAAAATACGGTGAAAACAAACATTGTTCCCTGGTATCCTTCTTCACTGGTCTGCATATCAAAAGAAACTAATAGAGAAAGCCACATCCTACAAAGATGGATTGCAGTTTGCTGGTGATGCACGCCATGATAGCATGGGCCATAGTGCCAAGTATGGTTCATATACCATGTTCTGCAGCAGCCTATCCTTGATCACCCACTTTGCAGTAGTCCAGGTATTTGCTACTATTTTAATGAGTTTTAACGAGGCAGTTTCAACCAACTTTCACCTTGAGTGAAAACGTAGCGCGCAAATCATTGAACGGGGGATTCAGACTCAGTCTGCTTCCAAATGCCGTCCAGTCGTTGTTTCACGTCAGTTTCAGCCTTGGGCACTTTTTGCTGCCCTAGCAATTGCGGCGTGGTCAACCTCTTCCGCACTCGCTGCCACGTACTACGTGGACAAGAACCACTCCTCGGCGAGCAATAGCAATCCGGGTACGTCATCGCAACCTTGGAGCACCATTCAAAAGGCAGCGAACACCGTTGGCGCACGGGACCTTGAGGGATGTGGCTCTTGCGATACACGCCGAGAACGGAACCGTCGGCATCGACCATCGCCACGCTGTTGAATAGTCCTTCATCGGCCCGCTCGCAAAACGAAGCAGGTATGACCATGCCGAACTCTCGCGCCCAAGCGCGGCAGCGTTCCACGGTCGGATGGCCGTCGAGCGGCAACGCACGCTGCCGGTGCTGAGAACCGACGGTGCGCGGAAAGTAGGGTCCGTCGAAAAGTTCGGGCAACAGGAGAAAGCTGCAAGCTTCCCCTTGCTTTTGCGATCTTAGTCTCTAAGATTTGTCCTCTGCAGCGCTTTAATGGATTCAACCAGATTTTGGGGCTTGAAGCAGCCTACTTGCACAGTGAAGAGGGGCTTGAATCCCTTATTAAAATGAAACAGCTTCGCGTTTTACAACGAGTGAATGCCCACATGAATATTGAAGAAATTAGCATGGATCCTCAAGGAGGTTTTCAACTAAACATCTATGGCTAGTATGTTAGATGTAATCCCAACACTCTTCAGAGCACGTGTGACCAAGCTTCCTTAAGCATCCACCCAATATTATATACAATATGTAACGAGTCATTTATGCCAAGAGGATTCACCACACACATGAAGAAAATTCATCCAGATGCCCCAATATCCAAGATTGTCAAGTGTCCCATTTGCAGGCAAGATATCCCGAGCCTGCCAAACCACCTCAGAGCAGATCATCCCGATAATTTTTCGTGTGGAATTGATTGCTCTGAGGTCTGGTTTCAGACCAGCCAAAAACGACCAGAATTGAAATGAAATTCAATATAATGCAATTTAAATATAAAACAAACAAAAATCGTAGGAATGAAAAAATTAAATTTAAAAACGAACAGAAGTTTGAGTTAATCCTCAAGTCAGATTTTGAAATGAGAGGTATATGTAAATTACTACTTAATAGTACTTAATTCCTTAATTACTTATTTATTACTTAATCCGGCTCAATATAAATAATTAGCCTAAAATTAACAGAAATTAAAGTGACCAGCAACAGTACCGCGTTGCTGCCAATGATGAATTCAAGGTTGAACTGCTTGAGGGCGAAGAAGGCGCTCAGGTGGAATTTACAAATGTTTTGATGGTCGGCAACGGTGCCGAAGTGACGATTGGTGCGCCTGAAGTAGATGGTGCGACCGTTGTTGCCGAGATTATCAAACAAGGCCGTGGCCGAAAAATCATCGCATTCAAGAAGCGACGCCGCCAAAACTCCCGCCGCAAGCCGGGCCATCGCCAGTTCGAAACAACCGTACGGTGGAGAACAGGCATGACTCTCGGGGCGGTTGCGCTCATTTCGTTGTGCTCAGACATGGAAGCGTTCGAGGAGGAGATTCAGGAGCTGTCCGGCCTGGTCGCCGGCTTCTCCCTTCACACAGACATGCGTCAGGTCAACGAGGTGAGAGCAAGCGTTGACTATTTGGTGCATCGCCGCATCATTGCTGTCCTCAGCACGCCGCTCCCGCTCCAGATTGCAGAGAAGGTGCGAGATGTGGAACGTCAGCTGCACACCGCCTTGCTTAGATCGAAGCAGACGTCCTTCCGGCCCCGCAGCCCCTCGGCGACTGTTGGCAGCTTCGCCGTCCAGTCGGAGGTCGGGAATTACACGCCGCTCACCGATACGCCTCTCTGATCTCGCCCGTTTTCGCCCTTTTGTGTTCTCTTCCTGTCGTAGATGGCGTCCGCGTGGAGGAATGCCCAGCGCCACGATCCCGTCGCACGCTGCGCCTCCTACATCTCCCTCCTCCCCCTCCCCCTCCTCCTCGAGAACCAGAACCACTCAAAGAACCAGAAAAAGAATGATCATGCGTAGAATTTGAATTAATTGATGAAAGATGATGGTTGTTGTTCTGATGGTCACTGTTACTACTGAAGGATTGTGATCGTGATTGTTGTTGTTGTTGTTGTTGTTTGGAAGAAGAGAATAGGGATGATGACGTCGTAGTAGTAGTATGATTCGTCATAGTCGTCGTCATCGTCGGATGCGAGAGGTTCGTGGTTGTTGCTAGCTGTTGCTGCTGCTGATACCAGCTCAGCGGCAACGCTGACCCAAACTGGTCCACCGGCAGCTCAGTAGCCCGCTGGCTAGAGCCAAACAGGTCAACTGTCACCTTGCCGGTCTGCCAGTCCACTTTGACCTGCTGAACCTCGAAGTTACGGTTCAGGGTCACGTCCACCTGATCGGTGCTGTAGTCCTTAATGCCGCCCAGATTCACGCGGACAATATCGCCCACTTCCAGCACGTTGTTTTCGGGGGAAAGGTCTAGCGACAGGCGAAGCCTGGCCTGAGGCTCTATATGTTCCCCAATTTCTCATGGATGTTCTTCTCAATCTATTTCAAATTATTTGATTTTCCTTCATATTTATATAAAACTTTGTTGAAAATTTGCTAATGATGTCATGTCATAATTCCCCTTTACGAAGAGTCTTCCACAAGCAAGACATAATATCTATGGACATAACTCCTGGGAATAAACCTGTCTCTTCGGAATCAAATAAATTGTGTGTCAAATAAATCCTTATACTCATTTCTATGAAAGTAAATTAACTAAACATCCCGTAATTAATTATATCGTAATTAACTAAACATCTAAAATTCTTTGAATTCAGTCTCTGTCTCTGTCTCTCTTATTCAATCTCTGAATTGTGTATGTATTTCATACTGAATAATATGATAAAAATTGAATAATATGAGTATTATAATATGATTATGAATATAGTATAATATGATTAATATGAAAAATTAAATAATATGAATAATAATTGATAGATAATTGAACTTTTTGTTTACGGCAGGACGCTCGTTCGGTGTTGTGGAGAGCAGCTTGTCGCTGAATGCTGCTGCGGCAGCGACTGTGGAGAGGGGTGACGATGGTATCACAGAGACATCATCAGGACTGACAGCAGCGGAGCAGAGCGTGTGGAGCGACATGAGAGACGAGCTGGATATGCTGCAAGAGGTGCGTCGATAAGCTGGATGGGAAAGGAAGGATTTGGTTCCGGCTCACACGATGTGTCTCACCGACATCAGGCACATGAGTTGCACATGCACAATCGTTCCGAAACGGCGATGAGTACCAGTGGTGCGGGGGTGGATTCGAGCCCTAGAGCGTCTCCGCGAGATCCAATCGAACCACGCCGGACGTCAAAAACCAAGGGGAATCGATCCTCGCCCGACACCCCGAGGCTAATCCCGGGCCCGGCCCCCACTTTCGACAGCCGGGGAAACTCCGATCGCCGACCGGCTCGCCGGACGGTTCGCGCCAGAACCTGCCGTCCACGTGGTATATAGTTGCTCTCTCGAGGGCCTATTTATGACAAAACGTCTCATTTACCGCTTTGTATTTGATTAAATGCAACCCAACTTAAAATCATGCTGATATTTATAACAAGCTTAATCGAATATTTTTGAAGATGGGCTTTGTCATATCATATCTTTGTAGCGTGAGAGCTATCTAAACTTGCTTAAATAACAGAAATATAATTCGTTTTTTTTAGAGGGTTTCACTCAATTTTTGATGCATTTTTCAATTGAAAAAAAAATATATATATTGTAAACCAGGAAACTATTGTCTTTCAGTAGAAAATATTGTATGTAATGATCAAATATGAATTTTTTATTGTTTAATTTTAGTTCTCTACAAACCTTTAACTGTAATATAGAGGATTTAATTCAACAAGTAATGAATTCTCATTTAACTTACAGGTTGTAAGATTCTAACACTTTCTGCTAGTTTTTTAGGCTTACGGTGCATCATGATAAGATAAGATAACTTTTTTATCGTCCACGGAGACCAATTGGCATCATGAAGGAAGTCCATGGTCGCCCAGGTTTGTGCCAAACTGAGGTTAATGCAAAAGGTCGCTTGATTCGTGAACTAAGACGAAGAGACAGTACACCGGGTAGAGATCTAAATTTGACAATCTTTAACCCTACTCAAGCCAAAGCATTCGAAGCTTTAGGTGACCATACAGGATGTGCGGTTGTTGTAGATTGTCAAACAGGTGCCATCCGTTCTATGGTATCAAAACCCAATTATGATGCTAATTTATTTATCCAAGGTCTATCCGCAAAACAACAAGGGACATTGTGTAGAGAAATTGGTCTCCCAAATTTCGTATAGATCCCGATGCTCAACGATGGGAGGGTGAGATGTAAAGATCAAACAGAAATTCAAGAGTAAAATACGCGCGAGGCTGGCTAGTTTTGGATTCCACAGACTGTACTGAATTGGACATAACATGTTAACTTATTTACTTTGAACAGGTATGAAATATTTATACGGGGCATTGTAAATTAGAGCTGTGAAACGATATCGCTTAACAACTATAATCCAATTAATGATTACGCATAATGTGAGCGGCCTGCCTGTGGTCGGCGCGAGTGGGGACGTGCTGGGCATCGTGACCGAGGGCGACCTTATTCTCCGACAACAGACGGAATCAAAAGATTCCCGCCTTTCTTCCTGGTGGCTGCGGCTATTGAGCGATCGCAAGACCAATGCGACGGACTCCATTAAGCTGCACGGCACTCGTGCCGATGAGGTCATGACACGGGATGTTGTGACCGTCGGAGAAGACACACCCGTCGGCATCCTTATTTGAGTCCAGGACAGTTTAGCATAATCCAATAATATCAAGAGTAACAATCCGTTTCAGCTCATGAAAAGGTGAGTATAGTACCTGAATAGTAAAATGAAACCAATAGAAAATACCATCTCGTTTAGAGGAGGTAAAACCATTTAAGTTCAAAACGCACTTGCTTAGAATCAGCATTCTTTTAAGGGCATTTTTCAAGGGCCATTCTACGAAATTTTATTAAATTTGTTTTCGCTATACGCTTTTACTAGAAAATAAATTGTGAGAAAATGTTCTAGTGCTTGAATTGAATTTTTCCGCACATTTAAAATTGTTGATAGTGCTGTTTTAGAGATATACATCATCATTAACTCATTTTTACAAATTTCGTCAAACTTCAAATTCAGAGCTAACAACGTATCTTGCCTTGCTGTGCCAGAAATCAGTAACCATTTGTCAAATTGACTCATAAAAGGTCTCAAACGCTCGAAGCAGAAACCTATGCTATGCAGCTGTTTAAAGATGGAACTCTTCTGATATAGTTTTAAGAGCCCTCTCAACTTTCCCTGAAAGTTTCAGCTTAACACCTTAAACTGTTCCCGAGATATTACAGACCTGCCATTTTGAAATCAGATGCACTTAGCCTTGATTTATTTCTATATCCACCCAAAATTCTGTGGGAATTTAAACTCAATATCCCTAGCCGTTCCTGAGATATTGCAGATGCCTCGTTTGACAACTTTAATGTCCACAGTGTAAACATGATTTAGTTTAACGTTTTCTGAACAAATAAAGATCAGTAGGCTTATATACATAGTAGCTAGTATCTTTGCGGCGATGTTTTGAGAATGATAATATCTTATTGTCCCAAAAATTGAAGCATAAACCTGGTTCTTCATCCCAAAACAGTTTAAAGCCAAGTCGATACAAGTCTCTTAAAAATAAACTTAATTAAAGTTCAAGGTTGTTTGCAATCATACCAGGGGAAATATTTTCCCATTGATCAAATTCATCATTTTGACAATTACTAAATAGGTAATCTCAGAACACCTCCTTGTGCAGTTATGCAGTTTCCGGTATTAATGGCCGTCAAATCTAAAACATGGAAACGGTTTAAGGAGGCGTAGCTTTGATTTAACGGTGTAGTTGTCATTGCGGATGATCAGAAGAATCTTAGTGTATAAATTATTAGGGAAGAATAGCTTTGTCAAATTTAGCCAACTAGCTTATTTATTTATACGATTTAACGTGGCATCACTGACGAAAATAATTTGGCACTTCTCTAAAAATTTTACATTCCGAATCTGAATTTACGGTGTCTTATGCTAGGTATTTTGAGCTTTCTGTCGGCAATTCTGATGATCTTTCCACTAGAGGCACGAAATATGAAAAGAGGCCTCTCGACAGCTATGTAACACAAAATTAACATATATCAACAACTCTCTTCTTATTCTGAGATGCGCTATCACAGACATACTCCTTACCGTAGAATTAACACTAATTTGACGGAAGAGAACCCTTTAATCAGTTTTGCTCTTGATCTTTGTGGTTCCACTAAGGTGATTAGGCAAAGACCTACGACATTTTACGCTCGACGAAACGTAGAGACGTAGTGCTAAATAAAAGGACATGTTATATAAATAATGTTGTTAGTCTTAAAATGATATTTTAACACAAATAGGGACACAATTTTCTCCAATTTAAACCAACTACCTTGAAACAACGACTGAGGTCGGAGCGGGTCTGAGAAAGTTAAAACACGCAGCATATGTATCTTGTCGGAGTCGATTTTACCTCTTCAATTTACGTGAAGGAAAGCTCGTCTCATCACCAACGCCGCATCGACGGAACAACGGGCCGCCGGCGACTGCTGTTTCGGGACCGCACGTATGCTTGCCGCCAGGTTTACCGCCCAGACCTAGAAAGGTGTGACAACCACTACCGCGACGACGCGCCCCACGCCCAGCCATCGCAGCGGCACCAGGGCTTTCCTCGCCCTTGATGTCCAGCAATCTTGAAGGGGACACCGACGGGACCGACGCACGATTGTTGAGCGGGCTTGACTTGGCAGCCAGAACTAGCCCCGCAGCACAACGCCAGGAGCGGTTTCTGTTCCGCGCTCCACCGATCTTGTCCCATGAGTTCAAAGTCCCGCGCATCTGCTTCAAACGGAATTTCAGAGTTTTCCCAGAAATCGAACAGATTTCCGATACTGCTCGAACACTGACCAAACCCGAAGGGTGGGTCTATGTCTCGGCTCTATTTTCCAACAGACACAGTGAGCACTCCCGTAACGGAACTGGTTGGCTGACAAGGGTTCAGTCAGACCATGACCGTAACATGGCCGATTTGAAAACACAAAACATATTGAAATACTGCATATCTAGCTCAAGGGTTATTCAAAGAAAAATTTACAAGAGCCATGGATAAGAATTCTTACATCAGTTGTAGTTGTTGCTCTCCTACGTTACTGATAGACTAGGCTCAAACTATATTCTAACTGGTGCAGCAAGTCTTAGTTTTGAGCAAGCTTGTTTTGCATTTAATATATTGGGAAAACTGTTTAAGATATTCTAAAAAAAAACCTGCATAAACTTTGGAGGGCGTTCATTGAATTGGTAATCAGAAGTTCTAGTGCCCTTTTTAAGATTGAGAGTGATCTTAAAGTGAATACCCACCCCCCACGCTAGACACACTTCGTATTTTCCTGAAAATGTGTATGATAGAAATTTTGCGATGGCCATTTGTTGTCGTAGAAACTTTGAAAAAGGCTCATTCGATTGGAATTTGAAAGGGCTAATGCCCTTTTCAATTGTCAAAGGTAATCGGAAGACAAAAAACCATTTATGCAACCGACAGTGGCGAGTTCTGCTTCTGCTTCATTAGTTCGGTTACTCGCTGACCGCGTTCCAGCTGCTTGCGTGTCGCCTCATCAAGGTCCGACGCGAACTGCGCAAAGGCCGCCAACTCACGATACTGGGCAAGCGCGAGACGCACGCCGCCACCCAGTTTCTTGATGATCTTGGTCTGCGCAGCACCGCCCACTCGTGACACCGAAAGACCGGCGTTGATCGCGGGCCGGATACCGGCGTTAAACAGGAATTTGGAGAGGTAATTGGTGCCAAATTGTTAGTCATACGAGAAAGCAGTTCTGATTAAGGTCAAATATATACGCAGGGAGGACAGAGGGCTTGAACCCTGAAAATTTTGAATTTCTGAACCCTTTTTAATCAAATTATCAAATTACACTCTTTTATTATTGGGCTCCGCGCGAAAAAAAAATCTTGTGCATGTGCCTGATTAGAGTTTGTATTAACATTTTTTTTGTTGAGCTTTTAGGGCTAGACCTCTTAAGCCGGTACAGGGCGGCTCTGACACGGACCGCCCGAAGCTGGTGCGCACGATCGTGCCCGACAAGCTCACCGGAATGACCGCCGCGCAGGCCATCTCCGCGGCGTTGCTTGCCCGCGCACGTACCGGGGAGGGGCAGCACGTCAAGGTTTCCATGCTCGACTCCGTGATGGCCTTCCTCTGGGGCTCGGATATGGGCAGCCAGACCTTCGTCGGCACCGAGATTCCGCAGCAGGAGGCCGCCAGCTTTATCGACCTCATCATTTTCAGCATCAAAATTCCAGCGGCCGGCGACCGGACGGCTACCATCCATTAAAATGTTGAACTTCCGGCGAATATGGCGATAAAAATCCTCCATCACATATCGTTTGCGGTTTTTAAAAAAATCGCCGGCGGCTTCACGCGATGTCAAAAAATGTTCCGAATCGTAAGCCTGCACCGGAATTTCCAAATCCGCAGCAAACTGATTTAGCTGGCGGTCGAGGCGATATTCATCCGGGAGCTGGTACTCAAATCGAGATATTAGCGATACGCATATGACAATCAGTAAGTCAGATTCACAATCAACAGTGTCATTCTATCTGTTTATCTCTAAGGTAATTCATTAACATTTATCTGGTGTCATGATCTCTCTTGTTATTTGCAACGTGTAAAACAGAGCTCAAAATGTGATTTTGCATGGATGTCGCTGTAAATAATAATATTTTATTAACATAATTGAATTATAAGCTCTATTTTTCCTGACGTAATAGCATGCAGTTAGTACGGCATCGTACGAGCCGGCTCTATAAACTCTCGGTGAAACAACCAAATATTCTCTACAAAAAAATTTTCAGGTTAATCTTATCTGTTGAATCTAATAACCCCTAAAAAATGCTCCAAACAGTCCATCTACAGACAAAAGCTACTCTCAAACATACCGCTACACACTTGATACTGCTACATACATACCCCTGCACATATTCCCCTACAAAAATACCCATGCATGCATACAAACAAACAAAGAATACCAAATAGAAAAAACTATAGATTAATATCGAAAAGACATATCGCCTTCTGATAGCAGGATTGTGTTCCATACAGATGATAACAGAGTCCCATGTTAAACACTATAACTGCTGATTCGATTGTGCACGATTCTGGATCCGCATTCTCTGGGATAGTATCCATGAGTATGGGATCGACGCACATGAAGCAGTTTTCGGATCTAGGCCGACCTTTCCCCTTCCAATCTCTAACGTCGGAATCATTCACGAGTTTTAGCTTTTCTTCAGCAATTCGAACTGCCTCATTTCTGGTTAAATGAACTTTTCTGGTTCTGGAAGAAAAACTGGTTAAACGCGTTTGGATCGGGGGGAGGGGGTATCCCCGCTTGTAAAAACATTCAGATAACCCCTCTCAATTCAAAGTAAACTAGTGAAACACATTTGGATTCTGCTAAAGATGATCTCCAATAGGTTCCCCCCGACCAGGTAAGAGCAATTGAACATCTGGGTACTGCAGCTATAGTAAGTATTGAGGGGCAGTGTAGGACCTGTAGAGAGCTCACTCTGTCAACGAGGGTGTTTTTTCTTTATTAACCATTAAATGTAGAAATTGAATAAAATTCTAATTGTAACTGTATTTCGATCTACGCGATAATTTTGTTGAGCCTTGGGCGAAATTCTGACACGTGCGGTGTTGAGCGAGGCCGCAATTGGCTTTCGGACCAGCTTCGGGGTTCGCAATGTCGGGACCAACTCGGATCAATCCTGGATTGTTCGCGGCCATGCTGTTCGCACTGATCAGTTGGCCGATCTGGGCTATATTAGGACGGTATATATATCAGATGTGTCCATTTGATTTCGCCTGAGTGCAGCAATAGGCATGTCTACTTTGCAACAATTGTAGGCTTGTTTATATATTCCTAACTTATATGAAATAAAGCTAACTTCATCCTTAACTGTCTTTGACTGAGTCGGAAAAACCGACTTCACAATACGTGCATAATTTCATCAAAGGTATATTTGTCATGAATGGGGACACAAAGATAGATTTTTCCACGAGTGGCATACCACAATAACAAGGTTACCCTATAAAAGTTGATATTATTATTGCTATTGACGTCCATTCAGATTTGTATACTAATTCAAAATTAGGTCGAACAGACGTCCAACCGTTAGTTTTCATCGCAACCTTTCAATGTACTCTTCCTGAGATTATCTGAAGGAGATGATATTGCGGAATATATAGTTCAGTTTTATGCTTTTGAAATTCTAATTTCGTGCTGCGGTATACACAAAAGCCCTTGTTTCCTTGCCATAAATTATAGAGCAGTCAGGCTCCAAGGAGTGGTTAACCAATAAGGGCTTGAATTTCCAAGATTGTTATCGACCGATATATCCAAGCTCAAGGTTTCTTTTTTGTTGTTGGCCAAATCAAGATTGGGCTCCAATTTTTCCTTGGATTCCAAAACGGAAACCTCTTGAAGTTTGATTGGCTGGGTACTTCGGTTCACTATCTCTATATTGAGCTTGGCTTGATCACCAATAGTTGTTGAACCTGAATCGGCACTTACCTCCATATATAATCCAGCACGGAAAATACCCACCCTCAAGTAGGCCTATAGACAAATGAGCAGAGATCAGATACAGCTGATACAGATCAGCTGTAAAAAGTAAAGCACAACTTGGAGAAACTGTCTTTACATAAGAATTTTAGTGAATTTTTACCCTTCAAAAATAAATACCACCAATGAACACCAGGAAAAAAAAGTCAAGCAGTAAATAAATCAAAGGCCAATTTTTGGAGTGGCTGACTGGAAATCTCTCCCAGAAATAGTTGTGAAATCTGCGCCATAGCTGAAGGCCGGTATTTGCTTGCGCATCATGGCGTTGACGCCCCGCACGTCATCTATGCCATGAACGTGGTCGGCGTGGGCATGCGTGTAAATGATGCCGTCGATCGGCCCGCCGCCCGCTTCGATGAACTGCTCGCGGAAATCGGGGCCGGTGTCGACGACGATCCGGGCGCCGTCGCACTCGATCAGGACGCTGGCGCGGCTGCGTCGGTTCTTCGGCTCGGTCGGGTCGCAGGCGCCCCACTCGCCGAGAGCGACGCCGCAAGGAATGCGGCCGCGATACAGGCCAGCGGCGCATACCGCGCCAGGACGGGTGCATCGCCGAACGCTGGTGCGACGCCAGACTTGTGTGCCTGAGCCGCTGCGCCTGATGCTTCCGCACCAGTCTCCCAGCTTGCGTCGTCGATCTCAGCTTCTGCGGCAACATCCTCATTGGCCGAGTGATTGAATGCAGCCTCAAGCGATAGACTCGTTTCATACAGCTTCAGCTCTTCAGCCGACAAGCGAAAAGTGGAATGGAGGCAGCCGCGAAACAAGCGCAGTTGGAAACCATCGTCACGAGTCAGATGTTTATCGACAAAGCCGGTCTTGAGTTGCCAGAAGGGATCAAGATCATTTGGATCGATGAAGTACGAAAAACCATTGGCACGGGAGAACGAATCACGGCATTGTTACTTGCGATCTTTGCCCCAATTTCAATGTTGGAGCGAGCGGCGGGTGTGACCATCCGTCCACAGATTGATGATCTGGCGACGATTATTTTCGAACATACTACTTTGCGTTACTTAAATTTGGGGTTCAAAATAATAAATAAACAAACTAAGTTAAATTGTTGATAGTTTCGACTAGAAGGTGGAAAGGATTTGGGTAGCATCACACTACTGCCTTTGAACGTCACACCATTCAGTGTGTCTTCACTGTGACAACGAGACATTCTGAAGACGGTCATTTTGTTTCTCGTTTGTGTATTAACAATAAAAGAAATGACACTTTAAAATGAATTCGACTGCAGAAAGTTTTAATAGAGGAGTCTTTTCACTGTTTTTAGACGGTACGGATACGGGATTAGATACGAATTGCGAAAATGTCGACGCTATCGGCATTTCCCCAAATGGCGACTTAGTCGTCAGTGTTGCTTGCTTTTTCGATGCCGGCGGAACCACTGGACGTGGTGAAGACCTCTTTCGTCTGGATGATAACGATAGATGGCACCTATATTTTGATGGTTCTGCGACTGGTTTGACGGCTGGTGGTGATTTGAACGGTGATAATGTCGTCGCTTCCGGTGTCGCGGAGCTGGCGTCGGTGGTGCGTAGGAGACCGCCGGAGACCATGTTGACGGTGATGCCGTCGGCCCCGAGGTCGGCGGCGAGCGTACGAGTCAGCGACAGCAGCGCCGCCTTCGAGGCCGTGTAGTCGTGGTAGGGAACGACGGGGTTCTGGAAGAGGTTGGTGCCGACGTTGACGATGCGGCCGAATCCGATGGAGCGCATTCCGCCGAGGGCGCGCTGGGTGGTGGTGAGTGCGCCGCGGACCAAACTTCTCACACTGCCAGCATTGACACTATCCAGGTATCACGACCACGCTGCGAAGCAAGCCATGGCTCTTGGGGATCTTCGTCGCGCGAAAGACACCCTTCGTTCCCTAAAGAATCAGAGCACAGAGCGCATGGAAGACCAGCACGAGCGTGAATCTAATGAACAGAATTGCATCGTCTGCCTGTCACCGTTTGACGGAGATCGTGCAGTCTTGAAGTGCGGCCACTCTTTCCACTACTCACCCTGCCTGGAAACCATCAGCTCGCTCATCGCCTGCTCGGGTAGCCCGCCGAGCACCGACGGCTTTCGCGTGTAGGTCCAGAGGGCGCGCTGCCGGTACAGCTCCTCCATCGTCGCCTGGAAGGTGGACGACTGGTTCATCGTGCGTACCACCGCCGCCTTGGGGATCTCGATGACGATGGACGGCTGCATCGCCATCACCGTGAACGGCTCGGGCTGATCGGCCATGATGGCCATCTCCCCGAAGAAGGCACCGGGCGGCAGGATGAGAATAGAGCCATCGTCATTCTTCTTGATTTTCAATAGCCACTTGCTTCCCGCTACATTTTTGTTGACCGGTCGAGGCACTAGCTTATATATCTCAGTCCATTTGAAGGAATCTTATTCACTATCCATTGCTTCCTTCCAATTTGCGACATCTAGCCTCGCCAAAGCTTGTTCAACTGTTCCTGGTTCAAAAATGTAAGATATTACCTTCGGCTTTGGTACTCTTTTGGTTCTGTTATACAACTCAGTGTCAAAATGCAGAACCGGTCCGCACAAATTCCTATTTATCACTGCACCCCCGATAAGCTGCCTTAGAACACACGGAGTATTCTTTCAAAACTCAGTTGTGTATACTACTTGAATTTACTATTTATTGGAATTTATTCTGACAAATATAAAAATTAGTCATATGGCAGTATTAATCAAGCAACCGATAAAGTATCTCTATATAAAAATTTCAATTTCATTTACGATCTTTTACGGAACTATTCTGTTAATCAATTCAGTCTCAATAAACAATATAGGCAGCAATATCCGCAGCTGGCCAACGGCGTTCCATCAGCTTGGAGCGGGCTTCTGCTGCATCGGCTGAGGACCGGATCGTGGCGACAATCTCATCGACATTGGATACGGCCACAGCCAAACCACACAAGATGTGGCTGCGTTCACGGGCTTTGCGCAGCTCATAAGCTGTGCGGCGCGCCACCACGTCTTCCCGGAAGTCGATAAAGGATGTCAGGAATGCCCGCAGGGTCAGTTGTTCGGGGCGTCCGCCGAAATTTATGCCTATAAAGCGCAAGTTACACCTCAAGAGGTAAAAGTTATTGAACAACTATCTGTTCTAGACACTTGAAAAAAATAAGTTCACCCTTATATCTCTGCCGTTAAAAACTTCATGCCAACGGCTTGTCTGAGAACAGTAAATGATTAAAAAGTGTTTGCTAAGGGGTGAAGATTTTGCTATTTATAGCCGCCGGCGTTAGCTGGGGTTGTTTATTAAGGATTTAGGAGAATGCTATGCCAGACCAGAAAAGTTCTAATTTCTTGCCATGCCTGTCATCCTTCTTTGTGCAATGATAATCTTTCAGGGATTGCCCTTGCGACAGCTTTAGCCATGAAGCTGCAATCGGAGCTTTTGCGATATTCTTACCGATTTATTTTCATTCCAGCTACTATTGGTTCAATTACTTGGTTGGCACTTAATGAAGACTCTACGAGAAAAATTAAACATGGCTTGGTGCTTACGGGGGTGGGAGATCCTGGAGGTATGACGTACAAGAACACACGTCACAGCCCCCTTAGGGTAAATACCCTTGTAGATATATCGTCCGTTACAGAAAAGAAGAAAGCCGCATGCGATCAATATGTGAGCTCGAGCGACGGTAACTCACATACAGAGGCCGCGCTTGGCCTGAGCCGCTATAGATCCTCCATACTTTCAAACGGCTGTAGGTACGCCGAAGGCTTCTTCTTAATAGACAGCCATCAGGTTTCAAAAAGCCCGATTGAAAAATTCTCAAGGGAGCAGTTTTTCTCTTCCGCCGGCGAAAAATAAAACACAACAGACTCAGCATTATTTACAGCACACACCCCCGCTTTCCTCCCCAAAAAATCTTTCCCATATTTATCCATAGTTCAATATAGTTGTTAATTTTTTTACAATTTCCTTCATATGTGCTTCAAGGATTTCATACACTTGATTAATACACTCCATACACATACATACATTTCATACACATCACACATACATACACTTCATACACATGATTAATATTTAATCATTTACTACCATTCTCTAAATACACGATGCTTCCCAAATTTGCACTACGTCATACCCCAATTGGCCATCAGATATTGATTTCGCATCGTTTACAATACATTCTGCAAATTCATCGACTTCCAGGGCGAGCGCTTCGGTTTGCGGTACTTTTGGGCAGTGCATATCACCGGTGCGGTATAGGATCAGCGTGGCGTAAACCTGGTCGGCAGTTTTGATGACTTCGATCCCTTTATCATAAATTTTAATTTTTTCGCTGGGATCATTATCATCCCAAACGACCAACACAAAGATTACGCTGTGACCCCATGTTGCCGACAAAGCACCTGTTTGCCGCACGACGGCCCGACTGATCGAAACAAACTCACACTGGAAGGCCTTCGCTTTGATCTGGTACTTATCACGCCACCATAAGAGGAGCTCTCGACGAAGCAACAGGCGGAACGACATCCAAGAAGAATTGGCATATCTCGTGGCAGAAAGTGATTCAACGAACTCTGCACCCTCGTTGTTCAAGGGAGATTCGAGATGTTCCAAGATCAAAGGAAACTAGCATTTCGGCTCTGATAGTCCCTTGCAATAATCAGCTATATTTCTAAAGAATATATATGGTATGGAATCTTAACTTAGAATTGGCGTCTCCAAATCAAGCAATATAGGATCCTTATCAAAACTCTGGAAATGTAAAATGCCATCCAGGGGAAACCGAAATGCTTTGGAATATTTTTGCCATATTCATATTCTCCCTCCTTTAGATACTGCAAGACTGGTAGAATAGGCCTCTTACGAACAGCATCGTCTTACGAACCGGCGAATTGCCGGAGTCTTAATAGCCGGTATAAACACTGATTGAGACGATTCTCAACGCAGCCAGATCAACCAGCTCAAGGGTTACTTGGTGGAAAAAGAAGTTTCTGTGATGCTCCTGGGGTTTGAATGATTAGATGATCAAGATTCAATTCCGACTGCCGATAAGTGTGGGCGGTTTGCCAATGACCACTTAACGAGGAAAGAGATTCTTTGCGTGAACGAAACGGACATTGTGACATGGTAACTACGACTGAATCTTTGGCTGAATCTACGATTGACAAACGAGTAATGTAAGAGATGTCAGAAAGGAGCCACCACAACAGTCGAACAGAAAGAATCAAAAATAAAGAATTAAATTGAATGAAAAGAATGAAATTTTTGATTGACATTATTTTTTGTCTTCTATTCCTCTTTTCTTTTGCAATTACCAGAAAAGTATTTTGAAACCTTAAAAAAAATCAAGCTTGTAGAAAACCACTGCTATTTCATTAAAAAGCAAACGAAGAACGTGTCTGGTTGTTTAATTGGCCCCAGATTTCGCAGAACTTGAGCGTCTTTAGCATGGTTCTAAATCAATATTGAAAACCTCTGAATATTGAACGACAGTAATCGTAACCGACAGCGGGCCGAAAAGTAATCTGGAATTAAATGAAAAAAAAAAAATCTGGAACCCCTCACAAATAATTTTCATATCACGATCTTATCAGTAGCTACTAAGTACTACTACTACTACTAACAACTCACCGCAGCACCAAGCCAATGAACTGTTATTTTATCGCAGTTAAATAAAATGGATAAAGATAAGTCTTCGCGAAGCGCCAAATGGGTTGTCTTGTCGAAAATTTAGATTTTGAGGAGCAGGCACTATCAATCAGTACCAGTCGAATCAAAAAAATGCTGGGAACCAAGTGATACAGTTCTACAGTGAAGTGACCCAGGTGTTGTTGTTGTGGCTGTAGCCAGCTCACACATAAAGACAGAATGTACAGTATACAGGCTATGAAACCTATGTACCAAATCTGATTTCTTGCCTTTTTAACGGGGAATTAAGTAAATCTCCAAAAAGAAGGAGCTGAATTCTAAGAGACTTAACAAAAATCAACCATAACATTTTTAGTATACAACTACATTACATCATTTTTTACTTAACTGTATACAGCACATTGGGTAGGACATATCTAAAAAACCTTGTTAAAATTTTAGCAAATTGATTCTTTATAGGATGTATTTTTACCTTTGAGAAATACTTTTCCGAGGCAACAAGAAGGAAAGACGTGGTCAGTGCCCGTCTTGGCTCCGGTTTTGGCCGTTGACCTCACTCACACACACAAAACGCCCTGCTTCCGAAATGGATCGAAGGCCGCGGAGATCGAGAGCGTTCAAGTGGCAGATGCCGCTCCAAACGGATTGTATGGAGTGATCGATCGAGCCACACACAGCTCAGAGGCTCCGGATCCTCTTTGCAACTCGTCGCGGCCTTCATCTTCATCCTCCTCATCCGTCAAATCCGACGATCGGCGCACACCTTCACTTCCCTAAAAATGTAAACCAGATAGATAAGCTGTTCCAATTTATGCAATTTAAAATTAAAGTATTGTAAATCTAAAAGAATTTTAAGGAGGATACAAGATAAAGTGACAGGTGATCATTGGGCAAAATGTTTTCAAACTCGTGATTCAGAGTTGGAGACAAGCTGATACCAGATTTGTTGTTAGAAAGACTCAAATGCCGGCATCAATACTGCGTCCAAATGCTGAAACCTGATACCGGTACCGATGTTTGGTTCAATAGAAAATCTGCAATTTAAACCCTTAGGCAGATGGATTATTTTGCTGTAAAAAGTATAACTCAAAATAAAGTTTTTCAGGTGTAATTTATTGCCTTGTAGTGTCAAAAGCAAAAATTTTATCATCTCTAAATATTTTTTGGTCATTGACAAAACGAGTCAAAAAGAAAATTATCAAAAGTTTGATAATCTATGATTTTTGAACAGGAGTACTTTTGAGAGACCTGGTACTAATTAAAGGAATGTTTTTGTATGAGAAAGATAGCAAAGCAACCAGTAAAGTTATTATTTTATTAACTGATGGCGTAAACAATTTTGGATTTATAGATCCTAAAATAGCAAGCGAATTAGCTTTAGAATACGATATAAAAACATATACCATTGGTTTAGGAACCAATGGGATGGCATTATCGCCAGTAGCAATTTTACCAAACGGAAACTTTCAATACGGACGTGTACAAGTTGAAATAGATGAAGAATTGCTACAAGAAATAGCCGAAGTAACCGGAGGAAAAGCCAGGAGCGGGTGTGTTGGTCGGATCGTTTGGATTCGAAGCAAGCGCTTGTGGAGCTTCTGTCACCGGTGTCTCATAGACGGGGGCCTGCGGCGCTACAGCCTCTGTCATAGGACCCGCCGGATCATCGCCACCCGATAGCGTATCGAGGCGCGTGTGGAGTTCGTCGAGCGCGCTTCCATAGCGTTTTTCGTTATCGTCGATCTTATCGCAGATTTTCTGCAGCATATCTTCGACACCGCGTGGACCATCGCCACCCAGCAGAATACCCTGCAGAAGGCTTTCCTACCATCTATTTCGCACCTCCAGGCAAAAAATCGAGTCCTTTGAAGTTCGAAGGGGATCGTACTCTGGATGGTTTCGTTAAATATCTCCAAGAGCATGCGACAGTATCGCTGAAGAAGCATAAAGATGAGCTATAAAGTGTTATAATTAAGCCTTAGTTGAATATAAAGCAACAAAGAACGTTTATACGAAAATGCTAGTTTTGAAAGCTATTGAACAAATTTGAAGAGAACGTCCGGCAGGGCACCCCCGTGAGGGCCTCGACTCCTGCCTTCGAGTCCACGAGCTCACGGCGCTTGTTCTCGGTCTCCAGCCGCGCGAGGAGCGAGTGGTGGACCGAGTGGGAGGCGAACTCCACCAGCGGCGAGGCCGCCATCCGGGCCACTTGCTCGGGGCTCATGGGCCGGTAGTCGTCATTGGCGAACAGGCGCTCGTGCCCGACTTCCACCCCCATGGCCTTCGCCAGGGTCTCGATCAGCTCGGCGTAAAACTCTTATCAGTTTGCCCTACCTAAAATCCTATGGTTTTCTCGTCGTTTAATATATACCTTACATTCGACTCTGATATGCTAGAGTAAGTGTCTGTAAATGTATATTAATCCGTTTAGTTGTTTTAGTTGCTCCCTTTTTTTCCTTCTATTTGCTAGAAGAATAATTGTTTTGAGTTTCCAAATAAAAGAGTAAATTCAGCCAGTTAAATTTAGTACAAGTGAAATGCAGTAAATCATTATAATCATTGTCGAACGGGCGAGGCGTCGCGGGAGTGGGCAGCGACGACATGAACGATCCG
This sequence comes from Alatinidae sp. Z8VKAUB7J3, assembly GCA_010016025.2. Lineage (NCBI taxonomy): Eukaryota > Metazoa > Cnidaria > Cubozoa > Carybdeida > Alatinidae > Alatinidae sp. Z8VKAUB7J3. Next base: position 179,231,569 of record JAAAKM020721499.1, on the reverse strand, counting down.
CAACCGAGCTGGGACCGGCCGGGGTGGCCTGTGCGCATGCACTACGTTGGTATCTGCGGCATGGGGATGACGCTGATGCATAACCTGGACACCCAAGCGTTGGTAGAAAAGTGTGAAGAAAGGCAAAGATGGGCCTTCCTGCTGACCATCGCGGCGCTCAAAGTCCCCGGCGCGACCGGTTCTCCCGTAAACCCGGTGGCTATGTTTTAAAGCAGATATGGAGGACGAACATCTAACAATAGACAGAATGGAAGGATGGGGAGGAGCTTTGTATGGAATTTTTGATGGGCACAGAGGCAAAGAAGCAGCCAAGTTTGTGAGGCAGAATTTACCAAACTTGATCCTACAAGACTTGGCTTTTCCAAGGTCAATGCATGAAGCAATGGAGCATGCATTCCTACAAGTGGATTCAAAGTCAATGCATGAAGCAATGGAGCATGCATTCCTACAAGTAGACGAAGACTTCCAATAGCTGATTTGCAAGAAATCAAGTATTGTATATGGAGCTTCCACCTCAGCCTATGTGTTTATCAACCTATGTAAACTGATTAATTCCATGTATCAGACGGAACTGAAAGACAATTCCCTGAAATCCCAGGTCTATGAAGTGTATTTATGCCTACACAAAACAATTGCTGTTTATGTGGCAAGTTTATGGGTATATGTCTGAACCTGACACCTTGCCTTATAATAAGGATAGAGCAATCAAGATCAGGTAACCAAGTAAAGTTTTTAAATCTTCATTTTTCCCGCTCGTGTTTTGAGCGTGGCTTTCCTCTTTTTGATGTCTTTTCATAGCCCCAGTCAAATACCTTTACCATATTCTAAAATCCCAGCCCCTAGGAAATTTAGATTTAATGACACTTTTTCTTTATATAAGCGGCTTAACAAATCCCTTACTCTTAAGTGGATTTTCATTTTATTCCAGCCATTTTATTTCAGCCCTCTTACTTAGCCATTTTCCAATTTATTTCTTGATTAGAATTTGAACATTTGGATGAGCCCTAATTCAATTAAAATTGCCTCAACTAGATGTTTGGGTTAATTTTAAATGGGGCAATTTCTCCTTTTGTTGTACTGACAAATTCTAGACAGTATGCTAATTTTTTTTTTGCACGTCGAAAGCAAGAAAAACTGCTCCAGTGGAACGGTATCTTGACTTAAGCTAGAATTATGTCAAGGGTATCCTTGTACATATACAAATCTGTTCTGAGCTATTCACTTTATTATACCATCAACTCAACGTATAAAATAAACAAATATTCAATTTTTTTTTATTCGGCTAAATCACTGACATATTCTTTCAGTTTTACTGAGAAACACTTACATACAAAGTAAAAATATTACCGATATAGCCGTAGTTGCCTACATCTGTCGTTTCAAGAATTTGATTAAATTTATCCCAGGATTCCCCAACACACAGGTTCTTAATCCTTTCACGCGTCAATGATCCATTTTTAAAACTAAAAAACAACAAATTAAACAGCCAATTTGCAACGTGCCCAGGTGTATCAATAATATGAATTCTGTGATCGTTCCAGAAACAGGTTGTTCTAGCAGAAGTAATTGTGATTCCGCGCTCTCTTTCCTGTTCCATCCAGTCCATTGTTGCAGTTCCTTCATGAACTTCACCGATTTTATAAGAAACACCTGTATAATATAGGATTCTTTCAGTTGTAGTGGTTTTGCCGGCATCAATATGTGCCACAATCACTATATTTCTAACTCTTTCTATTGGTATAACTTTTTCAGACGAACACGCACACCGAACAACGCAGAAGCAAGCGTGTGCACCTCGCCAAGAAGCATGAATCCCTCTTCAGCCAGCTCCTGCTTGCTTGAGGGTCTTCGTTCGCCCCATCTTTGTTAACGGAAAAAGGGGAAGAAGATGCAAAAGAGGGAATCGCGCTCATTAACACCACATGCTACACAACAAGCGCAAGAAACCACAACTAACGAAACCAACACCATCAGCACTCATCCATCCATCGCAGACGGCCATCCACTCCAATGCGGCTTAATAGTGACTGAAATTCTAAGAAACAGTTTTGTTAACAATAGATACATCAAAAGAATCAAATTTTGATGTTTATTCAAAATATATAAAATTCGTCAAATTTAATGATCCCCATGAAAAGTTATGAGCCAGAGAAAATATGAGAGATTTTCGAAAAAGAAGGAAACACCCCCAAAGCACCAAGTAATCATGATGAAAAATCATGATGCCATCAGATTGAGCATATCAGAGAGCCCTAATGTAGTGACTCGCGAGGGCGATGGCATCTGCCGTATTGGCGGCGACGAGTTTTCAGCGCTTCTCATGGCTGCTGACGACACGGTAGCGCATGAAATCGCTGAATCGATGCGCGCGCAAATTGAGGAATTGCGTTTCGAATGGGAGGGAGAAACCTTCCGCATCGGCGCCAGTATCGGCGGCGTTGCCGTTGATAGCTCTCTAGGCTGTCTCGAAGACATCCACCAGCTTGCTGATGCAGCGTGTTACGAGGCAAAAGCCGGCGGCAATAAGGATTGAATTTTAAATCTGGATAAAGTCTGTCCAAGGTTTTGAGGTTGTTTTTTGGATCCATTCATGTGCTCTCATGCGAATGAAATAAGAAACCGGTTTTTTAGAAGTGTAACAAAGTTCCAATAAGTGAAGGGCAAGAAGGGTACCTTCAACTAAATCATCACCTTTGAATAGAGATATAGTAAACTTTTGTTGAATTTCCTGGAAATAACCTCGGAATTGAGAAAACTTTTGGTGAATGTTGTTTAGCGAAAGAAATGCTAGAGAAGGATACGGAAAGTCAGAGATGAGCCCAACAAGGAAGTAAATTTCTTTGTTATGTTTTTGTTTGATGGATTGTTGTCTCGTTATCTTAAGTAAGATCCTTCAATGGTGTAAAAGTTTTCTGAAGTAATATTTTCATGGTCTCAATGGAAAATAGTTTAAGAATCACACATCACGAGTAAGAGATTTCAATGAAATTTTTCTGAAATTGATATGATAAGCAGATATCATAAGACAATAGCAGAAGAAATGTAAAAAGATGTAGCCATTTTGTAATCAGAAATACTTTACTTACTTATTTTCTTGATAAATTTGTATTGAAAAATTATTGAGCACACTTATCCCTTCCCCCTCGCACAAAAAGCAACAAATAAAACGTTATAAAACCTTAAAAAGTATATATTACAACAATTAGATCAGCAGTTTCCCGGAGTAATTGTAAGAAGAAACAAAAAAGTACACGATTAGAACTGCAAATTTTTTCAACCAAGCACAACTTGAACGCAAGGTAGGGCCAAAGAAGCTTCAAATACGAAGCGAGGAAGCACCAAAGCAGCATCAAATACGCAAAGCTTAACCAACAAATTTAACTGAATCAGCAACAAAGAAGCAGCAGATAAGTAACCACAAAGAAGAGGAATTGGTAGAGAAGAACGAAAAAGCGGAAGACACAATTTTGGTAGTTACAAGGCAGTAAAATAAAACGCTGCCAAAATAGAAAAAAACACATCACAAAAGAGACCAATGACAACACAACAACGTTTTGTCGTTTATCTTTACGGTTATTTTTTTGCCTTGGACAAGGACGTACTGCGTAAACCATTCGTTATCTTTAGCCGGGGCGTCCCTGACGTCGTCAATAGCGTAAAGTCCGCCTGTTTTACGCCAATCGGTATGCGTATTATTAACTTGTACTTCGTAGCCTTTACTTGGCCAGCCTGTTTCTTGAAACTGAGTGTGGAAATAAATACCGGAATTGGCCTTTGGCATGGTTTTAACCTGCGCTATAAACTCGAACATTTCTCAAGTCACAGTCCCAAGATTTTTTTTTCGAATTTCGACACAAGTAAAGATATATATCTACAAGAGAAATAAGTCAAGTCCCCAATACTATTCCCTTATTCCCTTAGTTGCAGAGGTGAGTTCCTACATTTCTCAAGTCACAGTCCAAAGATTTTCTTCCGAATTTCAACACAAGTAAAGATATGTATCTCCAATAGAATTAAGTTAAGTCCCCAATACTATTCCCTTATTCCCTTAGTTGCAGAGATGAGATATAAGCGCATTGGTTTTCCTAAATTTTGATTGGCGCTAGCAAAGGTTGTACGTTTGATTCTGAGTCCTAGTTTGAGCAACCGATTTACATAAAGGGTTGATTAAAGACGGCAATTTGAAGCCTCAAAGTTGAAATCATATACGTGTAGCCGTTCAATAGAGTCACTGCAACAGTGATACTTCATCAATCTTTTCCTCAACATTTTACAGACTTTTTGAAATATTCATTTTGTTGACTATAATTACAAAGTGTGTCGCCCGAAAGGGGTAACGATTTCAGTTTCATCGACATCCGCGACAGGAATGGCCGTGCTGGAGCATGTTGGCATAATCAGCGCGTCGAAGCCTTCGAACCCAGATAGAAACGTCTCCTGGGCCTTCCGCCGGTTTTCGAGCATTTCCAGGTATTCTTCATCAGATATTGAAGCACCTGCGAGCACACGTGCCCGAATCTCAGGGGCAACCGGGCTATCCTCCTGTTCCAGCATCCTGCCAAGGCTGGCATAGCTTTCACACCCCAAAATTCCACCATCAGTCAAAAGCATGACTGACTTAACCTGCACTAACAGTACTGAACTTGATATATAGTTCGTGGTTATCGAGTTCCTGGAATCAAAAGAGTTACTCCAAGACATATCATTAAAACCAAGCCATTTCAAGACTGACACCCGCAAAAATCTCACTCACCTCTTATAAAGAGACATAAGGAAGAGGACTAAATAATCTCGACTAAAAATCCGTCTCCTCCCTAAGAGAAGAACTCCTTTCCCCGGGCAGGAATTGTGGCGCTGGTCGACCACGTCTTCCATCGTATATCCGGCGCTGGTGACGCTGAACCATGTTGTTGTGTCCACCGATTTCCGCACCTACGTGATTGATCTGACAAGCCGCAGTGCGGTCTGGGACATCGCCCGAGCGGGTGCACCTGCTCTGGGTAACGACGGCGTGCTGGTGCTGGCAGGCCGCTTTGGTGAACTCACGGTGATACAAACCGAGCGCGATACAGACGGCGACGGTTTGCCTGATCCAACAACAACATGTCGATCGAGGCGCTGCTCGAGGCGGTCGAAGAGCAGGGCATGACGGGCGACGAGTACCGGTCACAGCTGCGTGATCGGATGCTGGAGCTTCGGGTGATGCGCGCGACGCAGCCTGGACTGATGAATCCGTCCGAGGAGGAGCTGGCGCGCCTCTACGCGGACGCGTGGGGCGACGCGTCGGAAGACTCGCCCGCCACGCGACGCTACCTCGAGGCCCGCGTGCTCGAGCGTTGGCGCGACGACACAACAAGAACATCACGAGTCACCCTAAACCCTGTAGTTAAAAACACCGCTGCATAAAATCGTGTACTCAAAGTGCTGTCAAGAAATTCTAACATTCCTGGAAATTGAACTCAAGTTTGCAGTTTATTACAAGGACAAGTTCATTAGCTGTTAGTGTTAAACATGATCTAAATACCTTTCAGACGGCCTAAACCCTCAAATGAGTCACGGAGCATTAACCACAGGAGGAATTTCTTTTTTCCGTACATTTTATTTCAGATAGTTCTGCAGTCGTAGTTTCAACCTCATTCTCACGCTTTTGGCGGGAACTAGTTCTGTTTGCCCTTGTGCAGCAGAATAGAAAAACATGGCTAACAATCCCTCAGAATCAGTTGAATTTGATAACTGGTTGGAATCTTACTAGACTTATTGAATATTCAGTAAAGCTGAAAGAAAATGGTTTTGACGATATCAAACTGCTGAAGTCAATGGACACCAGTGAAGTAGATGAAATGATTCAGATCATTCACATGAAGATCTTTGCCTCGCGTGATAAAGCGCCAAAACTCATATCAGATACAAAAATTGGAATATCTAGAGTCAATGGCTTTTTGGCTTTTGGCCCAATAGTTACTTTGGTAGACACTTCATGTTCATCAAGAAGTGGTCTTCTGGCTAACTGTGCAGGCAGGAATTGAATGTCTTCCCACTTCGGCAGAGTATTTCTGTCCACTCCCATTGCCTCCGAAAAGCCATGATGTCCAATTCTTTTAAGCCCGTGTTGAGCCAACTCATCTTTTTAAAAGTTCTTACAGCTTTATCGTAAAGAGCAAGGTATTGAGGATGGGGCAACCGTTCATATACGGAATAAATCTGCCAAATTTAACGTACAAATTTGTTTTGATTTTTCATATACGGGGAGCCAAATTCGAACCTATATTAGTTGAAAAAACGATCAGAAATTAAATAAAAACAAGTATTTTTAAGTGGAAAAAAGGAGCAACATTAAAACTTAAAACGAACAGAAATTACTCCGTATGTGAAAGGGACCATGTTAGTTCGCTCCTTTATTAACATGGAGCTTATTTATAGTCATGGTTAAGCACTTCGATTAGAAAAAAAATATATGTTTCTAGTCTTTTATTCAACTAAATTCTGTTTCATGGTGAGTTAAAGCAGAAATCGTGAAATCGAAAGAAATTAGTGAATATGAATAAAAAAGAGAAAATTTAAAAAGAAAAAAGCAATAGAAATAAATGTAATAGAAAATGAAAAAAGATATATCTGGTGCTTAAAAAAAGAGGCACCGAGGTTATTAAAAAGGCATGCGCCAAAAAGTGGCCTTGGCCATTGCCATGGCCCGCGAGGCCCGGGCCCTGCTTTTGGATGAACCGACCTCAGGTTTAGATCCGCATGCATCGGCCGAACTCACGTCCATGTTGGTAAACCTGCGGGAACGCGGTACTGCTGTGCTCATGGCCACGCACGATATTTTCCGTGCTCGCGAAATAGCAACCAAAGTCGGCATTATGAAGCAAGGTCGCTTGGTCGCGCGCATCAATCCCCCACGCAGCAAAGTCGTTGTAGCTCATGGAGTTAGGCCGGCCCATGGCTGACCCCACAGGCGCGATCCCTCCCGAGCTGGCGATCTACCTCGCCGAGCACTTCGACACGGACATCAGCGGCATCTCGCTCGACTGGGGCCCCAGCGCTCAGGCGCAGCTGGGACGCGGGCACGAGGCCGCAGCGTTCGGGGACAAGATCCTCCTCCAGCGTCCGCCCGGCGTCGTGACCCCGCAGGTCGCCGGGCTGATCGGCCACAAAACTTCCAAATATAAAGAAAAATCTTAGAAAACCACAGGTTTGAAAATCGAGGTATCCAAGAGACATGGCTCTAAGAGAAGAAAAAACTTTTTCATTTCATATCCTTGGTACAAAACTTCCAAACATACAGAGAACTCTTAATTGGACCTAAGGCACAAGGATTTAAGAGAAGAAAAACTTCTTAATTTCGTGTCTTTGGTGCCAAAACTTCCAAACATAAAGGGAAACCACAGAACGCCACATTGCTTCGTAAAAAGGAAGAAGCCAGCGCAGGCTGATCCGTCTCAGTAACAATCAATTTCGAAATGCCCGCCGGTGTCGCGGGCATTTTTTGATTTTTGCCCCTTAACGTCCAAGGTCGAATGGCGCTGTATCACGTCGACGCCGGTCCAGCAGACGTTGCAGATCGCTTTTCGGTGGCGCATTGTCGGCTTCCCTTGTGTCCCGGACCGCGGATTTCAGGCGGTGCAGGAATGCACGGACGGGCCGATTTTCTTCTTCCGTGGACACTGAAGTCCAGTTTAGCTCTGGGACAGAGCGTGAAGCGCAACCTTTATATTTCCCGAACCAGACTCCTTCGGATTTCCCTTTCGAGAAATTTACTTTGGGGCCTGATCCAGCTTCAAAGTCGCGGACGGATTTGAAAGCTTCCTTTACTGAATTATCATCAGTGACAAGGATGGTCGTGTCATCCGCATATTGGCTGATTTTAGCCGGTGAAGTGGAGCCAGGAAGTGGTAACCCAGATACAAGATTATTATTTCGGACCCCCTCTTTTACCCTCTAGGAGAAAAGCAAAGGTTTGCTAGATCTAACTATGAATGAAATGTTGCTTTGAAAACTTCTTCTGAAAATGGCAGTAAAAACCTTAAAAATCATGCAACATCGTCGTGTTAACTAGAGAAATAGGTTTTTTTGTTATCATCAAAACATACTAAACCAGTATACAAAGATATTTATATTTATTGTCGATCAAAATAGCTATCCTCAACATTTATTCTTTTCATTCAGTAACAAGCTGATTCCGATAACCTTTGCAACATCTACCACGCGAATGATACTACCGTCGGCATTAGTCTTAACGACAATGTCTTCAAATTCGGTTTGTCGATAAGCCTGACCCTTGGACCGTATAAGTATGTCGCCACCATCGGTACGTACATTCCCCGCAGAAATATCCAGAGAACTACGCTGTACAGCACGCGCAATGTCTGCGAGATTGAGATTGAAATCACGAAGCCTGTCCTGAGACGCTTCAATACTAATTTCGTAGCGACGCACGCCTACTACAGGTTCTATATTATTAGCAGGGGTTTTATTAAAATTAGGTACGTATGGTTTTATGCGTTTTTTAATTTCTTTATTTCCTTTAGCAACTAAATATTTTATACCTTTTATTTTTACAGTTACAATAATAAGTGTTATTTATGGTTCAATAGCAACAATACGGCAAGTAGATTTAAAAAAAATAATTGCTTATTCTTCTGTTGTACATATGAATTTTGCTATTATAGGTTTATTTAGTTTAAATATAGAAGGCATTTCATTGGAAAGGCACTTTTTTTCATTTGAAACAATGAGAGAAACAACCGAAAGTGCACTTTATGGGAATAAGTTATCAAGCCAAATTCATAAAAAGTGATTAGGTATAAAAATAAGCTTTAAATGAGCCCTTAAACAGCTCTCTTTTGTTACAGTAGCCTTGTAGTTTCTGCTTGTTATTAGGCGACTTATAACTAGTCTAGTATAAATGTAGTTTGACCTAAAACAAATTGTTATAAAAATTAATATTTCACATACGCGCAAATGGATAGATCCGGATTTGGCAGAGCAAGAGATAGCTTTGCACGAACAACTGATCACCTGGCGCCAAGCCTTGCAAACTACTCCGCAGGATGCCGGCATCCGCCGAAATATTCTCAATGCCCAGAATCGACTGCAAGGCTTACGCGACACGATTCGTGAGCAATATCCCGAGTATTACGATCTGCGCTATAAGACCGCCCAAATTCCGGTAGAGGATTTTCTTGCCCAAATTGGAGAAGATGCCGCCAGGTTAGAAAGGGGACAGAAGGCCAGCAAGCGAATGGACCGCGGTTTTCCTTGTCTGGCGCCCGCATGGGCAGATCAGCAGGAACAGACCCACTGAGCGCAAAAAGCGGCTGCGAAGAACGGGCCTTAGAAGGGTGCACGTAAGCCGTGGGTTTACAACACTTCACATCGAAGGGTCCACCCTGGCGGTGGACCGAGAGCAGCCACAAGCGGTCTAGCTCTCGTCTTCGGCCTTCTTGACCTTCTTCTTCTTCTTCAAGCAAATAGGCCTTCAGGGGCAAATCAGACAGGAGAGTAAGCTAATCGCCATCCAATAGCTTTTGACCCTTGCAAAAGTTACTAGTGCTTTAAAATTTTAATTATCGCTTTAAAATTTTTAATTAATTAAAAATTTTATTTAATTAAAATTTTAAAATCAATTATATTTGGCTCTCTTCCAACTTTTTATGACAACCCAAGCCATGCAAAGCTCCTGAGCAAAAAAAAAGTCTAGGCGTTCTTCCTGCTATAGGAGGCTGCAATTGGTGGTGCACTCCATGCCCACGCGCTTGTCCTTAGGAATGCCCACCATAGCAATAGCAGCGTCCGACGCCAGATCGAACGCCTCATGTTCCTCCGAGTGGAGGTCTTGCAACTTCTCTGTCTCGAATATCTTCCGGATGTACACTGTTAGCCGTTGCAGGAACACGCGCGGATCCGTTTCGTCCATCAACTTCCATCTTTGTAGAAGTGTGTGGAACGTGCAACGATCTGCCCGTGAAAACACCATGTCAAATTTCAACTGGTCGACTGTACTCTTCTAATCCTTGCTTGACCATCGAATGCCAGGTGTCCTTAGCACCGCGCTTACCCGAATAACCAACGACAATCAGACGGTCAGCAGCGCGTGTCATTCCCACATAGAGAAGACGGCGATATTCTTCTTCAGCACTCTCTTTCAAGTTCTCAACAACATTGCTGGCTGGTGCAGAGCGTTGCTTGCTACTGTTGCCCCACAAGACGGCAGTAACTTCTCGAGACCCGTCTTTCAATAATTAGTGATTATTTGCCTTCTGGTAAAGTGCATTTAGGTGCATACTAGCTTTCCTAGTTCATAGAGCAATCAATAGTTTTGACGAGTTGCAACGTTAATTTTATATTTGATTATAACTTAACTTTAATGCCCCATCCGAATGCATTCGCTGTGTCTTGAAAGTGTTCTCTTAGTACTTCCACTAGCGTGTAAAAGATGAAACAATTACCATTAACCAAACTTATCAACATGGGAAATTTTGCACTGAATAAAGAGAGCGCGGCTTTCGATCTGACGGACGCGTTCCTTGGAAATACCAAGCTTCACGCCCAAGGATTCCAGGGTGGCTCCCTCCTCTGATAACCGTCGCTCCCGGATGATCCTGAGTTCTCGCTCGCTCAAGACCCGGAGTGCAGACGAGAGCCAATTGCTGCGCCTTTCGGTATCAATACTTTTGGTAACGATCTCATCAGGTTGGGGTGCATCTGAGACAAGAAAGTCCTGGCGGTCCGCGCTGGAACCTTCACTGTCCTTTATTTATTTAATCCATGGCAGCTGAGTAAAACATCTTTATTTATAATATAATATCGCCTCCTTGCATTTATTTCAGTTTAAACAATATTTTAGAGGCAATTAAAGGTACTTAATTAATACCTTAAAAAAATAAATATGTATTTATAATCTATGAGTTGTATGATTAATGTGATCAAATAGATAAATAAAGCGGCGTAATTTGCTATAGTGCACGGGAAAAACTGCCCCCTCGCCCAAGTTTCCCTCCCCCTCACGAAAAAAAAAATATACATAAGAAAATTGCCCGTTCCGGCGGCCGTAACTGGAAAGGCAAAAAAATGAAAGGCTGAAATTTGACAAAATAATTTAATAAACTTGGCTAAGCAAAGGACAGACCCTAATTGTACAAAAATTTACTCTCGAAATTCTAAAATACAAAGATTTTTTTGTGCTATAAATATGGAGTAATTATAAATCTTACTTACAAAATACTGTCTTTCTTAAAGGGCATTCAGTGGGATCACCCACTTTCCTCTAAAGCCTGCAATTGTAAACTTATCACTCCTTCTACTGAAAAAAAAAGTCAATTTCCTTTGAAAAAAAGTCAATTTACCTTTCTGTTTATCTCTTTTTATCCTAATCTGCCCAATGTCAGATTCTTCTGAACTTCGGAAAATGGTGCTAAGGCTCTTTCCACTCAATGGAGCTGAAAACGAAAAATAACCATGTTTGAATGGCTAACAATAATATTGCAATTGAAGTTGATCAACAATGAAAAACAAGTTCGACAAAGGCTTTTCTAATTTCAGTTAGTAGAAGATTTATGAAAAATATTAAGGGGACTGGGAGGGGGACATGAATTTTCCCAGAGTCATGACCTATCAAGGCCACTTTTTCATACCGAACGATGGCAGCATGCCAATTTTCATAATTTTTTTTTTATAATGACATTTTCGGGGAAAAAATACGATGCTAGGCTTATTCCCCTCGAAAAACTTCCTCGAATAATCCCCCCACATGAAATTGATTTGCCACAGAGAAAGTACCCATCACAACTTTACTTCCTAATGTTATCAAGACATCTTCTTCGTCTTCAAATGGATTTCCATTCTCAGGTGAACGCCTTGAACATCGACTTAACATCTTTCCTAAACCATTTTTCAAAAGTTGTGCTATTCTCATAATGTCTTTTGATTGGTTCTTCAGGATCAGCATCATCAACGATATCACCCAATTCAGCAATCATCCTTGCGATCTCAGAACCAGCTACCATCCACTGCATCAACGCATTTGGGCTCTGTAGCTTTAAAGGTAGAGTTCTGTTTGTTGCCGAGTCCGCGGGTAGAAGAGAAACTTTAATTGAAGTATTTACAGCTCATGGACTGCGCCTTGAGCAATTTGAAAGTTGGCAGCGGTTTCTTAATAGTTCAAGTCCGCTTGGCCTGACTGTGGCGCCATTGGAGCGCGGGGCAATTATTGATGATCCGAGTATCGCGGTTGTAAGCGAAGCGCAATTATTTGGTGATCGCGCACAACAAAAACGACTTCGCTCCAGGAAAAAGAACAAAAAATACTTGCTACAAAACACGAAAATTCTAAAAAAAGGCTAAAATTTCAAACATCCCAAACTCTTCTTACAGAAAAGTTCAAACGTAATCCAAATAATTCATACAAAACAAAAAATTAGGCTTACAAAATGGAAAAATATTTTACACATTCTAAAATAGTTCTACTAGAATGAAAAATAGTTGGTGCCTGCTACAAAACACATGAGTTCTAACGACATCCGAAATACTTCTTATAGAATACAAAAATATAAAGCCTCTTAAGACAAACCTCCTCCCGGTTCAATGTTCAGCTAATATGTTGCCAGTGCATGGAAGAACAAAAACACCATCGACTCAGTTCCGCAAGTTGTGCTAGATAGATTTGTCTCAACAGTTATGGCGAGGATTTTAAAGAATAAGTTATTTGCAGCAGTTAGCGGAATACACAAATTTCAAAATCCGGAACGATGCATAATAAACAACAGTGGTGAAAAACGGAGAGACAGTCATAAAAACCGAAATAACTACCTTAGCTTTTTTCGGGAAAATAGGTTACTATCAGAGCGAGTTTTCCCTGCTTCATTTAATATATCAAACAGCTCGAATGTTTTACTATCATTGTCATGCTTTTCAATAATGTTTTTTAACTCTGCTAATAATGCTTTCGAGGCAGCTTTTGTCATGTTGTTTGTTTCTTGCTTCATATATGCATTTCTTTGTCGTTGATATTTCCAATTTTCATCAGATTTTGTCTGCAGTAAGTTGTTGAGAATTCGAGAAGAAGAGCCGGATTCACCGACCACCGCCAGCGTCTTGCCGGCCTGCAGGCTGAACGACACGCCGTTGAGTGCCCTGACCAGCGCGGTGGGTTTGAACAGGCCGCGCGAGACGTTGTAATGACGGGTCAGGTCCTGGGCTTCGAGTACGCAACTCATCAGGCCACCTCCAGGGGAAAGAAGCAGCGCGCGGCGCCACTGGCGTGTTCATCGAGTGCGGGCCGCTGCTGGCGGCAGCGCTCCTGCACGTAGGGGCAGCGCGGGGGATGCAACCGAGCAGCACCCGGTTTGGACCTATCGTGGAAATGATCTATATAGCGTGCGATTAATGGTTTCTAACGGTGCAAATTCGCTCTCGAAAGTACGGGAAAACTATATTCGGGTCGATGGCGTGGTCGGCATTGGGGATTCCCCGGGGACATTGCCTGCGGAATTTATTTTGCGCCAAAATTATCCTAATCCCTTCAATCCCTCAACTACTATCGAATATGAACTATCCAAAACTTCGACAGTCGTGTTAAAACAAAAATAAATAAATTATGACAAAGAGGTCATTTGTGGCCATGGGGCAATTGGCCAACAGTGGCAGATAATGTATCCGTAGAACAATGCACCCACAGTTACTCAGATTACAATTTATTAAGACCACATCCATAGATACGGCCCCATTAAATTTGTTGCGAAGAGCTTCATTTGTGACCCTGACTACTATTCGTCATTTGTGGCACAAAAGGATTCCATATATGTTTTGTAGGAATTAATTTTGCCAAAAGGTTTCCAGGCCGGTCCCCCGGCCCGGCAGCATCCCTTAGATTCCGGCCGATCCACGGAGGAGACCATGGCGGCCAGCACGACCACGATCAACGTCCTCGAGGGCCTGAGCGCGGAGGAGGTCGTCCGACTCGTCGACACCTGCGCCATGTCGAACCACCAACCGGATGAGGCGATCTTCCGCGAAGGCGACGGCGGCGATGACCTCTACATCGTGAAATCGGGCAAGGTGCGCATCAGCAAGGCGATCTCGCTCGACGTCGACGACTCCCTGATTTTTCTTCTGTTGGAGGTCCAATCATCAGCCGCTCCGCCGGAACACATGCGATGGGCACAGGCCTCAGCCGTGGTCCCACCAGCAGGGGCCACCTGACATTAGCATGCGACCTGGGATATCCCGAAGGGCTCAGACCTTTTTGAACCATCACATTTATTTCATAGGAGAGTTCTCGCTGGGGTTCGGAAGGCTTCGCGGTTTGCCGCGAATCCTTTTCCTACCTAATGCGAACAAGATGATACGAAACCACAGACTCGTACTCTTTCAATGCATACATCACTTTGCATGAGATACTTTTCTACAGAGATTGATTGACCTTGACGCTACCTACAGCCTTATAAACAAGTTTAATTTATCACATAGCGGTAAATTTGTTTGCTTTTCAGAACAGCTTTAATTTCCCTTTAGAAAAAGGCGAAATTTCGGCACCTGCATTTGCCTCCGCTGCTTCAGAGGTGATTTCGAGGGACAACCATGGATTTGAACTTGGTAGGAGAAGCCCCTTCAGCTGAAGCAGCGGGTGGAGGGATAGGTTGTTGCTGCTGCTGTTGTTGTTGCTGCTGCTTCTGTTGCTGAGCGGACGATTTCTTCTTGGACGATTGCTTCTTCTTTTCCTTTTCTCCATTTTGCGAAGGATGTCCCCGACCACCGGAAGATTTTTCTGACGTAACCAAGACTGCACCACCGTGATCAAGCTGCCCATTGACCAAGTCTGGTGTCGCACCCATTGGTCTCGTTTCTTGGCCTGCATGCGCAGTCAGGGGGTGGACCATGCACATATTGTCTTGGTGGTGTGAATATACCTAGTCTTGGCTGAAAAAACGTGGTATTTTCATTAAAACCTCTGAGAAATAACGGAAAGCAAAAAATGCGCCTCTTTTTCTTGTATTTGCGTCTGTTAGAACGATAGAAACCTAGCATTTTAATGTAGACTTCTCAGAAATTACTCTTAATATGGATTAATTATATCTAATGACGACCCCCATTCTGAAATTGATTGTTAGAGTGGACTGCCCAGTCGTACTTTGTTTATGTTACAGCAGGAAAACACTTTCTCTACCACGCATGCGCGAGAATGAGTTCTTTCGCAAAGCCCTTTTATGGCAGTTGAGAATTCAAAAAATAATCATGATGGCCTAATTCTCTTAGTGTTCAAATTTATATAAAACATTTAAATGATTTTCAAACAATTCAAACTATGCATTTCCCTTGCAGAAAAACCTTTAATTCTTCACGGAAGAAGGCAAAAATAAATACATGTAGGAACAGATAGAAACAAACGTATAATTAATTTGGGATAATTCAATGCCAGAGATACATGGAATCCTCTTTAATATGCACATCTTTTACTCACTTGCACTAGGTATTTGGGCGACTGTGATAGCTGCGCGCCGTGAACCCATTTCAGGCAATTATTGGGGTGCAATCATGACCTATGCACTACTCGCAGGGGCAGTATTGCTTGTCGGTATCATTATGTTGTTGTCAGGATTACAACCGCGCTCAGGACGAGTGATTGTCTATGTCTTAATGGTTCGACATGGGATACGGTTCACTCTGGCAACTCAGTCAGCATCGAAAAAGAGCTGCTGAGGGCGGGTGAGACCAAAGGCAAGTTTTCGTTGAATACGTCGATCATGCGCTCCTTCCACCGGATGCTTCTTTCGGCCGCGAAGGGAACTAACTGATCATGGTTGATGCTCTAAAGCTTTCCTCAAAGATCGCAGCGTCCGGACTTGAGACGCAGTCGATGCGCATGAGGGTCGTCTCTGAAAACCTTGCGAATGAATGATGATCAGCAAAGCTGAGTACTTCGGAAAGCGTCTTGTGAATCACGCATATCGAAAGCGGTATAATGTGACCCTATCAAGGTGCGTTGAGAGCTGCTTGCTGGATCACAAGTGCAAGTCTCTTAATTTTGAAGTCGGTGCATCCAGTTACAACGCATGCGAAGTAAACGGCGTTAACAAGGAGGAATTTCCAACTGACTATATGCCTGATCAAGAGTACATATATTACCAGGTCTTGTCTTGAGAACAGGAGAATCTTAAACGGACATATTCTACAAAAGAACTTATTTATAAAAGATACAAAAGACTCCGGTTATAAGATTTGTAACAATTAAATTTGGATTTTAGCTTGAGCATCTGAAAGTAAGGCTGAGAAGAGTAGAATGGGAAAAGATCTAAAATCATAAAAAATATGAAAGCTTACCTCTGGGAATATATGGATGATTCCCATACACAAGTTGAAATATAGATAGTCTTCCATAGTAATTGAAAGCATAAACGTAGGTGTTTGTAAATTTTGTTTTCCTTTTTGGTATTTGTAATATTTTTGTTTAATTTTAACCGTATAGTACACTAAGGTTGAAAGTCCTAATTTTTTTGGCTTTGCCAATGTTTAGAATGTTTTACTTGCTTGCTTTTATTCCACACTCCTCTCCAACTAAATTAATTCAGGGGTGTCAAGACATGTCACATTTTTCAGGATACTCATTTTAATTCATAAGATTTTTTGAGTTTATCGCAAGCTTGTCACAAATTATGTGTATATAAGTTTTTAATAGTAATAGTTGATGTAGTCGGAAAATGATTTTTTATTTCTCAAAAGTTGACTTTGAAAGTCTTTCTCCCCCTAAAGGTCTGGGCCATGCGAACCCACTGATCTTGCATGAAACTAGATCGTGTCCCGTTTGGGGGGGGGGTCTATCTTAATCAGTAGTGTAATGACGATAATGTTAGAATATATGTAGATTTGTGGAAAATAAGGTTTTTTATTTAAAGTTTCCCCCCTCCTCCCCTGGAGACAATTAAAGGAGGACGATGAACCACGCGCTGCCGCCATCGCAGCTCCAGGTGTAGATGAGGACGTTGTGGACGACCTGGCTTCAGAGGTGCTGGGAGAGCTGTTGCTGGAGGACATGCACACCAAGCTCGAGAACTTTCTCGAGACGTTTCTGGAAGAGCCACGGGTACATTGTCTGTCGTGGGAGGCACGGCACGGAACACTTACTTACAACCTTTTTGCATTCGGAAAGAATCTTGAGCCGTACACGGAGATACTGAGCGGAGAACCGAAATTCGTTTGTCATTTCGCTTTTAAACAGTTGCAGAGATAATTTTTTATCAAGTCCTGTCCCCAAAAAACGCACAAAATTTGCACGTGTAACCGCGGCTTAGCATTATATCAGACGGCAAAAGTTAGGAAGAAAAGGCGAAAGGACGTTAGACTTTTTTGCTGATAGCAGTGTTCAGCAAAATTGCTTGCCCCTTGACGATGTCTGGCTAACGTTTGATATCTCATTCATTAAGTATATGAATAGGTCGAGAGTGTTAAGGCATATTTTAGGTAGATAAATTAAGGCAGTGATGAAAAAATGAATACAGATCTATCTGTGTATGAATTATAGAGATTCTTTCATGTTTGACAGCGATCTCTTCATTGTAATTTCCAAGGTTTCTGCGGCTAGGAAAGGTATTCTTTGCCACTTTTTAAATTATTTATTATATCCATGACATCATTTTGACGTCATTATAGAGATAAATGGCAGTATGTGCTCACTATTGGCAATACTGACACCTTGATATGAGGGGTCCCGCAAAAAAATCGAATCGGGCCCACACATCGAATCGGGCCAAACAAATCGATCCGGCCCTGATCATCAGAGCGTGTATATTTATCCCCTTTCTTGTAGTACTGCACCAAACTTTGCCAGTCGAAAATCAAAACTATTTACGCATTTTCCCCCTTGCCTCAGGGTAAACAGATTGATTCTTTTGGTTAAATATGGACTTGAAACACATCATATCATACCTTCTTTGTGTGTGACGTTAATAGACAATCAGCGCTGTGTATAGTACAAATATCACTAGCGACAATGCTATCGATTAGAGATTTATGCACTGCAGAATAAACAGCAATATCACCAAAATTATCCGCACCAATAATTTCCGAGATACCATCACCATCATAATCCCCCGTGGTAACAAAGCCATTACCAAATTCGGTGTTATTATCCCATTCACGTTGCCAAGTATTAGTGTCGTATACTAAACCATCGCTTGTCACTAATTCGATACTTGCGTCACTATCAACATCTCCAATGCAAACGGCTTTCTAATGCAAATGGCTCTCCGATGCAGGGAGTCGACGGCCGCGACGGACAGCCAGGCGGGGAGCCAGCAGATGGCGGTCAGCGCTTCCAGACGCTGCAGCTCGGCCGTGTAGCGGCCGGGGTGGATGCGCTCGCCGATGGTCAGCAGGGCGATCTGCGCGTAGGGAGTCTGACCTCTGAACGGCGTGGGGGTCGTCTGCCCCGCCTGCAGCCAGGGGCGGTCTTCGGTGATGATCCAGCATCTCGAAGTTCCACACGCACCACAAAGTTCCGCCACGCGTGGCCAAGTTCCACCACGGTTGGCCCAGTCCCCACAAGTCTTCGCACAGTTCACCATGCTTGACACACTTTTTCCACGCTTAACATGCACCACCGGGTGTACGTGATTTCTGAATGTTGACATTGCTTGGATAAACAGTAAATCCGCGTGGTACATTCTCCTATTAGAAAGCTAATCCCAACATGCAAATAAGAAGAAAAACTGACTGATAACAGGCCTGCAGCTTGCCAGAACGGCTTTGATCACATGCTCCGAAGGCGATACAGCCGCATCATCCACAGCCCCAGGTCTCAAGCTATAGCTCAGCCGATGAGTGTCGATGCACAGACAAGCAGAGCGTCCGTCTCTCGCTCTTCATTGGCGTTTCGTCTCGTTCCCACCGCTGCGCTGTCATTGGGTGATCACGGATCGAAGTCGTTACCATACTTGACACGAACCCAACCCGTCTTGAGTGCTCGTCAGCATACCGAGCACCCTGAATGATGTCAGCATAAACCAGAGCGCCGTGGGCATGCGCTTTTTCGGAGATAGCCTTGATGTCCTCGATGTGGCCGTTGATGTTCGAGACGAGGGCGACGGCTACGAGGGCGGTGTTATCGTCGATGGCACCAAGCAGTTCATCAATGGGCACTACCCAATCCCTCGCCCGGATGATTCGCACATCGTGACCCGCCTGCTGTAGCCCCCAGTAGTTATGCAACGACCCGGCGAAATGGAGATCGTTGGTTACGCAACATGTACATGTACATGTACATGTATACAACATGTACATGTACATGTATACAACATGTACATACATGAAAACATACATGTATGTACATGTATAAGTAAGCTCTGGTATAAGAATAATGAAATCGGTACCACTGTATGGAAAACTACTAATAAATCCATATACTGTTGTTACTTATTATTTTGAAACATACCGTAGGAAGAACCAAGGCTTGCTCTCATAGCCCACAGGCAAAAAGGCCATATCCCTGGGCGGGCCCAAGGTTGGTACTTTCCGGTTCCTTTTTTATGTCTCCTTGACATTGCCGTTTTCATTTGTTATTTCCCGCCGCGTTTGTGTCTCCTTTCCATTGACATGTTCATTTCGTCTTTAAATTCACGTTTTCATTTCTTTTTTCTATCCCGCTTTCTTTTTTTCTTTTCCGTCCTGCTTTCTGTTTCTCCTTTCCAGTGGATACTCCTTTGCATTTGCTAGCCTTTTCTTAACTTCATGATCTGATGTGATCTCCTCATTACATGACCTAATGATGCCGTTGACGTGTTGTGGGAGTTGAGATCCAGAAGAAACTTGATTAAAGCCAGACAGCTCAGAGTTTTTCCAGTCACATCCAGTTTGTGCACTAGCTCGAGGTCGAGATCAGCGTCATCATCAAAGCTTCATTGGAACCAGAACCAGGAAGGCATCACCACCACCCCAGTTGTTGCATCTTGCGGGGGCATGATGCGTTTCTATCACCACCAATCCTACGCACACTCATCTTCCAAGGACCCCCCTTTTCCTAATAGTTACTGGAATAGTTTAAAAGCTGATATATTTACTAAAACCAGAGGTATTCTTGGCGGGGGTGGGGCGGGGCAGGTGTTGTAAAAAGTTGGGGTGGGTGTCAAGCTCCCTTAGAGGGATCGTAATTGATCAAAATGTATCCTTAATTCTTCACGGAACATGTCATTTTGCTAATTTTAATGTGAGCAAAAATGAACTTTTAGAGGTTTTGCCTTCAGGGTGCTGGAATAGGTTTGAAGATCAGAAAGAGAGAGACATCAATCGAGAAATAATTATAAAGTAAAGTTAATTAAAAAAAAGTAGGGGGCGGGGGTTGCAACCATTTATAAAAAACTAGATAGGATAACCTATTCTAAATGGTGACATAGCAATGAGGAGTACTTACGTGTTGAAGACATGGTAAAAAAAAAAGACTGGATGCATAGTGGTAAAATCCACTGTTATGCTGAGTAAGCGAAACTTATGTTTGGTTTTCACTTATACATTCGACAGATGGTTTTGTGCATTAGAGATCCTGGTCCCTCTAAGGATGGAAGTGTCCAGACGCGATATGGTACAGCTTCAAATATCGCAGTTCTTCAAAATTCAACCTCCAATGCTGATCATGCTTCTCTGTCCATAGGCACAGTAAGACTTAATTATGATACATATATTATTCCTTTTCCATTTATTGGCTTCCCCAGAAACCTTAAATATCCATCTTACTATGCTTGTTCCATTTATCTATCTTGGCCACCTTGGCGATTTCCTTGCGCTATTCGAACAGAAAAAAAAATCATAGCAAACAAACATACAAAAGGTACTAATATAAATGAATAAGTAAATCTTAAAACGATTGAAAGTCAAATTGAATATGCAAACCATGCTTAACTAAAAAAAAAACTACAAACAAGAGCTTGGGTATTGCCTCCTTCTCTCACTGTAAAAGTTTAAGACCTGCTGCGTTATTGACACTTTGCTAAAAACTATATGCGTCTTGAACAGTCTTGGAAAGTATAAATGAAATCCAACTGAATAACTTCTACTTTTACTAACAATACTTTTCTTGCTCCTTATTGAGTTATATTTAAGCCTTGTTTAGTATGGATATGTCCAGTTTTATCACTAATTAGCTATTGCAAGTCGTTTCCCAAGTAACGGGCAATTAAGGCGTTTGGAATTATGCTATTGTTATGCTTAAAGCGAAAAGAAATTATTCCGTGTATGATAGGGGCTGTCCCCTCCTCAATGCCCCACTCCTTACGCTAAAGTTTTTTTATTGCTTTAAAAAGTAGAAGTAATCTTCACCTGTTTAAATTGCTCTTCAAACGTCCAATCGAGCAAAGAGGTGCTTTCCATCTCTAACGGGGACATTCTCTCTATGCTACTTTCTGGTTTGCTTTCTTCTTTGATTGGCCTATCATTTGAGCTCTCTTCCTTTTCCATGTACCTTTTCCAGAACGACGAATCCGAACGCTTTTCTCGCTCAAGCTGAGTTATATCGAATTTTCTTTCTTCAACGCTAGTGCCCGACATAGTGCAGCCTTCACAGCCCATATGGAAATCATTTTGGAGGCCTGTCCGCTGGAAAAAATCCTGTGCTAGCCCTCGTCGAAGGATAAACAGCAGGAAAGACAACATTTCAATTTAATAAACGTCTAGTACTAGTATGCAAGGTGAGTAAACATGATTTTTTTTTTCTGGGAAAGCCACATAACAAATAAAATGATATTTTGAAAAAAAGTTCCCATATATTTGAAAAAATAAGGATATCACGGGGATTCCGGGCTGAAGACTCTGAGTTATAACATGTTTCCTTAGAGAATGATATAAACTCGTTCAAAACATAGGAAAATAATCCTTCTTAGG